>JANUWF010001032.1:0-2400000 GCA_026120185.1 Voacanga thouarsii | reverse complement strand
ACCATTCTTTTTGTGATTTTTTTTTCTTTCACTGCTGCTCTTGTTTTTTTCCACTTCTCTTCTTTCATTCTTTCTAGCAACTTTTTACTTTTTTTTCAACTCCTTTGTTTTTTTTCACTCTCTCTTTTCTCTTTCTTCTCTTTCTTTTTCTTTTCAACTTAACTTGTTATTGATCCATAATTGAAAGTAACAAGTCATGATCTTTATCCCAACATTCTTCCTCAACAGTCTCATACATATACTTTCATCCATCAAGAGTATAAAGATTTGAAAAATTATTCAAACTCTCATAAACAAGTAATGGACAAAATATTATGACGGGTTTTAAAGAAAGAAATCAACAATTTAAGCTCAAAATAGGCACTAGGGATAATATAACAATAGGTAGGCTTGAAAAGCTCAAACTATCCAAAGAAGGCCTATTACCGTCATCCCTAAGTTAAATCATGATTGTCTTTCTTATTTTGCCTCAAGAGGTATTCAAGTAAGTTCTAGAATACTGCATGAATTTTAGTAGAAAAACAAGTTTAAGAACAATGCAAAGTATTTGATCAAGAATTACTTCATCCAAGTGAGTGCAAAAAGTCTTGCATAAGTCATAAATAATCTAGAACATATGCTCTATACTCTATCATAAAGACATGCATTAAAAATATAGCTTGAAATCTCAAGAAAATCAGAAAAATTTGAAAATTTTCGCACAAAAATTTGCTCCCAAGAAGGTTAAAATATATGTATAGAAGGCTTGTTAATCAACTCGCTCCCCCGCACTTAAACTGGATATTGTCCTCAATGGCCAAATAAATATAACAAGAACAACAATACCATGGGACCAAAAATATAAAGGAGAAGAGATAAGAGAAACAAACTTCTATTGATTTGGCATTGTGTCGTGTAAAATCTGAATGCTTGAAGAATGAGGCATTGCCAAGTACCTGAAAAGAAAAATACAAAAGAAAACACACCAAAGCATAAAAACTAGAAAAGAAAATAAAGCTAGAATAAAAAAGAAAGAGTGCATGAAAAATCGTCGCATGATGAACTAAAAATGTCTACGTGGAAGCGTCAAAAAGCATATCCACCTGCTCAGTGCTGGGAAGACCTTCACCCACATAGTGCTTTATGCGATTGCCATTGACTTTGAAGGTGCCCCTAGTGGGATGAGTGATTTCAAGAGTGCCAAAAGGGAATATCTTATTCACCGTGTAGGGTCCTCACCACATTGATTTCAATTTCCCTGGAAAAAGTCTTAAACGAGAATTGAATAGCAACACTTGATCGCCTTTCTTAAATTCATGTTGTTGAGTGATATGCTTATCATGCCATCTTTTGACCCGCTCCTTATATCGTATTGAACTATCATAAGCATCCACCAGCAATTCTTCCAAAGCGGTGAGTTGAAGCAACCTGAACTTTCCAGCAGACTTAAGATCAAGATTAACAAGTTTTATTGCCTAATAAGCCTTGTGTTCAATTTCAACAGGTAGATGACATGATTTACCGTAAACTAACAGAAACGGAGTTGTGCCAATTGGTGTCTTAAAGGCTGTCCTGTACGCCCAAAGAGTGTCGTTTAATTTTAGGCTTCAATCCTTCCGAGTGTGGTTAACAACTTTTTCCAAGATTCGTTTTAGTTTTCTATTAACCACTTCAACCTATCCACTTGTTTAGGAGTGATAGGGGGTAGCCACCCTATGGTTCACACCTAGGTGTTTGAGAACTTTTTCCATTTGTGAATTACAAAAATGAGTCCCCCTATCACTAATAAGCACCTTAGGCACACCAAAACGGGTGAAAAGTTTTTTCAGAAATTTTACCATAACCTTTGCATCATTAGTAAGTAAAGCTTAGGCTTCTACCCATTTAGAAACATAATCTACTGCTACCAAAATATATTTATTCCCCAAAAAACTAGGAAACGGTCCCATAAAGTCTATTCCCTAACAATCAAATACTTCATAGGCTTGAAAAATTTGTAATGGCATCTCATTAGATTTGGAAAGGTTATTTGTACGTTAACACCTATCACAACTTTGGACACACCTGTAGGCATCTTTGAACAACGTGGGCTAATAGAATTCGGCATCAAGCACTTTTCGTGCAGTGTTGTTGGCTTGGTAGTGTCCTCCAGTAAGTCCTTCATAACAATGTCTTAGAATATCGTCACCTTCTTTAGAGTCCACGTATCTCCGAATGATTTGGTCCGCACACTACTTAAATAAATATGGGTCTTCCCAAAAGTAATGCCTTACTTCGGAGAGGAATTTCTTCTTTTGTTGCATTGTAAGAGTTTTTGGAACAATTCCTGCAACCAAGTAATTAACAAAATCGGCGAACCAATGAGTGGTTTGCATCTCACCTTCTGTGAGCAAGAGTTGCTAATCTAGAAAAGCGTCATCAATGTCCTCTTCTATCAATTATTCCAAATTTGGATTATCCAATCTTGATAAGTGATCCACAGCCAAGTTTTCTGCACCCTTTTTGTCCCTAATTTCTAAATCAAATTCCTGCAATAATAGAACCCATCTTATCAATATTGGTTTGGAATCATGATTGGTTAATAGGTATTTTAGGGCTAAATGGTCCGTATACACAATGACTTTGGACAAAATAAGATAAGAACGGAATTTATTAAAGGCAAACACTATGGCAAGCAATTCTTTCTCCATTGTGGTGTAATTTTCCTGTGTATCCGTTAAAGTCTTGCACGCATAGTATATAGGTTGGAAGTGTTTATTCCGCCTTTGTCCCAATACTGCACCAACTGCAAAATCACTTGCATCATATATTAGTTCAAAGGGAAGAGATCAATCAGGTATAATTAGAATGGGTGAATTAATCAACTTCTTTTTAAGTATGGTAAAAGCATTGAGACATTTTTCGTCAAAATTGAACACAACATCTTTTTCAAGTAAAGAGGTAAGAGATTTTGAAATCTTTGAGAAGTCTAAGATAAACCTCCTGTAGAAACCTGCATGACCAAGAAAGCTCCTTATAGCTTTTACCGAAGTAGGAGGAGGCAACTTCTCAATTACTTCAATTTTGGTCCTATCAACTTCTATACCCTTCTTTGAAATTTTATGCCCCAACACAATACCTTCTTGCACCATAAAGTGGTATTTTTTCCAATTAAGTATGAGGTTAGTCTCTTCACACCTTGCTAGCACATTTTCAAGATTAGATAAACACAAATCAAATGAATCACCAAAAACTGAAATATCATCCATAAATACCTCCATAATGTTTCCCACGAGTCCTTCAAATATAGCTGTCATGCACTTTTGGAATGTTCCAGGACCATTACAAAGACCAAACGGTATCCGACGATATGCAAAAGTATCATATGGACAGATAAAAGTGGTTTTTTCTTGGCCTTCCGGAGCAATGTGAATTTGTAGGTAGCCAAAAAATCCATCTAAGAAACAATAATACTCATTTTGGCTAACCTTTCCAGCATTTGGTCAATGAAAGGGAGAGGGAAGTGATCTTTTCTTGTGGATTTATTTAGCATCTTATAATCTATGCAAAACCTCCAACCCGTGACCAATCTAATAGGGACTAACTCATGTTTATCATTGGGGCTCACCGTCATTCTTCCCTTCTTTAGTACCACTTGAGTAGGACTCACCCAAACACTATCAGAAATAGGGTAAATGATGCCTGAATCTAAAAGCTTAACCACCTCACCTTTTACCACATCACTCATATATAGGTTCAACCTATGTTGGGGTTGCACTACGGGTTTTGCATCTTCTTCTATCAAGATCTTATGCGTGCAGAATGATGGACTAATGCCTTTAATATTAGTGATCTTTCAAGCTATCACTCCCTACTATTTTCTCAACATACTTACCAGCTTGGTCTTTTGTTTTGGATCGAGATCTTTGGTAATGATGACAGGCAACTTATGTTCTTTAGCCAAGAACACATATTCCAAATGCTCGGGTAGATCTTTCAAGTCCAATTCGGGAGGATCTTCTATAGATAATTTCATTCTCCCTAAACTGCTTTTCACTATTTCCAAATTCTATATCCCATCCTCATTGTGAAATTCCTCTAAATATGCCATGGATGTTTCCATCCATTCCTCCTTAATAGATTCTTGCATCAACTCAAAAATTGGTTCGTTAAGAATATCAACTCTTAGACAAGAATCATCAGAAGACATAGGGTGTTGCATACTCTTGTGGATTTGAATGACTACTTCCTCATCCCCAACCCTAAGTGTTAACCTTCCCCCATGAACATCAATTAATGCTTTTGCTATAGTTAGGAAGGGTCTACCTAAGATTAAAGGGACTTTGGAATCTTCATCCATGTCAAGAATAACAAAATACACGAGAAATATGAATTTATCAACTTTTACCAACACATCTTCTATTATGCCCCTAGGATATTTAATAAATCTATCCGCGAGTTGAATACTCATCCTAATGGACTGTGGTTCTCCTAGGCCTAGCCTTATGAATGTTTCATATGGTAATAAATTAATGCTAGCACCTAGGTCAGCTAATGCATTATAAACATGAAGAGTGCCAATTAAACATAGGATAGAAAAACTCATTGGATCATTTTCTTTATGTGGTAATTTCAAGTTGTCTTGCACGATAGCTGAGCATTCTTCATTGAGGATTACTGTAGACAACTCTTCCAATCGCTTTTTGTTGACGAGCATGCTTTTGAGGAATTTGGCATATTTGGGCATGTGGATTAAGGCTTCACTGAGGGGAATGTTTATGTGCAACTGTTTAAATACCTCAAGGAATTTATTGAATTGAGCATCTTTTCGGGCTTTATGTGGACGAGTAGGGTATGGTATGTTAGGCTGAAAAGTAGGTCTTTTGGGAGGTGGACAGGGGATAGCCGGTGCTGGTTCAATTCTGAGTGTCGTGTTCTCAGGGTTACCGGATAGCCAGCGCCGATTCCCTTCTTCCAGCTGGCACCGGTTGTCATCTGGACTATCTGGTAATTCTTTTCCACTTCGCAATGTGACATCAACTGTTTCCTCATTGGCTATTGGGTTTAGGTTGTGGGATTTTATCACCGTGTCCGTCAAGAACCAAATATGCCATTCCATGTTGCGGATCATTGCTTCGAATTTCTCAAATGTGGAATCAATTTCTTGAAAACGCCTCGTGACATGAACAGCAAAATTTCCCAATTAAGGTTTCAAGCTCTGTTGATCCTGGTGCCGCGAGTATCCTCTTAGGAGTGCAATGGAGGTATTGCCCCTTATTAGACTTCCTCGGTTTCCAGTTTGCCATTTCTCCTACACATAGAGGCGAGTTAGGTACTGAATTACTGATGCAAACAAAATTACAGGATTACAAAATTAGTAAATCAAATAGAGTCCAAGTTAGTGGGTTAGGTTAGGTTACAAGAGTGTACAAGAATACATGAAATACAAAAGATAGCATCTTTTTGTGAACAATTACACATATCTTACATATCTACATATTTACATATTTACATGGTTAAATTAACAAAATCCAAACTTTCATGCTATTGTTCCCCGGCAACGGCGCAAAAAACTTATGTGTTCGGACTTGGGTATAAAAATCATATAAAAACTAAGCACATTCCCAATCAAGTTTAAATTAAAACGTTAAACCTAAATAACATATATAAGCAAACGTACTCATAATTAACCGAGCATAGGGTTCAAACGAGTGTCGATCCTCCAGGAACAAATAGACATTAATCACCTTTCTTTCATTATTTAACCGATTCAATAAAATGAAAAATAAATAAAAAGGAAAATAAAATAAAAATATGTACATGTCAAGGATGGAGAAGTATGTAACTCAAACCATTGTTTAGACAAACATGATCTTAAAGAACTCAATTATTATCATAACTAATTATTCCCTTGGTATCATAAAGGATAAAGATAAATTAGCATCACTTGGTCTGTCTCAACTAATTACTACCTTCTAGATAAATTAACATCACTTGGTCTGTTTCAACTAATTCATCCAAAAGATGCATTAAACACCATCCTTGATTAAATTTCCTTGGTCTGGCAAATTTAAAACATGAAATTAATCAATGAATCATTGGTCTGACAAACATCAATTAACCTTCAATTAATCAATCCTCAGCAATTAACCTCTTTGTTCTAGCAAGTTAACAGCTAATAAATATGAAATTAATCAATTGTAACTACCATCAACCTCTTTGATCTAGCAAGTTAATGAAAAGAAATAATCAATTAATCTCGTAATACACTCAAGTAATTGAATACAAAAAAGAACAATCACTTAATCAAAAGATCAAATTACCTCTAAATATCATGAATATCTAAAACAATGTCAAATTACAATAAAATAATTAACATATCATTGTTCAAGAAAAAAGAAAACAAAGTAAAAGAAAGAACTCATAGACAAGCCTCCTTCTTCTTCCTTTGAAGACCTTCTTGTACAACTCTCCTTGAACTTGAAGAATTCCTTATTTGATTGAGTAATTTTCTGTGATAATAAATGAATTCTCCCATTTTTCCTTGTATTTTTCATCTATTTATAGCCTTAGGAAGTGCCTAAACTCGTAGGTACAAAGTTCTTGGCCGAGTAGAAGTTGGAAGATACTAAAATTGCTCAGATTACCAAAATCCGCGTAGAAAAAATCAAGCACCGCCTTAACATCAGGGCATAGCCGGCGCCGGTTCAGTTCTGTTCCTCCACTCGTTCGCCAATTTTTCTTCAAATTTTGCACAAAATGTTCCACAATGCAGCCGGCACCAGTTCTAGCTTCACAGTCGGCGTCGCCTTGGTTCTGCTCTGCTCTGTTTTAGCAATTTTTTCGTCGCTTCGAAGTTCGTTTATGGCCGACGCCGGTTCTAGGGTCCTAGCCGGCGCTGCCTCTCCTCTGCCTTGCGACGTTTTTATTCCGTTTTACCTTAAAAATCTAAAATAATGAACAAAATACATTTTCAAGGGTAAAATCTCAAATATGAAGGAATATAACTAGTTATTGAACAAAATGTATCACAAAAAAACCACAAATAATTAGAAAAAACATGACTAATTTAACCTCTATCACTTACTATAAGAGTTGCTGGCTTTGCATAGCCTGTACCACAATTGCCAGAGTGGTAGGCATATCCATGGGTGTATTAGGCCCCAACATAGCTGATGGAACAAATGGAGGTATCCCGAATGGCATAGAAATCGAGGATGGCCCTGAAGAGACTATGGTGGTGCAAACGGCGGAGATGGAGGCAAATGGACTCCCCCAAGTGGTACTTCGACAGCCCTTCACGGTGTAGAAACAGTTGATGATGATCCCGAGCCCTGCGCTGCCCTACCAACTTGACCCCAAACTCTCGCGGTTGCTCTGTCTCGGTCACTATCTCCCGCACCCTCCTAAGCTATTCTTCTTGTTCCTCAAGTCATAATGAATTCCACAATAAACTAAAATAATTACAAACAAAAGAAAAGAACAATCAAAATCTCAACAATCAACAGTCTAGGAAACTTAAGCATCGCTTAGACCTCTACTCACTCACATATCAGACTTACAGAATTTTCAAACTTATTTTACTTGCGGTTTAAACTTAAGATAATCATAATCTACTGCTCTGATACCACTAAATGTCACACCTCGAACCCGATGATGACATGGCAGTATCCCAAAATAGAATACCAAACCTAGAATCAGAAACAGACAAAACGAACTAAAATAACCCAAATGCCATTAACTAAAACACAATGGAAACAAAATCCAATAAACTTGTACTATTCCAACAAACATTAAACCTCAATTGTCATCAGTACAACTTAAACATAAATAGAATATTACATAAGCTCTTCAGAAAATCACTCTAGGTCCTCCTCGAACCACTCGTCTACCTCTTCCTCCTCCAACTGAGAACCTGAAATATCAAATAAAGGGTGAGCTTACTATCTCAGTAAGAAAAACATGGATTAGCGGGGATTGAGCAAGTTACATAAGTAATAGTTTTGCAAGCACTTAGTCTTTCATCAAAAATTTATAATTTGTCATGGTTGCAGTCCGAGCTCAAGAAAATTCTCACATCTAACTCACAATAGAGGTCGGTACAACAAAACATTAGGATTCTTGGTCCAAAAGTCAGAGAATTAGAGTTCTGAAGGAAATCGAAAAGGTTGTGTACCACTTTAAGAAGAACTCATAATATCACACCAAGAAACAAGAGTAAGGAACAAAAGAACAATGAACTCCTTAGTCTTGCTCAATACTAAATCAAATGATGTATAACCAACACCTGGATACTGAATCAGTGTTGTTTATTTAGCAAAATAATGACAAATCAGTCAATGAAAAGAAAACAAATGCTTATACAGAAGAAAATCGGCACCGAAACCGAACAGAGTGTACTCGGTGCCGGGTACACTTTGTTCGGTTCCGGCAATTTTCTTCTAGACTAGCATTTGCTTATTTACTTGATTGATTAGCCATTATTTTCCTTAAATAAACAACACAGGTTCAATATTCAGGCATTGGTTATGCACTATTCAATTTAATATTGAGAAAAACTAAGGAATTCATTGTTATTCTATTCCTTACTATTATTTCTTGGTGTGACATTTTGTGATCTCTTCGTAAGGTGATACACAGCCTTTTCGATTTCCTTCAGAACTCCGATTCTCTGATCTTTGACCAAGAATCCTAATGTTTTGTTGTACCGACCTCTGTTGTGAATTAAGTGTGAGAATATCCTTGAGCTTGGACAGCTACCATCTCTCTAACCAAGAAAAATTACAAATTTCTGTTAAAAGACTAAGTGTTTGCGAAACTAATACTTATGTAACTTACTCAATTTCAGTTAAGTCATGTTTTTCTTACTGAGTTAGTGAGCTTACCCCTTATCTAATATTTCAGGTTCTTAGTTGAAAGAGGAAGAGTTAGACGAGTGGTTCGAAGAGGACTTAAAGTGATTTTTTGAAGAGCTTATATAATATTCTATTTAAGTTTGAGTTGTATTTATGACAATTGGGGTTTAGCATTTGTTGGAATAGTACAAGTTTATTGGATTTTATTTCCATTATGTTTCAGTTAATGACACTTGGGTTATTTTAGTTCGTTTTGTCTATTTCTAATTTTGGGTTCGGTATTCCATTTTGGGATACTGCCATGTCATCCTCGAGTTCGGGGTGTGACAGATTGTTCCACCTCGTTTGTTGATCAATTGTGCTCAATTCGTCTAATTTGCTATTGATTCCATGCCAAATCCAAAAATATCACCCTCCAGCCTATTTTATCTTCATCCAAGTGAAAGTCCATCATTGGTTTTGGTTCAACCTACTTTAAATGAGAAAAACTACCATCAGTGGTGTAGAGCCAAGAGAATAAGAATAAGCTCAGCTTTGTCAATGGATTGATCAAAGCACCTGATCAGAGAGATTAGACTTGTGCAGCATGGGAAATGTGCAATAATATGGTCCTGTCATGGATCCTAAATGCTGTATCACCTTCAATTGCTCAGAGTGTGATTTGGATGAATATAACTTATGAGGTTGGGGCAGATCTTTG
This sequence comes from Voacanga thouarsii, assembly GCA_026120185.1. NCBI lineage: Eukaryota > Viridiplantae > Streptophyta > Magnoliopsida > Gentianales > Apocynaceae > Voacanga > Voacanga thouarsii. The sequence continues at coordinate 2,390,487 of JANUWF010001032.1, read as the reverse complement.
TGAACAATTTTCTCAAGGGGATTTCTTTAGAATTTCTGATTTACAGGAAGATATCTACAATTTGAAATAAGGCACATCCACAGTGAATGAATACTACACAAATCTGAGGATTCTTGGGGAGGAATTATTAAACTTAAGGCCTCTTCGTACATGCAAATGCGAGCCACGATGCAACTATTCTGCACTTCCAGCAATCAAAGTTACTAATGATGCAGACTTTGTCATTCAGTTCATAAAAGGCCTTAAAGAAGAGTTTAATAGAATTAAATCATAGGTACTTTTAACTCAGTCTTTTCCCAAAATAAACCAAGCTTTTTTCATGGTTTCCACACATGAGAGATCAGTTAACTACAATTTCACACATTTTGATAATCCCCAAGTATTTGTTGCTAAAAATGCTATGGTTGATCAAGCTGGGATGTTTAATGGAAATCTGAATGACAAAATCATGAATATACAGTTAGGAATGTTCAATGGGAATATTAGTGGAAGGAACATGGTTGTTTCTAGCAATCCTGTAAATTAGACCTTTAAAAAGTTCAATACACAGAATAAACAAGTGATGCATTGTATTTTCTGTGGAATGCAAGGACAAACTATAGATAGATGTTACAAGAAACATGGGTTTCCTCTTAGATATAAGGCCAGAACCAACATAAATTTGAGTGGAGTTATGCATTAAGCAAATGTTGTGGTTGATATAAACACTATAGGGAATCAAACTAAAGAGAATGTTCGAGTTAGATCTACTACTGTTGGTAATCAAGTTGCAACCATTCAAAATCACTCTACTAATTTAGTGGCTTCAAACTATGTTACATAAGAACAGTATTAGTACTTGTTAAATTTGATTTAGTCCTATCACATTACACTTAACAAAACTGCCATTACTTCCATTCTATCAGCTAATTAGGCTACTGAAGACATAGAAAGCGGAAAACACAGGGCACGCAGCGGAAGTTAAGATCAAAAAAATTGAAAAAATTGAAGAACAGGGAACTCTGAACAGAGCCGGCACCGGTTGTGCTCTGCACGGATTTTGAGGTTTTAAAAAAATACTTCTTTTTCTCATTCTAAGAATTGGTTGGACCGGAATGTGGCAACCGGGGTAGGTGTTCTGTGGAAACCTCTAGCGATTCCTGCAAGCCTCTTACTCCGTCTTTGTATGTAGGTGAACGCCAAACTTACGATCTTCCAGTATATGGCCTGCCTAAATCCGTTTGGTGAACAACTACAAGCTAAGGAACCTTTTTCGGAGAGAGAGAGAGAGAGAGAGAGAGAGAGAGAGAGAGAGAGAGAGAGAGACGTCTGACTTTTCTTTTTCACAGAGAAGAAACCGTAAAAAACAACGTTCTATCCAATCCTCCTGTTTAACCTAAATAAAAACCCTAGGTTAAACTGGACTGGGTCATTGGACTCTTAGTTTAACCTTTTGGGCTTAATTAATTATTCTAATTAGAACCAAATAAATGGACCAATTAATAATTAATTTTTCAGCCCAAATAAACTAGTCCAATTAACAGGTCTATATTAGTTTAGTCCTAGGTTAATCTTTAATTATTCAAACGAGGCCAAAGCCCTGAATAATTAATTAACCCACCAAACTAATTTAATTAATTCTCGCTCTTCATAGACCTTTATTTTATTCTAGCCCAACAATTAAATAGGCTACTTAAATAAAATAAATTCTATTTAATTTAAGATCAATTCCTTAGCCCATATTTAATTAGGACTCACGAACTATATTGGGGACCAAAAGACACACCGCCTTGGCTATTAAAATGACCAAAATACCCTTGCCATATAAATAGCTGTATTTTACATTTTAAATATTTTCTAATATCACCATAAGAAAATATTGAGCTCAAAGACAATGTTGCATTAGCAAAGTCTCCGACCTACAAGTGTAATGACTAAAATACCCCTCTATACATCGCCGTACATTCAGAGAGGAAAAAGTGTACTAACACCTCTCTAAATGACATCTACCGTCCTTAGGCCTCTAGTCCAATGATCCACGACTTCCTAGATTGTTTCCGTTTTCTAAGGGAGCTACCATAAAGCAAACATCCAAGTCATGTTTCCTAGGGCCCTGGATATTTAGATCATTCAGACAACCACAAGGGGCGATTTAGTATAGAAACTATTTTGTACAAGTCTGTCTTAACTAACTAGTCACGCATATCCAACATGCAAGTATACTGGCCCTACGATAGAACCTCAACTATAGCATATCAAAGCATATGCTTCCAGCTTCGTCAAACTACCAACTTATACTCAAGTCGTAGAGTACTAGTCCACGCTATAGCAGTAGCAGTCTAGGTTTCTATCATATAGTACTTTTAGAAACTACTACTCCAAGTCCTGTTCTACATATTCGAAATACACTTATGTCATAAAGTGAGTGGACTACTCACCGGCTAAAGGTAAGCCATTCTCCATTTAGAATTCACAACATAATAACCTAGATATGATAAGATTCCCATTCTCATCAATCGGTTAAGAACAAAAGTTTATGGGTTAAGTAACCCGTGATTCACACCTTACTGTGAAAGACCTCCATTCACATGGACCACTTACTTAAACACAATGGGTCTTTTCCAAACGTAATTGTGCACAAATAAAATTGTAAATTCACAAACAATTTCTGAAAATAAATTCTTTTATTAAAAAAATTCGATATTTACATCAGAAGCCTAATCTAAGAGGGCATATTTCCCAACAGCTACTACATTAATAGCTAACTTCTCTACTCCTTCTCAATCAACTCAATGCATAGGTATTTCTTATTCCAATTGGATTTTAGATTCAGGTGCTACAGATCACATATATTGTGATATGGAATTTTTCACTACTTCTTATCCTGTGGAATCCGTTTCAATTAAGTTGCCCACAGGAAGTATGGTTAAAGTCACACATATAGGCACAGTGAAATTGACACCTTTTATCACTCTTTATAATGTTCTTTTTGTTCCTATGTTCTCCTGCAATTTGATATCATTGCGCAAGCTTGTTTAGCAACTCAATTGTGTTGTCATATTCAAACAAAATTCTTACTTTCTTCAGGATCCTCATCATGGATAAATGATTAGATCAGCTGGAGAATCTTCGGGACTATATTACCTTGATTTTTCTCAATCAACTGCTCTTTCATCCACAGCTTGTGTTCTTTATAATGACAGCCTCAATGATCCGTCCTTACTTTGGCATTTTAGGCTGCGACATCTCTCTTCTAAAAGTCTTTCAAAGATACATAAAGCAAATACTCATATTGCTTTGCCATATTCTTATGTGTAAAATTTAAAAATAAATTTATTTTCTAAAATTAAAAAAACAAGCCGTTGCAAAATCTGTCGCAATTTGCGATGACCATCTAAAATTAAAAAATAAATTTATTTTTTTAAAATTAAAAAAATAAGCCCTCGTAAATCCGTCACAAATTGCGAGGGATTTGGGACGGCAATGTAAAATTTAGAAATAAATTTATTTTTTAAAATTAAAAAAACAAGCCGTCACAAATCCGATCTCAATTTGCAACGGCCATCTAAAATTAAAAAATAAATTTATTTTTTTAAAATTAAAAAAATAAGCTGTCGCAAATTGCGAGAGATTTGTGACAACCATTCAAAATTTAAAAATAATTTTTTTAAATCTTGAAAAATTAGCCGTCACAAATCCATGGTTAATTAGCAACGGATTTGCGACGAAAAATTCTGTCGTCGTAGATCCATTGCAAAGCTCTTGCAAATTCCTCTTTAATTGAGACAGATTTGCGACAGATCAAGGTTTATGAAACCCTAATCCGTTACTAATCTAAAAAATTCATTAATTTTTTTTAATGTTTGTTTGATTATATATATATATATATATATATATATATATATATATACATACATACAGATGATATAGTATGTGTGTGTGTGTGTGTGTGTTGAAATAGTAGAATACGCCAAAAGACATTAGTAAGTTGAAATATTTATATAATATATATATATATATATATATATATATATGATATTATTAAGAATATATATGTAAGAATATGACATATATGCATCTGTTATTATTAAATATATATATATATATATATATAGATACACACATACTAACATAAATAAATATGTATATATGTATGTATATATATTTATTTTTATATTTAAAAAGTATATTAACATATTTATATGTATATAAAAATGCTATATTAATATGTGTGTGTGTGTGTGTACATATTAATATTATGAGAATTTTTATATGGCCGTCGCAAATCCCTCGCAAATTATGAGAATTTGCGAGGGCTTATTTTTTATTTTAAAAAATAAATTTATTTTTAAATTTTGGAAGGCCGTTGCAAATCCCTCGCAAATTTGCGACGGATTTACGAGGGCTTATTTTTTCAGTTTTTAAAAAATCAATTTATTTTTAAATTTTGGATGCCCGTCACAAATCCCTCGCTAAGTTGCGATGGATTTGCGAGGGCTTATTTTTTTCAATTAAAAAAATAATTTATTTTTAAATTTTGGATGGCCGTCGCAAATCTCTCGCAATTTTACAATGGATTTGTGACGGTTTTTTTTTTATTTTAAACAAATAAATTTATTTTTTTTAATTTTAGATGACCGTCGCAAATCCCTCGCAAATTTACGACGGATTTGCGAGGGCATTTTTTTAAATTTTTAAAAAATAAATTTATTTTTAAATTTTGAATGGCCGTCGCAAATCCCTCGTAAATTTGCGACGGATTTGCGAGGGCTTTTTTTAATTTTAGATGGTCGTCGCAAATCCCTCACAAATTTGCGAGGGCATTTTTTTTAATTTAAAAAAAATAAATTTATTTTTAAATTTTGAATGGCCGTTACAAATTCCTCGCAAATTTGCGACGGATTTACGAGGGATTTTTTTAATTTTAGATGACCGTCGCAAATCTCTCGTAAATTTACGATGAATTTACGAGGGATTTTTTTTAATTTTAAAAAATAAATTTATTTTTTAATTTTACATGGACGTCGCAAATCCCTCGTAAATTTATGATGGATTTGCGAGGGCATTTTTTTTAATTTAAAAAAAAATTAATTTATTTTTAAATTTTAAATGGTCGTCGCAAATCAGTCGCAATTTGCGAGGGCTTTTTTTTAGTTTTAAAAAAATAAATTTATTTTTTAATTTTAGATGGTCATCGTAAATTGCGACGGATTTGCGATGGCTTGTTTTTTTAATTTTAAAAAATAAATTTATTTTTAAATTTTACATTACCGTCACAAATTCCTCGCGATTTACCACGAATTTGTGAGGGCTTATTTTTTAATTTAAAAAAATTAATTTATTTTTAAATTTTGGATGACCGTCACAAATCCGTTGTGAGGGCTAGATTTGCAACGGATTTGTGAGGGCTAGATTTCTGTCGCTAATCCGTTGCAATTACCGATGAAAATTTAAAAAAATAAATTTATTTTCAAAATTTTTGTTTCCGTTGCTGTTCTGTCACAAATTAGCGATGGCTTAGAGGCCGTCACAAAAATCCGTCACTAATTTGATGTTTTTCTTGTAGTGTATATTCTAAGAGGATGCAAAAGGGATGCAGACCTCCCCCACCCGAGCGTCGAGGCCCCACGACCGGGCATGATAGTATTAAATAGAATATATATAACTTGCCGCCGGGGTATAGGCCAGTTGGCAAGGTCTAATGTGACATGCCTATAGTGGGCTAGTCACGTCGTGGGTTTGATTCTCTCCGGAGTTGAACCTACTTTGTAACTTTTTTTATTATTTTAATAAAATTTCCACCTTTAGGTGGTTTAATTTAAAAAAAAAAAAAACTTTTAGTGCTAAAGGAAGCATTTCAATGAAACTCACTCATCAATGGCACTAGATGTTATTGAAGTTCAATTATATTTAGATGATTGGATTAGGGTTAAATATTGTGAATAAGAAAATGCGTAGTCGGATTTCATCGAATTTTTTGACATGAAAATTAAAAAAAAAAACTACAAGTATAACTAATAGTGATGACCATTAAGATTAAAGTAAAAAAGGGTTGAAAGATAATAGAACTATGCTAGTTTTAATTCCTTTACATTCTAAAAAGATACGTATAGGCAACTTAATTTTTAAAAACTAAATTAAATTCAAACTCTTTATTTTTATATCTTATGTTTTTAACTATTTTTTAATTATTTTTATTCTTTTTACATCCTAAAAACTTCTTAAAAATTAAAAAAAAATAAAAATCTCAAAATCGATAGTTAACTAGCTTACCAACTTTAACCTTAACCTTAACCACTGGTTTGGTTCAACCGCTAAAATCGGAGTTTGGAGTTAAGGTTGAGATTGGCCAAAATGGTCAACTATCAACCACAGGTTGTGAACCGGCAATTGTCGGTTCCAGAATTGGGGTCAGGGCTATTCTAGGGTGGAATAAGATTTTGGAATTGATGCTTGTAGTGATGTTGAGTACTTAGCGAAGATTCTATCTGTATACTAATTTTCGTTAGAGAACTAACGAACCCAGTAGCCTAATCAGCTCTATATACTGTTAGCCTTTAAATGGAGCGACATGACATGAGATTAATCGATCTTTAACTGGTGATGAAGTTGTCAATTCGGGGGCATAGAACACTCAAAACCCCCCATTAATCATGCAGCTGCCCCTTCATGAGAAGGGATGAGAGAATGAAGGAATACACTTGTAGAAATGTACACCCTAGCTGTGTCCTTGGAGGGATATGTGTGATCTCCATAAGTTACAATCTATGAGAAAATTATGAAAAATATATACTTTTAGAAATGCTATGTGATTTGAAAGTTCAACTTACTGATAAACTTTGAGTGAGAGTTCTTATTTTTTTCCAAAACCTATTTTGAGTATTATGTGAAGGAAAATGCATGTATTGTAAAACATGACGGATCTAGGGGGTCCCAAAATTTTTAAAATTTGCCTAATAAAATTTTAAAAATTAAAAAAAAAATCTTTAAAAATTTTATATTCTCTCCTCAAAAAATTTTTCTACAAAATATAACATTATTCTCTTAATATAATTTATCCCTCCAACACCAAGTTCCAGGTTCGTCTATGTTATAAAATGAAGTGAAATGTCAAAAGCACATAGGGAACTCATAGAGATTTCATCACACACGTATTTCTCACATGATTTGAACCTATAAGATTAATTGACAGAGATAAAGTGAAAGGCTTTTAATTATAACTATATTATGTTATGGATAATTATTTTTTATTTGAGGATATTTAGTATATTGCTGGTTGCGTCTGCATGGATCTTTTATCTTTGGATGACTATATGTTATGGCATTACTTTGCCTTAGAAGATTGTAGTTCCTTTATAGTCTTAGTTCTAGCAGTGGGCTAGAGAACCTATTTGTTCTATTTTAGACATTTAAACAGTTTAAAGTTTTTATATATTTGTGGTTAATAATCTTTGATCCTACGTAAATTATTTATGCTATGAAAATCCAACATTTCCATTACGCTTTGTGTTTAATAGAGGCGTTACAACGAGTAGGAGGAAAAAGGAAATATGAAGAAAGAAGGAAAGGTAGATCTTGTGGTTCTCAGTTCTAATGGTGATGGCAAAGAAGAAGAAAGGGGAGAAAAGGAAGGAAAGTAGAGGCCCGATTGCTTCAAAGCAAAGGGTGGCAGATCTGCAGTTCAGTGGAAATAGGAAGGGAGGTAGAGCATAGTAGATCCCCAGTGCTATGTAGCCGATAGTGTAGCAAAAAATGAAGGAGGGGAGGCAGACGACGGCGGATCTGTAGTGATGGCCAGTGTCATCCATGTATTTGGGAAGAAGGGGGAAATAGAAGGGAGGTATAGAGACCGGCAGATCTGCAGTGCTGCCGAGCTGATGGTAAGTGCAAAGGTGGAGGAAGAGAAGGGAAAGAGAAGGGGGAAGTAAGGCAAGGTGGTTTTGCAGTAATGGAACAGCAATGGCCGACATGTTCACGTGTTTAGGAAAAGAGGAAAGAAAGAAGAAAATGGAAGGAAAAATTGCAAAATATGAGAACTACAATATTACAATAATTTATAAATTTAAGCAAAATTATTACTTTTATTATTCTAAAAATGTCCTTCAAATTTGTTACGAAAATATGGTGTGTGATGGACTGTTAAGCATGGCTTAACACCTAAGTTAGATAGAAACACAATAATTAGGTTATTTTAGAAGTTAGAAAAAAAATTTAAAAGTTTGAAATTAAAAAGATAAAATTTAAAATTCACAAAAGTTCAAAGGAATCGGTGATTTTCATCCTTTGTTCTATGCTTAAAGATTCAAAGATGCTCTTTTAGTTTGGTACTTGACAGCATTTGCTTTTGGGTTATTGGGGCTAATTAATAGTATGTGTTTTCTGATTTTATCTGTTATTTAGTAGATGGCCCGCGGTGTTTTCCATTTCCGTTTGCTGTAATTATATCTAAAATGATGTAACCCCGTGCTGTGACCCCGTGTATACAGATATGCTTCATACTTTGTCAACAATTCCGATTCCAAGAGAACCTAACTTCATTGAGCACACCAGTGATATTGGCTGGAATGAGTATGTAGCTCTTATTTTATCTTAATTTGCGGATCTTAATTCTGTAAATTTTTACAAAGAACTTGTCCACACTTTGACGTATTTAAGCCGAGCTTGTCTCAAAATGCAGTTTTTGTTCTTCCAGGTTCAAAGAGCCAAGCCTATTATAATTGATCCAGCTCTGTATAGCTTACAAAAGTCGGATTTTCTTTGGGTGACACAGAAAAGGAGCGCACTAACGGCATTCAAGCTTTTCACTGGTGAGTACTTGGATTAGTAGTTCCTTTATATTGAGAAGTTTTGGATTCAGCCAAATAATTGGTTTTATATACCATAACTAATATAAATTGACATGATTACTGCAATGAGGAAATGCAATGTGCTTATTTGGTTCCTTAATTTTCACCTCCCTCTGTTTTGGTTTCTTTTAAGGAATTGTGGAAAGTGTAAAGACTGATATTGTCACCTTTCGGACCCGCGGATTTGAGAGTGCGACTATGGGCCTAACAGCACCAATAGTTAACTACTTGATCACCATCCTCGTTGGATCAAAATAGATATCTCAAGTTGACAATGAGAACTTAGATACATTCTTATATCACATTCATCCCTCCGTTAAGCCCAAACGTCTTTGCTCGGTCCATACTTTAGGAGCCAAATCCAGGACTAACCAGGCGATAGGGATTCTAGAGGTGGCTCCCACTGTGCACGGTGTAGCACTTAATTTCCATACCAAGGTCTGGTTACCTACTCTAATACCAAATGTCACGCTTCGTGCCTGCAGACCAAAGAGTGCGACTATGGGCCTGGCAACACCTATGGTCAACTACTTGGCGGCCGTCCTTGCTGAGCCAAAATAGATATTCTAAATTGACAATAGGTACTTAAGCCCATCCTTATATCAATGTCACACCCTGTGCCCTCGATCTGGGAGAGCGACTATGGGCCTGTCAGTATCCACGGTCAACTACTTGGCCACCGTCTTCGAATGGTCAAAATGGACATTCTAAGTTGGCAATTGATACTTAGACTCATTCTTATATACCATTCACATTTCTCATCCCAATCTTATGTGGGGTTGGGGTATCACATTCACTTCTCTTTTAGGCCCAAGCGTCATCGCTGGGCCCATACTTAAAGGCCAAACCCAAGACTTTCCAGACGGCATAAGATTCTAAAAGTAGCTCCCACCGTCTACGGTGTAACACATAGTTTCCATACCGGAGGTTGGTTACCTGCTCTAATACCAAATGTCACGCCCCGTGCCCGCAGACTCCGGAGCACGACTATGGGCTTGTCGACACCTATGGTCAACTACTTGGCCGCCGTCCTCGTTGGGCCAAAATGAATATCTCAAATTGACAATGGGTACTTAGACCTATTCTTATATACTATTCACATTTCTCATTCCAATTCCACATAAGATTGGTGTTGGGATGTATGCCCTCTTAAACTAGGTTTCTGATGTAAAAATCGAATGTTTTAATAAAAGAATTTATTTTCAGAAATTATTTGTGAATTTACAATTTTATTTTTGCACAATTACGTTTGGAAAAGACCTATTGTGTTTAAGTAAATGGTCCATGTGAATGAAAGTCTTTCACAATAAGGCATGGATCACGGGTTACTTAATACATAAACTTTTGTTCTTAACCGATTGATGAGAATGGGAATCTCATCATGTCTAGGTTATTATGTTGTGAATTCTAAATAGGGAATGGCTTACCTTTAGCCAGTGAGTAGTCCACTCACTTTATGACATAAGCATATTTCGAATACGTAGAACAGGACCTGTAGTAGTGGCTTCTAAAAGTACTATATGATAGAAACCTAAACTACTACCGCTACAACATGGACTAGTACTCTACGATTTGAGTATGAGTTGGTGGTCTGACGAAGCTGGAAGCATATGCTTTGATATGCTATAATTGAGGTTCTATTGTAGGGCCAATATACTTGCATGTTGGGTATGCGTGACTAGTTAATTAAGACAGACTTGTACAAGATAGTTTATATACTATATCGTCCCTTGTGGTTGTCTGAATGATCTAAATATCCAGGGCCCTGGGAAACATAACTTGGATGTTTGCTTTGGGTAGCTCCCTTGGAAAGCGAAAACAATCCAGGAAGTCGTGGATCATTGGACTAGAAGCCTAAGGATGGTATATGTCATTTAGAGAGGTGTTAGTACACTTTTTCCTTTTTGAATGTACAGTGATGTATAGAGGGGTATTTTAGTCATTACACCTGTAGATTGGAGACTTTGCTAACGCAGCACTGTCCTTGTGGTCAATATTTCCTTATGGTGATATTAGAAAATATTTAAAATGTATAATACAGCTATTTATATGGCAAGGGTATTTTGGTCATTTTAGTAACCAAGGCGGTGTGTTTTTTGATCCCCAATATAGACCGTGGGTCCTAATTAAATACGGACTAAGGAATTAAATTAAATTAAATTAAATGATAATTTATTTTATTTAAGTAGCATGATTTAATTATTAGGCTAGAATAAAATAAAGGTCGACTTGAGAGATAGAGAATTAATTAAATTAGTTTAGTGAGTTAATTAATTATTCAAAGCTTTGGCCCAATTTGAATAATTAGGGATTATCCTGGGACTAAACTAATATAGACTTATTTAATTGGACTAGTTTATTTGGGCTGAAAAATTAATTATTTGTTGGGCCATTAAGTTGGTTCTAATTAGAATAATTAATTAAGCTCAATAGGTTAAACTAAGAGTCTAATGGCACAGATCCAGTTTAACTTAGGATTTTATTTAGGTTGAATATGAGGATTGAAAATATCGTTATTGATGATAACACACATATCTAAGAGACGGCTTCTTCTCGTGGAAAAGTCGGACGTCTCTCTCTCTCTCTCTTAGAAAAACTTCCTAGCTCGTTAGTTGTTCACCAAATGGTAGTTAGGCGGACCATATACTGGAAGACCGAGAGTTCGGCATTCACATACATGCAAATGCGGAGTAGGAGGCTTGCAGGAATCGTACCAGAGGCTTCCACCAGCACACCTACCCCGATTGCGTACGTTCCGGTCCAGCCACTTTTGAAAACCAGAAGGAGAGGTAAAATTTTTAAAACCTTGGGATTGGGACAGGGCGCAACTGGCGCCGGCTAGGGCAACCGGAATTGGCGCCAGCCTTGCCCTGGAATTCTTGTTCTTGTTTTTTCAGTTTTTTTTATGTTCGCTTCCGCTGCGTGCCCCATGTTTTACGCTTTCTACGCCTTCAACTTTGTCGTCCATTATCCATAAAAGTAGCTTGCTCTAAAAAAACCTCTAGAGAAGAACCCATATTTTGACATTCATGATTAGGGTGCTTTTCTTCACAAAAATCACACTTACCATTTATTACCTGTGCAAGGGCTATCATTTGTTCTATCTTCTAAGCTAGTGCTTCAACTTTAGCCTCTAAGGCAGTGACAACATCAACTTTGTGGACTCCTTAAATACGAGCCTTAGACCTTGCATTACCCCATGAGTAACTATTCATAGCAATATCTTCAATAAGTTCATACAACTGCTCCCAGGTCTTAGCATTTATTGTACCTCCTACAAATGCATCAATCAATTGTTTTGAGGCAAAATTCAATCCACTAGTAAAAATCTGCATTTGCATGCCTAATTCGAACCCATGGTATGGACATATCCTCAACATCTCTTTCCACCTTTCCCAATACTCATATAGCTTTTAAACTCCAACTGTTGAAAAGCAAAAATATCAATTCTAAGCTTAGCTGCCCTAGTTGGAGGAAAATATTTTGCTAAAAATTTTTCAGCTAACCCATTCCAAGTAATGATTAATCCTATAGGCAAATATTTCAACGAAGATTTGGCTATATTGCTAAGAGAGAAAGGAAAAAGTCTCAATTTAATAGTATCTTCTGACACACCATTCATTTTGAAGGTATCACAAATCTCCAAGAAACTAGTAAGATGGGAATTAGGGTCTTTATCAGGTAGTCCATCAAACTGAACCATGTTTTGGATCATTTGGATAATGTTAGGTTTGATTTCAAAATTTTTAGCTTCTACCCTTAGTCTAGTTATACTCGAATCTGTACTTAAAATTGCTAGCTTAGCAAAATCAATTATAGTCCTTCTATTATTTTCACTATTGCCACCATTATTGTTTTGTTAACTTCCATCCCTTTTGTTGAACTGAATTGGTCAGCCTAACTTTTATATGCTCGCCGAATCCTTGTGAATGTTCTTTCGATATCTGGATCAATTTTGATCAATTTTTATCGTATTTGATATTTGATTACTTGTTATCATTTTTTATGCATTTTCTTCTAATTGACTTGGCAAAAGATGTTAGGAGTTCATTGCATTGATTTCATATTTGTCAAACCTTAATAGACTTGGAAAACGAAGTTAAGATTAAATGATTGAAGTGATCAAAGATTAGTTGATTTTACCTAGAGCAAAGGGTCATTAGCTAGTTTCATGTTTATGAGGAATTGAGTTTAATGCATGATTTAGTTGTGTTGGTTTGATTGGAAAATCTATTAATTTAATCGAAAGATAGTGATTTCATGGATTGGGAAAGAAGTGGAGTCTATATAAGTAGATTCATAACTTAGAAAACGATTGAATTTTATTTTATATTCCTTCATGATGGCAATATAATAATTACTTAAGATAATTGCTAAATGATTCATTATCATGTGTTCTAGGATAATTGTCTAAATTGTATATTCTTATATACTTGAGTTATTTATACTTATGTGTGTGTGTTTTATTATTTTATCACTTTGTTGGGTCAGCTAAACAATGAATAAAAAGTAATTAGTGTTTACTTGTTCTTTTGAGGATTGATACTCGTTAATTTTCTATACTTTGCTTGCGATGAGTATACTTGTTCATATGTGTATTTTGAAATTAATATTTTATTTAAAACTTGACTAAGAGATAGATTTAAATTTGATGATTTTTATACACCAAAATTTACGCATCAAATTTTTTGCGCTACTGTCGGAGAACAATATCATGAAAGCTTAGATTTTGTTGATTTAACTATATTTGTATGTATATATGTCTATATGTAAATATGTAGATATGTTCCTTGTATAAATAGGTGTCATATTTTATTGTTTGTATACTTGTAATTTAAATGTCTCTACATGTTGTTATTTTTCTAACTTAATTTTTGAATATATACTAACTGTCTAACTTGTAAATTCTATAATCTCACCATCTAATGTTTTTTGTAGATCTTGCCCTTAATGTATGACCCGACGATCTAAAGTTGATACAATAGATTTTGATTCTGAGATCGAGAGAATCCTCACAAAGGTTTGAAAGGCTGTGACCAAAAGGGTAAGAAAAGACATGGAGGTTAATCTACCCAATAATGGTGGTAATGGTAGGAAGACTATGGATGATTTTGTGAAACTTGTAATCTCAGATACGGGCTCGAGTATTACGAGACCTAAGATAGAGGCTAATAACTTTGAAATAAAACATAATATCATCTAAATGATCCAAACATGGTACAATCTGATGGACTACCTGAGGAAGATCCTAATGCCCATCTTGTGAGCTTTTTAGAAATTTGTGACATTTTTAAAATGAATGGTGTTTCTGAAGATGCCACCAAACTAAGGCTTTTTCCCTTTTCTTTGAGAGATAGAGCGAAATCTTGGTTAAAATCTTTGTCAGCCGGATCCATTACCACTTGGAATGTTTTAGCTAAAAAATTTTTGGCAAAATATTTTCCCTCAACTAGAACATCCAAGCTTAGGACCAATATTTTTACTTTCTAACAGTTAGAATCTAAAAATTTTTATGAGTGTTGGGAGAGGTTTAAGGAGATACTTAGAAAGTGTTCTCATCATGGATTTGAATTAGGCATGCAAATGCTAATCTTTTATAGTGGTTTAAGTTTTCTACTAGGCAATTGGTTGATGTATCTACAGGAGGTTCCATTAATTCCAAAACCCTGGAGAAGATATTTGATTTAATTGAAAATCTTGCCACAAATAACTATGCATGGGGTAGTTCACGGTCAAGATCCCGTGTTCATGGTGTGTATAAGGTGGATGCAATGGCGGTTTTGGAGGCCAAGGTAGAGGCACTAATACAAAAAATGGAACAAATGGTGATGTATTCTTCCCAAAGACAGATAATGAATATTAATTGTGATTTTTGTAGGGAAGGGCATCCAAACCATGAATGCCAGAATGTGGGGTCATTACAAGAGTCATTAGAACAAGTCGTGTTTCTGGGGCAATGGAAAATAAGGTAATTACCCCCATAGCACCACTTACAACCCTTGCTATTTATATGGCAAGGGTATTTTGGTCATTTTAGTAACCAAGGCGGTGTATTTTTTGATCCCCAATATAGACCGTGGGTCCTAATTAAATACGGGCTAAGGAATTAAATTAAATTAAATTAAATATAATTTATTTTATTTAAGTAGCCTGATTTAATTATTAGGCTAGAGTAAAATAAAGGTCGACGGAGAGATAGAGAATTAATTAAATTAGTTTAGTGAGTTAATTAATTATTCAAAGCTTTGGCCCAATTTGAATAATTAGGGATTATCCTGGGACTAAACTGATTTAGACTTATTTAATTGGACTGGTTTATTTGGGCTGAAAAAATTAACTATTTGTTGGGCCATTAAGTTGGTTCAAACTAGAATAATTAATTAAGCTCAAAAGGTTAAACTAAGAGCCTAATGGCACAGTCCAGTTTAACTTAGGATTTTATTTAGGTTAAATATGAGGATTGAAAATAACGTTATTGTGACAGAACACACAATCTAAGAGACGGTTTCTTCTTGTGGAAAAGGCCAGGCCTCTCTCTCTCTCTCTCTCTAGAAAAACTCCCTAGCCTGTTAGTTGTTCACCAAATGGTAGTTAGGCAGACCATATCCTGGAAGACCGAGAGTTCGGTGTTCACATACATGCAAAGGAGGAGTAGGGGACTTGCAGGAATGGCACCAGAGACTTCCACCAGCACACCTACCTCAGTTGCCCACATTCCGGTTCCACCACCTTAAAGAACCAGAAGGAGAGGTAAAATTTTTAAAACCTCGGGATTGGGACATGGCGCAACTAGCGCCGGCTAAAGCAGTTGAAGCCGGCGCCAGTCCTGCCTTGGAATCCCTATTCTTTTTTTTTTTAGTTTTTTTATATTCGCTTCTGCTGCGTGCCCTGTGTTTTCCCACTTTTCTATGCCTTCAATTGGTGTTAGAGCATGAAGGTTTTGTGAAAATATAGGGAGCATGCATCTAGATGAATAAAAATGGACACATATGTATGATTAAAATTGTAATCCTTCACTGTTTATGGTTTGGATAGATTCTCTATTAAACCTCGCGGGTGGAGGTATAAGAATTTGTAATTTACTATTTTTCTTAATAAATCGTGTAAGCCCAATGTTTATGGGTATAGGCGGTTGTTGATTTTGGTTGATTTCATTGTATTAAGATTGAAATCGGAGAGCCAGTAGCACCAGAAGCTGTGCAGAAAAATAGAGGAAATTTGCAGAAAAAAATCACAGAAAAAAAACTGCAGAAGAATCTGGCAGAACCGAACATGTGCCGGATGGGATGCCGGAACCGGCGCCAGCTAGGGTCTGGAAGGCTAGTCCGCATTGTTTTCATGTAAGTCTTGGTTCTGTGCGGCAGGTGCAATGGACCATAGTTCAGATGGGGTGGCTGATCCAATGCGGTGGGTGCAGTGGACCAAGGATTTTTTAAAATTTTTTCTTGTAATTTTTCTTGCATTTTCTTTTGGTTTTGAGGTCCATACCAGGCGAAGTTAATACTTTGCAATAGTTAATATTCAAAGAATATTTTTGCATGAAAAATATTAGTAAGGAATTTTAGGATTAAACAAGACCATTAATTAATTAATGTATTTAATTCTATTATCTGGGCACTTAGGTTTTAAAATAGAAGAGCATGAAAACGTCTACTATTTTCTAACATGCTATTTATTTTATGTACCTATGTGCACGTTTTCTCAAAGACCAAAGTCTTTGGGAATATTTTTGACAAGGAAAATATTTTTTTACAAATTAAATGATTATTTTAGCTTGAACGAAAATTAATCCTTAGATATTTTCTCAAATGATTTAATCCTTGACATAGAAAATATATTGAATTTAGATATTTTTGTAAGGTTAAAATAGAAAGCCATTTTGTTTTAGTTTGGCACAAGAAAAATTATTTTTTCAAATAAATTTAAGACCAAAGTCTCTAGAAAGTTTTAACTGAAAATTTTTTGAAATTATTATGTTTTTAATTGAAATAAAATTAATCCATAGGAAAAACTCTCAAATGATATAAGTCTTGACATAGAGATTTTTATGGACTTAGATATTTTATATTTGAGTTAAGGGAAAACTTAATAGAAATTTTCAAAAGGATATTTTTCAGAAAACCCTTGTTTTAAAAGACTAAGTGGGAGAGGGATTCCAACGGCTCCACGGCTTCCATCACGATCCTCATTAGAGATCGTGGGTCCCCTCACGTTACCCTGGGAGTAAACCCATATAGGATGGAGATACCACAAGGATCTAGATCTAATAGAGAGATGTAATTAATAACTCGGGACACGTACTATGATTGGCCAGCCCCTCGTTGGAGGTCATACTCTGAGGTATGTCCATAGGAAATGAGAGGAAACAGCCATCCCCTCGATAGAGTTATCTTTTAGATCATTACCTAGAAGAGAAATTAATTTGTGGTGGTTAACATACTTAGCTTAGGTAACTATTAATCTTCCCAAGAAGTTATGTCAGTTTTTCTAAGAGCCAAATTAATTATTATTAGTTTTGATAATAAGGATAAAGTGCACATATTTATTTTGTTTTTACAAACTAAATCTTTTTTCTTTTATTTTTTGATTTTTCAGAAATGGTGGGAGGTTTTTTTAGTCCATTGGTCGTTATTCTTCGAGAGAATAAGCTAACGGGACTAAACTATGTGGACTGAAAAAGGAACCTAAACAAAATACTCACAGTAAAAGAGTATAAGTATGTCCTTTACGAAACCTGCCCTGTTATCAGGGAGGGTTCTACCGTCGAGGAGCGTGAGGCTGAGAAGGCATGAAAGAAGGCCGACGAGATGGCTCGTTGTTACATGTTGGCCTCCATGTCTAATGTGCTCCAATCCAAACATGAGTATATGACCACTGCGTATGACATAACCCAATCATTAGCCACGATGTTCGCGGATAAGAGTCGACCCGCAAGGCAGGAGGCTCTTTGAACTATTATTAACAATAAGATAGCTGAGAGAGCATCAGTCAGAGAGCATATGCTTAAGATGTTTCTATTTTTGAGGAGGCAAAAATCTTAGGGGCTGTTATTGACCCGAAGAGCCAAGTAGACATGGTTCTCGAATCTCTACCGAGTTCCTTTACTCAGTTCAAGTTGAACTATAACACGAACAAGTTGAACATGGGTTTGACTGAGTTGATGAAGAAGCTCCAGATGGCAGAGAAGGTCATGAAGCCACAATCTAAGGCTATGATTGCTAAGGCTTCATCTTCTAGAATTGGACCCAATTCCAGAAAGTTCAAGAAGAAGAAGAGGAACGCAGCGGTCTAGCCCAAGACCCAGTCCAAAGACAAATCCGAGGGCAAGTGCTTCAAGTGTGGACTGAAGGGACACTGAAAAAATGAGTGTCCAGATCTTCAAGCCAAGAAAAATCCCACAAGTAATGTTTTCTATCTTCAAGCCACTGATCACATCTGTAACTCCTTGCAGGGGTTTTAAAAGATTAGAAGACTCTAGAAGGGCGAACATAGACTACGTGTGGGAAATGGAGCACAAGTTTGGGCCCTTGCAGTGGGAGAGCTAGATTTTGTATTTGATTGTAATAGAATAGTAGTTTTGAAATATATTTTATATGTACCTGGATTTAGACAGAATTTGATTTCAGTTGCGAAACTAATAAATCAAGGATATTCTATATCTTTCCATTCTGATATTTCTATCAATAGAGATGGAAAAATTTTATGTACTGGGCACATGTATGGGAATTTATTTTTCTTAAACCTTATTAACAATCAATTAAATAACGCTTAATCTGAATCTTTAATAAGCAAGAGAAAGACCAATGTCAATGACTCTTATCTTTGGCATCTAAGGTTAGGGCATATCAACTCAACTAGGATTCAGAGGTTGATCCATGTGGGCCTTTGGGCTCATTGAAATTGAAAAATTGACGTCAGTGTGAGTCTTGCCTGATGGGAAAGATGACCAAAAGGTCATTTACCCCTAAGGCGGATAGAGCTAAGGAGGTATTGAGTCTTGTTCACACTGATGTGTGTGGTCCCCTGTCTACACCAGCTAGAGGAGGTTTTGAGTACTTCATTACTTTTACGGATGATTGTACAAGGTTTGGTTATGTTTACCTGATGAGACGTAAGTCTGACTCTTTTGACAAGTTCAAAAAGGCTGAAGTGGAGTGTCGGACAAGTAAATTAAGGTGGACTGGAGAAGCTTTTGAGCTGGTCTCTGACCATCAGGAATACGACCCCACTAGATACGAGGAGGCTATTGTTGATGCCGATGCAAATCTATGGCATGAAGCAATAAAAGTCGAGATTTAGTCTATGTATCTCAATCAAGTTTGGGATATTGTAGCTTCACCTGAAGGGATAAAACCCATAGGGTGTAAGTGGGTATATAAGAGAAAGAGGGGAGTAGATGGGAAGGTGAAAATCTTCAAAGCTAGGCTTGTGGCGAAAGAGTATACTCAGAAAGAGGGAATTGACTATGAGGAAACCTTTTCTCTGGTAACCATGCTTAAGTCCATCCATATCCTCTTTGCCATCACATGTCATTATAATTACGAGATATGTCAAATTAATGTCAAGACGGTATTTTTAAATAGCCATCTTAGTAAAAACATCTATATGTCCCAACCAGAAGGCTTTATTGCTAAAGGCCAAGAGTATATGGTTTGCAAGCTTAAGAAGTCCATTTATAGGCTTAAGCAAGCATCAAGGGTATGGAACATTCGTTTTGATGAGACTATGAAGTCTTATGGTTTTGTTTAAAACGAAGATGAACCATGCGTGTACAGGAAATTTGAAGGCATTAATGTGGTTTTTCTTGTCTTGTATGTAGATGACATTCTACTCATTGGAAATGATGTAGGATTATTGTCATCTACAAAGGTTTGGCTATCTAATTAATTCAATATGAAGGACTTTGGAGAAGCCAACTACATTCTCGGGATTAGACTTCTTAGAAATAGAAAGCACATAATATTAGGATTATCCTAAACGACATACATTGATAAGATGCTGGCCAAGTACAACAGAGACTCATGCAAGGGAGCTCTAATCCATTGCAGACATGGGTTGTCACTTTCTTCAAGGGACTGTCCTAAGTCTCAAGAAGAAAATGACAGACTGAGTAGGATTCCCTATACTTCGGCGGTATGAAGTCTCATGTACACCATGCTGTGTACTAAGCCAGATATTTGCTTTATCGTAGGCTTGGTTAGCAGATATCAGTCAAACCCTGTGGAGGTTCATTGGCAAGTTGTAAAGGATATACTCAAATACCTCAAGGGGACGAGAGATTATATGCTGGTTTACAGGGTTGATGACTTGGTTCGTACAGGATACACAGACTTAGACTTTCAGGCGGATAAGGATGAGAGAAAATCCACCAGTGGATATATCTTCACCTTGTCTGGAGCAGCTATTTCATGAAAGAGTATCAAGCAATCTTGCATTGCTGACTCAACCATGGAAGTTGAGTATATGACAGCTTCGGAGGCATCTAAGGAAGCAGTTTAGCTTTGGAAGTTCCTTTCAGAACTTGGAGTCGTGCCACACATGGACAGGCCGATTGTGATGTATTGCGACAACACTGGAGTATTATCGCAATCCAAAGAATCTCGGAACCACAAGAAGGGGAAGCATATCGAGAGGAAGTACTACTTGATTCGGGATTTCATCCAGAGACGGGAAGTCGTGGTGGAACAGATTGCCTTCGAGAACAATCTAACAGATCCATTCACCAAGCCTTTGGCTGAGATACTTAGACGCCATAGGGGTGGGCACCTACAGACTTACTTAGTCTTAGAGTGCAAGTGGGAGATTGTTGAGATGTATGCCTTCTTAGACTAGGTTTGTGATGTAAAAATCGAATGTTTTAATAAAAGAATTTATTTTCAGAAATTATTTATGAATTTACAATTTTATTTGTGTACAATTACATTTGGAAAAGACCCATTGTGTTTAAATAAGTGGTTCATGTGAATGGAGGCATTTCACAGTAAGGTATGGATCACGGGTTACTTAACACATAAACTTTTGTTCTTAACCAATTGATGAGAATGAGAATTCCATCATGTCTAGGTTATTATATTGTGAATTCTAAATGAGGAATGTCTTACCTTTAGCCAGTGAGTAGTCCACTCACTTCATGACATAAGCGTTTTTCAAATACGTAGAACAGGATCTGTAGTAGTGGTTTCTAAAAGTACTACATGATAGAAACCTAGACTACTACCGCTACAGCGTGGACTAGTACTCTACGACTTGAGTATGAGTTGGTGGTCTGATGAAACTGGAAGCATATACTTTGATATGCTATAGTTGAGGTTCTATCGTAGGGCCAATATACTTGTATGTTGGGTATATGTGACTAGTTAGTTAAGACAGACTTGTACAAGATAGTTTCTATACTATATTGCCCCTTGTAGTTGTCTGAATGATCTAAATATCCAGGGCTCTGAGAAACATGACTTGGATGTTTGTTTTAGAGTAGCTCTCTTGGAAAGCGGAAACAATCCAGAAAGTCGTATATCATTGGATTAGAGGCCTAAGAATGGTAGATGCCATTTAGAGATGTATTAGTACACTATTTCCTCTCTGAATGTACGATGATGTATAGAGAGGTATTTTAGTCATTATACCTGTAGGTCGGAGACTTTACTAACGCAACACTGTCATTGGGGTCAATATTTCCTTATAGTGATATCAGGAAATATTTAAAATGCAAAATACAGCTATTTATATGCCAAGGGTATTTTGGTTATTTTAATAGCCAAGGCAGTATGTCTTTTGATCCCCAGTATAGACCGTGAGTCCTAATTAAATACGGGCTAAGGAATTAAATTAAATTAAATAGAATTTATTTTATTTAAGTAGCCTAATTTAATTATTGGGCTACAATAAAATAAAGGTCCATGGAAAGAGAGAAAATTAATTAAATTAGTTTAGTGGGCTAACTAATTATTCAGGACTTTGGCCCAATTTGAATAATTAGGGATTAACGTGGGACTAAACTGATTTAGGCTTATTTAATTGGACTGATTTATTTGGGCTGGAAAAATTAATTATTTGTTGGGTCATTAAGTTGGTTCTAACTAGAATAATTAATTAAACCCAAAAGGTTAAATTAAGAGTCCAATGGCACAGTCCAATTTAACCTAGGGTTTTATTTAGATTAAATAGGAAGATTGGAAATAACGTCGTTATGACAGAACACACAATCTAAGAGATGGCTTCTTCTTTGTGGAAAAGGCCAGGCGTCTCTCTCCAGAAAAATTCCCTAGCCTATTAGTTGTTCACCAAATGGTAGTTAGCCAGGCCATATACTAGAAGAGCGAGAGTTCGGTGTTCACATACATGTAAAGGAGGAGTAGGGGGCTTGCAGGAATCGCATCAGAGGCTTCCACCAGCACACCTACTTCATTTGCGCACATTCCAGTCCAGCCACCTTTAAGAACCAGAAGGAGAGGTAAAATTTTTAAAACCTCGGGATTGGGGCAGGGCGCAACCGACTCCTGCCCTGCCCTAGAATCCATGTTCTTGTTTTTTCAGTTTTTTTATATTCACTTCTGTTGCGTGCCCTGTGTTTTCCCGCTTTCCTATGCCTTCAATTAGGGTATCACATTCACCGCTCATTTAGGCCCAAGTACCCTCACTGGGCCTACACTTAGGGGCCAAACCAAAAACTAACCAGACAACATAGAATTCTAGAGGTGGCTCCTACCGTGAATGGTATAACACTTAATTTCTATATTGGGGATTGGTTACTTGCTCTAACACCAAATATCACGTTCCGTGCCCATAAGACCGCGGCTATGGGCCTGGCAGCACCCACGATCAACTACTTGTTCATGGTTCTCGTTGAGTCAAAATAGATATTTCATGTTAACAATGGGTACTTAGACCCATCCTTATATTATATTCACCCCTCCTTCAAGCCCAAGCATCCTTGTTGGGCCTATACATTAGGAGCCAAACCCAGGACCAACTAGGTGATAGGGATTCTAGAGGTAGCTTCCACAATGCACGGTCAGTCTCAACTAATCATTCTCTTGGCACCATGAAGGATAAAGGTAAATTAACATCACTTGGTCTGTCTCAACTAATTCTTCCACAAGATGCATTAAATACAATCCTTGATTAAATTTCCCAGGTTTGGCAAATTTAAAATATGAAATTAATCAATGAATCCTTGGTCTGGCAAACATCAATTAACCTTTAATTACTCAATCCACAGCAATTAACCTTTTTGGTCTAGCAAGTTAACAACCAATAAATATGAAATTAATCAATTGCAACCACCATCAACCTCTTTGGTCTAGCAAGTTAATGAAAAGAAACAACCAATTAATCTCGTTATACGCCCAAGTAATTAAATACCAAGAAGAACAATCAATTAATCAAAAGATCAAATAACTCTAAAAATCATGAATATCTAAAACAATTTCGAATTACACTAAAACAATTAACATATCATTGTTAAAGAAAAAGAAAACAAAGTAAAAGAAATCACTCATAGACAAGCCTCCTTCTTCTTCCTTTGAAGACCTTCTTGCACAACCCTCATTGAATTGAAGAATTCCTCCTTTGACTGAGTGGTTTTCTATGATGATTAATAAATTCTTCCCTTTTCCCTTGTCTTTTTCATCTATTTATAGGCTTAGGAAGTGCCTAAACTCGTAGGTACAGAGTTTTTGGCCGAGTAGAAGTTGCAAGATACTGAAATTCCATAGATTACCAAAAACTGCATAGAAAAAATCAAGTACCACTTTATCTTCAGGGCACAGCTGGCGCCGCTTTGGCTCTCGGAGTCGGAGCCGGAGCCAGCGCAGGTTACCCTCTGTTTGATGGAAAACGCAGAAACAGGGAGCCATGGACGGGAAAAAAAACAGAGAGAAAAAATTAAACGCGAGCCATAAAGGCCATGCGGAAGCGTGAAGATCATACATTTGCGTTCCTTAACCCTCCTAGGTTGCGTAGGAACAGATTGAACGACTGGAATCGCCTCGCTTTGCACACTTGAAGGAGCTTCCGGTTGAACACCCGCTAGCCTTCGACTTCGTCTTGTTTGCATTAACGCTTAGCTCTCCAGCTCTCGGGATATTCCTCAGCCTAACCTCTAGTCGGTGAACACTATGGTGAAGAGGAAGGGTCTCAATTCTCCTTGGTTTACCTGCTATTGGTTAGCAAAGTCCAAGGAGAAAACAACGAAGAAGGAGAGAGCCCTTGAGAGAGAGAGACCCACGTGAGGTGTGGCTTGGGAAAGGAAAAATTAGGATTTTTTTTTTCTTTTCAAAGAGTTGTTTATATTTAGCCTAAACTAGGTCTCTCAATCTCTGATAAAACATCTCCCAAGGATTTCAAAATACCCGGATATTATCCTGAGAAACAGTTTGGCCTAACCTTAAACTCCTCTTAACTGTATCTGGAAAAAAACCCTAAGGTCCAAGCTATTGGGCCAGATAAATATTTATTATTTTTCTTGGACCCAAAAGGCCCAAAATAATAAATATTAATTATTTATTTTCTGGGCTTACATAAGTAACCCAATAAATAATTAATGAGCCCAAAGAAACCATAATAATTAATCTTTAATTATTTATTTCTTGGGCCTGCATAAATAACCTAATAAATAATTAAACATTAATTATTTCCCCTAGTTTAAGCCCAGGTTAATTTCTTAATTATTCATACTGGACCTAGGCCCTGAATAATTAATTAACCAAATAAACTAGATAATTAATTTCTCTCAACTCCTATTTTATTTATTTATTTTATTCCACTCCAATAATAAATTAGACTTCCTGAATAAAATAAAATAAAACAAAATAAAATAAAATCCTCTTCAACTGAGACCAATTCCTCAACCCGAAAATAGTTAGGACTTACGGGCTATCCCGAGGACCAAAAAGACACATCGCCTTGGCTGCTAAAATGACCAAAATACCCCTGCTATATAAATAGCTGTATTTTGCATTTTAAATATTTCCTAATATTACCATAAGGAAATATTGACCCCAAGGACAATGCTGCGTTAGCAAAGTCTCCGACCTACAGGTGAAATGACTAAAATACCCCTCTACACATCACCGTACATTTAGAGAGGAAGAAGTGTACTAACACCCCTCTAAATGACATCTACCATCCTTAGGCTTCTAGTCCAATGATCCACGACTTCCTGGAGTGTTTCTGCTTTCCAAGGGAGCTACCCTAAAGCAAACATCCAAGTCATGTTTCCCAGTGCACTGGATAATTTAGACCATTCGACAACCACAAGGGGCGATATAGTGCAAAAACTATCTTGTATAAGTCTATCTTAACTAACTAATCACACATACCCAACATGCAAGTATATTGGCCCTGTGATAGAACCTCAACTACAGCAAATCAAAGTATATGCTTCCAGCTTCGCTAGACCACCAACTCATACTCAAGTCGTAGAGTACTAGTCCACGCTGTAGCGGTAGTAGTCTAGGTTTCTACCATATAGTACTTTAAGAAACCACTACTACAGGTCATGTTCTACGTATTCGAAATACACTTATGTCATGAAGTGACTGGACTACCCACTGGCTAAAGGTAAGCCATTCCCCATTTGGAATTCATAACATAATAACCTAAACATGATGAGGTTCCCAGTCTCATCAATAGGTTAAGAACAAATGTTTATGTGTTTAATAACCCGTGATCCATACCTTACTGTGAAAGACCACCATTCACATGGATCACTTATTTAAACACAATGGGTCTGTTCCAAATGAAAATCGTGCACAAACAAAAAGTAAATTCACAAACAATTTCTGAAAATAAATTCTTTTATTAAATAATTCAATTTTACATCAGAAATCTAGTCTAAGAGGGCATACAATCCAACACTGTTCCGCTCTATTTTGACAATTTTTTATCGCCTTGAAGTTCATACAATCCAATGCATGGCCGACGCCAATTCTAGAGCCCTATCCGGCGCTGCCTCTCCTCTATTATGCGACGTTTTTGCTTCTTTTACCCTAAAAATCTATAATAATGAACAAAATACCTTTGCAAGGGTAAAATCCCAAATATGAAGGAATATGACTAGTTATTGAACAAAATAAATTACAAAAGAACCTCAAATAACTAGGAAAAATATGACTAATTTAACCCCTATCATATTCTCCCACACTTAGTTCTTTGCTTGTCCTCAAGCAAAGTATCAAGAACAAGTAGGAAAACATGATGTGTCCGGGCTTGGATGTAAAAATCATACAAAAACTAAGCACATTCTCATTTAAGTTTAAATTAAAACGTTCAACCCAAATCACACATATGAGCAAGCGTACTCATTATTAACCGAGCATAGGGTTCAAACGAGTGTCGATCCTTCAGGAACAAGTAGTCATTAATCACATTTCTTTCATTGTTTAACCGACTCAATAAAGTTAAAACAAATACAACATAACAAAAGAAAAGAAAAATAAAAAATATACACATGTCAAGGATGGTAAAGTACGTAACTCAAACCATTGTTTAGACAAACATGATCTCAAAGGACCTAACCATTGTCATAACTAATCATTCTCTTGGCACCATGAAGGATAAAGGTAAATTAGCATCACTTGGTCTGTCTCAACTAATTCATCCACAAAATGCATTAAACACAATCCTTGATTAAATTTCCTTGGTTTGGCAAATTTAAAAAATGAAATTAATCAATGAATCCTTAGATTGTCAAACATCAATTAACATTTAATTACTCAATCCTCAACAATTAACCTCTTTAGTCTAGCAAGTTAAAAGCCAATAAATATGAAATTAATCAATTGCAACCACCATCAACCTCTTTGATCTAGTAAGTTACTGAAAAAAACAACCAATTAATTTCGTAATATGCCCAAGTAATTAAATACCAAGAAAAACAATCAATTAATTAAAAGAATAAATAACTCTAAAAATCATGAATATCTAAAACAATGTTGAATTACAATAAAACAATTAAGATATCACTGTTAAAGAAAAAGAAAACAAAGTAAAAAAAAAACACTCATAGACAAGCCTCCTTCTTCTTCATTTGAAGACCTTCATGCACAACCCTCATTGAATTGAAGAATTCCTCATTTGACTGAGTGGTTATCTGTGATGATAAATGCATTTTTCCCCTTTTCCCTTCTATTTTTCATCTATTTATAGGCTTATGAAGTGCCTAAACTCGTAGGTACAGAGTTCTTGGCCGAATAGAAGTTGTAAGATACTGAAACTCCACAAATTACCAAAAATCGCGTTGAAAAAATCAAGCATCGCCTTATCTTCAATGTACAGCCAGCGTCGGTTCCCCTTTGTTCCGCTCTATTTTGACAATTTTTCATCGCCTTGAAGTTCTTGCAATCCAGTGCATGGCCGGCGCCGGTTCTAAAGCCCTAGCCGGCGCCGCCTCTCCTCTGTTCTGTGACATTTTTGTTTTGTTTTACCCTAAAAATCAGTAATAATGAACAAAACACCTTTCCAAGTGTAAAATCCCAATTATGAAAAAATATGACTAGTTATTGAATAAAATATATCACAAAAGAACCTTAAATAACTAGAAAAAGCTTGACTAATTTAGCTCCTATCATATTCTCCCACACTTAGCTATTTGCTTGTCCTCAAACAAAGTATCAAGAACAAGTAGGAAAACATGATGTGTCCGGACTTGGTTATAAAAATCATACAAAAACTAAGCACATCCCCATTAAGTTTAAATTAAAACGTTCAACCCAAATCACACATATGAGCAAACGTACTCATCATTAAACAAGCATAAGGTCCAAACAAGTGTCGATCCTCCAGGAACAAGTAGACATTAATCACATTTTTTTTCATTGTTTAACCGATTCTATAAAGTTAAAACAAATACAAAAAAACAAAAGAAAAGAAAATTAAAAAATATACACATGTCTAGGATGGAGAAATATGTAACTCAAACCATTGTTTAGACAAACATGATCTCAAAGGACCTAATCATTGTCATAACTAATCATTCTCTTGGGACCATGAAGGATAAAGGTAAATTAGCATCACTTAGTCTATCTCAACTAATTACTACCTTCTAGATAAATTAGCATCACTTGGCCTGTCTCAACTAATTCATCTACAAGATACATTAAACACAATCCTTGATTAAATTTTCTAGGTCTGGCAAATTTAAAACATGAAATTAATCAATGAATCCTTGGATTGTCAAACATAAATTAACCTTTAATTACTCAATTCTCAGCAATTAACCTCTTTGGTCTAGCAAGTTAAAAGCTAATAAATATGAAATTAATCAATTACAACCACCATCAACCTCTTTGGTCTAACATGTTAATGAAAATAAAAAACCAATTAATCTCGTAATACGCCCAAATAATTAAATACCAAAAAGAATAATTAATTAATCAAAAGATAAAATAACTTTAAAAATCATGAATATCTAAAACAATGTCGAATTACAATAAAAACAAGTAACATATCATTGTTCAAGAAAAATAAAATAAAGTAAAAGAAAGCACACATAAACAAGTCTCTTTCTTCTTCCTTTGAAAACCTTCTTGCACAACCCTCATTGAATTAAAGAATTCCTCTTTTGACTAAGTGGTTTTCTGTGATGATCAATGAATTCTCCTATTTTTTCTTGTGTTTTTTTACTATTTATAGGCTTTTGAAGTGCCTATACTCGTCGGTACAGAGTTCTTGGCCGAGTAGAAGTTGGAAGATATTGAAACTCCATAAATTACCAAAAATCGCGTAGAAAAAATCAAGCACTGCCTTATCTTGAGAGCACAGCTGGCGCCGCCTTGGCTCTCGGAGCCGGATCCGACGCCAGTTCCCCTCTGTTCCGCTCTATTTTGACAATTTTTCGTAGCCTTGAAGTTCCTGCAATCCAGTGCATGGCCGATGCCGGTTCTAGACCCCTAGTCGGTGCCGCCTCTTCTCTGTTCTCCAACGTTTTTGTTTGTTTTACCCTAAAAATCTGTAATAATGAACAAAACACCTTTCCAAAGGAAAATTCTCAAATATGAAGGAATATACTAGTTATTGAACAAAATATATCACAAAAGAACCTCAAATAACTAGGAAAAACATGATTAATTTAACCCCTATCATATTCCCCCACACTTAGCTCTTTGCTTGTCCTCAAGCAAAGTATCAAGAACAAGTAGGAAAACATGATGTGTCTGGACATGGGTGTAAAATTTACACAAAAATTAATCACATCCCAATCAAGTTTAAATAAAAATGTTCAACCCAAATCACACATATGAGCAAGTGTACTCATCATTAACCGAGCATAGGGTTCAAACGAGTGTCGATCGTCCAGGAACAAGTAGACATTAATCACCTTTCTTTCATTGTTTAACCGACTCAATAAAGTTAAAACAAATACAACAAAACAAAAGAAAAGAAAAATAAAAAATATACACATGTCAAGGATGGAGAAGTATGTAACTCAAACCATTGTTTAGACAAACATGATCTCAAAGGACCTAACCATTGTTATAACTAATCATTCTCTTGGCACCATGAAGGATAAAGGTAAATTAACATCACTTGGTCTGTCTCAACTAATTACTACCTTCTAGATAAATTAACATTACATGGTCTGTCTCAACTAATTCATCCACAAGATGCATTAAACACAATCCTTGATTAAATTTCCTTGGTCTGACAAATTTAAAACATGAAATTAATCAATGAATCATTGGTCTGGCAAACATCAATTAATCTTTAATTACTCAATCCTCAGCAATTAAGCTCTTTGGTCTAGCAAGTTAATGAAAAGAAACAACCAATTAATTTTGTAATACGCCCAAGTAATTAAATACCAAGAAGAACAATCAATTAATCAAAAGATCGAATAAATCTAAAAATCATGAATATCTAAATTAATGTCGAATTACAATAAAACAATTAACATATCATTGTTCAAGAAAAAGAAAACAAAGTAAAAGAAAGCACTCATAGACAAGCCTCCTTCTTCTTCCTTTGAAGACCTTCTTGCAAAACCCTCCTTGAATTGAAGAATTCCTCCTTTAACTGAGTGGTTTTCTGTGATGATCAATGAATTCTCCCATTTTTCGTTGTATTTTTATCTATTTACAGACTTAGGAAGTGCCTAAACTCGCAGGTACAGAGTTCTTGACCGAGTAGAAGTTAGAAGATACTAAAGCTCCACAGATTACCAAAAATCACGTAGAAAAAATCAAGCACCGCCTTATCTTCAGGGCACAACCGGCGCCGCCTTGGTTCTCAGAGCCGGTGCCAGCGCCGGTTCCCCTCTGTTCCGCTCTGTTTTGACAATTTTTTATTGCCCTGAAGTTCGTGCAATCCAATGCATGGCCGGCGCCGGTTCTAGAGCCCTAGCCGGCACTGCCGCTCCTCTGTTCTACGACGTTTTTATTTCGTTTTACCCTAAAAATCTGTAATAATGAACAAAATACCTTTCTATGGATAAAATCTCAAATATGAAGAAATATGACTAGGCATTGAACAAAATATATCACAAAAGAATCTCAAATAACTAGGAAAAATATGACTAATTTAACCCCTATCATATTCCTCCACATTTAGCTATTTGCTTGTCCTCAGACAAAGTATCAAGAACAAGTAGGAAAACATGATGTGTCCGGACTTGGGTGTAAAAATTATACAAAAACTAAACACAATCTCAATCAAGTTTCAATTAAAACGTTCAACCCAAATCACACATATGAGCAAGCGTACTCATCATTAACCGAGCATAAGGTTCAGACGAGTGTCATACTCCAGGAACAAGTAGACATTAATCACCTTTCTTTCATTATTTAACCGACTCAATAAAGTTAAAACAAATACAACAAAATAAAAGAAAAAAAATAAAAAATATACACATGTCAAGGATGGAGAAGTTTGTAATTCAAACCATTGTTTAGACAAACATGATCTCAAAGGACCTAACCATTGTCATAACTAATCATTCACTTGGCACCATGAAGGATAAAGGTAAATAAGCATCACTTGGTCTGTCTCAACTAATTACTACCTTCTAGATAAATTAGCATCACTTGGTCTGTCTCAGCTAATTCATCCACAAGATGCATTAAACACAATCCTTAATTAAATTTCCTTGGTCTGGCAAATTTAGAACATGAAATTAATCAATGAATTCTTGGTCTAGCAAACATCAATTATTTACATATTTACATGGTTAAATCAACAAAATCTAAACTTTCATGCTATTGTTCCTCGGCAACGGCACCAAAAACTTGTTGTTGTTTGGATTTCGGTATAAAAATCATACAAAAACTAAGCACATTCCCAATCAAGTTTAAATTAAAACGTTCAACCCAAATCACACATATGAGCAAGTGTACTCATTATTAACCGAGCATAGGGTTCAAACGAGTGTCGATCCTCCAGGAACAAGTAGTCATTAATCACATTTCTTTCATTGTTTAACAGACTCAATAAAGTTAAAACAAATACAACATAACAAAAGAAAAGAAAAATAAAAAATATACATATGTCAAGGATGGTGAAGTACGTAACTCAAACCATTGTTTAGACAAACATGATCTCAAAGGACCTAACCATTGTCATAACTAATCATTCTCTTGGCACCATGAAGGATAAAGGTAAATTAGCATCACTTGGTTTGTCTCAACTAATTACTACCTTCTAGATAAATTAGCATCGCTTGGTCTGTCTTAACTAATTCATCCACAAGATGTATTAAACACAATCCTTTATTAAATTTTCTTGGTTCGGCAAATTTTAAACATGAAATTAATCAATGAATCATTAATCTGGCAAACATCAATTAACCTTTAATTACTCAATCCTCAGCAATTAACCTCTTTGGTCTAGCAAGTTAACAGCCAATAAATATGAAATTAATCAATTGCAACCACTATCATCCTCTTTGGTCTAGCAAATTAACAAAAAGAAACAACCAATTAATCTCATAATACGCCCAAGTAATTAAATACCGAGAAGAATAATTAATTAATCAAAAGATCAAATAACTCTGAAAATTATGAATATATAAAACAATGTCGAATTACAATAAAACAATTAACATATCATTGTTTAAGAAAAACGAAAACAAAGTAAATGAAGCACTCATAGATAAGCCTCATTCTTCGTCATTTGAAGACCTTCTTGCACAATCCTTATTGAATTGAAGAATTCCTTCTTTGATTAAGAGGTTTTCTGTGATGATCAATGAATTCTCCCATTTTTTCTTGTGTTTTTTATCTATTTATAGGCTTAGAAAGTGCCTAAACTTGTAGGTACAGAGTTCTTGGCCGAGTAGAAGTTGGAAGATATTGAAACTCCACATGTTACCAAAAACTGCGTAGAAAAAATCAAGTACCGCCTTATCTTCAGGGCACAGCCGGCGCCACCTTGGCTCTCGGAGACAGCGCCGGTTGTGTTCTACTTCTCTACTTGTTCGCCGATTTTTTTTCGAATTTTGCACAATGAAGACTAGAATGCAGCCGGTGCCGCCTTGACTCTTGGAGCTGGCGCCGATTCCACTCTATTTTGCTCTGTTCCATCAATTTTCTATCACTTCGAAATTTGTTTCAACAGTGCACGGCCGGCACAGGTTCTAGATCCTTTGCCGGCGCCGCCTCTTCTCTATTTTGCGACGTTTTTGTTTCGTTTTACCCTATGAATCTGAAATAATGAATAAAATACTTTTCCAATGGTAAAATCTTAAATATGAAGGAATATGACTAGTTATTGAATAAAATATATCATAAATGAACCTCAAATAACTAGAAATAATATGACTAATTTAGCCCCTATCAAAACACAAGGTTAAATCAATCACTCAATCAATTTCAAAATCATATCTTCAATACTTTCTTCATTCAAGAACATAAAATACATGATACTACATCTTTCACAACCAATGCAAGACTCGTGTAAGTGATAAATGACTTAGTAGAACTATCTTAATACTTCATAGTATTCTCAAACCATTGGAAATAATTTAGCTCAAAAAGAATATGCATTCCATAGGCTTACTCTTCATACACTCTCTCCACTAATCCGAGAAACGTCATGATTCTACTTAGATCAAGTAGGACTTTCAAGCTTGTAATATAAGGCTAAAGGCTTGTAATGTAGCTTATTAAACGAAGGATATAGGAGAATCAAATATCAAAGAAACTGAGAGTTCGTAAGAAAAAGATAAACAAATAAATCAATAATTTCTAACTCTTCTTACTCTTCTATTCCAAGAATCAATCAAACCATAACCTTATTCAGCAATTCCAACTCCACTCAAGCAAATCCTGCATTTCTCGTTCTCTTTTTTCTTTCTCAATTCTTCTTTATTCCTTTCACAAGATCACTCAAATTTCCAGCAATGGTGTCAAAGATTTAATATGATCTTAACTTTTTACAACTTAATCACCATCCCTTTTGTGATCTTTTCTTCTTTTTTTCTTTTCAATTGTCTTTTCTTTCATTGCTGCTGTTTTTATTTTTTTCTCACTTGTTTTCAATGTCTCTTTTCTTTTTCTTCTCTTTCTTCCTTCCTTTTCCTCTTTTCCAGCTCAACTTGTTATTGATCCATGACTGAAAGTAACAAGTCATGAACTTTATCTTAACATTCTTCTTCAACATTTTCTTACACATACTTTCATCCATCAAGAGCATAAAGATTTGAAAAATCATTCAAATTCTAATAAACAAGCAATGGACACCAAATATTGTGACGGGTTTTAATGAAAGAAATCAACCATTTAGGCTCAAAATAGGCACAAGGGATAATATGACAATAGGTAGGCTTGAAAAGCTTAAACTATCCAAAGAAGGCCTATTATCGTCATCCCTAAGTTAAATCATGATTGTCTTTCTTATTTTGCCTCGAGAGGTATTCAAGTAAGTTCTAGAATGCTCCATGAAGTTTAGTAGAAAAACAGGTTTAAGAACAATGTAAAGCATTTGATCAAGAATTACTTCGTCCAAGTGCGTGCAAAAAGTCATGCATAAGCCATAAATGATCTAGAACATATGCTCTATAATCCATCATAAAGACATGCATTAAAAATATAGCTTGAAATCTCAAAGAAAGTCAAAAAAATTTAAAAATTTTAGCTCAAAATTTGCTCCCAAGAAAGCAAAAGTATATGTATAGAAGATTTGTCAATCAAATCACTCTCCTACACTTAAACTGGACATTGTCCTCAATGGCCAAATAAATCTAACAAGAACAAACAATACCATGGGACTAAAAAAATATAAAGGAGAAGAGATAAGAAAAATAAACTTCCATTCGTTTGGCATTGTGCTGTACAAGATCTGAATGCTTGAAGAATGAGGCATTGACAAAGTACCTAAAAAGAAAAATACAAAAGAAAACCCACTAAAGTATAAAAACTAGAAAAGAAAATAAAGCAAAAATAAAAGAAATGTCATAATACACAGGAAAACACCCTAATGAAAAAAAACATCAAAAGAGAAAGAAAAAATAAGAGTGATTGAGAAAATGTACACAAGCATCATCAGTCCTCCTCATCATCATTATTCTCATCATCATCAGCTAGTGTAGAGGTACCCGCACCACCATGTGGCTCAGAAGAATGCTGCCTCAACTCAGCCAACTGCTACTCTATAGTAGCTTGCCGTCTCGCCATGTCATCCATAGTACTCTGCAAGTGTAAGAGCACCGCCATTTGCTGATCGAGTCGTCCCAACACAGTAATCTCAAAGTTAGTTCGGGCTTGGGACTAAGAACTGCTAGCTCGTGCACGTGCTGGTGGTGGTGGTTGCTCTTTCTCCACTGTGGGTGGCCTAACCTGTGCGAGATGTCTGACCTCGAAGGGAGTTAGCCACTTCTTCAACTCCTGGTTGTACTTATACCTACAACTCATAAGAGTTTGCTCATTGATCATATCGTGCTCGGTGGTAGCCTCCATGAGTTCTCCCTCAAGACTCACCCCAAAGTCTTTCATAATTTTCATTATAACCAAGGGGAAAACGAAGGCTTTTGTGGAGAGCCGGTGATGAACAACCTCTCTAATAGAGTGGATGATCAAGGGTGCAAGAGGAATAGGTAATGTGTTCATCATCCGATGCAAAATATAAGTGTCAATAAGTCTAATCTCATTGAAACCACTAGCACGGAGCACAACATTGAACCCAAACATGTAGACTAGAGCTCTAAAGTTGGCTGCCAGATCATTATTGGAATAGAAACTATTAGCTTGGAAGGCATTATGCTTATGTAATCCTAGGGTAGCTCTAGTCCCTCTAACATCCCAATTCGGGTCAGAAAGAATCTTTTGATTATTCACATCTATCCCTTGCCACGTATCATCGTAAAAAACCTGGAAGAAATTAGCTAATTGGTTTTGAGTGATGACAATAGGAACTCCTTTCACTCTTGTTTCAATATGTGGAAGATGTTTTTTGCCCTTATCAGTCATATTAGCATAGAATTCCTTAATAAGCACGAGACAATACTTCCCTTTCAATTGTACTATCGACCCACATCTAAGTAAGTTAGATAACATAATTAATGATTAAAATAAAATTAAAAGGGTTACAAAGTTAGTTAAAAAAGTTTAGTCAAAGTTAGTATGTTAGGTTACAAGGGTGTACAAGAATATATGAAATATAAAAGATAGGATAGTACTTTTTGGCGGAAAGAACAATTGTACATATTTACATATTTACATATTTACATGGTTAAATCAACAAAATCTAAACTTTCATACTATTGTTCCCCGGCAACGGTGCCAAAAACTTGATGTGTCTGGATTTGGGTATAAAAATTATACAAAAACTAAGTACATTCCCAATCAAGTTTAAATTAAAACGTTCAACCCAAATCACACATATGAGCAAGCGTACTCATCATTAACCGAGCATCGAGTTCAAACGAGTGTCTATCCTCCAGAAACAAGTAGACATTAATCACATTTCTTTCATTGTTTAACCGACTCAATAAAGTTAAAACAAATACAACAAAAGAAAAGAAAAGAAAAATAAAAAATATACACATGTCAAGGATGGAGAAGTATGTAACTCAAACCATTGTTTAGACAAACATGATCTCAAAGGACCTAACTATTGTCATAACTAATCATTCTCTTAGCACCATGAAGGATAAAGGTAAATTAGCTTCACTTGGTCTGTCTCAACTAATTTATCCACAAGATGCATTAAACACAATCATTGATTAAATTTCCTTAATCTGGCAAATTTAAAGCATGAAATTAATCAGTGAATCATTGGTCTGGAAAACATCAATTAACATTTAATTACTTAATCCCCAGCAATTAACCTCTTTGGTCTAGCAAGTTAACAGCCAATAAATATGACATTAATCAATTGCAACTACCATCAACCTCTTTGGTATAGGAAGTTAATGAAAAGAAACAACCAATTAATCTCGTAATACACCAAGTAATTAAATACCGAGAAGAACAATTAATTAATCAAAAGATCAAATAACTCTAAAAATCATGAATATATAAAACAATGTCGAATTACAATAAAATAATTAACATATCATTGTTCAAGAAAAAGAAAACAAAGTAAAAGAAAGCACTCATAGACAAGCATCATTCTTCTTCCTTTGAAGACTTTCTTGCACAACCCTCATTGAATTGAAAAATACCTCATTTGACTGAGTGGTTTTCTGTGATGATCAATGAATTCTCCCATTTTCCCTTCTGTTTTTCATCTGTTTATAGGCTTAGGAAGTGCCTAAACTCGTAGGTACAGAGTTCTTGGCCGAGTGGAAGTTGGAAGATACTGAAACTCCACAGATTATCAAAAACCGCGTAGAAAAAATCAAGCACCGCCTTATCTTCAGGCACAGCTGGTGCCGCATTGGCTCTCGGAGCCTGAGCCGGTGCTAGTTCCCTTCTGTTCCACTCTGTTTTGACAATTTTTCATTGCCTTGAAGTTCGTTGCAATCCAGTGCATGGACGGCGCTAGTTCTAGGGCACTAGCTGGTGCCGTCTCTCCTCTGTTCTGCGACATTTTTTTTATATTTTACCCTAAAAATCTGTAATAATGAACAAAATACATTTTCAATGGTAAAGTCTCAAATATGAAGGAATATGACTAGTTATTGAACAAAATATATTACAAAAGAACCTTAAATAACTAGAAAAAACATGACTAATTTAGCCCCTATTACGCCATCACGGGACTATGAGGACTCCTATAGAAGATGTATTCATATTAAAGCTGACATCCACAGAGGTGATGCAGAAAGAGGGGTAAAGAAGTCTAGACCAATTAGCAACTAGGGACAGAGTTCTAAGTTAGCTACTAGAGGGTTCCAACCAACAAAGAAACGAGCACCATTACCAGCAAAGAAGCAAAACCAAACTGGAGCTACTTTTCAAAGGAAACCATGTGAGACTTATGGAAAGATTCCTCTTGGTGAATGCAAGTTTAAGACTGGAACATGTTTTAGTTGTGAAAAACTTGGTCATAAGGTAGCAGATTGTCCTAACCCAAAGTAACCTAGGTTTAAGCCTATTGAGCAGCAATCATAGCTGTAGCAATCAACTCAGTCACAACAAAAGAAGACTAATGCCAGAGTGTTTGCCTTAACCCAACAAGAGGTAGACGAGTCAGACGATGTTGTTGTAGGTACAATTTCCATCAATGCCTTTCCAGCTTATGCATTGATTGATTGTGGAGCCACTCATTCGTTTATATCCCTTAAATTTGCTAAAACTTTTGGTATTCTACTTGAGCGTCTTGTTGACACCTATCGTGTTGCTACAGTTTAAGGAAAAAATTTAATCTCTAACTCTATATTTTGAGATTGTCGAACGGGCATTGGGGAACATGTGCTTGGTGTCCAACCTTATTCAGATTAATATGTCGGATTTCGATGTTATCTTAGGGATGGATTGGTTATCTCAAAATCATGCCTTGGTCGATTGTCGAGGTAAAAAGGTGAAGTTTAAAATACCTGGAACAGAGGAGTTTCGGTTTCAAGGGATTCCTAAAAATGCGAAAAAGTAGCCTATGCCAATCATTTTAGCTATGAAAGCTTGGAAAAGTTTGCAAAAGGGATGTGCGGGTATCTGGCTTATGTGATTAATACATAGAAAGGCAGTCCGAAGTTGGAAGATGTTCCAATAGTCTGTGAGTTCCTGGATGTTTTCCTGAGAAATTACCTGGATTACCCCCAGAACGCGAGATTGAATTTGAGATTAATCTCATTCCTGAAGCAGAGCCAATTTCCAAAGCATCTTATCGGATGGCACCGACTGAGCTTAGGGAGTTAAAAATGCAGCTACAAGAGCTACTTGATATGAAATTTATTCGACTAAGTGTATCACCTTAGGGAGCACCTGTTTTATTTGTGAAGAAGAAAGACGGGAGTTTACACCTATATATTGATTATAGGAAGTTAAATACGATTACAGTGAAGAATAAGTATCATTTACCTCGAATTGATGATCTTTTTGATCAGTTAAAAAGGGCTTCAATCTTCTCAAAAATTGACCTTCGATCTGAATTTCATCAGCTAAGGATTAAGGAAGGGAATATTCCTAAAAGTGCATTTAGGACTCGATATGGACACTATGAATTTATGGTAATGCCTTTCGGATTGACTAATGCACCAATTGCATTCATGGATTTGATGAATAGAGTTTTTCGGCAGTAATTAGACAAGTATGTGGTAGTATTCATTGACGGCATTCTCGTCGATTCTTCATCTGAAGAACAACATGCTGAGCATTTAAAGGTTGTGTCACAAATCCTTTGAGAAATGAAGCTTTATGCTAAGTTCTCTAAGTTCGAGTTTTAGCTGCAGAGTGTCACTTTTCTTGGTCATGTGATTCCTAGGGATACTGTATCTGTGGATCCAATGAAAATAGAGGTAATTACCCAGTAATGTCACTAAAGTGCGCAGTTTTCTTGGTCTAACAGGATACAATAAGAAGTTTGTAGAAGGCTTCTCTACTATTGTAATGTCTATGAGTCGGTTGACTCAAAAAAGAACTAAGTTTGAATGGACTCTGGCTTGCGATGAGAGTTTTCATTAGCTAAAGCAAAAGTTGGTTTTAGCGCTAATTTTGGCTTTACCTACAGAGTATGGGGGATTTGTGATCTATAGTGATGCATCTAAGAATGGTTTGGGTTGTGTGCTAATGTAGAACGATCGAGTAATTACATATGCTTCTCGACAGTTAAAACCGAATAAGAAAAATTATCCCACCCATGACTTGGAGTTAGCAACAGTAATCTTTGCTTTAAAAATTTGGAGGCACTATTTATATGGAGAGTAGTGTGAGGTTTTTACCGATCACAAAAGTTTAAAGTATTTGTTTACACAGAAAGAGCTAAATATAAGGCTATGAAGATGGTTGGAATTATTAAAAGATTACAACTTGAAGATTAGTTATCACCCTGGAAAGATGAACAAGGTAGCTGACGCATTGAGTAGGAAGTCACCCAGGGCATTAGCTGTAATATTGACTCAACAAAACCAGTTAGTAGCAGAATTTGAGAAACTAAAGATTAAAATAGTGGACTCTACAGATGGATTTTTAGGATCACTTTTGGCATGACCAAACTTGATTGAGCAGATCAAGGTTGCTCAGAAAGGGGATATAGAATTGAATAAAATCAGAAGTCAGATGCATGATGAATCAGATTTTCAACAGCAAGATGATGGTAGTTTGTGGTTTCGCAGTAGGTTATGCGTACCAAGTGATGCACAACTGAGGTAAGATGTGATGAGGGAGGCACATAATACCAAGTTTTCAGTATATCCTGGAGGAACAAAAATGTATCGAGACTTGAAAATGAACTTCTGGTGAAATGAAATGAAGAAAGATATTGCAGAATTCATGTCTCGTTATTTGGTGTGTCAACAAGTGAAAGTTAAACATCAACGTCCTGGGGGGTTGTTAAAACCACTAGATGCTCAATCAAATTGGTTTGCAGGATTCTTTTGTTGGATTGTATGTCCTCTTAGACTAGGTTTCTGATGTAAAATCGAATATTTTAATAAAAGAATTTATTTTCAGAATTTATTTGTGAATTTACTTTTTGTTTGTGCACAATTTTCATTTGGAACAGACCCATTGTGTTTAAATAAGTGATCCATGTGAATAGTGGTCTTTCACAGTAAGGTATGGATCACGGGTTATTTAACACATAAACATTTGTTCTTAACCTATTGATGAGACTGGAAACCTCATCATGTTTAGGTTATTATGTTATGAATTCCAAATGGGGAATGGCTTACCTTTAGCCAGTGAGTAGTCCACTCACTTCATGACATAAGCGTATTTTGAATACGTAGGACAGGACCTGTAGTAGTGGTTTCTAAAAGTACTATATGATAGAAACCTAGACTACTACCGCTACAGCGTGGACTAGTACTCTGCGACTTGAGTATGAGTTGGTGGTCTGGCGAAGTGGAAGCATATACTTTGATTTACTATAGTTGAGGTTTTATCGTAGGGCCAATATACTTGCATATTGGGTATGTGTGACTAGTTAGTTAAGACAGACTTATACAAGATAGTTTCTGCACTATATCGCCCCTTGTGGTTGTCCGAATGGTCTAAAATATCCAGGGCCTTGGGAAATATGACTTTGATGTTTGCTTTAGGGTAGCTTCCTTGGAAAGCGGAAACACTCCAGAAAATCGTGGATCATTGGACTAGAAGCCTACGGATGGTAGATTGCATTTAGAAGGGTGTTAGTACACTTCTTCTTCTCTAAATGTACAACGATGTGTAGAGGGGTATTTTAGTCATTTCACCTGTAGGTCGGAGACTTTGCTAATGCAACATTGTCCTTGGGGTCAATATTTCCTTATGGTAATATTAGGAAATATTTAAAATGCAAAATACAGCTATTTATATAGCAGGGGTATTTTGGTCATTTTAGCAGCCAAGGCGATTTGTCTTTTTGGTCCTCAGAATAGCTCGTAAGTCCTAACTAATTTTGGGTTGAGGAAATGGTCTCAGTTGAAGAGGATTTTATTTTATTTTATTTTATTTTATTCAGGAAGTCTAATTTATTATTGGATTGGAATAAAATAAATAAATTAATTAAAATAGGAGTTGAGAGAAATTAATTATCTAGTTTAATTGGTTAATTAATTATTCAGGGCCTAGGTCCAATATGAATAATTAGGAAATTAACCTGGACTTAAATTAGGGGAAATAATTAATGTTTAATTATTTATTGAGTTATTTATATAGGCCCAAGAAATAAATAATTAAAGATTAATTATTATGGTTCATTTGGGCTCATTAATTATTTATTGGGTTGTTTATATAAACCCATGAAATAAATAATTAATGTTTATTATTTTGGGCCTTTTGGGTCTAAGAGAAATAATAAATATTATTTTGGCTCAATAGCTTGGACCTTAGGGTTTTTTCCAGATATGGTTAAAAAGAGTTTAGGGTTAGGCAAAACTGATTCTCTGGATAACATCCGGGTGTTTTGAAATCCCAGGGATATGTTTATCAGATAATGAGAGACCTAGTTTTAGCTAACCAATAAACTAGTCTCTGGTAGAGGAAAACCCTGATTCCCAACACAAGACACAGAGAACTCACGTCTCTCTCTCTGCTCTCTCACGTTGCTTTCCTCTTGTTCTTTCTTCTTGGACTTTGGTAATCAATAGCGAGTGAACCAAGGAGATTTGAGATTGTTCCTCTTCACCATTGTGTTCACCAACTAGAGGTTAGGCAGAGGAATATTCCGAGAGTTGGAAAGCTTGGCGTTGATGCAAACAAGGTGAAGTAGAAGGCTAGCGGGTGTTCAACCGGAAAGCTTCTTCAAGTAGGCGAAACGAGGCGATTCCAGTCGTTCAATCCGCTTCTACTCAACCTAGAAGGGTTAAGGAGCGCAAATGTATGATCTTCACACTTCCGTATGGCCTTTAAGGCTTGGTTTTATTTTTCTCTGGTTTTTTTTTCTGTAACCAGTGCATGCTCCCCTGTTTCGTCTCCCTCATCTTTGATGCTGATGGTACTATTAGTATAGCTATGAAGCATCGACTACCTCAACTAAGTATTTGAGTATCTAATAAACTTCTACAAGATATAGAGTCTTATAAGGTAGTATTTGGAGGAAATATCTACTTTGATAGTAGTCAAAATGGTTACTTTGGAGATACCCGTATGGAAGTGGAAACATATGATCATGGATTTTTTTGTAGGATTGCCCAGGACAAGGACTGGTAAAGACACTATATGGGTAAAAATGGATAGATTGACTAAGTATGCTCACTTCCTTCCAATGAAGGCCACTACAACTATAGAGGAATTGGTACGTTATAGAAAATATTATCAGATTGCATGGGGTACTGGTATCAATAGTGTCGGATCATGATACGAGATTTGTTTCACACTTCTTAGGTTGATTATCTGACTTTGGTGGAGTTCTAGTACAATAATAGTTATAGTCTAGCGTTAGCATGGCTCCTTTTGAAGCATTGTATGGGAAGAGGTGTCGCTCATTAATCTGTTGGGATAAAGTAGGTGAAATAAGTATTACTAGTCCAGAGTTGGTGCAGATTACGAAGGAAAAGGTTACACTAATTTGAAAGCATCTAAAGGTAGCTCAAAATCGACAAAAGAGTTGGGCAGACACCAAGAGAAGACAATTGGAGTTTCAGCAAGGTGAGAAAGTGTATTTGTATGTATCACCAATGAAAGGTGTTATGAGATTTGGAGAGAGTGAGAAGTTAAGTCTGAGATATATAGGACCATTTGAGATTTTGGAAAAAGTAGGAGATCTGGCCTATCGACTAGCTTTACCACCTGTATTGTCTAGAGTACACAATGTCTTCCATGTATCGCAGTTGAGGTGTTATATTTCAAATCCGAACTATGTGCTTGAGGTAAAGCCATTGCATGTCCAAGAAAACTTAAGTTATGAAGAGGTCCCTATGAAAATTGTTGACCGGAAGGAGCAAGTGTTAAGGTGAAGGATCAGACATTATGTGAAAGTGCAATGGTCTAACCATACTGTGAGAGAAGTAACATAGGAGTTGGAGGATAACACATGCCATAAATATCCGTATTTGTTTGAGGAACAAGGTACATTAAGTTTTGAGGCTGAAACTTTTTGTAAGAAGGGTAGAATGTAAAACCCGACCCAATTTTTGGGTGGGTATTGGTAGGTTATATTAGTTACCTAATTAATGTAGTAGATTGAGACTTATATAGATATATGGAGGTCATTTTAATTTGTTAATTAAAGTGGGGGATTTAGTAGCAAATTTTAATATATTATATTCTCCAACAACGTT
The DNA here is from genome assembly GCA_026120185.1 of Voacanga thouarsii. Lineage (NCBI taxonomy): Eukaryota > Viridiplantae > Streptophyta > Magnoliopsida > Gentianales > Apocynaceae > Voacanga > Voacanga thouarsii. Next base: position 2,347,431 of record JANUWF010001032.1, on the reverse strand, counting down.
AGTTACTCGTTCACACGTTTGAAACATTAGGAGGCGGAGACATAAACTTCAAAGAAGAACAAAAGAGAGAGGAACGACTAGGGTTATCAATGCAGGGTATTATTGAAGGTAATTAATCATCTCTACCCTTATTCACGCTAGTAGTAGCCAACTAATCGATTATTGAGTATTTATTGGGGCTTTATATAAACTTAAGATTGGTTAATACTTTTGGAATTGATTGGAGTTTTGTTATGGTATTAGGAATTGACAGCGGAAAAGGCCTAGGAGGCAAATATTGGAGTTAGAGGTATTATTTAATTGTTTGAATTGGTTCCAAGTGGGAATGATCCCTCCTCTGTGTTTCCAAAAATAAAAATAATAATTAAATAAATTGTGTTTTGTTTCCTACTAGCCGTCACCTACAGCTTCTGTTTTATGTAAGGACATTGTTGGTGTTTTATTTTAAAAGAAATGGTGCATTGTCTTTTGCCGCTTCTATTTGTCGTGGAAACACTATTGCTATTGTTGTTTGTCATTTGCAGCTTTGGGGAATTCTTGGCTCCTATGTGTTGTAGATGTTTTTTTATTTAAAAAAGAAAAAAAAAAAAGAGGTTGGCAAACTTTTTGTTTGTTCGTTCCAATGGTACGAAAAAATGGATGTTGGTTGGTATTGCGGTCCCATTGCTTTTGTTGGCAATGGCTTCTGACTTCTGTTTGAGGTGGAGATATTGTTGATGGTTTTCTTTCAAAAAAAAAAAAAAAAAAATTGACTTTCAGTTTTGCTCACTAACGGTGAGCGCTTTTTTGGGAATTATGTTTGATGTGGGGACTATTGATGTCCCCACAAGTTAAAAAAAAATAATATTTGGTTTTTAGTTTTGCTCACTGATCGTGAGCACTTCTCTAGGAATCATGTTTGATGTCCCACAAGTTAAAAAAAAAAAAAAAAAAACTTTATCTTTACTATGTGGGGATTAATGTCCCACGAAAAGGACAAGAAAAATGGTGTTGTTGGTGTAAGGTAGGCCCACGAAATGGAATTTAATAAAAAAGTTATCTTTTTAAAAAAAAGAAAAGCAAAGTGCTTTGTTTTTTTAGTTGTCAACTGCTATACCTAATTGGATTGTGTTATTTAATTATATATTTTTCTCAATTCCTTCTTTGATTAAATTCATGGATTTTCCTATTTGTTTATTTGTTCAGTAGCATTTAAGTTGCTGAATTTTTGTTTTCAATATTCGGGCCATTCTTTTAAAGTTATTAAAATTGTTTGAGTTTGTGATTTAAATGATTTTTGGTTGTTGCTATTGGCTTAAACGTATTCAAAAGTTTTGTCTAATGTGGGCTTGATAGTTAAATGTACAGATAAATTGATATAATGTTTTGAAGTATAATATTCATTAGTTATTGGGACAAATTAATTTATTGGTTGTGGGAGGAACATGTTCCATTTCGAATGAATGAACCGTCGGTATGGACAAAAACTAACCAAATGAATGTAAGAATGGCCCTAAGCAGAATTAAATGTTAGGACTGAATTTAGTGATGACCCATTAGCTGTACATTTATTTGTATCCCAATATACTAGTGAAATTAAATGGGCATTGCAAGTACACGTTTACTTTGGTACAATTGCTCTAAAGTCTTCTTGTGCCTTTGATTGTTTGTTTTTTCCATCCATCTTTAAAATATTTGACCATTGTGCCGTGTTCACTATTGTCAAATTTTTTTGTTTTATAAACAAAACTTGAATGTTCTAGTTTCAAGCTTGGTTTAAGTGAAAATTTTCAATGCTTTGAAAAGAATATGTTATAAAACTTCATGCTCAATCCCAGAGGATGTGGAATTCTTACTTATGAGTTTTATACTCACTCTTTTAACTCAATGTTTTCAGATACTAATTATTAGTTCGAATTTGATTACGGGAGTGAGATGGAATGACTAGTGTAAGGATCCTTATGAACTTCTATCTTAAATTGTTTCCTTTGCAATTTGAAGATTTTTAAATTAAATGTACTTGGATAAACTCTTGTATTTAGGTCAAATTCCCCTCCAACACTGTCAATGACATAATATATATGATCTTGCATTTATAGTAGCTTCCTCATGTTCAAGGGCCTTTAAAATTTTTTTCCTATTGACACCATTTTGCAACGCTCGATCAGCTCTAACTTCAAACACAACTGTGTGTCAACATCTTTATTTACTTCGAAAAACCGTTCTACAAGAAACAAGATACGATTCAATTAGATTCTGTCCCTTTAAGCTGTGTTATTCATCTGCAACTTGAACAATCTTTTTCCCGACATTAGTACCAAGAAAAAGTCCCAGAAAAGCAGAAGGGATGCTTTCTAACCCATACGAAATGTCTTCAAGTGCTTGGATTTTCCCAGCTCGAAGGTATTCAGCTGTCTCTGAAAGGAACTTCTTATAGAAATTCATGTGATCAGCAGCTAAAAATCCTTGAATCCTGATCCTTCTATATATAACATTTACCATGTCAGGAGCAGCACGCTTTCCATTGTCCGAATATTCAGATATAACACCACAAACAGCAACCCTCCCGAATGTGTTCATATTTGCAATAGCTGCTTCTAGCATCTCTGCCCCCACATTATCGAAGTATATGTCGATCCCATCAGGGAAGTACCTAAAGTAACAAACACATATAAACCAGTCGGTCAAGAACACTAATATTTGGTTTCTTATTATAAAATGCAAAGTCGAACATCCATGAAGAGGATGTCATGCATACGAATTATGAAGGGAATCGAACCTTCTGAGAGCTGACTCGAGATCAGATTCTTCTTTATAGTTGAATGCGTCATCAAACCCAAGCTTCTCTTTAAGCAAGTCCACCTATTTCCGAGTCAATATACTAATGTTAGATCTGTTTTGTCTTATTTCTGAGGGAATCAAAAATTCTTCTCTCAAGCACGCTTAGGCTAATTAAGTTTGATTCGTGAAAGGAAGGGATAAGGGCAAAGGGAGAAAGGGTGATACATTTTACTGTTATTAGAGAAAGTAAATGTAATTACTTTTATCCTGTTTGGTTGAAGTGTAAGGGAAGTAAATATAATTTACCTCTCATTGTTTGGTTGTAAAGTATATAGGAAGAAAATAATTATTGAATTACTATTATATATATATATATATATATATATATATTATGCATCATCATCATTGAGAATGAATAATAGCATGTCAAATTTCATAAATTAGAAATCTAATTATCTAAAATAATCACCTTTAACTACAAGTCTAATTGTAATAAATTATTTCGTTGATATATTTAATTAAAAAAATATGAGTATGATTTGAAGTCAACTACCATAACATACTCTTAGGAGAAGAGAAAAAAAAAATCGACAATTTCATGGGTCCAAAATAAAGAACTTTAGCAGCTATCGGAAACTTGAAGAAATATGAGAAAGTTTCATTGATTCTCAGATATTGCATTGAGAGTGGAATTGTAATAATAGAAATGTCCAAGGACAAGACGGTCTCTTAACTCTCATTTACTTATCAAATTGTCCGAAATGGAAAGGAAGAAAAAGCTGACGTGAAATGGATCCAATTCCCTACCACATATACTTTTCTCCTCTAATTACTCCAACCAAACGAAGTAAATCATACATTTACCTCCTATTTTACTTCCCCTCTCTTTTTTCTTCACACTTTCACTCGAACCAAACTCACCATTCGATATGCCCCGTCCCAATTGTTCATCTTTTTCTCTAGGTAATTTTTAAGATTTGTGTTTCATCGAAAATCTTCTGAATTCTTGTTTATGGGACGAGATGTGATTAAATTTTCATGTGGATATTGATCAAGAATGACAGCGAAAGAGCTAATTAAGATGCAGACGGACTTGTTTTGGCTATGGATAGTATTTTACTCATTTAGATCCGTTTGGATTGACAAAGGAAAAGAAAGGAAAGGAGAGAAATGTAAGATAAAAAGGAAAGGGAAAAAAAGGAGAATAGACCTATAACTTTACGTGTATGGCTAGACAGAAAGAAAAAAAAGAAAAAGTTAAATATAATGTTTGGAGAAGAAAAGAAAATATATCATTTACATTTGTATTTTTATTCATTAATTTTATGTAATAATATTAAATATTTTATTTATTAAAGAATATTTTAATCTGTCTATTAAATATTTATTAAATGACATTTTCTCTCCCTTCGTTTCCGTTTGTTGTTGGACGGAAAAAATTTGAAACTTTTATACTAAATCTATTTCGTCCATTCACTTCTCATTCTTTTTATTTCCTTTATAAAAACTAATGTAACATCTAAAATTCAAACACTTTGTTTTCTCCCTTCTAGGGATAGAAATAAGTCAAACTCTTAACAGGGGCTTACTGCTTGGTTTGGACCTGTTTAGTAAATAGGACAAGTTTAGGCTTAAAACCAGGGTCGTTTAACTAAATAGACTGGGTCAATATATATATAATTTATTTATATTATATAGTGTATTATATTTATTATTTATATTAATATTATATATTGTATATTATATATCTTATATTATTATCATTTTCACAATTAAGTGTATTGACAATATATTTTAAGAATGCTAAGGAAAAAAGATGAAAAACTAAGAATGTAATCATATGAAGTTTAAGTAAATAAAAATGATGGAGGTCATAAATTGATGTAAGAATATTGTAAAAAAAAAAATTGTCACTACCTCATAAATACCATTGAAAAACACCAAATAATTAGATTATTGTATCCTATCAACACGAGAGAGAGAGAGAGAGAGAGAGAGAGAGAGAGAGAGAGAGAGAGAGAGAGAGAGAGAGAGAGAGAGAGAGAGAGAGAGTAAAATTAAATTAGAATAAAGTAAGGAAAGGAATATGAGAAGAGAAAAAAAGGGTAAATTTTAAGCAAATGATATGTATTTATTGAAAATATATTATTTAATTATTTGCTAATAATAAAAATTAAATCAAGATACTGCATCCTACTCAAAGAAAGGGAGTGACACCAAAAATTCTCCCTGCCTCACTTATCATTAAAAGAAAATTTCAATAAACGAAAGTTTGACGGTAAAATACATATTTAAAAAACGAATTGTTAAAAAAATTTGTTTACCTCATTTTTATCTCGTAATATCATGAGGTAAACATTTATTTATAAAAAAAAGAGTTCATTATATACTGGAAACTAGAATTTTTTATGTGGATTAAGTATCATTAGTTATTTTTAATATTTTATTCTCTTTTATTATAGTAAAATACTTATTTATGAGAAAATTTTTATAATTTTTTTAGACAAAATAAAAGTTTCTATTTTGACTTAACATATAAATTTTTTTTAAAATATTTAAATTTAAGTAAATTATTACTTTAATTTTATTAAAAAAAGTTATTAGTCTTAATTTATTAATATAATTTATATCAAGAATGTTATATACTTTAAGTAGGTTTTTAAGTAGGCGACTTGCCAGGCCACTCGAATCTGAAAATAAGTTTTATATAGACTAACATATCAGATTCAGGCTTTTAACCTATAATACATATCTAAGCCTGTTTAGTCAAAGCTTGGCCTGACGTGACTTATTTCCAGCCCTAGTCCCTTCTCCCCTATCTCTGTTTCCTTCAATCCAAACCGACTATTAAAATTTATGACATGCAGCATTTTTTATGTTATATGAGATATTTAGCTCATTTTTTTAGTTTATTTTATATTTTTATTAATAAATCATTCTGCATATATATATATATAATAGTAGTTACAGAAGATTTTCATTGTGACATGTGATAGCATCCTTTGTTGAGCGTGTTGAATTTAAATGAATATTTTTTAAAACAATTATGAAAAGTTAATAATTCGTATGAAAGTTATCTAATAAATAAATACTTAATGGATTTTTAAAAAATTATAAAATAATAAATAAAAATTAATACTTAATAAATTTTAAAAAATCATAAAATTATAATTAAAATTTATTTATTTAATACATTTTATTTTACATTTTTCGGTACAATATACCTGTATCAAACTAGGTATCTTAATTAGTAAATAAAGAAGAGAAGAGTTTATGCAGGCCTAGGACTTTCCGAGAATACGAAAGGCATTTACAGAAATAGATCTCGACCTTTTGTTGGCTACCGGCACAACCAACTACATAGCATCCAAAAAGTTTGGCATACTGTCCCACCAGACTTCCGACGGATCCTGAAGCAGCAGATACAAACACCTTCTCCGCCTTCTTGGGTTTACACACCTCAAAAAATCCTCCATAGGCTGTAAGCCCACTGAATGCTGCTAAGCAATAATCATCATCAAATGAGCAATAAAATCCTCCGTGGGTAGATAAAAAGACTTTCCTGTCCATATATGGCATATAGAGATGAGGAAATTAAGCAGAGACCAAGGTACAGCTGTACAGGGGTGCGGAGTGCTGTCTGTCTTCAAAATTTTTAAAAATTTTATTTTAAGTTTTTTTAAAAAATTATAAAAATAATTATAATATTACATTTTAATATATTCTATTTTAAAATTTATCCTCTGGCTTTTAAAATTCTGATTCCGCCCTTAAAATTAAAACTGAGGAACACTCTTCTTCTAATCTCATTATAAATATTATAATATTTGGTTTGTAGTTTAAATTTTTAAAAATTTTATTGTCAGAATTATACTTCTACATGCACCGTTTATGAAAAAAAAATTAAAAAGAGAGAGAGAGAGAGAGAGATAAATATCTGATCTCACCAAGAACTCCTGCATGGTAAGAGAGGGGAAAGCCCATTGCATCCAGCTTGTTTAACATGCCACCCTCTTTAACTAGAGTGTAATCTCCCCAGGTGAGAAGCCCGGCGACCAAGTCACCCTCTTGAAATTCTTGGTTTCCAGAGGCAATAACTCTTCCCACACCATAGGCATCAATGACCTGTGCAGAGAGAAATCATCAATTTCTTTAGGTGCCACAACATCTGCCCATATTTGATACATGATGTAAAATCCGCGTTACGAATCTTACCTTTCCAGGAGAAATACAAGCCGCAAAACTTACAGCGTCCTGTGAAGAACTGTGGCTCTTCATGCGGTTCAACTGGTATGGATCAATGGATACATAAAGATTTTTCACAGTAACTTCCTTCTTCCCAGGCTCAAGTGATGGAGAAAGAGCCTCGGACTTGATCTCAAAGTCAGACTCTTGTGGTGCTCCATTGATGTGATGCTTGATGGCTATGTACCTATTTGTTAGTTTCGCCATGAAATTCTGGATTCAAGAAGAACGAAAGCAGAAGGAGCAGCACAGACGTTAGTGTTGGGAAGAAATGATTTTGAATGAGTTCTCTGGTAACTGATATATACACGTGGCGCAGGCCAATCCAATTCCGTAATTACACTTTTTTTAAATTCTTCTTATACTCTCCGTATTACTTTTGAAAGTTCTGCCCTCTAACTATAAGAAAATTTGAAGGGTGCCCTGCCCTTTCGTCCAAAAGATAGGTCTTATTTCTTATGATGGTCATGTAACATATTTCAAAGGCAGTTTTCTCAACTACTCATTCTCTGCAAATAAAATAAATTAGGGTTCGTTATGTGAGAATCGAATATTATTTTAATTTATCACAAAATTTTAAAGGAATAGACTGATTACTATTTAATCTTTATTAATTGCAAAGATTAAAGACGGTCCATGGATTAGAGAAACTTATATTTCTTAAATGAACGAAACTAATTATATATTTATTTTATAAAATAGACATTAAGCTTTTAAACATTCAAATTAAATAAAAAATATTTAATTTCCAATGAAAAGGAATAAAAAAAGTGGCTGTTGACTTTTTTGTTTTAAAATTCTTTCTCCTTCGTTCTTCTACATTGGTCCTCCACCGCGACACTATCTTCTCCAACTCAATCACCATGTTAACTTCCATCATCTTCTTCAACAACGGTTTTAACTTTCGAGTTATTTTTCATGTGGTTCTTAAACCTTTAAGTTGGGCTAAAAACTCTTGATTCATCGGCTTTGGTTGAATCTCTTAATCATTTTATTTTTCACTAAAAGATAAAAGATATTTAATTTGTGTTGTTAACTTATTTTACCCTTGTTTAACTAGCATGTAACATTTTTAATTTAATTGATGTCTTATAACAAATAGTAAGAAGTGGTCTTTACAAGTTAGGGTGTACTTGGGAGATTACTATCCAAGAAGAAATGTCCAAATACGGTGGGATTTTGGCGCGCGGCCAAAAAGTATCAAATTTGTTGCTTGGCTATATTTGGGATAAGAATCTATTGCATTCTTCGCCAAACAAATTACCTTCTCAGAAACCCGATGCAAGACTCAATCCCTCACTCCTTTTACCCAGCTTCCTCTTTTATTTTTATATTTTCCCCTCTCTCTTCCCCCCACACCAACCTTGATAATTCCTGTTCCATCTGATTAACCCAAGGAACCATTTATCATTATCATCCATACCGCATTGGATTTGGGGGGTAAATGTCACAACTCGTGACCAGGTATAACATGGCAATGCCCAAAAAAAAAAAGTCGAATCCTTAACGTAACAGTCTACTTTATGACCAAATCGACAAATACCCATTAATTAAACCCATTTACAAAGTCCCAAATAACAAAATAAATAACTAATAAAATATGAAACCTGTAAAACATAACATCTCAAATCAAACTTCTAAAAACATCCAAATACAATGTAATTTAACAGAATTAACTTGCAATTCAATTCTATCATAAACAAGACACCCACTTCAACTAATTTTGGATCCTTCTCAAATCACTTATCTAATTCATCATCATCTAACTAGGATCTTGCAAAATATTAAGAGAATGATGAGCTCACTAGTTTAATAAAAAAATTTAGCTTACTTAGGATTGATCGTTGGAACCTTTCAATTCATATATGTAAATCTCGGATCTATAAATGGAGATATTTCTGAAATTCACACAGAAAAAAAGAGGTAAGTTAACAAAAAGAAAATCAATTTGGACCAAAAAAAAGATGGTTTATCAAAATCAATACAATTAAACATTCAAGAATTTTTCTTGAATTTTATGAGGGGACATGAAGGTCCTGTCACGGGTCGTCTTTTAGCACTTAGACTAACCGTAATGCCTCTGACTTGGCTAGGTGCCAACCAACGTTACACCGGCCTTCTCTAACCTTGTTTGAAGGTTTTTAGTGAGCTTGAATGGATTCATAGTGGTTCGTTATGAAAACGATGGAAAACGACAATGAACGAAGTAAAAACGATAGAAAATGGCACTTAACCGACGCTTGCTTGCTTGAAAGAACTCATTTCATTCATAAGAAAGCCTGTACAAAGTATTTACACTGTGTATTGGTGAGGGGGAACACCAATGATTACAACCGACTTCGTTTACTTCTACCCGATCTCTTTTTTGTACACTCCCTATAATAGACGCGGTAAATGTGAAACCCCACCTAAAACCAACCCTAGAGTAAGGGGGTCGGGAATGCATATCATAATATTTTGCATGAATATATATGTTTTTGAATGATTTTATGTGCTTTAGAATCGTGGATTATAGGTTTAAATGCTTAGTTATGCTTATTGAGTAGGAGGGGTAAAATGGTAATTTTGCCTAAGGTCAGAATAGGGAGATAACTTGAGGAGTAGATAAGAAAAATATGAGGGTGAGGAAATAAGAACAAGAGTTAGGTTGGTTTAGTGGTTAGAGCTTGGTGAATTAATTTCTAAGGTCATGAGTTCAAATCTCATTACTTAAGTTTTGTCATTATTATTTTCATTAAGTTTGAATTTTTGTTTTCTTGCATTCCATAAAAATAGGAATGTTGTCTTAAGGGAGACATGAAGAGAATGTCATAATCTTATCCTCATGTCCTAAAAAGAATTCTAGAGGAATTCTTGTCCTATTTATTACCTCTAGCTTGTCCTAACATCTTTATAATTCAAAACCATTAAATCATTTCTTTTAAATTCCAAAAAAAATTATGGGATAACTCCTCCACCATGAAATTCGAAAATCAGCTATGGTGGTTGGGTAGTTGGCCGAAAATAGGAGGGTAAATAGGAAGGGTTCCAAGAGAAAATCAATCACCATGAAAGGACTTTCAAATCTACCTTCATGTTGTTCATACTTTAGTGGAAAGAAATCTGGAAATTTTCCAGAATTGTTGCAGCCCATTTCTTCGAAAATTCAGGCCATAATCCCATTCATTTGCTGCCAAGAAAATGGTCATTTTATGTGGCTTGGAAGCTGGAAAAACTGTGCAATTTTCGGACTGCACAAACAACATCAAACCAGAAAAAAAATATGGGCATTTCGCAGCTTTCAACCAAGGAAATGAAACTGTTTTTAGTTCATCTTCAAGCCAGCAAAACCCCTCTGTATTTGTCCAGAAATAAGGCTGAAAAACCATCCTTGGAAGACCTTCAAACCCCCTCAAGAACTAGCTACAAATCGGGCTGAAAGAAGTGCAGAAATTCTGCACCAAAAATTCAGCAACATTCGAAACCATGAACAACTTGAAACCAGAATTTTCCAGCTTTGCTTCCTTCTTGGCCTAGGCCGAAAATCACCTTCAACCTCTGTAAAATGGAACCTTGCTCAGCTGTAGACTGAACACCATTAACCCCAAACTCACCTTGAGCATAAGGACTCCATAGCCACACCACAAAACACTCCTAAGATCACTCCATTCAAACACTTTTGAAACTTCAAATAATTTCATCTTTTTACACCATTAAAGTCACTCTTGTATTAGGCAAATAAACTAGAATTTCCTCTGCCATTTAAGACTGAATTTCGGCCAGCCTTGAGCAACATTGACCTTTAATCATTCCAGCAAAAACGCCTTGTTCAGCCGGCACCATTGAAAGACATAGAAACCTCTCTTGATCAAAACACCATAGCTAACCTCTTACCTTAAACATCTCCACTATTTCTTCCATTTAAATTTCAAAAAAATCTGATCATCCTCTCTCCTTCTTGCTGAAAACTGAAACCCTCATTCATTCCATACCATTCGGCCAGCCTTCTACCAAAATTCGTGCAGCACTCCTTTCAAATTCTCTCCATTTTCACCTAGAACACCAAGAATACACACTAACCTTCTTCAAGCCTAACCCTACTCTAAACACTTCCAATCACTCTCAAATACTCCAAATCACTTCCATTTAATCCCTAAACCTCATTTCTGGTGTTTATAACGTAAAACCTCGCAAACAAAAATTTTCAACCGGATCAAAATCAACTTTTCTTGAAGGTCTCAAGAACATCAACAAGGTAAAACAAGAACAACTTTTTTACTCATCTTCTTCCATTCGATTATATCATTCTAATGATATCTCTCTCACTCACTCACTCACTCACTCACTCTCTCTCTCTCTCTCTTCTAATCGAAATGGTTGATCAAACATCAACCATGATCGTTTGTTTCGTTGGACCATTCAAGACACTCCGTCGCGCGTGGACCTTCTTTTGTCTTCTTCGAAGTACTCGACAATCAAGTATTCATTCTTAAATCTCTCTTATTAAATTCTAAAATCATGTCTCTTAGGTGTTAATAGGGAGATGGAATATGATTGGGAGATTGAGTATATGCATAAAGGGATTGGGGTTAGGACATGATGATTGTTGTATATGACTAGGATGTATGTGTTTTCCTTTTGAATCAATTTATGTTCTTCATGCTCAATGAATTTTATGGATGTTTGAAGCATGATTAGATATTATGACACTAAAGGTGATTAGGCTTTTATGTTCTTATTCTCCATGGAAGCCATGATTGATGATTATGCTTAGTAGGATTTTGGCCATGTGATGGTATGCGATAGTTCAAGTGTATGTTCATGAATGGAATGGTTTATTGTTTGATGATGGAGAATGTGATCGTGAATCTTTTCTAAGACTAGGAAAATCATGATAAGAGATTATTTTCTTATTAATTCTAGGGTATATTCATTAACAAAATTTATTACAAAAAAATTAGAATTACTGCTATATTTTCCTTCAAAATTCGAAACACTAGGGGATTTGGATTGGAATATTTAATTAGACTATTAATATTTTTATTAAACAAAAATTTAACAAAATTCATTTATTCTTAATTTTATTTATTATTAATTAATTATTATCTATTAAAAAATTATTTAAATTAAAAATTATTTAATTTATTATTTATTTATAATAAAGCTATTTTTAAATCATCATTTATTAAAATTATTTAGGACTTAATATTATTTAAAATTCAAACCTTAGTTTATTTATTATTAATAACACTCAAGAATTATTATTTGAGTCTATGATTTATTAGCAATTATTTTGGAACCCCTAGTTATTTTAACTTATCAAAATGGCCCTATTTTATAAAATTCTTTAGCATCTAGTCTTAAAGCTTAGGACATTAAGGTCAAGGTTAGTCATGGTTGTAACTAGCTGAGCTAAGAAATTATTTATGTAAGACAGGTATAGCTCGAATGTAACCTTATGTTTTGTGTTTACCCTAGGTGGGGTTAGGTCAGCCTTGGAAAACGTTTGATTTGAGCAAGCAAAGAATCAAGTAAGCTCCTGCATGGAGTTTTGTGAAGACCAAAAGTTATTGTGGCAAGCAAATGTGATGTATATGGACATTTATTTTGTAAAGGCAATTAAGGACTGTTTTCCCTTTTTATTTCAGTCAAGCAAATCAATTGAAAATTAAACGAGCAGTTTTACACAAAATGCTGAACCCTTTCTAAAATCCAACTTTGACAAAACTTTTAGAAACCCTTAATTGCTATTTCCAAATAAAGTGAATTATGATCAATTTTCTCCCAAGTGGAGCAATCAACGTTGAGTACTCAATAAGGGTAGACCACCAGGACTAGTCTTTGAAGGGTTAGGGTAAGTCTCTCAGTAGGTGGCCACCTCTGAGGGGTGAGTCCTTCCTGGATAGGATGCCAGTCCGGTAGGTCATACCGGTCCGAGCTAGCAAGTTTCAGTCATGTGGACTGTGTGTTCCGGAGTGGACAACCGGTAAGTTTGGGTGTAGAGATGGAGGAGTATCTCACTCGGTAGGCTGTACACCTACCTTTTGTCAGCTTGCACAAAGTGTGGCATTCTGACAATTATTTAGTCATGGGGCCCAACGTGTGGTAACCCATGGCTACCCATTTGAGTAGTTGTATTTATTGTGCACATGTATGGTTTGAAAAACGAAAAACCACTCTTTATTTTTAGCATTTATTTATTGCTTGCCAGCACTTTTTCTTATGAAACTTTTACAACCTGCATACATGAGTTATTTTACCTGAAACACTCAAAGCACACGCGGGCTTACTGAGATTTTTATCTCATCACCTTTTATACCATATTTTCAGGAAGATCCTGCTGTGGAGGTCATTAGCTAGATTGTTGCCTGTGCTTGAAGACTCATGTTATTTACTTTAAGTGTTATTTGAGAGATCGTTGCAAATAATTTATTTTGGATTTGTTCCAGTACTTATCTTTTGGATTGTAACAAGCTTAATTTTAAAGTCTTTATTTTATTTTATTTTTATGTAACCTAGTTATAAAGACCCCTTGTCCTCTGGATGGGGCGACATCCCCGGCCCTGATGGGCCTAGGTAGTGGGGTGTTACAGTAAACTTTTCTCATGTTCTAGCAGTAGACACCGTTTTTTCGAGGAGGTGAGAAAAGTTTGCCGATTTTCTATAGAGCAAAGTACATAGAATCTACCTAGGAAAATTTACAAGCATGGCCTTCAAGGCCTTAGGAAAATTACAAAAATATAACAAAAGACTAACTAAGTATTTTATAAGAAAATGGAGGGGCTAACAGTTTTGGCCGTCGGCTAGTGCTAGGCAGGCGTACGGCGTGGGCCGGCTCTGGGCCCACAGCACGGTCTCGGCACAGACTGGCGTGGGGAGCGCGGGCGCGCGGCGCGATCTTGGCACTGTCTAGCGCTGGGTTGGCGGGTGTGCGACACTGGCACGGCACTGTCTGGCGCTGGGCGTTGGGCACTGGCACGGGTGTTTGGCACTTGACATGGCCCTTTGGGAGGGCCGTTGGTTTGGGACGTTCAGGTGTCTTCAAGCTTAGTTAAACACTCCGTGACACGGGCACAAATGTTCCTAGGGGTACTCAACCCGACCATAAACGGTGGCCGAGTACACTTAGGAATGTTTCGTCCTTCCGATTTTCTAGACAAGCCCAAAGACACACGAGAGCTCCGTCTCCACCTTGGATGTTAAGATTGGGTGTGGGCAAGGTCATGCCCACGCGAACGACCCGTCACAAGTCGTCCTGTGACATCCTCCCCCACCTTGTTCATGGTGACGTCCTCGACACCTCGACTTTGATGGTAGACATCGATCAGAGGTTGAGATGCCTTGAAATTAGACGCTCGTTCCCAAGTATTCTCTGTTGAGCTCCGGCCTTGCCATTTTACCAAATATTCTTTATGTTTGTCTTTTTGGTTGTCCCACTATCCGATCCTCCACAATAGCTTCCACAACTCTCTTCCAAGCTTGATCCGGTTCCAAATCTCATGGTTCTTCACCCTGGCTGTCATGATATGGTTTTAGTAAGCTGACATGGAAGATCGGGTGCATTCCCAATTCTTGGGGAAGTTGGACATTGTATGCCACCTTTCCAATTCGCTTTATTATAAGTACGGGTCCGAGGTGTTTTGGCATAAGTCAAGGATCCTTTCTCTTGGTCTTCTTCTGTTCTCTTTTGAGCAACCTTCTGACCATCACTAGATCTCCAACCCGGAACTTGACAGGGTAGCGTTTCTTATCGGCCTACTCCTTCATTCGTCTCACCGCCTTTTTGAGGTATCCTCGAGTAATCTCGATATTTAATTGCCATTCTCTCGAGAAGTTTTCAGTTCTGGTTGGTTTACAGCTAGCGAGAACATCCACTATGTGTAGAAACGTAGGCTGTTGCCCTGTTACAATCTCGAAAGGACTCTTATTAGTAGAAGAACTCTTCTGCTCATTAAAACACAATTGCACAACATCCAGGAGGTCCACCCAGTTCTTCTGGTTCCCGATCATGAAGTGGCGAAGATTTTCCTCCAACATTCCATTGAACCGCTCAATTTGTCCATCTGATTCGGGGCGTGAGGATGAACTCATGCTTAGCTGGGAACCGAGCAACTTGAAAAGTTCTCTCCAAAAGTTCCCAGTGAACCGGGAGTCCCAATCACTAACATTGTCCCTTGGTGCTCCCCAATATTTCACAACATGCTTAAAGAAAAGTTGAGCAGTTTCCTCGGCCGATACATACTTGGGCGCGGGGATGAAAGTAGCATACTTCGAGAAGCAATCTACCACCACCAGAATAGTTGCAATCTCACCAATTCTTGGTAAACCAGCAATAAAGTCTAGCAAGACACTCTCCCAAGGTTTTCGGGGTATTGGCAATTGCTGTAAAAGCCTGCCCTTTGCTTGTCGATCTATCTTATCCTGCTGACATACAAGACATGTCCTTATAAACTCTCCCACGTCTATTTGCATTAACGGCCAATAATAGCCCCGTGCACTAGGGCTAGTGTGCGTTCTTCCCTCTGGTGGCCGGCCCAATTGGTGCTATGACATTCACGAATGATAATCTTACGCAAGTCCCCTCCTTTTGGCACGTATAACAGATTCCCTTAGGTAACCAGAGACCGTACTCTATCCAAAATCTTCGGGTTGTCCCTTGATTTGCCAATTCCAACAAGCGTTTGGCTATGGGATCTTTTGGGATCCATTCCCGAATTTATGTCCTTATGCAGGAGGTGATTCACTTGCTGCGAGACTTGCTAGACGGTATAAGGTCGCTAACTCTGACTTTTGACTTAAAGCATGGCCACCTGGTTCGTTGCCCCTAACCGATATTCCAACACAAAGTTGAATTCAGCTAATAGTTCTTGCCACCGAGCCTGGCATCCTGTCAGCTTTGGCTGGGTCATGAAATGACTGACTGCAGTGTTGTCTGTTTTTACCAAAAAAAGTGCTCCTGACAGGTAATGTCTCCAGACTTTGAGGCAGTGGACAACTGCTAGGAGTTCCTTTTCATGGGCAGAATACCATCTCTCTGCATCATTCAGCTTTTTGCTCTCGAAGGCCACAAGATGGCCATCTTGTACTAGTACCCTGCCTAGAGTAAAATTCAAAGCATCAGTATGTACCTCAAAAGGCTTTGTGTGGTCAGGCAGGACCAATACTGGATCCGTAGACATACGTCGCTTTAGCTCTTTGAAAGTAATTTGGCAATTTTGATCCCAACTCCAAGTTTTCCTCTTCTTGAGCAAGTCAGTAAGTGGTAGGACTATCTTGGAATAATCCTTAACAAATCTCTGATAGTAGTTTGCCAACCCCAAGAAAGACCTCAAATTGAAACATTTTCAGGAGGTTGCCATGCCTCTATTACCTATACCTTCTTCGGGTCCATCCGAATACGCCCTGGTTCAACGATGTGTCCTAAAAAGTGGATCTTCTACTGGGCAAAAGAACACTTTGAAAGTTTCGCGTACAGCTTATTTTCCCTCAACCGGGTCAGAACCTTTCTCAGGTGCTCTATGTACTCCTCTAAACTATCGCTATAAATTACTATGTCATCAAGATACACCACCACAAATCGATCCAAAAAGTCTCGCAACACTTCATTCATAAGGGTGCAAAAAGTGGCTGGACCGTTAGTTAGTCCAAATGGCATGACCAAGAACTCAAAAGCGCCGTATCGAGTAACACAAGTAGTCTCGTACTCATCCCCTTCCTTTATCCGAACTTGCCAATACCCAGAACGAAGGTCAATTTTGGAATAATATTTTACCTTGCTCAACTGATCAAAAAAATCTGCAAGTAAGGGAATCGGGTATTTGTTCCGGATCGTGATCTTGTTCAAAGCTCGATAGTCTACGCACATATGAAAAGAACCATCTGCTTTCTTCAAGAACAGGACCGGGGCTTCATAAGGGGATCTTGCTGGCACTATGATACCAGATTCCAACATCTTGATTAGTTGCTTTCGAAGTTCTGCCAACTCAGGCTGGGACATCCGATACGGTGCGTGTGCCGGGGGCTTAGTGCCTGGCACTAACTCGATCTCATTGTCCATAGTCCTTTGGGGTGAAAGTTCTTTCGAGAGTTCATCAGGCATCACATCCTCGTACTCCTCCAGCAGGTATTTCACAACTTCTGGTATTGGCGCCGTGGTCTCTTCTGCTTCTTCCAACTTTTAGTGGGCCAAGTACGTGGCTTCTTTATAGCTTCTTTCATCTATTCCCATGTGTCAATAACTAGGCGTCCCGCCTCAATTTCCACAACCTGGACCCTCCACCATAGCTTAGCATCATCATCGAGGAAGGTGGCAGCAGTGTTCACCTTAAGCCCTTCGTCCGTTATCCCAACAGTTTTGAAGTATTGAGAAAGATTGAAGAAGAAGTTGTTGATCTCTTGAGTGTCCTGGCTTCCCTTGAAGGCCTTTGGTTCTCTAAGCTTTAGCTTTGGAACGGGAATGGTATTAATCGGGATGTCATTCCTTCTATCAGCAACTCACCCAATTGCTAAGGACAAGGTTCTTAATTCAGCCCGAACATCTTCCAACATGGCTTGCAATTCAACAATAGCCGTGGAGTTATTTTCCACTTCCACCTCTTTTCGTCCAATTCTCTCTCCGTGAGACTGGACATCTTGTACCACGTGTCTCGTCTCAAAACTAGTCGCCTCTAGTTCTTCACTTTGTCTCTCGATATCTCCCTCCACTAGGGACAATCGTCTCACCATGGAGTCACCATCCATTTCGTTTTCTCCATAGCATAGGAGATGAATTTTATTTACAACAACCTCAAGGGCTTGCAACCGATCCTTGTTACTTCCCGTTCCTTGCAACAGGCCAACATTCTCTGAACTCGAAGCCATATCTCTGATGGCTCTGATACCAACTGTCACAAGTCATCTTTTAGCACTTAGACTAACCGTGATACCTGTGACTTAGCTAGGTTCGAGCCAACGTCACACCGGGCTTCTCTAACCTTGTTTGAAGGTTTTTAGTGAGCTTGAATGGATTCACAGTGGTTCGTTATGAAAACGATGAAAAACGACAATGAACGAAGTAAAAACGACAGAAAATGGAACTTAACTGACGCTTGCTTGCTTGAAAGAACTCATTTCATTCATAAGAAAGCTTGTATAAAGTATTTATAATGTGTATTGATGAGGAGGAACACCAATAATTACAACCGACTTCGTTTGCTTCTACCCGATCTCGTTTTTGTATGCCCCCTATAATAGACGTGGTAAACTTTTCCCATGTTCCAACAGTAGACACCGTTTTTTCGAGGAGGTGGGAAAAGTTTGCCGGTTTTCTATAAAGCAAAGTACATGGAATCTACCTCTGAAAATTTACATGCATGGCCTTCAATGCCTTAGAAAAATTACAAAAATATAACAAAAGACTAACTAAGTATTTACATAAGAAAACGGAGGGGCCGATGGTTCTAGTCGTTGGCTGGTGATGAACGGGCGCACGGCGCGGGTCGACTCTGAGCACACGGCACGGTCTCGGCACTATTTGGCGCTGGGCACGCGGGTGTAAGACATGGTCTTAGAACGGACTAGCGTGGGGAGCGTGGGCATGCGGCACGATCTCGACACTATCTAGCGCCGGGCTGGCGGGCGCGCGGCACTGGCACGACATTGTTTGGCACTGGGCATTGGGCACTAGCACAGGTGTTCGGCACTTGACATGGCCCTTTGGGGGGGCCGTTAGTTTGGGACGTTCGGGTGTTTTCAAACTTAGCTAAGCATTCCATGGCACGGGCACAAACGTTCCTAGGGGTACTCGACCTGACCATAGACGATGACCAAGTACGTTTAGGAATGTTTCGTCCTTTCGGTTTCCTAAACAAGTCCAAGGACACACGAGAGCTCCGTCTCCACCTTGGATGTTAAAATTAGACATGCACAAGGTCATGCCCACGCGAACGACCCGTCACAAGTCGGCATGTGATAGTCCCCACGAGTTACCAAAACAACCAGAAGGACTAGAATTGATGCTCACAGAGGCTAAGAAAGAAAATCTTTTTTTTTTCAAAATAAAAGAAAATCATTGGAAAAATAAAAATAAATACTATGGGAACCTATGATGGCGTCCCGACCACATGCAAAAGCCACCGTAGCCTTGTTCAGAAGGAATAGCAAAACCATGCTTGTTTTTATTTTTATTTTTATATAATACACAAAGCATTTTTTTTCTCATGGGGTCATGTACAAGAGCTCATCAAATGTAGCCACAAAAGCTGTACTTTTCTCTGTGAAACAAAACATATGTCCTTTTTCTTTTGGTGGGGACATGTGCAGTACCCCGCCATACCTAGAAAACAAAACAAAAGTTGTATACTTACCTTCTCAAGAAGGAAAAACATTTTTTTCCCCTATTCTTGGTGGGACACAAACAATACCTCCTTCAAACATTCAAAACAATAGTTTTTTTTTCCCATTAAAGAATACCTTAACAAACAACAGAAGGCCACTACAAATCTGTCCAAATCCAATTCCCATTTCAGTAAAACTTGAGCGAAACAACTAGAGGGCTACAGAGCTAACAAGACGCTGCTAAACTCTTAAACTCAAACAAAACAACAATAGAAAGAATATAAGCCAATAATTGCAACATTTCTCTTTTTTTTAGCTATTAAATTTAGAATATTCATATTGAATTATTTTTTAAAGCTGGATCATGCTTGTGGATAGGTTTTGGCTAACTAATATCAATCCCTCAACTATTATATCTCGTTATGAGAAGGACCAGAACAGAACAAAGTATTATATCCCCCCACTAAGGGTTAGATAAAAGACTAGGTATTTTATTCCCCAAGTCATGGGATAATACATAGAATTATTTGGAGAGTCCCCACCATAACCACTCACAAGCATCAGACATCTTATGGTCAATTAGAGTTCCGTACAAAACAGAAATTTCATAAAATATTTATGCACAGTTTAGAACAATCATATTATTATCATCATTGAAAGTATTAAAATAACATACTCAATCTAATTATATACCAACATAGGCATTTCATGAATTTCAAAACAAAAGAAAACTGATGTAGGATGCCAAGGACTAGGAATGAACAGAAACACAGATGCGCCAAATCCTATTACCAGAATATGCCACGAATTACAAATCAACAATTCAAACAACTCCCAAACTCCACCACAATTCCTTAATCACCTATAAACTCAGACTTCAAGACCCTTATTAGAATCAACAGACCCAATAATTCCCACATCATAGTCCTACAACCCCATAACCAATCTAAAAATTACGAACCTTAGAAACGTATTAAATCTAATCTAAAGCGCAAATGAATCAGAGTTTACCTAGATTCGAAGCATAAAACTCCATTTCTTCCATTGGCACCTCTTCTTTGTTGTTCTTTTGCTCCCCTGAACTGCCTCTACAATGTTGGTATCATTCAGTAAAAAATAATATAACTGATAGACCCATCTTAATAATAAGTTAATTGTTAACAAGCCCCTAAATTAATCCCTCTAATATTTAAGCCCCTACACCACATGGGTTCAAATTCAGACAAAAGTAACTATAAAAAGAAAGGGTCCAAGGAGAAAAGAGCCTGGGGCTCACATTCCATCCCCCTTATAGAAATTTTCGTCCTTGAAACTTATGCACCTTAATTCTCAAATAAGAAATGATACTTTTGACGTACATCCTCCTCCAACTCCCATATTAGTTCACACTTAGAGTGTTTAAACCACTGCACTTTCACATATAGTATCGACCTCTATCTCAAAACTTGTACTTTTGTATCCACAATCTTTATTGACACTTCCTTATAAGTGAAGTCCTTTCGAACTCATAATGGTGATGCTTCCAGCACATGACTTGGATCAGCTACATACTTTCTTAATTGTGATACATGAAGCACATCATGCAGTCTAGATAAAGCCAGAGGCAATGCTAATCGATACGCCATGTCTCTAATCCTTTCAAGGATTTCATAAAGTCCCATATATCTCGGGCGTGGTTTCCCACTCTTGCCAAATCTTATAACCCTTTTGGTTGGAGAAACACCTTCAAATATAGCTTCTCTCCATATTAAAATTCCAAAGATCTTCATTTACTAACAACCCAACTCTTCAAACAGTCTTGAGCAACTTTCAATTTTTCATGAACAACCTGCATCCTTTCTGAAGCTACTTGTACTAATTTTGGGCTAATTATCCTTCTTTCACCCACATCATCCCAACATACAGGGGTTCTGCACTTTTGACCATATAAGGCTTCATATGGAGTCATGCCAATACTAGACTAATAGCTATTGTTGTAAGAGAATTCCACTAAGTCAAGATATCCACCCAACTCACTTTAAAGTCTAGTACACAAGCTCAAAGCATGTCTTTCAATGCTTGAATCATCTTTTCAAATTATCCATCAGTCAGAGGGTGGAAAGCAGTACTTAGAGTGATGGCGGTGTTGAAATATATGCCATCTAGACTAGTTTTCTGCTGTAATTATCGATTTTATTAATAAAAGAATTTATTCTCAAAATTTATTTGTGAAATTACATTTTATTTGTATATTATTTATGTTTGGATAGGATCTTTTGTGTTTAAATAAGTGATCTATGTAAACGGTAGTCTTTCACAGTAAGGTATGGATCATGGGTTACTTAACACATAAACGTTTGTTCTTGACCAGTTGATGAGAATATGAATCTCATCATATTTAGGTTATTATGTTATGAATTTCAAATGTGAAATGGCTTACCTTTAGCCAGTGAGTAGTCCATTCACTTCATAATATGAACGTATTTAGAATACGTAAAACAAGATCTGTAATAGTGGTTTCTAAAAATACTATTTAGAAAAAATCCAAACTATTACTGTTACAGCGTAGACTAATACTCTACCACTTGAGTATGAGTTGGAGGTCTGACGAAGCTGGAAGCATGCACTTTAATATACTGTAGTTGAAGTTTTTTCATAGAGCCGATATACTTGTATGTTGAGTATATATAACTAGTTAGTTAAGACAGACTTTTACAAGATAGCTTCTACGCTATATTGCCCCTTGTGATTGTTCAAATGATTTAAATATCTAGGGTCCTGGGGAACATAACTTGGATGTTTGCTTTAGGATAGCTCCCTTGAAAAGTGGCAACATTTCAGGAGTCGTGGATCAATGGATTAGAGGTCTAAGAATGATAGATGTCTTTTTAGAGAGGTGTTAGTACACTCTTCCTCTCTAAATACACGGCGATGCGTAGAAGAGTATTTTAGTCATTGCATCTGTAGGTCAAAGACTTTGCTATCACAGTATTATTCTTGGGGTCAATATTTTCTTATGGTGATATTAGAAAGTATTTAAAATTTAAAATATAGCTATTTATATAGTAGGGGTATTTTGGTCATTTTAGTAGCAAGGTGATGTGTCTTTTGGTCCCCGGAATAGCCCTTAAGTCATGACAGATTTGAATTAAGAAATTGGTCTTGATAATTATGGGTTTTATTTTATTTTATTTAAGTAGTCTAATTTATTATTGGATTAGAATAAAATAAAATGCCCAAGAGAGAGTATATATTCTATCTAGTTTAATTGATTAATTAACTATTCAGGACCCAAAGCCTTGATTTAATAATTAAAAAATTAATTTAGGTATAAACTAGACAAAAGGTCTAATATTTTATATTAGCCTATTTAGACTTGTTAATTATATATTATGCTATTTTATGAAGCCCATAAAATAAATAATTGAGACTTATTATTTATGGGTGTTCAAGTCTTAGAGTAAATAATTTTATCTGACTCAATGAATAAGACTAAGGATAAAATAAAATTAAAAAAAATACGGGATGGATCCCATATTGTTTGGCGTGAGAAGATAACAGAAAGCATGATGCTTTTTGTTTCATGCTTTTGATCTCTCTCTGTGAAAAAAAGCATGAAAAGAAATGAAAAGGAAAACAAGGCCATAGTTCTTGAGTTTCATTCACAGTAAACCTAACACTCTATAAGCCTTCACCGGTAGAGGAAATAAGCGTTATTTCGGAAGCTTAAAAGTTTCGCGTGAATGAGACGAAACTGACATTTACAAGGACGTAATCCAATGACTTTAAGCATTCGGGTTCAGACATCTTCTTCAATGCCAATAAACTCATTCAAACACAGAGGTAAACAGTTTCCTTGATGCTCTGTAAATTTTTTCGTTCTGTAAGCAAGCTTTTGGTTTCATCATTTTTGCTATCTTCATCCTTCAAGTGGTATCAAAGCCATGATTTGGCAAATATGGGAAGTATGCTAGGCTTAACCAAAATAAGAAAATATTTATTTTGGATGTTTTCTGTGAACCTTCGCGTTTCTAGTATGGGATAATCTTTGTGTAAGCTTCACGAGTGGAAGCATAGGAACACTGTAATTTACTACTTTCTTAGATGAATCATGTAAGCCCACTGTTTTTAAGGGCATAGGAGCTTGTTAAGTGGCTTTACATACTGTCTAGACGAAAGAACCAGAGAAGAAAAATTACAGAAAAAGTTGGAGAAGATGAACCAAACCGAGCCGAGCCGTGTTTGTATGTGGAGCCAAGCGGGCCGCGGCTTGGAGCCGCAGCAGCGCCGGTTAGCGAGTATTGCTTCCTCATGGCGCACAAGGAAGCCATCCTCGCGGAAGAGGCTCTTCCACGAGGATTCAATTTGCAATTTGCGAAACGCAAATTCCAAATTTAGGTCAATAATTTTAACCGGTTGAGCGGGGCTGTTGGCAGGCCGGGTTGCAGGTGCAATGGACCAAAAATAAAAAAATTAAATTAAGTAAAATTTTTTGTTTTTTGTTTTGTTTTTGTTTTTGGTCCCATACCAGGCGAAGTTATTTTTTTGCAATAATTAATATTCTTTGAATATTTTGCATGAAAAATAATAGTAAAGGAAATTTAGATTAAACAAGATCATTAATTAATTAATGTATTTAATTATATTATTTGGATACTTAGGTTAAAAGAATAGAAAAGTATGAAAACGTTTACAGTTTTCTAGCATGCTTATTTCTTTTTGTACCCTATGTGTGTGTTTTCTCAAAGACTAAAGTCTTTAGGAATTTTTTACAAAGAAAAATATTTTTCTTAAATCAAATGGTTAATTTTAATTTGAACAAAAATTAATTCTTGGATATTTTCTCAAAGGATTTTATTCTTGACATAGAAAATATTTTGGATTTAGATATTTTGTGAATTAAAATAGAAAATCATTTTGTCAAATTAAACTTGATATCAAAATCTCTCGAAAGTTTTATTGGAAATTTTTTAAATTATTAACTTTATTAACTTAAATAAAATTAATTCATGAAAAATTTCTCAAAGGATATAAATTTTGACATAGAAATTTCAATGGATTTAGATATTTTATTTTTGAATTAAAAGAAAATTTAATTAAAAATTTCAAAAGATATTTCCAAGAAAATCATTATTTTTAAATACTAAGTGGGAGAGGGGTTCCAACATCACGATTTCTATCACGATTCTCATTAAAGATCGTGAATCTCCCCGCGTCACCCTGGGAGTGAACCCGTATAGGATAAGGATACCACAAGGATCTAGAACAAATGGATGAATGTATTTAATAACCCGGGACACATGCTTTGATCGACCAGTCCACGTTGGAGGTTATAGTGCGAGAAATGTTCCTAGAAAATGAGAAGAAACGGTCATCCCACAATGGAGTTATCTTCTAGATCACTGCCTAGAAGGTAAATTAATTTGTGTTGGTTAATACACATAGCTTAGGAAACTGTTAATCTTCCCAAGAAGTTATGCAAGTTTTTCTAAGAACCAAATTTATCATATTAAAGATAATAGTGAAAGGGTTAACTATTATCGGATTTAATATGAGGATAAAGTCACAAATTATTTTATTTCTTACAAACTGAGTTTTCTTTTATTTTCAATTTTTTATAAATGGTTGGTGGAGATTATTTTAGTCCTTTGACCGTTATTCTTCGTGAGAATAAGCTAACGGGTCCAAATTATGCAGACTGAAAAAGAAACTTGGACATAATACTCACTGCTGAGGAGTATAAGTATGTCCTCTTTAACACCTGTCCCATTATCGGGGAGGGTTCCACCGCTGAGGAGCGAAAGGCTGAGAAAGCATGGAAGAAGGCCAACGAGATGGCTCGATGTTACATGTTCGCCTCCATGTCTAATATGCTTCAGTCTAAACAAGAGCACATGGCCACTATGTACAACATTAGCTAATCACTAGCCATGATGTTCACAGATAAGAGTCAGCCCGCAAGGTAGAAGGCTCTTAGGACGATCATCAACACTAAGATGGCTGAAGGAGCATCAGTCAGAGAGTATATGCTCAAGATGATTGCTACTTTTGAAGAAGCAGAAGTCTTAGGGGCTACAATTGACTCTGAAAGTCAAGTGGACATAGTTCTCAAATCTTTTTCGGATTTTTTTTACTCAGTTCAAGTTAAATTATAACATGAACAAATTAAACATGAGTTTAACCGAATTAATGAAAAAGCTCTAGGTGGTAAAGAAGGTCATGAAGCCGCAGTCCAAGACTATAATTGTTAGGACTTTTTCTTCCAAAATTGGGCCTAAGCCAAGAAAGTTCAAGAAGAAGAAGGGAAATGCACAGCCCCAACCCAAGAACCAGCCCAAAGGCAAGTGCTTTAAGTGCGGGCAGAAAGGACATTGGAAAAAGGAGTGTCCAGAACTTCAGGCTAAGAAAAATCCTCCAGGTATTGTTCTCTATCTAGAGTCAATTTCAATGGTTGGATCAACTTCCACTTAGATTATTGATTCTGATGCCACTGATCATATTTGTAACTCCTTATAGGGGTTTAGGAAGATAAGAAGACTCCAAAAGGGCGAGCATGGACTACGAGTAGGAAACAGAGCACAAGTATAGGCCCTTGCAATGGGAGAGTTGGATCTTGTTTTTTATTGTAATAAAGTAGCTATTTTGAAGGATATTTTATATGTACCCAGTTTTAGACAGAATTTGATTTCAGTTGCAAAGTTAATAAATTATGGATATTCTATTTTTTTTCCATTTTGGTATTACTCTCAGTAGAAATGGAAAAGTTTTATGTATAGGGTATATGTATGGAAATTTATTCTTTTTAAATCCTATGAATAAATAACATTCAATCTGAATGTTTAAGTAAGAAGAGAAAGACCAATGTCAATTACTCATATCTTGGCATATAAGGTTGGGACATATTAATTTAACCAGAATTTAGAGGTTAATCCATGATGAGCCCTTAGGCTCATTAAAATTGGAAAGTTGGCCTCAATATGAATTCTGCCTTTTGGGAAAAATGACCAAAAGGTTGTTCACCCAAAAGGCTGATAGAGTCAAGGAGATATTGGACCTTATTTATACTGAAGTGTGTAGTCATTTATCTACACAAGCTAGAGGGGGTTGAGTACTTCATTACTTTTATGGATGATTATATAAAGTTTGGTTATGTCTACCTGATGAAGCGCAAGTCTGACTCTTTTGACAAATTCAAAGAGTTTAAGGCTAAAGTAGAACGTCGGATAGGTAAACTGATCAAAACTTTATGATCGGATCGTGGTAGAGAGTACCTCCTCGGTGAATTCAAGGATTACATGGTACATCATGGGATTGTATCCTAACTCTCTGCGCCGAATACACCCTAGCAGAATAGAGTAGTTGAGAGAAGGAATAGGACATTAATAGAAATGGTCTGAAGCATGATATCTCATAGTACTCTTCCGGTCTCTTTTTGGGAATATGCCTTGGAAATAGCGGCCTACATTCTGAACTTGGTGCCTTCTAAGTATGTACCTAGGACACCCTATGAGATGTGGATGGGGCATAAGCCAAGTCTAAATCATCTCAGGATATGGAGCTATCCAACTTATGTACTGATAAAGGAAGACAAGTTAGAACCAAGATCAGAATTATGCTACTTTGTTGGGTATCTAAAAAGGACAAAAGGAGGTTACTTTTATCATCCCAATGAGCAAAAATTACTAGTAAGTACTAATGCTAGATACTTGGAGAATGATCAAAGTACTTCCACTAAAGGTTTAACGAGGATGGAACTCGATGAGAAGTTATCTTCAACTTCTTCAGACCCGATTATGGAACAAAAAGAGGTACAGCCTCAAGAACCTATACAAACGGAGTTTTGTCGTAGTGGAGGGTATTTAAAGTTCCAGAAAGATGGATGGGAGAGGCTTTCGAGCTGGTCTCTGACTATCGGAATAAGATCCCATTAGATACGAGGAGGCTATTGCTGATGCTGATGCAAATCTATAGTATAAAGTAATAAAATCGAGATTGAGTCTATGTACTTCAATCAGGTTTGGGATCTTGTAGGTTCATCTGAAAGGATAAAAC
Source organism: Voacanga thouarsii (assembly GCA_026120185.1). Lineage (NCBI taxonomy): Eukaryota > Viridiplantae > Streptophyta > Magnoliopsida > Gentianales > Apocynaceae > Voacanga > Voacanga thouarsii. The sequence continues at coordinate 2,320,101 of JANUWF010001032.1, read as the reverse complement.
ACATTGGGTGTAAGTGGCTATACAAGAGGAAGAGAGGAGTGGATGGGAATGTGAAAACCTTCAAAACTAGGCTTGTGGCAAAAAGGTATACTCATAAAGAAGGAATCGATTGTGAGGAAAACCTTTTCTCTGGTAGCCATACTTATATCCATCTGTATTTTCCTTGCCATTGCATGTCATTTCAACTACGAAATATAGTAAATGGATGTCAAGACGGCATTTCTTAATGGCCATCTTAAGACATCTATATGTCCCAACCAGAAGATTTTATTGTTAAAGGCCTGGAACATATGGTTTGCAAGCTTAAGAAGCCCATTTATGGACTTAAACAGGCATCTAGAACATAGAACAATCATTTTGATAAGACTGTAAAGTTTTACTGTTTCATTCAAAACGAGGATGAACCGTACGTGTACAGAAAATTGAAAGGTATAAATGTGATTTTTCTTATCCTATATGTAGATGACATTCTACTCATTGGAAATGATATAGGAACATTGTTATCTACTAAGGTTTGGCTGTCTAGTCAATTCAGTATAAAGGACTTGGGAGAAGCAAGTTATATTCTCGGGATTAAACTTTTTAGAAATAGGAAGTAGAGAATATTAGGATTACCCCAAATGACATACATGTTGGCACATTACTACCCTAGCTCTTTTCTTAAATCCTAAAGCCATTTGAGCCAAATTGTTTGTCTCCTGGTTCTCAGTTCGTGGGATGTGAGTTAACATAATTTCTGACAAGTGTTGCAGCAATGCCTTTACTTACTGTAACTTATTCAACAAAATAGGGTTAGTGTATTTATACTCACCTGAAGCCTGTCAGATGATAATTTGAGAATCTCCTGTTATATTGACCACCTACGCATCCAAAGCCTTCAAGACTCGAAGTCCCAAAATGAGAACATCATACTCTGCCTGATTATTTGATGTTCCTTTCCTTAATTCAAAAAGAATTCTTTCTTGTTGTCCACAAGGAACGTCAATAACTAAGCCGACACTTGTCTTAGACTGGGTGCTAGATCCATCAAATTGCAATTTTCATAGTTTGTATGAAATGTATCCCTGTGGTTCTTCCTTTTCAAGATTGGATACTTCTAAATAAGGGTATTCAGCCAAGAAATCAGCTATGGCTTGACCTTTTGTTGCTTTTAAAGGCACGTGAGTCAAAGAAAAAGCATGTAGCTTAATTGCTCATTTCATTAATTGTCCTTGCAGTAAAGGACGATTTAATAGATATTTTACTAGATCAATTTTTCACAAAACTTGCACCTCCCTAGGCAACAAATAATGTTCTATTTTTATGCATGCATAATATAAAGACAAGCATAGCTTTTCAATGGGAGAATGCCTTGTTTCAGTATCAGTCAGATTTTGGCTGAGGTAATATACTACTCTTTCAACTCCCTGTGCATTGTCTTGAGCTAACAACTTCTAGTGGACTCCTGAGCTGCCAAAATGTATAACTTTAAGGGCGTCTTATCGTGTGGCGGCATCAAAATAGGTGATTGTGATAAAGCCATTTTGATCTAATCGAAAGTCGTCGGATGCTCTGACTGCCAGATGAACTCTTTAGATGACTTCAATCAAAGTAAAGAGGAGAACACCTTTTACTTTCCTACAGCATTTGCTAGAAAACGACATAGGAAATTAATCTTTCCTATAAAACTCTGGAGTTCTTTCTTGGATCATGGTGGCCTTTCGTGTAGAATATCTCTTGTTTTATTCTGATCCACTTCAATTCCTCTTTGATGTACCAGAAATTTGAGAAAATTTTCAGCTAAAACTCTGAAAGCGTATTTGGCGGGATTGATTTTTAGCCGATGCTTGCGCATTTGGAGAAATGCTTGCTCTAACCACCTCAAGTGTTATGAGAAGGTGGGCGACTTAACCACCAAATCATTAATGTAGACCTCCATGATTTTGCCGATAAGATCATAAAAAATGAGATTCATAGCTCTCTGGAAAGTAGCCCCAACATTCTTTAAACCGAAGGGCATGACTAGCCATTCGAACAAACCGATAGAACCTGGACATCGGAATGTTGTCTTTTGTGTAGCTTCTTCAGTTATAAATATTTGATTATAACCAGAGTATCCATCCATAAAGCTTAAGAATTGGCTTCCTGCTGCTGAGTCTACTAACATGTCGGCCATCGGCTTAGTGTATTCATCCTTTAGCATGGACAAATTTAAATTCTTGAAATCAACACAAACTCACAGCTGACCATTTTTTTTTATGACGGGAACAATGTTAGACACCCAGTCCGCATATTGACAGGTACGGATAAAACCATACCAAAGTAACCTTTCAATTTCTTCTTTGATTCTAAGTAGGAGTGCAGGATTAAAACGCTGGACAGGTTGCATATGAGGCTTGAAACCTTCCTTAATTGGTAAGCAATGCTCTACTATGTCTCTATCCAACCCTGGCATTTCATGCTAACCCCATGCAAAACAATCCTTGTACCTACGAATCAAAGCTTTTAAGGCATTTCGTTGACAGAGAGTTAAGCATAAGGTTACCTTTATAGTTTTGTTTTCTCCAGGTCCTCCGATATCCACCTCCGTTAGCGAATCCTAAGAGATAAAACTAGGTACGTGTCGATCATCAGGGTCTTCTATTCTTAAACCTTTATCTTCCACCCCTTCTGTTGTAATCTGATTGTGGGCCATGGTGAGCTTGGCGTACTGGCTCGGATCAAAGGTAGAACTGTAAAACACAGTCTCATACATGTACACTTCTACTGAGAATGGATTGGGATTAGCTTGTATCTTTTCCACTCGTTCTCCATCCCAAATTAACATTATTTTGTGAAGCGTTGATGAAACACAACAATTTGCGTGAATCCTATCTCTACCCAGTAGGACAGAATAAGTCAGTTTTGCCGTGATTACAAATGAAATAGTCTTACTGACTTTAGATCTAACTGCCATTTCAAAAGTAATGACTCCTTCTGCTTTGGTTGTGTCCCCGGTAAAATTGAGCATTTAGATATCTAGGAGACAAATCGGGTTTGTCCTTACCCAGGCGTCTTAAGGTTGCCAAAGGCATTACGTTCAGTACAACCCCTCCATCAATGAAGACCCGAGAAAAAGGTTTTCCATTTATATGCGCCTTGATGTACAACGGCTTGAAGTGATTAGTATATTCTATCGTTGGGATTGGGAAGAACATCCCTTCCGATGGTACCTTAAATTCGATGAGTTCAACAACAGCTTCTTCCGTTGCATAATAGTCTTCTTCCACCACTTCTTGCTCGGCACTTGCTCAGAATTGTGATAGAAGAATGTTAAGCATAGTTTAACTTGGGAAGGCACACACTTTCCTATCTAACCATTTCTCGGGCATTTGTCTCTGCTAAGCCCGTTTCCTTTGTTCTCATCGTTTCTGAGTCTTTTTAAGATGAGGGCAATAAAGCGAAAAGAATGGCTCTTTATGAGGTACATACACTGTAAACTTCTCATCTTTTTTACGGAAGTGAGCTGTGAGGGTCAGAACAATAAACCGAGTGAAAATCGATGGTCGATCATCTAGCTTTTGGAACGTTATTCTTTTTATTTCAAATGTTTTGAACTGTTCCTTGATGAAAGAATCTCCTGGTTTATGTTCCACATCTTCCTTGTAAGTCTGTACCATACTTGTATCAACCGCTGGGAAAGGGTTTGTATCGACTAAGGTTTCATTGCGTTTGTCAGCAAATCCCACCTTTCCTTCTTGCAAAGACTTCTGAATTGTGTTCCTGAAAACAACACAGCTATTGGTGTTATGAGAAAATGAGTTATGCCACTTACAGTATTTCTTTCCCTTCAACTGCTCTGGGTTTGGGACTTTGTGGCCGAAAGGTAAACGGATTTATTTATCCTTGACCATCTGATCAAAGATTTATTTGGCTTTTGATACATCGAATGTATAGGTGGATGGCCCCACAGGAGAAACCTCCTCCTTCCCTTTGCTAAGTTTAAAAAAAGGACAAGTATAAGTTGAACCTTTCACTAACTCTGCTGCCATTATCTCCATCAGTTGTTCCTCCTTGTTATCCGCAACATCATCCACAATTGATATCATGGTTTGCCCATGAAAGAACTTGACAGACCACTTCTTTTCCTTTTCCTTGATCATTTCTTCTATTCTGACAGCATGGGAAAGTAAGCGGGACAAATCAGAAAAATTCTGGAGAAGGAGACACTCTTTGAGTTGTGGATACATTCTTCTGATAGTTATTCTAGCACACTCTATTTCTGGCAGTTGAGTAGTACATTTAGCCTTAATCTGTCGAAAGCGCTCAATGAATTCGGCTACACCTTCGAATGACTTTTGTTTGATCGCCAGGAGATCTGCTATGGAAACCTCAAGTGCTGGATTAAAGAATCGCTCATGAAAAATCCATTCCATGTCTACCTATGAATACACAGAATTGGGCGTCAGATTTGCATACCAAATAAATGCTATCCTTATTAAAGATAAAGAAAAAAATTGTAATTTATGCTAGTCACTGTTCTCGAATTCTCCGCATTGTGCCGTGAACCTCCCAATATGTTCCATGGTTAATATGTTGTCCTCTCCAAAGAACGTGGAGAACTCAAGCACTTTAAACCCTCAAGAAAACACTACCATAGAATCTACCCATTCAGGATAAGATTTCTAATAAATTGGTCGATTCCTGGTCTGTCGATGTAATGCTTCTGTCATTGCATTAACATCTGCTGATGCTGCTGACTGTTGATTCTACATGGGAAAATTTAGCATAATTGGTCGGGAACCCTATCCTGGGAATGCGGCCATCTCAGGGTATCCTACTCCCCACATCAGAAAAGCTATCGCCATTGCAGGATACGTGAGAGGAACAGTTGTGTTGGAACATATGCCCTCTAGAGTTTTCTGCTGTAATTATCGATTTTATTAATAAAAAAATTTATTCTCAAAATTTATTTGTGAAATTACATTTTATTTGTACACAATTTACGTTTGGATATGACCTTTTGTGTTTAAGTAAGTGATGCATGTAAATGGTGGTCTTTCACAGTAAGGTATGGATGACGAGTTACTTTACACATAAACGTTTGTTCTTGATGAGAATGAAAATCTCATCATGTTTAGGTTATTGTATTATGAATTCCAAATGGGGAATGACTTAACTTTAGCCAATGAGTAGTCCACTCACTTCATAGCATGAGCGTATTTCGAATATGTAGAATATGATCTGTAATAGTGGTTTCTAAAAGTACTATTTAGAATAAACCTAAACTATTACTGCTATAGCGTGGACTAATACTCTACCGCTTGAGTATGAATTGGTGGTCTGACGAAGCTGGAAGCATGTACTTTGATATGCTGTAATTGATGTTCTTTCATAGAGTCGATATACTTGTATTTTGGGTATATGTAATTAGTTAGTTAAGATAGACTTTTACAAGATAGCTTCTACATTATATCGTCTCTTGTGACTGTTCAAAAGATCTAAATATTCAAGGCTCTAGAGAACATGACTTGGATGTTTGCTTTAGGGTAGCTCATTTGGAAAGTGAAAATATTCCAGGAGTCGTCGATCATTGGATTAGAAGTCTAAGAATGGTAGATGTATTTTTAGAGAGGTGTTAGTACACTCCTCCTCTCTAAATGCACGGCGATGCGTAGAAGGGTATTTTAGTCATTACACCTGTAGGTTGAAGACTTTGCTATCACAGTATTGTCCTTGGGGTCAATATTTCTTTATAATGATATTAGAAAATATTTAAAATATAAAATATAACTATTTATATAGTAGGGGTATTTTGGTCATTTTAGTAGCCAAGATGATGTATCTTTTGGTCCTTGGAATAGCCCTTAAGTCCTGACAAATTTGGATTAAGGAATTGGTCTTGATAATTATGGGTTTTAGTTTATTTTATTTAAGTAGTCTAATTTATTATTGGATTAGAATAAAATAAAAGGCCCAAGAGGAAGTACATTTTTTATCTAGTTTAATTGATTAATTAATTATTCAGGGCCCAAAGCCCAAATTAAATAATTAAAAAATTAATCTAGGTATAAACTAGATAAAAGGCCTAATATTTTATATTGATCTATTTGGGCTTATTAATTGTTTATTAGGCTATTTTATGAAGCCCAAAAAATAAATAATTGAGACTTATTATTTATGGGTGTTCAAACCCGATAATAAATAATTTTATCTAGCTCAACGAATAAGACCAAGGGTAAAATAAAATTAAAAAGAATACGGGATAGAACCCGTATTGTTTGGCATGAGAAGATAATAGAAAGTATGGTACTTTTTGTTTCATGCTCTTAGTCTCTTTCTGTGAAAAAAAAAAAAAGCATGAAAAGAAATGAAAAGGAAAACAAGGCCATCGTTCTTGAGTTTCATTCACAGTAAACCCAACACTCTGTAAGCCTTTACCAGTAGAGGAAAGGGCCTCATTCCAGAAGCTTAAAAGCTTCGCGTGAATGAAACGAAGCCGGCATTTCCAAAGACGTGATCTAGTGGCTTCAAACATCTTGGTTCAGACATCTTTTTTAGTACTAATAAGGTCATTCAAACACAGTGGTAAACAGCCTTCTATGATGCTTTATAAATTTTTTTTATTCTGTAAGCATGCTTTCGGTGTCATCATTTTTGCCATTTTCATTCTTCAGGTGGTTCCTTCAAGCAGATAAGAATGAGAGAAAATCTACTAGTGGATATGTCTTCACCTTATCTGGAGGAGCTGTTTCATGGAGGAGTATTAAGCAATCTTGAATTGCTGACTCAACCATAGAAGCAGAGTATATGGCAACTTCAGACGCATCCAAAGAAACAGTCTGGCTCCGGAAGTTTCTTTCAGAACTTGGAGTTGTGACACACATGGACAGGATAAGGGAGCTCTAATTCCTTGTAAACATGGGTTATCTTTTTGTTCTAAAGACTGCCCTAAGTCTCAAGAGGAAAAAGACAGGATGAGTAGGATTCCCCACGCTTCGGCTGTGGGAAGTCTCATGTATGCCATGCTATGCACTATGCTAGATATCTATTTTGCCATAGGCTTAGTTAGCAAATATCAGTCAAGCTCTAGGGAGGTTTATTGGCAAGCTGTAAAGCATATTTTCAAGTACCTCAGTGGTACAAAAGATTATATGCTAGTTTACAGGGCTGACGACTTGGTTCTTATTGGATACACAGACTGAGACTTCCAAATAAATAAGAATAAGAGAAAATTCACTAGTGGATATGTCTTCACCTTATTTGGAGGAAATATTTCATGGAGAAGTATCAAGCAATCTTGAATTGCTGACTTAACTATAGAAGCTAAGTATGTGGCAGCTTCGGAGGCATCCAATGAAACAGTTTGGCTCCGGAAGTTTCTTTCAGAACTTGGAGTTGTGACACACATGGACAAGCTGATTGTGATATATTGCGACAACTTTGGAGCTGTCTCGCAATCTAAAGAATCTAGGAACCACAAGAAAGGGAAACACATCGAGAGAAAGTACTACATGCTCCAGGATTTCATCCAGAGACGGAAAATCATGGTGGAACAAATAGCCTCGGAAAACAACTTAACAGATCCCTTCACCAAGCTTTTGACTGAGAGAATCTTCAAGAGACACTTAGACGCCATAGGAATGGGCACTTATGAACTTTCTTAGTCTTAGTGTGCAAGTGGGAGATTGTTGGAATATATGCCCTCAGACTAGTTTTCTACTGTAATTATCGATTTTATTAATAAAAAAAATTATTTGTGAAATTACATTTTATTTGTGCACGATTTACGTTTGAATAGGACCCTTTGTGTTTAAGTAAGTGATCCATGTGAATGTGGTTTTTCACAGTAAGATATGGATCACGAGTTACTTAACACATAAACGTTTATTTTTGACTGATTGATAAGAATGGAAATCTTATCATAATTAGGTTATTGTATTATGAATTCTAAATGGGAAATGACTTACCTTTAACCAGTGAATAGTCCACTCATTTCATAGCATGAGCGTATTTCGAATATGTAGAATAGGATCTGTAATAGTGATTTCTAAAAGTACTATTTAGAAGAAACCTAAACTATTACTACTACGAGCGTAAACTAACACTCTACAGCTTGAGTATAAGTTGGTGGTCTGACGAAGCTTAAAGCATGTACTTTGATATACTGTAGTTGAGGTTCTTTTAGAGCCAATATACTTGTATATTGGGTATATGTAACTAGTTAGTTAAGATAGACTTTTACAAGATAACTTTTGCATTATATCGCCTCCTTATGTTTGTTCAAATAATTTAAATATCTAGGGCTCTGGGGAACATGGTTTTGATGTTTGCTTTAGGGTAGCTCCCTTAGAAAGTAGAAACATTCCAGGAGTCATGGATCAATGAACTAGAGGTCTAAGGATGGTAGATGTCTTTTTAGAGAGATGTTAGTACACTTCTCTTTTCTAAATGCATAGCGATGCATTGAGGGGTATTTTAGTCATTACACCTGCATGTCGAAGACTGTGCTATCATAGTATTGTCCTTGGGGTCAATATTTCCTTATGATGATATTAGAAAATATTTAAATTGCAAAATATAGTTATTTATATAGTAGGGGTATTTTGGTCATTTTAGTACTAAGGTAATGTGTCTTTTGGTCTTCGGAATAGCCCTTAAGTCCTAACAGATTTGGGTTAAAGAATTGGTCTTGATAATCATGGATTTTATTTTATTTTATTTAAGTAGTTTAAATAATTATTGGACTAAAATAAAATAAAAGATCCAAGAAAGAGTATTTATTTTATCTAGTTTAATTGGTTAATTAATTATTCAGGACCCAAGGCCCAGATTGAATAATTAAAAAATTAATCTAGATATAAACTAGATAAAATGCATAATATTTTATATTGGTCTATTTGGACTTGTTAATTATTTATTGAACTGTTTTATGAAGTCCAGAAAATAAATAATTGAGACTTATTATTTATAGGTGTTCAAGCCCAAAAGTAAATAATTTTATCTGGCCCAATGAATAAGACTAAGGGTAAAATAAAATTAAAAAAAATAACACGGGATAGATCCCGTATTGTTTGGCGTGAGAAGATAACAGAAAGCATAGTGCTTTTTGTTTCATGCTCTTGGTCTCTCTCTATGAAAAAAAGCATGAAAAGAAATGAAAAGGAAAACAAGGCCATAGTTCTTAAGTTTCACTCACAGTAAACCCAACACTTTGTAAGCCTTCATCGGTAGAGGAAAGGGCGTCATTCCGGAAGCTCAAAAGCTTCAAGTGAATGAAACGAAGCTGGTGTTTATAAGGACGTGATCCAGTAGTTTCAAACATTTTGGTTCAGACATCCTAGTTCAGACATCTTCTTCAGTGCCAATAAGATCATTCAAACATAGAGGTAAACAGCTTCCATGATGCTCTGTAAATTTTTTCGTTTTGTAAGCATGCTTTCAGTTTCATTATTTTTGCCTTTTTCATCCTTCAAGTTGTAGCATAGCTTTGTGGCCCTCCATACGGGGAACAAACACTCCTGTTAGGAGCTGCCGTCAAGTCGTAAGATACTTGTACCCCTATTGGTGCCTAGACCCCCGTAATCGGGTATGGTGTGGTTCTTCCTAAGAAATGCTCTGAAGGAACCACACTTTGTGCCGCTAATCCCAGATTCCCTTGGTGCCCTTCACGTATCAGAAATGACGGCTCCCTGCGCAACAATTGCACTGACCCATAAGACGGTGCATCAACGATCGAAGTAGGAGGATACACAACTGCTTGAGATATCCTGTGAGCGCTTTGCCTTTGTTCAAAATTATGGAGCTTGTTCTGAAATGGTGGCAGGAATACTGTGAAAAATTGGAAAATAAATCTCTAAATAAGTTCACCTATACATTGTTCCATGGCCTGTCGTATGGCGGTTAAGGACGTGGGTGTCAATTGAGACACCTGAAGAGGAGACGAGGATTGTGTTCCCTGCTCAGGAAGGGTGACTTGGGCATTACTAGAAGTCGTCGTTATAAGATCAAAAGCTCCTCGTAAACCCCGAACTGTAGGCTAATCGGATGAATCCGATAAAGGTCCTGAGGACTACTACTGAGGATTTGACATAAGGTGTCCTGAACACAATTGCATATAATAACTACCTTTGGTCTCGCCCGGTGTGCCAACTTATGTTACCGTACAAAAGGGGAGCCAATAGAATTGGCGATCGGCTTCTCTTCCAATGAACATAAACAGTCCGATAGAAGAATGAATGCAAGAGTCGGACAGACCTTTTAAGGGACGCGGGTTCCTTGAACTTATTATAGAAATGGTCCAACAAAGTAGTAATATCGCATGCAGAAGCCAATAGGGACTAGAATCAGTGTGTTTCAATTGATATTGATAAAAAGAAGTACAAAATTATTGAAATTTAAAACTAAAGTAGAATGAAATGGAAAGTTGGTAATAAAAGAATAAAGGAAACTTCTGAAAACTAACCAAAGCCATGAATAAAGACAAGAAAAATATAGAATAAAAAGTGAATTGAAAACTTGAAACTGATAATCTTTTGAATGTGTTTTGGTCGTGTTTGTTCTGAGAATCCTTGCCCGTTTTATGCTTGCTGCGGCATTCTAACCGACTATCTATACGTGGAGAAAATCTCGCTTCATTGGTCAACCTTAGCGATTAGGTGTAGTAGTGCATTACTGATCGTGTCAAGACGTAGGGGGTGACGACTCAATGGCTCCTAGTTCCGATGCTGACCAAGTACATTGACTAAAAACTACTTGACGTCATCATCAGCTTGGAGAAATTCCTATCGGTATCGGCTCAAAGTTACCGTTGCAATGGCTCAACTAAAGTTGACATCAACAATAACATTTCAAACCAAGGATAATAATGAACCATTGAGGCAGTAAGAGGTGGGATTAGTTTAGGATTGGTGGAAGTAAGTTTTTTGTTTGGCAATGTACAAAGTTCATGATTCCCTTGATCACAAGTTTGGTTATAAATTAGACATAAGAGATACCAAATTTGTTTACATGTTTAACATGCTTGGTTGAACATTGGCTTTCTCACTTGTATATTTTTATTACTAAATTTTTTAAGGTTGAACATTGGCTTTCTCACTTGTATATTTTTATTACTAATTTTTTTAAAAAAATTTATAATGTATTTTCATAAGCTATGAAGAAAATGATGATGATTAAACTTAATATCATTCATATTAAGTAACTACATTATCTCGTTGATTACTTATGATTGTTTATTCGTGTAGGATCTCGACAGTTTTCTCTGTTATAAGGTATTTTTTAATACAATATAAGTTTAAAATTAATTTAAAATACAAATAAAAATACTCAAACATAATTAACTTCTTCTATTAAAAAATTACCAATTTAGTCATTTAACTTTTATTGTGTAGCAAATTTGGTCCATTTTCTTTTTTATTTCAATTTTTTAGATCAAAGAATAGTGAAGTACCTGATTTACCTCTATAAAGAATGCCATGTTGACAGTTTGATTAACGGACCCACGAATAGTTAGGAAATCTAAAAGTTGAAAAAAAAAAGACAAGATATGAAAACCGGCTAACAATAAAAGTAAGGAACTAAATTGATGGTTTTGCCTAAACTAAATTTTTTTAAAAAAAATTAAGGAGAGAGGGGGTGGGTGCCGTCCCCAGCCCCCCCTGCCTCGTCTCTAGGAAGGAGGAAGATAATGGAATAGAAGAGGTGTTGGTGGTTGTGGTCGCATTTGGCGTCATAGATGGTGGCTGTAGCAAATATAATAGCAGGGCAATAGTGGTGGATGATGGAGATTGTGATAGTGGGTGATGGTAGTTTTCGGATATTAAAGACTCGATAATTTTAAGAAAAAAATAAATATTTTTAATAAATAATAAAATATAGCACATATAGGAAGCTGAGATTTAAAAGTGACAAAAATTGTTAAAAAGGAATTAAAAAAAACACATAGATAAGCCACTAAGCTTAAAACAAAGTTTAACTTAACGATGAAGGTAAATAGATCGTACTAATATATTTAAAATAAGATAAGTTATCATTTGATTCAATCTATACCATATTAATAATACCATTGTCAATATTTAAAACTGTGCCATATCACTAATAAGTTATTAATTTGTTGAATATTTAGTGAGAAAATAACATTACCCTTCCTTCACACTAACTTTGACCACAAGACTTAATCTAATGATATTCGATAACGAAAATCTAATATGTCTCGACAAACTTCGTTCAAAATTTCAGCTCAAACATATTTGCGTTTCTTTTTTAATCCACTAATAAACACATAAATATAGTATTAAATCAATTACTTTGGCATTTATAGATCAAAATTATTTTGAATTCTTCAAACTTGTCTAAGTACTCATCTACTATCTTTCTAATTCTTCCATTAATTCAATATTTGTACTTTTCCAAAACTTTTTTCATGAGTTCGCATGTATCCATCATACCAAATAAATGTCTTCTCATACCAACTTATTTATTTTAGGACGCGATGTAATTTGAAGTATTTTTTACATTTACTCACCTACTCTCTAGGATAAGGAAAATCCAATTTTAGTAACCCTAGCCTAGACCTATCCCTTTTTCTTTTGCAATCACTTACCAACTCTCAAAGGTACTCGACTTCCACATTTACTCAGCTACTTCTTAAAGTCAAAGAAAAATTCAATTTTAGTAACTTAATCACATATCTATCCTCAATGTCAGAATCAAAATTCCGAGATTAATTTAAAAGAACTTCTAGCACTCCAATTAGACTCCTCTCAATCTGTTTCTCCTCATTTATTTTCATCTTCATAGTCAATTCATTCCTACTAGCAATAAAAGGAATTAAAAATAATAAATTAGTTTAATATAAATTTTTTTCTCAAGGCTATAAATTCTCAATCGGCTTACTAATTGAATTAAGGTAATGTCCTAATTCCTTCATACTGAACTTCATAGAATATATTACTTAGTCCATGCTTCAACATGCTCCTGCAACTCCCTCTATTAAGTGTTTACCCTCGCTTATTATCTTGATTTTTGGTTACAGGCATAATTCAAACTTCAAAGTTAGGAATATGAATTGTTTTGATACCATATGCCACATCTCTTGCTAAAGGCAATTGACTTACTAATTGAGTTAAGGTAATGGCCTAATTCCTTCATACTGAACTTCATAGAAGATATTGCTTAGTCCATACTTCAACATGCTCCTGCAACTCCCTCAATTAAGTGTTTACCCTCGCTCATTATCTTGATTTTTGGTTACAGGCATAATTCAAACTTCAAAGTTAGGAATATGAATTGTTTTGGTACCATATGTCACATCTCTTGCTAAAGGCAATTGACTTACTAATTGAGTTAAGGTAATGGCCTAATTCCTTCATACTGAACTTCATAGAATATATTGCTTAGTCCATACTTGAACATTCTCCTACAACTCCATCAATTAAGTGTTTATCCTCGCTCATTATCTTGATTTTTTTGTTACAGGCATAATTCAAACTTCAAAGATAGGAATATGAATTGTTTTGATACCATATGTCACATCTCTTGCTAAAGACACGGTAATTTAAAGAAGAAAAGAAATTTGAAAGAACATCTGAGCATAAACATATTACTAGCTACATTTATTCTTGTTGGGTTTTGTCTTGCATTCCTATTCTGACTAGAACAAAATGGTTTGATTGAAAAAGATATTCCTAGTGTATTTAAAATTAGGAAGTTACTATTGTCATATGTATTTAGAATTATGAAGTTACTCTTATTATATCCCATATTAATTAGGAGTTTGGGTATCTATATATAGGTAGAGTCATAAATTTTTTAGGATGTCCTAATTTGTTCTGGTATATCCAGTGCTATGGAGCGTATAGATGTAGGTTAGGAGAGTATATGAGTGGTGTGAGATAGATTTTGGAAAGATATCAAGAATACTTCGTGTAAATCTCCTAAGTTTTGTTAATAAAGTGTTTCATGATCTTCGTCATGAATGTAAGCTTGGCTGGATAAGTTGAACCATGTAAATCTTTTGAGCCTTGTTTTATCCTGCATGTTCGTTTTTCTGTTTTCATCAAGTATCCTAATTTAGATTTTCCCAACAAGTGGTATCAAAGTTTGGTTTTTAGGTTTCTAGGGTTTTGGAATTCGGGATTTTAAATTTGTGAAAATCGATGAAAAGAATAGTTTAGGTAGTAGAAGATAGAGAAATATACTCTAGTGGAAAGGGCATATTGGTTAATATTTATTTTATTGATAAGATTATATCTGGAAAGAATTAGTTGGACACTAGTAAAATTACTCACATATTTATATACCCTACTTGAACTAAATAATTTATGGACCAAAAGCATTTGATGGAAGATCTGAGGTAGATAGATCCAGATTACATAATCAAATAAAAAAACAAACGATTGTAGTTATCATGAATGGCCATGTACTCTTTAGAAAAGGAAATATGAGGATTTATAGTGGCAGTATGATGACACTGGCATATACAAAGATATCATCACAATCTTCAAGCATATGGATACTTCTTCTCGGGTGGATTTTATCTTTTGCATGTTATCTCCAAAGGAGTTCTTGAAGTGAGATGTACTTTGGGTGGTTTGACAAATGTCCTAAAAATACGTGAAATCTAATTTTCATTAGCCAACAGAATTCTAATGGTTACAATTTTTTAACTTAGGTGGAGTTCTAAAATCACATATGGCTAGAATATTCTAGTATAACAAGAGAAGTATAGACAATGGTATTTATCTACAAGTAAGGAAGTACCTTGATGACCTAGAAGACGGTGGACACATTACGCTCAGGAGGTAAATATTGATGTGAGGAGAAATCCTACAAAGACGAGAAAATTTGAGGCTTTCTTGTACGAGTCAACGGATCATGTTGGACTTAGGAATAACTACATGTTCATTGACCAAGGAGAATCAGGAATAATTAAGATTACTGAGATCCTGTTGATTCAGGTATATAGTTAGTCACCAATGAAATTTTGGTGGTTGTAAATGTAACACCCTACTACCTACATATCCAAAAAGGGCGGGGATATCGTCTCGTCCAAAGGACAATGGATCTTTATAACGAGGTAATAAAAGATTTATCTAAAGAAATATCTCAAATAAAAACTTAAAAGCTTTTCAATCCAAATAAAACACATACAGTATCTCAAAATATAGAATAACAGAGTAACTGTCTCCGAATAAAATAAATAATTATAAAGTTCCAAAATCTTGGACTCTAGCCCAGTCGTGTCAACAGCACTCACAACCTAAAAATATGCATAAAAGGAGTGAGAAATAAATTTTCTAGTAAGTCCTGTGTGGGTGGAAGTACTCATTTGAAACCATTTCATGATATGCATTTTGAAATACCAAAAGTGCAATTGCATTCTTAAACAACCTTTTAAACACATGAGTGGTGTTTTTAATTTGCAATCTCAATAATTAACTTTATCTCAAGTAAATCAACCACTCAATAAAAACGGGGACTATGAAGCCTTACATCATAGTCCAAGTCATAAAATCCTGCATCATGATCCCTGCTAACTGTACTGCAACACAACTGCACTATAGTATGGCAGGTGATTAGCCCACTAGGTAGGGATGCTCTTCCATCTCCCATTCCCCTACTAACTTCGACTATCAACACTGGAATATAAATACCATTCCACTTGGAATCGGTTTGCTAGCTTGGACTAGCCTAACTCCCTAACACTGTCGCCTAATCAGGAACACGTTTATCTCCCAGATGTGGCAACCTACTTGAAAACTAGCTCACATATCTTAGACTAGTGATAGTAGCTTACCTTTATTGAGTACTCAATGATCTTACCACAAGAAAACACATTAGCATCAAGTAGTAACCAACAAGAAAGTATCAAGCATAGCTTGGTCAGCCTTTGTAAAACCATTTGGTGCAAAAAATCAAGCGACGTGTTTCAAAACCCTTTTTGTTTTCAGAAATTGTGAGTGAATTAGAGAAGAGTAGGAAAAGCTGGCCATGCTGAATTTTTTATTACATTAAATTATGTTTCCATTGATAACTCAAAACATTTGACAACTTGCAATTGCTACGTTTTACAAATGGCTTTATGTAAGGACTTATCCAGAAAAGCAAATTAATTTCTTACTCGAAAGGAGTGAATCTTTACTCTTGATAACCTTCCACGTCTAAAAGTCACAAAGCAATCCGGTCACAATCTAGTCCTAGTATTTCAAGAAATCAATTGCATACAACAAGCAATCCAATTAACTTTTTGCTCAGATTTCTACTTCAATCCCAAGTGTTTTTCAATGGAATTATTCACATAAATATTACATAAAGGATTGACTAGTTATTAAAATAGAAGTTGCTCAAGAGAGTATTTAAGTTATCTAATCCAAACATATTAAATGACTAAATAATTTAAATAAATAATATTCATTTAATTATTTACTTAATTAAAATATTATTTGTTTATAGCTATAGGAAAATGAATGACTAAGGTAATATATTATTTAATGGATAGGTAATTTACTAGGTGATAAATGCAGATGATACTATTAAAAACAGCAATGAGAATAATAATATCAATGTTAATGGTAATAATAATATTAACAGTACTAATATTAGCAATAATATAATGAAGATACTAACAATATTAGTTTTAATACTAATAACAATATTAATGAGAGTTAATAAAATAGTGGCACTATTAGGGTTTCCTACATTAAATCATTTATTACATCCTAATGCCTTCTTACACCATTGTTACACATAAAAAACACATATGAGTTAATAATAGAAAGTTTCCTCAGCTATTTCTAGGTTAAACAAAATTTTTAGTAAGGTATCTCAGTTTTTCCAGAGACATATTACCTATGAACATTCCTCGAATTGATCTCAAATTTTACAGAGATACACCAGGTGGTCTTGCATGCAAATTAAGCCCAATTACGCTCAGAATATTTATTTTCATTACTATACTTTTCTGTCTAGACTTAAAGAAAAATTCGTAACTCATTAACCCCTCATTAGAAAATTACAAAATTTTATAGGGAACTTCTACAAAATAGGGCTACAACTTCTATTTTTTGACATTTCCCATATTCAACACTTTTCTACACGAAATTACCCACGCAACTTAACTGACCGGTAAAAACAGAACACTCTATTTTCTCATGCTTTAAAAAAAATTTACTGAGATCAATAAAAAGGTTTTCTTGCATGAACTCTAGCATAAATCACACCCTAAATATGTATAGTTAACAATTTCAAAAGCCCTTACAATAATAAATTACTTTGCTATTTTATTTGGCAATTAATCCTACAACTAGTATAGTATCACCAATTTTCCAGATTTCAACAATAATGTACAAAAGAGTTTTCTTTCCATCAATTCCTTTGAAAGCCAGTTTCCTTTTAGTATTTAAGCATTATTAAATTATAATAATCAGTTTTCACACAAAGATCACATATCATAATTTTTTTGAGGCCTAAAACCCTAATTTTCTACCTTTAATGGCGGTAGTCAAGAAAATTAAAGAAAATGACTGATTTTGTCACTCCCTCTTGCTACGCCTAACTCAAGCAACCTTAGAGGGAGAGTTAGGTGACTTCTAGCTTCCGTTACCACCAAGAACATTAAGGAATTGACCTTAGAACAATACTCCCAAGTTTGCAACTTTGTGCAGAAATTTCTCTGTAAGCCGAATAATTAAACTTTGGCCAAAAGAGGGGGAGGATTTTGTGTGAGGGAAGAGTGAGAGATGGAGGTGATGGCTAGGGTAGGGGAATGGATTAGAAAAATCTGATTAGGTAAGTTTTATATGGGTGGGTTTTAATAGATTTAAGAAATAGAAAAAGAATTAAAGGGAAAACCTATTTTCTAAAGGTTTTATCTAATTAAAAGCTCCAATTAATTAATTAACCAAAATTCTAGGGGATTAAAGAAGCCCAAAGTGGTGGCACTCATGAGGAAAAATATGAAGGAATTTTCTTTATATTTTTCTAAGCAATAAAGGATTGAGGAAAAAATAAATGTTAAATCCCTTTTTAAAATAATTTTCCAATTACGCAAGAATTGGGCTTTTCTCTGCTTCCTAATCATAGGTGGTGGCTATCTAGGTTTCTAGAAACCTAGTAGCTCCCTCTAGATATTTCTCCAAACTTAAATAAATATTTAATGCAAGAAAATTCAATATTTCTCCAAATAAAATAAAATAAAAGCAAATTCTAGCTAATCTAATATTTAAATACTACCTAAAATTAATACACAATCAAATAAGTAAAATAAACATATAATAAGTGTTTAATATATATATATATATATATATAGCAAATACACAAATATATTTTAAGTATAACTATGTAAATACATGATTATTTATTAATTAATAAGTAGTTTAATGCTAGAATATTCTACAAATCATTATTTCAAATAGCGATTTATTAAACATTACCAATGCACAACAAATCTCCCACAATCATACTCAAGTAAATTTGTTTATGCATACTAAATATGTTTACATATAAAAATGCTCATGCTATATGGTGCATACACTTTCCCTATATCTAAGGGCATTTAGGGTGGGATGTCACATTCTCTCCCCCTTAAGAAAATTTCGCCCCCGAAATTCCTACTATATCATACCTCAAAGTATTTTCGGACATTTTTGCCTCACCCATTCCTCAGTTTCCCAAGTAGCATTTGTGTACCATGATGATCCTACAAAACCTTCACCTTAAGAATCTACTAAATCAGAAGAGTACTGATATTTCAATCCAAAATCTTAACGAGGTTCTTGATATAACTCAGACCAGGTTGTAGAACTGATGGTTCTTCATTCTACACATGATCCAGATTAGGTTTATACTTCTTCAACTAAAGTACGTGGAACACGTCATGTATCTCAGTTAAACCATCCGAGAGAACAAAGCACAAGCCTAACTAACATATGCTATAATCCAAAATGCAAGCCCTGATAAGGATGAGATATTATACCGATTCCAGAATACGAAGATAATGAGCTAGCAGATAATTATCTCTATTTCTTATAATCAACGCCTTGTGATAGTTATTTTGCATTGTTTTCCTCAGTGGTTTGAGTAACTGGTGACTTTGCAATAATATAGATTGTCTTAATGTGATAGTTTACTATTGTCTAAACTTTATTCCTTTGATTCTTGCTCATCGGTAAACAAGTAATACCATAATTCGCGATATATTCCTACTTCTAGTGGGTTATAGATTAGGGTTGGAGTATTCCAATAAGTTTTTTTTCACTTTCCTATGAGTCAAATCGACACATAGCGTATAATTTTTCATTCTTCATTCTCGGCCAACAAATCATCTTCTTCACGTAGTTGTATATCTTTGTCTCATCTAAAACCATAGTGCAAGGGCTTTTTGTGGGCTCCTTTCAAAATGTTTTTTCTTCAAATCTTCTTCATCTTACACGTACAATTGATCATGAGAATGCGACACTTCATTGTCATCTACTCTAAAGTCTTGATCTCTTTCTTTCATTTCCTTCACGTTGAAGGCTTGAAATTTTTTTATTATTTAGTTGAGCGTTAATGATTCCTCAACTTACATTCTTCTAACGCATCTCTGTTGCTTCAAATACAACTCGCGTTAAGTAAAGTCAAGCTTTGGGGTTTTATGATTCACATTATCTCTTATGTCTTCTTTTCTTCAACGTAGATACGAATGTTACCAGCTTCAAAGGATAAGCAGAATAGTCGATGTTATATGACTAAAGTTTTTTCGTGAAACATAAGTTATAGTCTCAATCTCCTACACATGCCATTTCTAAAGGTAAGTTTATGAGTTCAAAGGGAATAATGTGAGTTAAAAAACAATATAGGAATGAAGAGTAGGACAAATTTAATGCCATGAGATTTTTAATAATTTAAGAAAACATAAATGAGTAAAATGACAAGATTGAAACAGTTGATCGTTAAAGAATTTTACTGTGGTTGACGAGAATTGGATACTTCCGATGATTGATAAGAGAAGTTATTGGATATTCATGTCTTAATATAAGAGGTAAATTTAAAGAAGATGTTGAGCACAAAAATAAGCACATGAAAGCAATATTACTTGAAGAAGAAAGTTTTGTGTAATAATGAGAACTATAAGAAAATAAAGAGCGAAGCTATGGTAACGATTGATTATCGATGAAAGTATTATGATTGAGAAAAATCAAACACTTCTGTTGAGTGATTAGGAAAGGTTCCTTAAATGCTCAACCATTAATAGAAGATTTATAAGGAATAGAAGGAGATATTAGGTAGAAAGATAACCATATCAAATCAGTATCATTTGACAAAGAAAAGAAAGTTTCAAATATCACAGAAAATTACAAAAATAAAAGAGTGAAAACTTTGTGAATATTGTGACATTAGGATTTTAAAGACAAGAAGGGTTAACTAGAGAAGACACAAATCAACATGTGCTAACTTAAAAGAATGAAATAAAACATGAAATGATTGGAATAAATTCAATAAAGAAAAAATAGAAAGTCATCATAGAGACAACATAGAAAGCATTTAGAAGATGGTTGAAAAGTTTGGTGAATAATAATTGCAAACATTGACTAGAGTAGTAAATGTTACTTTAATCAGCTAAATATTTAGAAGAAAATTCACAACAAATGGAGAAGAAAATAGTTAGTAAGAAATAGCTCGAAAGAGAAAGCACATGAGGAAGTGTGTAAATCGAAAGAATGAAGAAGAATAAGAAATAGATAGAATAAATTCAATGAAATAGGGAATAGACAGTCAACATATAAATGATATAAAGAAATTGGGTACAATGTACGTGCATTTGATAAGGAGCAATTGTCTTATAATGAGCAAGGTAGCTAAGGTGGCTTTCTATAATCAAATCTTAGAAGAGAGCTCTTAACATCAATAATAAGTGAGAGGATATATTTTGTATGAGGAAACTTAGAAGAAAGAGTAAGCAAGTTAGATTGAATCACTACCATAGGAATTCACCAACAGGGCTTTCCCTTCTTAATTTGATGCATCCACGTATAATACCTGAAGTTTAGCAAGTATAAACTTTAATCTTCTCTTAGACTCTTGAAAATTATTCTCATTCTTTCTCTTTTACAATTGCAATGCACATCTCAGTTGTAGCCGAATCATAGGTGACGTAAGGATCGCAATTCCTCTAACAAAAGATAATAGTAATACTCTAATCCTATGAATATTCTCATCTTTGTGACGCTTTCGAGTCACACCGGCTTCCAAGTTTTCTTTGTTCCAAAGTGAGCTCTTGAGTATTCTTTAGCGGTATTAGGTTGTTGTTTCCATCAACTCTAGTTGCATTTCTTCAATTAGTTGAACGTGGTGGAGTGAGGTTTCCTTATTTAAACCAAAGTAGTCTCAAGTAACTCTCCCTTGGATATGTAGAATCTCTATGTTTGAAGCATCTCCTTAAAGTAATAATCTATTTCCATATGTATTTTACTCCTATAGTGATGGTAAATTGCCGAATTTGGAGCAGCTATCGTCGAAGTAATCCTTACGTGTTTTTTCCCACTCTTCCATTGTTGCTCTACTGGCCTTTTAGCATTGGAGTTTCGCGTCTACAAAACCGTTCCTAAAGTCATCCTATCTAGGTCTTCCTCCTTCATTAGTGTGGTTGTGTCCACTATAGGAGTATGATTGTAAGCATTATCTACTTTCCACAATCATCGCTTCTCTAAATTCTACTCGCACGCAATATCTAAAAACCCCTTGTCAACCCAATTATTCTAGCCCAAAATTAAAGTACAAAAAATGTCATGTACTAAAAATAAATAAATTTGTATAGCATGCTTAGTTAGATAAAAGAAATATAAAGATATTACATAGATATTTCATATAATACAGCAACACGTAATCATAAGGCATTCCAGACAACGTCTTACTATTCATATATAATTAACAGGCATAACAGAAAATAAAAAATCTCCAAAGCACAGATGTCAAAATCCTAAATCCTAGCAATAATCACCATTTCTAAGCTCTCATCATCATAATATAGTTTTATCCATCAATTCAGAACTAAGATAGTCAAAATCAAAAGACTAGCATAAGTATCAAGATCATATATCTCTTCATCACATGTAATCCTCTTATACCTAAAGAATCTCATATAAATATACTTATCACATTTCCTAATATATTTAACTGTTCCTATCAATATAGACTTTCTCTTACAACCTTATTAAGGTTACCATCATTACAATACACATGGATGAAATTTCCTCCCATATCAACTTATCAACGCGTAGTAAGATTTTCAAGTTCAAATCACCATCAAAATAGCTCAAACATAGATAACCATAATCATTCTTAAATTCTAAATCCTTGATTTTAAAGGTAATACGCAATCCTAGGCTCAACTCAACCTAGACTTAACTAACAATCCTAGATTCCATAAGCTAGAATCTATTCCATTAAAAAAAATACTTCTAGCCATGCTCTTAGCTTCAATCTTACACTCTTTGAAATTTAGCTCTCCAGGATCATTATCCTGGGCTATACGTTTTAACTTTCGAGTTATAATTTCTAAGTTATTACTACTATACGATTCATATATATCAACAAGTTCCCGCATTATGTCAAATACAAGGCTTCACAAGGACCATGACAATGTGGGAATTCTTATATGTTTTAACAATCGTATTCATAGAAAATATACATAGCTTAACAAAAATCATAAAACTTGAAATTCTAGATCCATTAAACTAAGGTAACCACCTAAACCTAGGCTGTGATACCACTTGTAACACCACGTTACCTACATAACCAAAAAGGGTAGGGATGTCGCCTCATCCAAAGGATAAGGGGTCTTTATAACGAGGTAATAAAAGACTTATCCAAAGAAATAGCTCAAAGAAAAACTTAAACGTTTTTCAATCCAAATAAAATACATACAAACGTCTCAAAATATAAAATAACAGAGTAACTGTCTCTGAATAAAATAAATAATTGTAAAGTTTCAAAATCTTGGATTCTAGCCCAGTCGTGTCAATAGCACTCACAACCTGAAAACATGCATAAAAGGAATGAGAAATAAATTTCCTAGTAAGTTCTGTGTGAGTGGAAGTGCTCGTTTGAAACCATTTCATGAGATACATTTTGAAATACCAAAAGTGCAATTGCATTTTTAAACAATCGTTTTAAACACAGGAGTGGCGTTTTCAATTTGCAATCTTAATAATTAATTTTATCTCAAGTAAATCAACCACTCAACAAAAACGGGGATTATAAAACCTTGCATCATAGTCCTAGTCATGAAATCCTACATCATGACCCCTGCTAACTGTACTGTAATACTAGTGCACTACAATACAGCGGGTGATTGGCCCACCGGATACGGATACTCTTCCATCTTTCATTCCCCTACTAACTTTGATTGTTCATACTAGAATATAAATACCGTTCCACTTGAAATTGGTTTACTAGGCCTGACACCTTAACATTGTTGCCTAATCAAGAACAAGTTTATCTCCTAGAGGTGTGAAGGCATAGAAAACAGAAAACACAGGGCATACAGTAGAAGCAAAGATAAAAAAACAAGAACAGGGGATTCCCGAATGAGGCCAGCGCCGACTCCGGCAGTCCTAGCTGGCGCTGGTTAGGCTCTGTTCAGATTTCGAGGTTAAAATTTTTACCTCTTTTCCTTGTTCTAAGAGTTAGCTGGACAGGAACGTGTGCAACTGGGGTAGGTGTGCTGGTGGAAGCCTCTGGTGCGATTCCTGCAAATTTCCTACTCCGTCTTTGCATGTAAGTGAATGACAATCGCTCGATCTTCCAGTATATGACCTGTCTAAATCCGTTTGGTGAACAACTAGAGACTAAGGAACCTTTTTTCTGGAGAGAGAAAGAGAGAGACGTTTGGCTTTTCACATAGAAGAACCCGTCTCAGGGAGTGTATGTTCTGCAACAACATTGTTTCTAATCCTCCTGTTTAACCTAAATAAAACCCTAGGTTAAACTGGATTGGGTCATTAGACTCTTAGTTTAACCTTTTGGGTTTAATTAATTATTCTAATTAGAACCAACCTAATGGCCCAATTAATAATTAATTTTTGAGACCAAATAAACTAATCCAATTAATAAGTTTATATTAGTTTAGTTCCAGGTTAATATTTAATTATTCAAATTGGGCCAAAGCCCTGAATAATTAATTAACCTACTAAGCTAATTTTATTAATTCTCTCTCCATGGACATTTATTTTATTCTAACTCAATAATTAAATTAGGTTACTTAAATAAAATAAATTTCATTTAATTTACAATCAACTCCTTAGCTCGTATTTAATTAGGACTCACAGTCTATATTGGAGACCAAAAGACACACCGCCTTGGTTACTAAAATGACCAAAATACCCTTGTCATATAAATAGTTGTATTTTACATTTTAAATATTTCCTAATATCACCATAAGGAAATATTGACCCCAAGGACAATACTGCGTTACCAAAGTCTCCGACCTACAGGTGTAATGACTAAAATACCCCTCTATACATCGCCGTACATTCAGAGAAGAAGAAGTGTACTAACACCTCTCTAAATAATTTCTACCATCCTTAGGCCTCTAGTCCAATGATCCATGACTTCCTGGATTGTTTCCACTTTCCAAGAGAGCTACCATAAAGCAAACATTCAAGTCATGTTTCCCAGAGTCCTGGATATTTAAATCATTCAGACAACCACAATGGGCGATATAGTATAGAAACTATCTTGCACAAGTTTGTTTTAACTAACTAGTCACGCATACCCAACATACAAATATATTAGCCCTACGATAGAACCTCAACTATAGCATATCAAAGTATATGCTTCCAACTTCGTCAGACCACCAACTCATACTAAAGTCATAGAGTACTAGTCTATACTGTAGCGGTAATAGTCTAGGTTTCTACGAAATAGTACTTTTAGAAACCACTAGTATTCGAAATACACTTATGTCATGAAGTGTGTGGACTACTCACTGGCTAAAGGTACGCCATTCCCCATTTAGAATTTACAACATAATAACCTAGACATGATGAGATTCCCATTCTCATCAATCGGTTAAGAACAAATGTTTATGTGTTAAGTAACCCGTGATCCATACCTTACTGTGAAAGACATCCATTCATATGGACCACTTACTTAAATACAATGAGTCTTTTCCAAACCTAATTGTGCACAAATAAAATTGTAAATTCACAATCAATTTCTGAAAATAAATTCTTTTATTAAAACATTCGATTTTTACATCAGAAACCTAGTCTAAGAAGGCATACATCACCTATCAGAAAACTAGCTCGCCCATCTTAGACTAGTGATAATAGCCTACCCTTATTGAGTACTCAATGATCTTACTATAAGGAAACACATTAGCATCAAGTAGTAACCAACAACAAAGTATCAAGTATGGCTTGGTCAGCCTTTATAAAACTATTTGGTACAAAAATCAAATGAAGTGTTTCAAAACCCTTTTTGTTTTAAGAAACAAAGAGTGAATTGGGAGAAGAGTAGGAAAAGCTGCCATGCTGAACTTTTTATCACATTAAACCATGTTTCCATTGATACTTCAAAATATTTGAGAACTTGCAATTGCTACATTTTACAAATGGTTTTATGCATGGGCTTACCTTAGAAGAGAAAATTAATTTCTTATTCGAAAGGAGTGAATCCTTACTCTTGACAACCTTCCGCATCTAAAAGTTACAAAGTAATCCCGTCACAATCTAGTCCTAATATTTCAAGAAATCAATTGCATACAACAAGCAATCTAATTAACTTTTCGCCCAACTTTCTACTTCAATCCTAAGGGTCTCTCCATGGAATTATTCATAGAAATAATGCATAAAGGATTGACTAGTTGTTAAAATAGAAGTTGCTCAAGAAAGAATTTAAGTTTTCTAATGAAAAAATATTAAGTGACTAAAGAATTTAAATAAACAGATATTCATTTAATTATTTACTTAGTTAATTTTTTATAGCTATAGGAAAATAAATGACTAAGGTAATATATTATTTAATGGATAGGTAATTTATGAGGTGATAAATGCAGACAGTACTATTAAAAACAGCAATGAGAATAATAATATCAATGTTAATGGAAATAATAATATTAACAGTACTAATATTAGCAATAATAATAATGAAGATACTAACAATATTAGTTTTAATACTAATAATAATATTAATAAGAGTTAATAAAATAGTGGCACTATTAGGGTTTCCTACATTAAATCTTTTATTACATCCTAATGCCTTCTTACACCACTGTTACACATAAGAAACACATATGAGTTAATAATAGAAAGTTTTCTCAACTTTTTCTAGGTTAAACAGAATTTCCAATAAGGTATCTCAATGTTTCCAAAGATATATTACTTATGAACACTCCTTGGATTAACCTCAAATTTTACAAAGATATACCTTAATACACATAGAACAGAGTTTAAGTGGTCTTGCATGCAAATTAAGCCCCAATTACTTTTAGAATATTTATTTTTGCTACTGTACTTTTCTATCCAGACTCGTCCAGACTTAAAGAAAAATTCGTAACTCATTAACCCCTCATCAAAAAATTACAAAATTTTATAGGGAACTTCTACACAATAGGGCTACAACTTCTTTATTTTGACCTTTCCCAGATTCAGTAGTTTTCTATACAAAATTACCCGTGCAACTTAACTAATCGGTAAAAACAAAACACTCTGTTTTCTCATGCTTTAAAAAAAATTACTAAGATCAATAAAAAGGTTTTCTTGCATGAACTCTAGCATAAATCACACCTTAAACATTTTTAGTAAATAATTTCAAAAGCCCTTACAATAACAAATTACTTTGCTATTTTATTTGACAATTAATTCTACAACTAGTATAGAATCACCAATTTTCTAGATTTCGACAATAATGCATAAAAGTATTTTTTTTCCCCATCAATTCTTTAGAAAGTCAGTTTCTTTTTAATATTTAAGCATTATTAAATGATAATAATAAGCTTTCACACAAAGATCACATATTATAATTTTTTTGAGGCCTAAAACCCTAATTTTCTCTCTTTAATCACAATAGTCAAGAAAATTAAAGAAAATGACTGATTTTGTCATTACCTCTTGCTACGCTTAACTCAAGCAACCTTAGAGGGAGGGTTAGGTGACTTCTAGCTTCCGTTACCACCAAGAATGTCAAGGAATTGACCTTAGAACAATACTCCCAAGTTGCGACTTTGTGGATAAATTTCTCCATAAGCCGAATAATTAAACTTTGGCCAAAAGAGGGGGAGGATTTCGTGTAAGGGAAGAGGGAGAGAGGGAGGTGACGGCTAGGGTAGGGGAATAGATCAGAAAAATCTGATTAGGTAGGTTTTATATGGGTGAGTTTTAATAGATTTAAGAAATAGAGAAAGAATTAAAGGAAAACCCTATTTTCTAAAGAATTTATCTAATTAAAAGCTCCAATTAATTAATTAACCAAAATCCTAGGGGATTAGAGAAGCCCAAAGTGGCAGCACTCATGAGGAAAAATATGAAGGAATTTTCTCTATATTTTTCTAACCAATAAAGGATTGAGAAAAAAATAAATATTAAATCTCTTTTAAAAATAATTTCCAAATTACGCAAGAATTGGACTTTTCTCCTCCTCCCAATCCTAGGTGGCGGCTATCTAGGTTTCTAGGAGCCTAGTAGCTCCCTCTAAATATATCTCCAAACTTAAATAAATATTTAATGCAAGAAAATTCAATTTCTCTCCAAATAAAATAAAATAAAAGGAAATTCTTGCTAGTCTAATATTTAAATACTACCTAAAATTAATACACAATCAAATAAGTAAAATCAACATAGAATAACCAATCTTTATTTCAAATAGCGATTTCTTAAACATCACCAATGCACAACAACTCTCCCACAATCATACTCAAGCAAATTTGTTCATGCCATGCTAAACATGTCTGCATGCTAAAATGCTCATACTATATGGTCCATACATTTCCCCTATTTCTAGGGAAATTTAGAGTGGGGTGTCACAGTGAAAGTTAATGGAGTCAAGAGGATTGTGACTTTGATGTTGCTGCATATCTTGGAGGTTTGCGAAGGCGGAATACAAACCAATGTGGAGATTATTAAGTTTTGTCTTGCATTCTTAATCTGACTATGACAAAGTAGTTTGATTGAAAAAGATATTCCTAATGTATTTAGAATTATGAAATTAATATTGTTTTATATATTTAGAGTTAGGAAGTTACTCTTACTATATCTAATATTGATTAGGAGTTTTATGACTGGGTATCTATATATAGGTGGAGTCATAAACTTTCTAAAGTATCCTAATTTATTCTGGTATATCTAATATTATGGGGCATATGGGTGTAGGTTAAGAGATTGTATGAGTGGTGCGAGACATAGTTTGAAAAAATACCATGAATATCTTGTGTAAATCTCTTCATGGTTGTTAATAAAGTGTTTCGTGATCTTTATCGTAGATAAGTCGAATCATATAAATCTTTTGTACCTTATTCTATTCTTCATTTTCACTTTTCTGCTCTCGTTAAGCATTCCAATTTAGATTTTCCCGACAACTCTCATCAATGAAAGAGGTTTAATCGTAGGACTCATATCGTAATGAAATTTGTATTCCTTAAACACAATAGATTAATTGTTGTACTTCTTTCATTTTTAGAAAATTATTATTTTAAAAGTTTTTTTTTGTAATTATTTGTCAGTTTGTGGAGTTAAAAATTATATTTATTGCCTTTTTTTTCTTCAATTATATCTTATATTCTCATTAAATGTTTAATAAATAGCTTATTAGTGAAACAACATAGCTCTAAGCACAAGCTATGGCTCATTAATCTGGGTATCTAGGTAGAATAAAATAATAGCATGTCTTGAAATAGAGGATTAGATTTTTTTTTTTTTTTTAACATTCATCCTTACGTTGAACTCTATTTTGCAAAAGTTTTTCTCTATATCTCTAATTCCCTACTATATTTATCACATTCTAAACCCTTATCTGCCCAGATTTTTGTATTCTATTTAGTTTTAACAAAATTAATTTTTCTATCAAGTCAATATAAACACATTCAATTCTAGATAGGGAAATGATGTTGCAATTGAGATAGCATGACGAGTAAAACTTTTTTATTATCAATTATTGGATGATAGATGAATTATGTCTACTCTACA
The DNA here is from genome assembly GCA_026120185.1 of Voacanga thouarsii. Classification (NCBI taxonomy): domain Eukaryota; kingdom Viridiplantae; phylum Streptophyta; class Magnoliopsida; order Gentianales; family Apocynaceae; genus Voacanga; species Voacanga thouarsii. The sequence goes on along the minus strand of JANUWF010001032.1, from coordinate 2,290,978 downwards.
GAATAAGCTTTTCTCACACATTTAAAAACTGTTATTAAAACTATATTTCCTAGAAAGTATAAAATCATTAGAGTAAAAATTAATAAAAACATTCCAAAAATTAGAGAAGAATATCAAATCTTAAGATACCTTGGCAACCATGCAAGAAAAGAACAAACAGATGAGAATTCCAAGCAACACCAAAACGCATCTCAGAGACGGCGAAGGCCGGCAATGCCGTCTGGTCATTAGATAATTTAGATTGTTCTGCACCCCAATTGACTCCAGATGGAGATCTATAAATAATTTCACTTCTTTTAGTTAATAAATGTTTCGTCTTCTAATGTAATTAAAAAATATATATTTAGATTTTGACAGATGTCTCAATGGCTAATATATTTAAAAAATTACGATAAGCCGTTTGTATATCTTATGATTTGAATAAAGTTATTTAATTTATTTCTTTTTATTTTTATAATAACAATGAAAGAGAGGGTCATCCTATGAGTGAAGATGCTTTCACTTACTTATTCCCAACCAAAAAAAAAAAAAGAATGGAAAAAGTAGTTGCTTTTACTTATTTGTTCACTAGCGCTTGTTCGCTTCATCAGATGGAATATTACCTTCCGGATGAGAAATTAAATTATTAACATATGTTTAATTTATGTTAGATAATTTATTATTTTAGAATTTAGAAAGTTTTTTTTTTTTAATGCATGCCAAGGCTTGAATCTTGATTTATAGTAGAATTATGAGTTAGACATTAAACTATTATCTGAATCATAAAAGAATGTTATAATATTTATAAAAAATATAGAAATGACGAAAAGGATATGTTTTAGTTAATATTGTATTAAATCTAACAAATGCAAGGTAAAATTAAATCTAACGTACCTCAACCTTTTTCAAAGTATTAAATAATTTCACATTTTTCCGTTGTTACTGCTTTGAAAGATTTGCACAAGGTATGATGTGTGTGAGGTCATATTTGATTTATGATGTAATGCCTGATGGTGAGAATTCTCACTTCTGTGCACACATTGGATCATAACTTCTCAGAATGGTATTCTCTATAGTGGAATTTCTCCTGACGTTTTAATGTTTGACCGGACGAGATATACATAGGTTAGTTTTCCGGTACTGTTAACCTTGAATCATCTCATGTTATGATCCCCTGTGGACAATGGTTTAACATGAAAGCCAATTTCCTATTTTGATACAAAAGACGATTACTTCAGATGTTTAGTTGAAATCATTTCAATTTTAATCTCTTGATTGTAGCTTGTGTCTAACACCACATATATTCATATCGCAGCAGGTCTTATATATTTAAGGGAAGTCGTCCCGACTGGAGTTACATACGAAGGGTCTTTATAAAGAATTAAAATTTACCGTGAAAAGAAATAGAAACAAATCAAATCATTGACTTACATATTGGCCAAAATCAGTTATACAGTATCCGTACCCAAAATACATGTGATGATCTACCTCCGGTTTGTACATAGTCCTGATATAAAGACTTCAGTAGACTAAACGTGTGTTATATACTTAGTGAGTCCCCGTGGATGTCAGTGTTTTTCATAGAAAACATTCCAATTGAGTTCCACTAAAAAAACTCTACAAGTTGAGTAGTAGAAAACCGTGCTAAATCGATTTATAGTTCATGACATTATTTTCTTTCAAAACATATAACCCCAATTTCAAGAAAGGCATGTACTTCTCTCAATTAAAGGAAAGCTCACAAGTTTTTGCCTTCAATTATCACAGTCTTATTGTACCAAAGACAGCGCCTTTAGCACTCAACCGGATTATGCCAGATTGGTGAGTGACACAAGCACATCACTTAGTCACTTAGGGATCTTTTACTTACTACCATAAGTCCAAGATTCTCAATCCTGACATCAATCTCCATTGAAATGGCTAGAGATTAAACATACCAAGTATCCCCGCCCAGTATCATGTGAAAAACACAAATCATATATCATAGACAATTGCTAGGCAATAAATGGCTAACCGGGGACGACTAATTCCAAAATCCTATTACCCCATTCGAAGTAAGATGAATCCCATAAATGGACCACATTACTTGGGTCCATCTGTCTCTAATGTGAGCTAATACAATGGTCAAAGCCTCCGCTGAATTCTCAACGTCTTCACTGTTTCACAAAAGCAGTCCAAACATCACATTTCCCAAAGGAATATCAAGAAACCATTTTTCATGGTCAAAATATTATTTTCCAAATATTCATCATATTTTTCCAGGACCATTTTCCAAGGCCCATTGAGCATAAAATCTTATCAATTTTTCAATATCATTTCCTGGGATCCATTAGGCATAAAAGCCTGTCAATTTCCAAAGCCATTGAGCATAAAAGCTTCTTAAGCTTTCTCATGTTATGCATGAATTTCTTAAAAGCAATCAAAATTAAAATTGGAAAAATAATGCTTCAGAATGTAATTAGGTATAACACCTTCATGCATTATTGTGAAAATGCTTTTCTTTATTAAAATATAGTATTCGCGAGAGCATGTAATTTCATAAAAATGTAGTATTTGATAAATAGGGTTAAAATATGCATAGGCATGATTACATATATTCAAATAAACCTTTCCATATACCTATGTATTTTAGAAAGATTTAGGATTCATAAGAAATTGCGTAAAGTTCATTTTAAATAATTAACTAAAGTTTAATTAATTCATAAAAGCTTTATTATGCATAAATTTCAAGGAGAAGAGTATACGTTAGAATCTAGCAACTAATGCTCTCAAGTTCAAGCAAAAAGTTTATGCTTGGAGGCATCAAGAAAACACTTAGCTATATCAAGAAAGCATTTAGCCATATCAAAAAAAGCATTTAGCTATATCAAAAAAACACTTAACTAACTAGGAGTTAAAAATCCAAGAGACTCACCTTTGATAATAAAATTGGTTTACTCATACTTTCACAAGCCTAGTGCTTCTCTTGAATTAGATCACCTACAGTAACAGGACATTTTCAAAAGACATCATTTCTTTCCTTAATCTTAAAAATTTAAGGAAATTAAAAAAATCAACATTTCCAACTTTGTCAACCTTTGTTTTGTTTGTAACTTTTGCTTGGTCAAACTAGTTTCAAAATACTCCCAAGACATCCCTCTACAAGTTCCAATCTATGGAATACCAATTCCCTCCTTTACTTCATTCAGTTTTGGCTGCAAAGTTTCTACTTCAACTAGTAAGCAAAAACAGTCATTTCCATGCACAACTTTCCTTAATTTTTTTTCTATGTTTTCTTCAACACAACCTATCATATCTAAACCTTTTAAAACCCTGCTTACCATCCCAAAAATGGTGTTTCAGTCATCCAACATATCTGCTATATAAAAGTTGCCAAAACAGAATTTTCATCTCTTCACAAGGCAGCTATATATATACTTAAGTGTTATAAGTTCTTAGCCATCAAAAGCACATAAAATTCATTCCAAATCCTTTCCAACACTCTAAGACATGCACAGGATTATACATGCTCAATTTCCAGCCATCTTAATTCAAGAATCATTCATAAGTTATCAAAAAATTAATGTATGTTGTTCCTTCGCTACCAAGAATAACTTTCTAGTCTCATCTTCCTATAAGTTCTTTATTTTGTAATTTGGACAAATTTTTCAATATATTATCACTTCAAAGCATGCTAAATAAACTATAAAACATGTCAAACCCCTTTCTAATTCAGCCGGCCAACATCCTTACACAAACAAAAATTTTTCTTTGCAATAACACCATGAAATCATATTTTCTTGAAATAAAATCCATATTCAGGCAATCTCAATCATCTAAGCAATAACTTTAATACTTAAAAATGGTTTCTCACCTTCTTAAAGATGAGAAACAAGCTGTAAGTTGTCCTTCTCCCTTCCTTCTCTTTCTTCTCCTTTCTTTCTTGCTCACGGTTCACTCTTTCTCGGTTTCTTTCTTTCTTTCTTCTTTTCTCTTGTTCTTCCTTTTCCATTTCATTTCTTCCTTGGCCTGCAGCTTCCTCTTGTTGTTTTATAAATCCTTCTAAGTCTTAATTACAAGACTTGAATGACTAAGCAAAGCTAGAATATATTAGAAGTTTATAGAACTTTATGGAAGCTAGGAGAACATAATAGAGTTTGTTAGAACATTGTAGAATATGTTAGAATATTATAGAACTTCCTAAAAGTTGTTAGAAACTCACGGAACACCTGAGAAGCTTGTGGAAACCTTAAGAAACTTGTAGAATTCTATTTAATCATGCATGCAAACCATGCAACCAATCATATAACTCCAAATTTGCAAAAGGTTTAAACTAGTTAAGGTCATTAATTAAACTGGCCCACCATTCCATCATCCATGGCCAACCAAACTTTATATAAATACACACACACAAACATATATATATATATATATATATATATATATATATTCTCCTCCTTCCTCTTGTCTTTTTTTTTATCTCTTTTCTTATTTTTCCCACAAATGCTTGCATAAAGAAATTACATGGGGAGGGGTGTTGCATAGTAGACTTTAGATACAGAAAAAGCTATCGATTGAATTTGTCAAGAGAACTTTTACAATAAGTGGGATGGCTGACTCCTTAGCTCCAAAAATAGTGCAGAGGAAAGGGCATAGCTTCCCAGCTGGCTGGTAAATTGGTGCTCTATTTTTTTTTTTTTTCATGTTTATTTACAATGCTTATACACCTAAACTAATGAAAGATTTGTTTTGTATTCTATCTCTGCTTGAGTTAGGAATAATTTTTAAGTAGTTACCTAATTAGTTTAGAAATACTTCTTTAAAAATTATCTTTGTGTTTATAATTCTTTTCCTACTTAAATTTATAACCAATACTTGTTAGATTTGAGCTCTTACATAAAGGAGTCTTGTCAAGAGTATTGATACTTAGAGAGTTGAGTTAAATATGTAGACTACTTTGTTGGATTTTCATTAACTTGTGTATCTGTTGGGTTTGAGAGAATTATGAGAGTTTTCACTTTTGTTTCTTCTTTATATTATTCTGATTAGTAAAGATTGCTCCTTTTATGCCCATAGACGTAAGTCGTATTGACCAAATCACGTTAAATTCTTGTGTCTTATTTATTTTTTTCTCATACTTTATTTCTAAATACTTTGTTTATTATCAAAGTTTTTGTTACTTGCCAATTAACAAGAGGTTTTGAAGCTAACAAGTGGTATCAGAGCTACGTCAGTCAAATCTAGATTGCCCAGATCTACCAAATCTAGGCCGAATTTGGATTTGTGAAGGTTAGGCTTTTTAGATTCATTTTTTAATAATTTTGGCATCTATAAAGTTTAAATACACACACACACACACACACACACAAGAAGTTTGAGATAACTTGAGTTGGAGTTCAGAAGGCTAATAAATTTGTTACCATTGGAAAGCTCATTTAGTAATCTGTTAAGAAAGGAGATTTTGTAGACCAATTCAACTTGGAATTATGCTTATTGTATTGACTAAAAGTACTTTTGTTAGTGTGTCGCTTCTTTTGATTATTTGTTGTGGATTTAGAAAAATTAGATATCATTAGCGAAGTTGAATATTGTTGTTTTATATTAAGTACTTTGGAGATATACTTTGTGCATTGGTGTAAAAAAAAAAAAATTGAAAGAACAGCTCAGATTCTGATAATTTGAAGCTAAAAAGGAAACGTCTGTCTTCTGAAGTTATTTTGTTTTTGCTGTATTTTTGAATATCTTTTAGGTGCATGTTTGTAGCTACAGATAGAGTTTGAGAAGTTAATGGTGGTTTTCATATTATTTTGAAGCTTCTAGATTTTTTTTTTTTTTAAAAAGACATGTTGCAGGAATTTACTAACACAAGATTTGTTTTATCATCTTTGTGTAATTCAGACATTAAATCACTTCAAGAACATCAAGTACGTGACCTTATTGAGAAGGTTAGTTTCTATTTTAAGAAGAAATCCTTCAGTTATTGGTTTAGCCTCTTCTTGGAAACAAGTTCAAATCCTACTTGGATTGGTTTGAGAATTTGAGTTGGCCTTATGGCTTTTGTAGAGAAAATTTGGAGCAGATTTTGTTATCTCTTGAAGATTTTTTTGAAGAGTTAGAATTCAAAATAAGGTGAAGAATTCAAGGATTTATTTTGTATTCTAACTCTACTTAGATTAGAAATACTTGTTAAGCATTTACCTAATTGGTTTAGGAATACTTCTTTAGAAATTCCCCTTTGCATTAATAATTCTATTCCTACTTGAATTTATAATTAATACTTATTATTTTTTAGCTCTTATATAAAAAAGTCCTGTCAAGAGTATTGATGTGTAGTTTTAGAGAGTTGGGTTAAATATATAGACTATTTTGTTGGGTTTTCATTAGCTTGTAGATTTTTTAGTTTTGAGAGAATTATCAGAGTTCCCACTTTTGTTTCTCTATATTATTTTGATTAGTAAAGATTGCTCATTTTTTGCCCGTTGATGTAGGTCATGTTGACCGAACCACGTTAAATTCTTGTATCTTATTTTTTTTTTCCCTCATACTTTGTTACTAGATATTTTATTTATTACCAAAACTTTTGTTACTTGCCAATAAGCGATTTTGAAACCAACATTAACTACCTAACACTACTAAATTATACAGCAAATACGACGGCTACCTAGCCGTCGTATTTGATGGTCCAGCTGTCGTATTAGCCTAGCCGTCGTATTTGATGGTCCAGCCGTCGTATTTGGCTAATACGACGGCTAAACGACGGTTTTACAGCCGGTGTATTTGATCTCGTCGTTTTTGCTCAACAACGGCTACAAAATCGTCGTATTAGGCTAATACGACGGTTTTACAGCCGTCGTAAATGTTCTCGTCGCTTTTGCTTCCCGTGGTCATTTTTTGCGACGGTTTTGAAAAACCGTCGCTTTTGGTCCCCAAATACGACGGCCACGTGACCGTCGTATTTGTTCCAGTCAAATACGACGGCCACATGGCCGTCGTATTTTACAGGATAAAATACGACGGCCATGTTGGCCGTCGTATTTGATTGCCCTCAAGCTAAAACGACAGTTGCAGCCGTCGTATTAGGCCTAATTTTCTTTGTCAATCATTTTTTATTTGGACAAAATCCTGTACATGTACAATTTAAAGCCAAATGTAATAAAATCAACGAATTCAACACCAAATATAACAAAACACAATCTCCTCATTGCCAAACTCAAAAGCAATATCCTCAGTAGACAAATACAAACAAGTATATCCTCAGTATACAGAAGCTGTAGTACAAATACAAATTAGTACGAAATGAAAATGTCAGTCATCATGACGGATAGGCTAGCCAGGATCACTCAATCTAACAGGCAGAGAAGTGGAACCAACACTAGGAGATGCCGTAGAAGCACTAGATGGAGGTATAGGTAGTACATCAAATGCGCCTGCATCCAATCTGCACGCTAATGCTTCCATGGTAGTCTGAAGCGCAGCTATACATGACTCGTAAGCCTCTCGCTCACGCTGCATCTCAACCTACATAGTATCTCGCATACTCTGCATACGTGCCTCAACCTCAATCCCGACGACCTCATCAACATTTGCTGCAGAACTTAATGATTGACCAACTGACGTTGGTGTTGGACCCTTTCCTTTACACCTAACACGGTCTCTTGTTTCTGGACCAAACAATCACCGAAATATATGATCCTTTGCTTCCTCTGTGCGCTCAGACTCAGGCAATGCCTGCCACTCTGTCTCCAATTGGTCCTACAAAATTAAGAAATATTATATCAAATTTATATTAGGTTAATATAATGTCGTAATCATATTTTAATAACTCAGAAAAATCAGCATTTGAATATAACTTACAATCATCTCTGCAATCAAACCATCAGCCTACCGACCGTGCCACCTTCGTGTCGCAAGGAACATATCATATTGTGATGTCGGTTGGCCTTGTGAGGTCATCTATAAAGACGTGTAAAAAATTTCAAGCAAAGTAGATAAATTTCATCTGAATAGTGTATAACATAAACTAAATACATGATCCTGTATAACAGAATGTGGCATTCTTCCTGTGACCGGTGGATATGCCAAATGTGATTGATTTTGTCTATTCCACTCGGCCTCCATCTGTATAATAGTTAACATATAAAAAATTTAAACAAGTTCTGAGACATAAAAGTAGTCAACTTCTATGGTACGACCTGTGTATTCTCCAAACGCCAGTAATCAACTAACATCCTCCATTGATTTTCGTCAACCCATTTATCTTGACAAACAATAGGCTCTATACTGAACTGGAAAGGAACGTAGTATTTTTGTTTTAACTTCGACTTAAAATCCTTCCATGCTGCGCATATCATCTTCATTATGACACTACGTCCTTCTGGTGGCATCATGGTGTTGTCCTTGTACAAATTTTAACAAATAATTAAATAAAGAAAATGTTAATTTTTGAAGAAAACACTCTTGGCTATGTTAGAATAAAATTAGTTACCTGTATTTCTTGCCAAACTTCGTCCTTGAGGCTCTGAGGTATGGAATGCCAATCCCTATAATTTAGAGGGAACCTATTGCTCATGCGTGCAAAACAGCCCACCACTGAACTATAACGAGATGCATCTAACCCTCAGATTCTTTGAAAAAAAATTTGAAAAATTTTTGACAAAGTTTCCCCTATAAAATGAATATTTTCCAAGCACTAGGCCACCTCAAAATGCACAATTATGCAATTCAACTACCAAAAAACTCATAAAACCATCCAACCATTCAATCATGCTTATAATAAATTTCCAAGTAGACCTCCACTCATCCAACTAGGTCCTCTTCTAAAACACATAATTAAGTTGCATTAGCTACATAATTAGCACTTGCATTCACCATGCATGCAGTTGCCAAACACACTTGCACATAACAAATTCCAAACAAAAAAACTCATTCCACACATACATCAATATTTTTAGTCAATGTATATCAATCACTTCATGATTTTTTTTTTTTCTTTTCTTCATCTGTAATAGGTCAAATGTGTCTATCCTAATAATTTTGTTTTCTTCAACTAAGGAGGTAGGTTCAACACCTAGTATCTAAATTTTGTTTGGTCCGTTAAAACTCATCAAAGTATCATACTTTTGGAAGTAAATCAATCACTTCATCAAAACACAAGTAACCTAAAACTATAAATTACTAAATTAATTGATCAAACAACAAAACTCAATACAAAGTCAAAATCTTCAAAACATCCTTCTAAATACAAATAAAACCATTAAAACAATATTTCAAGAAAATATTTATCATAGAATATTTACCATAGAAGTTAGCAATGAGAGAGACAAACTTTGCAACTGTAAAAATCAGGTGGGGCTTGACTGAGCACAAGAGGATACATTTTCCCTGTGATTTTGTGAACTTGTATTATTCCCATTATTCATTCTTCACCTAAGGACCATCCCTCTTCCTTAGCCCTTCAACTTCATTCTGTCAATCTTATTCTTCAAACCTGCTTATCTTTTTTAAATGATGAATGCACTTCTTTCATTTTAACCCCAACCCCTGGTTAGGTGCACAATTCTAATCAATTCATTACTGCAGTGTACAACACATACTAAACGAGTATATTTTTTGTATAATATTAAATTTTCACTTGTACATTCCTTGAAAAATTGTGCACACCCAAATAAAAAAATAAAAAAAGGGATCAAAATCCATTAACCATAGTTGTAACTGTGCAATCTGGCTCATGAAAAGTTGACTGGAAGCTTTGTCCACCTAAATTTTAGTGTTATTAAGAAGGCAAGAAAATTGAGTATCAGCTTTCACCATGACAGGACAGACTGTGTGTTTTTTGCTACTTTTTTTTTTTTTTTGCTATTTGCGAAAAATTCCAGGAAACAGTTTTCTAAATAAACACAAATTCCTCTCAAATAACGATGACAATATAGGTGAAATTAAGCTCCATTTGCCATAAATGACCAAAACAAATGCAAGACCATGCACCTCGATGCTCTGATAGACAAGCAGCAATCAGATCTGAGAAGGACATACCATATGGTCCCTTGCGGTTGAGATGAGGAGATGACGAGCTGAACGACACAAAAACAACTGACCGGAGAAGATGACCAAGAGAAAATGACCTGCCGGACAGCGCGATGCAAAGAGACCTACCAATTAGGACGTGCTGCTGGAGAAGACGACCCGGAATGAGGAGAACCGCGGGCGACAACGAGCTCAACGAAGAACAAAGGAATGCCGGGGGATCTGAAATATGAAGAAGCTATATGACGGTTATTAACAAACCGTCGTATTTAATAACCTAATACGACGGTTACCATCTAATCGTCGTATTTAATCCGATAAAAAAATATTAAAAATTATTTACTTTTTAATTTATATAAATATATATATATACACACTAACATGACACAAAATTACATTAACTTTAATTCTATAATATTAATTATATTATATATACTACATAGATATATGCACACGCATACATATTTGTAATTAAAATTTTTCATATTATATATACTCTATCCGTTCACTAATAATTGACCTAATTATAAAAATTATGCATTTTATTAAATTGTAAAATTATAGAAAAAAATGATTAAAATGTCCATTGCTTCCTTATAAAGATTGTGCTAAGAGTAAAATTAGAAACAATATTATAATTGAATACAATTAATCTACATATTTTTAAAATGGACAGTACAAAATAAAAAGACAATTAGGACAATTTTTTGTCGATGAATGGAAGGAACATATTAATCTAATATGTACTCACTAATTACTAAGCATATGTTATAATGTATAAAAGTATACACACACATATACATATATACATATATATGCATATATATACAGACACATATACATATATACATATATATGTATATATATACACAAACACAAAACATACCAATACAATAATTAACTAACAAAATGAAATTCAAACTCGATCTTTAATACAAATTAAAATAAGGAAATTGAATTCATAAGATGCAAACTAAAATTTATTTACAAGATCACCTATCCAAGTATTAGTTAGATATATTTATAAAGTTAAAACAAGTTAATTTAAGTATACCAAATTTGAAAGTCATTTATTTTATTTTATCATATTTTTTTAGTAATACTTATAAAATTGTAATAAAATATAGTGTATATAACTCACAGGATGGTTGTTAAAGCGTGATGTTTGCAAAAAAGGCCAAAATTTAATTAAAACTAAATACGACGGCTGGATAAACCGTCGCAAAATGTTGACTAATACGACGGTTTGAACGCAACCGTCGTATTAGGTTGACTTTTTGCGACGGTCAACTCAGCCGTTGTTTTTTGTCGATATAATACGATGGTTTCTTTCAAACCGTCGTATTAGCCAACATTTTGCGACGGTTAAGAAGCCGTCGTTAAAGATAACCAAATACGACGGCTTTGCCTCCGTCGTAATTGATGTCGTCGTATTTGCTAGCATTTTTTGTAGTGTAAAAATAGTTAGTAGAGGAAACATTAGAAATAATTTGGCAATCGGAACAAGATTGATAGAACCAAAGAAGAGCACAAGGGATGATGTGCTGAGAATTTGTGTAGCACCTACTGAGCTTAGTCAAACAACAAAAGCTACAACCATTATCTGACTACCATTAGGTGGCTTATGCTGCAATTGGTCTTTAATCATTTGTTGTTCATTGATGTTTTCTCTTCAGATGAGTGTTAATATACTTAGGTATTACTATTTTAATATTGTAGTAAATATTTCTATTTTGTATTGCTTTTTTAGGCTAAGTTGCTTATATTCCTCTAGAATCTAGACGGCAAAAGTTTCTTTTTCAGCCTTTTCATTTTTTATATTTTATTTTTCTCTTTGTGTTTTTTCCTTCGTTGCTTCTATGATGTCCATTACCATAGATACATATTTATATATTCTTATTTCATTCGTGAATTTGCATAGGTGGGCAATGGGAACCTTTATCTAGTTCACGTTGCAAGGTGAAATGCCATTTGGATCACGGAGAGAAAGTGAACTTAGATTTGCTCGCATTGCGAAAGGACAGCTTGCTCTTCCACGAACTCTCAGTGATCATGCCATTGATTTCATTAAAAAGGTTACTTTTCAAGCTGTCCGATACCCTTTATTTGTTCCATTATTATTGACCAGTCATAATTTGTTAAATGATACCATCCACTTACTTGAGATTGATGAAAACTCTAGATCGGGATGCCAAGTGGACTCTATCAAAAGTCATTCGTGGTTTGAGGAAGTTGATTGGAAAGGAATGACCGAAGGACGGAATCAGGAACTAAGGATTGGGGGCAAAGTTACAGTAAGAAAATATTATTAAAATTTTTTTAAATTTTTAAGAGAACGAAATATAAAAATTCGAAGAAATTTTTAAACATTTTGAAATTTTTATGACAAATTTAAAAATTTTTAAAAATGTTCTCACCCCTCCCCCACCCACCCAAATCCATCTATGGGAATGAGAGACTGTTCGACTCTTGCTCCTCATGATATCATTTCTCGCATTAATCAATATCTGAGAAGCCTTACTGAAGAGCATGTGTATCCCCATTTCATTCCCATCTGCATATTTTAGAATATCTCAACACCCCAGAATGGCTTGAAGATTGGTAGAAAATCATTGAAACGTATTTTGTTTCTGGTTTCTGCGCTTAAGGTGTCTCTCCCTTGCAATTGACTGTACAGTCACTTTCCCTGTGGATCAACTATTTCAATTGGATAGTGGCCAAGACGCAACTACAAGATTGTTATATGTGACAGCAAGAAACAAAGTCTAGCATTACCTACTTGGTCGTGTGACAGCTCAATTCCAAGGTTAGTCAATAATAGGCTTTGTTTTCTTCTAGCATATTCGACTTGTGTAAATAGGTACATATGTAAATGAAGATGAGGTGTTCTCTTTCTCCATTTCCCCCTCTTTTGTTGAGAGAGTAGAGTCCTTGTATAAAGGATGCCAAACGGATGTAGTTGGCATATAGGAACCAGTATAGCTTGCAATGCAACTTAGCAATTTTCAACTTGGCAATATAGTTGGCCGATATGAAAATTAAATCGAAGGGTTGCAATATATTTTGTTCACTGCATTAAATTTTGGGGTAAAGTTAATTTTGTTAGCATCTTCACTAGAAAAAAAGTCCATGCATGCATAAAAGCTTTCGACGATTATGCCCATCAATGGGAATCTGGGGCGTTAAACAACTTGTGTTGTGTTTAGATTAAAAAGACACCGTAGCATATTTGCGCCCCGGATCGGGCCACTAGTTTTAGACCTTGGCCTTGGTCTGCATAGTTTTGCTTTCTCCAATTTCTTTGTCATGCTTATTTATTTATTTATTTATTTTTGTTAACTTGATCAAGAGGATAGAAAAATAAATCTATGCATTGCATTAGGAATGGAACTAGAAATTTGAAATTGAAATAAAGGTGGTAAATTATATAAAAATATATTAAAAGATAATGTTATAATTTTTTAAAAATTAAGAAAATTTTAAAATAAATTTTTAAAAGATTTTAAAATTTTTTTAATTTTATTAAGAAAAATATCAAATTTTAAAAAAATTAGGTAGCGAGATATATATTCATTTTTTTTAAAACGCAAGTCTAATTTCGAATGTTATAAATAATTTACGAACGCAAATATTAATATTCTAATATACCTAGAGTAAATAAAAAAAATTATTAATATTTTATAATTAAAATTAATTTACGTTAAGTTTATATATTTTGTTATATATATTAAAAAATACCAATATAAGTGCACCCCTTAGTACAATAATCTACTTAATGTTGACTGGAGTAGTAAATCACGGGCAATTCTTGTTTAAATTAAATTGGTGTTGATTACTAAATTAAAAAAAAAATGGTTTGCATTTCAGATTTGTTAAACGCTTAAATCAGCTGCAAACCAATCAATTTGTCCAGCTGATGAGTCAGCTCGTCCAAATAAATATATCTTTCGTCTTTATATTTTTATTTGTGCAATTAATATCCATTTTTTTAATTTATTGTATTGTTTTAGAACAATAAATTTTATTTAAGTGATCGTAATTGTTATACATTAGCCCATTAATTTATTAATTACTTCCTTTTGACTCCTTTGTACTTTTTCATTTGCAATAAATTTTAAACTATTAGTAAGCTTAAGCACAAGTTCTAAGAAAGTAAGCTTAAGTAAACTTGACTCTGACCGCATACCCTTCTAGCTAGTTTAGGTTTAACATGAGTAATATTTAATTTAACTGTATAAAAGTACACGAAAAATTTTGAGTCTAATTGTATAGATCTCACTTATTGAAAGTTGGACAAACTTAAGATCATTGGGAATTCAGATTCTGATTTGGATAGATGTCAAGTAGCATGAGATCTATATCAGGGTATATTTTCTTGCTTGTTGGAAGAGTGCCATATAGACACTCATTGCTTCTTCCATTATGGAGGCGGAATTTGTAACATGCTATGAGGCATCAAATCAAGTTATTTGGCTATGAAATTTTATTATAGGATTGCGCGTGGTTAACGGGATCGAGAAACCACTTAAATTATTTTATGCTAATAAAGTTGCAGTCTACTATTCAAATAACAACTCAACAAAATCTAAATATATAGACCTCAAGTTCTTAGTTGTGAAAGAATGAGTCAATAATGGTATAGTTAGTATTAAGCTTATTGGGGTAGGCTCCATGCTTGCAGATCCGTTAACTAATGCCCTGACACCGAAAGCTTTTATAGAGCACACTACCAATATAGGTGTTGTATCTCTAGAGGGTGTTTGTAATTTATATTTATACTCATTACTCTTATTAATGTTGTCATGATGATATACTTTTTTTTACCATTTGCTCATTAATACAATAAAGTTTAGTTATTCATTTCCACTTTGGATGTTATATTCATTAAATGATCTCATGTGGACCAATTGGAAATAAACATGTACAGATCATATTCACATGTAATTTTCATGCTTTACATCCACACTCAATTCAGGTCATTTAGTTGAATTAATACATGTGATCAATATTGGGTTTAGTTGCACTTTTAATACAGCGAAGGCCTATTTGATCCATATATTAACAAGACTAATAGACAGGGTTGGTTTAAGATGACAAGATAAAGTTTGCTAGTACCTATATTGATCCATAACTTTCACATAATTATTTAGTTTACTCTATGAGCACATGAATGTAACATCCCGGAAAACCTAGGCCTGCCAGGGCCGGGGATGTCGCCACATCCAAAGGACAAGGGGTCTTTATAACTAGGTCACAAATAAAATTGCTGAAATAAATAATACTTAAACTAAAAAAAAGAATTTATTACAACCCAAAATACTTCAAAAGTACATCCATGAAATTCCAAAACAAAAACCATAATTAAAAACATCCACTCTTGTCTCCCAAAGCAGTACATAAAATAAAAAAAACACATTCTCTTCCAAGGTAGCTACTCACCCACAACAGGATCAACCTGAAATCATGATAAAAGGTGGTGAAACAGAAATCTCAGTAAGTCCGTGTGTGCTTTGGGTGTTTAGTGGAAATAGTTCGTGGATGCAAAGTATGAAATCTTTATAAGAGAAACATTGGCAAGAAATAAACATTAGTCAAAAGCAAGAGTGGCGTTTTGGCTCTTCTAGCCATACATAAGTAATGAAATCAACCACTCGAAAGAAAGGGATATGACCCATAACCGGTTAGAATGCCTAACATTTTGTGCAGACTGACAAAAGTAGGTGATCGGCCTACTAGGCAAGATACTCCTCCTTCTCTATACCCAAACAACCGCCGGGTGTCCATTCCGGCAAAAACACAATCACTTGACTGAAACAAAATAAACTGCTAGCTCGGACCGGCACGACTCACTGGAAACTGGCATTTTATCCGGAAGGACTCACCCCTCAGAGGTGGCCACCTACTGAGTGACTTACCCTAACCCTTCAAAGACTAGTCCTAGTAGTCCACCCTTATTGAGTACTCAACGACATTCCCCACTTGGGATAAAATGAACAAAGCATTGTTCTTTATGAAAATAACAATTTGAGGGTTTCCAAAGCTTTGGGAGAAATTAGTTTTAGAAAGAGTTTCAAGTTTGGAAAAATCTGCTCAAAGACTTTTAAATAATTTAAGCATTGGAATTAATGATGAATTCAACCCTCAATTGCTTTCAAATAACCGAGTGTCCTTGCACTCCACATTTGGCTTGCCATAAGGAAATCATTTCACATCAATCGGGTTTTATGCAGGAGCTTACTTGATTCTTGCTCACAACAACAAGGTCTCGAACAGCTGACCTAACCCCACATGGGCAAATACAAATCTTAATCAGATTCAAACCACAATCCACTTCCTCAATTTTAAATCAACTCAATTCACTACTACCATGATCCTAGTGTCCCAAGCTTTAAGGCAAAACAATAATTGAATAGGTTTATAAGCTAAGTTTAATTTCTTATTTAAAATAATTAATGGATTAGGAAATAAATTCTAACAAGTTGAAAGTTTAAATCTTGTTAAGGAAAATTTAGAGTTTATTTGATCAGAAGTCATAGGTGGTACTAGGTAAAATAGTGATTTAATGATAGCTTAGTTGTTAGAAAATAATTGATAGCTAAAACTAGTTAAGATTAAATTTAATAAGTCTTTCTTGGAAAATAATAAGTAAATCCTTAAGGGTTTTGATTTAGTAAATATTCTATTAAGTATAAATCTTTTCCATAAAGGCTTTAATTAATTTCTTTATTTTAAATAATATTTATTTATTTTATTTTCTAGAAAAGTTATTATATATTTGACTAAAATATCATTTACATATATTATAATTCCAAATCTACCCTTCCTAGGGTTTTCGAAATTCTCTAGCAAAAATTATTAGTAAATATTTTATTCATGAAATAAAATTTGCTTAGGGACAACTAGATCATGATCAAGATTCCATGGACAACCATAATCAATAACATACTCAATCCTTCAATTCATCAAATCATCCAAATTTTGCACATAGGCATAGATCTAAATTTATTAAGACTTGCTTTAACCTCTACTAGCATAAACATGATCATGGCTTCAAAATCTAATCATGCATACAAATCCTATTCACCAATGGTGACATAATCACTAGCATGCTTCATCACAAACACTACCTATGACATGCATCAACCTCAACTCATCATTCAATCCACCAATATAATCCTTCCATGCATAAATCCCATCTCCTTCACAATCATCCATATACTCATGCTTCAATCAACAACATCACATACTCAATCCCATCGCCAATCATCTTCTCACAACATCATCCTAGAGACATGATTCTAAAATTTTAAAAAGAGGATTGAAGGTACTTACTTGATTGATGTATGTCTTGAAGGAGTTTAGAGTAGATCTCCACTCCTAGATGGCTAATCTTGTCCAAGAGAGGTGGCGAAAGCATGGTCATGGAAAAGAGACCATTCCGCTAAGGGAGGAAATTTCAGCCATGAGAGAGAGAGAGAGAGAGAGAGAGAGAGAGAGAGAGAGAAGAGATCATTAGCATGCTTATTCATATAGGTTTTCATTAGAGATTAAGTTTGGAGAAGATGAAGTGTTAGAATAAGTTTACCTTGAAGATATTCTTGTTCTTCACAGAAATTTCTGCTTTTTGATCCAAAGTAGCAAGATGATTTGTGGAGTTTGATGTTAATAAGGGTGTTGATGGATGCACAACAAGGAGTAGATCAAATCTGGAGATTTTCGTGAAGGTTTGAAGTGGTTTGGAGGTGTATTAGGTGTAAGAACGTAGTAGGTGTTCTTGGTGTAGTGTGTGTGTTCTTGGTAGCTAGAGAAAATCGAGAGAGAGAGAAGAAGAAGTTGTCGATTTTCTGAGGAATTGGGGCTGCCGAAATTCTGTAGGGTTTAGGGAGTGATTTCTCTGATTTGGAAGGGAAATGAAAGGTTAGTTGTTACAATCCTTGAAGAATATTTTTAGGAAGAGAATTTGAAAACTAGATATTCTAAGAATATCTTGATTTTTCTGGACAGCTTTGAAGTCTCCTATGGCCGACTGCTGGAGTGATTTTTCTGAGGGATTAAAGCTGATTCAAGGTGGCTTATGGCAGCTGAAATTAAGGTGCACTATGGAGGAGAAGAAGTCTGGTCAATTGAGTAAGATATTATGGAAAGTAGCCAAACAAGATGGCTGAAATTTTGGAAGGTAATCAAGCTAAATTGCAGGGATTTGTTGGAGAGATTTTCGGACAGCCATTGATGGAATTTCGTGCAGAAGCTCAAAGGAAAAATGGAGCTCTGTTAATGGTGGTTTAAGGGAGGTCTTGACAGAAGTAGGTTGGTGCTTTGGCTGGAAGATGAACAGAAAAAAAAGCTGAACATTTGACTGCCCAGATTTTTTCGCTGCACAGGATTTTCTAGGCAGAATTTCGTCCGCCTCTTCCAGCTGAGATGCAGTGAGTTTGAAGGGGGGTTTCAGGGGTATTCAAGGCTGGTTTCCAGCCTTCTTCATGGAGGAAAAATATGGCTAAGGTTCTGCACAAAAGCTGGGAGAAAACAGCTTGGTTTTAAGCCTCCAAGGCTGCAATTTTGCCCAGAATTTTCACTGGTTTTGCACAGCTTTTGTGCAGTCCGAAAATGGCAGAAATAATTCATGTTTCAAGCTGATCTTAAGGCCATTTTTCTGGCAGCATTTGGAAGGAAATGTCAGCTAAGAAGTTCGATATTTTGAAGGTACACAAGCTGGAAAATTTTAGTTCACTCCAAGAAGATAGATGAACTAAGATAGAGGAAAAATTTCAGCAAGCTTTTAAGAGGGATTTTCCTCTTGAATTTTCCCACAATTCATTTACATTTTCCAAACCATGAGAAGCCTTTTACTAGGACATTTTGATCCTAAAAGACCTTAGTCCTCTACTGAATTTTCTGGAAAGGAAAATGATAGAACACCTTGATCAAACTAAGGAGTTGGAAATTAAGAAAAACTAAAGATCAAGGGAGAATCAATTCCCTTTAGGCATTTCGCGAAGAACAAAAGAGTGAAGTGAGAATTCTCCTAACATGTCTCTCCTAGGACATCATCACCACATTGATCTAGGCCCTCATGGCCGAAACCATCCTTTTCCAAGCAAAATAAAATTTACTCAAGCTAAAGCTTCTATGATGGACTTTGAACCTTAGACCTCAATAATTTATTTCAAAGCTCTAACTATTAAACCACAACAACTCTTGTTGATACTTTCACTAGAAAAATTATTTTCTATTCAATCCACAAGCTATCTCCCTATTTTCCCCTCGGGCAAAAATTACCATTTTGCCCTTCTCACACAACATTCACCTACACAACTTCAAAACAATAAACTCACATCCAAAGCATATAAAAATCATATGAAAGCATATTTAAACATGAAATAAAGCATGTTATGCATCCCCAACCCCCTTACTCTAAGGTTGGTCTTGACTAGGGTTTCACACATGAACATATATCCAAGTGGGAAATTGTTAGAATTTGAACTTAAGTCATGAGCACACGCATATTATTATTTAGCATTTGGACATGTAGATGTATATATATCGCTAAATTAATTATGTTATTGTTATTGTTATAAAGTTTAATGCCCAATTATAGTGATCTATATTTAGTTATATCGGCCCGTCATCTTAATAAAATGTGGGGTTATTTATAATATGTAGAAACTCAAGGGCATAATTGTAAAACCTATGATGGATTATTTTAGCAACTACACATTAAGATAAATATAAGGTCATGGTCCCTAATTGTATGTACTGAAAACCCTAGCAGCCTCTTGGAGTTTTCATATCTCTCTGAAAATGTGATTGCTAATCATTATGGATTAAGGTACACTTCTGCATCTTCTGCATTTAAATAATCTTTCAAGTAAGGTCTTATTCTTGAAGAATTCGATTGAGTCTATTCCATTAATTTCCATCATTCAAAAGCTTAGAAGCTATGGCTAAGGAGTACTTGATAGATCTTGTTTTTAGAAGCCTAGTCATTTTTTCCAAGAGAGGTTATACAGGTGGAATCAAGACCTATATTGTTCATGATCTATTACGTGACTTTTGCATTGTAATAGGTGAAGAAGAAAGATTTCTAAAGTTGATTCGAGGGAACTAAGTTTTGCACATGGCTAACCCCTATGCTCACAAAGGGAGGCGCATTCAAAGTGAATGCTAGAATTCTTTTATTGAACATGTTCCGCCTGTCATCTCCATCGTCCCACTTAATTTTTCATTCTTTGTTCCTCAGTACAAGTGGAGCTCTCATTAGTACCTCGGTCTTGCTTGTCTTAAACTGCTTCGTATGTTGTGTTTCGATATAAATTTGCATATTTATCAGTTTCCTCAAGGAATAATTGAATTGATTCTCTTGAGATTCTTAACAATTAGGTGCCACGGAAGTATTCCACCATCAATCATAAGGCTTGTGAACCTAGAAACACTTTACATGACAATTTTTCAACTGAGTCATTTGTATTTATCACTATGGGAAATGAAGAAGCCAAAGCATGTGTATGCTTCATTAGTAAAAATTCCTTATGAAAATTGTGATGGAAGACCTTCATTAGAGAATGTTCAATCACTTGGCCTTTTCAACCTTTCTTATGGTGTAAAATTAGAAATATTCTTGAGAAAGATGCCGAATGTTCAAAAAGTAAAATGTGCATTTCAAGTATTATATCCTGCCATGGATAGTAATCTCGTTGTGAAATTGGATTTTTTAGAACACCTCGAATCACTAGATCTGTGTCATTACTCTAACTATTTTCCTCTCCACTTTTCTTGCACTCCATTTCACTTCCCTCAGACTTTGAAGAAACTTACTTTAGCAGCTTTTAGACTACCATGGAGTGAAATATCACCAATAGCAAAGCTACCCAATCTTGAGGTTCTAAAATTACATTATGATGCCTTTTACAGGAACACTTGGAAGGTTAGAGATAAGGAATTCTTAAAACTCAAATTTTTGGGACTAAGAAGATTAGACATTAAACAATTTGATGCATCTAATGAATCCTTCCCCTACCTTGAGCACTTTCATGTGGTCTCACGTATGAAGCTTGTGGTGATACCATCTAGGTTTGGAAGTATTTCTACTTTTTGAAGATGATTCAGGTCGAGTATTGCCACTCCGCAATAGATAGTTCAGTAAGGCAAATTCATGAAGAGCAATACGAGCTGGGAAATGAACGCTTAGAAGTCCTTATATCTGAAGCATGAGAGTTCATGGAGTTTCGATTTGGATTCATAAGATGTAAGAAACTTCATTCTTCCCTCCCCTTCCCCCCTCCTCCCCTTTTTTGTTTGAGATATGATAACATTTTCTAATTAGCATTTGGTGTAGAAATAATGCTGCTGTGATGCTCCCATTATTAACAAAAACAAGTGCATTTCATTTCCTCCACCAAGGAGTTGAAACACTTCTTTTTTTAAAAAAAAAAATTCCGGTTGAAATTATGTGATTATGTATAATAACTTGATTTGATTCAAACGTTTATCAACTTGATTCAAATGCTTCTTCCCTTTTATGTTGTAACAGTGCTGCCTTGTTTTTAAACAACTTATTATAGTTAGGGAGAATATATTTGGTGTACTAAAATTAGCAACTTCGATATTTTTTTCCCTTTTATTTTGCTTCTATTTCTTACTATGAACTTTTACTAATAGCGAGTGGTAACATTTTTTATTAATTTTAACTATGTTGTTATTGAATCGTCACAAGTCATTTTTATTAATATAAATTAAAACTCTCAAAAAAAATAGTTGGACATTTTGTTAAATATTCTCTCAATGACAATTATTATATTTAATAGTTATACATCTTTGTTTAATTCTTAATCTTTTTGTTAACTATTAGTCATAAGGTTGTTCTCCTGTGTTTTAACTTATGACAAACATTGATAATGACTAATTTGTGTGGTCTACATGTTATAGGATATGCTTGACCTCAGTTCTTTCAAGGCATGTAAATAAGATTGCTAAGCAACTCTTGAGCAATAGAATCCTAGAATGGATTATCAAGTAGAAGATCAAGTGTAAGATATTGTATACCAAGAATTCATTATGGCAGAAATTTAGATTAGGAATCTTTGTTAAGTTATTTTCTGTATAAATTCTTATATCTTCTTTACCTTATGATTCAGTTTAATTCTACCTTGAAGCACTAAAATAAAAAGATTTCAAAGTTTTAAATTCTCAGAATTTTGGATTGAGTAATTTGGGTGACCCTGCATCCAAAAGCTTCGTCAAAAATTCTGTGAACATTGTCAAATTGATTCTGCCTGAAAAAGTGTCATTTTGGACTTACCTTTTAGATGTGCTATCGTCCAAAACTTGAGTCCAAAACTTTGATAAATCTGACAATGAAATCTAGCCATTAGAACTCTACTTTGTACTACTATAAAAGGTTGAAAACTCGATTTGAAAGTAGATTTTTGTCCTATCCTTCCAAGAAGCACTCTTATTCTATAGAATACAAAAATCTTCTTTTTCATAGTACTTTAAAGTGAAATCAAATTGTGTCAAAAAAGGTTGATACTATTGAGTTGGGTAAATGAAGTCTGATTGAAAATCCTTATATGTAAACTTAAGGTAGTGGATGTAGATCTTGGTAGATCGAACCATTATAAATCTTGAGTAATCTCTCTCTACATTCAATTTTCGTCGGTTGTAATCTTCATTGCATAAAATTCTTTTAAATCCCTCAAAAGAAATCTTTAAGGTTCTCACCAACTCATTTTGTTTCTAGTTTTAATTGTATCATGCATCTTATTTTATTTAGAGTGTAGTTAATTCTTAAGTCATTTCGAAAAGCTCTTGTTGTAGCAAGTCTCTTCGATTGGAATTTCGAAGGAGCTTTTCCTCAACACAGATTTTTTAAAAGAGCATTCTAAATTTGCCAAAAACCTTATTCACCCCCCTTATAAGGTTTTTCATTTGGTATCAGAGCTTGATCTACTCTATTTTCAGTCTAACAACTGTGTAGAAAAGATCCTCATGGCAAACTCATCTGCTCTTCCATATATTGAAGGATCCTCAACAAATCGACCTCCTTTGTTTAATGGAAACAATTATACATTATAGAAAAATAGAATGAAAATTTATATTTGTTCAATCAACTTTGAGTTGTGGAATCTGATTGAAAATGTTCCATTTGTCACGTCAAAATTTGTTGATGGTAGAAAAGTGCTTAAACAGAGTAACGAATTTTATGCCGAAAATAATGCCAAAATGACATTGAATTTTTAAGTTATGAATATTTTGTGTTGTGCCCTTGATGCCACTGAATATAATCGAGTTAGTGGCTGTGATTCTGCCTATGATATGTGGAGACTCCTTGAAATCACCCATGAGGGGACAAATTAAGTAAAGGAATCTAAGTTAGGACTGTTAATTCATAATTATGAGTTGTTTACGATGAAACCAAATGAAGGTATAATTGATATATTTATCATATTTACAAATATTACTAATGGACTTAAAGCCTATGGGAAAGTCTATTCCCTTGGTGAAAAAAATGAAAAATTCTGGATGTGTTGCCTAAGAGCTGGCAATCAAAAGCTCTAGCGGTGGAAGAATCTAATGATTTGAAATCCTTACCAACTGAAGAATTGATTGGCTCTTTCCTAACGCATGAAATGAAACTCATGAGATTTCAAGAATCTGATGATCATGATAAAAGGAAAAAGGGGAATAGTTTGAAAGCTGCAAATAAGGAAGCTGAAAGCAGTCAATTGGATAGTGGTGATAAAACTGAAGTAGACACCGAAGAACTAGCCACAATTGCAAAGAAATTCTGAAGAATGTTCAACAAAAGAAACTTTAAAAGAGGAAAGAAGTTTGTGAAAAGAAAGTGACAAACTTCAGCATTTAAGCCTTAATGCTATGAATGCAAGAGCACGGAAAATTCCATTGCTGACTGCCCAATTGCTAAAGAAAAAGAAGGCAAAATACTTAAAAAGAAGAAGAAGGACTTGAAAATAAAGAAGGGCAAAAGACTGATGGGAACTTATGACCAAAATAAGTTTGAATCTAAGGAAGACGGAGATTGAAAATAAAACCGCCAACATATGCTTTATGACAATGAAAAATGAGATAAATTCCACTACCACAAATTCCATTTTAAATAATTCTGATCATGAGAAGCATGATGATCCTAATGAATTGTTAATAGACATGTTCCATGAATTGAAGAAGCTGTCTAGAAGAAATAAAGAAATGAAGATGAAAATTGATTACTTATTAGATGAAAATGCAAAGTTGTTGAATGAGAACAAAGTCTTTCTTGAGTCACATATGTGTGCAATTATGGAAAATGATGTTATCATCATTGCCTTACATCATGTATCTCTAGAAAATGAATGCTTATGTGATAAAATTCATTCTTTTGAAATTATGGTTAGCAATTTTGATAATATGAAAATATAGTTGATAATCTCACTATATGCATTGAAAAGTTTACAAATGACAAAAACAACTTAGAAAAATTGCTTGGTGCTCAACATATAATTGGAAACTGAAATGGCATAAGTTATAGGTATGAGATCAAAGCCAGGAATCACATATCTCACTTTGTAAAAGCTGCTTCATCACATATGACATACAAATGTTGCACATATTGTGAAAAATTTGGACACAAAGCATCTAGGTATCATATTAAGAAGAAAGTTGAAACCAATGCAAAAACAGTTTGAAAAATTAGAGGAATCATTACTAATCTCCGTGGACCTGAGAAAATATAGGTATCAAAAATCACTCTCCCTTCTCTTGTATAGATACTTTCATTGGAGAAAATGAGCTTTACAAAGTGACTTTTGGACAACGGATGTTCAAGTCATATGACCGAAAATGTAACTGTATTAGAAGATGTGCAAACAACAAATAATGGATTTGTTACCTTTGGAGACAAAAAGAAAAGAAAATTTCTTAGTATGGGTAACATTAGTAAAGGATCTTCAACCATTATAAAACAAGTGTTATTAATTGATGAGTTGAAATATAACTTGCTTAGCATTAGCTAATTATATGACAATGGTTGCAAAGTCATTTTTGAGAAAGATTCTTGCTTTATTATGAATAACTCAAATAATGAAACAATCTTTATTGCTAACCGTGTTGAAAATGTTTATGTATTCTATCTAAATGATCTTATAGCTATGGTATTAGATGTCTTTCCGTGCATAACAATGATGGCTATCTTTGGCATAGAAGATTAGGCCATGTATCATTTGATTTGCTAAACAAATTATCCTCAAAAGAGTTTGTTAGGGGATTGCCCAAAATAAAGTTTGATAAAAGAAAAAATTTATGATGCATGCCAATTTGAAAAACAAATCAAAACTTATTTCAAACCCAAAAAAAATTATTTCTACCACAATAACTCTTGAATTAATTCATATAAATTTGTTTGGACCAATAAAGACCACTAGCCTTGGTGGTAAGAGGTATGCTTATGTATTAGTAGATGACTTCTCAAAATTTACTTGGACTTTGTTTCTTGGACAAAAGGATGGAGATTTTTTTTAATTCTCAAAATTACTCAAGCGCGTCCAAAACTCTATTAGATGTAGACTGATTTCCATTATGAGTGATAATAGGAGAGAATTTTGCAACTGTGAGTTTACAAACTTTTGTGATAAAAATGAAGTTTTTCACAACTTTTCAACTGCTAAAACCCCTCAACAAAATGGTATTGTTGAGAGGAAAAATCAAACTTTGTAAGAAATGGCTAGATTCATAATTTGTAAAAACTCTCTTCCAAAATACTTTTGGGCTGAAACTGTAAATATAGCAGGCTATATTATAAATCGAGTGATGTTGAGATCTTTGCTAAGAAAAACGCCCTTTGAGCTTATGTTTAACAAAACTCCATCAACTTCTTATTTCAAAGTATTTAGCTGTAAATGTTTTATTCTTAATACCCGAGATAATTTTGGAAAATTTGATAGTAAATCCAATGAGGTTATATTCCTTGGATACCCTTCCAATAAAAAGGTATATAGAGTATACAATAAGAGAACTCTATGTGTGGAAGAATCCGTATATGTTGTCTTTGATGAATCTAACATTTATACTTCAAGAAAAGATGATGATGATGTAGGAAGTTCAAAAGAAAAAGGGAAAGAACAGCATAAAGCACCATACTGGACACTCATGCCAAAGAAGAGGAATTTGAAAAACAACAAGTTGAACAAAGCAAGCAAGAAACTGAAGAATTCACGGATCAAGAATTACCAAGAGATTGGAAATACAAAACTAGTCATCCAAAAGAGCAAATCATTGGTGATCCTAGCTGTGAAGTTAAAACTAGACGGTATTTCTTAGATAATTTTGCTCTACTTTCTAGTATAGAACCTAACTGTATTGATGTAGTTTTACATGATGACTTTTGGATAATTGTTATGCAAGAAGAGCTGAACCAATTTGAGAGAAATCAAGTTTGGAAACTCGTCCCCAAACACTTGATCATCCAGTTATTGGTACCAAGCAAAGTTTTTAGAAACAAACTTGATGAAATGCAGTGGTGATTAGAAATAAAGCTAAACTTATGGCCCAAGGATTCAATCAAGAAGAGGATATTGATTATGATGAAACATTTGTCCCCGTTGTTAGATTAGAGTCTATAAGAATGCTTTTTACCTTTGAATCCTTCAAAAATTTCATGTTTTATCAAATGAATGTTAAAAGTATATTTTTAAATGGTTTTATTGATGAAGAGATATATGTAGAACAACCACTAGGCTTTATTCATGAGTATTTTTCAAATCACGTTTTCAAACTCTCAAAAGGCTCTTTATGGTTTAAAACAAGCTCCACAAGCTTGGTATGAAAGGCTCAATGGATTCTTCCTCTCAAAAAGTTTTTCAAGAGGTTTGATCAATACCACACTGTTTATTAAGTCAGAAAATTCTAGTGATCTTCTTATTGCTCAAATTTATATTGATTATATCATTTTTTATACTACTAATGATTCTTTGTGCAAGATATTTGCTAAGACAATGCAGTAAGAATTTGAAATGAGTATGATGGGAGAACTCAATTTCTTTATCAGGCTGCAAATCAATCAAACTAAAGATAGAATTTTCCTAAATTAAGCTAAATACACTAAGGAACTACTTAAAATGTTTGGAATGAACGAGGCCAAAAAAATCAGCACACCTATGAGCACTTCCCTAAAACTTGATAAGGATGAAAAGGGTAAGAAGGTAGATGAATCTAAACATAGAGATATGATTGGAAGTTTATTCTATCTTATTACTAGCCAGCCAGATATCATATTTTCAATTTGTCTTTGTGCCTGATTTCAATCGTGCCCTAAGGAATCACACTTATGTGCCATGAAACGCATCCTTAGATATTTGGTTGGAACATATGATTATTGTTTATGATATCCTCACACTAACACATTTGATCTTATAGGATATACCGATGAGAACTATGCAGGCTGTAAAGTTGAACAAAAAAGCACTAGCGGCCACTACCAATTTTTTGGACACTCTCTAGTGTCATGGCATAGCAAAAAGCAGTTCTGTGTATCCTTATCCACAATCTTGCAGCTGGGAGTTGCTACGCACAAATTCTATGGATGAAAAATACACTGTTTGATTTTGGTCTCAATTTTGATTGCGTACCTATATTATGTGATAATACAAGTGCAATCAATCTAACTAAGAATCCTATTTAACACTCTAGGACCAAGTATATTGAGGTTAAACATCATTTTATTAGGGATCATGTGCTTAAAGGAGATATATGTGTTAAATATATTTCAACTGATGAACAAACTTGCGGATATTTTTACAAAACCTCTGGTCGAAGAAAAATTCAATAATCTGAGAAGAGGTTTAGGAATTACAAAGATCATGTGACTAACATAATTGGCAAAGAATTATTGTTTTCATTTGCAGATCCACTGAAGACATAACTTTTGGATGATAATTCTGGATGCAGCATATCAGAGAATAAGTCCAAAACTCACTTCCAAAACTCTCTCTTGAAGGAGTTCCTTTTTGAATGAACATTTCGAATCAAGCCTGAATCCAAAATAGAATCACCTCTGATGCTTCATATATCCTTCAAGAATAATTGCCTCCAAATTTTTCTTTTTGAATTTCAAAATATTAGCCCTTTTTTCAAGACACTTTTTGAAATCTCTGATGAAAAGGCTTTTTTAATATACTTGAGTGTATTTACTATCCCAACTTCCTAGGAACTCACAAAAGGTTTTCTCTCTCTCCTCTCTTTTAAATTTTGAAACTAACCATACTTCATCTTTCTTCCTCAAAATCTTCTGAGCTTCTCTCTGAACAACCAAAAGTCCAAGCCTTCATCATTTGACTACAATGGCAAAAGCACCAAAATCAACCAAACCCAAATCAAAGAAAGTCCAAAAAATATCTCCGATGATGAAGAAGAAATCAACAGCAATGGAAAATGGAAAAGAAGTTGCTCCAGAACTCTCAACTTTTTAGAGTGACTCTTATGAATCATCTCCAAAACAGAAAAGTTCCAAGACCTAGGTACCTCACTTTTTAGACTCCAAAAGTGAATCTAATTTTAATGAATGGATTTCGAGAAATCGAACGGTAATTGTTAGCTATCGTGTAAATCCAGCATCTTTTTTGAATTTTTCAAATGTGTTAAATATGTTTAAGTCTTTTGGTTGAAGAGCTCTGTTATCTGTTGATAAGAAACTATTTACCTCACTCGTTTGGTAATTTTATGCTAACCTAAGAAATGGCTGATTAGAGGAAATTGGATGAGAGTTCATGGTCTGGTAGTACACCTCTAGAGTTGGGGGTAAAAATCTTGAATTTGATAACCGTCTGTTAAACAGAATGTGTGAGGTCAGAGATGGTGGGATTCAATATTTTGAACTGAACAAGTTTTCAGAAGAAACTGATCTATTCGATTTGAGGAAGTTTGAAAGTATGTTTACTGGCGAGAAGAGTTTTAAGAACTCGAGTGACAAAAACACGAAATAGCTGAATGGACAGGGTAGAATCCTGCAGCACATAGTTTCAACCATAGTGATTTCAATCTATGGACACAAAACTTCCATCAATATAATGCAAATGGTGATTATACTGGAGCTTGCTGAAAGCAAGTAAATAAGTTTTGGGTATCTTGCTACCAAGTTGATGATGCAAACCAAGAACACCTCCAGCAAAGCCTTGTCTTATGGAAACCTATTGACAAAAGTATTTATGCATTTTTATGTTGATTTGAATTCTATCACCCCTACACCCTTAAAAATGAATATGTACAACTTTAAGTCATTTGAACGAATGGGATATGTGAGATTGGATGATGAGTGAAAGATGCTTCCAAATGCAGCTGGTAATGAAAAAGAAAAGATGTTAAAGGTAAAAGCTGAGGCAAGAATGCCCCATATTTCAGAACAAAGAGAAAGATTCAGGTAGAACCTCAAAAAGAATCCTCTACCAAGGGAAACCAGAGGACTCAAGACAAAGGTATCAATGAAAGCATTCTGGAGGCAATTAATTTGTTGGACAGTCTTAGTTTAGAGATTTAAACTCTTGGGAATAGGCTGACAACAGTAGAAAAAAAGGTTAAAAATGATGAACCAGTGTCTGCTCTATCATCACCATACCTAGCAAAGGCAACTACAAAATAACCTGTCCTTGAGGTTAAAGAAGCAACTGCAAAAGAGCAGCAGGCTGAGGAAATGATAGTCCTTGAGCAAGGCAGAGAAACACCTCCATATTAGGAAGATTTAGCACCTCCTGCCCCTACTAAACTCCCTGTCTCCTCTAGAAAGAGACAAAAACATGTGGTAGTCAAGCGAAAATCCAGTAGGCTTGCTGGACAATATTCAAGAAAGTATGCCAGGTCCAAGATCGAGACTATTCACATTTCCTGAGTGATCAGATCAGTGGATTGATTTTTAGCCTCCCTCTACTAGAAACTCCTTACTGCTTTTCATCGAACAATTTTTATTTTTTCCCCAGTATTTGAATTATTTACTTTCTATCCTTTAGCTATTGCTCTGATTAGTTTATGAGTTCTTTATATATACAATCTTCTCTGTTTCATATATTTACTGATTACTCTCCTTACTCTACATTTTGATTAGTGACAAAAGGGGGAGAAAAATGATCGATGGGATTATGATTGTGAATGAATGCTAAGATTGATGTGATTGTGCACTAAGTGTGTGCACTTAGGAAAATTGGTGATTTGTGCACTATGTTTTGCTATCGTGATCTCTGTGGTTGTGACATGTAGTGCTATGCTATTAATTCTGCACTACACTACTATTGATTTATGCTATTATTGAGTATGATTCTGACTTTTATTGATTGTGAACTAATTGAACTAATGTTGGATGAACTGATGATTGTGTTGTGTTGTGCTATGAATTGGAAATATTATGGTTTGCACTGCAATATATTTATATGTAGATTCTGAATATTTTGTAAGATTCTATGAAATTCTCTATGGAATTCATGTTAGGATTTGGGTTTGATCAAACTAGCATGCTGTGTAAATTTTTTTTATATATATTGGTTTATAATAAATATGATTTGTGAATCTCTAATTGAGTATGATCATAGTTTGCTGCTATCCAAAAAAGATTTAAGTGACTCATTGAAAACCAGTTTGATATCATGTTTTTAGTCAAAGGCGTTTTTGTGTATAAAGATATCATTGAGATTACGATTGTTGATCAATCTGTTTTTGAAAGCTATTATGATATGGTTGTTGATCAATCTGTTTTGAAAGATATTATGATATGCTTTGTGTTAAAACATCTCAAATGATAAAGTTAGTTATTCATATATCTTTCATTGCTCAAAACTTTCCTTGAAGTCTGAAATTTCTTGAGAAAACTAAGTTGGATAAAAAAAATTCTAACAACCCGTGTTTCCTGCACATATATAGGGAGAGTTTTGGACACACTTTTTTTTATCCAAAAATGAGTTTTAATAAGGAGATAGTTTCTGTCTAACTCTACCCTATTTTGAACATATGTTTTGGACATCTAAAACCTATCATCCAAAAGTTCCATAGTTTCACTCCACCTAGTTTAGGATGCACTGTTTGGATATCCAAAGTTTGAATCCAATTTTTTCTCAAATCACACTTCTTGACCTCATATTTTACGTATGTTCATATATACACATATTAAGGGGGAGCATCTCATCTTATGATTTATTTACTATACCTCCTTGTGTATATATTCATACAATTTGTATTATGGTTATTCTTTTAAAGAATAGTCGTGTAATGGAAGGAATGAGGATATGGAGATAGGTTGGGCCATAGGCTCATTGAGCCATGTTTGTGAGTATATGTCTTAATTTCTTATCTTAATCTCGTAAGCGCCATTTGAGTCCTATAAAAAGAGATGGCACTTCAATGAAAAATATTCTTATTTTTCTTTGTCTAACATGTCCGTACTGTACATATCATTATTCTTTATATCACAATCCTATCAAGTTTGTCATCACTTAAAAAGGGGGAGATTATTAGCCCTAAGGGCGTTCTCTTATGTTTTGACTTATGACAAATATTGATGAGGACTAACTTCTGTGATCTACATATTATAGGATATGTTTAACCTCAATTCTTCTAAGACATGCAAATAAGATTGCTAAGCAACTCTTAAGCGATAGAATCCGAGAATGGATGATCAAGTAGAAGATCAAGCTTAAGAGATTGCATACCAAGAATTCATTGTGGAAGAGTAGAAATCTTTGTTAAGGTATTTTTTATGTAAATTCTTATGTCTTCTTTACCTTATGATTCAATTTAATTCTACCTTACAGTACTAAAATAAAAAGATTTCAAAGTTTTATATCCTCAGAATTTTGGATTGAGTAATTTGGGTGACTCTGCATCCAAAAGCTTCCTCTAAAATCCTGTGAATAGTGTCAAATAGATTCTGCCTGAAAAAATGCTATTTTGAACTTACCTTTTGGATGCACTATCGTCTGAAACTAAAGTAAAAAACTTTGGCAACTCTGACAGCGAATACTAGCCATTTTCTAGCCGTTGAAACTCTACTTTGTGCCACTATACAAGGTTTCAAAACTCAATTTGAAAGTAAATTTTTATCCTATCCTTCCAAGAAATACTCATGCTCTATAGAATACAAAAATCTCATTTGTCATAGTGCTTTAAAGTGAAATCAAATTGTGTCAAAAAGGTTGATACCATTGAGTTGGGTAAATGAAATCTAATTGAAAATCTTTAAATGTGAGCTTAAGGTAGTAAATGTAGATCTTGGTAGATCGAACCACTATAAATCTTGAGTAATCTCTCTCTGCATTTAATTTCGGTCAACTGTAATCTTCATTGCACAAAATTCTTTTAAATCCCTCAAAAGAAATCTTTAAGGTTCTCACCAACTGATGTTCACTCTAGTATTAATTGCATCACGTGTCTTGTTTTATTTAAAGTGTAGTTAATTCTAAGTCATTTCGAAAAGCTCTCGTTTTAACAAGTCTCTTCGATTAGAATTTCGAAAGAGCTTTTCTTCAAAACAGATTTTTTAAAAGAGAATTCTAAATTTACCAAAAACTTTATTCATCCTCCCTCTAAGGTTTTTCATTAACCATTGCAGCTCAACAACTGTGGAGAATTTCTAAACAAAAGGCCTAATAAGTAAAACAAACTCATTAATTTGCACGCTACATTTGGCCCCATGTTAAATTTATGGATCATTCTCAATAATATGTTAAGTAACTTGCTATTCTCTATGATATTATAACCTTAACCTTTTATTTCCACATTTATTTACACGTATATTGGCATTTGATTTCCATCATGTTTATCTTGTTGTAAGGTTTTATCAATTAATTATTTTTGTGTATATCTATTTTGGTAAAAAGATTGTGGTATGCTTGCTCTTATTATTGTGTTGGAAATGAAATTAATCTTGTTGGCTTATTACAATTCTGATACGCTTTGCATAATAAAATCTTGACAAAGATAAAGACTAGTATGAAGGTATTTATTTGGATGTGGTGATTTGGGAGGTAATCCATTTGAAAGAAGATGGCTACGTGAACATATTCAAGTTTCAGGTAGGACCGTAGGAGCTAGTATAATTCTCTTAGTTTTTGTGAACAATCAGAGTTTGGTTTCTCTTCTTTCTTTCTTTAGTAACTTTCCTCCCTACCTTCCAAGATTTCTTCTCCAGACTGCATAATATCTTTGATTCAATTTTGGCCAAAGCTCCTCTCTTTTTACCACTATTTTTTAGTCCACCATTCTTTTATCAACAAATTGTTAAAATCTTGTCCTTTTGATCATTTTGTCAAGATCTGAGACTCTTTGGCATGAATTTGATATTAATCTTCCAATATTAGTATTTATTGTTCTTTTTTTTTTTTGTATTTCTTCTTTATGCAGACTTGATCTGGTCCCTACTCCACTTCTTATTTCTTTCTTAAACAATTTTAAAAACCATTTATATAGACTTTTTGGGCTATTCATGCCAATGTTGACCGAGAATGGAGACAAGAAAGTTAAGAGAGATTTTCTTGTGTTTGTTTTATACTCTATATATTAAAGTATATGCTAGGATCAATGTTGTTGCATCTTTAATAAGGAACTTTGAAAAACTGATATCACAGTTATAGTTTGTTTAGGAAACAACTAGTATTGGCATAGTTTGATGCATATTAATTTGAATACGATTTGGAAATAATCACATGTACAGCTTGTTTAGGAAACATCTAGTATTAGCACAGCATGATGCATATTAATTTGAAGACGATTTGGAAATAACTATTCAGGAGAATTTCAATAAATCTGAAGAATATCTTTGAAGAGCATCTATTGAAGATTCTATACGAGAAGGATAAATTTGAATATATATGAGACTGCAATGTTTTGGAAATGTGTGGAAGAAAAATATGTTAGAAGTCTCTTAATTTAATGAGAATAAAGTACCTATGTTGCAAGTATAAAAGAGTCGACTCTAAATGAAGAGGATTGTGACGAATTTTGAAGAGTATTCTTTGAAGAGTCGAGTGAAAGACAAAACGTGAGATTCATATTTATATATTGAGTGGTTCTAATGTAAACACCACTAATAAGAGTTTTAATTTCTTACTATTATTGTTCACATCAGTAATTCAAGTTTGTTTGCTTCTACATCAATTATCTTATTGATAGAGTTTGAATCGAATTACTTCTTCTGTGAAATTACCTTTCGGATAGAAAGATTTTTGAAGTCAAACGAGGACCCATCGAGTTGCTGCAACATGATGGTTGAGTTTAATAATGGTTTTTTGTAAATTTGGCAAAAAGAGCACTATGTTATGTTCTATTAGAGTCTACTAAGGATCATTTGGTTATTTAAGATAATTGTTATCCTTATATCTTTATTTAAAGTTTTAGTTGATTTTTTTATTCGTCTAGGACCAATAGATATAGGTTTGTTAATAGCCGTTTTACAATCTGTCAAATTAACATAACTACAACATGAAAGTTTAACAAAACTACAAGAAATTGACCAATCAAACTACATAAGTGGAATCAGAGAAATTCATCATATTAGAGTTGATACACTAACATAGTAGGTGGGATCTTAGAAGGTAGTTTGAAAAACATGCCTGGACTAGTAGAAGAAAAAGCCTCACTCACTCGACCACTATTACTGAAAAGCACAAACTATACTTATTGGAAAATTAGGATGAAAATCTTCATCAAAACTCTTGATAGAAAGCTATTTTGAAAGGATGGAAACCTCTTGTGATGACTACCACTAGTTTTGGTGAAATAGAACAAAACTGATTGAGGAATGGACAAAAGTAGAGTGTCGGCTTGATAATGGTAATGCTAAGGCATTAAACACAATTTTTGCTGCAATTGGACTTGAGAAATTTAAGTTGATCTCAACTTGTCATACTTCCAAAGATGCATAGAAGAATTTGCAAATAGTATATGAGAAAATGAATACTGTTCGGATGTTAAAATGGTAGATGTTGGCAACCCAATTCGAGGAACTAAGGATGGATGAATATAGGACTGTTGTTGTATTTGGCAACAAGCTAAGAGACATTTCCAATCAAGCTTTTCAACTTAAAGAACAATACTTAGAGGAAAGATTGATTTAGAAAACATTGAAATCTTTACCACCAAGATTTCAAGTAAAAGTTATTGCTATTGAAGAATGCAGGGATGTTTTAACAATGCATCTAGATAAACTAATGGGTTTCTTGCAAATCTACAAGGTGAATCTTCATTCATAACCAAAATCCAAAGAAAAAAGGTATTACACTAAAAGCTAAAGAAGAGTCTAATGCGAATAAAGATTTTGATGAAGAAATAGGTTTGCTGACAAGAATATTCAATAAAATTGTAAGGAAATCTAAGCGGATAAACAAGCCTTTTGGTAGACCATTCAATGAAAAACTTGAAGTTCAGCAGAAGGCTAATGCAGAGCAAAAATTCACAGATATCAAGACTACATCAAAAAGACTAAATGTTACGAATGTGGTGGAATCGGTCATATTCAAATTGATTGTGAAAATTTGAAGAAAAAGTTGAAAAAAAGTCTTACAATATCACCTTTAGTCATAGTGACAATGATGATGAATTTAGTTCTAATAAAGGGGATAATTTTGGTCAATCAAGCAATGTTGTGTTGAATGCATTAATTGAGAAGGATTAAATTCCAGAAATAGGAACATCAGAAGAAGCGGTTAAAGATAATGTGGATAAATATGACAATGATGATGAACATATGTTGCGAGAAATACATTTGGAGGTATGTGAGTTATTGTACTCAAAATAGCGTGAAGGTGTGAAGCAAAATTGTACTTAAAATTGTGTGAAGGTATACAACAAATTAAAATATTGAAGAAACAAGTTGAAGGACTTCAACAATTACTCAGCACTCAACAATGAAAAATTAAGCTATATGAAAAGCAAGTTGAACAAAATGAGGAGGAATTGAATATTAGTAATTAACAATTGCAGCAAACTAGTCTAATACTAATAGATGCTGAATTAGCCATCAAAAGACTAAATACTAGAAAGGTGAAGTTGGATGAAGTTCTCTCTTTTGGAAAATCTCTACAAGACAAAATTAGTTTAGGTTATGATGAGTTTAACAAATCAACTATTGCACATCAAACGAATTTGACAATTGTAGAAAAGAAAGGATAATTGAGTAAATTCAAACAAAGGCTTAAGAAACTCCTTATTTACTGTGATTAATGCTTTCTTGTAGTTATAAGTAGAAGAATTGTTTGAAGAGATTCAAAGATCTCTAACATGGTCGTAAGTATGTCAAACTTGAGTTTGACAATGGCAAGAAATCTTGGAAAGTGAAGTACATGTGGATCAAAAAGTCTAAAATCAAAGTAAATATTGTTCATATGTCTCTGAAGGCTGCCACGGAGGATATGGTATCTCAACAGCGGTTGCTCAAAACATATGAGAGGAAAAAATGGAATTTCTTGTACATTATGAGTGCAAAAGTATTGAATCAGTCACATTTGGTAATGGCTCAAAGAACAAGTTCATAAGAGCTGCTATGTTGAACATTGAAGGTATGCTGAAATTTAAAACTTCTTATGTTGATGGTTTAAAGACAAATATGATAAGTATTAGTCAGTTGTGTGATGATAATATGGTGGTTAATTTAACAAAGTTAAGTGTCTTATTGTTGATAAAACTAGAAATTGTGTAATTTTTGGAAATAGGACATCTCGCAATTGTTATCAGATATGCATGTCAAATTCCTATAACTATATGTTATTGAAATCTGATGAAGCTGAAGTATGTCATCAGAAGTTAGAGCATGTTAATTACAAGCAGGTGGAGACAGTGAATTCAACGGAAGTTGTTCATAGATTACCTATGCTAGGTAAGCCTACAAAAACTACTTGTGTTGCATGTCAGAGTGGTAAGAAGATCAAATTAACACAAAAGAGAGTTCAATAAATTGTCACAACATCAATTCTTAAACTAATTCACATGGACCTATTTGGACCAGCTCAAATAGAGAGTGTTGGAAGGAAAAAGTATGTTATAGTATGTGTTGATGATTACTCCAGATTCAGTTGAATAAGTTTTTTGAGTCAAAAGTTAGAAGCATTTGAAACCTTTCGAACGATGTGTCTAAATCTACAAATTAAGAAATGAGTAAAAGGTGAAAAGATTGAGAAATGATCATAGAAGAGAGTTTGACAACAAATTATTCGAAGAATTCTGTGTTGGGAATGGGATTCAATAGGAGCTTTCAGCACCTAAAACACTCAACAAAATGGTACTATTGAGAGAAAGAATAGAACCATACACGAAATGGCAAGAGTTATGTTGAATGCCAAAAAAGATGTCACACAGAAGATGGACAGAAGCAGTGAATACTGCAACACACATCATTAATCGAACATATTTCAGATCACACACCAATAAGACAGCTATGAAATTTAGAATGGTCGAAGGTCACAGCTAAATTATTACTTTCATGTGTTCAGAAGCAAATGCTACATTCTGAATGACAGAGAATAATAGGGAAACTTTAATGAAAAAAGCGATGGAAGAATCTTTTTTGGATATTCCAATAATAGCAGCGTTTCGAGTGTTCAACAAAAGAAGTCGAGTGGCCATGGAATCTATCAATATTGTTGTTGAAGACATTCCATCAAAAAATAAAAAGAAGCTAATAACACGAAGATGATGATGAGTTTGTTCCAACTGACAAAAAATCACAACTAAAAAATGTGTCACCATAAGAGATGAAGAAAATTATGACAAAGAACAGGAAGATGTTCAACAGAAAATATCATCATCTAGAATCGAGAAGAATTGTCCATCTAAGTTGATCATTGGAAGTCTTGATGAGTATAAAAAAACCATAGAGAACACAAAAGTTGACTAGAAGGAAATGATCAAATATGCCTGTTATACTTCAACATTGGAGTCAAAGAATGTCAAAACAGCCTTGACAAATGAGCATTAGATTGTTGCAGTATAGGAAGAACTACAACAATTTGAAATAAATAATGTATGAGAACTTCTACCCAGATTAAAGGACGTAAATGTGATAGGCACCAAGTAGTTATTTCATAATAAGACAGATGAGTTTGGTAACATTACCAGAAATAAGGTAAGGTTAGTTGTACAAATCTATACACATGTTGAAGGTAATGACTTCAACGAAACATTTGCTCCCATAGTAAGGATAGAATTTGTCAGACTACTACTTGCAGTTATTTGTGCAAAGAACTTTACACTTTAACAAATAGATGTGAAAGGTGATTTTTTTAATAGGTTCCTACATGATGAAGCATTTATTGAACAATTTAAAGATTTTGTCAATCTTGAGTTTCCATATCATATATACAAGTTAAAGATAACCTTTCATTGTTTGAAGCAAGCATCGAGACTCTGGTATGAAAAATTGACAAATTATCTTCTAAGGTGTGGCTATAAGTGAGGGGGAGCCGACAAGACAATGTTTGTCAGGAAACTGGGAGTAGACTTTATTGTTGCACAAATCTATATTAATGACATTGTGTTTGGTTCAACGTCAAGGTAAATATCAAAAGACTTTGTTCAATTCATGCAAAAAGAGTTTGAGATGATCACAGTTGGTGAACTAGTATTCTTTATTGGATTACAGATTAAAGAAATGAAAGATGAAATATTCATATCTCAAACCAAGTATGCTAACAACTTAGTTAAAAAGTTCAACATAGAAAGTTCGAAGTTTGTCAAAACACCTATCAGTATTTCTCAGAAATTGTTAAAGAATGACAAAGGACAATAAATAGACCAATATTTGTACAGAAATATGATTGGAGGCTTGCTATATCTGACTGCAAGTTATCTTGATATCAGTTATAATGTTAGAGTCTGTGAAAGATATCAAGCTAGTCATAAGGAGCCTCACTTGAAAGTTGTCACGAGAGTTCTTAAATATATCTATCATACTTCTGAGTATGGTATTTATTTCATTAGAGATTTCAGCATACACTTATTTAGGTATAGTAATACTGATTGGGCAAGAATCTTATCTTATAGTACAATAAGAAACAGAATTATATATCATTATCAACTGCAAAAACTGAATATATTACTGCAGCAAGTTGTTGCACTCAGTTGTTGTGGATGAAACAAATATTGGAAGATTATGGTGTTATACATGGACAACAAGATTTAATTATTTATTGTGACAACAATAGTGCCATTGATATTTCAAAAAGTCTGGTTCAACATAGCAGGACAAAACATATTAACATAAGATGTCATTTCATCAGAAAACTTGTTAAACAAAGAATTGTAAAGATTGAAAATATTCCAACTCAGAAATAACTTGAAGACACATCTTCACAGAATCTCTTCATGTTATGCGATTTAAAGCATTGCAAAAAATATTAAGATTTTGCTTACTTTGACATATGACATTCTGTGCCAAACTTGTATTTTACAATTTTTTTTGTTGCTTATTTTGATTTTTTTGACAAAATAGAAAAAAAAAAGAAGAAGAAGAACTGTTCAGGATATGTTCAAAGATATGTTGTAAACATACAAAAGTCTTGACATGACTTGATCTCTATAAAAAAAAAGCAGTATACCAATTAGATATCATAGAAACTTGTGTTTTATTTAGTCCAACAAGCAAAGTGTGAAGCGGTTATCAAAAGCTTAAAAGTCGCAAGGTTTCAAAAGAGTCAAATCTCTTCAATACCAGTTGGCAGTTGCAACTTCTTCAAACTCAACTATAATATACCTCATTGTTTACATTTGTTTCACAAAGCTTTCACTCCCAATAGTTCTGTGGAAATAGAAAAGAAGATTAAGACTTGAACAATGGCTAAGAAACTTCTGTGTCATCTTCACCGAGTAAGAGTTGTCGAAAAAAATGAAGTTTCATCATAAGAAAAGCAATCGACAAAAATCTTTACATCAAATGCCTCTCAAACTACTACTTTGGGTAACATTGCTAAGCACTCTGTTTATGATGTTATTCTGAATACATGTTAAAATATTGTCATAGGTGGAATCCAGGATTTTATTCTTTTTGTGTTTATTATAACAATATGGAGGTTTGTCAAGGTTTTAAATTCAATATTCCTGAGTTCTTTTTGAATAAGATAGAGAATATAATGGATATTGATAATAGTGATATGCCTAACTATTTGTGGACCCATCTGTGGTCTAAATGATTAAGGAGCTTAGGGCTGAAAAGGAGAATTGTTCTAAAGAAATTGTGCTTTCAGTTAATCTTGAACAAAACATTGCATCTGTTGCATCTGAGTTGTCTATAATTCCAATAGCACCTGTGAACCCTTATTTTCTGTATTCTTTGCAATCGAGTCTTCAGCCTGATATTGTGAAAAGAATAACAAATGAGAGGAATAGACTATTGTATCTTAGTAACTAGATTACAAACACTAAATGAATCAACACTTCAGGGGCTATAGTACCTATAACTAACGATGCTATTTCTGTTGATATATCATCTGACCAACAATTTGAAGACTCTATTACTACAAATGTTGAGGTTAAAGAGACAACAATTACACATGATTCAATTCCAGTAGAACCATATTCAATCCCAATAGAAAAGAGAAGAACAAGTTATTGATGATGTTGATATGGAGACTAACAAGGGATTCGATTCTATGGAGTTGGAAATTCTTGAAAACCAGTCCACAGCAAGAAAAAAGAAAATAAGAACATCTGGAAAGGGAGGAGTTATTGTGGTATTCAAGAAATCAAAGAGGCTTGCAATGACATCTGAAGTTCACCTCTACTACAACAAAGGCTGTGAGGACTAGTATAAAATAGTATCTGATAAAGGGTTTTTGAAAGAAAGGAAAATTGATTTCATAAAATTCAAATCATTTGATTTAAAGACAGTGTTACAGATGTAGGATTGCTTAAATCTATTAAATTTGTGGAGCGGTATAATGATTCTTTTGTGTGTGAATTCTATGTCAATCTCAAGTCTACAACCACAGAACTAGCTAAAGCTTTTTATCATTCTGTGTTTATCAGAGGATCTCTTGTTGAATTCATTCCTAAGGACATTCTAGCAATCTTTGACATTTCTTATGATGGAACTATCACATTCTTGGAGAGGAGGTTGATATTTCTGAAGTTTGTCAGGCACTCACATATAGAGTGGTCTATGAGTGGCCAGCAGATGGGAATTTAAAATATTCAACTTTGACAAGCCTATACTTTACTCTCTACAAAATCTCTTGTTATAGCTGGTTGCCTACTCATAATGTATTTATTGTACTCAGGGATAGAACAGTATTGTTGTATAAAACTGGGCATGGTATGAAGTTTAATCTGGGCAACTTGATATTTCACCAAATGGTGAAGCTTGCTCAACTCACTGCTCATAACACCACTTTGTTACCATATCCATGTTTGCTCACTGAGGACTTAAGTGCTTGTCCTAATTATATAGTTCTCAAGTCTGATAAGATAATCAAGGATATTAAGATTCTCCAACCTCTATTGAAGAAGCCACATGTTTCTACACTAATTATAGTCTCATAGTAACCACCTACCTAATGCTTTCTAAGAATTAGAAGTTTGTCTTTTGTTGCATCTACCAACCCTAATTCTAGTTCTCAGACTTCTAACCTTGATGTTGTTGCACTGCATTAGCAGGTTATTACTCTTTCAAATCAGGTTGCCTTGTTAGGTGCTTCTGTCAATGTAGTCGTTAGGAAGCTTAATATTGTATTGGCTATTCAACAACAAATTTAGATAGATCTGCTCTCTGTCTGATCCAAAAAGGGGGAGTAGGATGACTTCATTCAGGGGAAGTATGTTGTCATAACATGGTTGTGGCAATATGCATTGCTACTACTTGTTTTTTTGAATGATTTGTTACCTTTGCTGAACAAACACTTTAACTTTTATAATAGTAATTAGGAGTACTTGCTACTATTATTACTATTGATGTTATTCCTAATGTTATATTTGTTGATGAGTATTGATGCTCGATCTTGATTCATTGGATGTGTGTTGAAGCTTGTGTTGCATTGCTGGTTGCACAACATATAGTTTTGTATCAAACAATGCCAAAGAGGGAGATTGTTAGGATCAATAATGTTACATCTTTAACAAGAAACTATGACAAATTGATGTCAGAGTTATACTTTATTAAGTAAACAACTAGCATTGGCGCAGTTTGATGCAGATTAATTTGAAGACGATTTGGAAACTAATGTTTAGCAGAATTTCAATAAATCTGAAGAATATATTTGAAGATCATCCAAAAGATTCTATACAGAGAAGGATAAATTTGGATATATATGGAACTGTAATGTTTTGAAAACGTGTACAAGAAAAATATTTTAGAAGTCTACTAATTCAATGAGAATAAAGTACCTCTATCAAAAGTATAAAAGAGCCGACTCTAAAGTAAGAGGATTGTGACGAATTCTGAAGAGTATTCTTTGAGAAGTCTAGTGAAAGACAAAGTGTGAGATTCATACTTATATACTGAGTGGTTCTTATGCAAACACCATTAATGAGAGTTTCAATTTCTCACTATTAATATTCGCATTAGTGATTTAAGTTTGTTTGCTTCTGCATTACTTATCTTCTTGACAAAGCACGAAATGAATTACTTTTTTTGTGAAATTACCTTTTGGGTGGAAAGATTTCTGAAGTCAAACAAGAATTTGTCGAGTTGCTACAATATTGATTGATGAGAGATCAATCATGATGGTTGAGTTCAATAATGTTCTTCTGTGAGTTTGACAAAAAGAGTATTATGATGTGTACTATTAGAATCCATTAGGGATCACTTGGTGATTTGATATAAGTGTTATCCTTGTAATTTTGTTTAAAGTTTTAATAGATTTCTTTACCAGTTTAGAACTCGCAAATGTGGGTTTGTTAATAGTTAAACTGCGTTACTAATTTGTTGTGTTTGTTAAATTTCGTATTTTACAAAAATGTTAAATTAACATAACTACAATAGGAAAGTTTAACAAAACTACAAGAAGTTGACAAATCAACCCACATAGTATACTCGCCTAAGGTTTTTTAAAGTCTCCTCTTACCAATAAGTGTAATAATGTATTTAAGTAATTTTTTATATTTTTTATGAAAAAAAGATAGGAACCAGTATAACATGCAACACAACTTTGAAATTGTCAATTTCTTTGTAGTTTCTTTTGTAGTTTATAGTGATTCATCTTCACAATGGAAAGTTGTAATTGTTACTCTTCGTATATAACTTACAAGTTCAACAAAAAAAACTAAAATAAATATTTAAATTAGCAATGAATACTTAGTATTTTATATTCAAACTTCTATTACTTTCTCATATAAGATTAAGATATCACATGAGTCATTTAAAAAACAATCATATGATCTTCCCTTATATTCTTATTATTCTACTTAAATTTATAAATCTTTAAGATAGGACTTTTATGAGACGTAGAAACTATGTAGTTAGTATCTCAATATGCTTTTTGTATAAATTCCTAGGAGAACCTTTTACTTGATCAATAATAATACCTTGGTAAAAAGAAAACCCGAAACATATATTGCTTGGCATGTAGAATTTCAAAAGCCTTAGTCATGTGGTGCCTTCCTTGCTAGCCTAATGAAGCATTAAAAAAATCTGGATAATATTTGTAGGCCTTCTTCTCTTGCCATCCTAAATTAGGCAATTTGGGGACCAACTACCTCTCTCGTCAAACCTGAACATGCCAAGGACTAGTGCTAGTTAAACAAGTGGTGCAATTTTATTTATTTATTTATTTAGGTTTATAAGAAGCAACATCTAACAAAGGAAGTTTTCGATTTTGTCAATACATACATACATATATAGATATATGATGAACTTGTGTTTTAGATTTAATTCTTTTTTTAAAAAATTACAATCACAAAAATAAATATTACGTAAATCAAGTGTTATATAATAATTTGTAAACGACATGAGAGAAATTTAGCTGCTAACAAGTTTATGCCTTAGAGGAAGGTTTGAACTGTAGATAGAGAATATTTCTAGGTTCTTCAACTC
Source organism: Voacanga thouarsii (assembly GCA_026120185.1). Classification (NCBI taxonomy): domain Eukaryota; kingdom Viridiplantae; phylum Streptophyta; class Magnoliopsida; order Gentianales; family Apocynaceae; genus Voacanga; species Voacanga thouarsii. The sequence goes on along the minus strand of JANUWF010001032.1, from coordinate 2,247,015 downwards.
AGCCAACGCTTTTAACTAGGTTCACTATTTATTTTAGGGCAAAATATGCTAACTACTCTTGAATTTTTACAAAATTTGATTTTCATACTTGAATAGTAAAATGTGTAATTTTAATCTTCGAATATTTGAAACACTTAAAAAATAACCCTTTCGTCAATTAAAACTATTAAGTACTCACAGAAGTTCATCACATGGCTCACATATGACCTATTTTATGAATATTTTCGTTCACTTATAACCCTTACAATGTGGTGTTAAATTTCTTTCTAATTCTTATAAAATAATTTCAATATATGATAGAAAAATATTGTTGCAACTTGCACGTCTCTCACTTCTTTTTTCAATTTTTTAAAGCAATTTATTTTTCCTTTCGGATATATTCTTCCTTTTTGTGGAGCTGTTAAGAAAATTATTATCTATCGAGAATTGAATTTAGATTTCCTTACTATCTATTGATAATTAAACCTAGTTTCTTTCTCTTTTTTTTTTCTTTTTATGTTTGAATCTTGTTTATTAAAGGGTGGAATTTGTGATTTTTGTTGTATGGATAGATTCAACATGTGCAAAAGAGTAATCCTAAGATTATTAAGCTGCATAAGAGGTATGGAGTCAGATCTTAAAATTAATGTTGATAATATGAAGAAATTTAAAAAGAAGATAGCGAGATTAAAATTGAAAAATAATATTTTGAAAATAAAAAATAAGAAAATGAGGGCTAATATATGGGACTTTGTATTATACTTGGACTTTTATTATTGGAAGGGCTATTTTTTAAGTATTTCAAATGTTCGATAGTTAAAATCACACATTTTAAAATTCAAAAATGAAAATCAAAATTTGAGAAAGTTCAAGGGTGACTGGCATATTTTGCCTTTTATTTTATAACTTCTTATTTATTATATAATTATTTTTGGTTACGTATAAAGTTGTTCAAGATTTTTTTTTAAAAAAATATTCTAATAATCAACTTGATATATACTATTTTTTAATTGTTTATAATTATCAAATAAATTATTCACTAAGCAAGCTACTCTAATCCATTAAATTTCTGCAAAGAAATTGCTTCACTTTAACCCCAAGTGCAATTCAAGTTGAACTAAACACATGTTGTAGTGATTAGGATGACATTATAGATGACAACATCTATTGAATTATTCAAGGGCATATCTGTTTCCTATAAAGCAAAATAATGCATATTGTGTATTTGTTTTATACAGAAGTAATGATCTAATTCCATGTCTATCCATATAGCTCTATTTATGTAAGAAATATAATGACAACTTTATGATGTAAATTGCTTACAATGCCCATCCCAAAAAATAAATAAATAAAATCTAATGGCAATATTTAGACATTTATTAGTGGCTAGCGATATTGTCAGAGCAATATCATTCCTGCCAGAGCAATTGTTGCTTGAATGACAATTCTACCATTCGTTAGTCAACTCAAAATATTTTTCAAAATTTTTTCCTTAATTTTATATGACTCCTTTCTCTTCTATCCTCTCTCTTTCCTACTTTTACGTAATATCTTCTTCTCTTTCCAATTCTTCTCCCTCCTCTCTCTTCCTTCTCTCTCCCTTCTCTCTCCTCCATTCTCTTCTCTCTTCTCTCCTCTCTTTCTTCTCTTTCATCTCTCTCTTTTCTCCTCTCATGGTCCCCCCTCTCTTTTCTTTCTCCTCTCTTCTCATGGCTCCCTCTTCTCTCCTCTTTTATCTCACCTCTCTCACACGAAAATGTCGTTCTCTATCTTCTCTCACCCAAAATCTTTCTCTCTCCTATCCCCTAGCTACTATTCTCTCTGAAAATCATTTTTCATCCCACCTTCTCCACTTTTTTTTATCTTCTATTATCACATTTGTCTAGTTTACTACATGGTCTACTCTTTTACTCCATGCAGAAAAATTCTATATTCACTCTATACTATGGTAAAGTTTACTTTTATTTATGAACTCTATTTTTTTTAGTTTTTAATTCATTAAATTATTTACAACATATAATTTTTTTGTAAATTATCATTTTTTTTTTAATGTATCAACTATCAATCTAGTTACAACCAGATAGAAAAACCTAAGAACAAAGTTTATAAGAAAGAAATTCCATTTAAGATAAGATAACTATTTTACTAGCTACTATAATAAATAATGTGTTTGGATATGCATTAAGGTATATACTAGTTGGCGTAGTGTGGAGATTTTGCCCGGTGTGTCAACTAAAATTTTCTTAAAATTTTTATATTGATAAGATTACATATCGAAGTAAAGATAAAATTATACACTATATTTCATTTGTATTGTTTCTTATCATTTACACAACAAAATTTTTAAATAGCAAGTATGAAAAGTGGACAATGTTGGTTACAACATATAACATCCACAGTTACTAAAGAATACTAAGATTGAACATCCTGCGGATTATGCTTTGCAGCTCTTGTAGCTAAATACAAAATAGTATAATGTGACAATTAAAAGAAGGCATTAATCCAAAGACCCGCAACTAAAAAGCTCTGAACGAGTTTCTTTAGATAAGAAGGCCCTTACCAGGTTTAACATCATTATGTCATATAGAAGTTCAAAGTTGTGCATATGCTTTAGTCCAGCACAAAGTTGTAGACAATTTTCTTTGATAAAGAGTTTTTATGCAAAATTTCAACCTTAAGAATGACGCATCCTAAATCATGGTAGATTAGAAGAAATTTTCATTAGCAACTTCTAGAACACACTTGCAGATAAGTGTTCTATGTCCCAAATGATTTTCAAGCTTTTAAAAGAAATATGTGCATATTGAAATATTAGAGTTCTTAACATTAATAACATACACAGTTGAATTGGAATATGAAATCATGCATTTAAAAAAGATGAGCAATGATACAATGACTAAAAAGACACTATTAGAATATCATCTGAAAAACTCCTAAGCTTTGGTGCCAAACGAAATTTATGTGGTATGTAAGAAATAAGCCCTTATCAAACACCTAATAAAATATTTGAAGAACATATGAGCTAGAAAAGAACTCCTTAGCCTTCATTGCTTTGGCATTGTCCAACAAAGTCCCTTCCAAATGGATTGCAAAATAACATATACACTTGATGCTTCTAAGATTGATCTTGTATGGCCTAAACATGAAAAGAGGCATCCCCATAAATAACTAAAAAATGGAAGTTAAAGATAAAAAGAATGAAAATTTCAATGGGAACTAAACAAACGCAAGATGGGAGGAATCTAAAAAGTATACAATAAAATGCACCAATTTTGTCAAAATTCTCCATAAAAGAAAAGCGAAAGGTGCCTAAATAAACATATGAGAGGGCAAAAAACTTATTATATATTTCTACATAACCAAATGAGAGCAAATTACAAAGACAGGTACTTCTCATCCTAAAGGAATATGAGATTATCAATAGGAATCACATATTTCTGCCTACTACGTGACAAAAAAAAAAGACCATTATCAGCAAACCTATCAGCAAAATAGTTTACTATGAGATTATTTTTTTCTGTTTTGTTAATTCACACATATGGATGTCAAAGGCTTTTATTACCTGTCTAACTTTTCTTCCCTAGCAAAAATATATTTTAGAGCCTCAGACCAAGTGAACTCTACATGAAATCTAAGTCCAACATTGACAAAACTAAGCCTTATATATGGTCTACAAGAAAACAAAACAAAATAGGTAATGGAGACTATAGGCTATAAACTTTCGTGGTATCTACGTTTATCCACCAAATTGACGTAGATGAACTTCGGTGGTCTTTTAGGAATCAAATACAAAGACTATGAAAGTATTAAGTATTAAAATAAATATTGATAAGGAATGAAGAGACCTAAATAGCAGCTTGCATATGAAATTCAAACCCAAGATTGACCAGTGTCGTTAGACTAGTTACACTATTTTTCTCCAAATTATCTATATTTTTCTTTAGATCAGAGCTACAATTTTTTAGAGTTAAGCAAACCAATATTAAAAAAGCTACAAATAAAAAGAATCTCCTACTATTATTTGAATAGGGGAAAAAAGATAACATGAAATCTGAGCAATTTGAATTGGGGAGCATATCAATCAAATTTTGCAAAATATTGCTACAATAAATGCATGAAAATGGAAAAGGATACCACATCTTTTGTTGTTTGAAAACCTTATCCCTACATTACAAGAAAAAAAAATATCCTCATAACCTATTGTGACAATAAATAAAAGATCATACTTTCTGCTATGTCTCCTATTACTTGCAAATAACCAAAAAAAAAAGAAAGAAATTACAATAACACTTCTAACTGTAGAGTGATTATTTTCTGAATAAAGTAATAAGGTGATCAATTCAACAACTATAAGCATGTGTTCTGGTGTAACATCAGCTACTACAATACTCTAAAGGTTACAAATATAATTGTGAAACCCCACCTAAAGCCAACCATAGAGTAAGGGAGTTGGGATGCATATCATATTACTTTGCATGAATATACATGTTTTTGAATGATTTTATGTGCTTTAGAATTATAATTTATAGGCTAAAAAGCTTAGTTATGCTTATTGAGTAGGAAAGGGTAAAATGGTAATTTTGCTTGAAGTCAAAATAGGAAGATAGCTTGAGGATTAAATATGAAGAATATTTGAGAAAGAAAATAAGAACAAGAGTTGTTGTGGTTTAGTGGTTAGAGCATTGGAATTAATTTCTAAGGTCATGAGTTCAAATCTCATCATTTAAGTTTTATTATGATTATTTTAATTTAAGGTTGGATTTTCGTCTCTTGCACTCCATAAGTAAAAATAGGAGTGTTGTCCTAGGGGAGCCATGAAGAGAATATCATAATCCTATTCTTATGTCCTAAAAAGAATTCTTGAGGGATTTATGTCATTTTATTCCCTAACTTACCTTAAACTCTTTACCAATTAAGTTTGTTCAAAATTCATTCAAATCTATGGTTTTAATTCCAGAAAATTCAGCAAGGATTCTTGGCCTTGGAAATTTCAAAAATGATTCCTAGAGGTTGGAGATTGGACTAAAAATAGGAAAGGAGTTAAGAAAGGTTCCCAAGAGAAATTAATGTCCATGGTTGAACCTTCAAACTCCACTCCATAGTGTTCATCTTCTCCATGGAAGAAATCTGTAATTTTTTCAGATTCTTGAGCAGCCTAACCTTCGAAAACCTTAGCCATCTTCCTTACTCAATTGCTGCCAGAAAAATGGCCAACTTATTCAGCTTGAAGACTGAAATTCTTTTGCCAAAATTCGGACTGCACAAAACTGTGCAAATCAGAAAAAAATTCTGGACAGTTTTTATGTGTAGCAGGCCAAAATCAAAGCTGTTTCTTCTACCTTCAAACCAGTAAATTACCTCTGCTTTTCCTCCATATAGAAGGTTGGAAACCAGTCTTAAAGGACTCTCAAACACTTCTCAAAACCCTCTGCAAATCTACTGGAACATTGCAAAAATTTGCGTAGCAAATTTCAGCAAACCAATTCGAATCACAACCAGAAAAATTCCAGCCTTGCTCTCTTCAAGCCTTATCCGAAAACCACCTTAAACCTCTGTAAGTTAACCTTTGTTCAGCCATGAACTGAACTCCATTACCCCCTCCACTGACCTTACATGACTAGACTCCATAGCCACTCCTCAAATTCCTCCTACAATTACTCCAATCAAACTTTCAATTGAATTTCAAAATTTTCAACATTTGCTCCATGATAACACCCTTGGATTAAGCTTCATAACCAGAAATTCTCCCCACCATTGAACTCAGAATTTTGGCCAGCCTTATAGCTCTCTCAACCCTCGTTCATTTCAGCAAAACACAGCAAACCAATCGGCCATTGTAGCTCCAAGGAACCTCCATCAATCAAACACCATTACTATATCTTTTACCTTAAAACACTCCTTAAATTTCTCCATTTGAATTTCAAAAAACCAGATTTTTCTCTCCTCTCTAATCTGAAAATCAAAATCTCAGAACTCCCTCAATCATTCGGCCAGCCCCTTCAGAAATTCGTCCAGCATTTTCTCTTTAATCCTCTCCATTTTCACCAAGAACACACACTATCTTTCTTTAAGCCAAAGACCACTCTAAACACCTCCAATCCCTTCCAAAAACTTCAGAACACGCCTACATAATCTCTAGAGTCCATTTCTGGATTTTATAACATTAAATCTTGAAAATAAAAATTGACAATCGGATCAAAACCAGAATTTTTCTTGAAGTCTCAAGAACATCATCAAGGTAACCAAGAACAACTTTTGTTCATCTTCTTCCCTTCAATCTTTAACATATCATACTCATGCTCTCTCTCTCTCTCTCTCTCTCTCTCTCTCTCTCTCTCTCTCTCTCTCTCTCTCTCTCTCTCTCGCAGCCGAAATGGTTGCAACAACCATCGCTGTTTTCTTTCTCCTCTCTTGGACGATTCAAGCCTCTCAAGCACGTGGATCTTCTTAAATCTTCATCGAGATAGTCATTAACCAAGTATTTCTCTTTAACCTTTCTTTTGAATTCTAGATTCATGTCTCTTAGTTGTTGATAGAGAGGATAGGATATGAATGAGGGATTGAGTATATGCATATGTATAAAGAGGTTGAGATTGGAGCATGAGAATGATTGATCATGGTTAAGCTTTATGAATTTCCTTGTGGATCGATGCATGTTCATCATGTCTTAAGAAATTATGAATGTTTAAGCATGCTAGAATGTTATGTCACCTTTGGTGAATAGGATATTATGTCCTTATTTTCATTGAAGCCGTGAGTATGATTTTGCTTAGTAGGGATTTGATCATGTGATAGTAGGTATGGATTTAAGCCTTTGTTCATGAATAGAATAGTTTGTTGATTGATGTTGGAGTATGTGCTCATGAATCTTGTTAGCAATAAGAAAATTATGATCATGACCTTGTTGATCCTAAGTTATTTTTATTAGCAAATTATATTACTCCAATTAAAATTATTACTACGTTTTTTCTCCAAAGATTTCGAAATTCTTAGGAAGTTTTGGAATTGGAGTACTAAATGAAATAGTGATATTTTATTAGCTAAATAAATGGTATCTCCTATTAAAAATAATATATAAATAAATATATAAATAAAACCTTTGATATAAATAAGTAAAATATTAATGACCTAGTAGACCATATATTCATAAATACTATTTATATTTATTTGATATCTATTAATCAAAACTTGATAAAAATTTATTTATTATTAATTTTATTTATTATTAAGTATCAATTAAGATATTAGTAATAATTTAATATTTACTTTAATAATACTACTTAAGAATTACCATTTATTAATATCAACTAGGACTTAGGACTTTTCAATAATTAAACCCTAGTTTATTTATTAATAACAATACGCAAGATTTATTATTTGAACCTATAACTTATTAGTAATTATTTTATAACCCCTAATTATTTTAACTTATCAAGCTAGTCTTATTTTATAAAACCCTTCATCATCTAGCCTTAAAGCTTAGAACATTAGGGTTATGATTGTAATAAGTTGAACTAAGATTATTTATGTAAACGAATATAGCTTAAGTATAACCTTATGACTTGTGTTTATCCTAAGCGGGGTTTTGTCATCTTTGGAAGACTTTTGAATTTGATCAAGCAAAGGATCAAGTATGTCTCTGTATAAACTTATTTGAAGACAAAAGATTTCTATGGCAAGTCAAACCCGATGTGTATGGACACTCATTTTGTAAAGGCAATTAAGGACTGTTTCCTTTCTTGTTTCAATCAAACAAATCATTTGAAAATCAAACAAGCAGTTTTGCACAAACACTAAACTCTTTCTAAAAACCAACTTTGGTAAGAATTTTAGAAACCCTTAATTGCTATTTTCAAATAAAGTAATGTATTATCAGTTTTTTCCAAGTGGGACAATCATCGTTGAGTACTCAATAAGGGTAGACTACTAGGACTAGTCTTTGAAGAGTTAGGGTAAGTCTCTCAGTAGGTGGCCACCTCTGAGGGGTGAGTCCTTCCTGGATAGGATGCCAATCTAGTAGGTCATGCCGGTCCGAGCTAGCAAATTTTAGTCATGTGGACTGTGTATTTTCAGAGTGGACAACCAGTAAGTTTGAGTGTAAAGGAGAGTATCTTACCCGGTAGGCCGATCACCTACCTTTTGTTAGTCTGCACAATGTGTGGCATTCTGACCGTTATATGGTTATGGGGCCCAACGTATGGTAATCTATGGCTACCCATTTGAGTGGTTATATTTATTGTGCACATGTATGGTTTGAAAAGTAAAACGCCACTCTTTATTTTTAACCTTATTTATTGCTTGTCAGCACTTTCTCTTGTACAGTTTTTACAACTTGCATACATGAACTGTTTTACCTGAAACACTTAAAACACACACGGGCTTACTAAGATTTTTATCTCATCACCTTTTTGTTAGAATTTGTGGACTTCTAAAGGCGAAAAACATCCACGAATCCCTCCCGATGACCCAAGTAAATGATTAAGATGATCTAAGGTTTAAGAATTACCTCTGGTTGCTGTAATTGAAATCATTCGATTCTGATTACGCTGTTATACGTTCAACCTGAACAATCACCAGACGCTGCAGTATGCGAACGTCCTCTATCGGATACACACCGCGAACTCACTCGATACCCGGGGAGTGCTAGCGCCTAGGGTTTGAGAGGTTTTTTTTTTTCTTTTCTGGTAGAGAATGGCACGAATGTTCTCAACCGGAAAATTGGACTTGTGAACAGACGGCTAGGGTTTTCTTAAAAACTCCCGAACCTCTTAGAGTCCAACCCTAATAATATCTTATCATATTCTAATTTAAATTCAAATTAAATTTAAACTGATATGATAAGATTCTGCCATTATCTCGGTAATTTAACTAATTAATTTACCGAATCAGATTCTTATAATCTGGACATCATCCAGATACATCGAATGTGGACATATTTCCAGATTCATTGTATCTGGTAAATTTTCTAAGTATGATTAACTTAGACATATTTCCAGATTCATCGAACCTGGTCACCAGAAAAATAACCTAACAAGTTCGCTTATTGTGTGACCCTATAGGTTCATTTAACACTGGCAATGTGCCTAAATCATATTTAAATGGCCCACAAGTTATAAGCGGTTTCTAACAAAATATTATAACTATCCAGGTTAAATGAAGATCGGTGATCTCTTTGAACCAAACCATAATTTTATATTTAGTCCTTTTGTCACACGATATCCAGATTAAGCATAAGGCACGGAACATGTCATCCTTATTAAGCTTAATCAATTATTTCTTGATTTCATAGTAGACTGTTCAAACAAATGATATCAATATCTTAGATTGATATATTTGAGCACGGTCATGCATTTTTAACAGTCTAACTTATCAAGGGGCCCATGGATATCTCTCCCATAACCGAGAGGGACAAATTCCTTCACAATCAATCATATTCCTCTCCTTGATTTATTCTATATCCAACAGTAGTCTAATTTATTATCTGGTTAAAGACAACTTTAGACAATGTCAAAATATAGAATTTATCAAGTAGGAAACTATGATGAATTTAGGTCGAAGGACTTTCAATATTATTATGGCTAGAAAGTACTTATGACATATTCCATGAAGTACTCTCACAGTGGATCATGTCCAATACAATGTTCTCTAACATTTATTTATGTCTTGACTCGATATCACAAATATCCATGGCCAGTAAAACATAACCATCAAGTCACAAACATACTAATCTTAATTTATTATTATTCCAATAATAATAATCGATCAGGGACAGTTTTAGAATAGTCATTGTATTCATTGTAGGGTTTTAATATTAAGTCATGTACTTGATGACCAACAAAACAAAACTCACTATTCATGGAAAGGAAAATCTCATATTATTATATAAAACATAAACGACAATAGTATAAGTATAAATTGACTCTAGGGCATATCCCCAACACTTTTATGCCATGATTTCAGGTCGATCCTGCTGTGGAGATGAGTAGCTAGATTTGTTGCCTGCTTTGAAGATTTTATGTTATTTATTTTATGTGTTGTTTTGAGAGATGATAATAATTAATTTATTTTGGATTTGTTCCTAAATTTTTGGGTTGTAATAAGTTCAATTTTAAAGTATTATTTATTTTTTTTTTGTGACCTAATTATAAAGAGTCCTTGTCCTTTGGACGGGACAACATCCCCAGCCCTGTTGGGCCTAGGTTGTGGGGTGTTACAATAATGCTACCTCGTACTTAGTTACCAAATAAAAAAGGCCATAACTGCTTATCAAAAGTTGATAAAACCATTAATGATCACATATTTGAAGAATAATTTGTCATAATCTCTTAGCTAGAAAAGATTAGCATTTTTATTTCTGGATACTGCCTTGAATTCCTACTTATTTCTCACAAAAAAGAACAATAATATAGCCTAGAGAATAATACCTAGATGGCAACAAACAAGTAAAGCAATTAATACCGTTTAGCCATAGCGTGAATAAGATCAGGCTTCGAGCAGAAATCAACAAACTCCTCAAACCTCTATATTTTTTCTTATTGAATTTCATCTATTCCAACCCTACAAGAAGAGTAATTTATCAGAAAAATATCAAATTTATCACAAAAAGAAAGAAAGATATCAATTAACAAGGCTGACATGGGCTCTAATAACTATGCAGAGTATCAATGTTCCAAATGCAAGACAAAGCAAAATGAATAACAACCAGATATTTGACCACGAGTATCAACAAGCTAACTACATAATCTAATCACAATTTTAACCCTTATTAACTCTTTCTTTAGTCCAAATTCAAGTAATAGAACCATATCATTGAGATATTCAACAAAAGCAAGCTGAAAATTGTAAGTTCAAAATGATGGTCTTATTGGATGACTATCATGGTGTAATCACTAATTTTATGAGAAATCTACCTTGTTGCACTCAAAATCAATATTGCTCAAGTAATTCACACTTACTCTTCATGAACTCATGCATACCATCACCATATTCATATACATACATAGATCGAATCACCAAATTTCAGGGAACAATAAGGATTTACATGACTAAAATAGAGAAATTACTCAAGAATGGGAGAAATGGAAGCAGAATTTAAAAAAAAAAAAGGAAAGGTTTCAGTAAGGAGTTATGCATTTAGAAGATTTATTGCATTCAGAAGATTTGTTACCTTCAATATCTTTTGAACATTCTTCATTTTTATTATTTCTTTGGATGCAGTGTATTAGCATATATTATACTTGCATATGGATATGAACCTAAAAAAATATGAATACATACTGGTTGATCTTAGTAAAGAAGTGATCCATCTATTCTGTAGTGTGGAAGAAAAGTCTCTTTATAGCAACAGCCTGACTATTTGGCAAAACACCTTGTTTGACTTAAACACCTTATTTTCTCAAGATTTTCATATGAGACGTTGAGCTTGGACTTGTTTACTGTCTGCAAAAGGGCATTTAGTTGCTTCTTCTGTGGATCAATAGATCAATTCAATAAAGTTCCAGATTACATGAAACCACAAAATAATGTACAAGTAAATCTCTGAAATTTGTACCTCTTCTTTGTTTTGTAGCCCTCTTCTTTCCAAAGAAAGATACTGTCGCAACAATCAGCACAAGAGCCACACCAGCACAAGCTGAAGACATAATAATAGCCAAACGGCGAGATCCATCTAATGAAACATTACTGTTGATTATTTTATTTCATTGATCAATTCATTAGATAGATTCATTGAAATGCAAAGAAGACAAAAAGACATGCCATTACTTCAAATAAGTTGACTACAAATTCTGAACGAGTTTCATATGGGGAGACATATGTTACTTCAAGTAAAGCTTTTACACATGGGGATTACTGACACTAATGCATGTAATAAAATGTATTCAAATGCATGGATTGTTAGTTGACCAAAAGTTCAATGATTCATGCCTTTTTTCCCTTTTTGGCCCTCAAACTACTCGACTCGTCTAATTTTTTAAAAAATAAATTTATACCGACAATGTAATTAATTTAATTTTGAATTTAGACTATGGAAATTTAATTTCCTCATCATATTTTCTAGTGTCAACTAGGTGAGAAAGATTCCAGCAACTAGAATCTCATGATTTCTTTCTAACTATAGGGAAAAACCTTAGGAAGAAAACAATTTTCACAGGTATAACTCAAAGAATCTTCAAAAGTTTTGCTTGATTCATAGAACCAGTGTAAGTATTATATAGGACTTGCTTTATGTGGATGGCACTTTTTCAAAAATAACAAAATTAGAAGCTTAATTTCATCATAAAACAAAAATAGAAAGAGGAACTTATGCTGTTGTAAATGAACCATCATCCTAGAAAATAAACCTTTGTGTTACCTCTGCAATTTTCTGATTATACCTCAATCATGTACAATGGAGATTCAAGTATTCCTTTTTTTATTCCCCCTTAAGGAATGCAACTGTTTAGTTGAAAACATCTCAATTTTAATCTCTTGATTGTATTCCTTAAGTTGGTCGAGACAGTTGTTGTTGGAATTTCCACATTGATGTCTCAAGTTCAAATCGTTCTTGGGACACGAGCCCTATGTGCACTTTTAGATAGTGGTACGGGTTCCTTTACTAAGAGAACTTTAATAATAAGTGGGATAGCCGACTCTTTAGCTCCAGAAATAATGCAATGGAAAGTGCATAGCTTCCCAGCTGCCTAGTAAGTTGGTGCTTTGATTTCATTTCATGTTCATTTGGAACGCTTTCACCTAAACTAACTAACTAAAAATAGTTAGCAGAAGAGACATTTAGAGATAATTTGGCCATTGGAACAAGAATGATTATACCAAAAAAGAGCACAGGGGATGATACGCTTAAAAATTGTGTAGCGCCTGCTGAGCTTTGTTAAACAACACAAGCTACAACCATTATTTAACTACTATTAGGTGGCTTATGCCACAATTGTTTTTAATCATTTGTTGTTCATTGATGTTTTCTCTTCAAAATAGTGTTAATATACTTAGAAAGTAGGTATTATTACCGTAATACTGTAGTAAATACTTCTATTCTATATTATTTTTTGAGGCCCAATAGCTTATTTTCCTCTAGAATCTAGACGACAAAAGTTTTCATTTCAGCCTTTTCATTTTTAAAATTTTTCTTTTTGTGTTTTATCCTTCATTACTTTTATGATTCTTATTTCATTTGTGAATTTGCATAGGTGGGCATATAGGAACCTTTATCTACTTATGTTGCAAGGTGAAATGCCACTTGGACCATGAAAATAAAGTAACTTTACATTTGCTCACATTGCAAAAGGATAGTAACTCTTCCACAAACGCTCAGTGATCATGCTATTGAACTCATTAAAAGGTTAATTTTTATATTGTCCAATACCTTTATTTGTTCCATTATTATCCACCCGTCATAATTTTTTAAATGATACCATCCAATTACTTGAGGTTGATGAAAACTCTAGACCGGGATGCCAAGGAGTGGACTCTGTCAAAAGTCATCTGTGATTAGAGAAAGTTGATTGGAAAGGAATGAGAGACCGTTCAATTCTTGCTCCTCATGATATCATTTCTCGCATTAATCAATATCTGGAAAGTCGTACTGAAGAAAGTGTATCCCCATTTCATTCCCCTCTGCCTGACTTAGAAGATCTTAACATGCTATAATGGCTTGAAGATTAGTAGAAAATCATTTAATTGAATTTAGTTTCTAATTTCCTGTCTGTAATAGAGATGTCTCTAGCCCATTTGCAATTGGCTATACAGTTACTTTCCCTATGGATCAACTACTTCAATTGGATAGAGGCTAAGACGCAACTATAAGATTGTTATACGTGGCCCGAAAAAGATAGTCAAGATTAAATTCCATGGGATGCCTATTAGTCTTCTCAGTTGAGTCGGTCAGTCAGTACTTGCCTAGATTGGTTTGCATCCTCATAGTTCTTTACCACTAGGACCACAAGGCGAGTTTTACCCAGTGCACAGTTAAAAGGTAACAGCAACATACTTCTCCCCAATCCATAGAAGATTGTTATATATGACAACGAGGAATTCTTACATGGATCATAGACTAATGGACCAAGTGCATTAGAGAGTTGTACTGTGCAACTTGTATTACATGCAGTACAAGTCACTAATGCACTTAATCCATAGATTATTAGTTCATGTTAGAATTTTTCTATGACAGCAAGAAACAATGTGCTGCGTTACCTACTTGGCCATCTGACAGCCCAATTCCAAGGTTAGCCAATAATAGGCTTTGCTTTCTTCTAGGATATTCAACTTGTGTAGATGGATGAATGCTCTCTAATATTCTGTTCTTAAACCCTTAAAACTTCGAGATTTTTTGCAACACTTTTACTAAGATTTGAAGTTGATTGTTACTCTGTTGTTTGTCCAATCTAGCTAGTTGGTAAGAAAAATAAATCAAGGGGTTGCTTGCCATATATTTTGTTCATTGCAATAAATTTTGGGATAAAGTTAATTTTTTAGCATCTTCAAATAGGACTAGAAAAGATGTTCGTGCATGCATAAAATCTTTTGACGATTATGGTGTTGATAAGTGCTGACAGTGGCCCATAATGAGATTATGGGGCGTTAGTGATTTAATGGTTGAGGTTAAAAAGAATTAAGATATAAATAAATTTTTTTTATACAATAATATTAGTTTATTATTGTTGACGTCAACTTTGCCGAGCCGACGCAACGGTTATTTCGAGCCGATGCCGATTTGATAAATGGGGACGAGCCGATAAAGTCAACCTTTCGAACAGCCGATAGCCATGGTCAACATCGGTACCACGGGGCCAATAAGAAGGAAAAACAGATTCCCGATCTTTCGGTGCAAGAATTCTGCACAATCGTTGGGGGCACTCTTTGGCCGAAAGTAACTCCACGTTCTGTTAGTGGCTCGTTCGCAGCAAGTATAATATGAGCGAGCATCGCCCAGAATCAAGGACAATAAATCAACTCATCAATCAGCAAAATTCAATTTCATTCTCTTTTTCCTCATCATCATTTCTAGCTTTCTAGTATAGAATTTTAATTCTTTACAGCTTTCTTACTGCTTTATTCTAGCTCCTCTTTACCAGCATTGTTTACAGTTTTTCTTACAATTTCTGTTCATATTTTCAATATCAGCACTTGTTCTATACTTCCCGTTAAGCCGATTAATACAAATATCATTCTATTCTCCGAGAAAAGTCCTTCCGTTTAGCGTTCTCAGCTGACCTTCTTGAGCCATTTTTATAGTAAGCTCAAGAAACCCAATCCCTGATTCAAAAAGATCTGATACCATTTTCTGTTGCACCATATCGGATCATTTATGTTTGTCGGAGACGAAGCCGATTCCCGTTTGCATCGACTCCCTATTTTGACAGCAACAATTATATAATTTTTTGTAAATAAAATTATAACTTTGGAAATATTGTGTACATTTCGTGCCCCGAATCCCTATCAATGGAATATGTTTTGCTGGGTTAACAGTCTTGGACCATGGAATTGGTCTCCACGGTTTTGTTTTCTCCCATTTCTTTATCGTGCTTTTTTTTGTTTAGCTCAAAATATGTCAGCCGCCCTTGAACATTCACAAATTTTGATTTTCACATTCGAATTTTAAAATGTGTGATTTTAATCCTCAAACTTTTAAAACATCTAAAAAATAGTTCTTCCATCAATTAAAATTATTAAGTGCTTACGAAAGTTTATCACATGACCTCCATATGACCTATTTTATAGGTATTTTCATTCACTCAACTCTCATAATGTGGTACCATCATTCTAATTCTTACAATGTAACTTCCATATATGATAGAAAAAGATTACTGCGACTTGTGCATCTCTCGCTTCTCTTTTTAGATTTTTTTTTTTTTTTTTGTAATTCACTTCTACTTTCAAATTTATTTTTCATTCTATAGATATGCCAAGAAAGTTACTATTCGTCAAGAACTGCATTGATTTTTTTTCTTCTTCATCTTTATGTCTTAGATTCGAAAAGTGCGAAAGGGTAATTTCAAGATTATTGAGCTGCATAAAAGGTTTGAAGTTAGATCTTAAAATTGTTGTTGATAAATGAAGAAATTCAAAGAGAAGAGAACGAGATTGAAGTTGAAAATTAATATTTTAAAAATAAAAACGGGGGAATGAGAGCTAAAATCTGGTAATTTTGTATTGTACTTGAGCTTTTATTATTGAAAGGGTTATTTTTAGGTGTTTTAAAAGTTTGAGGGCTAAAATCACATATTTTAAAGTTTGATGGTAAAAATAAAAAGACATATTAAAATATAATATTATAATTTTTTTAAAAAAAATTAAAAGAAGTGAAAAGTAAAATTTAAAATAATTTTTAAAAAATTTAATTATATTAAGAAAAATATCAAATTTTTAAAAATTTTGGAGAGAGAGATCTTTGAATTGGGACTCAACTCAATCCAACATTTCAATTCAATTAAAAATAATTCCAATCTAAATAATTTTCGTTTCTCGAGAGCTATCATATACTCGCACTATATTATATTTTTTCTCTTTCTCTTTCTCATTCATGATTAGACTCCACATTTATCCAATATTTAATAATATTTTATTAAATTTTAAGAAACTCATCTTAATCCAATCTTTATCCAAGTACAATCTTAGATTGGGATTATATTCAATTTTTTTTTAAATGCAAGTATAATTTTGATTGTTATAAATAATTTACGAACTCAAATATTTATATTTTGATATACTTATAGTAAATAATAAAATTATCAATATTTTACAATTAAATTTATACTTTTTGTTAAAATATATATTATTTTAAAAAATACCAATCTAAGTGCACCTTTAGTACAATAATATACTAGTGTTGATTGAGTAGTAAATCAAAGGGAGATTCTTCTTTAAATCAAATCGGTGTTGTTTACTTAAAAAAAAAAAAAGAAGTTGCATTTCAGATTTGTTAACCACTATACCAGCTGCAAACCAATCAAATTGTCCTGTTGAGGAGTCAAAGCTTTGCTTGTCCAAATAAATATATCTTTTGTTTTTATATATTTATTTGTGCAATTAATATCCATTTTTTTAATTATTGCTTTGTTTTAGAATAATAAATTTTTATTTAAGTCATCATAACTGTTATACATTAGCCCATCAATTTATTAACTAAGTCCTGAATTCTTTGTACCTTTTTCATTTGCAATAATTTCAAACTATTAGTAAGCTTAATCCCAAGTAAAGATTGCGTTCAAGTTCGGACAAAATTTAAACAATTATACTTGACGCTGGCAGCTAACTTATCCTTCTAGATTAGGTTTAACATGAGTAATATTTAATTTAGTTATATACAAGTACAAGAAAAGTTTTGAGTTGTTATGAAAATATTAAGTAGCTGTTCATTTTCTTCATTCTATCTATTTATCTTGAAGATAATGTGACTGTTCGTTTTTCTAAGCTTATTAATGGATAAGATAAGATAGCATTTATTAAATTCATTTATTATCCTTTCAGATGATGTACCGAAACCTCTATAAATAGGGGTAATATGTGAACAAACGAACAATCAATGAAATCGTTTCTAAGTGATTCTCTCTTTTCTCTCTTCTTCTAATATCTTTACTTTACAGTTTTATATTTATTGATTCTATTTTGAATTAAATTCACAATACGTTATCAGCACGAGACTCTACCGAAATTGTTTTACTGAAGGTTATAATCACGGTGACACTATTGAAGTTGTTCTATTGAAGGTGATAACCAAGCCAGCGCCATCGAAGTTCTCTCTCAATCCATGTAATCAAGAAGTTTGGTTTTTTTTTTTTTTAAAGTTTTCTAGAACAAAAGAGGAAGGTATGTACTTTTTCTATTTGATTTTGTATTCACATGGCAAATCTCACCAAACTTGAGTTTGCAACTCTTGATATTATTGGGAAAAACTATTTATCTTGGACACTAGATGCTGAAATGCATTTAGCTGCAATGGGTCTAGCAGATATCATTGTAGAAGGAAATCCATCATCATCATAAAATGATGCTAAAGCTATGATTTTTCTCCACCATCATCTTCATGATGACTTAAAGGTTGAATACCTTACAGTGAAAAATTCACTTATTTTGTGAATTAATTTGAAAGAAAGGTTTGATCACCAGAAGATGGTCATCCTTCCAAAGACATGGTATGACTGGATGCACTTGCGATTACAAGATTTTAAATTCGTTAGCGAGTATAATTCTATTATTTTTAAAATTAGCTCGCAGCTAAAGCTGTGTGGAGAAAATATTACTGATGAGGATATGTTAAAAAAAAACTTTCTTTACTTTTCATGCCTCGAATATGCTCCTGCAGCAGCAATATTAAGAAAATGGATTTAAGAAGTATGCAGAATTGATATATTGTCTTCTCGTAGCTGAGCAAAATAATGAGTTATTAATGAAAAATCATGAAGCTCGACCAATAGGTTCTACTCCATTCCCATAAGTGAATGATGTTAGAACTCGTAATTTTGGCCTTGAAAGAAGTCGTGGTCGTGGTCGTGGTCGTGGTCGTGGCCATGGCCATGGCCGTGGACGAATATATGGTCATGATAAAAATATTCATTATGATCGTAATAGTCAAAACAAAGTTATGAGAAATAATGACAACCACCAGAAGTGGCCAAAAACTAACGAGAAAGAAAAAGGAAATGATGTTGTTCCTAAAAATTATAAAGATAAATGTTATCGCTGTGGTATGAAAGATCATTGGTCTCGTACTTATTATACTGCAAAACACCTTGTTGATCTGTTTCAGGCATCTATTGAGAAGAAAGGCAAAAATGCTGAAGCAAACTTTACTCTACAACATTCTCTTCATGATGATGATGATACCAACCTTGACGATGTTGTTGTTGATGTAACTCATTTGGATGTGGCTGATTTCTTTGAGCATCCTGAAGGAAGAATTGAGCATTTGATTAGTGATGGAAGTGTCCAGAAGAATTAGAAATTTACTTTTAATTTTTTTCTCTTATGTTTTATATTTTTGGCATTGTAATAGTAATTAGTGTTTAAAATTTTTATTATTTGAGTATTTAAATTTATAAATGTTTTGTTATGCCCAGATGGCTATTATTCTGTTTACTGGATACACAAGTGGCATTGAAGATATATGCCTAATTGATAGTGGTACAACACACACTATATTGAAAGATAGAATATATTTCTCTTACCTGTGGATGAGAAAAACAAATGTTAATACTATAAGTGGTAATGTAAAGTTGATTGAAGGCTCTGGAAGAACTAATATTGTATTACCCAGAAGAACAAATGTTGTTATTTCTAAAGCGTTATTTTCTTCAAAATCTCGAAGAAATTTATTAAGTTTTAAAGATATTCACCGAAATGAATATCACATTGAAACAATAGAAGAAAATGATTTTGTGTATCTCTGTATTACTTAAATAATGTCGGGTAAGAAATCTTTAGTAGAAGAGCTACCATCTCTTTCATCTGGCCTATATAGCACAAAAATCCATGCAATTAAAGTGCATCATTTAGTAAATAAAAAGTTTACTGATTCTGCTACATTTATCATTTAGCATGACCGTTTGAGTCATCCAGGAGCTATTATGATGCGAAGGATAATTGAAAATACACATGGTTATCCTTTGAAAAGTCACAGAATTTTGACATTTGATAAATTTTCATGTGTTGCATGTTCTCAAGGGAAATTAGTTATTAAACCATCTCCAACAAAAGTGGAGTTTGAGTCTCCAGTATTTCTAGAAAGAATTCATGGTGATATATGTGGACCAATTAATCCACCATGTGGACAATTCAAATACTTTATGATTTTAATTAATGCATCGACCCGATGGTCGCATGTCAGTTTATTATCAACTCGCAACTTGGCGTTTGCGAGATTGCTTGCCCAAATAATTTACTTAAGAGCGCGATTTCCATATTGTCCTATCAAAAGGATCCGTCTAAATAATGCTGGAGAATATTCCTCCCAAGCATTTGATGCTTATTGCATGTCAATTGGCATTACTATTGAACATCTACTAACTCATGTTCATACTCAGAATGGTCTAACTGAATCATTCATTAAACGGTTACAATTAATTGCTAGACCGTTATTAATGAGAACAAATCTCCCTACAACTGCTTGGGGATATGCTATTTTGCATGATACAACACTTGTGCACATAAGGCCAACAAGTTATCACAAATTTTCTCTCTTACAATTGGCTTTAGGTTCCGAACCAAATATTGCTTATTTGAGAATTTTTAGATGTGCTGTGTATGTACCGATAGCGCCAAATCAATGTACCAAAATGGGTCCTCAAAGAAGGTTGGGGATATATGTTGGATATGTTTCTCTTTCTATAACTAGATACGTTGAACCATTGACAGGTGATGTATTCACAGCAAGATTTGCTGATTGTTATTTTATTGAAACTTTATTTCCTAAATTAGGGAGAGAACATAAACCACATAAAAAGGAGCTTGCCTGGACAACATCATTGAATTATTTAGATCCTCGCACAAGCGCAAGTGAACTAGAAGTTCAAAAGATCATTCATTTGCAAAGACTTGCAAATCAACTGTTAGATTCTTTTGTTGACTCTACAAGGGTAACTAAATCGTATATTCCAACTATAGATGCTCCTATTCAGATAGAAGTCCCAACAGGACAAAATACAATTCCTATAGCTACTGAATCAAAAACACGTCAGAAACGTGGACGACCCATTGGTTCAAAAGATAAAAATGTTCGAAAAAAAAAGGATTAAATTATCAAAGTGATCCAATTGAAGAATTAGAAAAAAGGGATCAAGTAGAAACTGATGAAAAGATCCAAAAATCTAAAAATAGTGAACAAAATAATGAGAGGTCCATTAATTATATAACTTCTGACAGAAGTTAGAATTGGATGAAAATAACTGTTGATGATGTTTTTACATACAATATAGCACTTGAAGTGTTAAAAGATAATGAGGACCTTGAACCAACATCAGTTGAAGAATGTTGTCATAGAAATGATTGGCCAAAATGGAAAAATGCGATTCAATCGGAGTTAAACTCACTTGCAAAGCATGAGGTTTTTGGACATGTAGTCCGAACACCAGAAGGTGTAAAACTAATTGGTTATAAATAGGTATTTGTGCGAAAGCGAAATGAAAATAATGAAGTCGTAAGATATAAAGCACAACTTGTGGCATAAGGTTTTTCGCAAAAATTGGGTATTGATTACGATGAAACATATTTACCTGTGGTGGATGTAATTACACTTTGATACCTTGTGAGTTTAGTAGTACGTGAAAAGATTGACATGCGTCTAATGGATGTTATGACTGCTTATTTATATGGAAACATTGATAATGATATTTATATAAAAATCCCAGAATGATTTAGTATGCCTGAAGCATATAATTCTAATTCTCATGGAAATTATTCCATTCAATTACAAAAGTCATTATATGGCTTAAAACAGCCTGGACGCATGTGGTATAATCGTCTTAGTGAATATTTATTAAAATCAGGATACAAAAATGATCCACTATGTCCATGTATTTTTATTAAAAAATTTGGATCTGGTTTTGTGATACTTGCGATATATGTTGATGATATTAACCTTATTGGAACTCCAGAAGAACTCCAAAAAGAAAGAAATAGCATGAAGCAAGAATTTGAAATCAAGGATTTTGGCAGAGCCAAGTTGCGTCTTGGTTTACAAATTGAACATCTGGAAGATGGTATTTTTATTCATCAATCAACATATATAACAAAAGTTTTTAAAAGGTTTTACATAGACAAAGCACATCCATTAAGTTCTGCAATGGTCGTGAGGTCGTTAGATATAAATAAAGATCATTTTCGACTTCGAGAAGATAATGAAGAACTACTTAGTCCTGAAGTACCATATCTTAGTGCAATTGGTGCATTGGTGTACCTTACTAATAATACTAGACTTGATATAGCATTTTCTGTGAATTTATTAGCAAGATTCAGTTCTTCCCCAACACGATGACATTGGAATGTGATTAAACGTGTCCTAAGATATTTCCAAAGGACAATGGATCTTGTATTATTTTATTCAAATAAAACCAATCCAATGTTGATTGGATATGCTGATGCTGGATTATCTATCCGATCCACATAAAGTACGTTCTCAAACTGGTTATTTATTTACATGTGGTGTACTGCTATATCATGGCGTTCTACAAAACAATTTATAGTAGCTACTTCTTCTAATCATGTTGAAATTATAGCTATTCACGAGGCAAGTCGAGAATGTGTGTGGTTGAGATTAATGATCTATTATATCCGAGAAAATTATGGATTACCTTCTGAAAAGGAAATTTCAATACCTTTTTATGAAGATAATGCAGCTTGTATAGCTCAATTAAGAGGTGGATATATTAAAGGAGATAGGACAAAACATATTTCACCAAAATTTTTCTTTACTTACAAACTCCAGAAGAGAGGTGAAATAGATGTGCAACAAATTCAATCATGTGATAATCTAGCAAATTTATTTACTAAGGCATTACCGATTGCTTCATTTGAAAAATTAGTACCTAAAATTGGAATGCGTTGGTTGAAAGACATAAAGTTATCTTGAAGATGTTATTAAGAGGGGGAGTATGTATACTGTACTCTTTTTCCCTAACTAAGATTTTTTTCCTACTGAATTTTTTCTTAGTTAAGTTTTTAATGAGGCAGTATTCCCTCTAGAATGGAAAGTGTACTCTTTTCCTTCACTAGGTTTTTGTCCCACAGGGTTTTTCCTATAAAGGTTTTTGACGAGGCATTTTTCGAAGTGATTGAAAATGAACATCCAAGGGGGAGTGTTATGAAAATATTAAGTGGCTGTTCATTTTCTTCATTCTATCCATTTATCTTGAAGATAATGTGACTGTTCGTTTTTCTAAAGTTATTAATGGATAAGATAAGATAGCATTTATTAAATTCATTTCTTATCCTTTCAGATGACGTATTGAAACCTCTATAAATAGGGGTCATATATAAATAAACAAACAATTAATGAAATCGTATCTAAGTGATTCTCTCTTTTCTCTCTTCTTCTAGTATATTTACTTTACAGTTTTATATTTACTGATTCTATTTTGAATCAAATTCACAATATGAGTCTAATTGTTAAAATTTTCAAATAATTTTTGCATATAAAAAAAAAGGAAAGGATGAGTAGATTTGTAAAAGTTGCTCACTCATGAGGCCGAGGCCTAAAAACGTTTGGGCTACAAATTTCAAAATTAGAAGCCCATTGGGAAATAAACTTACGGAAGGAAAAAATATAGCAAAGCCCATTAAAGAAAGCATCCCAATTCGTAAGTACATCCATTGACATGAAGAAACTAATATTTTCATAATCCGACTACACATAGAATTAAACTAGGTACAACCTTGTGCGAATATATGGTTAAGGGTCTCATTGTTATTGAGAGTAAATTAGTTATATAAGTTAATTATTTAAAAAAATTATCAATTAAAAAAATGCTCATTAATTTTAAAATAAAATTAGAAAGCACTTCCTCGTCAATGGGGTCTTTGGCAAGGAAACGAGCCTGGGCTGGCTTATGCAGGATTAGTTCCCGCCAAAGCATGGTTTTCTCGCCAAAGAAGAATACAAGTAATTGCATTCAGTTTCTCATATAAATTTTTTTACTCTAGAGATATAGTAATATGGAAAAGACAAAATTGTTTTAAGTACCGACAGAACCAGAAGCATTCTTCTTTCAAATAGAGGAGGATGGGTTATTCACATTTCATTTGATGGTCAAAGGCGAATTGAAAGCAGGAGTGTTAATTCTAAAGATTCTTGAGGGAAAATAGAGATGTCTTTGAAAAACCTTAGGGGGGTGAATAAGATTTTTGGCAAATTTTAAAACTACTCAAATTTATTTTGTTTTTGAGAAACGTGCTCCTTCGAATTTCAGACCAGAAGAACTTGCAACAATAAGAGCTTCTCGAAACGACTTAAGGCTTTCCTACGCCCTTAATAAGGCAAGATGCTCGATGCAATTAATGCTGGAAAAATGAGTTGGTGAGAGCAATAAACATTTCTTTTGAGGGGCAAAAACTAAGGATCAAAGACTATAGTAGCTGATTGAAAGTAAATGCAAGAGAGACAACATAAGATTTATAGTGGCTCGATCTACCAAGATTTACATCCACTACCTTAAACTCACACTTAAGGATTTTCAACCAAATTTCATTCACCCAACTCAATGGTATCATTCTGTACCAAATACAAGAGAGGATCACCACACTTAGTTTTCCAAAACCTCTCAATTAACCAACAAATCAAGATTCACCCCCAAATGGGTTTTGCACCACAACCTCGATACACTAAGATGATTGAAGAAATGAAATGAAAAATCACTCACTCTTTTGAGTAGGTATATAAGACAAATAAGCTCAAACAACCTTTACATTTTTTACACAATTTGATTTCATTTTGAAGCACTATGAAAAAAGAGATTTTTGTTTTCTATAGAGCAAGAGTGTTTCTTAAAAGAATATGACAAAAATCTGCTTTCAAATAACGTTTTGAAACTTTTTATAGAGGTATAAAGTTGAGTTCCAACGGCTAGAAAACGGCTAGTTTTCACTGTCAGATTTGCCAGGGTTTTAAACTCAAGTTTTAGACGATGGTGCATCCAAAAAGTAAGTTCAAAATGGCACTTTTTTAGGCAGAATCGATTTGACACTATTCATAGGATTTTTTTACGAAGCTTTTGGATGCAAGTTCACCCAAATCACTCAATCTAAAGTTTTGAGGAATTAAAACTTTGAAATCTTTTTTTTTTTAGTGCGTTAAGGTAGAATTAAACTGAATCATAAGATGAAAAAGACATAGAAATTTATCTTGGGTATCTCAGGCTCGTATCCAATACGACGTAGCAGAAAATAAAACGAGATACCATCCCAGGACCCGCCTATGTGTGGAAAACAAGACATAAAGATAATAAAGGTAGTCGCTTTTTACCTTTGTTTGATCGTCCAAAGAAAAAAAATTCTTTTCCAAGTCGAGGCGTGATCCAGCAGTCCTCGGGATCAACCTCCACGTGAATTGAATGTCTAACCACTATAATCACAGTGTGTGATTATCTCTAACAGTAATCCACACAGAGGAATACTCAAGCACTAAACTTTCCTGTGCTAGCAGAAACAAAATGGCGACTAAGATTGTTTCTCAAGACAATTGAGAGAGATAGAGAGAAAAGGTTGTGTGTCTTAGTTGTGTGGCGTGACAATCACATTCAGCTAGGATTTCGTGTGTATCCATTATATCACACAAAAAATCCTGCTAAAATTGAGAATTCTAATCCTATTAGAATTCCCTATTGTAATTGGAAACATTAATTCTCACAATTACAACTTGAACCACAAATTATAACTAATTATAATTTGTCCACTACAACTTCTATTTCTCTCCATCAACCCCATTAGGTTATCAAATAACATCTTGAGTATATAATCCTCTATTGTGTGTGACCTATTAGGTTTCTCAATCAATTGGTAGCGAATATGAATTAATCCAAACATCTTTGAGATTAATAATCCATAATTAATTAGAATTAATCATATTAATTCTAATTAGGATTGGTTTATTAATTCATCAATTAATAAACCTATATTCCCATATCATGAGCAGTATCTAGCAACACATCATGACCACCCAAGAGTACAGGAAGTCAAGTGGCTTGACATGAACCCTTCAATAACAAACTTCAGTGCAATTAACTCCTTTCACCATACAATATCTCATTTGGTTTAGAATACGAAATTAGTGACAACTCCCTCCAGAATTAATTCTGGCCTGAATACAATAGTACTTATACCAGGAACCCACTACTGTAAATGTGTATCAATTGGAACTGTTTCCAATACACAATCGCCTTGGTCAAGGACTTTCCGAGTAGTAATTCCTACAAGTGGCCATGAGATATTCGCCCCTACTATTAGGAGTGGTGAATCCTTTATTGACTCTCTCAACTACTTTCATTTACCTTACAATGTACCCAATATCCATCCTATAGGCGGCCCTCGATCGAGCTCCGGAGATTGGAATCAAAGTACAAAACTCAGCCAAACAAAGTATCTTGGAGATCTCAAGTCTAAGGATACTTGCACGTTTGCTATATTGAGATTATATCACTGGCACTAAATAGTTATCCATGTGATTATCTCAAAGCTAGGTCATCCAATAAACTTATTTCATTAACAAGTATCCATGTGTTAACTTTGAGTATTTCAATATTCACGATTATGAGAACCACTACTTGATCAAATCAGGATATCTAACACATGCTAGTCTTAACGCATTAATGATGTCCTGTAACACCCCACTACCTAGGCCCGCTAAGGCCAGGGATGTTGCCTCGTCCAAAGGAGAAGAGGTCTTTATAACTAAGTCACACAAATAAAATTAATACTTCAACTTAAAATTTATTACAACCCACGAATAAATCCAAGAATACTAAAAACAAATCTATAATAAAATTCATCCACTCTCATCTCCCTAAATCACTACACAAAATAAATTATCAGAAAATCTTCCAAGGCAGGCAATATCTAACTACTCATCCCTACAACAGGATCAACCTGAAATCATGGTAAAAATGGTGATGAGACAAAAATCTCAGTAAGTCCGTGTGTGCTTTGAGTGTCAGTGAGAATAGTTCTTGAATGCAAAGTATAAAATCTATATAAAGGAAATACTGGCAAGCAATAAACATTGGTTAAAATCAAGAGTGGTGTTTTGTCTTTTCCAACCATATATAGTCAATAAAATCAATCACTCAAAAGAAATGATCATGGATTACCACGCATTGGGCTCCATAACCGGTCAGAATGCCAACACTTTGTGCAGACTGACAAAAAAGGTATGTGATCGGCCTATCGGGTAAGATACTCCTCATTCTCTATACCCAAACAACAACCGAGTGTCCATTCTGGCAAAACACAATCACTTGACTGAAAAATAAACTGCTAGCTCGGCCGGCACGACCTACTGGACTAACATCTTATCCAGGCAGAACTCACCCCTCAGAGGTGGCCACCTACTGAGAGACTTACCCTAACCCTTCAAAGACTAGTCCTAGTAGTCCACCCTTATTGAGTACTCAACGTAACATATCTCACTTGAAAAAAATGAACAAAACATAGTTCCACTTGAAAATGGCAATTAAGGGTTTCTAAAATCTTTGTCAAAATCAGTTTTAGAAAGAGTTTTGAGTTTGAATAAATCTGCTTATTGATTTTCAAATAATTTGTTTGACTGAAATAAGTAAGGAGTCAATCCTCAATTGCTTTTACCGAAATGAGTGTCCATGCACTCTACATTTGACTTGCCATAATACACATTTTGCATTAAACAAGTTTCATGCAGGAGCTTACCTGATCCTTAGCTCGAGATAAAATAAAGATCTTCAACTTCTGACCCAACCCCGCCTGGGGTAAATATAAACCACAATCAAACTCAAGCTAAACTCCACTTTCACAAATAAGACTAGCTCAACTCACTATTACCATGATCCTAGTGTCTCAAGCTTTAAGGCCAAATAATAAATAAAAAGATTTATAAGCTAAGTCTAATTTGATATTTAAAATAATTAGTGTTTTGGGAAATATGTATTAATAAGTTGAAGGTTTAATTCTTGCTAAGAATAATTTAGAGTTTATTTGATGAAGAGTCCTAGGTGGTATTAGGTAAAATAATAATTTACTAATAATTAATTGTTTGAAATTAATTGCTAACTAAAATTAGTTGAAAATAAATTTTAATGGGTCTTGATTGAAAGCTAATAAATAGTTTTCAACAGGTTTTGATTAAAAGATAATAATTAAAAGATAATAAATTTTAATGATATTTATGAATATAAGACTTACAAAATTAATATTTTTACTTATTATGATTATTTATATAAAAAGGCTTCATTTGATATTATTATTATATATAATATCTATATATTTTATTTCTTAAAATAAAAGCTATCATTTATTTGGCTAAAATATGCTTATATAATAATCCAAATCTACCTTCCTAGGGTTTTCGAATTTACTAGCAAAAATTATAATATTAAATATTTTATTGATGAAATAAAATTAGCTTAGGGACAACTAGTTCATGTTCATATTTCTATTGCTAACCACAATCATGAACATATACTCCCTCCAATTCATCAAATCATCCAAATCATAAATAAAAGCATAGATCTAAATTTATCAAGGCATGATCCAACCTCTACTAGCATAAACATAATCATGACTTCAATAATCATACATGAATATAAATCCTATTCATCATAAATGACATAATCTCTAGCATACTTGATCACAAATACTACCTATGACATGGAAACATGCATTAAACCCTAAAAACACCATACAATCAACCAAGATAATCAACTCATGCATAAATCTCATCTCCATCATAAACACACATTTATTCATGCTTCAATCTCTACTCATCACAACAATACATGCTCAAATCCTATTTATAATCCATCTCCTACCAATATCATCCTAAAGACATGAATCTAGAATTTTAAAAGAAGGGTTGAAAAGGCTTACTTGATTGATGAGTACCTTGAAGGAGTTTCGAATGGATCTCAACTCCTAGATGTCTAAATCTGTCCAAGGGAGATGAAGAAAGTATGGCCATCATGGTGAAGAACCATTCGGCCAAGAAGAAGAGAGTGTTCGGCCAAGAGGGAGGGAGAGAGAGAGAGAGAGAAAAGAAAAGAAAAGAGTCCATTAGCATACTTATTCATATATATATTTATTAGAGATCAAAGATTAGTAAAGATGAAGTTGTTTGAACAAGCCTACCTTGAAGATGCTCTTAAGCCTTCACAAAATTTCTGATTTTTTATTCAAAAGAGCAAGTTGAATTTTGGAGTTTGATGTTAAAAATGGTATGGATGGACTCATTGTCTAACATGTTAAATATAGTAAGAAGTTTGAAGTAATTTGGAGAAGTATTAGGTGAAATAAAGGAGCAGGTGTTCTTGGTGTTCTACGTGTGCTTGAAGGTTGAAGAGAATGAAGGAATTTTGGGTTTGTGGCTGTTGAAATTCTGTGTGTGCAGTGGCCGAATTGTTTGTGTAGTTTAGGAAGATGATTTTTTTTGTTTGAAAGGAAAAGGAAAGGCTGGTTATTGAAATCCTAAAAGAATATTTTTGGGGATCAAATTTGGAAATAAAATATAGTAAGAATATCTTTGTTCAATGGAAGCTTTTTGGAAGCTGCTATGGCCGAATCGTTGCTCTGTGTTTCTGCTGGATGAAAGCTGGTTGAAGAAGGTTAATGGTGGCCGAAAAGAAGGAGTGTAATGATGAAGGGAATGTCTGGTTGTTTGATGGACATTTTATGGAAGGTTGCTAAATTAAGTTTGCTGAAATTTTGGTATCCAATCAAGGCATGATTGCAGTGATTTGTTGGAGATATTTTTAGGCAGCCATGTCTGATTTTCGTGCAGAAGCTTGGGGAAGACAATGGATTTCAGTTCATGGCTGTTTAAGAGTGGTTTGTGCAGAAGAAAGATGAAGTTTTGGCCAGGGCTGGAATAGGAAACAAAGCTGAAAAATTACTGCACAGAATTTCGCCTTTGCTTGAATTTTTCTGGGCAGTTTCGGCTGCCATTTTCTAGCCAGGTTGCAGAGAGTTTGAAGGAGATTTTAGAGGCCTTTCATGGCTGGTTTCCAGCCTACTTCATGGAGGAAAAACGTGGCTAAAGAGTTGGAAGAAAACAGGTTGGTTGAAGACCACCAAAACTGCGATTTCAATCAGAAATTTTTCTGGTTTTGCACAGCATTTGTGTAGCCCAAAATTAACCAAAAAATTTCAAATTTCAAGCTGATCAAAAGGGCCATTTTCTAACAGCATTTGGGAGGGAATAATAGTTGAGAATTTCGACACCTTGAAGGCACAAGAAGCTAGAAAAATTTCAGTTCATTACATGAAGGAAAATGAACCTAGCTAGAGTGAAGTTTAGAAGGTTCATTAGGGGAATTAATTCTCTTGGAACCTTCCACATCTCTCCCACATTTTTGGTCCATAAGATGTCTTTCCCTTAGACATTTTGAACCCTCAAAGCCACAACACTTTACTGAAATTTCTGGAATGAAATTAGCTAGAACAAATTTGTCCAATTCTAATAAATTAAGAATTAGGAAAAATTAAAGATCAAGGAGGAATAAATTCCCTTGGAAATTTTTTAGTAGGGCACAAGAATAGGATTAGAGTACTCCTATCATATCTTCTCTAGGACAACACCTCTACTCTACTCTAAAGCTCTTAAGGCTGAAAATATCACTTCCCAAGCAAAAATAAAATTTAATCATGCTAAAGTTCCAATGATGGAATTTGAACCCAAGACCTCAAGAATTACTTCCAAAGCTCTAACCACTACACCATAACAACTCTTGTTCTTATTTTCTCTCTAAAATATTTTTTCTATTTAATCCTCAAGTTATCTCCCTATTTTCACCTCAAGCAAAAATTACCATTTTACCATTCTTACTCAATAAACATAATCAAGCCCTCTAGACTATAAAACCCAAATCCAAAGCACATAAAATCATATAAAAATATATTTAAACATACAATAAAGTATGATATGCATCCCAACTCCTTTACTCTAAGGTTGGTTCCGACTGGGGTTTTACACGTCCTGTCTCATTAATACTATGACTAGGGACTATTTAAGTACTAACACCATCCAGTGTAGTAGAAATCTCATATCATGATCTCTGTTATGATTTCCTTAATACAGTGTTGTACTATAAACTTTATCAAACAATTATATTACTTAAAGTAAACAAAAAAAAATTGTAAGATAAATAATGCCTTTTATTAAAATAAAATGTGTCATATACAATGTACAAATGATTGCCTCTAGGGCACAACACTAACAATTTATACAGAGAAATACCTTATCAAAGATTCCTAATTTAAGGTTCTTCTATAACGGATTCTTGGTATGCAATCTCTTAAGCTAGATCTGCTTTTTCATTTCCCATTTTTGGATTCTATTGTTTTAAGAGTTGTTTAGCAATCCTATTTGTACGCCTTGGAAGAACTAAGGTCAAACATGTCCTATAACATGTAGATCACACAAGTTAGTCATCATTAATATTTGTCATAAGTTAAAATATAGGAGAACACCCTTAGGGCTAACAATCTTCTCCTTTTTGAGTGATGACAAACTTGATGGGATTGTGATATAAAGAATAATGATATGTATAGTACGGACATGTTAGACCGAGAAAAATAAGAATGTTTTTCATGAAATGTAATCTCTCATTATATGACTCAAAGAATACTTACGAGATTAAGATAGATAATTTAAAGCATATACTCACAAACATGGCTCAATGAGCCTATAGCCCAACCTACCTCCATATCCTTCTTTCTTCCATCACACGAATATTCCTTAAAAGAATAGTTGTAATAAAAATTCTATGAATATGTACACAAGGAGGTATAGTAAATAAATTATAAAATGAGATGCTCCCCCTTAATTTGTGCATATATGAAAATATGAAAAATATGAGATTTAGAAGTGCGATTTGAGAGAAAACTGGATTCAACCTTTGGACGCCCAAAATGTGCATCCAAAACTAGGTGAAGGAGAGTACGGAACTTTTGGACTTTAGGTTTTGGATATTCAAAACATGTGTCCAAAATAAGGTAAAATTTAGACAGAGACTGTCTCCTTTGTAAAACTTAGTTTTGGACTGAATTTTTGGATCAAGAAAACATGTGTCCAAAACTTCCCCTGTATAAGTGCAGAAAACAACGAGTTTTTTTTTAAAATTTAATCCACTCTAGTTTTCTTAAGAAATTTCAGACTTTCAAATGAAGGTTTTATGTAATGAGAGAAATATGAATAACTATCTTTATCATATGAGAATTTTAACAGGAACATATCATAATAGTTTTCAAAACTAGATTGACCAACAACTTCAATTTTAATGATACCTTTATACATAAAAAGAACACCTTTGACTGGAAGTAGGATATCAAATGGTTTTCAGTGAACCACTTTAAATTTTTTTGGACAGTAGCAAGCTATGATCATGATCATTCAGAAATCACAGATCATAAACCAATAAAAATTTCACAGCATGCTGGCTTAATTAAATCTAAAACCCGTCATGAATTTCATAGAGAGTTTCACAGGATCTTAAAAAAATATTTAGAATCAGCATATAAATCTATTGCAATGCATAACATAATAATTAATCCCAATTCTTAATTCACCACCGCATAAACATAAGTTCAATCAATGCAAAATAAGAATCAAAATACTCAGAAGTAGTAACCATCAATCAGTAATGCAATGCAGAATTTACAGCATAGCCACAGAGAGCACAACACAATAGCACAGTATAGTGCACAAATAAATTACCGCCATTTTCCCACAATGTAAGTGCGCACACTCACACACACACTTAGTGCGCAAGTACCCAATCACTCATATCAATTCCAGCATAATAATCACAATCCAGCTATCATTTTTCTCTCCCTTTGGCATCAATCAAAATGGAGAGTAATAAGTAAATATATGAAGCAAAGATAGTTATATATATGAAGCATTCATAAGTTAAGCTAAGATAGTAGTTAAAGGATAAAAAATAAATTGTTCAAATGCTGAGGCAAAAGATAAAAATTGTTCAGTAAAAAGCGTTAAGGAGTTTCTGGTTGGAAGTCAATCCATTGATCCAAGTACTCAGGAAATGTGAACAGTCTCAATTTTTAATCTGACACCCGTTCTGGAATGTTGGCCGGCAAGCCTACTTAATTTCCGTTTGACTACCACATATTTTTATCTCTTCCTAGATGAGACACGAGGTTCAGTAGGGGCAGGGGGTGCTACATCTTCTGGATGTGGGGATTTTTCTTTGCCTTGCTCAAGGACTGTCATTTCCTCAGCTTGTTGCTTTGTTGTAGTTGCTTCTTCAGTCTTAGGGATAGGTTTCTCTATAGTTGCCTTTGCTGGGGATGGAGCAGACATTGGTTCATCCTTTTGAGCCTTTTCCTCCACAACAGTCAGCCTATTCCCAAGAGTTTGAATCTCTGAGTTAAGGTTATCCAATTTAACAGCTAGGGAATTTATGGCATCAAGAATGCTCTCAGTTATACCTTTATCCTGAGTCCCCTGTTTACTTCTGCTAAAGGATTCAGCTTAAGCTGCTATTTTAG
This sequence comes from Voacanga thouarsii, assembly GCA_026120185.1. Classification (NCBI taxonomy): domain Eukaryota; kingdom Viridiplantae; phylum Streptophyta; class Magnoliopsida; order Gentianales; family Apocynaceae; genus Voacanga; species Voacanga thouarsii. Next base: position 2,213,865 of record JANUWF010001032.1, on the reverse strand, counting down.
CTTTCCTTTTGGTCCCTTCCGATTGAGTTGTTCCTTTTCCTTCTTCCTTAATTTTCAACACTTTTGCTTTCTCTTCATCGGAGAGATCTCTTCCCAGAACCCATTTCTGATCCACTAGAATGAATCTCATTCTTTCAAATGATTCTATGTTATACACAATTGTTCTCATTTGTCCGGGCCCAACTTTGTCCAAATTGACATGGAAGTATCTGAAGATTTTGGTCAATAGATTTCCATATGGAAGTGCCTTAAGAGAGGTTTTCCTTGACTGCATCATTAGTTTTACTACTAAAAACCCAAAACTAATCTGCCGCGACTTAGACAGGGTTAGTATTAGTATTATCTGCATTATACTCACTGAAGTTTAGTGTCCAAAACTTAGGGCAACTATTGTTCACACCATATGGTGTAACACTCTTCCAGGGCCATTTAACCATTTTGTGTCTTTATCAACTGAGTTTTTAAAACTTTTGCAATCGGAAAATCTTGCCTAAAATCTGTCTAAGTCAAAGATATCAGTTCCTTCAAGGAATTTGTTTATCTCAAAGAATTTCACATGTCCATCTCTTACACTGAAAATTTTGTTTAGCAGTCTGTGATCAAACTCAATATTCATATACCCAACTCTGTGCTATACCATTGCACCATAAAACTTTCACCGGTCTCCTCAAGTCTCCCCTTTTCAAATTGGCATAAAACTCCCAAACCAACGAGGTGTATAATTTTTCATCGACTGTCAGTAATACTCTCCAACCCAGATTCTCAAATATGTTTTGAATATCAGAGAAATTAAAAAAATCTTCAACCTCTACCCGATATCCAGAAATCACAGTTCTATTTCTCGCTAATCAATCATTGAAATTAGTTTCCCATTTTTTATCAAGGAAATAGGTACCTATGTTTATGAACTTTCTGGAGCGGTATGCCCTGAAAATGAGTTTGAATGCGAGGCCTGCTTAGAGATTTCCTTTTCTTTCTGCTTGGTTACCGCCGAAGTAGCCGTTTTTGTTTTAGCCGCTGCTTTTCCAATCTTGGTTCTTTTTGCAGTTCCCTTGTCAGATTTAGCTGTTTTTGCCATTCAAGAAATGAGAGAAAGATGAAGATTTTTTTTTTTGTTCTATCTCAGAGAAGATGAAACCGAGAGTGATGGTGAGCAAGTCGGTTTCTGATTTGAGAGAGAGAGAGAGAGAGAGAGAGAGAGAGAGAGAGAGAGAGAGAGAGAGTTAAAGTCTTTTTGAAATTTCCTAAGTTCTAGATAGGATAGGATAGTCAAAAGCTTTTCATCAAATACTTTTCAGAAGCGTTGAAGAAAGTGCGGACTTTTTGAAAATTTTGAAAAGGTATTTCTGGGCTCACGTTTTCTTTTGCAGATAATGTAAATTGTTTGGCTTTTTATAAATTAAGAACTACCAATATTTTGGACTTATACTGAGTCTGAAATTGTTCGTCCAAAAAGGTGGAATAAAACAATTTAACTAAGGTAATTTTGGAGTTGAATTTTTTAAACAATGCATCTAAAAGCTGTGTCGTCAGTGGTTCTGCAAAAATAAGAATAGCAATCCTTCGGCAAACATATCATTCACATGAGCTTTGTAATTTCTAAATCTCTTCTCAGATTATTGAATCTTTCTTCGGCTAGAGATTTTGTAAAAATATCCGCAAGTTATTCATCAGTTGGAATATATTCAACACATACATCTTCTTTAAGCACATGATCCCTAATAAAATTATGTTTAACTTCTATATGTTTGGTTCTAGAATGTTGAACAGGATTCTTAGTTAGATTGATAGCACTTGTATTGTCACATAATATAGGTACGCAATTAAAATTGAGACCAAAATCAAGAAGTGTATTTTTCATCCACAGAATTTGTGCGCATCAACTTCCAGCTGCAATGTATTCGGACTCGATTATCGATAAGGATACACAAGCCTACTTTTTGCTGTGCCATGATACTAGAGAGTGTCCAAAAAATTGGCAGTGGCTGCTAGTGCTTTTTCGTTCAACTTTACAGCCTGCATAATCCGTATCGGTATATCCTATAAGATCAAATGTGTTAGTACGAGGATACCATAAGCAATAATCATATGTTTCAACTAAATATCTAAGGATGTGTTTCACGGCACATAGGTGCAATTCCTTTGGATACGATTGAAACTGGGCACAAAGACAAACTGAAAACATAATATCTGGCCAGCTAATAGTGAGATAGAATAAACTTTCAATCATACCTCTATATTTAGATTCGTCTACCTTCTTACCCTTTTCATCCTTGTCAAGTTCTAGGGAAATGCTCATAAGTGTGCAAATTTCTTTAGCTTCATTCATATCAAACATTTTGAGCAGTTCCTTAGTATACTTAACTTAATTTAGGAAGATTCCATCCTTGATTTGTTTGATTTGTAGCCCGAGAAAGAAGTTTAGTTCTCCCATCATGCTCATTTCGAATTCTTGTTGCATTGTTTTAGTAAACATCTTGCACAATGAATCATTAGTAGTATAAAAAATGATATCATCAACATAAATTTGAGCAATAAGAAGATCACCAGATTTTTCTGACTTAATAAACAGTGTGGTATTGATCATTCATTTAGAAAAACTTTTTGAGAGTAAGAATCCACTAAGCATTCCATACTAAGCTCGTGGGGCTTGCTTTAAACTATAAAGGACATTTGAAAGTTTGAAAACGTGATTTGAAAAATACTCATGGAAAAAGCCCGGAGGTTGTTCTATATATACTTCTTCCTCAATAAAATCATTTAAAAATGCACTTTTTACATCCATTTAATAAAGTATGAAATTTTTTAAAGATGCGAAGGCAAGAAGCATTCTTATGGATTCTAATATAGCAACGAGAGTAAATGTTTCATCATAATCAATGCACTCTTCTTGATTGAACTGTTGGGCGACCAGTCTTGCTTTATTTCTAATAATAGCTCTATTTTTATCAAGTTTATTTCTAAACACCCACTTGGTACTAATAACCAGATGATCAAGTGGTCTAGAGACAAGTTTCCAAATTTGATTTCTCTCAAATTAGTTCAGTTATTCTCGTATAGCAATTATCCAAAATTCATCATGCAAAGCTACATCAATACAATTGGGTTCTATACTTGAGAGTAGAGCAAAATTATCTATGAAATACCGTCTAGTTTGACTCCGCGACTCGAATCACCAATGATTTGCTCTTTTGGATGACCGATTTTATATTTTCAATCCTTTGGCAATTCTTTATCTGTCAATTCTTCAATTTCTTGTTTTCCTTATTCAGCTTGTTGTTCTTCAAATTCTTCTTTTTTTGCATGAGTGTCCAGTGGTGGTACTTTATGTTGTTCTTTCCCTCCTTCCCTTGAACTTCCTACATCATCATCATCTTTCCTTGGAGTATAAATGTTAGATTCATTAAAGATACCATGTACGGACTCTTCCATACATAGAGTTCTCTTATTGTACACATTATATGCCTTTTTTTATTGGAAGAGTATCCAAGGAATATAGCCTCATCGGATTTGCTATCAAAATTTTCAAAATTATCTCGGGTATTAAGGACAAAACATTTGTAATCAAATAATTTGAAATAAGAAATTGATGGAGTTTTGTCAAATATAAGCTCAAAGGGTGTTTTTCTTAAGAAGGGTCTCAACATCACTCGGTTTACAATATAGCATGTTGCATTTACAGCTTTAGCCCAAAAGTATTTTGGAAGAGAGTTATCACAAATCATGGATCTAGCCATTTCTTGCAAGGTTCGATTCTTCCTCTCAACAACACCATTTTGTTGAGGGTTTTAGCAATTGAAAATTTGTGAAATACTCCATTTTTTATCACAAAAGTGTGTAAATTCACTGTTGTAAAATTCTTTACCATTATTACTTCTAATAGAAATCAGCTTGCATCCAATAGAGTTTTGGATGCGTTTGAATAGTTTTAAAAATTTAGAAAAAGCTTTATCCTTTTGTCCAAGAAACAAAGTTCAAGTAAATTTTGAGAAGTCATCAACTAACACATAAGCATACCTCTTACCAACAAGACTAGTGGTCCTTATTGGTCCAAACAAATTCATATGAATTAATTCAAGAGGTTTTGAGATGAAAATCATTTTATTGGGTTTGAAGGAGGTTTTGCTTTATTTTCCAAATTGACATGCATCGCAAATTTTACTTTTATCAAACTTCATTTTGGGCAGTCCCCCTAATTAGCTCTTTTGAGGATAATTTGTTTAGCAAATCAAATGATACATGGCCTAATCTTCTATGCCAGAGATAGTTATCATTGCCATGCATGGAGAAGCATCTAAAACCATGAGCTATGAGATCATTTAGATAAAATACATAAACATTTCCAACACGATTAACAATAAAGATTGTTTCATTATTTGAGCTATTTATAATAGAGTAAGAATCTTTCTCAAAAATAACTTTGTAACTATTATCACATAATTGGCTAATGCTTAGCAGGTTATATTTCAGCCAATCAATTAATAACACTTATTTTATAATTGTTGAAGATCCTTTACCAATGTTACCTTTGCCAAGAATTTTTTCTTTCTTTTTGTATCCAAAGGTAATGAATCTATCATTTGTTGTTTGCACATTTTCTAGTAGAGCTGCATTTTTTGCCATACGTCTTAAACATTCACTATCCAAAAACCACTTTGTAAAGCTCATTTTCTCTAATAAAGGCACCAATACAAGAGAAAGGAGAGTGATTTTTGGTACCCATATTTTATTGGGTCCACGGGGGTTAGTAATGGTTCCTCTAATTTTCCAAACTGTTTTTGCACCGATTTTAACTTTTTTCTTAATATGACACTTAGATGTTTTGTGTCCAGATTTTTCATACTATGTGCAACATTTGTGTATTATATGTGATGAAGTAGCTTTTACAAAGTGAGATATGCGATTCTTGGCTATGATCTCATGCCTATAACCTAGGCCATTTCGGTTTCTAACTATGTGTTGAGCACTAAGCAATTTTTTCAAATTGTTTTTGCCATTTGTAAATTTTTCAATACATGTAGTGAGATCATTGACTCTATTTTTCATATCATCAAAATTGCTGACCATACCTTTAAGAGAATGAATTTTATCACATAAGCATTCATTTTCTAAAGATATATGATGTAGGACAGTGATGATAACATCATTTTCCATAATTGTACACAAATGTGACTTAAGAGAGACTTTGTTCTCATTCAACAACTTTATATTTTCATCTAACAAACAATCTATTTTCATTTTTATTTCTTTATTTCTTCTAGATAGTTTTTTAGTTCATGGAACATGTTAATTAGCAATTCATTTGGATCATCATACTTTTCATGATCAGAATTATGTAGATCAGATATGGAGCTAGAGGTAGTAGAATTTACCTTATTTTCCATCGCTATGAAGTATATGTTTGCAGTTTCATTTTTAGAATTATCTACCTCAGACTCGGACTCATTTTGGTCACAAGTTCCCATCAGTCCTTTGCCTTTTTTTACTTTCAGGTCCTTCTTCTTCTTCTTAAGCATTCTGCATTCCTTTTCTTTAGCAACCGGGTAATCAGTAATGAAATGTTCCGTACTTTTACATTCATAACATTGAGGCTTAAACGTTGAGGTCTGTCCCTTTCTCTTCACAAACTTCTTTCCTCTTTTACAGTTTCATTTGTTGAACAATCTTCTGAATTTCTTTGCAATCATGGCCAGTTCTTCGGTGTTTACTTCAGTTTCATCACCATTATCCAATTAACTAGTTTCAACTTCCTCATTTGTACCTTTTAGAGCTATTCCCTTTTTTCCTTTATCATGGTCATCAAATTTTTGAAACTTCTTGAGTTTCATTTCATGCGTTAGAAGTGATCCAATCAATTCTTCAGTTAGTAAGGATTTCAGATCCTTAGATTCTTCTATAGTTTGAGCTTTCGGTTTGCCAACTCTTAGGCAGTGCATCCAGAATTTTTCGATTTATTCACCAAGGGAATAGACTTTCCCATAGGCTTTAAGTCTATTTGCAATATTTATAAATTTGGTAAACATATCAATTATGCTTTCATTTGGCTTCATCGTGAACAATTTATAGTCATGAATTAAAATTCCCAATTTAGATTCTTTTACTTAGTTTGTCTCCTCATAGGTGACTTTAAGTAGTCTCCACATATCATGGGTTGAATCACAACTACTAACTCGACTATACTTAGTTACATCAAGGGCACATCACAAGATATTCATAACTTGAAAGTTCAATGTCATTTTGGCATTGTCTTTGGTATTGAATTTGTCACTCTGTTTAGGCATTTTTCTGCTATCAACAAATTTTGATGGGATAAATGGACCATTTTCAATCAATTTTTACAATTCTAAGTTGATTAAATAGACATAGATCTTCATTCTATTTTTCCAGAATGTATAATTGTTTCCATTGAATAATAGAGGTCGATTTGTTGAGGATCCTTCAATATACAGGAGAGACGATGAGTTTGCCATGAGGATCTTTTCTACACGGTTATTAGACCGAGAAAAGGGTAGACCACGCTTTGATACAAAATGAAAAACCTTAGAGGGGGTAAAAAGGTTTTTGGCAAATTTTAAAATTACTCAAATTTATTCTGTTTTTGAGAAAAGAGCTCATTTGAATTTCAGACTAGAAGAACTTACAACAATGAGAGCTTCTCGAAATGACTTAAGGCTTTCCTACGTCCTTAATAAGGCAAGATATTCGGTCCAATTAATGCTAGAAAAATGAGTTGGTGAGAGCAATAAACATTTCTTTTGATGAGCAAAAACAAAGGATCAAAGACTATGGCAGTTGATTGAAAGTAAATGCAGATAGAGACAACACAAGATTTATAGTGGTTCGATTTGCTAAGATCTACATTCACTACCTTAAGCTCACACTTAAGGATTTTTAACCAAATTTCATTCACTCAACTCAATGGTATCAATCTATACCAAATACAAGAGAGGATCACCATACTTGATTTTCCAAAATCTCTCAATCAACTAACAAATCAAGATTCACCCCCAAATGGGTTTTACACCACAACCTCGATACACCAAGATGATTGAAGAAATGAAATGAAAAATCGCTCACTCTTTTGAGTAGGTATATAAGACAAATGAGCTTAAACAACCTTTACATTTTTGACACAATTTGATTTCACTTTGAAACACTATGAAAAAGGAGATTTTTGTTTTCTATAGAGCAAGAGTGTTTCTTAGAAAGATAGGACAAAAATCTACTTTCAAATCTAGTTTTGAAACCTTTTATAGAGGTATAAAGTTGAGTTCCAATGACTAATTTTCGCTGTCAAATTTGCTAGGATTTTGGACTCAAATTTTGGACGATAGTGTATCCAAAAGGTAAGTCCAAAATGACACTTTTTTAGGCAGAATTGATTTGACACTGTTCACAGGATTTTGAACGAAGTTTTTGGATGCAGGTTTACCCAAATCACTCAATCCAAAATTCTGAGGATTTAAAACTTTGAAATCTTTTTTTGTTTTAGTGCTTCAAGGTAGAATTAAACTGAATCATAAGGTGAAGAAGATATAGGAATTTACATAGAGAAATACCTTATTAAAGATTCATAGTCCAAGGTTCTTCCATAACGGATCTTGGTATGCAATCTCTTAAATTTGATCTTCTTCTTCATTTCCCATTCTCAAATTCTATTGTTTCAAGAGTTGCTTAGCAATCCTATTTGTATGCCTTGGAAGAACTAAGGTCAAACATGTCGTATTATATGTAGATCATATAAGTTAGTCCTTATCAATATTTGTCGTAAGTCAAAATAGAAGAAAACGCCCTTAGGGTTAATAGTCTCCTACGCGTGCCAAAATTCATTGGCTAGGAAATTTATTGCATTGGTGAAAATTTTTTCCTAGCCAAAGCCTTTAGAAAAAATGGTCTTTGGTGAGGAAGTTTGGCAAAAAATTTCCTTGCCAAAAGGGAAAAAAAACCATGATTTTTTTTTTAAAAAAAGGTCATCAAAGCCATCAATTGCCAAAAAGAAAAAAAAAAAAAAGAAGTGGACGAGCTTTAGTGAGGAAGTACTTTCCGAGCTAAAGAACTTCTTAGCTAAAATTCAAACAACGATTCCTCCAACTTCCTTGCCAAAACCATTTTTCCTAGGGGAAAAATAGGGAAAAAAATTTCCTAGGGAAAAGCTAGGAAATTTTTGTTACCAAAGCCATTAATTTCCTAGCTTAAAATCCCCTTTTGGCTAGGAAAATTTCCTACTAAATCAATTGAAAAAAAAAGGGTGGTTTTTGGATAGGAAAATTTTCTAGCTAAATCAATTACAAAAAATAAATAAATAAATAAAATGGACACACTGGGCTTTTGGCTAGAAAAATTTCTTAATTAAACTAAATCAATTGAAAAAAGAAATGTGGAAAGCACTTCCTCACCAATGAATCTTTGGCGAGGAAACGAGTCCAGACTTATGTAGGATTGGTTCCCTGCCAAAACTTGGTTTTCTCGCAAAAGAGTAATACCTGTAGCGTGCCAAAATTCCTAGCTAAAAGAGTGTTTTGGCTAGAAAATTTATCGCATTGGTGAAAAAAATTTCCTAGCCAAAGCCAAAGCCTTTAGAAAAAATGATTTTTGGCAAGGAAGTTGGCAAAAAATGTCCTCGTCAAAAGAAAAAAAAATCATCAATTAAAAAAAAAAAGACTCAACAAATCTAGACTATCAATTGCCCAAAAAAAAAAAAAAATGGACGGACAGGATTCATCTTGTGGTGGAGCAACCAAGACTTTTAGTTTATCACTTTAGAAAATTTTTTGATTTACAGTTTAATAATTTAATTATAGTTAGATTGTAATTGAATCGATAATATTATAATTTTAAAAAATAAAAAATATAATTATTATAAAAAATAAAATAAATTAAGAATAGAGTATAATTCAAATTCATAAAGATATAAATATTCAAATCCATAACTAGTATAATGTAATAAAATGACAAATTATCAATAACATAGATAATTCGTATAACATATAATTTTAAAATTTACCTATTTAATTTATTTTTTAAAATATATCAATTACATCAATATCAAACTGATCGATTTAACAATTTATTAATTGAACTGATCGGTTCGCATAAGATACAACAATTTTTAGAAAAAAAAAATCCAAAATAATGGAGCAAACCAGTAATAATATCGATTTACAATCTGATCGATTCGATTGGCCGGTCTAATCCGGTTAAAAAAAAAAAAAAACAGTGGCTGAAATATCGCACTTCCTAACCAACTCTGCCATCTTGCATAGCCCACTTTTAATTTGAAGTCCGGAAAGTAAAGCGCAAGTGAAATACTGACCCAGACCAATTAATTATTAATTGAAAATGAACCCGGTCGGGTCGTCCCTTTCGTTCTTCCACTCTTCGCATTTCTTCTAAAACCCTTGATTAGGGCTTTTCCCGCCCTCTCTCCCTCTTCCCTGTAAACTTTGTTGTACTTTTACTTGCCATTTCAGTGATTCTCAATTATGTGCTAGGGTTTTCTATGTGTAAACTTACATTCTCAGAAAGCTAGTAGAAATTCTTTCATAGTAAGAGCAATGGTGTCGCCAAAGGAACTGTTGTCCATAGTGGAAGCTTCGCTGCTTGGTCCAACCCCTCCAACGCCATCTCAGAGGATAGAGCTCATCCACGGAATTCGGAAATCTCTCCCTTCTCTCCGCTCCCTCCTTTCCTATGCAGTGAGTAAACAAATACTAATTCTGGGCAGCACAGCACGAAACTGTCGATTATATTACTCCTATACCCAATTTGTTGTTGATTTTTTTGGTAGCTGGAGGTGCCAAAGATGATTTTGTTAATATGAGCAATTGTTCTTGAAGAACTCTGTTTAATTTTATGTGTGTTGTAGAATGCTGTTTCTTGAAATTTTTGTTTCTGGAATAGCAAGAATGAGTTGTTTTAGCGAATGTGGTTGCATAATTCTCTGTCATTGTAACATGCAGCCTCCAAAACCATCTGACCGTGCCCAAGTACAGTCCAAAGAAGTGAGACTTCCGGATTCTGGCCCCATCACTCTCGATGATCAGGATGTTCAAATTGTCAGTTTCTACTTTTTCTCTTGTTTCAACTGTGCAACCTATTTCAAAGGCTTGTTTCTTATTTATTCTTAATGTCAGATTTGTTTTGCATGTCTAGTTGATTTTGTTTGTCACATGTAGACAAAAGAATGTGAAATAGTTGATCAAGTTTTCTTTGAACAGACTTATTCTTTGGGTTACTGCACTGGCTTCTACAATGTTCTGTACTCCCATGTGCTAATATATGGGCTGAATCAGCATGTCCTTTATTGATGATAAATGGTATTGAAACTAGGATAGACATGTATGGTCTTGAAAAACCATAGATTGCATTGTATGTGAAAATTTCACCTTGAACCAGCATCCTTTGCTTGAAGGTCTTTATTTTAGATATGCTTTTTTTTTTTTTGGGATGTTCGGTTTTGCAAATTCTGAACATAGACTCATAGAGATTGTTAGTGAAGTGTTTTCCATGTTATTGTTCTCTATTTTTTTGTCTTTGTACATATATTAAGCAATATTTCCAAATATGTGCATCATACCATGTGATATTTTCTCTCAAGTAAATTTTAAATCCTAATTGTGAAGTTTTAAGGTTTTGGATGTCTATTATCGCATATGATGTTCTGCTATATTCATCAATTTTGTCCCAGAAGTTGGAAATGCAAAAAGGTTTCGTTTTGTAAAATTGCTGGGACTAGTTATGGTAGGAATTGAAACCCAAAAGTAGTAGCAAGCAAAGTTGTCAAGAGAAATGAATGAGCTATCAGCATCTTTTCATAATGGGAGGTGTGTGGTTGAAACCATTAATAGATGAAGATTGCTGCTTGAAGTGTTCATGATCATAGAAAGAGTGATGGAGTTGTGTGTTCTACATGCTTTGCTTTTAAGACATTACTGTTATTTGCAAAATGAAATACAAATGACCTTCTGGTTGTCTTTTTCTGCTCAAGGTGTACAGTTTGCATGCTTTTGTAGTTCAGTTTTTTGTTTATTGGTCTTTCTGTTTGTTTCTCTTTATTATGGATCCTAACCTGATATATTGTTATTTTAATTTATTGAAACTGCTTGTAATGGATTAAGTTTTGATTTCCCTGCCTTTTGATTACTATCTTCAATTTTGTTGAAATTTCAGGCGCTGAAACTTAGTGATGATCTTCATCTTAACGAAATTGACTGTGTTCGTTTGCTTGTTTCTGTCAATCAAGAGGTAACTTCCGGCCTTGTTATTTCTCATACTTTTTGCATTAGATGTTTTCATGTCTATGGAGGAATGAAGATGTTAGTCTTCTATCCATACTCTTATGGATGATACGCTGCAGATGGTTAACTAAATGTTGATATGTTGACACACTAACATTTGGTTAATAACCTTTTTGTCATTTAGTGGAGTTTATTGGGAAGAGACTCTTTGGAAATTTTGCGCCTTGCAGCAGGTCTCTGGTATACAGAGAGAAGAGATCTAATAACTGCACTCTATACACTGTTAAGGGTACTGGACTTTTTTATGCTTGATTTGATTAAAGTGATCTTGGTTTTTGACACGTTTTCCAGTGTGTGTTTGAGATCTTGCAAAGTATAATTTGCTTCCTCTCTGTCTCTCTGTCTCTGTATCTCGTCTTTTGCAGGCTGTTGTTCTTGACCAGGGACTTGAAACTGATCTTGTGGCCGACGTCCAGAGATACTTAGAGGATCTGATTAATGCTGGAGTTAGACAGCGATTCATCTCACTTATAAAGGTGTTTAGATGGAATATATCTTCATTTGGCCCTCAAAATAAAATCTCTTCCATTTTGATGTCTTATTTGTCTATACAACAATCATGTATAGTGCTTGAATTTCTTTTGGCAATGTTTTCTAGCTGAGTTGCTTCTCATAATGCTGAATTATGCCAGCTGGAATGGAAAGTTCTGAACAACATGAAAAAATTTACTGACTTCCTAGAGATAATCACCTGTTCTTATGGAAAAATGAATTTTATGATAGTGTGTAATTAATCTTGTTTGAGTTCTTAAGATAGTTAGTATTATAAGTGTGGAAGATTTTCTGGTACTTTTGTATAAAAAGTATTGTCAGTCCTGTTATTGATATTACTACTGTAGTCATGTGCTTCATAATCTGCTTGTCCTCTGTTTCTATAGGAACTAAATCGAGAAGAACCTGCTGGTATGGGCGGGCCAAGTTCTGAAAGCTACATTATTGACTCAAGGGGTGCACTAGTGGAACGGCGAGCTGTTGTTTCTAGGGAAAGACTCATTCTTGGTCACAGCCTTGTTCTCTCTGTTTTGGTTTTGCGGGCAGGTTGTGTATAGTTGCTGCTTAATTTCCTTAGAATATGTCTTCCTTGGTTAACTTGCAATAAACTTTAAACTAAAAAATGTTGAAATTCTTGATTTTGTTACTGCAATGTCCACAGCTTTGCAAAGTCCCTTTGCGTTTGTATCTATTATGTAATAGCTAATACTTATCTGAATCACAATTTGATGTTGGTCCATGTAGTATGAAATGTTCTCACGTATTTGAGGCTGTGGAATACTTAGCTGAACCATCATTTGATATTGGTGCATGTAAAATGAACTCTGGAATTCGACTACATGAATCATAAATGGGTTGCCTTTGTCAGAGTATTTTAAATGAAAGTTGGGTTTCCCTTGCCTTTGTTTCAGTAGATGCTTGTAGTCTCTATGAATTCTCCTCCTTCATTCTAAGCACTTTCTACCTTCAAAAGGCTGGTCTAGGCTTTATGGTTTTACGCAAATCTAGCTTCTTTTCCTTCTTCTCGGGATCAAACATCAATTGCTATTTATTTCATTTGGCCTATTTGAATCAAAATGTAATGAATCTTTATATTTTCAAGAGTTGATGTCTTCTTGTACTGGCATTCCTCTTATCTTCTTGATGCTCTAAACTTTAAGGTATAAGAGTGTTCCAGCCAAGTACCATATGCCTATTAACCATTTGAACTTGGAGGTTTTCATCCACTATTGTTCAAACTAAGATTTCAAAGACAAAGGAAGTAAATTCGAAAGCAAGGATCTCCCTCCCTCGCCCCCTCTCTCTCTCCCATGCTTGAGGAATACTATCAACCTAGTGATATTGTATATCTTTAAAATGCTACTGGCTGAGGATTTCTAGTCTTCTCAAATTGTGCTCCATTATGATCTCCAGCCTCTCATGTTTTCTTCTTGTTTGGCTCCCTTTCATTGCCTTCTCTCTACATGCGCGAGAAATCTCTCTTTTTTGTTTTTATTTTTACGTGGATGGATTGAAGGTGGAAAAGGCTTGTCCTTCTTGTCTTTGAACTGCGTCAATAGATAAATTTTGCCTTCTCTCTACTTTGTCCACCATTTTTGAAATTGTTGCTACTTCTGCTAATAATTTATCTCAGATTTTGAGTTATTATAAGTTGCTCCTTGCAGGCCCCAAAGATATAAAGGACATCTTTACTACTTTAAAAGATAATATTGAAGAAGTTAATGGTAGCACTGACACTTTGAACCATCAGGTTTGTCTTGCTTACAAGGTCTATTTTTAAGTATGTTGTGTTTATTATTGTCTTTGCAAAAATAAAAAGTGCTTGCATTGTTGTATATTTGTTTTTTTTCACATGAATTAGGAAAATAGTCAAAAATAAATTTAGGATTTGTTCTTTGCACTAATTCGTTTTGCAAAAGTTCTGATCTACAAAAGTTAATGATATCTAATGCAAGTAATATTTCATTCTCTACTTGTTCTTTCCCCAAATATTTAAATGTTCTGATTTTATTTTGTTAGTTTAAAAGACTTTCTCGTAGGTTTTGAAGCATGTTTAGTGTACATGATGTAACACCCCACTACACATGAATCCAAAAAGGGAAGGGATGTCGCCTTGTCCAATGGACTAGGGGTTTTTATAACTAGGTAAATGATAAAACTAAAGCAAAAAATAAATCAAAATCTTATTACATGAGAAACATTATCTACAAGTCTCATAATTCTAATAAATCGTAACAACTCTCTCAAACAAAAACAAAAACAAGAGATTGTTTGTAGCTAACTTCTAATAGTGCTCAACCTGGTCAAAGCTGGCAATCCTTGAAATTTGACATCAAATGGAGTGTAAGAAATACATATCAGTAAGACCTGTGTGTGCTCGTGTTCGAGACAAAATAGATTTTATGAATGCACTTTGAAATCGTTTAACAAAAATTGATTGCAAGTTAGGTGTCTTCCATAAATAGCAATGAGTGGTGTTTAACACAATTCCATCAGAAAACTCAGTTATGTAATTTCATAAAAGAAGCCACTCTAAATAAATGAGTTATGAAACTTTGCATCATAGCCTTGCCATGAAACCCTGCATCATGGCAAACAATATCACTACAAAGTTCGTGTACGGCCCACTGGGTAAGATGCTCCTACATCTCTTACCTTAACAGACTAGATGTCCACCTCGGAATTACAGCCCGCTTGGATTGTGGTGCTAGCTCGGACCGACCTGACCTACTGTAACTGTCGCCTTTTCCAGATAGAGCTCACTTCTCGAAAGTGGCCTCCCACTGAGAGACTTGCCCTACCTTTCAAAAGTTAGTCCTAGTAGCCTACCCTTATTGAGTACCCAACGCTTCATTATATTGTTCAAAATCCAAATCTCAATGTAAACATTTTCAACACTTGGTTCATGCAAGCATGGTTTCGAAATAAATTATTGTAAAATTGTTTTATAAATAAAAGGTGATTTTTCATTTAAGCCCTTGTTTGTATAAAATTCTTTAGTATAAAATAATCAAGATTGCATTCCAAATAATCACATCATTGAGATAACTTTCATTTCACAAATGACTTGCAATTCAGAGTTTTAGTAGCAAATATTTAATGCAAGGACTTACTTGGAATAATTTAGGTTGATAATTAATGTTAACTGCCTTAATCTAACACTTCAATTACCCCTTATCTAAAATCACATAATAAACTACTGTCACATCATAATATGACCATAATGTAGCCAAGTCACTTAAATCAATAGATCTAGGACATAACTAATCTATCATGTTTTTCTATACCAACTTATCAAATAATATGCGTAATCCAATGACTATCTCAAATATGCATATGTACATCTTTAAATGAATCAACCTATCTGTCATAGGATTCCTTGATCTATCAATTTGACGAATAATAGTCTCCCTATCTTACATTCTTAACAAAGGACCATCAAGTTCATACAACGGTTTAACCCACGTCTTCCATGATCATTCTATTAGCAAAGCATGCTCATCTAAATCAACAAATATAACTAGTCCATCACATGAGTCCACATATTCTTAGTAAATCAGCTTCCATAAATCTTTCACCCAAAGTAAAAAAGGGACTGCTTGAATTACCTTTTAGTGAGGAGCGACTATAAAGATCCAAAAGTGACTCCTTTGATCAGCAAATTTTGAACTCGTGAGGGAAGAACTTGCTTAGGTCCTCTAGGGTTTTCCACGTGGTTGCAAGAGAAAAGAGGAGAAATCAGCCCCCGTTGGTTTTGGTCCAAAGGGAAAAGAAAAGAGACAGAGATGAAGAACTTGAAGTAAGAAAATCGATTTACCTTGAGGAGATTCGTTAAGAAGGCTTCAATTGTTTTTGAAGAGAAGAGGCCGAGTGATGCTGATTCTATGACTGAAAACAAGAGAGATTTAGGAGAGGTTTTTGCTTCGGTTTCTTTTTTCTTGGTGCAAAGAAAAGATGTGTTTTTCGATTTCGTGTGTGTGCACGATATCCGAATGGCAGCTATGTGTGTGAGTGTTTTGGTTTTGCTGAAGTTGCTACTGGAATTTGGTGCAACTGCAGAAAGCTTTTTGGCTGTGTGAGTGTTAAGGGTGCCGACTGAAGCTTGCTGGATTTCAGTTTTGTTTTCGTGTGAGTGTATGAGTCCTGGCCGAAAATGGGTGTTCAGTTTTGTATGTGTGTTGGCTGCTGTGATTGATGACGTAGCATGGCTGAGGTCATGATGGGATTTAGATAGCTAATATTTTATTCAATATAGGAAGATAAAAATTCAGAGTTTTAAGAAGATAGAAGTTTATCTTCAGCTGGCTTATGTTTTGGCCCTATGGTGGAGAAAAGAAAAAAAAAAAAAATATATATATATATATATATATATCTTCAGCTTCTGAAGGTGACTCACTGATCGGCTGATTAAGGAGAGGAGTATGAGCTTGGGTAGCCGAAACATTGAGAAGGAATAATGAAGTTTTGCTTAAGGGAAAATTCTGCTTATCTTAGAATAGAGTTGGAGAACATAAGATGAGGTTTTCCAGCTATCCCTAAGTATTTGAGTAGCACTAAGCTACTCTCAATAGGGTCTGATATTAGCTTCAAGAATTGCTAGTATTTCCATCCCTACAAAGGAAGGAACTCAAACGAAAAAAAAAAAAAAAAAAACGAAAAGCTGAAAAAAATCTGATTGTATATAGGTTAATTAGCAGCCAACGGGTAATAGAGATTAATTGGATTTTAGAAGATAAGATCATAAAAGAAAAATTCTGATTTGCATGATATAAAATCTCAGAATATATGATAAGGTTTCCAGCCTTTCTTCAGGTATTGGAGCAGAGTTAAATCAGTCCCTAAGGTGGCGAATTAAAACTAAAGAATTTTAGAATCATTGAAATAGTGATTGTAAGAGATAATTAAATAATTTTCAAGGATAAAATCTGTTTTTCATGAAAATACCATGTAGAAGAAATCTTGATGGCGGCTGTAAGTTCTAGACTAGCTGAAGTTCTAATCAAATAAGTACAAAAGGAATTCTCCGTAGAGATAATTGAAATTTAGAGAAGATAAATAAAAGAACCAGAATTTTCTCAACGAAAAATCATTTAGGATTAAAATGCTGAATTTTCAGGATATTTCCTTTCCAAATAGTGGCTGGTAATTCATTTCTTCAGCTATCCGAAATCCTGGATTGTATAGGTTTTGGGAGTGTATTTTAAAAAACAAGGGAAATCTGATTGTATGGATAATTTATTATAAATAGCTAAACGACATTAAAAGGATATTAATGTTTTAAGTTTCAGAACAAGAGAATGAAACTTCTTATCTTTTATTCATCAATTATAAGGGTATATATACAAGTATAGAGATCCTATAATAGGAAGTAAAATATCCTATATTAATTACAATAAATCAGCCCTCTAATTCCTATTATTTAGCCTACAAATCAGCCTATATTTGTTAACAATCTAATCCCTACAAATCAGCCTATATACAATCTGTAACAATCAATCTAATCCCTACAAATCAGTCTATATACAATTTGTAACACTCTCCCTCAAGCTGGAGTGTAGATATTAATCACGCCCAGCTTGTTACATAGATAATCAATCCGGGCCCCGTTAAGACCTTTGTGAATAAATCACCTAATTGTTCTCCAGTCTTCACATGACCTGTAGTGATCAAACCTTGTTGGATCTTTTCACGAATGAAATGACAATCAATCTCAATATGTTTCGTTCGTTCATGAAAGACTGGATTGGAAGCAATGTGAAGTGCAGCTTGATTATCACACCATAGCTTTGCAGGTACTGAGACCTTAATTCCTACTTCAATGAGAAGCTGATATACCCATATGACTTCGCACACAGACTTGGCCATAGCTTTGTATTCAGCTTCCGCACTTGATCGTGAGACTACATTCTGTTTCTTACTCTTCCATGAAACCAAATTTCCCCTAACAAAAACACAATATCCTGAAGTAGATCTCCTATCTTCCTTACACCCTGCCCATTCAGAATCTGAAACACATTCGATCCTAGTATGACCATGATTGCCATATAGGATTCCACGTCTAGGAGCACCTTTTAAATAGTGTAGAACTTGTTCTATTGCCTTCCAATGATTAACAGTTGGTGATGACATGTACTGGCTCAGCACACTCACTGAATAAGCAATATCAGGATGTGTCACAGTAAGATAATTCAACTTGCCAATAAGTCTTCTGTACCTTTCAGGCTTTGCAAATAATTCTCCTTCTTTGGTTAATTGTAAATTAGGAACCATTGGAGTACTACATGGTTTAGCACCCAACTTTCCCGACTCTGACAGTAAATCAAGCACATACTTCCTCTGAGATAGGAAGATTCCCGTCTTACTCCTGCTAACTTCAACACCCAAGAAATACTTTAACATCCCCAAGTCTTTGGTATGGAACTGAGTATGAAGAAAGGACTTTAGAGACGAAATTCCTCTCGAGTCACTACCTGTGATTACAATATCATCCACATATACAACTAACAGAATAATACCTCCATCAGATTGTTTATAGAAAACAGAATGATCTGACTTGCTCTTTTGCATCCCAAACTTCTCAATAGCCTGGCTAAATATTCCAAACCAAGCCCGAGGACTCTGTTTCAAGCCATAGAGAGATTTTTGCAGACGGCAGACTTTCCCATTCTCCCCCTGAGCAACAAAACCAGGTGGTTGCTCCATATAGACCTCCTCCTAAAGATCACCATGGAGAAATGCATTCTTTATGTCTAACTGATGCAGCGGCCAGTCATAAGTTGCTGCAAGGGAAATAAATAACCTGACAGAAGCAAGTTTAGCAACAGGCGAAAAAGTATCATGATAGTCCACGCCATAAGTCTGAGCATATCCTTTAGTAACAAGTCTAGCTTTCAATCGAGAAATGGAGCCATCAGGATTAATTTTGACAGTAAACACCCATTTACATCCAATAACTTGTTTACCTGCAGGTAAGGTAACCAAAGTCCATGTACCATTGACATCTAGAGCATTCATTTCCTCAATCATAGCATTCCGCCATCCAGGATGAGCTAATGCCTCTCGAACAGTTTTAGGGACAAAAACAATGTCAAGGGATGTAAGAAAAGCACAAGAAGAGGAAGATAAATGGTTGTAAGAAACAACTGAGGAGATTGGGTAAGTACATGTACGTTTACCTTTTCTCTGAGCAATAGGAAGATCAAGATCATCTTTGGTAGTCGGATTTGTTGACAGAGAGACTGGTTCATCAGGGCATGATTCTGGAGACTCAACAACCAAGTTAGAACGTGGCGGATGTGGGCGACGCGAGTAGGTGTATTGGATGGGAGGCTTAACTGGTGTAGGGGGAGGTGGACCTAAATTGGGTATGACATCATAGATTAACAAATCATCATCCTCCCCCTAACTCACAGAACCTGAAGATGAAGATAAAGGTGTTTGTTCCAAAAAAGTAACATCAGCAGACATAAGATACTTACCGAGACTAGGACAATAACAACAATACCTTTTTTGCACACGGGAATAACTCAGAAACATACACTTTAAGGACTTAGGATCCAGTTTTGTAACGTTAGGACGAACATCCCGAACAAAACAAGTACAACCGAATATCTTTGGTTCTATAGGAAACAATTGTTTATTTGGAAATAGAGTGTAGAAAGGAGTATTACCAAACAAAACATAGGAAGGCATACGATTGATTAGAAAATAAGCAGTAGACACAGCATCAGCCCAGAAGCATTTAGGAACCTGCATTTGAAATAACAAAGCTCTAGAAGTTTCAAGAAGATGTCTATTCTTTCTCTCAGCAACCCCATTTTGTGAAGGGGTGTTAACACAAGAAGTCTGATGGAGAATACCCTGCTCAAGCATGTATTTTTGAAAATTGCCGGAAACATATTCTTTTGCATTATCACTTCTTAAGATTTGTACAGGTTTACCAAATTGGGTGCGAATTTCAGCACAAAAGGAAGAAAAGTGACAAAATAATTCTGAGCGATTTTTCATCAAATAAAGCCATGTCATTCTAGAATAATCATCAACAAAAGTAACAAAATATCTAAAATCAGTTTTAGAGGTAACTGGACAATGATCCCAAACATCAGAATGTACTAACTCAAAGGGAGCAGTAGCTCGCTTATTGACGCTAGGACTGGAACTAAGACGATGGTGTTTAGCAAACTGACAAGACTCACAATCTAATGAATTAATGTTTGTAAACTGAGGACAAAGTTTCTTTAACATAGAAAACGAAGGATGACCCAATCGACAATGTGCATCAAAAGGAGAGATTGTTCCGGCACATGCTATAGACCTTAGTTTCGGTGTATCAAGAATGTAGAGACCGTCAGACTCATGTCCTTTACTAATAATCTTCTTCGTCATGAGATTCTGAAATAAACAATAACCAGGAAAAAATGAGACACAACAATTAAGGGCACGAGTAAGTTTGCTGACAGAAATCAAATTAAAAGACAGTTGTGGTAGGCTCAGAACAGATGATAAACGGAGAGATGATATGGGATTACTGGTTCCAAACCCAATAACACTAGATGTTGAACCATCGGCTAAAGTAACAGGAGTGATGGATTTATGTGGCTGAAAGTTAGAAAGTAAATTGGGATTACCTGTCATGTGATCTGTAGCACCAGAATCAATGACCCATTTTGAAGAAGAGGAAACAAGACATGTATTGGGTGCACTTGTCTTGACAAGAGCAGTAACATGACCGGATGGCTGTTTCACTGTTGCTTGAAGCTGAGTCAATCTGGCATACTCATCCGTAGATATTGTAACAGACTTTTCATAGATCTCAGAATTGGATACAATATAGGCAGACTGAGCTTTCTTATACTGCAGCTTCCGACAGTCCCGCTTGATATGACTTGGTTTATGACAATAGTGACATACCATTTCTCCTTGCTCCTGTACACGATTTCCAGTAGTCTTATCAGAGGTGTTGGACCCTAACCCCATGCTCTTACGGTTGCCACTACTATTGTAGTGTTGTCTTCCTGAGTCAGATGTGGTAGTACGGCTAAGAAGAACACTGTTAGGCTGAGTAGATAGAACAGGTAACGTATTGTCTGTGCGGAGAACTCTCCAAAAAACATCTTCTAGACAGGAAATTTCTGAACTGGAAAGAATTTGAGATTTGGCAATCTCAAATTCAGACGGGAGACCGGCTAGAAAACTCATAACAGCCATCTTCTCTCGTTGATTCCGTTGTTCTTCCACATTAGTACTGAAGGGAAGCAACATATTGAGCTCTTCATAAGTTTTCTTGAAGTCCATAAAATAACTGGTGAGAGACTTATCTCCTTTATCTGCCCTGTAAAACTCCTTGCAAACATCATAGATACGAGAGAAATTTCCTTTTCCAGAATATAAGAACTGCAAATAGTTCATTAATTTTTTTACTGTCTTACAATGAGTAACTAGACCAACCACCTCACTATCAATAGAATTACAAATTTGTATATACAAACGAGCATCGTCTCTCATCCACGACAATCTAGAGTCATCTGTAGGTGGATCATCAGTTAGATGACCATCCATAGAAATACTGAGCAGATATAATTCAATCATATGGTTCCAATAAAGAAAATTAATTCCATTTAATTTATGGTCCGTGATTTTTGAAACCAACGGAACCATATTAGAAACAATTCTAGTCTTTTTGTCAGACATAATTGCTAAGAAAAGTCAACAAGATAACAGATTACCCACAAGAATGAGTCACTAGGTGCTGGCTAATCGGCACGACGTACCTCCCTGAGTTGGCGGTGTCTATAGAAGAACCTCCAAAGCCTGCACTTTGAATACGGCAGCAGCCTCTCTCACACCCAATAACCCAGAAAAAAATATCTATGAACAGAACCTTTGCTCTGATACCATGTAAGTTTCAGAACAAGAGAATGAAACTTCTTATCTTTTATTCATCAATTATAAGGGTATATATACAAGTATAGAGATCCTATAATAGGAAGTAAAATATCCTATATTAATTACAATAAATCAGCCCTCTAATTCCTATTTTTTACCCTACAAATCAGCCTATATTTGTTAACAATCTAATCCCTACAAATCAGCCTATATACAATCTATAACAATCAATCTAATCCCTACAAATCAGCCTATATACAATCTGTAACAAATGTAAACAAAATTCTGGTTTCATCTAATAAATATCTACAAGACCAAATGCCTAAATTATTGGGATTAAATCCCTCAAAGATATTAATGAAATAGAAGAGATTAATAATGTTTGAATTGAATCAAAACTAGGAGGGAATCCCTAAGAGTTTCAAGCTCTCAAAATGGCGGCTGATCATGAGAATTTTGGCCACTAGAAATGGAGAATTTTTTATTTATTTTGCTAGAGTTAGGATTCAAACTCGAGTCGCCAAGAGATACTTCCCAATTAATAACCGCTACATCACAATAATGCTTGTGTCCAAATCTCACAATCAAATTCACTTCATCTATCTCTCATGCATCTACTACTCCAGGATAAATTCTAATCCCAAGATAAACTCATCTAAAGCATCCTTAGGGTTAATATAAATTCCCTAAGTAAACTCACACACAAATAATCATAGAAACAACTATGCACATACACATACACACAACCATTAAATACCTCAATAATCATTTTATAAACACATGTGCTCATGCATGATGCCATACAATGCCCTTAGTTCCTCATGTGCTAAGGGCAGGTTTAGGCGGGGTTTTACACATGATGCCTAAAGAAATAGGAGAGATCGAGACTTCTCCTTTCTCTCCTCTTCGTTGTTGTTCCAAGTTCGTATAATTCTTATTGCATTCCAAACTTGTACTGTCAATATGGCTTGACAATTTAATAAATAGGTGTATTCAGAAATGTCTGGAGTATTGATGGCCATTTTGATTGTCTTTTTCACGTTTCAGGTCCATGATCTGGTTTCCTTTGGTGCATACTGGATAACTTTTTTCTTGTTTTTTTTAGTATTTCCCTGTGTTCCTCCTTTTTTCCCTGCCGCAGAGGAAGACAACCACAAGAGATCTTGTTAATTTTTCATAAAATACAGGAAGAAAGTCAAAATGCAGATCATCTGTTGTTTTCAGACTTACTGGGTTGTTTATTTTCTTATGCCTACAATAGTCCATGTTTAGAGCTGGCCTTGATGTGTATCGCACAACAGATGCAATCTTTGTGTATACTTTCTGCATGCTGGAATTTGTGGATAGATTTCTAATGCTATGGCAATAACCAAGATTCTTTGTATTTTTAGAGTACCTGCTAATTTTTTTGGTTCTTATTTTTTGATTTAATTATTCTCTGTTGTTTCTGGTACATGGTTCAATTGATTGTTTTGTTTGTGCAGGTTATATATAGCCTTCTTTTTTCTCTTGTGATTGCTCTCATATCTGATGCATTGAGTGCCGTGTCCGATAAAGTTTCTGTCCTGTCTCGTGATGCTTCCTTTAGGCCTGATTTCCACCACACTGTAAGTTGAAAAATAATTTCTTTATCTTCCTCCCAGTGTTTGCCCATTTTTTACTTCAGTAATGTTTTTTAGGTGATGATTGCTGGAAATGATCCGCTCATTGAGGGCTTTGTTGATTGCGTAAGGCTTGCATGGGTAGTGCATTTAATACTAAAACAAGAGGGATTTGATGTAAAGGAGATGTTATCTGGTGCTTCATCTAATGATACCCAATATATTTGTTCATGCTTGGACATCATTTTCTCAAACAATGTTTTCCAGTTTTGGCTGGATAGGATTCTTCGTACTCCAGCTTACCAGGTTAGCATTTTTTCCTGTTCTGACATTTGAAGGAAAAAAGGGGAAGCATTCACTATCATAACTGATGGAATAAGCCAGTGCTTCGGGAGTGGACTACTTCTGGATAATGACATATTGATGTTAGAAATACCTCATTCTTTGTAAATGAGCGAGTTTGGTAGTGTCGTGTGTTCTGAGATGACTTCCTTCCCCTCTTCTCTCTCTCTCTCTCTCTCTAAAACCCCCAGGATATTCTCATACTTGTTGATAGTATTATTGTGTTTTACTGGAGTTTTCTTTAGTCGATACTTTTTGGACTAATGGTTTCATGTGATTTCTAAAAATTGTCATTTATGTTGATGCCGAATTTGTATTGTTTGTTGGAGTACCATTTACCTCTGCTATTCTCTGTTGATTTTTCTTTTATGGATAGTTATATTGAATTTTTTGGAAAAATTTATTGTTCATTATGGATGGCCTTTTGTGTTTTCTCCTCTGATCCGGTGGTTTGGGGCTACCCTTCTCTTTCTCTCTCTTCTGTGAGTGCTATTGTTTGTGTTATTACTTCATTCTGCTTACCTTCAAATCACTGAACCATTACACCTCTGCCTTATTCAGCTTGCTTCAGTTACACTTCTATTACTTGTGCAGAATGATGATGAGGACATGATCTACATGTATGATGCCTATCTTCACAAACTGATTACTTGCTTTCTCTCCCATCCGCTTGCTAGAGACAAGGTAACTTGACCTCATTTCTCTGCATGTTCCAACAACTACTCTTTGGGTGTTTACACTTGATATTAAAAGTTACAAATGTCAACAAAACAGGAGCTTTATTCAGAAGTTTACGTCTTTTAGAAATCATTGGTCTTAGAAATAGCAAGGGCAGTCTTGTTCTACCCTTTTTTTTGGCTTTGTTATGATGTATGGTCCTTTCCTTTTCTTCATTGAATTTTGCCTCATTCACTGATCATACTGGATGGCCAGAGGGTTGACTACAATTTTACCTACTGAAGTTAGGAGGTCACACTTTACATTGCTGGAAATTTATGCACCAACTACTGGAACTCTAATGGATTATGGTTGTAAATTTAGTGTGTGAAGAGGTTCTTGCTCAAAATGTATAATTAAAAGGTTGTGGCTGTTGCTCTCTGGTGCTTGATCTTTAGTTTTGGCATTCTAGGTTTTCTGATACAAGTATACTAAACAATTCTAAAAGAAAAGCTTTGTTGAAATGTGCTTTTTTTAGGCATGGTTCAAGGTGTTGAAAATGAAGGGTACAGGTAGTTAATTATGCATCTATTTGTGAGTCTTTTTTTGCTCTGAGTATTAGAGCAATAGTTGCATTCTGTCATGTGTATTCAATATAACATATGATGTAGTTTGTATTTCTATCTTATTCATTAACAGAAATAGTGTTTGTACCAAGTCAAGTCAATACTTTGCAGTCTATACTTCTATCATCTTTTCATTTTGTCATGCTTACTTTGGAGCTTCTGTATAGGTTAAAGAAGCAAAAGAAAAGGCAATGACATTGCTTAGCCCATACAGGCAGGCTGCTTCACATGATCATATGGTGGATAATAGTGCAGATTCTCAGCAAGCTAGTGGAAAATTACCTCAATCTTTTGTGTCTTTATTAGAGTTTGTGAGTGAAATCTATCAGGTAAGTTTACTGATAAATCTTCTTCTTCTTCTTCTTCTTCTTCTTCTCAGAATTTTGTAATTTTAAAATCATTAGATGGTAATTAGCCCCCGTGTTTCTAAGATATTGCTTTATTGATTATCAACATTTGCATGGATATGGAGATCCATTTTGCAGTTTTCATAGTAAACAATGTGGTGAAGCATTTATTGCCTTTGGATCTACAAAAATGAAGAAAGTGTTTATACCTACAGGATAGCATATGTTGTTTCGACTGTTCGGTATCTGGTAATCTAAGATATTATGAGGTTTGGATTTGTTTTAGACTTGCCTTTTGGAATTATATGATTTTCTTTTAGAAACCTTTCCAGCAATTGAACCATCTGGTTGGTGGTTACCTAGGTAGTTTTGCCATTCAGAATGGTGGGAATTGTACAGGCTCAAGCAGCGTGTCTGGTTGAGCAGCACTTGTTAAATGCAGAAAAGTGATTTGTTAAATTGGAATTTTTATTTTTCCATTGAGCCTTTCATCATTGTGCAAAGTTATGGAGACAATGATCATTTTAAATATGTCAAAGTGAGCTTGTGACACTATTTTTTTGAATGGAAAAATCACATTGTCTCATGACTCCATCGAAGTTAGAAGTAAATCTGGATTTGTTTATCTATGTCTCAGAAGCAGCAATTGGATAGGAACTCAGACGTCGATTACCAAATGTAACCTTTGTAGTACCATACCTTTCTGATTGGGACCGGAATTCAACTAGTAGATCTTGGTATTGGTTTCCTGCAGATATTGTGGGGAAACCATTTGATGAAAAACTTGCTACTTAATTTTGACAATTGAAATGACTATGGTGCTTTTGAGTTTCTTGTTTGTGTTGCAAAGCCATGATCTTGTATATGCCACCATTATGTGTGGAAGGTGGACAGTCTATATTCAATATCCCCTTGGAAACTCTCAAAGCATCAGCTTCATTTGTTGATACTGGTAGACCAATGAGCAAGTGTATTTTTAACACCTTCTTTGTGATGTAAGTTTCAGCTTACAACTGATTAGCATCTATTCGGTCCTAGGAAGTTCACCATATGGAAAAGAGGAATAAGTTTTTACCATATGTAGCTGTAAAATAGACTGTATCACCCCTTTCACTTGGGAAATAAATACTATAGAGGAAGTAGGCATATGTTGGTGTGTAAATCACTTATAACTGTGTTTTGCAGAAACTGAAATCGCTAGAATTACCCTTTGTTTTGTTCTAAAGATCAACCTGATGCATCTTTTTTCTCGTTTGACTGTGTTTCTGTGCTATCTTTCATTAGAAGGAACCTGAGCTGCTGTCAGGGAATGATGTTTTGTGGACATTTGTGAATTTTGCGGGAGAGGACCATACCAACTTTCAGACATTAGTGGCATTCTTGAAAATGCTGAGCACCCTGGTATGTGAATTGCTTGAACTTCATCATATTGGGGTGTGAATTATAATTACTCACTCCATTTCAAAATACTTGTTCATGAAACCTTTTGCACATAGATTAAGAGAGTTGAAAACAATACTACAATTTAGATAAAGTTCCCATTCTACCCATATTAAAAACATGATAAGTATTGGTTGGTGAAAATGTCCAAGAAGCAAGAAGAAAGAAGAGTTTTGAAAAGTTGTGCAGTTGACTTAGAATAAACGAGGGTAAAATTGGAAGAAACTAATCATTAGTTCTAGAAATATATACATGAACAAGTATTTTGGAACAAAACAAAAAAGTTTCATGAACAAGTATTTTGAAACGGAGGGAGTACTATTTATCTTAGAGATAATTTCTCAAGTTTTCATATGGCAATTCCTTTCTATTCAGGCTTCTAGTCCAGAGGGAGCTTCAAAAGTTTTTGATTTACTTCAAGGAAATGCATTTCGTTCTATTGGGTGGAGCACTTTGTTTGATTGTTTATCAATATATGAGGAAAAGTTCAAGGAGTCTCTTCAGAATCCTGGGTCGTTATTACCAGAGTTTCAGGAAGGCGATGCAAAAGCTCTTGTTGCATATCTGAATGTTCTGCAGAGGGTAATCTTCATTAGGCCTGTCTTATTCAGTACCTTTTTCATTTCTTTTGCACACTTTAGAAACACTAAGAGGACATCTATCATCTTTGATGTTTTAGGTTACATATTAGATTTCTTTTTCAACATGGAGGGCATTGTAGTTTAACCTGCTTAGCTGTTAGTGGGTCTGATTTTTTTCCCCCTCCTTTTCCCTGAGACGTTTGGTCTGTAACTGAATGGTGATGCTATGATTATACAAAGCATGAAGGTTTAAAGGATTATAACTTTCTTTCCTTTTTTTTTTTTTTGTGTGCATATTAGGTTGTGGAAAATGGGGATCCAGTGGAAAGGAAGAACTGGTTTCCTGATATTGAGCCATTGTTCAAGCTTCTTAGTTATGAAAATGTGCCTCCTTATCTGAAGGTTATGAATGCAGCTACACTTCTTGTCCTCAACCCTATTCGTCTATTTATTTTATTCCCTTTTGCTGGCTTTGTCTCTGATGCATGGTTGACTGCTTTCGTGAACTTACATTTAATAGGGTGCTCTCCGCAATACAATAGCTACTTTTGTGAAAGTTTCTCCAGTTCTAAAAGATACAATTTGGACTTATTTAGAGCAATATGATCTACCAGTTGTTGTTGGTCCTCAAGTTGGGAGCAATGCTCAACCAATTGCCACGCAGGTATGCACTATGTATAGCATTAAATGTAGTTTATGCTTTGTGAGATTGTTTAGGAGGGTCAATTGACAGATTGAAGTACATTTCTCAGCTTCACAGCTCCACTGTTCTTTTTCTTTTGATGATGGCTTAAGATCTAACAAATATGGAGATTTTTGTGATACATATGTGTTAAGTTTTGTGTTATTTCCCCTATTTTACATCAACAAATGAAGCCACTTTTTCAATGTTTACAACAGAAAACATGTTGCATCAAAGTTTTGGTAATACGTAATTGATGAATGTAATTTGGGCAAGCAAAGATAAATTAATTAACTGGCATGGTTGTCCCCTTTAGACAAGGGACCTTTTTCTTTATGCCACAATATTCTGGTGGTTGGTAATGGGAGCCTTAACCTCAGAAAAGTTAGTTGTCTTTCTGTGGTTCTCTCCCTCGCTCTCCCTTCAGTTGTATTGTGAAGTTCATTATTTTTTTTCTGAAGTATATTTTAGAGGCTTAAACTGTATTGGTGTGTGCATATGGAAATACACATATTTTGCAAGCTAAATGCTTTTAGATCTTGGTACATCTTTTTGTTTGAAACACATTTATTAATGTTTCATCTATTTTACACTGCAGGTATATGACATGCGATTTGAGTTAAATGAGATAGAAGCAAGGAGAGAGCAGTATCCTTCTACTATATCCTTCATCAACTTGCTAAATTCACTTATTGCGGAGGAAAGGGATTTGAGTGATCGAGGGCGTAGGTACTTTGCTAGGAAAAATGTTTAGTGCTGCCTTTTTGGTGGTTAACAAAATGATATGTTCATATGTCATAAGTTGAGTGATGTTCTGCAGATTTGTTGGCATCTTCCGGTTCATATCTGATGATGTGTTTGGACCATTTCCTCAGAGAGCCTATGCTGATCCATGTGAGAAATGGCAGTTGGCTGTTGCTTGTCTTCAGCACTTCCAGATGTGAGTTGGGTTTGTTTTGATTTGTTTTTTCCAATCTGAATATATCCAGTAGGAACTACATGTCCAATCTTTTTCCACTTATTCATGGAAAGTCTGAAATTAACTGCAACAACTATCATTTGTAGGATACTGAGCATGTATGATATTAAGGATGAGGACATTGACAGTGTTAATGCATCTCAGCATTCACTGGTGGGACAATCCGCTCCACTTGAGATGCAGCTTCCTGTCGTGGAGTTAATGAAAGTATTGTTTGTTCTTGTTGATGCCTCTTCATTTTTGCCCAGGATTTTTTGGTTTCTATATTGCTACTGTAGCTATTGTTCCAGCTAAACACTAATAGGAGCCTTTGGTTTGCATCACATGCCTACCTATGTTTCTCTACCCTTGTTACTTGAGATGAGCAACCTTTTCCTTTCATGAATACCCCCTTCTGGCTCTTGTACACCTAGAAGAAAGTTTCATAGTTTTCACCATGAGTTATTCTTTAAATTTCTGCTGATGACTTGGATAGATGAGTTGAGGGAATCATTTTTCCTTCTATTGATATTGTTCTTATAATAATTTACAGCATAATTACAGCCCAATATCAGGAATAGAATCACTGATTTAGGGGGAAAGAATATCAGCAAAAAAGGAAAAGAAATCAGCCATAATTTCCTAAAAAGATGTGACAGTTAGAAGACCCCTAGTTACCATATTTACATGATTACAGCTTTACATGATTACAGCTCAATCTTGGTCAATCTTTCTCCACACTCCCCCTCAAGCTGGGTTTAAAGATGTGTTCCATGCCCAGCTTGTCTACTAACCAATCAAACTGTTTCTTGTGTAATCCCTTCATGAGCAAATCAGCTGTTTGCTCCTTAGTAGGGACATAGTCCACACAAATCACCCCATCATCTAATTTTTCCTTGATGACGTGCTCGTCAACATTCACATGCTTTGTAGGATCATGAAGTACTGGATTATGTGCAATCGAAATTGCTGCTCTGTTATCACAGTGCATCTTCATTGGCATAGACTCTGAAGTCTTCAACTCCAATAATAATCTCTTAATCCATAAGACCTCATAAATTCTCTGTGCTAAGGCTCTGAACTCAACCTCCATGCTGCTTTGAGCTACTACATTCTGTTTCTTGCTTCGCCAGGGGACTAAATTGCTACCCACAAACGTGCAATATCCAGAAGTAGACCTTCTATCAGTTAGGCATCCCACCCAGTATGCATCAGTGTAGGCTTAAACAGAAGACCTTTACTTGGTGTCCTTTTTAGATACCTCAGGATCCGATACACTGTTTCAAAATGTTCAGACCCAGGCGAGTGCATAAATTGATTGACAACACTCATTGGAAAGGCTATATCAGGTCGGATGTGGGACAAATAAATCAGCCTCTCGACAAGTCTCTGATATCTCTCCCTCTCCTTTATAGATTCTGTTCCTGTTGGTTGTAGTCTGGTGTTGGGCTCCATAGGTGTTTCAACAGGCTCACATCGTAGCATACCTGTTTCAGTCAACAAATCAAGGACATACTTATGTTGATCGACAAATATACCTTCCTTGGATCTCGCAAACTCCATTCTAAGAAAGTATTTCAAAACTCCCAAATCGTTGATTTCGAATTCTATTGCTAGCTTCACTTTAAGTTCTCCAAGTTCCTTGTAGTCACTTCCTGTTAAGATTATATCATCAACATATACAATCAACACAACAACTTTACCGTCCTTCGAGTGTTTGTAAAACATGGTGTGATCAGCTTGACTTTGAACATAACCAAGACGTTTCATAACTCTGCGAAAGCTTTCAAACCACGCCCTCGGAGACTGCTTGAGACCATACAAGGAGTTCTTTAGTCTGCACACTTTTCCTACTCCAAACTTCGTTTCAAAACTCGGAGGACTCATAAACACCTCTTCATGTAGATCTCCATTGAGGAAGGCGTTTTTAACATCTAGTTGATACAAAGGCCAATTGAAATTGACTGCCAACGACAACAATACTCTAATTGAGTTGATTTTCGCTATAGGAGCAAATGTTTCTTGATAGTCTATTCCATATGCCTGCGTGAAGCCTTTTGCTACAAGCCTCACCTTATATCTTTCTACACTACCATTTGCCTTGCTCTTTATTGTAAAGACCCATTTGCACCCTACTATCTTCCGATTCTTAGGTGTTTTAACAATCTCCCAAGTACCATTCTTCCTTAAGGCATTCATTTCTTCAAACACTACTAATCTCCAATCCTAGTCCCCCCGAGCTTCTTGAATGTTTCTAGGCACACCTAGTTTCGAAATATTAGTAGTAAATGCCTTTCCTTGTGGTTTCGGAATTTCTGCTCCATGGATAATTGATTCTGGAGCATCTGGTCATATGACCAATTCCTTGAGCTTGTTTAAATTATACTCACCTTGTCTTGAAAATAGAAAAGTTAGGATTGTAGACGAAAGTTTTTAACCTGTTGTTGGAAAAGGTTTGGTATAGATCTCTGAGAGGATAGACCTTAAGTCTGTTCTCCATGTCCCTAAACTCGCCTGTAATCTCTCGTCAGTTAGCAAATTGTCCAGAGATTGTAATTGCCGTGTGATTTTTTGTCTCTCACTATATTTTTCAGGATCGGAGTTTGGGGAAGATGGTTGGCAGTGCTAGAATGGTTAGTGGTCTTTACTACTTCCAGGATACTCTACCTAGCAATAAGATTGTTCAAGGGCTCAGTAGTATCAGTTCCCTTTCTGCTCGTGATCAAATAATGGTCTAGCATTGTCGTTTGGGCCACTTTGGTTTTTCATATATGAGACGTTTGTTTCCTGAGTTATTTAAAATTTTGAATCCCTTAGATTTTCAATGTGAATGTTGTGTTCTTGCAAAAAGTCTGTGTAACACATATCTCCCGAAACCATGTCTTGAGTCAAAGCCTTTTTATTTATTTCACAGTGATGTGTGGGGACTGTCACGGGTCGTCTTTTAGCACTTAGACTAATCGGGATGCCTGTGACTTGGCTAGGCTTGAGCCAACGTCACACCGGCCTTCTCTAACCTTGTTTGAAGGTTTTTAGTGAGCTTGAATGGATTCACAGTGATTCGCTATGAAAACGATGGAAAACGACAATGAACGAAGTAAAAACGACAGAAAACGGCACTTAGCCGACGCTTGCTTGCTTGAAAGAACTCATTTCATTCATAAGAAAGCTTGTACAAAGTATTTACAATGTGTATTGGTGAGGGGGAACACCAATGATTACAACCGACTTCGTTTGCTTCTATTCGATCTCGTTTTTGTACGCCCCTTATAATAGACGCGGTAAACTTTTCCCATGTTCCAACAGTAGACACCGTTTTTCTGAGGAGGTGGGAAAAGTTTGCCGATTTTCTATAGAGCAAAGTACATGGAATCTACCTATGAAAATTTACATGCATGGCCTTCAAGGCCTTAGGAAAATTACAAAATATAACAAAAGACTAACTAAGTATTTACATAAGAAAACGGAGGGGCCGACGGTTCTAGCTGTCGGTTGGTGCTAGGCGGGCGCACGGCGCGGGCCGGCTCTGGGCGCGCGGCACGATCTCGGCACTGTCTGGCGTTGGGCACGCGGGTGTGCGGCACGGTCTTGGCACGGACTGGTGCGGGGAGCGCGGGCACACGGCACGATCTCGGCACTGTCTGGCACTGGCACGGACACAGCACGACACTGTCTGGCGTTGGGCGTTGGGCACTAGCATGAGTGTTCGGCACTTAACATGGCCCTTTGGGAGGGCCGTTGGTTTGGGACGTTCGGGTGTCTCCAAGCTTAGCTAGGCACTCCATGCCACGGACACAAACGTTCCTAGGGGTACTCGACCCGACCATAGACGGTGGCCAAGTACGCTTAGGAACGTTTCGTCCTTCCGGTTTCCTAGACAAGCCCAAGGACACACGAGCGCTCTTTCTCCACCTTGGATGTTAAGATTGGGCGTGGGCAAGGTCATGCCCATGCGAACAACCCATCACAGGTCGGCCTGTGACAGGACCCTCAAAGGTAACTACATCATCTGGAAAAAAATGGCTTGAGAGTCATGGAGATATTAGGAGTACTGGATGATGGATTCGATTTTAACAGCATTAGAAATTGTTCTAGTTGCTCTTTGGTGATGGTTCTGGCAGTAGTTTCGGCCTCATTTACAGTGGAGAAGGCACAGCCAGTTCTCTCTCCAGTTTTGCCCTTGAAGTTAGCTGGTTTTCCATGAATCTTCCAGCAAGTTTCTCGAGTGTGGTGCAGCTTGTTGCAATAGTCACACCACACGCTTGGTTTTTCTCCTCTGGTTTACGTTGGTGTGTATTTGTAGCACCTTTGTGCACGCCTGAACCAGTAGATGCTAGAGCAGAACCTTCAACGATAGCAGTGGGTCCCTTCTTGCCTAACATGATGTTCCTTCGACTCTCCTCCCTCCTTACTTCGGAGAAGACTTCGCCAAGGGCTGGTAGCGGCCTCCTACCAATAATTCTCCCCCTCACCTCATCAAACTCGACATTAAGACCAGCCAAAAATTTGAAGATGTGACTATCTTCCAAGGTTTTCTTATGGTGCTGTCCATCTTCAGCATTCTTCCATGCATAAGCATCGAAAAGATCAAGGTCCTGCTAGAGCCTCTTCAAGGAGTTGAAATACTTGGTGACGGTGTCTTCTCCTTGCCGCAATTCACCAAGTTTGAGAGACAACTCAAAAATTTAGGATTGATTCCCTAAATCAGAATACATCTGATTGATATTTTCCCACAGCTCATATGCCATAGGATACCACGTATAATTAGCGCCAATCTCCTCTCCCATGGAGTTCACCAACCACGCCATTACCATGGAATTTTCCGCATCCCATATCGCATACATTGGGTTGTCTTCCGACGGAGCTTTCTTGTCACCCGTCAAATAGCCCATCTTTCCTCGGCCTTGGATGTACATGCTCACGGACTGGGACCAGCGCTAGAAATTGTCACCATTCAGCTTAATAGTAGTTATTTGGATAGGGTGCGAGTCCGAAGTTGCCTTTGGCAGGTCTCTGGCCATTGTGGATTGCGAGGAGGATTGAGAAATAGTAGTGAGTTTGCTGGAATTTTCTGACATGGTGTTGGTATAGGGCAAAGGGAGAAGGCTGAACAAACAGGCGCAAAGAGTCAGGAATAGAAACTTGAAAGAGGCAGAAAAGGCGTTCTGCTCTGATACCAACTTGAAAGAGATGAGTTGAGGGAATCATTTTTCCTTCTATTGAGATTGTTCTTATAATAATTTACAGCATAATTAAAGCCTAATATTAGGAATAGAATCACTGATTTAGGGGGAAAGAATATCAGCAAAAAAGGAAAAAAAATCAGCCATAATTTCCTAAAAAGGAATGACAGCTGGAAGACATCTAGTTACCATATTTACATGATTGCAGCTTTACATGATTACAGCTCAATCTTGGTCAATCTTTCTCTACATATTTACATTATTCTCTCTTAAGAAACTTTCTTTCTTCGTACTGGGATTTTACTTTTTGTTCTTGTTGCTATTCTGATTGTGAATGATGGTATTGAATGGAACATGATTAAGATCTAATTAGTTTTCTTGTTGGGGACTCTAAAAATTATTGTCTGTCAGAGGCTAGACATTTCCTCATATGAACACCCATGACTATTCTGTCAATCATCTTGTTTATGATTGTTAGGTCGTGAACTCATGTTAATGTACAATGCTTTGCTACAATATTCACTTTTTCTTGCAGGATTTTATGAGCGGGAAAACTGTGTTCCGTAATATTATGGGCTTTATTTTGCCTGGAGTCAATACATTAATTGCTGGACGTACAAATCAAATTTATGGGCAACTGCTTGAAAAAGCTATCCTCCTCTCTTTGGAAGTTGTTATTCTCGTTTTGGAAAAAGAGATTGTTGTTTCTGACTTCTGGCGCCCATTATATCAGGTACCAATCACAAATTTTCAGCTATTAATGTTGTTTGTCCATGT
Organism: Voacanga thouarsii; assembly: GCA_026120185.1. NCBI lineage: Eukaryota > Viridiplantae > Streptophyta > Magnoliopsida > Gentianales > Apocynaceae > Voacanga > Voacanga thouarsii. The sequence goes on along the minus strand of JANUWF010001032.1, from coordinate 2,178,997 downwards.
CCTGGGTTCTATAATGTAATATATGTCACGACTACTATGCTGGCCCTTAAATGTAGTGACCATAACTATGGGCAGGTTTTGCTCTGTATTTGTCAAGGGGAGTGCTTCACTATGTGAGTGCAAACTTGCTTAGGGTAGACTTCAAACCTTCAATTTCTTCCAGGGATATTTCAAATTTTATTTAAAAGCTTTGCTATGTATTTACAGTCCTTGCAAGTTTTCAACTTTGATAATTTTGAACATAAACTGAAGGAAATGTGTGTTGAAATAGAAGATGCATAGTTGATGCTATGGTCTGGATGTTGAAGGAAAACAAATCTCTGTTCTAAAGTAACCTCACTATACTTAAAGTATATTACTCTCATTAAAGATATGTATGAGGGAGCATGTACAAGTGTAAGGACTGGCGTCGGAGTGACTGCAGAATTCTCTATTAATATCGGGGTGCATCAAGGATCAGCGCTTAGCCCTTTCCTCTTTGCAGCCGTTATGGATGAGTTGACCTGCACTATACAGGAGGCTGTGCCATGGTGTATGTTGTTTGCGGATGATATTGTATTAATTGATGAGACTAGAGCCGGTGTAAATGCTAAATTGGAGTTATGGCGGCAGACATTGGAATCCAAGGGTTTCAGAATTAGTAGGAGTAAAACAGAGTATATGGGATACAAGTTTAGTGGTAGCAGAAACATAGCCCAGAGTGTAATTTTGAAAGGTAGAGATATACCGTTAGTTGATTGTTTTCGCTATCTAGGATCTATTATTCAGAAAGACGGAGAGCTCGATAGCGACGTTGCATATCGAGTTAAGGCGGGTTGGTTGAAATGGAGGAGTACGACTGGTATTCTTTGTGATCGTAATGCACCGTTGAATTTAAAGGGAAAGTTTTACAAGGCAGTCGTACGACCTGCTTTGTTATATGGTACGGAATGTTGGGTAGCTAAAAGGTGTCATATTCAAAAAATGAAAGTAGCTGAGATGCGTATGTTACGGTGGATGTGTGGATATACTAGGAAGGATAGAGTTAGAAATGAGATCATTAGGGAAAAGGTGGGTGTGGCATCTATTGAGGAAAAGATGAGAGAAAGTCGTCTGCGTTGGTTTGGACACGTTCAGAGAAGACCGAGGGATGCTCCTGTTAAGGCGATGGAGAGAGTGAGGTAGGATAGGTTAGACAGAGGTAGAGGTAGAGGTAGGCCTAAAACGACATGGATAGAGGTAATTAAGAGAGATATGTCTTTGTTAGATTTGGATGAAAGTATGACGTTCGATAGAAGAAAGTGGCAAGAGACGATTCATGTGGATGACCACACGTTGCCTGACGTTGGTTCATGTAGCCGACCCCAAGTTACTTGGGATTAAGGCTTAGTTTGTTGTTTCCTATTTCCTTCTAAGTTATCTCTAATATTTTAGTCATGTCTATTGGTCTTGTCTATTACCTCACTAACTTATCCCCATATTCAATATTATCGAGAGCAATTGAGGGATTGCAATGTATGCTGCCAATCACTTATCTATTTTCTTACTTTATCTCTCAGATGATTTGGCCAATATGTAGTAGTTTAATCTTGATGTGTAGGGTGATTAATTTGGTGTAGCAACGTAGCTGCATGGATATTGGTCAAGCAGCCATTTCCCCCCTCCCTTTTAATATAACTTATATCATTCTTTGTGTCATCCATGTCTTATTTATTTATTATTTTTTTATGTGCTTTGCTCATTGGTTCTTGTTATCTATTAATGCTTTATTGGCTGGCTATGACTTATCTTGTTTGTGCTTGTTTCAAATGCAGCCTTTGGATGTTGTACTCTCTCAAGATCATAATCAAATTGTGTCTTTGTTGGAGTATGTCAGATATGATTTCCATCCTCGAATTCAGCAATGCTCTATCAAGATTATGAGTATTTTAAGGTATCCATATTGCAATACTTGTTTGTATTTTCATGTACGTTCAAGGCAATGCTCTTGTTTGTGGTCTCCTGTACCTTTTGGTTAAAACATTTTTAAGACCAAACAGTGACCTGATTTTTCATCTCATGGCAGTTCTCGTTTGGTTGGTCTTGTTCAATTGCTGTTAAAAGCCAATGCTGCTGGTCCTCTAATTGAGGATTATGCTACCTGCTTGGAGATGCGATCTGAAGAGTCCCAGATTATTGAGGACAGCAGTAAAGATGCTGGTGTTCTCATAATGCAAGTTCGTCCCTGCTCCTTTATGAACACATATTTTGATAGCAATCAATTTTGGTATAATCGGTGCCTATTTGGTGACTATTTAATTGAGTCAAATCTGTTATTTCTGGGTTACCATGATTAAGAAAGACTAATGGATTGTCAAAGCTTGTTTCTTATGTAAAAATGCTTCCTGTGCCAGTTTTATAAATGTGGAAATTGTGAGTTTCATTATGGCATTTGATGTGAGATAGATACATTCACAACTGGTTTGAGTTGAAAAGCATGGATTGACATGCACTTTTGTGAGGTCCAGAAGCAAAGATTTGAGTTTTAATTGCATTTCTTGGTTCTTGACTAACTTGGCACTATCTGGACAAGTCAATTTGCCCGTTGGGGCTTCTGGGCTTTTGGCTTAAATATTTCTATTTTCATTTCCTTTGTTTCTTTGGGGTTACGAATATAGAGAGATTTTTTTATTCTGAATGGTTATGTGCCATTTAAATTGTTTACAGTTATATTTTCTCCAAATGCAGCTTCTCATTGATAATATTGGTAGGCAGGCCCCCAATATTACTCATCTGTTGCTCAAATTTGATCTTGATGGCCCAGTTGAGAGAACGATGCTTCAGCCAAAATTTCATTATAGGTGCTTATTAGTTGTTTATTTCTCTCGCCCCTCGGCTTATTTTCTATTTTGGTACATTATTTCATGCTGTGATTCTGGCTTCTATATGTGATAATGACAGTTGCTTGAAGGTCATTCTTGATATCTTGGACAGGCTTTTAAAGCCTGACGTGAATGCATTGCTTCATGAATTTGGATTTCAGGTTGTCATCTTATTTCAGACATCATAAAATTTTGCACTGAAATTGAAATTTTGTATTTCTTTTACTTTGATGGCTTATATTCAGTTGTCAAATGTAGCTTCTTTGTGAGTTGTCTGTGGATCCACTTACTTCTGGCCCTACTATGGATTTGTTGAGTACCAAAAAGTATCATTTCTTTGTTAAGGTACATATTGTGCAGCCCTGTAAAATTTGTCTTAACACTAACCATCATGCTAATATGCCTCATTTTCTTCTATTTGCTGAGTCTGTGTATTATCATGGCAGCACCTAGATACATTTGCTGTTGCTCCACTTCCTAAGAGGAATAATAATCAGCCTCTTCGTATCAGCAATCTTCATCAGGTTTTACAGACTATTTTTTTTTTCTCTATACAAGCTTAATCCCTGTCGCCCTATTTTTCTTTTCTTCTACTTAGTGTAATGTATTCATGTAGTTCTTGGTGGCAATGATGAATAGAGTTGTAATGTGCAGTTCCTTTGATTAAACACCATTCACATGTGTACATCTTTGAAAGTGGTTCTGCAAGATATATCCGTATATAAAATAGCTAATTTATAGTTATACGTGGTTAGAATCTATAATTTGGTTTTCTCCAGCTGTCTTGGTTTTTGTGCATTGTACACCTTATCTAGATTGAGCTTGTTTTGTAAAAAGTTCATCTAGTCTAGTGGATCAATGACTGACTGTTATGCTTTCTTGAATATGTATTTTGATGCTTCTGTTGTCCTTGCATCATCAATTTATGGGGATAGGTGTATATAACTACTGAAAGTTGGATGTCATATACCTTTAACTACTGGTCGCATATAATTGCTTCATATATTGGATTTTTGACAGCTAACAGTTAATTGCATTTGGTTGCTCGCTGGCACTTCTAACCCCCTTTTCTCTTCTAATTCTACAGAGGGCATGGTTGTTGAAGCTTTTAGCAGTTGAACTACACGGTGCTGATATGTCCAGTTCCAGTCATCGAGAAGCATGCCAAAATATTCTTTCCCAACTATTTGGTGGGAACGTCACTGGGGGTGGCCTGGATCAAAATTTTTCTGACCCCTTTCTTCAGAATAACATAGATACTAGTGCAATTAGGACGATCAATAAAATTAAGGTAATGGTGGCTAACATTGATAAATTGTTGTTTGTGTTATAATCAATGTTTACTCAAGCTTGTGATTCTGATTGAATTTTGTAAAAATACTCGTACTAGCAAAATGTGTATTAGAGCTTGTTATTCTGATTATATAAAGCTACTCTATTATGGAAATATGTTTATCTGAGCTTGTTATTCTCATAGAATGTTGCTAAACCAGTCTATACTTTGGGTGGGGTTGGCACTGATTCGCCTCTGCTTGTTATATTCAGATGTTTGCTTCGGACCGTTATTTAGATTCTTAAGAATGACATGTACAGGAAGGTTAAAAGGATCTATCATACGGCTATGGAAAAAACAAAAAGCAGTCACCTGCTTTTAATTTCAGCTTCTGCGATTTGTCATAGTTTGAGTATTCATTACCGACCTTGTTGAATTTCATCATTCAACGGATGTTGTTAGCCTGGGTTTTGACACCAACAAATGTCTATATATTTGTAATTTGTTGGTAAAGCCTATCTTACTGCAGAAGGTCAGTTTTGTGGAGATTGTGGTTATTCCTGTTTTTTGGCAAATTATAAAGGTGATCATGCATGCTTGAAAGTCTTTGTGGATGAGGTCTGACATGTGAATGACTTTTGAAGGAGAGAGGAAAGAGATGCCAACCCTTGGGGGTCTAAGTAAAACTATAGCCAGATAATTTCAACTTCTCTTGGCTCAACTCTGCTTCTGAGTTGAAATGCTTATAGGGTTTATATTTCCAACAAAAGTTCCTTTCAATGCTAGGATACATAATCCTAATTGATACTGATAAAGCTGTCTGAACAAGGTTTACCACTGACAAAACTAATTTAAAACTGAATTTGATTCCCTGAAATGAAAATTTTGGATTATGTTTGTATTGCATTGTTAAAGTTTCTGTAGTTGTTTATATCTGGGGACTTACAGCATCTTTTGTAACAGTTGTCTGATATCTTCAATGAAGATTGTGATTGTGAAACAAAGAGAGTGTTTTTGTCATCCAACAATATTTGGTGTGCAAATTACATTCTGCCTAATCTCTCTGTTTTAAGTAATTTCTACATTCAGCAGCTGAAAGTACTGGTACAGTTACTGTGCCAAGGAACCTCTTATTGGTTGTGCGGTTTTGAAGCACTGACTTGTAGTTTTTTTAAACATAGAACTTCTCATGCTGTGTGTTTGTCTATGTAACTACATTCTTTTTTGTATTCAAATGTAGGTTCTTGGATTGCTTGAAGTTGTCCAGTTTAAATCTCCAGATAATGTGAAGTCTTCACAGGCTGTTTCTAGTATGAAATATGGATTTCTGGTAAGAGTAACATTAAATTGTTCCATGGTGAATGTATTCTCCTAATTATCTTTATCTGATGCCCTATACGTTTTAGGCTGAGGATATCCTTAGCAATACATCCATTGCTGGAAGGGGTGGTATTTATTATTACTCAGAACGTGGAGATCGTTTGATTGATCTTGCTTCACTCCGTGACAAGCTTTGGCAGGTGTTGCCATTACCAGATATCCTTGCTCCTTACCCCCCCCCTCTTTCTCATGCTGTTGTTTGGACAGCTAATTTTTCCATTTGGTCATTGAATATAAAATGTGGGTAGGTTCTCATGTTGTTTATTGATTTTAACCTTTCAGAAATTCAATATATTCAATCCCCAGCTTAGCACCTTTGGTAGTGAAGTTGAGCTGAATGAAGTACGGGATACTATCCAACAGTTGTTGAGATGGGGATGGAAATACAACAAGAACCTTGAAGAACAAGCTGCTCAACTTCATATGTTAAGAGGCTGGTCCCAGGTTGTTGAGGTATATGCTGTTTCTCCCTCCATTCCTGGAAAACATGTTATTGCAAAATGGAAATTGAACTAAAGAACTGTCTATGTTGAAATGGGTCTTTGTATACTCTTGGGAAGTTTCTCTGGAACTGTTTGGATATATCTTCTACTTAAATTTTTCTTGCTTCTTGTCTGATGTGTTTGTCTCTTTTGTTGCTTAGGTCTCTGCATCCAGAAGAATGTCATCTTATCAAAACAGATCTGAGATACTATTTCAGTGGGTTACCTTGAATCTTTTGGTGCTTTCTTTTGTAGCGTAACATCTTTTTATGAACTTTTTCTACCATCCACAGGTTGTTAGATGCCTCCCTAAGTGCATCTGGTTCTCCTGACTGTTCACTTAAGATGGCTCTGATTTTGACACAGGTTCTACTACTTATCATCTTTTACTTGGAATGACACAGTGTCTGAAAATAGTATTTGAAAATCTTTTCTTAATCAGTTGAGATGTTTGTTTTGTGAAATTTGCCAAGGTTGGTCTTACATGCATGGCGAAGCTTCGTGATGAATGCTTTCTATGCCCTGGTGGTTTAAATGCTGACATGGTGACATGTCTTGATATCATCATGACAAAGCAATTATCAAATGGAGCATGTCAATCTATATTATTCAAACTGATCATGGTACTCCTCAGACATGAATCTTCTGAAGCCTTAAGGAGACGGTATGACTCAGAATCTGTGATTTTTGAGGTTTTAGTTATCTTCTTCTGAATCTAGAGAAATTCTTCTCACCATTTGTCATGTTTCTGTTTCAGCCAATATGCTTTGCTTCTTAGCTACTTCCAGTACTGTCAACATATGCTTGATCCTGATATACCTGCAACAGTTCTGCATTCCTTATCAGCCAATGAGCAAGATAATTATCTAGATCTTCAAAAGGTTTTACAATGTCAATTTATTTTATTTTATTTTATTTTTGAAAGTAGTTCTGTTCAGAGAGATTTACAATATTTTTTCCTCCGTTTTTCTTTTTTGCATAGATTGATAATGAGCAGGCTGAATTGGCACGGTCAAATTTTGGAATCCTAAGGAAAGAAGCCCAATCAGTCCTTGATTTGGTGAAATTCTGACTCTTTAAATTGGTTATTGCTCTGCAGGTGTACCTACCTTTTATTGATAATTTGGTTATCCATTTTCTCGGGTGCATTTTTGGAATGAAATATAATAAAAAATACAAGAAAACCGTTGTTTATGGTATTAATTGTGCAAAATGATGGAAGTTTCAGACACACCATGATGACCTTAATATTTCGGAAAATATGTTGTTCATAGATCTTGACACAAGATCAATATCCATTTTTCAATAGATTAATCTATTGATCTATGAGCCTTTTCCTAGGGCTTAAATGTTGATATCATTTCATTCCATGGATTGTTTATATGTATTGGGAAAGTGGCTTATGAGGATTGCAAGAATGAATACTTTCATCCTGTGATTGTATTGGAGAATTCCTTTTGACTAGAGTTGTGGCAACAGTCTGTCCATCTATAGTGCCACTTAAAAGCCAGTGCACAATACACCTTTTAAGCAAAAATCCTTATTGCTTGCTAGGTTGATTGGGAGAGTGTACTTCATGTTTAAGGAATTAGTTCTCTGCTTAATTTCTGCTTTGGGATGTGTAATTGCCCATCTCGGTTGTACTTTCTGAATTGGATTGTATAGTGTTGAGTCCTGTGCTATGTTTTAGGGTGCTAAGATGTGAGTACAGTCAATCAAGAAATGATAGAAGGAAGAAAATAGTTACGTCTATAAATGGTAATGCTGAAACTTAAAGAAGTATTGTGCATTGGAACGAGACCAGTAGGCACTTATTGGAATGAAAGACGAGGGCCATATGCCAAAAACAATCTGGCTTCAAAAAATTTTCAGGGCATGATCTTGAATGGAAAGTGTAGCGCTAGGTAAATCAGAATTGAAGAAGACAAATTTAATGGCTCAGATGTGATTCTTTATTGCTGCCAACTTTTTCTTGATCTCACATATTTCTTTTTGTCAATATTGTACAAAATAGGTAATTAAAGATGCAACTCAAGGGAGTGAGTCTGGAAAGACCATGTCACTCTATGTTTTGGATGCACTGATTTGTATGGATCTTGAGAAGTTTTTCCTCAGTCAGCTTCAAAGTAGAGGCTTCTTAAGATCTTGTTTAGTGAGCGTCAGCAATTTTTCTTATCAGGTAATTTGTTCCCCAACTTCATCTCCATTACAGGAATGCAAGCAGACTGTAAGGTGGAACTTACCCTATTTTTTCATATTTTAGTTGCCTTCTTGCAATACCTTTATTTGCTTTTTGGCCCATACAGGACTTTCTAGGGGAGAGTTTTATGCTGACCTATCAAGCTAAATTATCTGTTACTCTCTAAAGAATCAATTGGTCGTCTGTATGCATCATAAACACCTTGAATTTTTAACACAAGTAATGGGACAACAAAAGGCAGAATATCACCTTTATGGACTTTACTATTAGGTTCTGGAACCCGTATTTTGTTGTTCTGGAATTATTGTGAGCTTGCCCAGAAACAGACTAGGACCCTGAATATATGGTTCTCTTTTTGAGTACTTAAGGTTGGTTACTTGGAATGTGCATGTCATCTGTCTATTTCATGTCTGTTGAGTCAGACCTGTTGCTTAATGCATTCCATTTTATACGTGGGTTCTTATTTGGGATTCAGTATCTTGGGTCTCAGGAATAACTCGTGCTAAATTTGTGCAACAAATGTGAAGTCATTCATATCTCTTTGGTTTACTTCAATTGAATTAATGCTTTTAAATTTAAATTTTCAGTTAAGATAAACTTGAACTGCTTGGAAGGTTTTGGAAATATTTATAATATGCACCCAAATTTTCCAGTCTTTCTGACGGTTTCGAGTTTTTCACATGTTACCTGATGAAAAGTAACTTTCTAACAGGTAACATGCTTGAGCAAATACCTTTCTCTTGCTATGATATCATGTTGAATTACTCAAAAGGATTATTTTTCATTTTTTAAAGAAGAAAATTTATTAACAAAGAGTAGTAGAAAAAACAGGATAAGGCATCCTCAAGAATGTGCATTAAAAAATATGACACAGCAGCCTCTATGTCTTTGCAAATGTATCAATGCTGTGTCCCCCAAAACACCAGATGCTATCATGCAAAGAGATGATACAAAAATAACTCTCTCCCAAAGTATTTTTAATAGGTATATCCTGATCTTACAAAATCCTGTTATTCCTATCCACCCATATCGCCCAAAAAAATTGCAAACAAAGCACATTCCCTTAGAATTCTTCCTCTCTTAGTCTTGCCAAATGCACTAAATTTTATCTGCATTAATTGTAACCATATTAGGAAGTGAAAAAATTCAGCCAAAAGCAATACTTTTGACTACTCTTTTGTTTATACCTTTTATTAAATTTTCATTCATTCCTTGTGTTTGAAAAAAAACTGTCTTGTTGGAATGCATAAAAGAATTATCTGTTTAGAATACCCAATTGCATCATCTGTTCAACTTTTTCCAATTAATTATTATTGCCCTAATTTCTGCTCACTACAGACTTTGAAGTTTGTTAGGAAACTTGGAATGAATGGGATAGGATCACTAGCTCAGCGTTACTTTTTCTTATTCAGACTTCCATAGGAGCGACTTGTTTCGGACTGAGGAATAATTTTTTGTCCATAGCTCTTTATGCTTGCTATTACCATGGTTAGGGATATATCTACTTGTTCTTTCTTTCCGTTGCTTGATTTTTTCAACTTGTTAATAGCCTTGAGCACTAAATGCATTATGACACATGGCATTTTTATTTTACGGTCCATAACTTGACTTGCTTTAGATCCCACAACCTTTTTAGTTAGTGAATATGCACCAATAAATGGCATTATATCATCTAATACTCTTATATTTACAACTTAGATTGTTTGACACATCGCTTCTTCCTGTGGCATTTTGGTTTCCTGTCTGCAATTGCTATAATTATTCAAACAGATGACTTTGTTGTGGGTTGAAGCTGGTAACTAGAAACTTTTGCAACCTTGTCAGACAAAAAGAAACCTGGAGTAACTATGGGTTATGATCCTAAGATCCACACTGACATAGGAATTTTGTTATCAAATTTGTTTGGTTAAAAAGATATATTGATTTATTTTGAGAATTGTTCTTCTGATTGCACAAATCTGCATGAGAAGGGGGGAAAAATGATATTGGTCTTTCTGGAAGTAGTTGCATGATAATTCTACTGAGCTCTTTAATTGCATAACTGCTGATTAATATATGCAAAAAAACATGGGACTGCATTTTTCTTTCCATAAATAAACTCATGTATTTTGTTTTTTCAATTTCTCCAAGGATGGTAGGCTATCATTAGAGTCAGTGCAGCGGTTTTATAAACTTGAAGCGGAACTTGCTCTCCTACTGAGAATTAGCCACAAGTATGGGAAATCAGGTGCCCAGGTTCTATTCTCCATGGGTGCTCTGGAGCATATTGCTTCCTGTCAAGCACTAAATATGCAACTTAAGGTACTGCTCTTCAGATATTTTCCCTCTTGCTGTCTCCTTAATTTGATTGGTGTAACTTGGCGCAAACTTTTGTCAGCAGAACATACTGAGGATAGATGCTAAATTTGGAAGGGATGTGTCCACGGACACTGATAAACAGCGAATGGTTGTTGCTCCAATACTGCGATTGGTGTTTTCTTTGACATCATTGGTGGACACATCCGAATTCTTTGAGGTTGACCTCCTTTAATTTCTAGTCTAATTATTTTATAGTCAATTTTCCTATTTTATATTGACTTTGGGATATATTTTTTTTTAATTGCTATTTAAATTTGTTCTGTCTGCACATAATTGTTGTCATTTAACTAGGATGGATTTATTCATTTTTAATGTTTACAAATTCATTATGTACTTGTACAATCTCTATAGTAGATTACAAGAGAAAAAGGATACTGATTTTCTCACTTTCATGATTGGCTTTACATGGTATTATATAGTAGATTACAAGACAAAAAAGATTACTCCTAAATCTAGACAGCTATCTAATCAAATCCCTCCATTTAAGGGATCAAACTAATCTAATCATATCCCTTCATTTAAGGGATTTGAAATTGATCTTCCTAATCTATTTATAACACAATATCCTAATTAATTTATAGCTCACTTACATCTTGACACTCCCCCTCAAGCTGAGGAATAGATGTCTTCCATTCCTAGCTCCAAAACAAGATCATGGAAACTTGAACTGTTCAGCCCTTGTTAGAACATTAGCTAATTGGTGTTTTGAGGGAACATAGGACATACATACTAACCCTTCCTCCAATTTTTCTTTGATGAAATGTCTATCAATTTCAATGTGCTTTGTGCTATCATGTTGTATAGGATTGTGAGCAATATTGATAGCTGACTTCTTGTCACGATAAAGCCTCATAGGACCTTCCCATTTGATTCTCAAATCATCTAGAATAATCTTCAACCAGAGAAGTTCACATAGTCTCTTAGCAATAGCCCAAATGACCTTGCCACCACATTCGGCTTCTTGCTCCTCCATGTCTCCCGATTACGTCTAAGAAAAGTACAATATCCCGTGATTGATCTTCTATCTACTGGGAAACTTGCATAGTCAGCATCAGTGTAAGCTTCTAGAGCAAGAGTATCATTCTTTTTGAATGAAATCCCATTTTCTGGATTGCCTTTCAAGTAATGTAGCATCTTGTAAGCTGCTTGAAGATGAGGTTCTCTTGGATCATGCATGAATCGACTAATTATGCTCACTGAGTATGCTATGTCTGGCCGGGTGTGAGCAAGATATATGAGTCTACCAACCAACCTCTAATACATTCTTTTGTCAACAACTGGTTCTTCTTTTGCTTCTCCTAACTTATGGTTTGGATTCCTTGGGGTAGAGACTGGCTTACACCCTATCTTTCCTATTTCTGTCAATAAATCAGTTGCATACTTCTATTGGGATATAAAGATCCCATGTCTGGAATATGCCACCTCAATGCCAAAGGAAGTACTTTAGTTTCCCCAATTCCTTTATCTCAAACTCTTTCCTTAGTCGTTGCTTCACCTCACGTTTCTCACCCTCATCATTTCTAGTTACTATAATGTTATCCACATAGACTAGAAGAGTTGTCACTCCCCCTGGAACTCAATGATTAATGAAGAGAGTGTGGTCACCTTGGCTTTGTTTATACCCAGAATCTTTCATAACTTTTGCAAATCTCCCAAATCATGCTTTGGGAGACTGTTTTAACCCATAAAGAGCCTTTCTCAGCTTAGACATCTTCTTACTTATGTTCACATTGAAAACTGGTGGGGTGTTCATGTAGATTTCTTCATCTAAGGCACCATGGAGAAATGCATTCTTAACGTCATACAATAAAAGTTGCCAATTGAAGTGAGCCGTCAATGATAACAAAATTCTCACAGTATGCATTTTGGCTACTGGAGCAAACGTCTCCTAATAATCAACACCATAGGTTTGAGTGTATCCTTTGGCCACCAATCATGCTTTCTATCTCTCAAGGGATCCCTCAGCCTTGTATTTCAATGTGAAAATCCACATGCAATCAACAATGTTTTTCCTTTTCGGTTTATCAACAATATCCCATGTTCTATTCTTTTCCAGTGCACTCATTTCCTCTCTCATAGCATCCTTCCATTCCCTTTTTGACAATGACTCAGAAACAGTGTTAGGAATAGCGATGGTGTTTAAACTTACAATGAACCTTTTGTGGATTGGTGACAAGCATTTAAGAGAGACATAGTGAGATAGTGGATAGAGTGGTCTTTTAGTGCATTCTCTTGTGCCTTTTCTAATAGCAATGGGAAGGTCTAAGTCATTAATTGGGTCATTGGAGGTTTCAACAGATTGTGTGTGTAAAGGTGGATCAAATCTTACCATGATCTCATTCCCAGAGTCTGAGTTGGATTCCTTGAATACATCTGAGAGAACCTTGGAAAATTGTGACTAACGCTAGTTAGGATAAGTGATGACTCAGATTCAGTGGCAGAATTAGGTGAGTCACTCGTGGTTGAATCAAAGAACTTGGGTTTAGCACCGCGGGCTGGAGTTTTAATTGGTTCAAAGGACCCACAAGTACTATCTTCCATCATTGAAATCTCCCCCTAAAGAGCGGACTTGGAGAAAAAATGTGTATTTTCAGCAAAGGTGACATCTGCCGAGATGTAAAACTTTCTAGAGGAAGGATTGTAGCACTTGTATCCCTTTTGAGTGGATGAGTAACTAAGGAAGCGACATTTGATTGCTCGGGGGTTCAATCAAATATTGATTGTGGACATGAACAAAGGCAGTGCACCCAAAAATCCTAGGTGTGAGACCATTAGAGGTTCGGAAATAAGGGTAGAAACTATTAAGGATATCTACAGGACTTTTGCTGTCTAACACATGTGAGGGAAGTCTATTTATCATGTATGTGGCTGTGAGAACAGTCCCTCCCCAATAGGACTTAGGAACATTCCCTTGAAAGAGTAAAGCACTGGTAGTATTGAGTAAATGTCCATTTTTCCTTTCAGCTATCCCATTTTGTTGAGGTGTGTTGACACAGGATAATTCATGGATGATTCCTTGTGATTGAAAGTAGGGTGATAAATTTTGGCTGAAGTAATCTCTCTCATTGTCCGTCTTAAACCTCTCTGTTTTAACCCCAAATTGGTTTTGAACCATTGAGTGGAAATTAGGTATAACAATGCTAACATCAGATTTTTGTTTAAGAAGAAAGAGCTATGTAACCGAGTGCAATCATCAATCAAGGATACAAACCAACGAGTCCCAGAAACATTAGGAATAGTAGAAGGACTCCTGTGTCACTATGAATTAAATGGAACGGATGAGAACTTCTTTTGTTGCTAATAGGTTCGTTCGTTTATTATTTGAGCTCGAGTTCGTGTTCGAGTTCGTTCGATTATTGTTTGATAATGTTCGAGTTCGTTTAAGTTCGAGTTCGAAAAACTCGATTAACGTTCAAGTTCGAATTGTTCGAGTTCGTTTATTTTATATTTTATATTTTAAAATTTATAAAAATAATAATTCAAATTTTAATTAAAAATAATTGAATATTATAATATTAAATAAGTATATAATAATATTATTAATATTAATATTATAATATAAGATTTATTCTTAATAAATCTTAATATTATAAAATATAAATAATATAATTAATAAAATATAATTAATTTAAAAATATATATAATATGTTCGCGAATGTTCGAATATGTTCGTGAACATGTTCGAGTTCGTTCGTTTATTAAACAAACGAGCCTTATTCGAACACGAACGAGCTCGAACGAGCTTTTATTCGCGAACGTTCGGTTCGTTTACAGCTCTAGACACAAATGAGGAAACATGATTTTTAGAGTCCTAAATGATGGACGACCTAGCCGTAAGTGATAACAGCCAAATAGCATTTTTATTCGAAGAACTGAGAAAAGAAGAGGATAAATTACTCCTACCCTTCTAAGATGATTTAAGGTAATAAAAGCCGCTTCTTTCCTTGGCAAGTCCAATCCTCCTCCCCCAGCCCTGTTCCTGAAAAACACAATAAGAAGGGGAAAAAATAGCAGAACATTTAAGATTATGGGTAAGCTTTTGAATGGAAATAAGGCTGCCTGAACAGGAAGTGGAGAAGGGAAAAATAAAGAGAAAATGACAGCAATGAAGCAGAACAATGCAGCAATGAAGGCTGCCCGAAAGAGAAGACTGCAGCAATGAAGGCTGCTTGAAAGAGAAGACAATGCAGAAATGAAGGCTGTTCAACAGAGAAGAGGAAGAAAAATCCTAGAAAGCCTAGGGCTTTGATACCATGTAACAAAATCTGAGAAAAAGGATACTGATTTTCTCACTTCCATTATTGACTTTACATGGTATTATATAGTAGATTACAAGAGGAAAAATATTACTCCTAAATCTTGATAGCTGTCTAGTCAAATCCTTCTATTTAAGGGACCAATCTAATCTAGTCATATCCCTTCATTTAAGGGATTTGAAATTGATATTCCTAATCTATTTATAACTCATTATTCTAATTAATTTACTGCTCATTTACATCTTGACAACATGCTTTCTTTATTCTGAGATTGATTCTTGCTTCTACAAAATCTGCTGGATTACAGTCTCTACGTCTCTGAATCAGAATATTTTTTCAGAAAATGTTACTTTGTACCAGATAATGCTGTGAACTTGTTGTCCTTCTATATATTTGGATTTGATTTGAGTAAGTTACTAAGGTTTTACTGCATGTGTGAAATTTAGTTTAGTGATTGTACGTTGAACTTCAGGTCATTCATTGCATGTCCACCATTTAAGAACGCCAAATTTTATTGCTCGTGCTTTTGTTATAGATACTATGTTTTCCTTGCTCACGATGGTTTACATTTAAGCCCTATGGACCATATGCCAGTCTTTAGAGGCTGCAGGTAGATCGACCTGTAACGTAGTCTCTCATGTGCTCTTATTAAATTACCAAAATATATTGTCTGGCTCAATGTTGTTATTCTCTCTAAGATCCTAAGATAGTGCGCACATACATTATGGGATGGTGTTGACAATGGATCTGTTAATAATTCTCAGGAAGCGAAGCAATGATTATTGATCTTGCTTTTTTTTCCATTTAATAGCTCTATTTTAGTTGTTGAACTTTAATAACATTAAGTCTACCTCCCGCCCACTCCCTCAACTGATATAAGAGACATTCTTAATGTTTTTAGCACTGAACATGTTGCCTGTTGACGTTCAATGCAGTCAGCTGGAAAATAAGGGGCTAAATCTCCTCAAGTTATGCTTCAAGACAGTACTTCTCTAGTTGTATTTGTTTGATTATGTATTCATGACATGGATGAACTGTTAAATCAAGTGAAGAATCTAACATATAGGAATATGTGTAATGTACTTTTAACTATTGTCTACTGCACATTATTTCTTCCATCTACTTTTGCCTATGAACAAGAGGCCATTAAATTAAAATAGTTAACTGTTGCATACTGTGTTTCTGAATGTTTATGATTTGGGAAAGTGCTTGTTTAGTGTTCTATGCACTTGGGGAAATAAATCCCACAAAGCTAATTGCCCCTGGCAGGTGAAGACTTATTTGGTTTGGTTTGCTGCTTGTATGATCAGTTTGACCAAATGCAGTTTTGCATAGCACTCAAATTCCTTTTATCATTATTTCCTCAAGCAAATGGTACTTTGGTACTTCTTTTATGACAGGTGAAGAATAAAATTGTCCGTGAAGTGATAGAATTTGTTAAAGGACATCAGTTTCTGTTTGATCAAATTCTTCAAGAAGATCTTTTGGATGCTGATGACTTGACTGTGGAACAAATAAATCTTGTTGCCGGTATACTTAGCAAGGTACGAACTGCTGTACATGTGTTGAGATGTTGATACAACGTAAAACAAACAATGCTGCAGTAAGGATGAGTGGATCTGTGTTCTTTTATTTCGTTGTGTTGGGTACATGCTTACACGCTGCAGAATATCAGACCTTTTGTGATTGTTAATGACCCAATCATCTAAACACTTAAGCTATTAAAAAGGGGTGTATTATTTGTATTTAACACTTCATATGCCCCCTTATATGTGTGATGGACACGCTTTCTATTTTTCAGCCCAACTTGCACACTTAACTTTGAGTAATGAGTTGGCAGTGGGATTTCCAAATGTGAAATCTTCCACTTATACCATATGAAACTACCACCTTTTGTCCAAAAGCTTGAGCTATTGGAGAGGATATCAATTTATACTTACACACTTTATCAGTTTTATGACCTCTCTACCATCCACCTATTTTTTGTGTTATGAATATCTGTAATTTTCATTTTAAGAGACTGCTCAAGTTTTTGAAGTGCCATATTGAACATACCCAGGTTTGGCCATATGAAGAGAGTGATGAATTTGGTTTTATTCAAGGACTTTTTGGGATGATGCGTTTTCTTTTCTCAAATAATCCAGACTATTTTACTTCAAAGGAAGCAACACGCTTTCGAGAGGTAATATTTGATCTCCAGTTTTAGCCTTCTGCAGGTAATATAGACTGTAAAGTTATCTGAAATTCCTACTGTTAAATCTTTGTCTTCACCTCACATGTACACTCAGAGTCAGAGAAAGGCAGAATTGAACAGGTGTTGCCTTTGCTTTAGCCTTAGCTCATATCTTTATTTCCTGGTCATGAAGAAGTCCTTAAGACTACAGGTATTCATTTTTTGCATTGCATCATAATAATAGGAAATTGACCATATGAAAATGGTGAACTATACTGACATTGCAAATGTATTTCTACAGGTTTCAGATGGTCCAACAGACTATCGTGCATCTGCTGGAAAACAGCAGCCAACTCTTACTTTGCTGAGTTTTCTTCTCAAATCGTTGACTACTGCACTTGAACGAGCTGCTGAGGAGAAGAACTTACTGCTTAACAAGGTCAAATACTTTCTCTTTTTTTAATTGATCCATCAGCTTATTGACATATAGTTCAACTTCTAATTTTTAAATAAAACATATATTCAGATTCAAGACATCAATGAACTATCAAGACAGGAAGTTGATGAAATCATCAATTTGTGTTCACGTCAAGATTGCATTCCTTCATCCGAGAATATTCAGAGAAGGTACATGGTTTTTTAATAGCCCCGTAGAACTCAAATTTTTCTCAAATAGAAGTAAACAACTAATAAAATGGTTATACTCCCCATGACTGTTAAAAACTTGATAAAAGCTTTTATGCTTGGAGGGCACCCTATTTCTTATATGGTACGGAATGTTGGGCAGCTAAAAGGTGTCATATTCAAAAAATGAAAGTAGTTGAGATGCGTATGTTACGGTGGATGTGTGGATATACTAGGAAGGATAGAGTTAGAAATGAGATCATTACGGAAAAGGTGGGTGTGGCATCTATTGAGGAAAAGATGAGAGAAAGTCGTCTGCGTTGGTTTGGACACGTTCAGAGAAGACCGAGGGATGCTCCTGTTAGGGCGATGGAGAGAGTGAGGCAGGATAGGTTAGACAAAGGGAAAGGTAGAGATAGGCCTAAAACGACATGGATGGAGGTAATTAAGAGAGATATGTCTTTGGTAGATTTGGATGACAGTATAACGTTCGATAGAAGAAAATGGCGAGAGAGGATTCATGTGGATGACCACACGTTGCCTGATGTCAGTTCATGTAGCCGACTCCAAGTTACTTGGGATTAAGGCTTTGTTGTTGTTGTTGTTGTAGTTTTAGGGGACCATTGGGCTTTTTGCATGATGGGAGTCCCTTGGTCTTATATTGTCTTTCCAAATACCATAATTTGGTTGACTCCTTTTGATGGCAATTTTACCGGAAACATTTGTCAAGCTAATTCATAATGATGGTACAGTTCTCTCCAATATTCCATAAATTGTTTTTTTGACATCAACTTTTTACCTATCACATATTTTAATATATTCGAATTTGTGTGCATGTTCTGTTTTTTATTTTTTTAAAATTTAAATTTTCCTCCTCAGCCATTTATATAGACCTGCTTTTTGTATGCAATAAATTTGCACTGTTCATCTCCAACTTCTGCTTTCCGACCGCTCCAACTTCCACTTGTCTAATTGATTGCTATCATTCAGCTTATTTGGTGCTCCAGTAAGTTAGATTTGAGAAACCACACACCAATTATTGAGTTGGTTGGAGTGTTTAGCCTCGAGTCATGTGTCTTATATGGAAGAAGCTTTACCTTGTAATGCAATTTAGTTTGCTAATCCAAATTGTGTTCTGGAAATGCATTTCCTGAAATCTTTCCTCATATGTTCATAAGCATCCTATCAGGAATTTCCTTCAGTTTTGTTTTGCTTTGCTCATTTTTTGGCACTCCTTGCTGTTGGAGTGGCATCTGATGGAAAAAATGGTTTTGAAGGTAAACCTGGCTTGGCAGTCAATTTGAAGCAGAGAACTGGTGGATAAGAATAGTCATGAATGTAGGCATATAAATTAATTTTTTTAAAAAATGTTTTGAGCTAGGTGAAACCAAAGGATACTCCTTACGAACTCTATTTTGAGGTTAAAAACTCAACGATTACATTACTCGTAAATATTTCTAGTCTTTGTATGTGCTGATCACTTAAGTTACAGGACAATAATTAATTAATGAGACTTACAAATACATCTTCAAATAGTTTTGGCATGCTTATCAGTGAATGTTTTATGAGAATGCTGATTATTGGTAAATGGTGCATTGAGGAAAACGAGATCATAAACTAATCCTGGGTGTGTCATGGAATGGACTCAATGCAAGAGGAATGTAACTATATCCAAGTGCATCACTTCAACTTTTGTCAGGCCTATTAATACAGGCATTTGTTATCTCCAACTATAGTGATAAAATTTTGCTATGAACTCCAAACCTGGCGTTGCTGATGTTGTAATTTATAAGATCATGGGTGTTTGTTTTATGATTTAGTAGCCATTTTCTGTATTCTCTCTTTTTCTTTCTTTGAAAGGGAAACTCTAATTTGTATGCTTAATCTTCCCAAACAAAGAGAGAAATAGAACTTCTCTGGCAAGTAACATGTGTAAACATATTTCTGAGGTGTTGAATATGCTGCTTTGCTTATTATGGTGGTGTTCTACATTCATAGACTAATTGTTTATATCCATTCTTTTCTCTCTTCAGGAGGTATGTAGCAATGTTTGAAATGTGCCAGATTGTTGCTGACAGGAGCCGACTTATTACCCTTTTACTTCTGCTTGATGAAAACATTATGAATATTATCCTTGTTCATTTTCAAGATGGGTATGTCCTCCTATCTCTTTATCCATACTCCTTGAAAGTTGTTTGGCATATGGCTTGTCTTACTTTTTTTGGCTGTTACATGTACTTTAATTTGCTCTGCAGTGAATACTTGTATGATTCTAGCCAAGCTACAAAAGCTATTACATATGGTACAAAAGTAGACTCGACAGAGGATGTCAGTGATCTTTGTGGGAAGTTAGTTCCAACTCTGGAGAGGCTTGAATTTCTCACTGAGGTATTTAGCATAATCCTAATTTATATTGACCCACACACCGCAACAACCCCACTTCCCACCATCCTACGACCCCCTCCCCCCCCCCAAGGAAAAAAAAAAGGAGGAAATAAAAAAAGAAAGAAAGAGAGAGAAGGAAAACAAGAATTTAAGGAGAACAAAGAAAATATTGCTCATGACGTTTTCATCTTTTCACGAGGCTGTTATGTTGGATCATGGATGTTATCTTACTGTGTATATTATTTCCTGTCTATTATTCTTTGGTCTGTTTAGGTAGTGTTTGTCATTCTAGTATTGTGCTGCTGGGAATATGGTTCCCTGAAAATTATAGTGTGCGTGTATGTCTCTGTGTGTGTCCTTGAGTTCCTTGATAGATAGCCATGAGACAGCATCACTACTCAAGTTTTTCTCCCTTTCTGAATGTCTCTATTTGTCTTCTAGATTCTTAAATTTCTGATGTTTTAAATGATGTATTTTTTCCTTCTTCACCTACACCTAATTGCACAGGAGAAAACAGGTCACGACTTAAAGGCGTTTCGTAGATTAGCCAGCTCGCTCAAGGAAATCTCTATTCAGAAGCTGACCACATGAATTGTTGTGTTATAATTTACCCGTTCACCATATTTTTTGGTACCATTGATGGTTGTAATGCTATGATCTCAGACGTGTTATAAGTCCTTGTTTCGTTCCTCTGTAAATGTTAGGCATGTACATGTGTAATAAAACATTAACTTTTAAGTTTTGAAGAACTTGATTTCTGTAGTTTTGCCAATTTCAGCACAGATATAAAGGAGTTGAACTTCCATTCTTTCACCTTTTTGAGCCTATTGTGGAGGAGCCTGTATTTCTTTGTGTTGTACAAGTATCCCCTCCCTAGATGATGCATAAACAGAAAACTGGGTAATTCAGACATCCTGGCAATATCCTTCCAATTTGAGGCTGGTTCTAATAATTTATCAAATTCTCTGGGCACTTGGTCATAGCTAGTAGTTCTAATTCTTGTGGGTACCCAGGATCTGAACGGCTAGATTCGCCATTCCTGTATTGCGAAAGCTGGATACGTTGCCCAATAATGTTCTTGATTTACAGTAAGAGGTCCCTGCATTAGAGCAAAGGCCGTTTTCGAACTTTAGGGGAAAAAAGGGATTTCTTGATGCCTATCCTTTGTTTTTCATTTAGGTGTTCTATTATTCTTGATTCTATATTGTGCGATTGTTACTTTTTCATTTGCGTCTTTAAAGTTATGTGCCTGAGGTGAATATTTATTTTTCAAATTTGAGTTGATATTTACGGAAATTTTGGAAAATGGTGTCATTTTTGCACCAAATTCCGACAGAGGGGCAGCTAGAGTAGGAATTCTGATTTTAGTGTGGTCGCATTCCCAATTAAGTTGAGGTCGCATTCAGGGAATGCGACCTTAATGCGAAATTTTTCTTTTTTTTAGAACGTGCGACCTTAGTGCATAAGGTCGCATTTAGAGAATGCAACCTCAACCTGCAATTTTCCAACGCCCCAACCTCAATTGCTGATTGGGAAAAGGTATTAGAAGGCCTTGCTACATCATCAAATATTGGAAGTCTTGTTGTTTGGGAAATGTTGTTAGACGGCCCCGCTATGTTATTCATGTCATCTTGCACTTCATATGCGGGATTGTTTGCTGCAATGTCACTTTCTTCACTCTCATTCGTGTCATGCTAATTCATTGGTCCCTCTGAGCCAGTGAAACAATCACCATCAGATGTATGCACCATTGAATCAACATTTACTGCACCTGTGGCCACATGCGATTGAGATGCTATATCTGTTAGGATAGTGCTAGCATGCAGTCGGTTGCCGTCTGCTGGATACGTATCCACTTCCCGTCGATTTTGTGTTTGAACTACCAAATGCTCGGGGATGATCAAGTCATTCCTTCTTGCCAAACCTTCAGATGTGTGACCAACATCGACTGTCTCAGCATTACTACCAGTTGAACTAATGTATTCAGTTTCGGCAATGTTTAATGTTACACCTATATTTTCCACCGGTTGGTAAAATGGTTGGGGTGTATGTTGTTCAAGTCTTCCATCCTTATGCCCGTGGGAAGTTGGGATAATGAATTCATCGTGTGCCCCAAACTTGTGACCTGGTTAAGCATTGCCAAAACTCGTTGGTTGAGACAACCCGGCCAAGTGACCTGTGTGTTGAGATGTCAAGTCAGAGTAGCTAACATGAAGTTGGATGCTCTGTGACTTAAACTCATTTGGCAGCATCCATAAAACCTCCATATCATCATCATCGCTCAACTCATTCACAGCATATTGTTGATCAGATCCGTACAAGAATGGATGTCGAAATGTAATCTTGAATATCACGTTTCTCCCTCCCAATCCAAGGTAGTTCCGGACCTTTTCAAGCAGTTCAAAGTACGATATCCGACGTCGGAATATCCAAGTTTTTTTAATGGACCCATCAAACCATATAGACTCTCGATAATCCCACTGAATTTGACAATCCTAAAAAAAACAGAGCACAATAAGGGGATCCAATGCTTTCATCCTCACAATGTGGGCACAATCTAATAAATGTGAGGAAATGATGTAAATGTGCAAGTAATATGAAAGAATGACTTGTAAAATTATAAATAAAATCAACCGGAATGCATTGATGTTACCTTTTTAAGTAGATCGAAGACCAAAATCAATAGGGCCAATCTGAGCTACTCATCAAACACCCATTTCGCACCAGCATTACAATGTTGTTGAGTCTTGCCCGAAAATGAAATGCAGCTCCAGATCTGGTCGTAGAGGAAATTTGAGATTGAAAGGTGCTCGTTTATGGAATGCGACCTCAAGGTCGC
The DNA here is from genome assembly GCA_026120185.1 of Voacanga thouarsii. Lineage (NCBI taxonomy): Eukaryota > Viridiplantae > Streptophyta > Magnoliopsida > Gentianales > Apocynaceae > Voacanga > Voacanga thouarsii. Next base: position 2,156,187 of record JANUWF010001032.1, on the reverse strand, counting down.
ATTTCATAAATGCAACCTGAATTTTTTTTTTTTCTTCTCATTTCATTTCCTGCCCGAAACGAAATTCATAACCTGTAAAGTCCAAAAGCAGAGTACCAAATGAAATGAAATCCATAAGTTGTACACTATAAACAAAGTCCAAAAGCAGAGTACTAAAATAACAAAATCATCCCCTAACAAATGGTATATGAAGTACATAGTATCTCCTAACATCAAGTACACCTAATGCGGTGAGAGCACACACGGACGGCGAGGTTTAATCTTTCGCCTTGGTCTCTCACCACCTGCTGGCTCATCGTCGTCTGGAGGCTGTTGTGGAGCTGGCACGGGATCTGGAAGTTGGGATGAAACTGGCACGGGATCTAGTAGTAGGTCTACTGCTGGGACGGGAGCTGGCTCGGGATCGGGAATCTGGCCTACTGCTAGTGCGCCGGGTCTGCGTCGTCGGCGACACACTATACCACGAAAGGGACGTATTGGAAGCTCCTCAATGAGAGAAGTGAGAGAAGTGTCTGTCCCCTGATCTTGGAAAGATGGGCTCGCATCCCCGTGATCGAACATGTCTGCTGTGGTACGAGGAGAGTGAACGGGAACGACAACGAAATCATGACCCAGCAGATCATCTGGTGCAATATCAGTGTGAAAATTATCCCCCTGGGTGTTGAAATCATCTGTCCCAATCCCGAACTGTGTGCCATCTCCCATCTCCTCCTGAGCCTCCGGCTCCTGGTGCTCCTCCAGAGCGAGATCGTGAGGTGGAGAATGCGCTCGAACTCGAGGCCTCCTACCCCCACGCCTCAGTCCTGGGTGCATACACCCATCAACAGGATCCCAGGGCTTCAACGTAGGCTGCGTCACTGGGATGGTCAGCGTGCCAGAATCGATCGGTATTGGTCCAGCATACCGCGCGTGATCCTGATGACTAGCTGCAAGTCATCGGGCGCACATATCTCGAATATCAATAAATGCTCTTCGGGACACCGAGTCAGCACTATGAATGTGGCGTTCAGCCACTGTCATACATCGTCGCATAATATCAGCCTGAAATCATCATTCGAAAAATTTTGTGAATAATTAAAGGAATTATCAAATTATTAACTCCTACCATTACCAAATGAAATACATACTATGACAACTGTACTGGACTCGGTAGGATGATACCCCGAGATCAAAGACGCACGAGTGGTGGGGTTCTCGATGCGTAGACGGGTACGGTCCCTATACCATTGCATGTAATCCACTGTGACCAAAACGCCCATCGTAGTGGTCTGGACATCGTCTGCTAAAGTAGTCCACATATGAAGATACGACGCATGATATATTCTGTAATCTCTGGAGGGATTGCTTCGCCTACCAACCAAGTGCAGGACAATCCTCGTATCACAGTCTATCGAAATAGATTGAAGCATCCCAAACTGCCGCATCACTCGATCTGGAAAATATAACTCGACGACCTCCCAGCTAACCAACGCTGTGCGTGACCTCCAGATATCGGGTGCCTCCAAACATATAGGGGAGAGAAGACTAACCAAATCAGTCTGATAAGGCCGCCAGATAAACTGTCACATCATTGTTCGGAATTGTTAGTGTCAAATAAATAAAGAATTTTAAATAAAGTATTTATATATACTCACATCATTGTCTGATAGGGCATCTAGCTGGGAGCGATATGTCACAAGAACATGTGTGGACGTCCGATAAAACTGTACTGGAACGTCCCATCGAGCACCGTAGGGTGCAAGGGGTGAGAGATCATCGAGAGGCATACTTCGCTCTGACCGTACAACCCGAACATGCTCCCATGCCCATAGCTACAACACAGTCACAAATGTGTTAGACTCATAGCACACATGTTTATTAGATAAACATAAAATATAAAAAACATTTGAATTCGTACCTGGAGTAAGACCATCGGTCCACAAATCTCCTGCGCAGACCCGAGAGAGGCTTGACACAGGCATCTATACAGGAATGCTAGAACAGCACTACCCCAGCTGAGCGTCCCGCATGCCTCCAAATTCTCGAGGAGAGGTAGGTATCTCAAGTGGATTAGGTTCCCCGACTTATTAGAGAACAGTAGACCCCCAATCAATAGGAAGATAAGGCAACGAGCACGCTGCAGGACGATGTCATCAGTAACATCATCGGCCAAAGGAAAATCCAAGGCCTCCTCAATAGGACCCTTCTTAATCCTATTTCCCCGTATGTCCTCGGCCCGTGGCCTAATGCCAAGAAGTCTATTGCAAAGGTTAATCCAATTACCTTTGCTGTAGTGATAAGGAGGCCCTATCACTGCATCCCCATCTACTCTAAGGCCCCATAATATCACAACATCCTCCAGTGTCACTGTAGCCTCTCCTATAGAGAAATGAAATGTATGGGTCTCCTGACGCCATCGCTCTACTAATGCGGTAACGAGAGCGTGATCAACCTGGATGTGTCCAGCTCGTCTGACTCCACCAAAACCAACTCTATCCACTAACTCCGCAACTCTACCAGAAAGGGGCGTATGCTCTCAAAATGCGGAATCGTATCGTCTATACACCAATGGAATCTCACAAGTATGCTGATCACCGGACCATACCAAAAACTAACGATGGCTCGATTGAAGAGATAGTAAACCATCGACGAGAGGACTTGGATGAATATCTATATGCATGTGATCCATTGTATCTATTTAAATTAGGATCACATAATTAAACTACGATTGTATCTATGCGCATTATAGACACTCAAAAAATATGAAGTGTAATGAGTATATAACAATAATGTGCTTTGTCTAGCTCAAATAAAATTTTAAAAACAAAGCTTTTTAATAAGTGTGTGTGTGTGTGTGTGTGTGTGTGTGTGTAAATACACACACACACACACACACACACACACACACACACACACACACACACACATATGCCCAACCCATTTGGCATATTTGCTAGCTGTAAGTATTGTGTCACCTAGTTTTCCAATGAAGAGATCAAAAACCAAATGCAACCAAACATTAACCAAAAAGATTGTCTTTTGAATTGTCAAGAATCTTGCATAAAGTATTACTATTTAAACTGTAAATAATAATATGAGGATGAAAAAGACTTGGTTAATCATTCAAACAATAAGAAGCATACACATATACACATATATATGTTCAATACACATATTCATGTATCTATATATCTATGAATATATATCTCACATAAATATAACTATACAAATATATAACATGCCTATGATCCGGAAAAAGAAAATGTTTATGATTATTTATTGTATTTCATCCACTATTTCTGTCTCCCAAATTTTCATTACAAGAAAATTTTATAATTATATTGTTAGTGAATAGAAGTTGTAAAGCATATGATATAAAATTTTGTCCAATAATTTTGGATATTTATTAGGAGAAACTTTTTAAAAAATGATAGGCCATTATCATTTAATGGTTGAAGTATTGTGGCTCCAACTTCTTGAATTAGAAATATTGGAACTCCACTGTCTTCATGTTACCCAGTTGGCCCATAAGATCATTAGATGTGTTGCATTTTTAACGTTAATTATGGTTCAATTGGTTGGGTTAGTTGCTTTTTCTTTCTAAGAATTACCCATATGAGGCTAAAGCAATACTTTGTTATACATATGCAGTCAAATCTAGTGATTGAAGCTTTTGGCAATGCAAAAACAGTAAGAAAAAACAATTTCAGGTGAGTACTGCAGCAGTCCTTCCAAAAAAAAAAAAAAATGCTCCTACTACAGCATGAGGAAACTAGTGTCGAATATTGATACCTGAGGTGGACATTTTGAGCGGGCGGCGCAAGGGGCTGTCGGCAGCGTAGGGGGGAAAAAACTGATTTGCTGGATGTGCTACCTTCGCCGGCGAAGAACTCACAGTGCCTTCAATTTTTGATGAAGAACGACTGTTAGAATAGGGGTCTGGGTATTAAATGCAACCTTGAGATCGCATTCCTCGAATGCGATCTCAAGGTCGCCTAATATATAAAAAAAAAAAAAAAATTCAGTGGCGACCACATTTTACTAGGTCACATTTTATGAATGCGACCTCACTATAATAGGAAATCCGTTTGAGGCACCCCCTCTGTCGGAATTCGGGGAAAACGGCACCATTTTCCGGAAATTACTATCTACATGTTTGATTTCTATTGATTGGAGTACATGCAATGTACATAAATTACTAGCCTATTACTATAAACCTTTTCGCCTGAGATTGATATTACTTGTATTGCTGTGTCAAGTTGCGGAATAGCTATTAATAGAATACTTCCAATTGAAGTTCCAGTCGAATTACTCTTCTGGCCCTTTTCAGGTCTGCTAGTTCTACCATGTACCATACATTCTAATGTTACTTGCAAGTTGTCTTTGCTGTTTGTTCACCTTGTTCAGGCTTAAGGAAGAGATGGGGGTGATTGAGAAGGACTAATGAATGATTCATCAATGGCATTCATGCTGTTTGATGGTGTTTGCCTGATGGGGGTATTAACTATGTCCTATGGAGAAAATTTTCATATCTAGGAAGTTTGAAACCTGCTAAAACTTGTGACAACGGCAAAATAGAACATGCTGCAATTAAAGAAATAAATAGTTGGATACTTCGAAGGAGGTGGAAGAGTATACATTTGAGCATTTCTTTTGGTTACATATCCGCTGCATCTAGGAGACACGGACTTGGTATTACAGCAGTTTCTTTGCCGTGAGCATTCCTGCAACTAGCAACGACTTGCTTCCCATCTTCTGCAGATTCTAATTGTATGGTGTGCATTGTTATTTCAGAGCAGGGCACGGATACGCTGCAGTTTAGATTAATTGCAATATCTGTGCTTGATGTTCCCGTCATTGTCTTGTAGACGACATTGCTGATCTGCACTCCAGTTTGCTTAATCAACAAGCATTACAAGTTTTGGTCAGTTTTTGGCTTGAGAAACTTGTAAAACTAAGTTGATATTTTGCCTGAAGGGTTTACCAGTTGGGGGCAAGCACCCCCGACTTTGCAGTAATTCTGATCAATGATGATCGGGTTCTTGACATTGATGAATTTCAGATTCTCAAATAGGACTTGTCGGACATAACCTGTTCCTCTCTGTTTAGTATCAAATACTGTATCTCAGATGGCCGAATTGCAACAGTTTCTCATGTCAATTGAACTTATTTTTGCTTAGTACCTGCCATGTCTTGATCCTTGCTCCATTTGTTGTTCCAGTGAAGATAGAATTGTTCACGCAAATGTTTTCTACACGAACAAAATTGCCTCCCTTTCCCAGGCTTCCAATGCTAATATTTTCCCCCAAGAGAGGGAAATGAAACGATGGCATGAAAATCTACCACTTGTCAAAGACTTATATTCACAAAATTTAGACTGCAATTTCATATGCAAGAAGACTTACTGCATAGTAGAATGAGAACCAACCTGATGCCGTGACCAGGTCCGCATTCAACATAACTTATATCAATGTTATTAGTGTAGTCTCCAATTGAGATGCAATCGTCCCCTGTTAATCACAGGGACAATTGATTACATTTATAGCATACGCAAGTCGAGAAGAATGTATTACTTAGTATATTCATTGGATAAGCAAATTCACAAAGGAAGTACCACTGCTAATTTTGGTATTGTTGATATTCAAATCTTGTGAAGATTGTATGTGAATGCCATCAGTATTGGGACTATTTCCAGGAGACTGAATCACCAAATTTTCAATCTTGAATTCCATGCACCCCATTACGAGTATATGCGTTTGGGGACTGTCTATAAAATGAATGTTGCTAAGTCTCCCCACACTGCATGAAAGGAACTTTAGGGCCTGCAAAAATTGGCAAACATTGTTTGGTACACTCATTAGTGGTTTAGCAAGGAATTACTAAAAGCTAAGGGGTGAGAGTTCTAAATTTGCCAATAAGTATGGTTATGTAAATATGAGACACTTGGAAAACTGTGACATAGTTTACTATCTCACTAATATAAATGCCATTAATAGTATTTGTTTTACTAGTGTGCTAGCTAGCTTAGGGGGATAAAATGCTTCCGGGATATAGATGGAGTCTTCTAAGTTGGCCAATGGCCACTAACTCATCATTTACTCATTTTGACAGTTTCTTGTTGGTTCTTATTACCATTAAATTCTTGGCCTGCTTCACATTCTCCTACTTTATCAACGTTTCGTTTATGCCGATTTCTTTAATTTGTAGACTTCCAAAGAACTTCAAATGTGTTAGTACAAAGTAGTACTTACTGTTGGGGCCAGTTTTGTGCATCCCTCCTGCACAATCACATCAAGTATGCTTGATCAGAAATGTTGGGAGAGTTTAAAGTCGGATAATAACATGGAGTTGCAGGTGATGATGATATTCATGAGTTCGATTATAATACCAATTCAGGATGATATCTACATGATTGATCCCACCAGCCCTTTCCTTGCCCATCAATGGTTCCCAAACCTTCTACATTGAGCCCTGCTATGTCCCTGAAAGCCAGCCACAGGCTTGCGTCCTTCCCACTCCATATGCTAGGTGAGCTTGGTGCTACAATCGTCCCTGATATCTATATCGAAGTTCATTGAGAATGATAAGGATCATATTCTTGTTGAATGCATTTTTGTCGATGAAATGGATTTTCATAACTACATATTTTCCTACCACAAAATGAATTTCCTGTGCTTTGCACGGGCCACTGAATGTGACAGGATACACAAAGAATGTCATGTCCTGAGGAACAAGCACCTTTGGAGTTCCTGTTTCTGCATTGCATGCAGCATTCCAAGCCTCCAGAAATGCCTGAGAGGTGTAAATACTATGTTAGAAACCTACCTTGCACTTTCAAACCAAGAGATACAGCAGATCACCTGTGAATTATCTATGTCTGAATTGCTGACTGCTCCATAGTCCAAAACATTGAAGATGTTGACATCTTCATCAGAAGTTGAACCAACAGTTCCAGTAGAAAGCAAGCCAAGAATCAACATGAAGGAAAGCATATTCTGCAAAACATGACAAAAGAAACAGGCGATATCAAAGGTGTGCATGATGCTCCATGACCTGCAAAATGGACCAAAACATGCAGATATTAACAAGAACAAAAGAACAAAGTTGTGTAAGTTCTGACCATGATATATGAAGAACTACTTGATAGATAAACAAGAACGCTATAAGTTATCTGCAATAGAAATCCAAAAAGTACTTGAGGCAGACGAAACAAAAGATAGCTGCTATAACTCCTATCTAATTTCAGACTTTATATGACTTTATAGCATTGGACATTATGGCCTATTAATGAGAGCCTTTTTTTCCAACTCTAAAGGGCTAAACTCTTGAAGAACAAAACTGGAAACTGGACTTGCCAAAAATGATGCAATGTAATGCTAGAAATGGAGTAATGTGTGGAGTTGGAATGCTAAGGATTCTGAATCACTATTATTTATACATAAGCCAAGGTGATAATTAGGACATAAGGACTGGTGTTCTTGCTCTTATCACTCTCTTGAGCTATCAAATTACACACATTAGTACAACAATATTCAACGTTGTAGTGATAAGAATCAGTTTTGGAAATTTGCTTCTAAATGCAACAACCTTATACTTTATTCAACTAGTTATCTTTGAGTGTGATCTATCTTCAAACCCCCCCCCCTTTTTGTAAGTTTTGATCACTTGGAGTTTATGTGTATAAACTTCTTGTTAGTACTATTCTTTTCTTGTGGAATTGTCATATCTTGCATATCCAACGCGTTTGAGTGGCGTAGAGGTTATGTTATAAAGCCTGGTAGAAACCTGTTTCTAAACATCAACACTTTCCCTTTGAGATAGAATGTCAGAAGTTTCAGAGGAAGACGTCCAATACTTATTCTAGGAATTCTATAATAGGTAATATCAAATGGAAACATGGTTGCTCATTCTTAATAAACAAACATGCGCCAATGGGAATTAGAAAAGTATGTAGCAATTTCTAATATAAATATGAGAAGTATGAGATTATAAATATACACTTTTTTGACTAATTATTCAATTCTACGATTTGAAATATATAAGGTGGCTTTTTTCTTGTGAGGACAAACAACTAGCGACAAGCTTAAGAATTACAAAGGGGTTCTTTCCTACCCAAAACAAATGAAAACAAAACTTAGAATGTGCAAAATGATATTCTCTTTATTTCTTATCATTTAGTATTTTAGCCTTTGTATTTTATTTTATAATATTTGACTCTTTATACATTCTTATATATCAATGATTAATATTTCTCAATATTACCTTTAAGTCTAGTCAAACTATATTTAATGAAAAGATTAAAAAAAACTTGTAAATGATTATTTATTAAGAGTAAATTTAGAACATAAATAAAAAATATTAATTGATTTCAACATTTTTAATTGTATGTAAATAGTCAAAAAAAAAATCAAATAATATGAAATGGATAAAGTAATTTAGAATGTAGTTGCACCATCTTCAACTTTACAAGCTCATTAAATTTGTTGAGCCAATACTTCCACAGTTAAGGGCTATCGATCTACACAATGCACTAAAAGATGTAAAATCACTACATTACTTTAAAACATTAGATTTTATTCTATCCGTTTTAAAATATTTATTTATGAAATTATTTTATTTTATTTTAAAATATTTTTTATGTATATATTTCTAAAATTAATAATTAGTTTCTTCTCATTTTGTCTCATTTATTCTAAATTAATTATATAATTTTTTTTTAAAAAAAAATCTTCTAATTTTTTGAGAATTTTCACTAACCAATAATTATCATAATTTTAATATGAATAGAATAAAAACTTTATTTAAATTATAATATTATTTTTAACAAATTTAATCTGCTAAAGAGTTTTATGTTTTGAAACGAAAGAAATAATAAATTACGTTTACACTTTTCAATATTTTTTTAAATTTGTTGAATATTTTATTTTATTTTAAACACAAAAAAACTGCATATATACGTTTAAGTGGGCCAGCGTTATAATCATATCCAATTGGCCCAATGAGCCCAAACACGAACCCGTACAGAGACTAACCCCCGGTTCTACCGATCTCCGGGAACAAAAATCAAGAACTCTAACACTATACACCCTCCAGTGTCTACTCAATATCGAAGATCTCGTCTTTAATTTCCTCAAAATTTCTGGGCAATTACTCGGACTTTCCTGCACTTCCCCATTGAACTTTCATGGCAAATGCCTGGAAAAGAAACCAACCCGCGAAAATTTTCACCCCAAAGTCTGTCCTCCTCTTCGTCTCTACCTCTCTCCTTCTTCTGATCTTCTTCTACTTAGCCTCCCAAACCCAGACCCCTAGTCCTAAAGCCCTGGGAACTATTAACACCGTCCCAATCTTTGAAAGAAGAATCAAGCCTTTTGATTGCTTTAGTTCACCACAAGCCCATCCTGTGATTGCTAACATTGTTGAAGGCCTTAAGTACCCATTTCTTTATTCGCTTTCGGATTTTGGTAACTTACCGGAAAAACCCCACAAGAACATTGTGAGGACACTCAAGGGGAAGCCGTTTAGGAAGGCTGATATATCTGGGTCTGTGCAGGAGTTGTTGGAGAAGATGAAGGGGGAGAACGAGGGAAGAAAAGGGATTATTGTGGATGTTGGGGCAAATGTGGGAATGGCTACATTTGCAGCTGCTGTTATGGGTTTCAAGGTTTTAGCTTTTGAGCCTGTCTTTGAGAATTTGCAGAGGATTTGTGAGGGGATTTACTTCAATAGAGTTGAGGAGCTGGTGGAAATTTTTGAGGCTGCTGCATCAGATCGATGCGGGAACATTACATTTCATAAGGTATTTGTCTATTCGGTTAAAGTCAATTTGTAACTTTTGGTTTGTATTGTAGCCATTTGATTATATTTTTATTATTGTGGTGAGTGATTGTGTTGAAATTATATTAGTTGCAGAGTGGTGTTTGGATATAGTGTGTAGTAACTGTAGACTTTTTGCTGTATTCACTGGCAATCTCATCATCATTAACTCAGCCAATTTTAAATCTGGAAAAGTCATCTCACTGACCGTCAGGTTCCGTGAAACTTCTAGGATCATTGATAAGCTTTGCATCTTACTAGCAAGAAATTGATCATAACCATTAAACAAAAAATTCTTATTGTCTTGTATGATAGCATATGTAGGACGCTAGTTTGAGATTTAAGTGCTCAATAAAATGCTCCATTGCTTTCATAGTTGTAGTTGAGGTTGCGGTATCAAATTTAAATGCCACTGGATTTGTAGCTTCAAGTCCCAAAGATTGGATATGTTTCATTTTGAGACAATAGCACAAAGTCTTCTTGTTGTATATTCACAGTTAGTGAAGGAGAACCATTAACATAAAGCCACCTGAAGCTAATTCATTTGATTTTTCAATTACATAAGCTGAACTGGAGGGAAAATGACGTCTTGCAATATTTACTTAATATTCACTTTTCTTCTCTTTTGTTTTGCTTGCAAATTTTAGCGCATTTTAGTGTATCCTGTTTTATTTAGGTGAAAAGAAGTGCCAAAATGGTGATGAAAAGAGTTACATATACACATTCCTCACAAAAGAGCATCCTTTCCCTCCTTATACATTTTGGGAGTGCTGATCTTTTGGAAGTAACTATGTCATATGTATTTGACTATGTAATATGTATCTATCTGTCATTCCCTGTGTTAATTTTCGTGGGTATAATGATATATTGACAATGAGTTCTGAAAATTTTCGGCAATGAAATAAAATGTATACTTTCAAGATTGATTTTATCCAACTACTATGACAGGGAAAGAGCTTTCTAGATTACCGTGCCCCAAGCCCATTGTGCTGTTTGGTCTACTACTACCAAGTCTTCTTCATTTTCAAAGGGTTACATATAGCTTTAGATACTGAGAAGCCTCATGAAGCCAGCCAGATTTAGATATGCTTTATTTGCACTTGAGGATGCGTGAGTAGAGTATTGAATGTATCTTGGTATGTATAATCATGAGATTCTTCCAGTATAGGGACTGGCATTCCATGTCCACATGATAATTTCATGACAGCTGCACCTGCCATCATCTCAATTGGCTTACTAATTATTTTGGCTAGTTGTTACATGCTATAATTTTAGCCAGGTAAATATTTTATCTGTTGAGTGTTACAGGTTGTCATTTTTAAGGTATGACTTTGAGTTCCTGTCCTGGAATAGGTTTCTGTATCATCTGTTGTTAAGTTTTTTCATCCTGTGAACAAAACTTTAGTGAATTTTGATATAGATGTAATAATCCATCTGCTATCTGATAAAGCAATCCCTTGCATCAAATGCACGGGTGATCATTTGGTTTCTTCAACATGATTGTTTTTTTTCCCTTGAATTTTCTCTTTATGGATTTGTCATGAAATGTCTGCAGCTTCTCTTAAAATTCATATTTGTTATTTGCTTGTATACCAGTTGGTTGGGCGTCTGGACAATAGTGCAGTGTCGGCAACTGGTGCCAAAATGGCATTCAAGTCCAATGAAGAGATTACACTTCAAGTGAAGTCCATTCCTCTTGATGAAGTAATTGAAGAGTCCGAGACCGTGCTCTTACTTAAAATAGATGTTCAGGGTTGGGAGTATCATGTGCTCAAGGGGGCCTCAAAGCTGCTTTCCAGAAAGAAAGGGGAAGCCCCTTACCTAATATATGAGGAAGACGAACGGCTATTGCAAGCCAGCAATAGCAGTGCCAAAGAGATCAGGGAATTCCTTCATAGTGTGGGCTACAATCATTGCACTCAGCAAGGTACCGATGCCCACTGCACCAAAACAGAATGAAATGCTGATTTTTCTACTGGGTCTGGGAGTGTCTCAGTGAAAGACCAAACCAAAAATCTGCATTTCGCGGGGTACATTGGAACGTAAAAAGTGGCTTAAAAGGTATCATATGTTTGTTTAGAGGGAGGGAGATGCTTGCGAAGTTGTGATCTATACACGCACTGCAGAATTACAAGGTGTCATATGATTAGCTGAAAGTTGAAGCAGTAGCTTTTTTAATTCTCGGGTGATACGCCAAAGAAATTCTGATTGCTATTGGTTCTAATTCCCTACCAAGCCATGCAGTTTTAAGCTTTGATAGATTGATTATTCTTTTCATTCTTTTTGTGTGATATGTGGCGAAGTTGGAATTCTCATTTTGGGTACACTGAAATCACTTCTTCACCGGTTAGGTGGGTTGTATGGGGGGCAAACATTAATTCAAGTTTTTTTTTTTTTTAAAATACGTGCGGGCATCTATATTTTTAGCAGGGACTTCCTCCAATCATCACTGGGGGACTTAGCTTAAAACTTTCTACCCTCTCTTACGCACTAGAAATAGAACAGAACAGAACAGAACAATCCATATTGCAAATCCAACCTACAAACAGTCCTAACAATTAACATGCTGTGTTATAAGCATACAAATCATTCTATAGAGAGGCAAAAGTGATATAATTAATTGACTGTGTTATGATTTAGAAGAACAGAAGTTTAAAATTCAGATTTTGTTAGTTAAAGAGGAATTGGTTAGGTTGGGTTGTGAAACAACTGTAGATGAGTTAAATGGGACGATGTTGTTTCGTTTTGCTCACAAGTCTATTAAAAAATGGAGTGAAGTGATGGTAATTTCCTTAATGGTTATATTATTTATTGTTCACCATCTTCTTTCACAGTGAAGAAAATCAGGATGTGATAGTATTGTTGATGTTAGTAGAGGAATTGAGGGTTAAGATACCAGAATCAGAGGGTTTATCTAAGGGAATGGTTGTGATATACTATTGAGTAGTATAAATGTTTTATTATAAAAAGAGGTAGGTATCAAGAGTCATTTTAAACTTTAGGGTATTTTGGGAGTGATTTCCTTATTATTGTTAATTTTTTCATTTGTAATCACCTTCTGATTTTATTTCATCCAAATTCTATAAATTTTGAAATATATTTATAGTAGTTTTTCAATACGATTAATCTATCTAAACTTGAGGTCTCTCTAGAGATGTGGTTAATTAGTTTATTCTGATAAGGATCATCACAATTTGGTATCAGAGCAGTGACAAATCTAAGGAAGCATGCCTGCAACTTGCAATCAGGAGGTGAGTGAAAGTGTCCAGAAAATGGAGGGAGACTTACAGGATTTGCAGATTCAGATAGAGAACAATGTGAGAAGCTGTAATTCCTCAGACCAGACGGTTAAGGAACAAGGTAAGAGGTTAGACTCCATAAACAAAACCATTTCTGGAATATAGTATCAGTTGGAAGGAAGTATTAAACATGTTGCATCTCTCTTTTCAAGTGTAAATTCATTAATGACTTCGGTGGGAGATATTGCTAAGAAGTTATATGTACATGTTGGGAAAAGAGCTGAGGGTAATGGATCTGGAATTGAGAATCCTGTGCGACAGACTGCTTTGAGTTTTGAATAAGCTAATATGAGGTATGGGTATTGTAGTAGAAAGGAGGGTAGGCATGTGGTTAAATTGCCCAAACTTGACTTCACCACTTTTGATGGGAATAGATCAAGGGAGTGGATGTCAAAAGCTATGAGATATTTTGAAATTCATCACATTCCAGAAGGAACAAAGTTAGGCATTACGGAGTTATATTTGAAGGGAAGGGCATTCATATGGTTTAGTGGATTCATGAAGACATATATGGGATATACTTGGGACCAAATGGCCTTAGCCTTGTGTAAAAGATTTGGAGAAGGGACTGATATTCAGCTTATAGAGGAGTTTAGTAAAATCAGATAACTGGGAATTGTAGAAGAATATTTAGACAAGTTTGAGGAATTAAGGGCTATTATGATGATGAATATGCCCACTATGTTTACTAGTGGGTTAAAGGAGGAATTAAGATTTATGATCAAGATTTTTAAACCTCAAACATTGGATGAAGCCTTTGAACAAGCCATTAACTTGCAAACCACTATTTCATCCTTGAATAAGAACTCCAAACCATTTTTTAAAACATACCAACACAGCTCCACTACAACCAAAACCTCTTTTGCTACCACCAAAACCTTCCTTACCCTAAACAAAACCAAAACTCAGAACACTGAAACAACACCTTTCAAGAAGATTACCCCTGTAGAAATTCAGAATAGAAGAGAAAAGGGGTATGCTTTAGGTGTGGTGACAAGTATACACCTAAGCATATTTGTCAAAAAAGGTAGCTCAACTATATTTTGGTGGATGAACTCAGTGAAGATGAAGAGGAATTTATACTTCAAGAAGGGAAAGAAGTGAAAACAAAGGGTGGGGCTGTTGCTAATGTAATAGAAGTTGGTGAAGAAGTACAACTTTCTATAAATGCCTTGACAGGCAACCTAAATTGCAGCACATTGAGGATTCGAGGCAAGATTAAGTGAAGAGAGATGTCTGTGTTGATTGATAATGATAGCAGCAGTAGTTTCATTGATAAAATTTTGGTTGAGGAATTGAAGTTAAGAAGGTTCCAACTAAACCTATGATTGTGACTATAGTTGATGGAAACAAAATGTATAGCAGAAGCTTATGTAGTAAGTTAAAATGAGAGATGGGGAAAGAAGTGTTTGAGCATGATATAAGGGTACTGATGTTAGGAGGAAATGATATGATCTTAGGGGTTGATTGGTTGAAGAGTTACAACCCTGTTATGTTTGACTTTGAAAAACAGAGTTTAACCTTTAACAAGGATAGGAAGGAAATCAAGTTGACCAGTAGCAATGATGAGATTACTATCAAGATGGTTAAAGGGAAAACCTTATAGAAATATATTGAGAATGGTGAGGAGGTAGTTACAGGACCACTATATTTAGCACTTGTAGAAGAAGGAGTTAAAATAATTCCAAAAGAAGTGGTTGAATTTTTGTTACAAAATGCTAAGGTTTTTGAAAAACAACAAGGTCTACCGCCTATTAGGAAACATGAACATCATATTCAGCTATTTAAGGGGGCTCAACCTTTCAAGATAAGGCCATATAGGTACCCTCATTTTCAAAAAGTAGAAGTTGAGAAAATAGTTGCTGAAATCCTACAAGAGGGAATCATCCGGCCTAATAACAACCTTTATGCTTCACCAGTACTACTGGTTAAGAAGAAAGATGGAACATGACAGTTTTGTGTTGATTATAGACAGTTGAACTCCCTCACTGTCAAGGATAACCTTCCTATTCCCATAATTGAAGAATTGTTTGATGAACTATATAGTGCTAAATATTTTTTGTAAAATTTATCTTAGATCTGGGTATTTCAAAATTAGGGTGCATGAGGATGACAAACTTAAAACTGCTTTTAGGACCAATAATGGCCATTATGAGTTTAAGGTTATGCCCTTTGGCCTTACAAATGGTCTTGCAACCTTTCAAATGTTGATGAACAAAGTATTTGCTGATTATTTGAGAAAATTTGTATTGGAATTTTTTTTAATGATATACTCGTATATAGTCTTGATTTGCAATCCCATATCGATCATTTGGAGGTGGTATTTGATCTACTTAAGAAACACAAACTTTATTTGAGAAATTTTGTATTGGAATTTTTTTTAACGATATACTCGTATATAGTCTTGATTTGCAATCCCATATCGATCATTTGGAGGTAGTATTTGATCTACTTAAGAAACACAAACTTTATGCTAAGAGGAGTAAGTGTACTTTTACTCAAAGAAGAGTTGAATATTTGGGGCATATTATTAGCTTTGAAGGAGTTGCTACTGATCCTAATAAAGTTAAAGACATGATGGAAAGACCCTTACCTAAATCAGTTAAATAACTCAGAGGATTTTTGGGGTTAACCGGTTATTATAGAAAATTCATAAATACATGATGGAATGACCCTTACCTAAATTAGTTAAACAACTCAAAGGATTTTTGGGCTTAACTGGTTATTATAGAAAATTCATCAAGGAGTATGGGGTGATCAGTAAAACCCTTTGTAAAATTCTGCAAATTGATCAATTTCAATAGAGTGAGGAATCTATTATTGCATTTGAGACTTTGAAATCAGTGATAAGTAGTGCTCTTGTACTTGCCATACCTAACTTTTCTAAACCTTTCACTCTAGAAACTGATGCTTGTGATGTAGGAATATGGGTTGTTTTGATGTATAAAAATAGGCCTATTGCTTACCTAAGCAAGGCTCTTGGAACTAGGAATATTGGCTTATCAGTGTATGAAAAGGAGTTACTGGCCCTTACTACTGCAGTTTCTAAATAGAGACACTGTTTAGAAGGTAATCATTTTATCATTAAGACGGACCATCAAAGCTTAAAATTCTTAATGGAGCAAAGGATTACAATAGCAACACGGCAAAAGTGGATGTCTAAACTCATGGGATTGGATTATGAAATTCAGCATAAGAAGGGTAAGGAGAATAAGCTTGCTCATGCATTGTCCAGATAAGAAGAACTTGCAGAAATCTCCACTGTCACTCCTTTATGGGTTAAGAAAGTAATAGAAAGCTATGAGGGGAATGGATTTGCACAAGAGAACATCACAAAATGCTTACTAGAACCTGGTAGAAATGTTGAAATGCAAAATGGCTTGCTCTTGATCAAAGGGAAGTTTTACATTGGAGAAGGAAATGAAGCTAGGCTTAAATTGGTAGAGGAACTCCATTCTACCCAACAAGGAGGGCACTTAGATATTGAAGCCAATTTACAAAGGCCTAAATCATTGTTCTATTGGCCTAAAATGAAATAGATGATCAAGAAATTTATAGCCAAATGTGATATTTGTCAAAGGAGCAAGGTTGAGAAGATTCCCTATCCTGGACTTTTGCAACCACTGCCCATACCAAACCAATATGGATCCATATTACTATGGACTTCATTGAAGGACTACCTAAATTAAAAAGGAAGGATGCCATACTAGTGGTAGTGGATAGATTCTCCAAATACGCCCACTTTGTAGCCTTGACACACCAATTCAATGCTCAAAAGGTTGTAGAAGTATTCTTGGAAAACATCTACAAATTGCATGGGCTACCTAGCAGTATAATTTCAGATACAGATAAGGTGTTCACCAAAGCTTTTTGGAGGGAGATGTTTAAAGCACTAGGCATAAATTAAATATGTCAATAGCCTACCATCCACAAACCGATGGGCAAACTGAGAGGATTAATTAGTGTCTAGAACTATTTTTGAGAAGTTTGTGTTTCATAAGCTCCAAAAATGGTGTGACTGGTTGTCCTTAGCTGAATGGTGGTATAACACCACTTACCATACCAATATCAAAATGACACCTTTTGAAGCTCTTTATGTTTACGAACCTCCTTTGTTATCCTTAGGGTCATATTAACCAGTCCAGAATGCTACTGTGGAGGAATCCTTGAAAGAGAGAAAGGTGATCGAGACTACTCTAAAGGACAATTTGCAGAGAGGTGCCTCAAGAATGCAATTACCAATCAAAAAGGGTCAGAAAGAGTCTTTGAAGTTGGAGATTAAGGGTATCTCAAACTACAGCCCTTCAATCAAAGCTCAGTAGCTGTTAAAAAAAATCTCAAGTTGGCTTCCAAATTTTATGGACTTTATCTCATCATTGAAAAGATAGGAAAGGTAGCTTATAAGTTGCAATTGCCTCCCCATTCTCAGATTCACCCTGTGTTTCATGTTAGCTTGCTCAAAAAGAAGGTAGGAGATGAAAAGGTCATTTGTCATAATTTACCAATCTTGGGGGAAGATGGGCAACCCAGATTGGAACCTGTGGCTATTCTAGATCGTAGATTGGTTAAGAGGAGGAACAAATAGGTGGTCCAGTGGAATACAATGGCCCAATCTTCCCTCAGAAGAAGCTTCATGGGAGGATGTTAATTTCATTTTGTAGCAGTTTCCATAATTCCAGCCTTAAGGACAAGGCCTTTCTGAAAGGGGGAGAGGTGTTATGATTCAGAAGAACAAAAGTTTAAAATTCATTTTTTGTTAGTTAAAGAGGAGTTGGTCATGTTGGGTTGTGAGCCAACTGCAGATGAATTAAATGAGACGATGTCGTTTTACTCACAAGTTTGTCAAAAAATGGAGTGAAGCAACGGTAATTTCACTAACGGTTATATTACTTATTGTTCACCATCTTCTTCCATACTGAGGTAAATTAAAGGTGACATTATTGCTAATGTTAGCAGAGGAACTGAGGGTTAAGATACTAGAATCAGAGGGTTTACCTAAGGGAATGGCTGTGATGTACTCTTGAGTAGTATAAATGTTTTGTTATAGAAGGAGGTAGGTATCGAGAGTCATTTTGTAGAAACTTCAAAGTATTTCTGAGGTGATTTCCTTATTCTTGTTAATTTTCGTTCTTCTGTAATTACCTTATAATCTTATTTCAACCAAATTCTTAAATATATCTATAGTAGTTTTCACTACGATTAATCTATTTGAGCTTGTGGTCTCTCTAAATATGTGGTTAATTAGTCTATTCTGATAAGGATCAACACAGACTATCGCACAGAATTTTAAGACTGCAAAAAAACCGGATCTAGTACTAAAACACCTACTACAGGTTACATAGTGGTATAACGTCAACATCCCCGCCCAGGCACGCCAATGTTTCCATAGAGTTACCAATTAAGAAGTACCTTTTTAGAATTCGGTATAATATAGACTTACCCTCACCTACACTACTAGCTTTTTCTAGAAATGAGTGGTGCTCAACTAGTGAAATGCGGAGCAACTGGCCAGAAGATTGGTCATTTCAGTTCTCACTACCCTCTAGCAGCCTTAACTTAAGTAAGATTTACTGGCAGTTCCACGGTAGAACCCCTTGGACGTCATTTATGCAAAGGAACATGCAGCTGAAGCTGCATTTCTCTTCCTATTTCTAGAGCTTCAAGAAAGAACTAGGAAGTAGAAAAAACGTACCAATAACCTTGGATGGGATCCTAGTAGTCTAATCATAACTCAAAGAATGGTTCATAGGCCGATTTTCCCACAAGGAAAAATACAACAATAAGATGAATAAAACAAGTATAACTATTCAGTAATTAGTATAACTATGTCTACCACAAGGGTAAAACACAAGCAAGCGGTCTTTCCTTCTTTTGATCTCATAAACACCATATAACAAGTGCGGAGAACAAAAACATGAGGTAAGTATATTGTTAAGTAGGTTACAATAAGACTCCTTAAGCTCTTGTATTTCGTTCCATACCTCTAAAATTATCGAACAGTTTGATCACAGATCGCCTTAGCTTGCTCTCTGTGACCTTGGACCTTCATTCAGACTTGTTACTCTTTGGACCACTGGTTTTTGAAGGGCCACATCTTTCCACCATAACATCATAGAGTTGTTTCCCATTCTATTTGTTACAAAAGAACAGAATCAATAAATGATCACATTCAAGAAACAATAAGACCTGTGAACTGAATAAGACACGGCCCAAGTTCCTATGCAGTCTAAGTATCAGTATGCTTACAAAAATTACTGGAAAAAAGTGCACTTGGCCTTCAGGTTTTGTTTGTGTCTCCTTAAAATAAACCAGAATTGGGAAGTTTGGCCACCAAAGCTCCCAGTTCACAAATGTTGAGTATCTGTGAGCATAATGTTTAACAAATCAGTTAAGTTAATTGTGTTGTTGGTGAGGAAATTTAAAGAATTACATGGCGGATGCTTACTTCCAGCGGTTCTTTCCGCCAACAAAAACATTTTCACCTGAATCATCAAGCTGTTCGCCTATTTTCACCTCCTGCAAACAAGAGTTTGTGAATTAACAGTCCCATGATTCAATGTCTTTTGCAGATTGCAAATTTTGGCTGATCAAAATTAGATATTCAATAAGGTCTCAGCAAACTTGGCCTGATATCATGATAATTTTGATGTCAACGTGTTTGCATATATAGTGACTTCTTCAGACCAAGTTTATTATCTATTGTGAAGGAACTGAATAGGAGACAATTTGAAGAAGCAACGGAAGAGGAAATTCCCATATAGAAAGACAAGTCTTGACACAATTTCAGACTTCGGTTTTGAAAAAATTAGTGAATATCTAGCAACTATTTGAAAAGAACAGTTTCAACGGTACAAATAAACCATGAGAAATGGCAATCAATGGAACATCATTAACTCACTTTTCTTTTCTTGACTAAAAAAATATAAAAAAAAATAGTTCCCATCAAAATGGGATTGGAAAGGATTAAGTGAACAAACCAGAGCCTCGTCATCGAAGACAAATCTCACTCTAGTTGTCTGAAAGAAGAAAGCAAATATTAGTTGGCATTTGTTTTCTGAGGCTGAATAGCATCTCTAAGAATTTAGTATACAGAATATGACAATGTCGACAAACTAGCAGAAACACAAGCATTGTAGCAGCAGAAACATAGCAATTCATGTAAATCATTGGAGCCTTGAGATAACTGCCCACTTTACAGGTGATTGCTGGAGTAAGTATTTTCGAAAAAATGTCACTATACCTGGAATAATAGGAGTAACCCAAGTAGACCAACAGGAGCAGCTGCTAATAAATTATCCGCATAAACCAAACCGCCGGCAATACCTGCACATGAAAACAGGTAGTAAAGCCACAATCTTCTTATGGGAGTGAGGGGATAGCTGATTGTTAATCATGGTGTGCATTTTGCAAGATCCATTAATTGTCCACAAAAAAAAAACTGTGAATAAGTGCTTAAGTAGGAAGCATATTGCCCATGATAACATAGCAATCAGTACCTACCAAGAAGAACTATGGGAATTCGGTAATCAGGGTCAGGAATAACAGTTTCTTTCTTGATTTTTCTTCCAATCTGCGAAAGATTATCAAAATATGATCCATAACAATAGGGTACCAATGCTCTTGTACCAATATGCTCACAATTTGGGGTTACTAATGTAGCAGATTTTCTTCTAAAGGTCCACAATCATAAAAGCATGTACCACTGAAGAGATTACAAGACGGCTTGCGTTGCTATTATAAGTATTTCTTCTAACAAGAGAACTGCCACCAACCAACACTCTGCCATTAAACGAGCTCTGGAATTTGGCAACAAGTCCACTCTCTTCTTTATCTGCTTAGACCAAGGAAGAACAAATCAGCCCCCATCCATAATGACTCTAAAAAAGGCTATCCTGAAGTTAGCCATGTATCCTCATCACAAGTTCCTTTATCAGGGACGTAAGAATGATTCAAGAACAAAAAGAAAAACCACAGGTTCTCTATGGATTAAACTGCTGCTCATACTTGAAATGCAAGACCATATTTGTAAGTGTGCCCAAGTGGAAAGTGCAGCGAAGAATTAGATATATAATTGCTTACTTTGTTTTAAGGGTATGAAGCGAGCAACAGATAACAGAGTGCTCTGCATTTTGCTGCTTTCTTCTTATTTTTGTTGTTTGGCAAAGGCAAAGGGCTACTGATGAAAAAATATTTGTTTATGATGCCAAAAATGCTGAGAGGCTGTGCTTTCCCGGAGTTTTGCTTTGAGGACATATGCATTTACTCTAATGTCCCTTATCATTTTTGCTTTGACAGTTTTATTTTATTATTATTTTTTTAAGTTTGTGGTTTTGTTTTATTAGTTTAGTTGAAAAAAAATGAAGAAAATAGATTAAAAAAAAGTAGCAGAAAAGATTCCAAGAATTTTTCTTTTTTGGTGTAACTCAAAATTTTCCTCTGAGACAACTTTTCTCTACTGTACTTCATATTATCATTTTTTTTTTTCTGTCTTGAGAATAAAAATATATAATGTCGAGAGTTCTTTAGAATACTATATTTATAAGATTTGATAATTTTCTAATTAAATTTTATAATAAAAATTCAATATCAACAATGACTTAAAATGTAAAAGGATGAAAGAATTTCTTTTTTTATTTTTTAACATTATTAAGTATTATTTATTAAGTATAAAACCTCAAGAGCAAAAGAGAGGTTTTTAAATTAATCGGAAAAATTATAAACTCAAGTAGTAAGAAATTCTTTTTACTATATTTGAAATCTATTGATATTTTGTTTAAATTTTAAAAAAAAAACTGATTAAATATATCACATATTATACCATGTACATTCTTAATTTACTAAAAAACATAATATATATATCCATGAGAAGATAGTGATTAGTTAGAGTTTACTTGAATAGTATTTTTTTTTATAAAAAAAAATTGCTTTTAGTTTTTTATTAAAATAAATTTAATATACATCAATGTTATTTATAAAATATTTAAAATTTTATTATTTCAATCAAATAGATTACAATATTAATCTTTAAATTCATGTAATCTTTAAAATTTTTAAAATCATATTTATATTTTTTTTAAAACTCAATACAATTGTAATCCAAATCACTTAGAGAAACTTTTTTATCAGATTACAATTCCTTATTCGATTTATATTCTCGTTTGTTTCTTCTTTTTTTTTTAATTCTATGATACAAAATATTCTTGTTTACTTAAAAGAAAAACAAAAGAATAAGATGAGAAGGATGTTTTAGTAATTTCATTTATCACACAAAGGGTAAAGCCTTATCCGCTCGTTACCACCAACGTCAGCCTGAAGTGCCATACTATCAGTAAGCTTTGGTCGAAGCCATTCTTTCATTCTTCCATACCCTCTCTTTTGTTTTCCTAGAGCAAATCATCTCTCATTCAACTGATAGAAGAGAACTAGAATACAATATCTATACAGGAAATGGCAAATTCTCTGTGTTTCACACCACTTGCATCCTTCAATTGGCTTAACAAGCCAGGTATTCCTCATTTCCTCTCTGTTTCTTTACACCCATTTCAATTATGTTTCTGTTTCGTGTTCTTTCGTTTTGGGTTCAAGTTCATTTTTGAATTCTAGATTAGAACTTTAGGATGGATTCTTGATATTGTTTTAGGGGTAACCAGAAGCAACTGCAGTGAGAAGAAGGTTGAGTGGATCAGTGATGTAACCCGCAGCTCCAAAATCGCTACTTTTCAAGCTTTGGAGATTAAGGTGAGTATACGAGTGAGCATAGCGTGCCCTTCAGTGGTTACTTTACTTTTCTTACATAACGAATGGAAAATCATCGGTTAATTTCTCTTCTTGCATTTCAAAGAAACATAGATTAGTTTACAGCAATATCTTGATAATAATGAACACTTGGATGCTGAACCGATTTTGAAAAGAATTATCCAATTGGTGTAAAGAATGCTGCCGGAGCCTTTACGGGCTGGCTGGAGGTATTGAGTTGAAGTTTCCCTCTTGAGTCTTGATTCTTGAAGTCATATATCTAGACATTGGCCTTCAAACTGCACATTCCTGGAGAAAGAATGAGCATGAGTTTGGGAAGAGACCTTAGTGCTGAACTAGTCAGGCTTTTACATATTGGGAAAATTGATTTTGTACATAGACAGATGTTTTTCAAATGATACGTACATGGATAGCACTAATGTGAGATTTGCCCTAATCCATCTTAAATTTTATTTATCTAAATGATTTTTGGTCTCATATCTTAACTGCCATTGGAAATGCTTCCTTATCTACCAATACCTTTCTTCAGAATCTTTTGTCTGATGTTTATCTTGATTTTACAGGCCACGAATGGCAATCAGAGCACAAAGCGAAATAGCATTGTTTGTCCAGATTGTGAGGGAAATGGTGAGTGAAACTATTAGCGTTTAATATCCATCTGTAAACTTTTGTCTTTTTGGCCTCGTAAGTATTTATTTCCTTGAAATTTGCATGGCATTTTGGTTTTTTTGTATTTCCTTTTATCAGTTTATGGGGAAGAAGTACTCTTTAATTTTTTTGAGGGGAAAAGCAAGTTAGGTGGCTTATTCCATTAGAATCTTCAATTTGCTTTCCGTACCTTGTATAATATATTTGTCACTCATTTCATTTTGAATGCTCCCTGATCCCTGGGAGTCACCTGTGCATAAATGATATGGGTGGTCATCTGCAACCACTTAGTTTGAAACTTTTTTCTACTAATGCATCTTTTGGAGAACTTAAATTAATGTGTCTGCAGGTGCTAAAGTGTGCTCACAGTGCAAAGGTTCAGGTGTTAACTCTGTAGACCACTTCAATGGACAGTTCAAAGCTGGTGGACTTTGTTGGCTTTGCAGGTATGTATATGAGATACTCTGAATGGGCATCTACAGATAAACTGAGATTAGATGCTTGCCCCTGGTAATACTATGTTCAAAATAGAATACAACAAACAATATGAATTGCAGTCCAAGCATTGCAGTTATGCTCTTTGCTCAATAGAATGAAGTAGTTGTTTTGCATTGGCATCTGAAAAATTGGTCAAACTTTGTGTAGCCCTTTGAATGCAACTTTCACTCTCCTCTATCAATGGGACAGTTCAAAGATAAGAAATAAAAACTCAGTGGGCCTAAATTACCATCCAACTTTTTGAATAAATTGAAGAGGGAAAATATAAGAATGGCAAGGCTGAGGTAAAATCAGGCACAGGTTTCAAACCAGAGAAAGTATGAAGCAGAAAAAGAGAATGAGAACCATATGTGAAGCATAAAAACCTCCATAATGGTATAGCGCCCACAAGCTGCCCACCCACCACATACATGCCTTTCTAGCTCTTCATGAAATTTCCCTGTTATTGAACCACTACCAGACATGGAAGTCTACAAAAGATGGTTTAGTCAGTCCTTGTTTGCTGTATGCAGATCTTGAAATTTTCCATCTTCTTTTATTGGGGAAATTAATATGCCTTCCAGATGAATACAGCAGACGTATGAAATTACTTAGGAAGTGAAGCTAACTTTTTCTGTAGTACAGAGAAACTGGTTGAGAGACATATACCAAATTTGTGAAATTCTGTTTTACATTTTGCCATGAGAAGGTAAATATGCTGGACAAAAACATCTTAAGCATGCAAGTTCTATTTGATAACCCCGTTTGAAAGTTTCCACTAATTTAGGAGCCATGAAGTGTAGTTTTTAGAAACTTTGCTTCTGCATAAAGCATTTTGTTTATGGTCCCTAGTCCCTACTTTCTTATCGGAAAAATTGTTGCTGCTGGTCTTAGAGCTATGATGATCATTTATGTTTTTGGATGACTTGTTAATAAGTATCAGATGACCCCTCACAGACTTGTGTGAGTTTAAGAATTCTACTTCCATTTGCCTTGGGACTCGTTTGGAGGGCATAGCATGAGTTTACAACATCCTTTCTTTCTGTTGTGATTGTATTGGCTTCAGTCTCACCATATTTCTTCTTGTAAATGCATCTTAATCATGTTGTATATTCCTCCTCCAACATCAGAAGTGGGGTTCAGTCTGTTTTGATGTTAGCAAAGTTATTGTACATTGAGGGGCTGGCATGCATGTCCCATGGATTGCCTAAAACGAATGCTTGACAATCCATCTTGCAGCAACTCTAATAAGATACTTTCTTGACTTCCTATTAAACAACCCACCCTATTTCATTTATTGCTTTTGTGTTGCCTGAAATGTTATCGACTTCTCCTGACCAGTCCATTGTCTAACTCTTTTCTAGAGGCAAAAAGGAGATTTTGTGCGGCAACTGTAATGGAGCTGGCTTTCTTGGTGGAATCATGAGCACTATTCAAGAGTAGTGTTCGTAGTTGTCATTTTTCATTGTAAAATTCCGCTGCCGGTCCAAGCCCGATGTAGCAATTTATCTGCATTTATGTTGTCATATTTGTGGCAAAGGTGTGCCAGTTTGTGCAAAAGAACTTGACAAGCCCTGTTAGAATGCTGGACAAGAAGGAAAATATAGAAAACAATTCCTGTTACTCAATATGTTGTCCCTCTTTCCTTTTTTTTTTTTTTTTGGTGGGGGGGGGTGGTGGGTGAGGGAAGTTTTATCCCTGCTATCTACTGTTGCACTTTCAAACACGAACCAATTTTTTTTTAGTGGATTACTTGATTTTAGTCCCTGATGGCTACCTCCGTGATTCATTCAATCTGCACCAAGCCCTCTAGCCAACTAGAGCAATCCAGCTGAATGTTTTTAACCTTGAGACTCTCATAGGCTTTGGTACCTGACGGCTACCTCCATGCTTGTTCCAATATGCACAACCAACAGAACAAAAAACAGAATAGATAAGGCAAATAAAGGTCAAAATCGGATAAATAGATATAAGAATGTAAAAAGTTATAAAAAAAAAATAGGTGAGGTAAATAATGGTGAAAATGAGATAAATAAATATAAAAAAATGTATAAAGGTAAAAAAAAAAAAAAAAAAAAAAAGGTAAGGCAAACAAAGGACAAAATGAGATAAATTACAAAGTAAGGTCAAATAAATATGAAAACGTGAAAAGGTAAAAAATAATGGATAAGGAGGTAAATAAATATAAAAAGGTAAAAAGGTAAGAAAGTAAGAAAATAGGTAAGGCAAATAAAGGACAAAATAAGATAAATTATAATGTAAGATAAATAAATATGAAATTGTGAAAAGAAATAAATAGTTAAGGAGGTAGATAAATATAAAAAGGCCGAAAAATAGATATGGCAAATAAAGGTCAAAATGAGATAAATAAATATGAGAAGGTATAAAGTTTATTAAAAAAAAAAAAAAAAGGTAAGGCAAATGAAGGTCAAAATGAGATAAATTACAAAGTAATCTAACTAAATATAAAAATGTGAAAAGGTTAAAAAAAAATGGATAAGGCAATTAAAAGTAAAAATGAGATAAATAGATGAAAATATGTGAAAAGGTTAAAAATGGGTAAGGCAAATAAAGGTAATATGAGATAAATAGATGAAAAGGTAAAAATGGTAGTTTTTTTTATAAAAAAATATGTTAAAACTTAAAAGGTCAAAAAATGGATAAGGCAAATAAAGGTAAATATGATACGAATAGGTAACAACGGTAAAATTTTAAAAACAAAAAAAAATGAAGAGGTAGCAATGGTAAATTCATTTTTTTTTTAAATTGTATATAAAAACGCGCCAGGTAGGGGTCGAACCTACGACTTTCTGCTTAGGAAACAGACGCTCTATCCACTGAGCTACAGGCGCTGCTCCGTCGTCAACCGTATAATATCAATGATGATGAGCAGCACCTAAACACAAACACAACAACAAAATTCCATACTTTACACAGAAATAAATTGGTGGAATGACACCTAGGGGGGTCCTAGCCTCCTTGGCTGCCTTCTAAATTTAGTAGATAAAGTTCTCACTCCATCCTAAAAAATATATCAAAATTTTCTATTTTTATTATATAAAAATACTTATAATTTCACAAACTCAAGAATAAAATTATTGCTTATAATCCTAATTTACCCCTTTTCATTTAAAAATATGTGCATTTCAATAAATCATTATTGAATATATAAAAGAAAATAATTAATGAATGTTTACTTTTATTTAAGAGTCTAAAGTCCTTTTTATATTATAATCATAGTGCTTTCATTTCAAAATAGATGTTAATATAACTCTCTTCATATGATAACTATTGGTTGATAAAAATTCTCAATAAATTAAAAAAAATTGATAAGTTGTGTAATTAATTTAGAATAAATAAGGATAAAATAAAAAAATTAATTATTATTTCTATAAATATGTAAACGAATACTTATTTTAAAATAAAATTTTAAAAAAATTATATAAACATCTATTTTAAAATAAAATAAATATAAATTTTAATAATTTCTTAATTTTTGTATCATATCTTAAATTAACATAATTTTTAAGATAAGAAAAGTAAAATTTTCTTGAATGATCTCATTTCCCTCCCTCGAGAACCCACAACTTCTTTAGAAAAGTCTAGGAAAGTTTGCTCTAAACTCCAACTTTGTTCCAAGATCGGAGTTCCCCCCAAATTGAAGTTAGACTGAGCAGTGTCTCAATGAAACAACAAATCTTCCACCACTCAAATTGACCACTTAAGTTGTTACCAAAAGAAAAAGAACGAAAAGGGTTGAGCATATTCCACAGCTAAAACGAAATCAACAACTCTTTATCCATATTAACTCACTCACAGTCTAAGGACACAAAATTTACTGCTTCCAAGATGATACATAGCAAAAACCACAAAGACAGAGCTAAATAAAAGAAAATCTCATCCACATCTCTGTTTATTTATTTATTATTATTCCCTTCTTGCTACCATAAGAAATAAGCCAAGTGGACTGGTTTGGGCATACAATATTGTATTGGCCTCTCGGCCCTCGGTAGTATTGCATCACATAACCTGAGCATTGGAATGGCCATTACAATGATTAAACCCATACCAGACACCATTTGGTAGGAACGTGTTGTAGTTAAACGTGAGAACCCTCCCATCAGGACCATAGACCTTCACACTTTCTGGTTTCCAACCGTCCGACCCTACCCTCAGCAAGTAGAGATAGCAGATGGTACTCGTGCACGGGCCTCGTATCTGGAATGTGTCACTAGAGCACCTCTCAAATGTCCTGGAACGTGGGTCGTCCAGTCTCTTTGCATACACCTAACCACCCAATCACAATTCATCAATCTTTTGCAGGAAACAATACTAAAAGTTTACAATGTGAATTTGATAGGGCAATCAAGCATTGTATAGACAAGAAGCATCAGAACAACGATAAAGATGAAATCTTTAGGCAAACTATCCTGTAAATGAGAAATTGCTCAGAAGGGATTGTTTCAGTTTCATATACGGGAAGTGAGATGTGAACTTATTAAAATAGGCTGGTTTCAGATTTAGATTTTAGACAAGTTTCAGGCCGCAACTTCTATTAGCCACTCACCTCATTGCCGTACGCATCACCAAAGGCAAGACTGACTTTATCTCTGGTGTATGGTGAAGAAGAACAGCTAGTTTTGATTGTGACAGTGTAGGAGCAGCTCCTTGCAGTGGTCTAATAAAATTTCAGAGATACGTTATCAAGGAATTCTCAGACTTTGATGATGAAATAACTGGTTCTGAATCTTGATTTACCTGATTGGCTTTGATCTTGAAGGACTCCAGCAGATGTGGCCGTGTTCCAGTGATGAATCTAGCTTCCGCGAAGCTGAGAAGGATCGCAAAGACGAGGCGATATGGGAGTTTGACCATTTTCACCTTAAGCTGTCAACTAGAGAGCCACTCTGTTTATGCTCTCTGGAATGTGGGTTGTGAGATGGAACCGGCTCCAGTTGTCGCGCGGATTTGAGTGTCAAACCGGGTCAATCATGGCCGATTTTTCTATTCTCAAATTATGTAAACTCTGGTTTTTAATTATTTTACAACCTCAAAATTCAAGTTGGAAAGAAAATGGTTTTTATAATAGTATCATTTTAAATTAGACTAGGTTGATGTTCTGTCACGAGTTGTCATATTATTAAGATTCAATGTATTAATATTAAATATATATTATTAATTAATTTAATTATTTATTTAATTAGTTAAAATTTAAAATAAATTTAGATAGTATTCAAAAAATTACACATTTTAATATATTAATATTAAATACATATATATTTTATTAGTTAATTTAATTAATTAAAATTTTTAATGAATTTAAATCTCGTACGTTATACGGATTGTTATATTATTTAGATTCAATGTATTAATATTAAATACATATATATTATTAATTAATTTAATTAATTAATTAGTTAGTTAGTTAATATTTTAAAATAAATTTAAACAGTATTTAAAGAATCACACATTTCAATATATTAATATTAAATACATATATTTTATTAATTAATTTAATTAATTAAGATTTTAAATAAATTCAAATATAATTTTTATTTTTTTAAAAAAATCATAATGGGCCATCAATAATTGATTCATACACACACAGAGAACATGCACATCATGTATTGAATATTTGTACCAAAATTTGTCATTTAAAAAATATTCACCAATAAAAATAGGTTTACTGAACTCAGCACAAAATTCAAAAAAATTCAGAAAAAAGAACTTCACTACAAATAATCTCATCCCATGGATAAAAGGTACTGTGATTGGAAAAGTTCTCCTTCTTGTTCTATTAACAAACAATGACTCCGTGACTACCTTGGTATCATTATGTGGTTTCTTTTTTCCTTGTTTACTAAGCAGCTTAATGTCTTGTATTTTCGAATTCAGCAGGAATTTCTAACAATCAAAAGACACTTTTCGGTCACTATGCATTTCAAGATTTAAATGGGCCCATTGATTCACAGCCTAGGTAACCCAGTGATGGTAATTCAAGTGGCGCACTGAAGAAAGATTTATCAGGGGAGATGCAGCAGATGATTCTGAATAGTACATAGATGCAGGCAGTGAAGCCAAGTGATTCCCAACTACCCTCTACTGCCTCATCTACTAACACCTAATACAATACATAAAATTGTTAAGTACATTATGATTTGTCATATTAAACTTTCAAACCCATAAGACCTCAAGTTTACATAATATACATACGACTTCCAAAATTAAGAAATAAAACTTCTATGTCCAGTGCAATTACTGATATGCTCAAAGCCAATTTCCCTTGAAAGCCTTTGAGCAAGCTTAGTGATCCCTTGGGTTTCGGTTCCATGATAAGTATGATGGATCCCCAAGCCGCCTGAAACAAAGAGAACAGTAATTACGAATTGTTCAAATGCAACTACTGACAATAATAGTGTAAAAAATGAAATACATATTCGGTATCCCAGCAAAATATAATAGGAAAAAAAAGAAAGCAGAATAATTGACATATTCTGAGACCACCAGGGAACAAATGCAGATTAAAGAAGGCATAAAAACATAATGAGTTCTTTTAGGTACTCACGTTAAATCTGTATCTACCATGTTTTTTTTATTTTGTGTAGAAATGATACAATCATAATTGCTAACTTCTCAAAGACAAAATTATGCCATAATTCCATAATCCATCTACGCATTCTGGGGAGTTATTTTCTCTACTTTCTACAGAAATCTTAAGCCATTCAACCACTGAGAATGGATAGCTCATAATTAAAGGGTGTTTGCAGTTCTTACAATCAGAACTAGTTTGGAATTTCCATGATGAATATCATTCAATCTTTGCACAACAGTACAAAATTCTTCATCTGTATGTGCTTTCAGACGAAGCAGTCCTTCGCGGATAGAATAGGAACCCTGTATATGATGTCTCCTCGCAAGCGAAGACTCATCTGAATAGCTATCGGAATGAAGCGCATGTTCTATCTTTCTTTCAATTTGAAGCTGTCTCAATAATTAAGTTTCGTACCTCCATCTCCATGGTGTACGAATGCCTCAAACTATTGATGTTCAGTTGATCAAATAGTTCCTGACACCTATCCCCGTCTTCTTGTAAGGGTTGGTAACCTTCTTCAATTCCTCTTCATTTTCTTCAATCATCAGTGCACCAAAGTACTGGTAATATTCAAACTTCATGAATGGAAGTCCACCAGGCATCTCTTTTGGAACATCAAACTACTGACCACGATTCTTTTCACGAATAGCATAAAGTGGAGTCCCAATTCGAGTTAGGGTTGGAAGAAGTTTCTTGGCAGGAGTTGTAATTGGAACATTTGAAGCCAGGGGCTCCACAATCTTGTATGAGTTCTGATTAGGCTTCTCTAGTACCTTATCCTTCTCCACCACCTTACCACTCACCCCCTCCTCCTCCTTTTTCTTTGCAATCAGTCTCAGTTTTTCCTCCTTTTGCTTTTCCAATGTCTCCTCCTGTATTACATCAGCATAAGTCCTCACCTCAGGCCCAAGAGTCTTATCCAAGAAGGGATCATTCCTCTCAGGAGAAATGACCCGATTCAATCTCCTCTACCAATAATCATCCTTCCTCAATAATCTTACTGGGCTGCTTAAACTCCGAGACTTATCCTCCTCCTCTGCTCTTGGGACCTCTTTGACATACTGCTTTGGGGTAGTAAACAAAGTGATGTGCGATTTATTTGGGTATAAAAATCATATAAAAATAAACACATTCCCAATCAAGTTTAAATTAAAACGTTAATCCCAAATTACACATATGAGCAAGCATACTCATCATTAACATAACATGGGGTTCAAACGAGTATCGATCCTCCAGGAACAAGTATGCATTAATCACTTTTCTTTTCTTGTTTAACCGATTCCATAAAGTGAAAAATAAATAAAAATAAAAATAAAATAAAAAATAAAAGAATATATACATGTCAAGGATGGAGAATTATGTAAAGCCATTATTTTGACAAACATGATCTTAAAGGACTTAATCGTTATCATAACTAATTATTCTCTTGGCATCATGAAGGATTAAAATAGATTCACTTCTTTTTCAATCCATGAAATCACTACCTTCTAAATAAATTAGAATCACTTGGTCTCGTCTCAACTAACTCATCCAAAAGATGCATTAAACACAATCCTTGATTAAATTCCTTTGGTCTCGATGAATTTAAAACATGAAATTAACTAATGAATCATTGGCCTCGGCAAACATCAATTAACCTTTAATTACCTAGTTCTCATCAATTAACCCCCTTGGTCTTGGCGAGTTAACAGACAACAAATATGAAATTAATAAATTGAAACCACTATCAACCCCTTTGGTCTCAGCGAGTTAATAGAAAAAACCAATCAATCAATCTCGTAATAAGCACAAGTAATTAAATACCAAGAAAAACAATCAATTAATTAAAAGATCAAATAACTTTAAAAATCATGAATATCTAAAACAATGTCAAATTACAATAAAACAATTAACATATCATTATTCAAGAAAAAAAATAAAGTAAAAGAAAGCACTCATAGACAAACCTCTTTCTTCTTCCTTTGAAGACCTTCTTGTGCAACCCTCCTTGATTTGAAGAATTCCTCATTTGATTTGAGTGATTTTCTATTATGATCTATGAATTCTCCTCTTTTCCCTTGTATTTTCCATCTATTTATAGGCTTAGGAAATACCTAAACTCGTTGGTGTAAGGTTCTTGACCGAGTAGAAGTAGGAAGATACTAAAATTCTGCAGATTACCAAAAATCGTGTGCAAAAATCAAAATCCCATCTTTTCCTCAGGGCACAGTCGGCGCCGCCTTGGTTGCTAGAGCCGGCGTCGGTTGTATTCTGTTTCTTCCGTTGTTCGCCAATTTTTTTCTTGATTTTCACGCAATGTTGTCTAGAGTGCAGCCGGCACCTCCTTGGCTACTGGAGCCGGCGCCAGTTTGGTTCTGTTCCGGTCCTGGTTCAATAATTTTTTGTCGCTTCGAAGTTCGTGTCATCAGCACATGGCCAACACCGGTTCTTATGCCCTGGCTGGCGCCGCCTTGGTTCTGTTTTTGCGACGTTTTTACTTTATTTTACCCTTAAAATCTGAAATAATGCACAAAATATCTTTCCAATGGTAAAATCTCAAATATGAAGGAGTATGATTAGTTATTGAATAGAATGTATCATAAAAGAGCCTCAAATAATTAGAAAAAATATGACTAATTTAGCCCCTATCATATTCACCCACACTTAGCTCTTTACTTGTCCTCAAGTAAAGTATCAAAGACAAGTAGGAAAACACAAGGTTTTCCAGGATCCTAGATATTTAGATCATTTAGACAACCACAAATGGTGATATAGTATAAAAACTATCTTGTACAAGTCTATCTTAACTAATTAGTCACACATACCCAACATGCAAGTATATTGGTCATACAATAGAACCCCAACTATAGCATATCAAAGTACATGCTTCCAATTTCGTCAAACCACCAACTCATACTCAAGTTATAGAGTACTAGTCCACGTTGTAGCAGTAGTAGTCTAGGTTTCTACCATATGGTACTTTTTGAAACCACTACTATAGGTCATATTCTATGTATTCGAAATATGTTTATGTTATGAAGTGAGTGAACTACTCACTGGCTAAAGGTAAGCCATTCCCCATTTGAAATTTATAACATAATAATCTAAACATGACGAGATTCCCATTCTCATCAATCGGTTAAGAATGAACGTTTATGTGTTAAGTAACCCGTGATCCATACCTTACTATGAAATACCTACATACACATGGACCACTTACTTAAACACAATGAGTCTTTTCCAAACGTAATTGTGTACAAATAAAAATGTAAATTCACAAACAATTTATGAAAATAAATTCTTTTATTAAAACATTTGATGTTACATCAGAAATCTAGTCTAAGAAGGCATATTTCTCAACAATTTTCTACTTGCACTTTAAGACTAAGTAAGTCCATAGGTACCCACCCCTATGGCGTCTAAGTGTCTCTTGAAGACTCTCTCAACCAAAGGCTTGGTGAATGGATCAGCTAGATTGTTCTCGGAGGCAATCTGTTCCACCACGACTTCCCGTCTCTAGATGAAATCCCAAATCAGGTGGTAATTTCTCTCGATGTGCTTCCCTTTCTTATGGTTCTTGGGTTATTTAGATTGTGATACTGCTCCAGTGTTGTCGTAATACATCACAATCGGCCTGTCCATGTATGGTATCACTCCAAGTTCTGAAAGGAACTTTCAAAGCCAGACTGCTTCCTTAGATGCCTCCGAAACTGCGACATACTCAGCTTCCATGGTTGAGTCAGCAATGTAAGATTGTTTGATACTCCTCCATAAAATAGCTCTTCCAAATAAGGTGAAGACATATCCACTAGTGGATTTTCTATCATCCTTATCCGCCTGGAAATCTAAGTCGTATATCTTATAGGAATCAAGTCATCAATCCTGTAAACCAGCATATAATCTCTTGTTCCCTTAAGGTACTTGAGAATATGCTTTACAGCTTGCCAATGAACCTCCTCAGGATTTGACTGATAATTGTTAACCAAGCCTACGGCAAAGCAGATATCTGACCTAGTACATAGCATGGCGTATATAAGGCTTCCCACAGCCGAAGCGTAGGGAATCCTACTCATTCGGTCTTTTTCTTCTTGAGACTTATGACAGTCCTTTGAAGAAAATGACAACTCATGTCTGCAAGAAATTAGAGCTCCCTTGCATGAGTCCATGCTGTACCCGGACAGCATCTTGTCAATGTATGCCGCTTGGGATAATCCTAACATTCTCTACTTCCTATTTCTAAGAAGTCTAATCCCGAGAATGTAGTTAGTTTCTTCCAAGTCCTTCATACTGAATGGACTAGACAGCTAAACCTTTGTAAATGATAATGATCCTACATTATTTCTAATGAGTAGAATGTCATCCACACACAAGATAAGAAAAATTATATTTATGCCTTCAAGTTTCCTATACACGTATGGTTCATCCTTATTTTGAATAAAACCATAAAACTTTACAGTCTCGTCAAAATAAATGTTCCATACTCTCGATGCCTGCTGAAGTCCATAAATGGACTTCTTAAGTTTGCAAACCATATGCTCTTAGCCTTCAGCAATAAAGCCTTCCAATTGGGACATATAGATGTCTTCGCTAAGATGGCCATTTAAAAATGCCGTCTTGACATCCATTTGTCATATTTCGTAGTCATAATGACATGCGATGGCAAGGAGGATACGGATAGACTTAAGCATGGCTACCAAAAAAAGGTCTCCTCATAATCGATTTCCTCTTTCTGAGTATACCCTTTCGCCACAAACATAGCTTTGAAGGTTTCCTCCTTTCCATCCACTCCCCTCTTCCTCTTGTATACCCACTTACACCCAATGGGTTTTATCTCTTTAGGTGAAACTACAAGATCCCAAACCTGATTGAAGTACATAGACTCAATCTCAACTTTCATTGCTTCATGCCATAGATTTGCATTGGTATCAACAATAGCCACCTTGTATCTAGTAAGGTCTTGTGTGAAACCCCAACTAAAACCAATCATAGAGTAAGGGGGTTGGGATGCATATCTTATTTTCTTACATGCATAAATATATTTTTATATGATTTTATATGCCTTGGATATGTGATTTGTAGCCTAGATGGCTCGATTGTGGTTGTTGAGTAAGAAGGGCAAAATGGTAATTGATAATTTAAAGATTAAATAGGAAAAATATTTGGGAGAGAAAATAAGAACAAGAGTTGTTGTGGTTTAGTGGTTAGAGTTTTGGAATAATTCCTTGAGGTCTTGAGTTCAAATTCCATCATTGGAGTTTTAGCATGATTAAATTTTATTTTGTGCTAGGTAGGCTATATTTCGGCCCTTGTATGCTTTAGGGAGGAATAGGAGTGTTGTTTTAGGGAAGACATGAAAGGAATGTCCTAATCCTACTCTTTTGCTCTACAACAATTTCTAAGGGATTCATACCCTTCTTGATCTCTAGCTTTCCTTACTTCTTAATCAATTAGGTTGTTCCATTTATCTAAGCCATTTTATTTCCAGAAAATTTCCAGCAAGCTTCTTTGATCTTAGAGTGTCGAAAATGTCTGTGTGAGGATGTCTCCTTGACCGAAAATGGGGAGGAGTTGTGAAAGGTTCCCAAGAGAAGTAATTTCATGGTTGAACCTTCAAACTCCAACCTATGTGTGTTCATCTTCTTCATGTAGTAAATTGGAAATTTTTCCAACTTGTTGATCAGTCCAATAGCCGAAATTTCAGCCATCATTCCCTCTCAAATACTGCCAAAAAAATGACCATTTCATT
Organism: Voacanga thouarsii; assembly: GCA_026120185.1. Lineage (NCBI taxonomy): Eukaryota > Viridiplantae > Streptophyta > Magnoliopsida > Gentianales > Apocynaceae > Voacanga > Voacanga thouarsii. The sequence goes on along the minus strand of JANUWF010001032.1, from coordinate 2,119,895 downwards.
TAGCTTGAGGACTGAAAATTCCAACCAAAACCGGACTGCAAAAAAACTATGCAAACAAAAAAAATTTACGGACAGCTTTCGCAGCAAAGCAATCCGAAAAACCCAACTATTCTTTCACCTTTTTAACCAGCAATTCAACCTTGTTTTTCCTCGATAAAGAAGGGCGGAAACCAGCCTTAAATGACCCTCCAATGGCCCTTCAAACCTTCTGCAAGATGACTGAAATATAGCAGAAAAATTTGCCCAGAAATTCCAGCAAGCTTGCAAAAAACCTGATCAAAATTTCCAGCTTGTTTCCCTTTCACCCTTTTCCAAAACTCATCCTATTTTTCTGTACAAACTCACCCTGATTAGTCATGAACTGAGCTCCATCATCTTCTCCAGAGTTCTGCATGAAAACAGCTCCATGGCTGCTCCTAAAATCTCTCCATCAATCACTCCAATCAAGCCATCAATGGGAGTCCAAAATTTCAGCAAAATATTTCAGCAAACTACCATAGATTGACCCTTAAACAACCAGAAAATTCCTTCACCATTATACACCATATTTTTGGCCACTCTAAAGCTCCTTCAAACATCATTCATCTCAGCAAAAATCACAGCCAAGCAGCCGGCCATTGAAGCTTCCAAAAGCTCTCCATTAACCAAGATCTTCCTACCATATTTGTTTCCAAAATTGATTACCTAAAATATTCTTTTTAGATTTCAAACAACCAACTTTCCTTTTCCTCTCAAATCAGAAAATTCAATTACCAAAACCCTCCCAAACAGTCAGCCACTCCTTCCCAAACAGAATTTCGGCCAGCTCTCTCCCTATTCTTTCCATTCTCTCCAAACCAAGAACACCTACTAATATTCTCACGCCTAAGACCACTCCAAACCTCTCCAATCTTCTCCAAAAACTTCAGATCACACCTACTCAACCCCTTGAAACCACTTCTACAATTTTTAATATCAAACACTGAAATCAAAGTCTTACTTTTGGATAAAAAACTAGAATTTTCTTGAAGGCTCAAGAACACCTTCAATGTAAGCATGAACAATCATCTCCATCTTCTTCCATCTTCGACCTTGATGAGTATATACTAATGAACTCTCTCTCTCTCTCTCTCTCTCTCTCTCTCTCTCTCTCTCTCTCTCTCTCTCTCGGCCGAATGGTTACTTCTACCATAGCTATTTTTCTTCTTCTCCTTAGGCGAATCAAGCATTCCTAGCGAGAGGATTCTCTTGAATCGACTTCAAAGTAGTCATCATTCAAGTAAGCTTCTTCCATCTTCTCTTTAAATCCTAGATTCATATCTCTTGGATGTAGTTGGATGAGGATGGAATATATTTGGAGATTGAGTATGTGTTTTTATGATAGAGTTGAGATTGAAGCATGAATGAATATATTTATATGATGGAGTTGGGATTGATGCATGATGATGATTGGTCCTGGTTAGATTATATGATGCTTTAGGGTTTGTTGCATGCCTTCATGTCATGAGTAGTATGATTAATCAAGCATGTTAGAGATTATGTCACCTTTAGTGAATATGGTTTATATTCTTATATTATTGTTGAGGCCATACATATGATTATGTTTAGTGGAGTTGAGATTATGTGTTGGTAAATTTAGATCTATACTTTTATTCATGGTTTGGATGTTTTTATGATTGGTATAGAGTGAATGTTCATGATTAGGGTTAGCAATAGAAATTATGATTATAACCTTATTGTCCCTAAGCTAATTAAGTTAACCAATTTTATTTCATCAATAAAGCGATTAATACTATAATTTCTTCTAGTAATTTCGAAAACCCTAGGAAAATTTGGATTTGGATTCTTATATAAAATAATGATATTTTAGTCAAATAATTGATAGTTTTTATTAAAGAAATAAAATATATAGATATTATATAAAATAATAACATCAAATAAAGCCTTTTATATAAATAATCATAATAGGTAAAATATTAATCTTGTAAGTCTTATATTTATAAATACTATCAAAATCTATTCATTATCTTTTAATCAAATACATTAAAATTTATTTACTATTAATTTTATTTATTTACCAATTATTTTTTAACAATTAATTATTAATAAATTATTATTATTTTAAATAATTCCATCTAGGTCTTAGGACCCTTCATCAAATAAACCCTAATTTATTTAAAGCAATATTTAAACCTTTAACTTATTAGTAGCTATTTCAAAAACTCTAGTTATTTTAATATCAAGCTAGATTTATTTTATAAACCTCTTTTATTCATTATCTAGCCTTAAAGCTTGGGATGTTAGGGTCATGATTGTAGTAAGTTGAGTTAGGTTTATTTGTGGAAGTGAATTTTGGCTTGAGTTTAATTATGACTTATGTTTGCCCCAAGCGATGTTAGGTCAGCTGTTGGAGATCTTTATTTTGAGTAAGGATCAGGTAAGCTCCTGCATAAAATTTGTTTGTTACAAAAGGTTACTATAGCAAGCTAAACCCGAAGTATATGAATACTGATTTGGTAAAGGCAATTAAGGATAGTTTCTTTTCTTGTTTCAATCAAACCACTTATTTGAAAATCAACAAGCAGTTTTACTCAAACATCAAACTATTTCTAAAACTGATTTTTACAAGGACTTTAGAAACCCTTGATTACTATTTTCAAGTAAAGCTATGTTTTACCAGTTTTTTTTCCAAGTGGGACAATCATTGTTGAGTACTCATTAAGAGTAGGCTAGTAGTACTAGTTTTGAAGAGTAAGAGTGAGTCTTCTGGTAAGAGGCCACATCCAGAAGATGAACTCAACTTAGAGAAACGTCAGTACTGCTTAGTCATGCCGGTCCGAGCTAGCAGTTTTTAGTCATGTAGACTGTGTGTTGCCGGAATGGACAACTGGTTTTGTTTGGGTGTAGAGAAGGAGAAGAATCTTACCTGGTAGGCCGATCACCTACTTTTTTGTCAGTCTGCACAAAGTGTGGCATTCTGACCGTTGTATAGTTATGGGGCCCAACGTATGGTAACCCATAGCCGCCTTTTGAGTGGTTGATTTTATTATTCATGTATGGTTGGAAAAGTCAAAACGCCACTCTTATTTTTAACATTGTTTATTGCTTGCCAGTATTTTTCTTGTGAAGTTCTTACTCCTTGCATTCATGAACTATTTTCACTGGGCACTCAAAGCACACATGGACTTATTGAGATTTTTATCTCATCATCCTTTTTACCATGATTTCAGGTCGATCCTGCTTGTGAGGATGAGTAGCTAGTTGTTGTCTGCTTGGAAGATATTCTGATTTATTTTATATACTGCTTTGGAAATCGAGAGTGAACAATTTTATTTCGGATTTGTTCTTGAATTTTTGGGTTGTAATAAGTTTTAATTTCAAAGTATTGTTTTATTTTTATTTGTGTGTCCTAGTTATAAAGACCCCTTGTCCTTTGAACGGGGCGACATACCTGGCCCTGTTCGGCCTAAGTAGTGGGGTGTTACATCGTGTTCCTGATGGTCAAAGACTAACTCGAAAGCTTCTCCAGTCTATCTTTTCGGAACCCTAGACACTCTCCTACTATGACGAGGCTCCATTTGTACTGGCTCTTGAGGTTGAACCTCTTCTTGTTTCACAATCGAGTCAGAAAAAGTTGATTCCGAAGATTACTTCTCCATAAGTTCCAACCTAATTGAACCTTTCATGGAAGTACTCTGATCATCCTCTAAGTATCTAGCATTGGTACTAACCAGTACTTTTTGCTCCTTAGGATGATAAAAGTAACCACCCTTTATCCCTTTTGGATACCCAACAAAATAGCATAATTCTGATTTTGGTTCTAACTTGTCTCCCTTGACCAGTACATAAGTTGGACAACCCCATATCTTGAGATGATTCAGACTTGGGTTACGCCCAGTCTACATCTCATAGGGAGTCTTAGGTACTGACTTGGAAAGCACCAAGTTCAGAATGTATGCCGCTGTTTCCGGGACATATTCCCAAAAAGACACTGGAAGAGTAGCATGAGATATCATGCTTCGGACCATTTCCATCAACGTTCTGTTCCTTCTCTCAGCTATTCCATTCTGCTGGGGTGTCTCCGGCATAGAAAGTTGTGATACTATCCCATGATGTACCATATAGTCCTTGAATTCACCCAGAAGGTACTCTGCACCACGATCCGATCGTAAGGTCTTGATCAATTTACCTGTTCAACGCTCCACTTCAACCTTAAACTCTTTGAACTTGTCAAAAGAGTCAGACTTGCATCTCATCAGTTAAATATAACCAAACCTTGTACAATCATCCGTGAAAGTGATGAAGTACTCAAAACCCCCTCTAATTGGTATAGACAATGGACCACACACATCAGTGTGAACAAGACTCAATACCTTCTTGGCTCTATCCGCCTTAGGAGTAAAAGACCTCTTAGTCATCTTTCCTATTAGGCAGGATTCACACTGAAGCCAATTTTTCAATCTCAATGAGCCCAAAGGCCCATTATGGATTAACCTCTGAATCCTGGTTGAGTTGATATGACCCAACATTGGATGCCAAAGATAAGAGTCATTGACATTGGTCTTTCTCTTCCTTGTTAAAGGTTCAGATTGAGCGTTATTTAATTGATTGTTAATAGGGTTTAGGAAAAATAGATTTCCATACATGTGCCCAATACATAAAATTTCTCCATCTCTACTGATAGATATACCAAAATGGAAAGATACAGAATATCCTTGATTTATTAGTTTCGCAACCAAAATCAAATTCCTGTCGAAATCAAGGTACATATAAAATATCTTTCAAAACCACTATTATGTTACAATAAAAAATAAAATCCAACTCTCCCACTACAAGAGCCCAAACTTATTCTGCATTTCCCACACATAGTCCATATTTGCCCTTCTGAAATCTTCTAATCTTTTTAAACCCCTGCAAGAAGTTACATATGTGATCAGTAGCTCCTGAATCAACAATCCAAGTGGAAGTTGATCCGACCATTGATATAGACTCTAGATAGAAAATATTACCTGTGAGATTTTTCTTGGCTTGAAGATCTGGACACTCATTTTTCCAGTATCCTTTCAGTCCACATTTGAAGCACTTGCCCTTGGGTTTATCTTTGGGTTAGGTCTTGGGCTGGGCCGCTACGTTTCTTTTCTTCCTTTTGAACTTTCTGGGCTTGGGCCCAATTCTAGAAAAAGAAGCCTTAGCAATCATAGCCTTTGATTGTGGCTTCATGACCTTTTTCGCCATCTGGAGCTTCTTCATCAATTCAGTTAAACTCATGTTTAACTTATTCATGTTGTAATTCAACTTGAATTGAGTAAATAAACCCAGTAGAGATTCGAGAATCATGTTTACTTGGCTCTCGGGGTCAATAACATCTTCTAAGATTTCTGCTTCCTCGAAAGTAGCAACCATCTTGAGCATATACTCTCTGACTGATGCTCCCTTAGCCATCTTAGTATTTATGATAGTTCGAAGAGCCTCCTGCCTTGCGGGCCGGCTCTTATCCACGAACATCGTAACTAATAATTGACTTATGTCATATGCAGAAGTCATATGCTCGTATTTTAACTGGAGCACATTAGACATGGAGGCTAACATGTAACAACGAGCCATCTTGTCGGCCTTCTTCTATGCCTTTTCAGCCTCTCACTCCTCGACGGTAGAAACTTCCCCGATAACAGGGCAGGTTTCGTAAAAGACATATTTATACTCTTTAGCTGTGAGTATTATGTCCAGATTCCTCTTCCAATCCATATAGTTTGGTTCCGTTAGCTTATTCTTTCGGAGAATAACGGCTAATGGACTAAAAGAACCTCCCACCATTTCTGAAAAATAAAAAATAAAAGAAAAAGATTTAGTTTTTGAAAACAAAACAAATTTGTGCACTTTATCCTTATTATCAAAACTGATAATAATTAATTTAGCTCTTAGAAAAATTGATATAACTTCTTGGGAAGATTAACAGTTTCCTAAGCCAAGTGTGTTAACCACCACAAATTAATTTTTCTTCTAGGTAATGATCTAAAAGATAACTCCATCAAGGGGATGGTCATTTCCTCTCATTTTCTATGGACATACCTCGCACTATAACCTCCAACAAGGGGTTGGCTGATCATTTTACTTGTCTCGGATTATTAATTACATCCCTCCATTAGATCTAGATTATTGTAGTATCCCCATCCTATACGGGTTCACTCCCAGGGTGACGCAAAGGGACCCACGATCTCTAATAAGGATCGTGATAGAAGCCATAGGGTCGTTGGAACCCCTCTCCCACTTAATCTTTTAAAACAAGGGTTTTTCTGAAAAATATCCTTTTGAAAATTTTCATTAAGTTTTTACTTAACTCAAAAATAAAATATCTAAATCCATTAAAATCTCTATATCAAGGTATATATCCTTTGAGAAATTTTTTCATGGATTAATTTTATTTAAATTAAAAAACTTAATAATCTCAAAAAATTTTCAATTAAAACTTTCTAGAGACTTTGGTCTCAAGTTTATTTGACAAAACAATTTTTCTTGTGCCAAAATAAAACAAAATGGCTTTCTATTTTAGCTTACAAAAATATCTAAATCCAAAATATTTTCTATGTCAATGATTAAATCCTTTGAGAAAATATCTAAGGATTAATTTTTGTTCAAGTTAAATTAACCATTTAATTTGTAGAAAAATATTTTCTTTGTCAAAAATATTCCCAAAGACTTTGATCTTTGAGAAACCGTGCACACGAGTACTTAAGAAACAAATAGCATCCTAGAAAACAGTAGACGTTTTCACACTTTTCTATTTTTAAACCTAAGTGCCCAGATAATAGAATTAAATGCATTAATTAATTAATAGTCTTGTTTAATCCTAAAATCTCTTATTAATATTTTTCATACAAAAATATTCCATGAATATTAACTACTGCAAAAATATTAATTTTGCCTGGTATGGACCCAAAAACAAAAAAGAAAATGCAAGAAAAATTACAAGGAAAATTAAAATTTTTCCTTGGTCCACTGCACCCGCCGCACTGGATCAAGTACTCATCTGCACTGCAGTCCACTGCACCGCTGCACAGAACTAAACCTTGCGGGCAACCAGCTCGCGGACCAGATCCCGAGTTGGTGCCAGTTCGGGCGGCCTCAGCCTGCGTCGGCTTCGGTCTGCCGGGTCATCCTTCTGCGATTTTCTTGCGATTTTTCTACAGCTTTCTTTCTGGTTTCCTACAACTTTCTTCCTCCATTGGCTCTTCGATTTCAACCCAAATACAATGAAATCAACCAAAACTAACAATCGCCTATACCCTTTAATATTGGGCTTACACAATTTGCTAAGGAAAAGAGTAAATTACAAATCTCTTATACCTCCTTCAAAAAGGTTTAACAGATAATCTATCCATACCAAAAACAGCGAAGAATCACAGTTTAATCACACGTATGTGTCCAATTTTATTCAACTAGATGCATGCTTCCTATATTTTCACAAAACCTTCATGCTCTAATACCAATTGAAGGCCTAGAAAGGGGAAAACACAAAGCACGCAGCGGAAGCGAAAATTGAAAAACTGAAGAACAGGGAAACTCCCAAACAGAATCGGAGCAGGCTCCGGCAGCCCTAGCCGGCGCCGGTTGCACTCTATCTAGATTCCGAGGGAAAAAAATTCTAATCTTTTCTTCTTGTTCTCAAAGTTAGCTGGACCGGAATGTGTGGAACCGGGATAGGTGTGCTGGTGGAAACCTCTGGTGCGATTCCTGCAAGCCTCCTACTCCGTCTTTACATGTAGGTGAACGTCAAACTCTCGATCTTCCAATATATGGCCTGCCTAATCCCGTTTGGTGAAAACTTACAGGGCTAAGGAATTTTCTTGGAGAGAGAGTGAGAGAGGCGTCTCTTTTTTCACAGAGAAGAAGCAGTGAAAATAACGTTGTTTTCTTAACTTTTAGAAGAGTAAAAAACCATGTCCTCTTTATGCTCCTATTTAACCTAAATAAAACCTTAGGTTAAACTGGATTGGTCCATTGGACTCTTAGTTTAGCCTTTTGGATTAAATTAATTATTCTAATTAGAACAAAAAAATGGCCCAACAAATAATTAATTTTTCAGCCCAAATAAACTTGTCTAATTAACAAGCCTATATTAGTTTAGTCTTAGGTTAATCTTTAATTATTCAAATTGGGCTAAAGCCCTGAATAATTAATTAACCCACCAAACTAATTTAATTAATTCTCTTTCTCTCTCCATTGACCTTTATTTTATTCTAGCCCAACAATTAAATCAGGCTATTTAAATAAAATAAATTCCATTTACTTTAAGCCAATTCCTTAGCCTATATTTAATTAGGACTCACAGTTTATACTGGGGACCAAAAAATATACTGCATTTACTACTAAAATGACCAAAATACCCTTGTCATATAAATAACTGTATTTTACATTTTAAATAATTTCTAATATCACCATAAGGAAATATTGACCCCAAAAACAATGTTGCATTAGCAAAGTCTCCGACCTACAGGTGTAATGATTAAAATACCCCTTTATACATCGTTGTACATTTAGAGAGGAAGAAGTGTACTAACACCTCTGTAAATGACATATACCATCTTTAGGCTTCTAGTCCAATGATCCACGACTTCCTGGATTGTTTCCGCTTTCCAAGGGAACTACCCTAAAGCAAACATCCAAGTCATGTTTCCCAGGGCCCTGGATATTTAGATCTTTCAGACAACCACAAGAGGCGATATAGTATAGAAACTATCATATAAAAGTCTGTCTTAACTAACTAGTTACACATACCCAACATACAAGTATATTGGTCCTACGATAGAACCTCAACTATAGCATATCAAAGTACATTCAGCTTCGTCAGACCACCAACTCATACTCAAGTCGTAAAGTACTAGTCTACGCTGTAGCAGTAGTAGTCTAGGTTTCTACCATATAGTACTTTTAGAAACCACTACTACAGGTCTTATTCTACGTATTTGAAATACACTTATGTCATGAAGTGAGTGGACTACTCACTGGCTAAAGGTAAGCCACTCCCTATTTGGAATTCGTAACATAATAACCTAAATATAATGAGATTCACATTCTCATCAATCGGTTAAGAACGAACGTTTATGTGTTAAGTAATCCGTGATCCATACCTTACTGTGAAATACCTCCATTCACATGGACCACTTACTTAAACACAATGGGTCTTTTCCAAACGTAATTGTGCACAAATAAAAATGTAAATTCACAAATATTTTCTGAAAATAAATTCTTTTATTAAAATATTCGATATTTATATCAGAAATCTAGTCTAAAAGGGCATATTTCCCAACAGTAATATTGGTAAATGATCTTCAACCTTTATCAAATAAGTATTATTAATGAGTTGAAATACAGCTTGCTTATCATTAGTCAATTATGTGATAATGGTTGTAAAGTTATTTTTGAGAAAAATTCTTACTCTATTATGGACAGCTCAAATAATAAAATAATTTTTGTTGCTAATCGTGTTGGGAATGTATGTGTATTCTATCTTGATGATCTTATAACTCATGAAATTAGATATCTATTCGTGCATGATAATGATGGCTATCTTTGGCATAAAAGACTAGGCCATGTATCATTTGACTTGCTAAACAAATTATTCTCAAAAGAGCTTGTTAATGGTCTGCTCAAAATGAAGTTTGATAAAAGCAAAATATGTGATGCATGCCAATTTGAAAAACAGATTAGAATATCTTTTAAGCCCATGAAAATGATTTTCACATCAAAATCCCTTGAATTAATATATATGGATTTGTTTGGACGTATGATGACTACTAGCTTGGTGGTAAGAGATATGCTTATGTTCTAGTAGATGATTTCTCAAGATTTACTTGGACTTTATTTCTCAGACAAAAAGATGAGGTATTTTCTGAATTTTCAAGATTATTCAAGCGCGTCCAAAACTTTATTGGATGCAAATTGATTTCTATTAGGAGTAACAATGGTAAAAAATTTTGCAACAATGAATTTACACATTTTTGTGATGAAAATGAAGTTTTTACAACTTTTCAGCTGCTAAAATCCCTCAACAAAATGGTATTGTTCAAAAGAAAAATAGAACCTTACAAGAAATGGCTAGATCCATGATTTGTAAAAACTCTCTTCCAAAATACTTTTGGGCTGAAGCTGTTAATACAGCATGGTATATTGTTAACCAAGTCATGCTGAAACATTTTCTAAGAAAAATACCCTTTGAGCTTATGTTTGATAAAATTCCATCAATTTTCTATTTTAAAGTATTTGGTTACAAATGTTTTGTTCTTAATACCCGAGATAATCTTGAAAAATTTAATAGCAAATATGATGAGGCTATATTCTTTGGATATTCTTCTAATAAAAAGACATATAGAGTGTACAATAAGAGAACTCTATGTGTGGAAGAATCCGTACATGTTGTCTTTGATGAATCTAAAATTTATACATCAAGAAAAGATGATGATGATGTAGGGATTTCAAAAGAAAAAGGCAAAGAACAGCACAAAGCACCATTGCTGGACATTCATGCCAAAGAAAATGAATTGGAAGAGCAACAAGCTGAACAAAGCAAACAAGAAACTAAAGATCTTACTGATCGAGGGCTACCAAAATATTGGAAGTACAAAACTGGTCATCTAAGAGAGAAAATTATTGGTGATCCTAGCTGTGGAGTCAAAACTAGACGGTATATTGTAAACAATTTTACTTTACTCTCTAGTACTGAACCTAACTGTATTGATATGGCTTTGCATGATGATTTTTGGACACTAGTTATGCAAGAAGAGCTGAACCAATTTGAGAGAAATCAAGTTTGGAAACTCGTCCCTAGACCACTTGATCATCCGGTTATTGATACCAAGTGAGTTTTCAGAAACAAACCTGATAAATATGGAATGGTGATTAGAAATAAAGCTAGACTTATTACCCAAGAATTCAATCAAAAAGAGGGCATTGACTATGACGAGACATTTGCTCCCATTGCTATATTAGAATCCATATAATGCTACTTGCCTTTGCATCTTTCAAAATTTTCATGTTTTATTAAGTAGATGTTAAAAGTGCATTTTTGAATGGCTTTATTAAAGAGGAGGTATATGCAGAACAATCTCTGGGTTTTATTCATAAGCACTTTTTAAATCATGTTTTCAAACTCTCAAAGCCTCTTTATGGTTTAAAACAAGCCCCACAAGCTTCATATGAAAGGCTCAGTGGATTCTTACTCTGAAAAAGCTTTTCAAGAGGCCTGATTGATACTACACTATTTATTAAGTCAGAAAATTCTGATAATCTTCTCATTGTTCAAATTTATATTGATGATATCATTTTTTGTGCTACTAATGAATCCTTGTGTAAGATATTTGCCAAGACTATGTAGTAAGAATTTGAGATGAGCATGATAAGAGAACTTAACTTCTTCCTCAGATTGCAAATTAAACAAACCAATGATGGAATTTTGCTAAATCAAGCTAAGTACACTAAGGAACTACTCAAAAGGTTCTGTATGAACGAAGTTAAAGAAATCAGTACACCTATGAGCACTTCTCTAAAGCTTGACAAGGATGAAAATGGTAAGAAAGTAGACAAATCAAAATACAGAGGTATGATTGAGAGCTTTCTATATCTTACTGCTAGCCGACCAGACATTATGTTTTCAATTTGTCTTTGTGCTAGATTTCAATCGTGTCCAAAGGAATCTCACTTATGCGCCGTGAAACGCATCCTTAGATATTTGGTTGAAATATATGATTATGGTTTATGGTATCCTGGTACTAACACCTTTGATCTTATAGGCTACGCCGATGCAGATTATGCAGGCTACAAAGTTGAACGGAAAAGTACTAGCTGGCACTATCAATTCCTCGGACATTCTCTAATATCATAGCACAATAAGAAATAAGCTTGTGTATCTTTATCCACAACTGAGACTAAATACATTATAGCAAGAAGTTGTTGTGCGCAAATATTGTGGATGAAAAACACATTGCTTGATTTTGGTCTTAATTTTGATTGCATACCTATATTATGTGATAATACAAGTATAATTAACCTAACAAAAAAATCTGTTCAACATTCTAGAACTAAGCATATTGAGATTAAGTATCATTTCATCAGGGAACATGTTTTTAAAGGAAATGTAAGTGTTAAATATATCTCAACTGATGATCAGCTTGCAGATATTTTTACAAAACCTCTGACTAAAAAAAGATTTAATCATCTAAGAAGAGGTTTAGGAATTACCAAGATCATGTAATTGACATTTTGCCAAAGATTTATTGTTTTGTTTCCAGAACCACTGAAGACACAACTTTTGGACAAATCTTTTGGATGCACTATTCGAAAAAACACGACTCCAAAATCGCCTCAATTGTACTATTTTTACTTCACCTTTGGATGAATGATTTTGGACTTAGTCAAAGTCTAAAAATATTACCACCTCAAAATTTATGAAAAGTCTTTTTTTTTTTTTTTTTTTTGGTTGGATGACATAAGTCCATAAATGACTTTTGAAATTTTCAAATATGCGCATTTCTTTCAAGATAACTTTTGAAATCTTTGATGAAAGTCTCTTTCAAATGTACTTGATTGTACTTATCTTCACAATCTTCTAGGAAACCAAAAAAATAGCTCTCTCTCTCTCTCTCTCTCTCTCTCTCTCTCTCTCTCTCTCTCTCTCTCTCTCGAATTCTAAAACCGACAACGAACTCCATCTTTCTATTCAAAATTTCTCCATTTTTTTTTCTCTAAAAGACACTGAAAGTCGAAGTCTTTACTGTCTGATCACAATGGTAAAATCTCCAAAGTCGACCAAATCCAAGTCAAAGAAAGCCCAGAAAATCACTACAATAATGAAGAAGAAGTCAATCGCTGAGACAAAACTGATGAATAAGGAAAAAAGAAAGAAAGTCGTTCCTGAACTCCCAGTCTCTCAGACCAATTCTTCATAATCAACTCCAGAACAAGAAAGTTTCGAGACCTAAGTAACTCGCTTTCTAGACTCTACAAGTGAATCCGATTTTAATGAATAAGTTTCAAGAAACTGAACTGTGATTGTTGGTTACCACGCAAATCCAAAGTCCTTTATAAATTTTACAAATGTGTTGAATATGTTTGAGTCTTTCAGGCGGGGAGCCCTGTTATCTGTTGATGAGAAATTGTTTACTACTCTAGTATGGAAATTTTATGCAAATTTGAGAAAAGGCCAATTAGAGGAGACTATATGGGGTTTTATGGTCTGGTGGTACCTTTCAAGGGTTGGGGGTAAGAACCTTGAGTTTGATCATTGCCTATTGAACAGAATATGCGATATTAGAGATGGCGGGATTCAATTTTTTGAATTGAACAAGTTCCTAAAAGGAACTAATCTGTTTGATTTAGGGAAGTTTGAAAGAACATTTACTGGCAGGAAGAGTTTTAAGAACTCAAGTGATAGGAACACTAAGTGGTTAACTGGACCGGGTAGTATTTGCACCACATAGTTTCCACCATAGTGGTTCCAAGCTTTGGACACAAAACCTTTATAAACATTATGCAAATGGTGATAATATTTTCAAGAATAGGCCAATAAGTTTCGAGTATCTTGCTGCAAAATTAATGATGCAAATAAGGAATACTTCCAGCAAAGCCTTGCCTTATGAAAACTTATTAACTAGAGTGTTCAGACACTTTAGTATTGATCTAAGTTCTATCACCCCTGCTTCTTCAAAGATGAATGTGTACAACTTTGAGTCATTCGAGAGGATGGGATATGTGCGAATGGATAATGAGTAAAAGCTGCTCAGAGATGCAGCCGAAGATGAAAAGGAAAGATTGTTAAAGGTTAAAACCGAAGGCAAGACTACCCAACTTGCAGGAGCAAAAAGAAAGGCTGAGTTAGAAATTCAAAAAGAATCCTCTAGCAAGGACAAACAGAGAATTCAAGACACAGGCATCAGTCAGAGCATTCTATAAGCAATCAATTTATTGGCTATTAAGGTAGACAGCCTCAATTCAGAAATTCAGAACTTTGGGTACATGCTAATTACTGTGGAGGAGAAGGATAAAAAAGATGTTACAATGCCTAATAAACCAACACCATCTCAAGAACAAGTAACTAAAGAACAAATTGCCCAAGAGGAAGAAAATGACAATGCATGAGATGCTTTGAAGGAGAAGAAGGATGAAGAAATGACAACTACTAAACAAGGAAGCTAGACACCCATGCATCAGGAAGAATCGGCATCATCTGCCCCTACTGCAATCCCTGTCTCATTTGGAAAAAGGCAGAAACATGTGGTAGTAAAAGTAAGTCTAGCCAAATTACTGGACAGCACTCCAAAAAGGGTGTCAGGACTAAGCTAGCAACCATCCATATTTCCTAAGAGACCATCTCTATGGACTGCTTCCAAGACGTCTTTTACTTACACATTATGTACTACTTTTCTATTGACAATTACTTTTATAATTTCTGTACCAGTCTTTGAACAATTTACATTCTACATTTCTCTTTTTCTATTTGTTAACTATATATCTCCTTTATCTGCATTCTGACCAATTTCTTTGATATCTTTATTCTCCTTATTATCTATTTCTACATTTTGATTGATGACAAAGGGAGAGAAAAATATAGATTGTGGATTGGATATATATTATGGAATGTGATACTATGGATATATATTGTGGAATGTGATGTTGTGCATAGACTATGGATATATATTATGGAAAATAGAGATTGTGGGTTTATAGATTGTGTGATGATATGATAATGTAAATTATGGTTATATATATTGGTTGTATATTCTGGCTATATATGAGTATGAAGTATGGATGTGTTGAATTGATGTTGTTGGAAATGCCTATATGTGATAGGATTTGAGTTGCTCAATCAGTATACTGTGCAATATTCTTTTTCCTAATTTTTTTTCTGCTCTTATAAGTACGAATTATGATCATAGTTTTAAAATGCAGACTGTGAAGATATGGGCGTTTTAATGGAGACTATATTGAGATATTATTGTTGTTGAGAACAAAGGAGATTGAAGTATGTGTATGAGTCCATTGTGCATTCTAATAAATTGATTTTTGGCTAACTAAATAATTTGTTTTGAAAATGATTATGATGTGGTCTAAGTTAAAAATTTTGGATGATAAGGATATTTATACTTATATTTTTTATTGCTCAGAAAATTTCCTTGAGTTTGAAATATCTTGGGAAAATTAGGTTGGATCAAAATCTCTAAAAATTCATTTGTACTTGCACATACACAGGGGGAGTTTTGAACCACATTTCTTCAATCCAAAAGTCTAATTCAAAAATGAGTTCTATAAAGGCTAGTTTCTATTTAATTTTACCATATTTTGGACACATATTTTGAAAATTCAAATTCTTAAGTCCAAAAATTTTAAGAAGATTAGATCCTATCTCACTTCTCTTATTTTGGATGCACATTTTAGAAGTCCAAAATTTTTAAATCCAATCTTACTCTCAAAACGCACTTTATGGCTTTACATCCTATGATCATATATGCACATATTAAGGGGGGGGCGGTTTATCTTATGATTTATACTTTACACCTCCTTGTGTACATATCTATACATTTTTTTACTAATTACAGCTATTCTCTGAAGGAATAGTCATGTGATGAAAGGAAAGAGGATATGGAGGTTGGTTGGGCCATAGACTTAATGAGCCATGTTTATAAGTACATGTTTTAAATTTTCTATCTTAATTTCATAAGTACTCTTTGAGTCCTATAATGAGATATTGCATTTAAATGAAAAATATTTTTATTTCTCTCTGTCTAACATGTCTGTACTGTACATATCATTGTTTTTATATCAAAATCCCATCAAGTTTGTCATCACTCAAAAAGGGAATATTGTTAGCCCAAAGGGCATTCGCCTGTACTTTGACTTATGACAAACATTGATGAGGACTAACTTGTATGATCTATATGCGATAGGACATGTTTGACTCAGTTCTTTCAAGGCATGCATATAAGGTTGCTAAGCAGCTCTTAAGGAAATAGAATTCAAAGTAGTGATTGATCAAGAACAACTTTAACCTAAGAACTCACAAGATCATGAAGTCCTTGAGAAATAACTTTAGAGTAGAAATCATTTTGTTAAGGTATTTTGTAAAATCCTATGTCTTCTTTACCTTATGATTCAATTTATTTCTATTTTGAAGCACACAAGCAAAAAGTCTTCAGAATTTTGGATTGAATAGTTTGGATGGCTCTGCATCCAAAAGTTTCGTCCAAAACTCTGTAAACAGTGTCAAAATATTTCTGCCTAGAAAAGTACCATTTTGGACTCACCTTTTGGACGCACCATCGTTCGATCCTTGAGTCCAAAACTCTGAAAAGTCTGACAGCGAGAAACTAGCCGCTGGAGTTTTACTTTTTGCTTCTATAAAAACTTTCAAAACTCAATTTTAAATTAGATTTTTGTCCTATCTTTCTTAGAAACACTCTTACTCTCTAAAATACAAAAATCTCCCTTTTTATTAGTTCTTCAAAGTGAAATCAAATTACTTCAAAAAAGTAAAAGTTGTAGGTGCTCATTTGTTTGCACATTTGCTCTAAAGTGTGAGCTATCTCTATTTCATTTCTATAATCCTTTTTGTATATCAAGGTTGTGGTGTAAAACCCATTTGGGATGAGCCATGATTTGTTGTTGATTGAGAGGTTTTGGTAAAACCAAGTATGGTGATCCTCTTATGTAATTGGTGTAGATAGACACCATTAAGTTGGGTGAGTTTAAAGAAATATGGTTTAAAATCCTTAAGTGTGAGCTTAAGATAGTGGAGGTAGATCCTTGAAGATCAAACTACTCTAAATCTCGTATTCATTCTCTTTACATTTAATTTTGATTGGTTGCGAACTTCCTTGCTCAAATGTTTCCAATCATTCAAAAGAAATCTTTATGATTCTCACCAACCTATCTTCATTCTTGTATTAATTGCACATATCCTGTCTCATCTCATTCAGATCGTAGTTGGTTCTTCAAGACTGCTCAAAAGTTCTTCTTTATATCACTAGCAAACACCTCGATCGGAAATACAAAAGGAGAATTTCAAAAATAAATTTTTGAAAAGTATTTTACATTTGTCAAAAACCTTATTCAACCCCTTAAGATTTTTCATGTTATATATATAATAATTAGTAATTAAGTAGATAAGTCAAAAATCCTTCGTTTTTCTTGGGTTTATGGATTTCTGAGTTTTTTGCTATGTCCTTCGTGTCTGTGAAATTAGTTAAATGGCCATTTCATACTTGTATGTTGGTTGTGAGTGAAATGAATATGTAGGATTTATATTATAAAAAAGAAACAAAAAAGCCAAAACTAGATAACCTCCATTGAAATTACATCCTTTGTACAGAACAAGATCAGAATAGGCCTGATAGTAGGATTTGATTCATATTTCCAGCAAAACGCCATGGGAGCCTTGACAGCATCTTCTATTCCAAAGTGTTGAATTGTTCATGTTCATATGAAGCAAAGTTTAAACTTCTATTCAGAAGTTAAACCGATAAGCACCGATGACATTTCTAGGGAAACCGTAGTCTTCAACTGCTTATTCATGTCTCCAAGTTGTCACTCCTGGCAGCACAAAAGCAATACATTTGAGCAACCTGAAAAGAAAAAAAAATATTTGTTGTATATTTGTATGCTTAATTTGAATTAATCAATCCATCAGAAATTAGTATTTTGGAAGAATGTTGCCATTATTGCTTCATATTTGGATAAAGTATTCAAAATCCTCTTCAAAATTTTAGAAGGCCTTTAGAGATTAAAATGAAAAGCATTTTACTCTGAATATAGTTGAGAACAATAGATACAGAATTTTTATATTACAAATAAAGGACATACTTAATGTAAAAGGTTGCTAAACAAATGTTAGATATATACTCACTACTTAATGAGAAGCAGTTTTTTTTCCCTCCATAAAAAGTTTGGTTGGATTTAAACTCAAACCACTTCTTATATGGGGATCTAGTTGTTACATATAGAATATTTGAATCACTAAAAGGATAAGATGGTAAGAGAGTCTCCTAAATAACATAATGTCTAGAACTTCTATTATATATGCTTTTCATTTTATGAAATGTAAAACACAGTGTCTAATGGTTGTTACACATTAGTTTCTGTATTTTATGAATTCCAATTTATTTAGACCATTAGATTTTATGTTTATATGAGAGACTTGAGTATTTCAATGGCCAACATTGCACCTCACTTCAAATGAAGACATTTTATAATTAAGTTCTCTAAAGGGTCAACTTTTTCCTATCACTAGATTCTCTTCAAAGCTGAGTTTGCCAAGTCTAGATACCATTTCAATCACAGAAAACAAAACATTCTGTCTACTGGACTTTGAGGTTTCAAAAATGCATGATCTTCATATGCCATAATAGCATCTAGTATGACGCTATCATCTTTTTACCTTTCTTCGGAGCTCTTCCATTTGTTCAACCATTATCTTTGTCTACAATATCAAACACATGACAGTCATTTCAAAGTATATCACAAGTCTTTCCTCACAAATCAAGAACTTCTAACAAAAAGTATAGATCAATAATCACTTCACTTTACCTTGGATCAGTTTGATTCAATGTCAATGCTTGTTGTAAAACTAGTATGTGTGACTAAAATGCATAACATTTGGCTCTACCAACTTCATCAAAT
The DNA here is from genome assembly GCA_026120185.1 of Voacanga thouarsii. Taxonomy (NCBI): domain Eukaryota; kingdom Viridiplantae; phylum Streptophyta; class Magnoliopsida; order Gentianales; family Apocynaceae; genus Voacanga; species Voacanga thouarsii. The sequence continues at coordinate 2,101,253 of JANUWF010001032.1, read as the reverse complement.
GATTATATTGAGGATATTTAAACTTCAAATTGTAAGAAAAAGAAAAAGAAATTTTCATCATTAGCTTCTTCTAGTGAACATACATACATACTCTATCATTGTACTTAGAGTTATTTTCTATTAATCAATATTCATCATTTACATATTTGTCTTTTCAACTTAATAGATGTCACATCAAGATCAAGTTAATCAAAATTCATTCAAACTCATGGAAGAAACTACTTCAACCCCACATGATAGTAGCAATCCAATGTCATATCCTATGCAGCAAGTGAATATAACAGTTGATGAGAGTATTGAACCTGAAGTTGGAGAATCTCAATAGCTAAAAAGTCAAAGTGATGTTGGACCTATTAGAAGGCAAAAATCAGTGGTGTGAAGTCATTTTAAGCAAAAAACAATAAATGAAATAAAGTGTTTAGTAGTCTTAGTTTTGTTGTTGGGCTACTGGGCTCAAACTAGAGCATCACATCCCCGATTCCCCATTGGGCCAAAATTGGGCCTTACATCACCGGTTCCCTGCAAAGCTGGGATTAGGGATTATTTTGTCCTCGGTGGGCTAAGGACGGGGAACCCCGCCTCTCCCTGTGTCAGGGACGGGCCGCGGACAGGGGAACGGGGGGTATATAGGGGTAGGGTCAGGATTTCTAGTCCCCAGCCCGCCCTAGCCCTATTGCCATCCTTAGAAGCAACCTATATTCTTGGAATAAAGATCTTTAAGGATAGATAAAAAAAAAGTTACTAGGTTTTTCACAATCTACATACATGGACAAAGTGTTGAAAAGGTTCAGCATAGATCAATCTAAAAAGGAATTCTTACTCATGTCTCATAGGGTAAGCCTTTTAAAGTCGATGTCTCCAAAAACACATATTGAAAGGCATCACATGAGTAGGATTCCATATACCTCGGCAGTTGAATCCATCATGTATGCTATGATATGTACTAGGCTAATGTATCTTGTGCTCTCAATTTAACAAGTAGATATTAATTCGACCCTAGTGAGGGTTATTGGGCAGCTGCAAAGAACATTCTTAAGTATTTGTGAATGACTAAGGGTGTATTCTTGGTATATGGATAAGGTAATTCAAAAATAAATGGGTATACTGATACTATTTTTCAATATGATAAAGATAATTTCAAATCACAGTTTGACTATGTATTTACATTATGTGGAGGTGCAATAAGTTGAAAAAGTTCTAAACAAGATACTATTGCCGACTCAATGATTGAAGTTGAGTACATAATTACTTCTGAAGCAGCTAAGGAAGTAGTTTGGATCAAGAAGTTTGTCACGGAACTTGAAGTGGTTCCTAGAATTGCTGAACTAATATCTTTGTATTGTGATAACACTGGAGCTATTGTACAAGTAAATGAGCCACGGTCTCACCAGTGATCCAAACACGTACTAAGATGCTATCACCTAATCCGAAGATTATAGATAGACAAAATGTAAAGATAGAGAGAGTTCACACTGATGAGAACATAGCTGACCCACTCACAAAAGCACTACTCTAGAAGAAACATAATAAACATATTAAGTCATTCAGTTTTAGATACATGAATTATTGACTCGAGTGCAAATGGGAGTTTGTTAGTATTATGCCCTAAAGGCAATCACATGTATTTTGTATATAACACATTTATTTAAAATAATACAAGGCATTCTTTATCTTTCAATTTGTTTTATTTATACTTTCGTGTGAATATAAATGTTAGATAAAGTCCCAAGTGTAACATTGTATTAAAGAAATCCTGATAGAGGTCATGATGTGAGGTTCCTACTATATTGGATAATGTTCGTATTTAAATTATCCCTGGTCATGGTATTAATGAGATATGACATCATTAATACTTAAGACTAATAGTGCTACACTTCCTAATTTGATCAGGCGGTAGTTCTTACATCCGTGAGTGTTGTGATAGTTAAAGTTAACACGTGGATACTTATTACTAGAACAAGTACATTGGAAGACCTAGCTATGAGATAATCACATGGATAACTAGTTAGTGCCAGTGATAGAATCTCATCATAGTAAATATACAAATATCCTTAGATTCGAGATCTCCAATGTACTTTATTTGTTAAGCTTTATACTTTGATTCTAATATCTGGAGTCCCAACAAAACCGCCTATGGGATGGATAATAAATACAATGTGAAATAAATGAAAGTAGTTGAGAGGATCAATAAAGGAGTCACCACTCCTAATAGTAGGAGAGAATATCTCATGGCCCCTTATAGGAATTATTACTCGAAAAGTCCTTAGCCAATGTGATTGTGTACTGAAAATAGTTTCAATTGATACACATGATGAGTAATGGATTTCGGGAACAAATACTAAAATATTTGAGCTAGAATTAATTAATATTCTGGAGAGGGTTGATACTAATTTCATACTCTAAACAAAATGAGATATTATCTGGTGAAAAGAGTTTATTACATTGATGTTTGCCATTGAAAGGTTCATATCAAGCCACTTAACTTTCTGGACTTTTGGGTGGTCATAATGTATTACTATATGCCATTCATGATCTGGCAAATATGAATTTATTAATTAAAGAATTAATAAATTAATTTTAATTAGAATTAATAAGTTAATTTTAATTATTAAGGATTATTAATCTTAAAGATGTTTAGATTAATTCATATTTCGCTGCCAATAGATTAGAAAACCTAATGAGTCACACACAATAAAGGATAAAGTACTCAAAATTTTATTTGATAACATTATAGGGTTAATTGTAAAAAAATAAGTTGTCATGGTCGAATTATAACCAGTTATAATTCGTGGGCCATATTGTAATTAGAAAAAAATACAATTCTAATTTACAATTAAAGAATCCTTATTCTCTTAGGATTCTGGTTACCAAACACGATGTACATATGTGGATATGTATGCCGTGGATGGCATGGAAAAAGATAGAGAAAAAATTGTTTTCCAAAATCTTGTGGTCTTTTCTTCTTTATTCACAAATCCTAGCCGTCGTGAATTACACTAGCATCTAATTCTCTATAAAATCTATAAGTGCTCCATGTGTGGATTATCATTGGAGGCAACTATACCCTTGAGTTGCAGTGGTTGTGACCGAACGACAAGGAAACATACTCATTCGATTGATTGCTGGATCGCACCATCGGCAAGAAGAATTTTAAACATCAAGAAGATCACCAAAGACATTAAAGGTATATTCAGTTGCCTTTTTCATTTGATCTATATTTCACATATTTGTTGATCCTATGATGTTTCTCGTGTTTCCTTCCGCTATTTTATGTCTCTGATTGTGCGAGAAACTAACAAGAAATTCTAACTTAAATCAAATTCTTGCAAGGTATGAAACTGAATAACACAAGAAATCTAGATTACACATGCAAGTTCATTCTTTCCAATCGTACAAAACGCTCAATAGAAATTCCTACACAAAAGAAAACAAAGCAAAGCTTTATACGGTTGTTCAGAACATACAAAGAGATGAGAAAGGGAAATTTTCCAGGTACCTCCAATGAAGTCAGGACTGAATTAGATGAATTTCTTCTTTGCAAGCTAGAGCTTGAAATTTCAAAGGAAAAGGAAGAATAGCCATGGCCTTAGAGGGGAAAGAAAATTGATTTAGAGAAGAAAAATGGAAGTGTGCTACATCGATTTTTGAGAGAATACAGAAAAGTAGGAAATATGAGTGGATTGGGACTTTTATGTTAATGGAAATCTAATGAGGAATGAATTAATGGAGGTGTGATGATTTGATTAAGTTCAGGAGATGTGGTGGAAGTTTGAATTTAAAGAAGATATGATAAAGAACCTGAAAAATCTTGGTCTTAGTGAATTCTCTTGTGGCGGCTAGCTTGTGGAAAATGCATAATTCAAGAGAAGAAGGAGTTGAGCTTTAGCTCGGTTTGAGAGAAAAACTAAATGGAAATGTGAAGGTGCAAGAGCACTCAGATTTTACTAGCATATGGGATGCCCGATTGCTTCAAAGAAAATGTAAACAAATTTGATAGCTAGCTAAGATATATACTTCAAAGATACTTAAGAATATCTCTATAAGTTTTTGAAATTCAAAGAATATGAATTCCAAGTTTTGAAAAACTCCTTCAACCAATTGGTTTCCAATATTTCGGCTAGCTCTATACAAGAAGATATTTTTTAAAAAAAACTGATCAAATTGGAGTGGAAATGTGTATTCTCGATCTGGAGAAAATGAGGTAGGCCGAGAAGCTTTAGAGAAAAATGAAGAAAAGCTATGCGCAATCTTCTGTGAAATGTAATGCAACTATATTGTTGAAGTATGGGTGATTTCTAATGAGTGATCCTAGGAGGATCCTTAGAGATTTTGAAAATTAAAATTAGGATCTTCTTGAAGTTTAAAATTCAAAAGATATCTTATGGTATTAGCATATATGTAGCAGGATTATTTCCATTATGATAGCTAAAGTGTATTCCTAGAAGAGATCTTAGGAGTTTTTTTTTTTTTTTTAAATAGCTTAAATAAGTTTCAAAGTTCAAAATTCTCTTGAGGCTAGAAACTTCTTGTAATGGTGTGAGCATGTGGGAATTTTGATAAAAGAAATTGTCAAGAATTGTTCAAATTTCAAAAGAAGTCCATCTGGAAATTTGTAATGCTAGTTTATAGAGAGCTCAAATATTAAAAATGGTAAAACTAGAATTTTGAAATTTAACATGAAGTAACATGCATACATTAAAATCAGGTTTTGAATTGCAATATTATAGGTATTGAAATCCTTTTGATTTTTTTTTTCCAAGATGGTTCAAAAATCCTATAAGTTACAGTCAGCCAAGGGAAAGAAGTAGAAAATAAGAGATCGAACAATTTTAGTAAAAGTTGAGATTTGAACCGCGGTGATAGACAATAAGTTCAAAACTCTAACCACTATACCACATTAATCCTTGTATCCACTTCTATTTCCAATAAATCATTTCACTCTATCTTACTTATAACCCATCACCTCAACTCATATCATTACTAATAAATATCAATGCACACAGCTATAACACATAGTCTCTATTTTCCCCAAATAGCCTAACTACTCAATAAAGCCAAAAACATTCTAAGTAAAACATATATAAATGAAACAAAAATTCTTATGCATATGCTATATGCCATGCAATGCATGCATTTTAGGTAGGGTATTGCTGTGTGTGGCATTTTAGGTAGGGTATTGCTCTGTGTGTGTGTGTGTGTGTGTGTGTGTGTGTGTGTGTGTGTGTGTGTGTGTGTTGTTATTATGTGATTGCTTATTTTTAGAGACGAAGACAGGTGGATGAACTCCAAAATTTGGTAAAAATTTTGTTTTTCCCTTAACCAAATTAATATTTTTTAAATTTTGCTTTGAATTCTATTTTTTTCCTTTAAATTTTTTTTTAAAAAAAATTGTAACATATCTTTTTACGTTATGAAAATAATAAGTGGCTGTTCATTTTCCTGAAACTATCTATTTATCTTGAAAATAAATGTGATTGTTCATTTTTCTAAAGCTATTAATGGATAAGATAAGATTGTATTTATTAGATTTATTTCTTATCCTTTTAGATAATGTATCTAAACCTTTATAAATAGCGGTCTTATATAAACAAACATAAGTAATCATTTGAATCTAAGCAATTCTTTCATTTCTCACTTCTCATATAGTTTTTTTAATTTTTAGTTTTATACTTTATTTTCTTAATTCTATTTGGAATCAAATTTATCATATGTTATCAATACGAGACTCTACTAAGGTTGTTCTATTGAAGGTTATAATTAAGACAACACTACTAAGGTTGATAATCAATCCAACACTATCGAAGTTATACTCTCGATCCGTACAATTAAGTAGTCTAATTTTTGAAGTTTTCTAAACAAAAGAAGAAAGGTACTTTTTCTATTTGATTTTGTATTAATATGGCGAATCTCACTAAATTTGAGTTTGCAACTCTAAATATCACAAAAAAACTATTTTTTTTTAACACTAAATGCTGAAATACATTTAGCTACAATAGGTCTGGTAGATATCATTGTAGAAGGAAATCCATCATTATCACAAAATGATGCTAAAGTCTTGATTTTTCTCCATCATCATCTTCATGAAAATTTAAAAATGGAATACTTTACTATGAAAAATTCACTTATTTTGTGAAATAATTTGAAAGAACAGTTTGACCACCAAAAGATGGTTGTCATTCCAAAAGCATGGTATGACTTGATGTACCTACGATTACAATATTTTAAATCTGTAAGTGAGTATAATTTTGCGATGTTTAAAATTAACTCGTAGTTATAATTGTGTAGAGAAAATATTACTAATAAAAATATGTTGGAGGAAACTTTCTTTACTTTTCATGCCCCGAATGTGCTCCTACAACAACAATATCGAGAAAATGATTCAAGAAATATGCAGAATTAATACATTGTCTTTTTGTAGTTTAGCAAAATAATAAGTTATTAATGAAAAATCATGAAACCCAACTAACAGGTTCTACTCCATTCTCAAAAGTGAACGTTGGTAGACCCCGTGATTTTAGCTCCAAAAGAGGTCATAATCGTGGACGCGCATACGGTTATAATAGATATATTCATTATGATCAAAAAAGTAAAAAAAAAAAAGTTATGAGAAATAATGATAACTATCAGAAGTGGTAAAAAAATAACGAAAAAAGAAAGGATGTGGTTACAAATTATAAAGATAAATGTTATCGTTGTGGCATGAAAGGTCATTGGTATCGAACCTGTCGTATGGCAAAACACTTTGTTGATCATTATCAGGCTTCTATTGAAAAGAAATGTCAAAATGTAGAAGCAAATTTTATTCCACAACATTCTCTTCATGATGATGAAGATGATGATACCAACATTGAAGATATTAATATTGATATAACTCATTTGGATGTGGCTGATTTCTTTGAGTATCTAGAATGAAGAATTGATCATTTGATTGGTGATGAAAGTATTCAAAATAATTAAAAGTTTATTTTTAATATATTTATTTTATATTATATATTTACTAATTAGCATTTAAAGTTTTTATTTTATTATTTAAATATTTAACTTTATAAATGTTTTTGTTATGCCCATATGACTTTTATTCCATTTACTAGATGCAAAAGTGGCATTGAAGATATATGACTAATTGACAGTGGTACAACACACCTCATACTGAAAGATAAAAAATATTTCTCTTACTTGAAGATTGGAAAAATAAATATTAATATTATAAGTGGTAATGTAAAATTGATTGAAGGCTCCGGAATAACTAATATATTATTACCCGAAAGGACAAATGTTGCTATTTATAAAACGTTATTTTCTTCAAAATCTTGAAGAAATTTATTAAATTTTAAAGATATTCACCAAAATGGATATCACATTGAAATAATAGAAGAAAATAGATTTGAGTATCTCTGTATTATTCAAATAATATAGGGTAAGAAATCTTTATTAAAAAAACTATCATCTCTTTTATCTAGCCTATATTCCTCAAAAAGAGATGATTAATTCTATAAATTAGAAGTTTACTGATCCTACTATATTTATTATTTGGCATGAACATTTGGGTCATCCAGGAACCATTATGATGCGAAGGATAATTGAAAATATGCATGGTCATCCTTTAAGAAGTTAAAAGATTTTGACATCAGATAAATTTTCATGTGTTGCATATTCTTAAAGAAAATTGGTTATTAAACCATCTCCAATAAAAGTAGATTTTAAGTCTCTACCATTTTTGGAAAGAATTCACAGTGATATATATAGACCAATTCATCCATCATGTAGGTAATTCAAATATTTTATGGTTTTAATTAATGCATCGACCCAATAGTCGCATGTCAATTTATTATCAACTCACAACTTAGCATTTGTAAGATTGCTTATTCAAATAATTCACTTAAGTGCAAAATTTTTATATTATCTTATTAAAATGATCCGTTTAGATAATGTTGGAGTGTAATATCCTATATTTTAATCTTTGACTGGCTACTACTTTTGATAGAATGAGTATTTGTATCAGTGGCCAGAACAAAAGATAATCGTTGTAATAAGAAGAATATTTTGGTGCAATAAAAATATATGGGGACCCGGATGTAATTTTGAATTTGTTCTACCCATATCCTAATTTTCAAAAGACTACTACTTTTAATAAAATAAGAGGTTGGGGGTACATTTAGAACAAAAATTGATCAATGCGATGAGACTAGCGTTTCTGTATAAATTAGGTTATTTAGGGTTCTAGGAGCATTTTCGAAATTTTGATCGCAAATTTTACTGAATTGGGAAAGAATTGAAGGTTTTGAATGTTACTATTGAATTCAGTGAAATTTATAAAATTTACTGGTGAAATAAAATGTTTTTCCATTACAGACCCGAATTTGGTCATTTTTGAGAAAAAAATTAAAAACGCGATAAAAAATTTGGACGTGTGACTTCGTGTGAAATATGAGAGGATGCATGAAATATTCATGCATGCAAAGCTTCTTAAATAAGTTTTGCAAAACAATTTTTAAAAAAAATGCAGAAAAATTGAAGTAGCAACACATGTAAAGTAGCCACCATGTATTTAATGAAACAAAATGCTATTGGCCTTCATTTGGATCATGAATGGCGGTGGATTAAGGCTGAAAACCGTCCAAGAGCATAAAAGAAGAAGGAATGAAGAAATAAGAGAGAAAAGAAAGGAAAAATCAAGGAAAAATAGAAAAAAGAGAGAAAGAAAAAGTGTGTGTTTCTTGGTGAGTTCTTGGAGCAAGATCAAGCCAAAACATCCTACATACAAGGTAAAAGCATATGGTTCAAGAATTAAAGTTATAGATTTCATTACAATGATTATTTTGGTATAAGTTTTAATATGAAAACGTGAAATTCATGGTTGAGATTTGGGTTAAATGCGAACTATGTGAACTTTTGTGTGTGCAAGTGTGTGTGTCGGTTGGAAGGAGGTTTTGTATGATGTGTTTTATGTGGTGGATAAAGGTATTTGATTGGTGATTTAAGGGGTTATACATAGTTGATGAAACAATGGTGAAAATTGGAAAAATAAAGCTTTAATGGAAATAAAACTGTAGCTACTTTAATTTATGTTGGTGATTATTTATTGTTCAAACCATGAATTAGTAGTTTGCTGGGTCTGAAAATATGAATAATTAAAGATGCTTTGATGGAGAATAAGGTGAATTAAGGGTTGTATAGATGTTATAAATGAAGGAGAACGAGATGATAATGTTATTTTGTGAAAATGAAGGAAATGAAAATGTTGGGATCTTTTTGGCCCAGTAGTTTCTGGACGGTTTGGAGGAAGTGGAAAAAGAATCTATAGAATCTTCGTTCAAGGTCTAAATATAAAATAGAGACCGATCGGAGTTGTAGATCAAAAGTTATACACAAAACAAAATGGTATGTTTAACGGGAAAATTGCAGAATTTTAGTTTTGGATGGAAGTGAACTCTAAGGAATTGTTTGCATGCCTTGGGGAATAAAAATAGTAGGAAACATGAAGAAGATTTCATGTTCATGAATAAAGAAAGTATAGAAACGAAAAATGGAAGAATTGAGTGTGTAATATATGTATAGGTACATGTTTTACTCAAAAAAGGAAAATTGAAGAAATAAGGAAATAAAGGATTTTCTTATGTTTGTATTGACCAAGTATTGGTTTGAGCCTTAGAAAACCAAACTAAGTATAAAATGATGTTTAATGTAGGTTATTTGCATTAAATAGTCAGCAACGGGTTAGATACAATATTCGAATGATATAAGCTATTTAGGACACGAGGTGAATCCCACTAAATTTCTAAATTTTTTAAAATGCTAGTATACTTTCTTTTGTGAAATATCACATTATGTACCATTTTGAAATCCCTGGTTTAATTTAAGGATTTTCTGAGCAATAAAATAGTGTTTTGCCATGCTAAGCAGGCATGAATATCATAATTGGCTTAGAAACCTTAAAGGATGAAGAAAGCCTGTATTTTTTAAATTTAATCCTTTTGGGATTAAATAATTAGGATTTTTGAAATACGATAATTTTTTGTATCGGGTATTCAAAAAATGATCGGAATGTCCTTATTGGAATATTTTATGGAAGCATAATTGAAAACTTTGAATCTAATCCTCTTCTAGGGTTAGAATTTTGGAATTCTTGATCAAAATCCTTTTTGGAATTGAGTATGGGTAAAATGACCCAAATATCCTTATTGAAACATTTTAAGATATGAAAAGGACTTTTTATCCTTTTTCGCTATAGATTTTGGAAACGATCTCTCGGTATGAGATCAATCTTTGAAAAATGATATTTTGGCCCCGAAAAATATTTTATTGGTATTCCTTTGGGAATGGATATTTATCTGGCCTTGTGAGCCAGTAGAATTGGTATTGGCCTTGTAAACCAGTGGAAACGTTGAGTACTCAATAAGGATTTTGATCTTTGTACTAGCTCATGTTATAAATAGATGACCCCAAGTAACATGGCTAGTTCTGAGGATTGTCTTACTCCAAATAATGCGATAGGACATTGAGATGAGTCGTCATGGCTAGCTGTTTAGTGCCTAGCAATTGTCGTGCCTTGTGTACACTTTGATTTGTGTTGTTTATGGGTTGGGCCAAACACCTGGCGTTGTTCAACCCCTTTTTACCTTGATGGTGATTAACGTCAGGATTGAAACCCATGGGCTTACAGTAGCAAGTAAAACATTCTAAATTACTCAATATTGTGCTTGTATGCACTTACCCATCCGACAGTGTACAGTTAGGTACTATAGGCTTGTGTCCTTAGTATAATAAGACCGTGATGTCAAAGGCGAAGCCTTGTGAGCTTTGCATGCAGGCCGAACTTCTGTTGAGAGAAGTGCCTGCATTTTTGAAATTGGGACAATGGTTGTGTAATCAAATATGCTTTTTTCAAATGTGTTTGAGATGGAAACAAACTCCCTCCTAGTGAGCAGTAGAGTTTTTTTCAGTGGAAAATCATAATATTTTTCCTATGATCAATTCCTAAATAAAATTCGAAAATACTTGTGTCAACTTGATTTATAAAGCACTAGCATATACTTGGGACTCATTGAGTGATTTTCACTCACACGTGTCTTTTATTTTATTTTAGGACTCGGAGCTGAGCAATTGCACGGATAGAAATGATACCATAGTATAGGTTCGGTTACTTCCTCTTTTGCTTATGTATTTTACATTACTGATGTAGAACTGATTACCGGATGCATGGGACCTCACCCTTGATATATTGCATTATACCCGTATGGTTATATTATATCAGTCTAGGCTTTATTTATCAGTTATCATCGTTATAAAGGCCCCTTGTCAGGGTAACTAGACGGGGCGACACTCGATTTATGGTATACTTCCGTTGCTATTTATGGTAGGGGTGTTACATGGAGAATATTCCTCTCAAGCCTTTGATACTTATTACATACCGATTGGCATTACTATTGAACATCCAATAGTTGATATTCATACTCATAATGATCTAGCTGAATCATTCGTTAAAATATTATAATTAATTACTAGACTGTTATTAATAAAAAGAAATCTCCCTGCATCTATTTAGGGATATGCTATTTTGCGTGCTGCAACACTTGTGTGTATAAGGTTAACAAGTTATCATAAATTCTCTTCTTTGCAGTTAGCTTTTGGTTCAGAGCCAAATATTGTTCATTTAAGAACTTTTGGGTGTGTTGTATATGTACAGATAATGCCATTAACGTACCAAAATGGGTCTTCAAAGAAGATTAGGGATATATGTTGGATATGATTCTCCCTCTATAATTAAATATGTTGAACCATTGACAGGTGATATATTCACAACGAGAATTGCTTATTGTTATTTTGATGAAACTCTATTTCCTAAATTAAGAGAAGAACATAAACCACATAAAAAAAACTTGCATGGACAACATCATTGAATTATTTGGATCCACACACAAGCACAAGTAAATTAGAAGTTCAAAAGATAATTCATTTGTAAAGACTTGCAAATCAATTGCCAGATTCTTTTTTTGACTCTACAAGGGTATCTAAATAGCATATTTCAGCTATACATGCTCCTATTTGGATAGAGGTTTCAACAAGATAAAATGAAATTCATATAGCTGATGAATAAAAAATATGCCAAAAGCGTGGCAGACCCATTGGTTTCAAAGATAAAAATCCTCGAAAGAAAAGAAGTTAGAATGATTAGAATGATCAAATTGAAAATTAGAAAATCAGGACTAAGTGGGACCTGATGAAAAGATCAAAATATCTAAAAATAATAAATAGAATAATGGGATGTCCATCAATTATATGATTTCTGGTAGAAGTTGGAATCGGATGGAAATAACTATTGGTAATATTTTTGCATACAATATAGCACTTGATGTGTTAAAAGATAATGAGGATCTTGAACCAACATCAATTAAAGAATGTCATCATAGAAATGAAATAATTGATCAAAATGAAAAGATACGATTCAATTGGAGTGAAACTCATTTGTAAAGTGTGAGATTTTTTGACCTGTAGTTTGACCACTAGAAGATATAAAATTAATTGGTTATAAATGAGTATTTGTGCGAAAGCGGAATAAAAATAATGAAGTCGTAAGATATAAAGCACAACTTGTGGTATAAGATTTTTCACAAAAATCATATATTAATAACGATGAGACATATTCACTTGTGGTAAATACAATTACACTCTAATACCTTGTGAGTCTAGTAGTACGTAAAAAGATTGGCATGCATCTAATGGATGTTGTGACTGCTTATTTATATGGTAATCTTAATAATGATATTTATATGAAAATCCAGAACGATTCACTATGCCTGAAGCTTATAATTCTGGTTCTTGTGGAAATCATTCCATTAAATTACAAAAGTCATTGTTTCGTTTAAAGTAGTCTGGACGCATGTGGTATAATCGTCTTAGTAAATATTTAATAAGATTTGAATATAAAAATAATCTGATATGTTCGTGTATATTTATTAAGAAATTTGGATTTAGTTTAGTTATACTTGCTATATATATTGATGATATCAACTTTATTAAAACTCCGAAAGAGCTCCAAAAGGCTCAAGATAGCATGAATCAAGAATTTGAAATTAAAACTTTTGGAAGAATCAAATTTTGTCTTGATTTATAAATGGAACATCTGGAAGATAATATTTTTATTCATTAATCAACATATACAGTTAAAGTTTTGAAGAGATTTTACATGAATAAAGTACATTCATTGAGTATTCTAATAGTTGTCAAGTCATTAGATGTAAATACATATATTTTTCGACCTCGAGAAGATGAAGAACTTATTGGTCTTGAAGTACCATATCTCAATACAATTGATGCATTAATGTATCTTGCTAATAACACTCGACCTGATATAGCATTTTCTGTGAATTTATTAGCAAGATTTAGTTCTTCTCCAACACAACGATATTAGAATGGTATTAAACATGTCTTAAAATATCTCTAAAGGACAATGGATCTCGGATTGCTTTATTCAAATAAAACCAACCTGATATTGCTTGTATATCCTGATACTTTGTTATCTATCTGATCTACATAAAGCACGTGCTCAAACTAACTATTTATTTACATGTGGTAGTACTGCTATATTATGGCACTCTACAAAATAATTTATATAAGTTATTTCTTCTAATCATGCTGAAATTATTGCTATTCATGAAGCAAGCCGAGAATGTGTGTGGTTGAAATCCATGATCTATTATGTTCGAAAACAATTATCCTCTGAAAGGAAATTCCAACACCTCCTTATGAAGATAATGCAACTTATATAACTCAATTAAGAGGTGGATATATTAAAGGAGATAGGACGAAACATATTTCATTAAAATTTTCCTTTACTCATAAACTCTAGAAGATAGGTGAAATAGATATGCAACAGATTCAATCGTATGATAATTTGAAAGATTTATTCACTAAGATATTGTTGACAGTTTAATTTGAAAAATTAGTACATAAATTTGGAATGCATTGGTTAAAAATATGAAGTCATTTTAAAGATGTTATCAATAAGAGGAGTATATATACTGTACTCTTTTTTTCTAACTAAATTTTTTTTCTATTGAGTTTTTTCTTAGTCAAGTTTTTAATGAAATAGTGTTGCCTCTAGAACGAAAAATATACTTTTCTTTCCTTTACTAGGTTTTTATTCCACAGGGTATTTCCTAGGAAGATTTTTAATGAGGTATTTCCCAGAGTTTGAAAATAAACGTATAAAGAGGAGTGTAATGAAAAGGATAAATGGCTATTCATTTTCCCAAAGTTATCCACTTATTTTGAAAATAAATTTGATTGTTCGTTTTTCTAAGAGTATTAATGGATAAGATAAGATTGTATTTATTAAATTCATTTCTTATCCTTTTAGATGATATATTTAAATCTCTATAAATAGAGGTCTTATGTAAACAAATTTAATCAATCATTTGAATTTAAGTAATTTTCTCATTACTCTCTTCTAATATAGTTTCTTTAATTTCTAATTTTTATATTTTCTTAATTCTATTTAGAATCAAATTCACATTATTTTATATAATTTATCTAAATTTTAAGTTCCTGATTTTGTCCCTCCTTATTTTTCTCTTTCCTAATATGCTTAGAATAGCAAGTGGTCACTTAGTGATTTCTTTGTGCTTTGTCCACTACAAGTTCTTTTAGATTTTAGAAATGTTCTAATTATTTAGATTTCTTTCGATTTAGTTTTAAATATTTTGTGATGAAGAATTATGTTGCAATACATACATGTCAAAGAATATGCCCTTGGAGCATGTATATGGCACAGTGGTAAAATGAGAACTTGTAGATGGCATTATTTCTAAAGTCACGAATTTAATTTCTAACTTTATATTGCACATTATATCCTTTATAGAGCCCTAGGACAAAGGTAGTGGAGGCGCTCACAATGGAGCGTTATCTAAAAATATCAGAGAATGTAGAGATGGTATTATTATATATTTTTTAAATTTTAATTTATTCTAATTATAAGATATGAAATTGTATTAAAATATTAAAAAAATATTATTATATATTTTTTAAAATTAATTTATTCTAATTATAAGAGATGTTATGCTCTTAAATTTATCTTGAGGTTGCGATTTGGCACATCTTAAATTAGATTAGAATGGAGATAAAGGTGTAAGTAATGAAATGTTATCCAAAAATATCAGAAAATATAAAAATTATATTAAAATATTAAAAATGTATCATTATATATTTTTAAAAATTAAATTATTATAATTATAAGAGACAAGATTGTATTAGAATATTAAAAAAAATATTATTATATATTTTTAAAAATTAATTTATCTAATTATAAGACACGTTACGTTGTTAAATTTATCTTGAGGTTGCAGCCTGGCACGTCTTAAATTTGGACTGGGACATGACACTACTGATGAATGGGCACTTCTCTGGCCATTTGGGATAAGGCTTTCATTTTCCAGAGTTTCCGTCTAACTTTATTACACAATGCCAACAAAAACCTCACTAGTAAGAGGCCGCTTCCGATGTTAGTACCATGGATTTCATAGTTTACTCGCGTGATGCGCTGGCCACTCTGAAGGCGTTACGTGTAATTACACCGCAGGAGTCTAATCCGTATGGTCTTGGGTTTGAAAACTACCTTCTAGGAGCCAGTAACAGGTGACAACCGCTTACAAAATAAAATTATGAAATTATATCAATATTTTTTTTACAAAAATAAAGTAAAATTATTAAAAAATTATTATAATATTTTCTTAATCTATTCAACAGCAAATTAATCTGTTAAGTAATCATTATTCTAGTAAATATAATAAAACCATAAAAAGAAATCATATTTTCTTAGTCTAATCAACAGGAAATTAATCAATTAAGTTATATTATTTTCGTATCACAATATAAGTTATTTTAGATTTATGTATAAAAATTAATAATTTATAAATTTTAGATAATTTTAAAATTAAATTTCAAAAAATACTCTTAATTAAATCTTTAATTACTTTAATAATTAAATAGATTTGAGTTATAATTAGTAGTTAGAGAAAAATTACAAGGAGAGATAGAAATAAAAAAAAGTAATAAATTTTTATAAAATTTTATAAAATAACTTATATTATAAAAAAAATTTAAATATAAAATGACTTATATTAAGAAACGTAAATAATAATTATTTTAATAAATATAATAACCGATTGAAAATCTTGTTAAAAATACTCCCTCTTCTTAAATTCTGTGACTGACATTCTTTATTGGAACGGACAAAGATCTTGAAATAGGCTCGTTACCCTAGAAGCAATGTCCCCTGGGACTATCATATACCATGAAATCCTATGATGGAGAGATCACGTGTCATACTTTTTTTTTTTTTTGTTGCTAAATACGTGTCATACTCATTTAATGAAACTTATTTATGTTAGTTTAAATTGATGTTATTTATTATATATTTTTATTGATCTAAAAATTAACGTAAATCAAATTTTATATTTTTGTTGTAGGCAAGATACAAAGTTTGTAATGAACAAAACAGAGCTAGCTGGTCTATAACATACCATACTTACTTAATGGAACTCATTTATGTTTGTTTAAATTGATGTTGTTTACCATATGCTTTTATTGGTCTAAAAAATTAACATAAACCAAATTTTACATTTTTGTTGTTGGCAAGATGCAAAGTTCGTGATGAACAAAATAAGACTTATTTATGTTAGTCTAGATTGTATATTGTTTATCATATATTTTTATTGCTACAAAAAATTAAAGTAAGTCGTATTTTGCATTTTGGTTGTAGGTAAGAAGCAAGATGCAAAGTTCGTAATGAACAAAGTAGAGCAAGTTATTCAGCTAAATAATTAAAAAAAAAAAGTAGAGCAAGTTTATCTGCCACGTGTCATCTCACTTAATGGATTTAATGGATCAAGAAATGAGATGGAATTTGCTTATTGGGCATGGCATTGGTATCCTTTTTTTTTTATATCAAATTTGACAAATTATCAACCGATTATATTATTGATAAAAATTTTTTATAGTATTTAGTTTTTATTTACGTTAATCAATAACAATATTGTTAGATAGTAATAGGAATTTTTTGGAGATATTTCAATGCCAATTTTATATAATATAAGAGTGTGAAAAATAGATTTTTTTTTTATATTTTCGTAGATTAATTTAATTATTTATTATTTAATTTTGTACGACTTAAATTAAAGAGCTTATTTATTTAGTTTATTTTTATTAAAATTTAATAATATTTGAGTACTTTAATCAATAGGTATATGTATATCATACAAACATTTGGAAGGTAACAAATAAAGTATCGGTAGAATAATTTTAAATTTGATAACAATATATAGTAAATAGTATGGTTATTACACCACTGTCATTCCTGCAAGTAATCTATCAAGATTATATTGGCGATGGCTTGTGCAGATCACAAATGATAAGGGGTGAATGGAAACGCAAGATGGTTTGCAATAAATAAGTTGTCAAGGCTTGACCTCTCTTCTGGGGTGCAAATGCATGTTTGCAATTAGATTCTGGAATTTTCAGGGTTTTTTTTCAGTAAAATAAATTAATTTTGCAGCACTAACAAGGGGTCTTAAATTTCTTAACCACTTGAAAGAACCTGCAAAATTGTAGCCCTGCACCTCTCATTTCAGTTTCCGGTGATTCATGGCGGAAGCAATCTGCCTAAAAATGGGAAAGGAGGATGATAATGTATGAAAAAGCCGTCACTGCTGTACATTGACCTCAGAATTTATAAAAGGCAGCCGATTCTCCTGACTGAACTAAACATTAGATTACTCCACTTAGGGAATACATTCCTAAATGCAGTCCTGGATTAATCAGGCGCTCACGTTCTATTAACATAACAGTTCATAAACTAAAAGTGCAATGCTAAATGCTTTCATATTAGCTGCTTCCTGGTTTGTTGAACTTTACATAAGTTCACAAATTAAATGGAATCCACATTCAATATATTAACAGATAAAAACTTGTAAAAGGAAACGTTAAATGTCATATAGCAAAGAAACAGTGTACAATAGTAACAAAGATTAGAGCTTGCGCGCTTAACAAGAGGACAAATCAGTAAACGGTGCCTCTCATGACAGTATCAAACGAAGGATATCCCCTGAAAACTTGAAAGACTTTTCAGTTTCTTCCAAACAGTGGTTCTTCTCTTCTCGAGTCCAGCTCTGTGTAAAAAACCCCCACAGAAAATCATTAGATAAGTAATATGGACAGTATAATAAACATCTTAATTGAAACTTTTGCCAAAGAGAAAGGGTGCCAGGGAAATTACTTCAGCAACTCTGTTGATTTTTTCCTTCACATTTTGCAAAAGTTGTGACAGATCGCCATCCCATTTGTAGAATTCCAACTCCTTCTTATTGAGTATCTTTTGAGCTACCTGAAGGGAAAGAAAAGGTCATATAAACACATACATATTATCGTATTCTTCTTTGCAATGAAAAATTCCAACCACATTCCCTCAAATTTTAGTAATTTAATATTCTTTCTGAAAGATAAGACTCCCTCCCTCACTGCTGCATCTGAAGTACATTCATGAGTCCACAAGAAAGAAGATGGAAGGATAATTTTCTTTTGCACTTCCACTGTCTATTATGAAGTTCACAAAGATAAGAACAAGAAAATTTTCTGTAACCTCCCTGTTCCCACCCACCCTTTTTTAATCCCAAATGGAAGTAAAACGGAAAAAATACTCATATATGTTACAAATGCTATTTGTAATTCATCTTTATTTTAATTGCCTAGATGCACAGTTAATCTCAAAAATAGAGTCCAAAATCATTTGTCACAGTGACTTGAAACAGTGTCACAAAGAATTTCCAAGTGGTTAAGTTCTATATGATGCTCACAGTCAATAGGTACAACAATGAAGATAAGTCCCACACAGCAATGGGTCTAAAGCATTTCCAAATAATTGCTCACCTTCTTTCCAATCATTCGGCCACCAGCTGTATGGGCAAAGTATATGTTGTAGAAGTGGCAAATAAATGCTTGAGGATCCTTTTCTGATAACGCTTCAAGATAGCGAGCATAGTTAGTGCCAGGTGAAGATGGTTCTGGGACGGTGTGTCCTTGCTCCTTGAACCATTGCAAATCTTTTGCCAGACTCTCTGACCTTTCTAATCCTGTATTCCGGAATTCTGCATCTGGATTACAGGCCAAAAAAGAAAATACACATTTTACTCAAGAAATTCATATACTCTTGCAAACTCTGTCAAAGAAACCAGAAGATAAAGCAACCTCCTCCCCCTGCCTTCCCCCTTCCCCCCCCCCCACACACACACACACAAGAGGAAAATATCACCCCCAAATATAACTTTGCACTTGAAGCACAATGAATCCAACTAATTCTGCACCACTGACCATCAGAAAGAGTTTCTCTTTAATCTTATTGACTTGTGGTGATTCATACCATAACAGATAGAAAGAAGAAGGAAGAGAAGCAGGCAAGACACACTTGTGTCGTTTAGGGAAATTTAGACAAAGCTTGGAATGACTATAGATTTGTTTTCTCCCCTTTTGTTAGCTGGAGAGGATCATCCACTTAATATTGTCTTATCAACTAAAATGGTCTTCAAGGCCCAGATGATCCAAATAAATCACATTTGCCTCATAATAACGACTTCATGTATAATGTCACAGATAGTTTTCTTAATCACAGCATGTATCTGGACTTCTTCTAGGGGATAATTCAAATACATATATTGAACAATTTAAGGTAACATCTCTCATGAAGTGGTGAGATTCAACAGACAAAGCCAATAAATATGTAAACCTAAATATCAAATGGACAAACAAGTATGTTTAAGAATCCTTACGTCTCTTTGATAATTAGTTAAAATGATACGCATCATTGCAGCAGACTACATGGAAGACACTCATTTGAAGCACATAATAAGAGGGAAAGAAATAGTAAATGCTTGTCTTTACCGATTAATGCCAAGAAATTATAATCCGTTAGGACAAAATTCTCAGATAACATCAACTCCCCACACAGAAATCTGACAATCTAAGAACTAGGCTATTTTGAATAGAAAGTGAATTTTTGGCATACATAAGCAGTAAAGCCAAAAGAACAGCCTCTGCAAAGCAGAGACGAAGCAATTTGTCAGGTATACATCATCCCCAGTCACATAGGCAAAAGCTGAATACACCATATGAAGCTATCTAATTCCCAAGCAACCACGCCTTCCTTCCTCTTTTCGGAACCTCAACTAAAGGGAGTAATTCAAAATGGTGTAGAATTTCAGTTCCAAATTTCTAATCACAAAATGATGTACCAACTTCAATTGTAAACTCTAATCACAAAATAGAGCAGTGGATTCTAAATTTGTATAACGAGGCTGCAATCAACTACTTTTTAATGATGAGTTTAAATTTTCTCAACATAAATCTTCTCAAAGGACTCCCAGCTGTTCACAATACAATCCTTGGATATACCAAAAATTTTTATAACCCAATAGTTAAAATACACACTTGGACCAATTCCCACGACTGTTTCCTTATTTTTGGATGAAAGGAAATAATTCCCACGACTCAATACGAGTAGATAACATAACCAACCGACAAAAACTCATTTCACAAAATCAAAATGAAAAGGCCATAGAGCATCGAGACGCACAAAAACTAAAAGCAAACTCACGTTCAGGAAAAGCAGCGTTTTGCACAATCGTCTCCAGAGTATCATACACCAACTTACTATCCACTAGAAATTTCAAATAACCTTCAATGCTAGGCTCCCATTTGGCCACTGCCGGCCCCTCAGGCTCCTTCTCACCCTCCTTAGCCTGGTCCTTTGTGTGCAATTTCATCGCCACAAACCTCATCTCCTCCACAAACCCCTTGGCCTCTCCGGGGTACCTTTTCTTGGACTTCTCAGCTGAAGCCGCAGTACTAGCAGAAGCAACCGCTACAAGCATCTTCAACTTCCTCGAAAAGAGCAACGATCTTTGAGTATTTTCCCAGATGGGCCTCACCAAAAACAGAGCTTGAGCCCTTCTAATCGCTCCAAATTCCGGTTTCTTGAGAAGGGGCTGGGATTGAGAAATAGGTGTTATAGAAGCCATCACAAGGAAGAGTACTAGGAAACGTAGCGATAAAGACGGATTAAGTTTCGTGCTCCTTCTTGAATTAAAAAAGAAAAAAAAGGGAATGATTGTTGAGTGTGAGAAGAAGAAAACTCCTTAAATTGTTTACAAGTTTTGGATTGTAATGGCTGTTGAAGTAATCTTGACGCCTAATCTACACGATATAGAGATAAGAAAACAGCACAATAATCGTAATACAATATTGTATCTATGGATTGTATTTCTCCATATATAGAAAGCTCTCAATTATTTCAGGACGAATGGAAGAGAACCGTTGCTGTCTCTGGAGTCGGAGAAAGGCATTAAACAAAAAAAAAAAAAAAAGGTATGGTACGTTGTTCTTCCGCGGATAGGCTTATTATTTCTTGGAGCATAAATGTTTCGTAACGTCAGCAACAATGGACGTCACACGACGCCGTTTGACCATGTGCGAGATTTGTGGACTGCGAGGAGTAACAGTGACGTGGGACCATGAGAAAAGTTTGAGAAGGCTAAAAAATTTGAGAGTTTCGTGGGAGAAATAACTAAGAGGAAAATCTTTTGGTGAAAACGATGATGTTGTCCAAACTCCCCACTCCATTTTCTAGAGAATATTACTTTCTTTATTCTATAATATAAATTATTTAACTTAATTTTATACATATTAAAATTTTTAAAAATAAGATAATTTTATATTTTTTCCTTTCTAAAATATCCATATTTAAATATCTTAAAAATAAGAAAAGCGATGAAAGAAAAAAAGAAGAAAAGATAACAATAAATATGAACAAAATTGTAAAAATAGTTTTAAAACTTTTTTGAAAAATCCTTAACGACTTATAATTTGAGATAGTAAAAATAGTCTCTAACGATCTATATTAGGAGATGGAAAGAGTATTTTTTAAGTAGTAGTAGTACTTTTTAACTGTTAGTACAAAAGATTGGATAAAGACTAACAGCAAAGAATAGTTTAAGTGTGTAATTGGATTGAAAATTTTATTCTAATTTAAAATTATTTTAATTTAAAATAATTATAATTTAAATATTTTTTATTTTTAAAAATTTATTATATATTTATATTATATCTTTTTAATTTCACTAGAACTCTATCTTAATTTTATATATTTAATAATTTTTTATTATATTCAAATAAATTTATCTCAATCTAATTACTATCTATATATACTCAACATTTTTGTCACATACCTACCAATCTTCTACTATTGCCCTCAAAATATTTTTTATTTGTTTTTTTTTTAATTATGATATCGGTATATAAATTGAATTTAAAATAAATATATTTTTAACAGACATAATTATTTTTTTTACCTTGTTATTTTGTCACTTTTCATTTTTTCTTTCTGGTATCATAATTCCAATCCACAAGACACCTATGAAATGCCAACCAAAACGATTTAACATGTTGCAACTATATATATATATATATATATATATATATATATATATATATATATATATCATAGTTTTTATTCGAAAGCCACTTAGTTATTCGAAAGACACTTAGAAAATGTCTTGGTAACATAAGGTAAAGAGTTTAGATAAAGATATTCAAGGTGTATTTGGATTGTAATTTCTTTTAGAAGAATATGTTTGAATTGAATAAAAACTTAAAAAAATATATGTGAGGTTAATGTTGGCTTCGGATCCTATAGTATACTTTTTGTAATACTCTTAAATACATTATTTAAAAGTATAATTCATTTCTACTAATTTAACATATACTCAACTCAATTTTATTTTTAATATTGTTACTAATTATTATGTGTTCTTAGTGGTATATAGTATAGTATTATATAAGAATATGTTGAGTATCTATTAAATCAGTAGATACATATCACGTTTTTAGTGATATATTAGAGAGTACTGCAAAAAATATACTAAAGGATCTAGAACTAATTTTTTATAAATATAAATTATTTAAATTGAAAATTTTTAATTAAATTAGAGTTTTACCCTATGTTTGCTTCACAAAAAAAATGATGGATAGGAAGACTAAGGGGAGTGGAACTTTTATTTTTATTAGAGAGAAAAAAAATATAATTTACGTTTATTTTGTTTAATTGGAGTGGAAGTGATGTAAATAATAAATATTATTTTGATTTATATATTAATTTGTCTAAATTTGGACAGACTATTTTTTTAGGTAAAGGAAAAAGGTTCTCCCTACTAATTTACTTCCCTTCTATCTTTAAATTTATATTCTCTCATATTTTCCTCCCTCTTTCTGCCCAATCAAACATACTATTAGTTTGGATTAAATGTCAATCTAGGTAACATATGACTTAATAAGAGTAATTCTAATTAACTGACCCATCATCTTATCGAGTCATGTTTCTTTCTTTCTTTCTTTTCCTTTTTCGTTTTTTTGGATAAAGTAATAGGTAAGAGTTGAAGGTCTAGAGCCATTTTCCAAGAAAGCCTAATTGCCTGAAGTTGGATTTTGAAGAATGAATACCTATAAAGTTGGTAAAACAACAAAATAATAACTTATATTGGTTAAAATACATTTTTTCTAATCGTGCATGGGGTTTAATTCAATCCATAACTTTTTATTTTTTATTTTTAAGTTTTTAACGTTTATGAAGGTTGGACAAAAATAGTTGCACAAAAAGTCCTTAATTATTTGTGTGACAATCCAAAAAATCTTCTAGTATATGCCCTCGGAAGTTTCTGATTTGCAGCACTTTCCTTGTTGGTTTGATAATTACCAAGTATACAAATAAGCATAAAATATTATAGATAGTAATATAATATTTGAAGTGAATATTCTAAGAAACCTCGAAACCTAAAAATAGATTTTAAAGAATTATTATCGATAAAAAGCAGCTTTAATCTAAATGTATATACTAAGAGTCAAGAGGGGATAGAAATATCATAACATATTGTTTAAATAATTTTTTTTCTTTCAAATATTTTAAAATCTAATGGTTTAAAATTTATACTTTTATAATGAAGGAATAAGATTTTATCAAAATTATTTTATTATTCTTTGTATGGTTTAGATTGATTTGGTCGACATGATTAGTTTTGTCATTTTCTATAATATTTTTCCCCCTTCCTATTGAATTTAATTTTAATGGTTTAGTGTGCTTCTTCTGATTTCCTAAAATTCCTATCCCATCCCCATGCACCCGTGCGGCTCTCACCCTTCATCTTCCTAAGCTTTTCAACTCTCCTTCCCTTTTGCTCTCACCTTTTTGCTCCTTCCCTTGTGAAATCATATTCTCTGAGCATTGCTACAACATCTTTCATTGTCGGACGATCGTCAGCCCTTAGGCTGACACAGAGAAATGCAATAGCCAGTGTTTGGAGCATTTCATGCTTCTAAGGGTCAGCCTTGCCTCTGAGCTTTGGATCAAAAATGTCAGCAGGGTCACTCTTGCTCTGTAAGTGGTTACGAACCCACTGTTGCGAAACCCTGGCTTCCTCTTCATATTTGTCTTTGTCTTCACAACTGCTGTGTCTTCGTCTTCACAACCACTGTTTATCTTTAGAATAAAACCCAAATAGCTTAGGGTTTACTATTCTGCAGAATTTGTAAAGACGAATTGCCCAAGAATGTAGAAAACAACTGCATAAATCGGAGCAAGAAAATCATCCATTTCTCTTCATCCTGTTCACTGAAGCTCAAATCATCCAAAATTTCCACCCTCTTCATGACTAAGTACAACGCCAAAATGCCGTGGTTGCTCTTTCTGCGGCGCCTCACAAGGGTCCTGTTCTGGCTGTGGCCACCAATGGGGTCTATAAGACTAATCAAGCTGGGTTCCAGCTTGGCAGACCGGCTCCGATTGGGGAGCTTGATGGAGGATGGATTGCCTTACAAAGAAAGCTTTATTGTTAGATGCTATGAAGTGGGAATTAACAAAACTACTGCTGTTGAGACCATAGCGAATCTCTTGCAGGTAGTTTAATTTGTAATTTTTATGGGTATTACTGCACTTATTTTGCTTCTATATTGGTTTTCAGCCGTTGGTTTGTCAATGCATGCTAATTGTATGGCTATTGCTTCGTAGCCTCTGCTTTTGTTTAAAAATTGTATCTTTGATGAGTACATTGTGATGTTAAATAATGAAATCAATTTTATTGAAAGGAAGCAGTGGTTTGATTTTTGTCTTAGAATTTTACTTGCATGCTTGATTATTTGATTTGAGTTTATTGTGGTTATTGGAGAAATAAGATGTCTTTCTCTTTGCTCTCTTGTATGCTTGGTTATACTGTTTTGAACTGTTACTGTAAGAGTACATGAAGAAGAATTTAGGCTTCTTAGTCACAGGTCAAGCTTTAAATGATGTAGTAAAATTTTCTCATCTTGTTTTAAGGTTGTGATTTATAAGGATCCTAAATTCTCCTTAATACCTAAAGATACCTTGTTATTGTGTTGATGTTGTTTAGTTTATACAACAGTTCAAAATGTGTTACCGATTTCTGCAAAAGGTATATTTGTTGTTCCTATCCTTGGACTTCCTTTCATCTTTCTTTGGTAGATGAAAGTCTCGACCTCCACAGTTACTCAATCTCCGGTGCCATTGATGATTCAAGCAGTCTTTTCCGTCTTCGATTTTTACAAAAACTGAATTTACCTGAAAAATCCTTTGAGAATTCTTCTCAATGGCTAGTAGGATTTTTGGAAAGCTTACTTAGTTGAATTATGAGCTTGATAACAAAGTATTTGCCAATCGTGGTAGGGAAAAATGAGGTTAATTTGGAAATTAGATATTCAGGATATAGCGTAGAGGTAGTTTATATTAAATTTTAATTTGGCAAATGCCTCCCCTGATATTCTGAAAGAAATCCAACCGGGATGCCTGTAATTTATGCGGTAGCATGATGGCTAATACTGCTTTCTCTTATGTAAATCATATGTGAACTAATGCTTAGAATGTGATGTACTTACCTGTCTCTTGTGTTTTTCCTATATAGAATGCAGTAGTTCTTACAACTGAGAAATGTTTTTCTCACAAGTTTATCCAATATATTTTAGTCTATATGAGCATTTGATCGACTGATCATGCTACAGTCAAGAATTCTGGAAAAAGTTGGACCTGAGAATTCCCACAATTCTTTGTCCCATGCCTGAGTTAATCCATGGGATAGTTTGAATTGAGAACCTCTGATAAACTTTCATTTTTTTTTTTTTTGGTTTGAAATAGGTCTTAATTTAGCTGTAAAATATAATAAACATGCCTCATCTTAACACACTGATTGAAATTGAATTAAGTAGTTGTTATATGTGCAACTATCCTAAATGTTGTATACCTTCTAAAAATTCCTGTTAGTTACTGTAATATTATATTCTTGTTTCTGGATCAAGTTCATCCAGTTCCCTTTTGATCAAGATAAGCTTACAAGAAATATTTTTTATATTCTGTAAGTACCTTGCTTAATATTTTTTATATTCTGTAACTACCGTGCTTTCTTTATTACAAAATAGTTTCACTTAGAAAATGTGGCATTTTCTTGATTGGAAATTCTGACACTATTATTTGATGTGATGTTTAGGTGCATTATCTTTTGAAGTTGTATAATGATATTCAAGTCCCTCCAGAGCACTTGTTATTTAAAATTCCTTCAACTTGGCAGGTGAGTGGTACAGGAAAATGCAGTAATCAGTGAATGATGTTTGAAAAATAGAACTTCCATCTTTTATCGATTTTTTTCTTTTTTATTTTTTAAAAAAGATTTCATTTTTTCTTGACGTTTCATTCAGTTTTATCTATTATAGGGGATTGAGGCTTCAAGTTTGTTGGAATCTGAGGGCATACAAACACATATGACTTTTGTTTACAGGTAAAAAAATGGTACGTTCTTCTTTTGACATGTATGGTACTAGTTTTTAACATACGCACAAATTCTTATTTCTTCTATCAGATGGAAAATGAAATGAACTTTTCTATTTCTTGTCAATGAACTTGTTTCACTGCTTGTTGTTACCGATTGGGGAGCTTGACTCTTGCTTATGTTGCAGCACAACAAAGCATAACCATAAAGAGCCCCATAAGCTCACCTGTGGGAAGACTCTTGCTTTTGGAATTTCTATATTCGATAAGATTATGCAGTACAACAAAGCAAATGGGTTAGTTCATATAACACACTTTCTTTTGTTGTAGATGATCTGCTATTACTACTAATTATTGTTAGTGGAAAGTATAATTCATTTTGTTTGTGGTTGCTTCTGTGTGTGTGTGTGTGTGTTTTATTTATTTTAGATTTGGTAACAAGTACTTTTGACGATTACACTGTCTGTTAGTTTTGAATCTCCCTCAATCACTTCACCAACATTAGCTATGTTTTTTTGTTCCTTGGAGTATGATGTTCCAAAATTTTTGGAACTTGTCAAAGAAAATCTTTTTGAAACAGTTTTCTTAAAGTTTTAAAAAATTTTATAGATTGTTTTCTTTAGGCTTTTTTTCATTTGAATATGACTTCTTTGTTGCCTATGCTATGTCCTTCTACAATCATTGTACTGCTTTAATAATGTTATTGCTCATAAAGCTGATGTACATTTCAGGTGGGTGTACGAAGGAGGGATTGATGACCCTTATGGTGAATTTTTCATTCCTGAGAATAAGTCTCTCTAGAAGGTATGACATTATCTGAAAGTGACTTAAGTTATTATTTGACCTGAAAAAGGGGGAAAATTTTTGAATTATGCTGAAATGTTTGTAATCTGAATAGGAGAGTCTCGCTCAAGATTATGCTGAAATGTTTTTCAAGAAATGTATTTTTTATTTTTTTTATTTTTTTGGCTGGATATGCAAATAATAATTAAGAGTTGATTTTACTTGCCTTAAAAGATATGGGAGATGACTTTGATTTTAGAAATTTCCTTATTTGTTGCTTTAGTATTTATGTTGTGAGTGAGAAATCAACACAACATTACTATTCAATATTTGATTTTTTTTTAAAAAAAATCTCAAATGGGTATATTTTTATTCATAGCCAAAAATGGGGGGGGCGTTGCAAGAGCACATTGGAAAAATTAATACTATATGCACAAGTATTGAAATGGGTGCTACAGTAGTTATTAGTGGACCACACTGTTTTTTGGGCGTCTGATTATGTTCGATGTGACATAGTATTAGTCAACTTTTGGTTTCTCCCATATGGTCCATTATTAGGTAAACCGTTTGTTTCTCTTTCCCATGTACACTATATGCATCAGTTGAAATATGACATGAAACATCTAAAATAGATGATTAATTTGTAAAATTATTAGTTTTGAATGATTCACATTAACTTGTAAATAAACTGAATTTCTTTCTGACTTTTGAGAGTTTAGATATGAGGATAATTAGTATTGAAGGTAAACATTTTGTTGGTTGTATTTCACTGTTACTTGCGTGATAAAGTTTGCAGCTTTTTAGTTTTGGGCTTCTTTTTGCTGATTTTGTTCTCCCTGAGAGTTCGTTTTTCATGTGCAATATTTGAATATTCGTAAAAGAAAAGACATTTTTGCAAAACTAAAATATTGGGCCATAGATTTTCAGAAGTTGTTGACTTGATGAAATTTTTTGAGTGTAAAACTGTTTGACATTTGTATGTCTCTAGCTATTGTAGCTGTGTAGAATTTGCTTCATCTAAGAAAGAAAAAGCTAAAATATTATTGATTATGGCAGAAAGTTAACTTCTTGAGGATAGTAGTTTGTTGGTGCAATAATAACTATTGATTTTTTAAATATAGGCTATTTGATATTTATTTGACCGAGATGCATTCTTTAGCTAAACACTGATTGCTCTTTGGGGCCAACAAATCTATATGCACAAACAAAAAAGTGTTAGTTGTTAATTATGTTTCTTACAAAATATGAGTTTTGTAACAGAGAAGTGTTGAATGATTTGTACAAGAGCTTGGATGTAGTTTGTGAGGCTGAGATTTTGTGGGAAGTATATTTATCGCATATTCTATTTATTATGAAATGTTTCTTTTGAATGGAGAATGCGGCTGTCAAAATTTCATTCTATCTTTGCTTTTTTCTTTGTTTAGACATACGATGTTTATATGCATATTGTAACTTTGTGGTCTTGGCTAGCTGGGGAAAAGAAATCTACTATCAACATATTGATTTATCAATTTCTCATCATGGTACTACTGGACTACTTTACCTTTTCTGTGCTTTATTGAAGATAAATATTGGGTTTGATATTCTTCCCATCCTGCTATCAGCTACTGCTCCACCAATACAACCTGAGAAAGTGTATTTTGTTGATAGTTACTAAGTTAAAAATATGTATAATGCACTGAAATATTGTGTTGGATATGCTATAAGCTTAGTGGATCTGATTGTATGCTAAGTATATTGGGCGTCTATATAAACATAATTGGGCAACCGTTCGGTGTTTTGCAATGATGATTTACCATCAGAAGCCCACGTATGATGCACAATGTCATGAAAATGTTAAACGTATTTGGATAGAATCTATAAGGGAAAAACATAAGAAAGGTGCTAAATGGATAAAAAAGAGTTTAAACCAAAAGTATATAGTGGATCTACTTCTATGCTAAGTATATTGGGCGTCTATATAAACATGCTTGGTTAACCATTTGGTGTTTTGCGACGATGATTTACCATCAAAAGCCCACGTATGATGCACAATGCCATAGAAAATTTGAACGTATTTGGACAAAATACATAGGCAAAAAGCATAAAGACGGTTCTAACTGAAAAAAAAGACGAAATCAAAATCATATCCGTCTATTTTTTATCTCTTTTATAGAATAGAACCTTTTAGCTTATCATTTTCTAATTTCAACAGTTAATAAACTGAAAATATGTGTAATACATTGAAATATTGTGTTGGATATGCTGTACTCTTAGTGGATCTGATTATGTGGTAAGTATATTGAGCGTTTATATAAACATGATTGGGCAACCATTCGGTGTTTTGCGACGATGGTTTACCATCAAAAGCCTACGTATGATGCACAATGTCATGAAAATGTAAACATATTTGGACAGAATTCATAGAGAAAAATCGTAAGGAATGTGCTAAATGAATAAAAAAGACTAGCAGAAGAAGTATATCAATCTATTTTGTATCTTTGTTAATGTGCATATGTAAATTTGAGGGTAATACTTCATAAATCTTTCCAGAAAGTACTATTATCTTGTAATTCAACATATTTGTGTGCGTATAATCTTTAGTATCTAAAAATTGTTATCCACCTACCTATTGGCAAAACTGCTCCTTTTTTAGTTAAAAATCAGGTAACTGACCTAACTTGTGATTTCCTGCTCTTACAAAACTGAAGCGGACTGGTGTCACTTTAGTAGTACACAAGTATTCTCATAAGTATATATTTATGCTGATGATAAAATGTAAACAAAGTTTTTGTTCTTATAATGTTTTCTATTTTCGTAGTTGAGACAGGCTAATGGTAGTAGTTGGACTAGATTTGTTTGCTGTGAATGATGAAAAGTTTATGGACATGTTTGTTGCACCTGGAGCAATTGATATTCTTAAGAATGAACACCAATGCCTTTAGAAATGTTTGAAAATTCTGAATTCAAGCATGATTTAATTCAAAACTGCGGCTAGATCTCTGTGACAGAAACTAGGATACTATTCACTTGACATGAGCTGTGCATTCTGATCTTCTTGTAGTCCTAATTTTGATTTGCAGACTGGTTTTTTTCTTTCTTTGATTGATGGGTTTTTAAATGTGGTAGTATTAAAATATGAAAGCTTGATCACTCATTGGTTGATTTTGTACTTAACACTAACACATTTTCTTGTTTTCATTCTTTGATACTGCATTTTCGCTTGATATGGGGTTACTAGAAATCACTACTTATAGATGTTGTTTTCTTCTCATAATATATTTGTCGTTGTGTTTCTCCTTCAGGTTTTATCATGAGCTCCCATAAGTTATTTCTTTTACAAGTTCATGAAGATAGTTATGAAAATGGAGTAAACACAACAATTAATCTTGACTAACTAAGAAGATCTTGAAACTATCGTTTAGAATTGATGTTTTCAGTGGTTTTTTCCCTACATATAATATTATTTTTTCCTTCTCCCTTTTTGGATAATTTTCCTACAAGTGCCTTTTTGTATAGTGATTTATACAGGTTTGTTTGCTCTTCGTGATTAATAAATATGTCAAAATTTCATTCTATCTTTGCTTTTTTCTTTGTTTTGACATACGATGTTTATATGCATATTATGGCTTTGTGTTCTTGGCTAGTTGGGGAATTGAAATCTACTATCAACATATTGATTTATCAATTTCTCCTTATGGTACTACTGTACTACTTTACCTCTTCTGTGCTTTATTGAAGATAAATATAGGATTCTAATATTCTTCTGGATCCAACAATACACTTCCGCTGCCTGAAACTTTTGCAATGCCATATGCTATGCAGGAACAGTTCTTCTAGCACTCTGCTTCGCCTTCCTTCAGTATCAAACTTTTGTTCATCCAATACACCTACTAATCTGGTAATTTGACATCTTTTACTTCAATGAAACATTATCCCTGTGAGCAATTTAATGGCTGTTTCGTAATGCATCCATCTAACCACACTTGTATTTCCCAATTTTGAGGTGCTTGAGGTTTATTTCCAGTTAACAGCTGCAGATAAGTGCGTCACTTATAGTGCAAATACTGTTGGCAACACATTCACCATAACGATCACAAGGATCAGTAGTAGTATAGATGACAAGCCATTCTTTGCTGCTATTGTTCCAAACATAACAGTGGAGTTCACAAAAATCAATTAAAGTTGACCTTGTAATAGTAGGTATGCTACAGGGAACATATTGTCAGCTTGATTATGCTATATATTGTTAACTTCTCATCATCATCATCATCATCACCATCAAAGTCACTCAAATTTTTATACGTAAATTCTATAGGTCAACAGCAAATTATGTAATTTTATTTTGTTATTATAAAAAATAATGCTATGCAAATTAAATTTGTAAATTATATTTAAAGACGGTTTAGTTTCAGTATAATCTCTTTTTTACCTTAAACTATCTGAAAGGGATTGTCTGCAACAATCAAAGCCCTTGTTTGAACATGTTTGTTTTCCGAACAAACTCATTTTCAATTAAAGAAAAATCAATAACAACCAATATATAAATATTTTTGGTAAAAACACAAACATTAAAATACACACACACACACACACACACACACACACACACACACATACATATTAAAATTTTTTTTAAACACGACGGGTAAAAACTCCACGCATAGCGTGGATACGTCAACTTGTTATATTCTACTTGAATTGTCTTGTGGTTAATTTTGAGTTACAAATTTTAGAATAACTGGTTTTTCAAGTCTTCTTAATTACATTTAAACTCATTTTACTTTTTAGCTGTCTTTTGCTCTAACCTAAATAGACTTTTATTATTTTGCAAAATTTTAATGATTTTTTAATTTTTAGAGTTTCAAAATTTATCTTGAGTGTGAAATAACATGATAGTTACAAAATTTAAAAATTTAATATATATGTATAATATAAATATTATTTATTTACTTATTTATTGATCTTATATATAATAGTCCTTTGGTTTTGAACGTATTGTTTGGACTTTGGAATTTGGATAAAGGGCTGAATGTTTTAGCATATGGCCATTCAATTGGGGTTCGCAATACTTAAAAATAAAATAAAACAAAAAAAATCCTGGAATTTCAAATGAAAATTATAATGCAATGAAATATAAAATAGCAATTCAATTAATTGGAAACATCGGTTATTAAGTGATAAGTTTTAAATTTAACTTACCTTTTCATTTGTCTATTTAAAAAAAAAAAAACATAATGCAGTTTATCACTATTTTAGTCTTTTTAGTCCTTAAACTTCTTTATAGAATATAATTTTCATTCTCACTTTTAATAAACTTTTTTAGATCTCAAAATGGTCTTGGAAGCCATTTTTTATAGGATAAAGTATTTTTTAATCAATTTCCTCCATTTTATTACATTTTTTGAAAGTGTAAACAATATTTACATTCAATTACCTCTAAAAACAAAAAGGCTACAGATAATAAAAATAGAGGAATGATTTTATCCTGTAAAGTCGTGTCAAAGATTGCCTCCATGACCAATTTGGAGCTCCAAAAAATGTTTATCAATGAAAACATATCAAAGAAAAATAAAAAGTTTTAAGATGAAAATGGTAATCTGCAAAAAAGTTTGAGGATAAAAAAAATGCTAATTTGCCTCCAAATTTTCATTTTTATTGTGATTTGAGGAATAAATTTTTTCACCCTTCATCTATAATTGTAATGTTGGAAAATAATCGAAAGAGAGCAAAATACCAAGTTTCACCTAAATCACAATTATATTCCAAAATCAAAATTATTTCTCAAGTGCTAATAAAAAATAGGAATAAACCAAAGATACCAATTAAATAACAATAGTAGGTATCAAAAAAAGCACCAAGGTAGATAATACCAGACACCAAGATTTTTAACATGGAAAATCCGAGATGAAAAAAAATCACGAGACCTAATCCAATAAAAACTTTAACTATCAACAATAATGGATAATACAAAATCTTCTCTAGATAACACTAGAGGCACACCAATAATATACCAATATCTTCTTCCAAAACTACAACCAAACAAGAATTGAGTTTGGAAGGATGTTACCAAAATCAAAATCTAAACCGATAGATGAGTAGATCTTGTTGAGAGAATTACGTAGAATCAAATTTCGTCTCAATCGAACTCCAAATGACCATTTAAATTGAGGATCAAAGCTTGAAGAAGACAACTATGGCTTCCTGCATCTTTCTTCCTCTGTGCTTTACGTTTTCCACTGCCCCAACTAAAAAAACCCATACAATGCCGTGAAGCATTTTAGCTTTTGTCTTGTTTAGGTTTTTATTTTAGTTTGTGGGCCTTTTGTTTTTGTTTTCTTTTTGCCCACCAAATGGGCTGGACTTACTTGGCCCAACAATCTCTCCCTCCAACTCATTTGGAGAATACAACCAAACCTGCTTCTTCTCTACAAAACAAGAATTTCTTCCTGGGCAACACCTTAGTCAGCATATCGGAATCATTATTATCCGTGTGCACCTTCTCAAGCATTGGCAGCTTGAAATCCAAAACTTTTCTAATCCAATGATCACATCAATATGTTTGGATCGAGAGTGGAACGTAGAATTCTTACATAGATGAATAGTACTCTGACTGTCACAATAAATATTATACTTTTCTTATTTCAAGCCCAATTCCTGAAGAAACCTCTACGACTAAAGAATCTCTTTACAAGCTTTAGTAGTTGCGATATACTCTGCTTCTGTACTAGAATGATCAATACATTTTTGCAACTTACTTTGCCATGATATTGCTTCCCCTGCAAAAGTCATTAAGTAACCAGATATACACCTCCTATATTTGAATAAGAGTATCCATCAAGTATGATATTGCCATTTCCAAAGCACAAACATAATTTGGAAGTTCCCTTGAGATACCTAAGAATCCACTTGACAACATTCCAGTGCTCTTTACTAGGATTAGAGAGATATCGACTAACCACTCCAACCTCATGAGCTATATCTAGCCTGGTACAAACCATAGCATACATCAGACTACCAACTGCTGAAGCATAAGGAACTTTCCTCATGTCTTCTTTATCTTTCTCACTTTTCAGACACTGCTCAATGTTTAACTTGACGTGACCTGCAAGTTGAGTAGAAGCTTCTTTAGCATTGCTCATGTTGAACCTATCAAATACTTTCCCAATATACTTTTCTTGAAATAACCAAAGCTTTTCATTTTGCCTATTTCGAGTGATTTTCATCCCCAAAATTTATTTAGCTAGACCCAAATCTTTTATTACAAAAAGATTTGCTTAACTCATTTTTCAACTTGTTAATCTTCACAGCATAATGACCAACAATCAACATATCATCCACATACAACAAGAGGATAATAAAATCGCTATCTGAGAAGTTCTTCACATATACACAATGATCTAATGTAGTTCTATGGTATTTCTAATCTATCATGAAGGAGTCAAATTTCTTGTACCATTGTCTTGGTGCCTATTTCAAACCATATAAACTTTTCCTGAGACGACATACCAGATTCTCCTTACCATTTTCTTTAAACCCTTCTGGTTGCTTCATATAAATTTCCTCTTCTAAGTTACCATGTAGGAAGGCTGTCTTCACATCAAGTTGTTCAATCTCAAGATTCAAACTGGCAGCAATTCCAAGAACAACTCGAATAGATATCATCTTTACCACTGGAGAAAAGATTTCTTCTAAATCTATACATTTCTTCTAATTGAATCTCTTCACAACTAATCTTACCTTGTACTTAGGTTGTAAGCTATTCTCTTGAGTCTTCAACCTGTAGACCCACTTGTTCTTTAGTGTTTTCTTGCCTGTAAGCAATTTCACTAAGCCATAGGTATGATTTTCTTGTAAGGATACCATCTTCTCTTGCATAGCTTGCAACCATTCTTCTTTCTTCTCATGCTTCAAAGCTTCACTATATGATTCTGGCTCTCCTCCGTCAATCAACAATACATATTCATCAGGACTATACCTAGTGGAGGGTCTTATTTCCCTAATAAATCTTCTAAGTTCATCTTGTGGATGTGATTGTAGTACTTTTTATTCAATCTCACCAACATCATTATTATTATCCATACTTTCTCCTTGCTCATCCTCAACTTCCCCTTGATTTGAATCATCTGTTTCTAGAATTGGCAAATCAGAACTAGCTAGTGCAGGAACTAGATCTGAACCAGAAGGGGTATCATCAGAGAATCTTGATTTTGACTTATACTTATCATGTTTTTCAATTTCTTCAATAGTTTGATCTTTAAGAAAAACAACATCTCTGCTTCTGATCAATTTATTCTCCGTGGGATCATAAAACCTATAGCTAAACTCTACATGTGCATATCCTAAGAAAATACACTTATTGGATTTTACATCAAGTTTTTGTTAGAATATATGCCCCCCTAGACTAGTTTATTTGATATAATTATCAAATTTATTAATAAAAGAATTTATTATCAAAATTTATTTGTGAATTTACATTTTATTTGTGCATAATTTTCATTTGGAAATCACCTATTGTGTTTAAATAAGTGATCCATGTGGATGGTAGTATTTCATAGTAAGGTATGAATCACGAGTAACCTAAAACATAAATGTTTGTTTTTAATCGATTGATGAGAATGAGAATCTCATCATATTTAGGTTATTATGTTATGAATTTCAAATGGGGAATGGCTTACTTTTAGCCAGCGAGTAGTCTACTCACTTCATAGCATGAGCATATTTTGAATACGTAGAACATGACTTGTAATAGTGGTTTCTAAAAGTAGTATTTAAAGAAACTCAGACTATTACTGCTACAGCATGGACTAATACTCTACCGTTTGAGTATGAGTTGGTAGTTTGATGAAACTAAAAGCATATACTTTGATATACTGTAGTTAAGGTTCTTTTGTAGAGCCGATATACTTGTATATTGAGTATATGTGACTAATTAGTTAAAATAGATTTGTACAAGATAGCTTCTACGCCATATTACCCCTTGTGACTATTCAAATGATCTAATTATCCAAGACCCTGGGGAACATGACTTGGATGTTTACTTTAGGGTAACTTCTTTGGAAAGTGGAAACATTTCAGGAGTCGTGGATCATTAGACTAGAAGTCTAAGGATGGTAAATGTTTATTAGAGGGGTGTTAGTACACTCTTCCTCTCTGATTGCACGGCGATGCGTAGAGGGGTATTTTAGTTATTACACCTGTAGATCGAAGACTTTGCTAACGCAGCATTACCCTTGGGGTCAATATTTCCTTATGGTGATATTAGAAAATATTTAAAATATAAAATATAGCTATTTATATAGTAGGGTATTTTGGTCATTTTAGTAGTTAAGGCGATTGTCTTTTGATTCCCAGAATGTCCCTTAAGTCATGAAAGATCTAGATTAAGAAATTGGTCTTGATATTTATAGGTTTTATTTTATTAGTCTAATTTATTATTGGACTAGAATAAAATAAAAGATTTGAGAGAGAGTATTTATTTTGTCTACTTTAATTGGTTAATTAATTATTCAGGGCTCAAAGCCCAAATTGAATAATTAGAAAATTAATTTGAATATAAACTAGATAAAATATGTGAAATTTTATATTGGTCTATATGGGCTTATTAATTATTTATTGCGCTGTTTAATAAAGTTTAAAAAATAAATAATTGAGATTTATTATTTATGGGTATTCAAGTCTAAGAATAAATAATTTTATCTGGCCCAATGAATAAAATCAATGGTAAAATAAAATAAAATAAAATAAAATAAACAACACGGGATGGAACCCGTATTGTTTCGCGTGAAGAATAACAGAAAGCATGAATGCTTTTTTGTTTGCACGTGAATGGATTCTCTCTCGGGGATTGATTCAAATGAATGAAAAATGAATTGAAGTGGTAGCTTTGGTTTTGCACTTATGGAGTTCATTATTCACAGAGAAATAGAAACCCAAAATCACAGAGAAAGCTTCGATGAAGCTTTCACCAATAGCTTATCAAAACCTATTCTTCAAGCTTTTACCGGTTGTGCTACAGGCACCATTTCGGAAGATCAAAGGCTTCGCATGAATGAGATGCAGTAGACGTTTGTAATGACGTGATCCAATAGCCTCAAGTATCCTTATATAGACATTTACACCAGTGTAAAAAGGGCCATTCAATCACAGAGGTAAATTTTTCATTTTCCTAGCATGCTTTCGTTTTGATAATTTTTTCCATTTTAAGCATTCAATTGGTATCAGAGCCATGGTTTGGCAAATGTAGGAAGCATGTTAGGCTTAACTAAAATAAGAAAATTTTTGTTTTGGCTAAAATCTGTGATCCTTCATGTTTATTGGTATGGGTAATTTCATTGTAAGTTTTGCGAGTAGAAGCATAGAAATAATATATTTTGATTACTTTTACACATATCGTGTAAGCCCTGTGTTTTTAAGAGTATAGGCAGTTGTTTGGATGAGTTTTAATAAAAAATGGTGAAAAAATCGCGTGCACAGAAGCTTTAGAATTACTGAAGAAATTATGGAAAAGAAGGTACTGTGCAAGTCGAGCCAGCCGAGCCGAGCCATATGCGTCGAGCTGCCATTGGATGTGTGTAGAGCCACTGAGCCGCGGCTCCAAGCCACACACCACTCCCATGGCGCGAGGAAGGTTTCCTTGCGAAAAGCCTTCCGTGAGGATTGCAATTCGTTGCGCGGTCAACATTTTGACCGCACAGCTGGGTGGGCACGAGCGGGTTCCGAGTCCACCTGCCCGAATCCGGCCCATAGGTTTTCCCATGGGCCATGATCCGCACTAGACTCGACTCGAAAATTTTTTTTTGTCCCATATCAAACGAAATTATTTTTATTGTAATAGTTAATACTTAATATTCTTTGAATATTTTACATGAAAAATAATAGTAAAGAAAACTTTATAATTAAATAAGACCATTAATTAATTAATGTATTTAATCATATTATTTGGACACTTATGTTAAAAGAATATAAAAGTATGAAAACGTTTACAGTTTTCTAACATGATTATTTCTTTTTATACCCTATGTGCGCATTCTCTCAAAGACTAAAGTCTTTAGGAATTTTGACAAAGAAAAATATTTTTCTTAAATCAAATGGTTAATTTTAATTTGAACAAAAATTAATTCTTGGATATTTTCTCAAAGGATTTTATCCTTAACATAGAAAATATATTGGATATAGATATTTTTGTAAATTAAAATAGAAAATCATTTTGATTGAATTTTAACAAAAAAATTTAATTTTGTCAAATTAAATTTGAGATCAAAATCTCTCGAAAGTTTTATTGAAAATTTTTTAAATTATTAAATTTATTAACTTAAATAAAATTAATCCATGAAAAATTTATCAAAGGGTATAAACCTTAACATAGAAATTTTTATGGATTTAGATATTTTATTTTGAGTTAAAATAAAACTTAATTGAAATTTTCAAAATATATTTTCCAAGAAACACCTTTATTTTAGAATACTAAATGGGAGAGGGGTTCCAACAACCCCACGGCTTCTATCACGATTCTCATTAGAGATCGTGGGTCCCCTTGCGACACCCTGTGAGTGAATCTGTATAGGATGGGGATACCACAAGGATCTAGAACTAATGGATAGATATAATTAATAATTTGGGACACGTACTATAAGCGGTCAGCTCACGTTGGAGGTTATAATGCGAGGAATGTCCATAGAAAATGAGAAGAAACGGTCATCCTATGATGGAGTTATCTTTTAGATCATTGCCTAGAAGAAAAATTAATTTGTGATGGTTAATACACTTAGCTTAGAAAACTGTTAATCTTCCCAAGAAATTATGTCAGTTTTTCTAAGAGCCAAAATTAATCATATTAAAGATAATAGTGATAGGGTTAACTATTGTCGGATTTAATATGAGGATAAAGTCACAAATTATTTTAATTTTTTACAAACTGAATTTTCTTTTATTTTCGATATTTCTTAAATAGTTGGTGGAGGTTCTTTTAGTCCTTTGGCCGTTATTTTCCGTGAGAATAAGCTAACAGGTCAAAATTATGTGGATTGAAAAATAAATTTGGAGATAATACTCACTGCTGAGGAGTATAAGTATGTCCTCTTTGAAACCTACCCTGTTATAGGGGAGGGTTCCACCATTGAGGAGCGTGAGGCTGAAAAAGTATGAAAGAAGGCCAACGAGATGGCTCGATGCTACATATTAGTCTCCATGTCTAATGTGGTCGTTATTCTCCGTAAGAATAAGCTAATGAGTCCAAATTATATGGAGTGAAAAAGAAACTTGGATATAATACTCACTGCTGAGGAGTATAAGTATGTTCTCTTTGAAACTTGCCTTATTATAGGGAAGGGTTCCACCGCTGAGGAGCGTGAGGCTGAAAAAGTATGGAAGAAGGCTAATGAGATGGCTCGATGCTACATATTAATCTCCATGTCTAATGTGCTCCAGTCAAAATATGAGTACATGACCATTGCATATGACATTAGCTAATCATTAGCCACGATATTTGCGATAAAAGGCGGCCCGCAAGGTAGGAAGCTCTTAGGACAATCATAATTACTAACATGGCTGAGGGAGTATCAGTAAGGGAGCATATACTCAAAATGATTGTTGTTTTCGAAGAAGCAGAAGTCTTAGAGGTTGTTATTGACCTCGAGAGCCAAGTGGATATGATTCTCGAATCTCTGCCGGACTCTTTTACTCAGTTCAAGTTGAACTACAATATGAACAAGTTAAACATAACTTTAACTGAGTTAATGAAAGAGCTCCAGGCAGCGGAGATGGTAATGAAGCCATAGTCCAAGGTTATGATTGTTAGGACTTTTTCTTCCAGAATTGGGTCCAAGTCTAAGAAGTTCAAGAAGAAGAAAGGAAACTCACAGGCCAACCCAAGAACTAGCCTAACAAGCCCAAAGGTAAATGCTTCAAGTGCGGACAGAAGGGACACTAGAAAAATGAGTGTCTAGAACTTCAGGCCAAGAAAAACCCTACAGGTATTGTTCTCTATCTAGAGTCTATTTCAATGGTTGGATCAACTTTCACTTAGATTGTTGATTCTGGTGCCACTGATCATATCTGTAACTCCTTGTAGGGGTTTAGAAAGATAAGAAGACTCCAGAAAGACAAACATGGACTACGAGTAAGAAATGGAGCACGAGTATAGGCCCTTGCAGTGGGAGAGTTGGATCTTATTTTTATTGTAATAAAGTAGTTGTATTAAAGGATATTTTATATGTATCCGGTTTTAGACAGAATTTGATTTCAATTGCAAAGCTAATAAATCATAGATATTCTGCTTCTTTCTATTCTGGTATTACTATCAGTAGAAATAAAGAAGTTTACAGGGTACATGTATGGAAACTTATTCTTTTTAAATCCTACAAACAATCAAATAAATAACGCTCAATCTAAACTTTTAAGTAAGAAGAGAAAGATCAATGTCAATGACTCATATCTTTGGCATCTAAGGTTGTGCCATATTAACTCATAGAGTCAAGGAGATATTGGGCCTTGTTCATACTGATATGTGTGGTCCTTTGTCTACTCAAGCTAGAGGGGATTTTAAGTACTTCATCACTTTCACGGATGATTGTACAAGGTTTAGTTATGTCTACCTGATAAAGTGCAAGTCTGACTTTTTTGACAAGTTCAAAGAGTTTAAGGCTGAAGTGGAGCATCGGACAGGTAAACTGATCAAAACCTTATAATCGAATTGTGGTGGAGAATACCTCCTCGGTGAGTTCAAGGATTATGTGGTACATCATATAATAGTATCCCAACTCTCTGTGTTGGGTACATCCCAACAGAATAGAGTAGTTGAGAGAAGGAACAGGATATTAATGAAAATGGTCCGAAGTATAATGTCTCATGCTACTCTTCCAATCTCTTTTTGAAGATATGCCTTAGAAACAACGGCATACATTTTGAACTTAGTACCTTCCAAGTTAGTACCTAGGACACCCTATGAGATGTGAATTAGGTGTAAGTCAAATCTAAATCATATCAGGATATGGGGGCTGTCCAACTTATATACTAATTAAGGGAGACAAGTTAGAACCAAAATCAGAATTATGCTATATGTGGATGACATTCTACTCATTGGAAATGACGTAGGAACATTGTTATCTATTGAGGTTTGGCTATCTAGTCAATTTAGTATAGAGGGCTTTGGAGAAGCCAGTTACATTCTTGGGATTAAGCTTCTTAGAAATAAGAAGTAGAGAATATTAGGATTATCCCAAACGACATACATTGATAAGATGTTAGCCAAGTTTAGTATGGACTCATGCAACGGGGCTCTAATCCCTTGTAGACATGGATTTTCTTTTTGTTCTAAGTACTATCCTAAGTCTCAAGAGAAAAAATACAGGATGAGTAAGATTCCCTATGCTTCGGTTGTGGGAAATTTCATGTACGCCATGCTGTGTACTAGATCAGATATTTGCTTTGTCGTAGGCGTAGTTAATAGAT
Organism: Voacanga thouarsii; assembly: GCA_026120185.1. Classification (NCBI taxonomy): domain Eukaryota; kingdom Viridiplantae; phylum Streptophyta; class Magnoliopsida; order Gentianales; family Apocynaceae; genus Voacanga; species Voacanga thouarsii. Next base: position 2,059,174 of record JANUWF010001032.1, on the reverse strand, counting down.
ATCAGTCAAACCTTGAGAAGGTTCATTGGCAAGTTGTAAAGCATATTCTTAAATACCTCAATGGTACGAAAGATTATATGTTGATTTACAAGGCTGACGACTTGGTTCCAACTGGATACACAGACTCAGATTTTCAAGCAGATAAGGATGAGAGAAAATCCACTAGTGGATATGTCTTTACCTTGTCTGAAGGAGTTGTTTCATGGAGGAGTATCAAGCAATCCTATATTGCTGACTCAACCATGGAAAGTAAGTATGTGGAAGCTTGGGAAGCATTCAAGGAAGTAGTCTGGCTCCAGAAGTTTCTTTTAGAACTTGGAGTTATGCCACACATGGACAGACCGATTATAGTGTATTGCGAAAATTCTGGAGCAATCTCGCAATCCAAAGAACTCAGAAACCATAAGAAGGAGAAGTACATCTAGAGAAAGTACCACCTGATCCGATATTTCATTCAGAGACGGGAAATCATGGTGGAACAGATAGCCTCGGAGAACAATCTAACAAATCCCTTCAACATGCCTTTGGTTGAGAGAGTCTTCAAGAGATACTTAGATGCCATAGGGGTGGGCACTTACGGACTTTCTTAGCTTTAGAGTACAAGTGGGAGATTGTTGGAATATATGTCATCTAGACTAGTTTATTTGGTATAATTATCGAATTTATTAATAAAAGAATTTATTCTCAAAATTTATTTGTGAATTTATATTTTATTTATGCATGATTTTCGTTGGAAAAGGACCCATTGTGTTTAAGTAAGTGATCTATGTGAATGGTGGTCTTTCACAGTAAAGTATGGATCACGGGTTACTTAACACATAAATATTTGTTCTTAACCAATTGATGAGAATGATAATTTTATCATATTTAGGTTATTATGTTATGAATTCCAAATGGGGAATGGCTTACCATTAGCCAGTGAGTAGTCCATTTACTTTATAGCATGAGCGTATTTTGAATATGTAGAACAGGATCTGTAATAGTAGTTTCTAAAAGTACTATTTAAAAAAAATCCAGACTATTATTACTACAACGTGGACTAATACTCTACCGTTTGAGTATGAGTTGGTGGTCTGACGAAACTAGAAGCATATACTTTAATATACTGTAGTTGAGGTTTTTTCGTAGAGCCGATATACTTGTATGTTGGGTATATGTGACTAGTTAATTAAGACAGACTTGTATAAGATAGCTTCTACGCCATATCGCTCCTTATAACTGTTCAAATGATCTAATTATCCAGGGCCCTAGGGAACATGATTTGAATGTTTACTTTAGGGTAGGTTCTTTGAAAAGTGAAAATATTTCAAAAGTCGTGGATCATTGGACTAGAGGTCTAAGGATAGTAGATGTTTATTAGAAAGGTGTTAGTACAATCTTCCTCTCTAATTGCACGGCGATGCGTAGAGGGGTATTTTAGTCATTATACCTGTAGATCGAAGACTTTGCTAACGCAGCATTATCCTTGGGGTCAATATTTTCTTATGGTGATATTAAGAAATATTTAAAATGTAAAATATAGTTATTTATATAGTATGGGTATTTTGGTCATTGTAGTAGCCAAGGCGATGTGTTTTTTGGTCTCCGGAATGTCCCTTAAGTCATGAAAGATCTACGTTAAGAAATTGGTCTTGATATTTATGGGTTTTATTTTATTAGCCTAATTTATTATTGGACTAGAATAAAATAAAAGGTCCGAGAGAGAGTATTTATTTTATTTTATTTAATTGATTAATTAATTATTCAGGGCCTAAGGCCTAGATTAAGTAATTAAAAAATTAATCCGGATATAAATTAGATAAAATATGTGAAATTTTATATTGGTCTATATGGGCTTGTTAATTATTTATTACACTGTTTAATAAAGCTTAGAAAATAAATAATTGAGATTTATTATTTATTGATATTCAAGTCCAATAATAAATTATTTTATCTGACCCAATGAATAAGACTAAAGGTAAAATAAAATAAATTAAAGTAAATTAATTAATTATTAATTAAAATAATTAATTAAAATAAAATAAAAAACACAGGATGGAACCCGTGTTATTTCGCGTGAAGGATAACAAAAGTATGGATGCTTTCTGTTTGCACGCAAATGGATTTTCTCTCGGGGATTGATTCAAATGAATGGAAAATGAATTGAAGTGGTAGGTTTGGTTTTGCACTTATGGAGTTTATCATTCGCAGAGAAATAGAAACTCAAAATCACAAAGAAAGCTTCTGTGAAGCTTTCACCAAAAGCTTATCAAAACCTAATCTTCAAACTTTCACCGGCCGTGCTACAGGCACCATTTCGGAAGATCAAAGGCTTCACGTGAATGAGATGCAGTAGATGTTTGCAAGGACGTGATCCAATAATCTCAAGTATCCTTGTACCGACATCTACACCAGTGCGAAGAGGGCTATTTAATCACAGAGGTAAATTTTTCGTTTTCCTAGCATGCTTTCATTTTGATAATTTTTGCCATTTAAAACCTTCAGTTTTGATCTCTCATCTTTGAAAATGTGAACAAATGCACATCAACTAAAGATTCTCAAGTGGTTAAAGGATACTTCTTTACCTGTCTATACTCTCTCTAGAATATCACCATCCAAAGGAACTGAAGGAGAAAGATTAATTAGGCTAACGGCAGTCCTCATTGCTTCGGTCCAAAAATATGTTGGCAACTTAGCATTGGAAAGCATACATCTAATCCGCTCAGTGATGGTTTTGTTCATCCTTTCTGCTATTCCATTTTCTTGTGATGTTTTTGGTACAGTCTTCTCTAGTTTAATTCCATGAGACTTACAGTAGTTTTCAAATGGTCCTCTATTGATGAAACTCAACTTCATTATGGAGGTCAAGATCAAGGAGGGGGAGGCGTGACCATGCAAGGATAAAGACCGATGACAAGATTTAGGTCCAAGAAGCTTCAAGATGAGTTCCAATTGCTCATAAAATCATGCTTAGTCAAGAGTTCATTTTGATGACTATCCAAGAAGGACCCCAACAAGAACTCAAACCGGCAACAAAATGGACGAAACTTGACCAAATGAGGCCTCCTAGTGGACAGCCAGCGCCAGCTCCAAGCAGCCAAACTAGCACCGGCTTCAACCTGCCCAATAGTGGCTTCATTCTGGCATATGACCAGCCGAAGACAGTTTGCAACCGGCACCGGCTGTAGTGCCCAAACCGGCACCGGCTGCAACCTGGGTAACTGACGGCTGCCCTGCGTTTTTTATGTTTTCTCAAATTTTTCCTCAATTTTAAGTGTTTGTATAGACTATTAAGATCCTAAACTATAATAGAACCTCAGGGATTACTTAATTAGGGTTAGGGTAGTATAAATAGAACCTTTAGTGATTTGACAACACAATTCACACACTTTAATTCAAATTTGAGAAAGAATCTTGAGAGGCACTAGCCTCTTTGCTCATCTTGTTCAAGACCATACTTACAAGTTAGTCCTCCTTATGAATGAGTCTATAAATCTTTTGGATAATCCAATATGGTTTCTTTGAATGGGTCTTAGTTGCTTTGTTCTTCTAAGGTTTGTTTGAATTCCATTACTTGGGTGCCTATTTTCTCTATTCTATTTGTTCTTGTTTGCCTTTGTTGCTTCAAGGATATTGGGGTAAGATTATAGTAGAACTTTCTACTATTTTTTAGGGTTTTTGAAACTTAGTTTTTCAAGGGTTTGATAGAGGGTAGGTTGTTATTTCATTTTCTCCTTCTTGTCCCAAGAAGAATCTGTTTTGGTCTCATTGATTGAGCTGAACACATAACCAACTAAATCACTCACAACACCAAGAAAAAGCCGACACAAGTTCATATCAAAGAGTTTGGTATCAGAGTGAGGAAAAGCTTGATTCCAATCAAAGCTTGAAAGTAAGAAAATGAGCCCTACAAAGTTGGAAAAAAAAGAAAATAGAGAAAATCCCGTAACTCAAAAACATGTTCCAAAAATGTCATGAAATTTTTGCTATTTCTTGATTTTTCTCTTGGAAAATTACTCATTGATGTTAATATAATCATTGAGAACAAAGTTTTCTTATATTTGTGGTGAAATTTGGCTTGAATATGTGTGAGAATGTTAGTTGTTCTTAAGTGACGAGATTGCATCTGAGGTGTTTGATAAATGTTTCATGAGAATGTTTTTTGCTATAGTTGGAGACTTTAATTCTTAATTTTCATTCCTTGAGATATTGGGACTTAGTATATCACTTTATTGTTAAATTTCAAACTCATTGAACTCAACTTTATTAGTGCACACTTGTAATCATCTTGTTCTTTATAATCCTAGTTCTAATTATTTTTGTTTCTTTATTCTTGCTAATTCTTGTTCGTTTCTTGCTTAGAAGTGTTTCTTGTAAGTCTAGTGTTTGTTCTTGTTTTGATTGAGTCCATATTTTTCAAAATTCTTGATTAAAACTTGTTTGCTTGAGGTGTCCAACAAGTGTTTGTTGAAATTCCCCTAAAACCCCCTAATTGAAAAATTATTTTGATTTGTGTGATTCACTAAGTTGGACTAAAACTTTAGCCATTGGGGAGAATTGTGATTGAACAAGAAGGCTTGAGTATTGAGAAAAAGGCGGGAGGGTGAGCCTATTACTAAAAGAGCCTAAGAGAGCAAACACGAGCGTAGAGTGGCTAATCCTTGAGAGCCAACACACAAGAAAGCAAAGTAGGGAATTATTTTCTTCCTAATCTCTTTTATTTTACAGGTATAAGTAAGTAAATATTCCATCATCATGGCCCATGATCAAGAGATCTCTAGGCCTAACCTAAGTGGCCCTAGTAGACCTCAAGAAGAACAAGTTGAAGCCTTTGGGGAACACCATGGAGGATGGGGCAATAGAAGAGATAGGAGAGAAGGAAATGATGAGGAGAAGGAGTTGAACCGCATCAAATTGAAAGTGCCCACATTCTATGGTAAGAGTGACCCTGGAACATATTTCGAGTAGGAAAGCAAAATGGAAATCTTCCTAAAAAGTCACACCTATAGTGAGAGGTCAAAGGTAAGGTTGGCTATTTTGGAATTTTCGAAGTATGCTTTGGTTTGGTGGGAGCCAGTTAGTGTACAAATGAGACAAATGGGAGTGGAAATCGTGGCTAGTTAAAATTTGTTGAAAGATATGATGAGGGCAAGGTTTATACCACACCATTACTACAATGATCTTTATCAAAGGCTCAAATCACTCAAGCAAGGGAACAAGAGTGTGGAAGATTACCATAAAGAGATGGAAGTAATGTTGATGAAAGCCCAAATCAATGAGGATTCTAGAGTAACGAGGTCAAGGTTCTTGGGAGGATTAAATAGGAAAATTGCCAATTTGGTAAAATTGCACCCCTATGATCGATTGGAGGATATAGTACATGCCGCTATAAAGATTGAAAGGCAATTAAATAGGAGGGCATTTACTAGACCACCACTTCTAAACCCTAACACTACTAACAAGGTACTATTTAAAGAAGGATGAAGCCCCTAAACTATTCCAAAAGGATTTCAACAAACTAAGGAAGGCTTGGAAACCTAGAGAGGATTGGAAGCCTAGGGAGAATTGAAAACCTAGGGAAGGATGGAATAAGGATAAGGGAAAAGCCATGGAAAGGCCACAAAGGAATAGGGATATCAAGTATTTTAAGTGCCTTAGATATGGACATACTTCCTATGAATGCCCAAGTAAGAGAACGATGTATACTAATCCCTATGGTGAGATTTCTACCGACGAAGAAGAAGAGGGAGAAAGATACCAAAGAGACCAAGAGGGAAATGGAGACAAAGAAAGTGATGAAGGGAAAGTTATTCGTCAGGAATACTCTTTGGTGGGAGTCACAAGAAGGTCATTAAATTTACAAGCCATTGAGGATCAAGATCACCAACAAAGAGAGAACATTTTCTACACTAGGTATCTAATCAACAAGACCCCTTATAATCTTATTGTGGATAGTGGGAGTTGCACTAACGTGATTAGTGCAAACTTGGTTAAAGAATTGGACATGAGTTGGATTAAACATCCAAGCCCTACCAATTACAATGGTTGAACGATGGCGGGGAAATAATAGTAAACAAACAAGTTTTAGTGTCTTTTAAGATGGGAAGATACAAGGATGATGTGCTATGTGATGTGGTACCCATGCAAGCGGGTCGCTTGCTCCTAAGGAGGCCTTGGCAATATGATAGGCATGTAAAGCATGATGTGAGGAAGAATACTTATTCCCTACTCAAAGAGGAAACTAAGTTTACCTTCACCTCTATGGCCCTTAGTGACGTGAACAAAGATCAAAGAATCATGAAGGAGAAAGAAAAGAAGAAAGGAGCGCAAGATGTTAAGCAAAAACAAGAAATTGAGATAAAAGAAAAAGAAAGGCAAGAAAAAGAGTTGAGAGAGAGGATGGATAAACAAGTACCTTTGACAACCAATGATAGGAGTGAGCAAGGACAATGAGAGGGGAGGTAAAAGAAGAGTGAATTTCTTTGCAAAAGAAAGTGAGGTCATAGAAGCTATGGAAGCTAAGGAACCGGTTATTCTTATTTTATGCAAAGGTTCTTATATTTATACTAATGATTCTACATTGTCTTTGCCTAATGAAATTGCAGCTATTCTTCAAGAATTTAAAGACGTTTTTCCAAAGGAGGTGCTCGAAGGACTACCACCCATAAGAGGGATTGAGTATCAAATCGACTTTGTACCTGGAGCCGTCATCCTCAACCGATCGGCATATAGAAGCAACCCAGAGGAGTCCAAGGAGTTGCAAAAGCAAGTAAAGGCATTGCTTGAGAAGGGACATATGAGAGAGAGCCTAAACCCATGTGCGGTTCCGATTCTCTTGGTGCCAAAAAAGGATGGGACATGGCGTATGTGTGTAGATTATCACACTATCAACAACATTACGGTAAAATATCGTTATCCCATCCCTAGGCTAGATGACTTGCTTGATGAGCTATTTGGTGCATGCATTTTCTCTAACATTGATTTGAAATTCGATTATCACTAAATTAGAATAAGAGAAGTGGATGAATAGAAAATGACTTTTAAAACTAAACAATGGTTGTATGAGTAGCTTGTCATGCCTTTTGGATTATCTAATGCTCCTAGTACTTTCATGCGATTAATGCACCATGTTTTGAGGGAATTCATTGACAAATTTGTTGTTGTGTACTTTGATGATATATTAATCTATAGCAAATCGTGTGTGGATTATTTAAATCATATTTAAAGTGTACTTGTTGCCCTCTGAAGGGAGAGATTGTATGCTAACATTGAGAAGTGCTCTTTTTGTTTGGAGAGGATTACGTTCCTTGGGTATGTTGTGAGTGCCAAAGGAATTGAGGTTGATGAGAGAAAAGTGAAAGCCATCCAAGATTGGCCAACCCCTATCACCATTACCTAAGTCCGTAGTTTCCATGGGCTAGCTAGCTTCTATAGGAGGTTCATCCAAAATTTTAGCATTATAGTAGTCCCTCTAACTGAAGTGGTAAAGAAAAATGTGGAATTTAGGTGGGAGGAAGCCTAACAACAAGCCTTTCAAGCCCTCAAAGATAAATTGAGCCAAGTTCCAATTCTTATTCTTCGTAATTTTGAGAAGGCCTTCAAGATAGAGTGTGATGCAAGTGGGGTGAGAATAGGTGCGGTCTTGACCCAAGATAGAAAACCCATTACATACTTTAGTGAGAAATTGTCCAGGCGGCCCTCAATTACTCTACCTATGATAAAAAGCTTTTTGCCTTGGTGAGGACCCTAAAATATTGGCAACATTACCTTTTGCCAAGAGAGTTTGTCATTCATACCGATTATGAGACCCTTAAACACCTCAAGAGCCAACAAAATTTGAACAAGAGGCATGCAAGTTGGATGGAGTTTATTGAGACATTTCCATATGTCATTCAATACAAGAAGGGTAAAGAAAATGTGGTAGCGGATGCACTCTCTCAAAGGTATGCACTACCAAACTTTTTGGATGCTAAACTTCTTGATTTTGAATTTGTGAAAGATTTGTATGTTGATGATGAGGAGTTTGGGGATATTTTTCATGCTTATGATAAAAGTGCATTTGCTAAATATTATAGGCATGATGGCTTCGTGTTTAGGGTGGCAAGGCTTTGTGTGCCAAAGGATTCTATTAGGGTGTTGCTAGTTAGGGAGACCCATAGTAGAGGACTAATGGAGTATTTTGGTGTTGCAAAGACCTTAGGCATTCTTAAGGAGCATTTCTTTTGGCAAAAAATGAGAAAGGATGTGGAGAGACATTGTTCTCAATACATTATTTGTAGGCGAGCTAAGTCTAGATCCCTTCCCCATAGTCTTTATACTCATTTACCCACACCTAATGTGCTTTGAATTGATATTTCAATGGATTTCATCTTAGGATTGCCTAGGTCCAAAGGAGGTAAGGACTCTATATTTGTGATTGTTGATCGATTCTCTAAAATGGCTCATTTTGTGGCTTGTTCTAAGACTAATGATGTGTCCTACATTGCAGATTTATTCTTTAAGGAAGTGGTAAGAATGTACGGGATTCCAAGGACTATTGTCTCGGATAGAGATACTAAATTCCTTAGCCACTTTTGGAGAGTGTTATGGAATAAATTTGGTGCTAATATCTTGTTTTCCACAACTTATCATCCTCAAATGGACGGACAAACAGAGGTGGTCAACTGAATACTCACCCAATTCTTGCGGACCATAATCTAGAAGAACTTGAAAAATTGGGAAGAGTGCTTGCCACACATTGAGTTTGCTTACAATAGGGCTATTCACTCTACCACTTCTTATTCTCCTTTTGAAATTGTATATGGTTTTAATCCTCTAACTTCTTTAGATTTGGTTCCTTTGCCTATAGGTAAACAATTGAATCTCGATGGAGCTAAGAAGGTGAAAATGGTGAAGGTACTCCATGAGAAAGTGAAAGCAACCATTGCAAAACGCAATGAAGAAATTGCCCATAAGTGCAATCAAGGAAGGAAAAAGGTGTTATTTAAGTTGGACGATTGGGTATGGGTGCACCTTCGCAATGAGAGATTCCCCAAGCAACGACGGAGAAAACTAGATCCAAAGGAGGATGGTTCATTTCAAGTTCTAGCCAAAGTTGGAACTAACACTTACAAGATAGATTTACTTGGCGAGTATCATGTTAGCACTACTTTTAATGTTAGTGACCTCTCTCCCTTTGATGTAGATGATGGCAACGATTCGGAGACGAATCCTTTTCAAGGAGAGGGAGATGATGAGCTCAGCTTCATCATGGAGGTCAAGATCAATGAGGGGGAGGCGTGACCATGCAAGGACAAGAACCGATGACAAGATTTAGGTCCAAGAAGTTTCAAGATGAGTTTCAATTGCTTATAAAACCATGCTTGAGGATGGAAGAGGGTTAGAAGGTTGAAGAAGCTAGCCAAGAGTTCATTTTGATGACTATCCAAGAAGGACCCCAACAAGAACTCAAGCCCGCAACAAAGGGGACGAAACTTAACCAAAGGAGGCCTCACAGCGGACAGCCGACGCCGGCTCCAAGCAGCCAAACTGGCGCCGGCTTCAACCTGCTCAACAGCGGCTTCATTCTGGCACACGACCGGTCAAAGACAGTTCGCAACCGGTGCCGACTACAACCTGGGCAGCCGACGGCTGCCCCGTGTTCGGCTGCCCCGCTTTTTTTATATTTTCTCTGATTTTTCTCCAATTTTAAGTGTTTGTAAAGACTATTAAGACCCTAAATTGTAATAGAACCCCATAGATTACTTAGCTAGGGTTGGGGTAGTATAAGTAGAATCTTTAGTGATTTGACAACATAATTCACACACTTTAATTCAAATTTGAGAGAGAATCTTAAGAGGCCCTAGCCTCGTTGTTCATCTTGTTCAAGACCATACTTAAGGGTTAGTCCTCCTTATGAATGAGAATGAGTCTATAAATTTTTTGGATAATCCAATGTGGTTTCTTTGAATAGGTCTTAGTTGCTTTGTTCTTCTAAGGTTTGTTTGAATTCCATTACTTGGGTGCATATTTTCTCTATTCTATTTATTCTTGTTTGCCTTTGTTGCTTCAAGGATATTGGGGTGAGATTATAGTAGAACTTTCTACTATTCTTGAGGTTCTTTGAAGCTTAGTTTTTCAAGGGTTTGATAGAGGATAGGTTGTTATTTTATTTTCTCCATCTTGTCCCAAGAAGAATCTCTATTTTTTGTCTCATTGATTGAGCTGAACACATAACCAATTAAACTACTCACAACACTAAGAAAAACCCACACAAGTTCATATCATCTATACTCACAACCTTTATCGACTCGAATACACTTTAACTGTTTACCAGTGTCCCTTTCGACCTTACTATGAAATTCTTTAAACACATCCAAGACTTAGTCTTTAGATTTCAAAGCAACATACCAGACTTTTCTATAGAAGTCATCAATAAAAGTAACAAAATAAATTGCACCACTAAGAGACTTATCTTTCATGTATCAGATATTAGTGTGCACCGACTCTAATGGATTTAGGTTTCTAAATGGAAGAAGTCTTTGAAAAGTAACTCTATATTGTTTTTCATAAATACAATCAACACATGATTTAAGAGAAGTACTTGTTACATTAGGGAGAAGTTGCCTGCGAACAAGTGTTTGAATTCCCTTCTCACTCATATGCCTAAGTCACCTGTGCCAAAGATCAATAGAGGAATTTTGAATTACATTCACCCCTCCTTTTCCTAACTTGGCTTGCATCAAGTAGAGAATATTTTACTTCCTTCCTCTAGCAACAATTAAGCTCCATTTCTTGAGTTTCTATTTGCCTCTACCTTGAGAACTATAGTAGCCTTCATCATTAAGCTTTCCAGTGAAAACAAGATTAAAACGAATATCAAGAACATGTCTGGCATTCCTGAAGACTAACTGACACCCGGTATCTGTATCTAATCAACTATCACCCTTGCCAATAACTTTGCAAGAAACTTTGTTTCCCATCCTAACGTAGCCAAAGTTTCCTTCGGTGTAGGTTGAGAAGAAATGTATGTGTGGAGTAACATGATATGATGCACTTGAATCAATTATCCAATCACTGTCTTAACTGGTAATATTGATATGACCATTTTCACAGAATACCAACATATCATCATTGGCTGCTACTACTGATGTAGTCTCTTCTTCATCTCTTGCCTTACCATTTTTCTCAATAAGTTCTCATTTTAAGACTTTGCAGTACTTCTTGTAGTGTCCTTTCTTTTTACAATAATAGCACTCAACATTTTTCAGCGACTTATGTCTGCTCTTAGATATGTCATTCCTGTTGTAAGGACCTCTACTCTTACTTCTCCCTCTTCCTTCTTTCTTTTGTATAATCAATGCTTGGAACTTATTAAAAGTGTCTTGTTCCTTCCTCTTAATCTCCTCATCAAACACTGCCTCTTTAGCCATAGCCATGGTTAAGACATCATTTGGAGCTGAATTGCTAACGGATTCCACCATTGTTTCCCAGCTATCTGGTAGTGAATGGAAAAACAGTAAAGCCTATACCTCATCATCCAAGTTCAGTTTCAATGAAGTTGCCTGGTTTATCAATCCCTGAAAGGTACTCAAATGCTCACTCATATCAACACCATTTTTGCATCTTAACCGAGTAATATTTCTCAAACAAGAAGATTTATTCATTCCAGTTTTTCGTTCAAACATTCGTTTAAGTTTTTCCGATAACACATCAGCTCTAGTCTTTTGAGCAAAGTGTTGAAATATACTTTGACCAATCTACTTTCGAATATTACCCACTATTTTTCTATGCATACTAACCCATTTTTTATCACTCGTATCAGATGGTTTACTTTTATCCCCTAGAACAGCCTCAAACAAATCTCTACAATACAAATAGCCTTCAATTCTAGGCTTCTAATCTGAATAGTTTGATGTATTCAATTTTATCATGCACTCACTATCTGAATCATCCATTTTTAATTAGCACAAATTAGCCAACTGATCAATAAGGGCTCTAATACCACTTTGTTGGGAAATAAACAAAGTAAGCAAAATATCAAACTTCACCCAAATCACAATTATATTTCAAGATCAAAACTATTTTTCAAGTGCCAATCAATAATAGGAATAAACCAAAGATACCAATTAAATAACACTAGTAGGTAAAAGAAAGTATCAAAGTAGATAATACGAGACACCAAGATTTTTAATGTGAAAAATTCGAGATGGAAAAAACCACGGAACCTAGTCCAATAAAAACTTTCACTATCAATAATGGGCAATACAAAGTCTTCTCTAGATAACACTAGAGGCACGTCAATAATATACTAATATCTTCTTCCAAAACTACAATCAGACAAGAATTGAGTTTGGGAGGATATTACCAAAATCAAAATCTAAACCAATAGATGAGTAGGTCTTTTTAAGAGGATTACGTAGAACCAAATTTCATCTCAATCGGACTCCGAATGACCTGTTAGTGTTATGACCTAGAGACAATCTCTTATACATTGTATATGACACATTTTATTTCAATAAAATGCATCATTTATCTTACAATTTCTTTTATTTACTTTAAGTAATATAACTGTTCGATAAAGTGTCTAGTATAACACTGTGTTAAGGAGATCATAATATGAGATTCCTACTACACTGGATGGTGTTGTACTTAAATAGTCCCTAGTCATAGTATTAATGAGACAGGACATTATTAATGCGTTAAGACTAGCATGTATTAGACATCCTGATTTGATCAGGCGGTGGTTCTCATATCCGTGAGTATTGAGATACTCAAAGTTAACACATGGATGCTTGTTAATGGAACAAGTTCATTGGATGACCTAGCTTTTAGATAATCACATGGATAACTATTTAGTGCCAGTGATATAATCTCAATATAGCAAACGTGTAATTATCCTTAGACTTGAGATCTTCAAGGTACTTTGTTTGCTGAGCTTTGTATTTTGATTCCAATCTCCGGAACTCGATTGAGGGCCACTTATGGAATGGATATTGGGTTCATTGTGAGGTAAACGAAAGCAATTGAGAGGGTTAATAAAGGATTCACTACTCCTAATAGTAGGGGCGAATATCTCACGGCCACTTGTAAAAATTACTACTTGAGAAATCCTTGGCCACGGCATATGTGTATTGGAAATAGTTCCAATTGATACACATTTAGAGTAGTGGGTTTCTGGTATAAGTACTATTGTATTCGGGCTAGAATTAATTATGGAGGGAATTGGCACTAATTCCGTACTCAAAACCGAATGAGATATTATATGGTGAAATAAGTTAATTGCACTGTAATTTGTTATTGAATGGTTCATGTCAAGCCACTTGACTTCCTGGACTCTTGGGTGGTCATGATGTGTTGCTAGATACCGCTCATGATTTGGGAATATGGGTTTATTAATTGATGAATTAATAAACTAATCCTGATTAGAATTAATATGATTAATTTTAATTAATTATGGATTATTAATCTCAAAGACGTTTGGATTAATTCATATTCGCTACCAATTGACTGGGAAACCTAATAAGTCACACACAATAGAGGATTATATACTCAAGATGTTATTTGATAACATAGTGGGGTTAATTGCGATAAAGAGAAGTTGTTGTGGACAAGTTATAATTTGTGGTCTAAGTTGTAATTGTGAAAACTTGATATTTCCAATTACAATTAGGAAATTCTAATTGTTTTAGAATTTCAGATTTTTAGTGGATTTTGGAACATATATTGGATATGCTCGAAACCCTAATCCAAAGGTGATTCATACGAAAATAGGAGCCACAAAAACAAACTTATTCTCTCCTCTCTCTCGTTTTTGCTGAAAACGAAAACAACCCTAGCTGCCATCTTTTTCTGCTAGCACAGGAAATCTTGGTGCTTGAGTATTCCTTTATGTGCATTACTGTTAGAGATAATCACACACTATGATTATAGTGGTTAGACGTTCAACCCACGTGGAGTTTGCATAAGAGGATTACTGGATCGCTCCTCAACTTGAAGAAGATTAATTTTGTTCTTCAGATAATCCCCTAAAGGTAAAAGCTGTTACCTTTATTATCATTATATTTTGTTTTCCACACATAGACGGGTCTTGGAAGGGTATCTCGTTTAATTTTCCACTACGCCATATAGGATACGAGCCTGAGATACCCAACATGACCATCCAAATTGAGAATCAAAACTTGAAGAAGACAACTATGGCTTCTTGCATCTTTCTTCCTTTGTGCTTTACGTTTTCCGCTGCCTCAACCAAAAAAACCCCGTACAATGCCGTGAAGCATTTTAGCTTTTGTCTTGTTTAAGTTTTTATTTTAATTTGTGAGCCTTTTGTTTTTGTTTTCTTTTTGTCCACCAAATGGGTTGGACTTGTTTGCCCAACATGTAGTAAGCTGTTTTACATTAGAGTACTTAGATTATACACTATTCAAGTAACAGAAGTAGATAAAAAGTTTATATATATAGATAGAAATAAAAAGTTTTAAAATAAAAATGATAATCCGAAAAAATTTTATGGACTAAAAAAGGCTAATCCACCTCCAAATTTTCAGCATTATTGTGATTTGACGAGTAAACTGTGTCACCCTTGTTCTATAATTGTAATAAATCCCTTTACATTAGAGTTGGATTTTACAGGATTCAGGTAGCTCTAACTGTCTTTTTCGTTTTGCTTAGTAAAAAGTACCGTGCCTCTTTAACATTCAATTGAATTTTGAACAAATCTTCCTGATCTCCCCTTGCGTGCTAACCTTGACCTCAATGCTACTCATTTTGATCATAGCTTTTGGAAACTCAAAATTAAATCTCAACCCCAATAAGCCTCTAACGTTTCCTGCATAGTTCTCCACAACTCTGCGTGTGGAAGCATCTCCCCACAGCCTCTGATCCGATTCAAGAACTGCCTTGCCATCCCTCACATTCTTGAAGAAGCTTACATCAAATGAAAACTGGCTGTCTTTGTCTAGAGCAACACGCTTTGAGCCATCGCCATTTTTGGGACAAAGAGATTGTAGTTGTGCCAAGAATGCCTGATTTATGCTCGGGTCTGCATTACCAGTTGTTGTGAAGTTGTATAGGCGGTATCTAAAGAGTATACAGTCTGTCTGGCCGATGGTGTGAGCCCCTGCGCAAATCAAAAGAGAGATCATGCTTCTTGTAGGGAAAATTACCAATTTTTTTATCCCCTTGACATCAGTGGATCAAGATTGGATCCATGAATTTACGTCAGCACATATAGTTGATCCAATAGTTTTTCATGCATGTGAAGAGAACCGAGAGGTCTTGTTAACAAGACTTAAGAAATTTTCCAAAAAAAATTCCACTGCAGGAAGTATTGCAATTGTTACATCGCATCAATTTCTCTTTTATCTGATTTAAGGATGGTTCAAGGGAAACTCTAGGATTGACAGAAAATTTCGGGTTATGTGTGGAAGGAAATCAGGAAGAGTTAGCTTTACCAACTAGTGTAACAAGATCATGGTCATCCAGGCCTTTGGCTGCAAACTTCTGCCTCTGCACAGAAATAGGATCCAAAGGTGAAGGCAAGTTTGCTGCTTCGGAGGATGAAGAGATTCTGCCATCTCTTCTTCCAGTAGGCACCCCCCAATTCGGACCTCCACTCTGCAAATTAAAATTCACAGAAAATTTTATTAGATTACCATACATTAATTTTCTACTTTTTTTCGAGCATCACTTGCTGAATCACTTTACAAGGTTGTGTCTGAAGTTTACATTTATCAGGAAAGAAACGAAGATAAAAAGAACACGTAGACCATATTGTAGAGTAGGTAAGAGAATGATACATGGTGGACATCAAAGTGCATGGAGGGGAGAGATAAAGAAAGGGAGAGAGATAAGGTAGCTTTGAAGTGATTACGAGGTCAACAGCATCACGAGCAGCTAATGCTAGTACATCAGCGCATGAGACAACCCCGGGGCATGAAGCTTCTATTTGTGTTTTTGCATCATCAATCACTTCAAATCCTCTTAGCCCACCGTTAGTCAATGCATTTCTCTCAGCGGAAGCTCCCGAAATTAGGATCGAACCATCACAGCCCTGCACGATATTCTTGTCGATTAACCTATACAAAACTGAAAGAAATGAACTGTGTGCTACTGAGACAATGAGCAAGATTACAATACCTGAACAAAGCAGTCATGGAAATGAAGCCTGAGCAGGCCTGCTGCGGTAGTAGGATCTTTGTTATAGTAAGCTTCCACGGTAGACCTCACTATGGACTCTGCTTTTGGGCAAGATGAAGAATAAAATCCCGTTTTGAGTCCTCCTTGGGCTAGTACATGAACACTCATAAGCAATATATGCAAAGCAACGAAAGAGAAGGCCCCCATTTGTTCTGGTTTCTGAAGGGAAACGACTGATAATTGCGCGATCATGGATTGTACAATGCAAGTAAGATTTATAGCCAAATCTAATTGTGCTGCTTTTTCTCCGCCTGACTTCTTCAATTTTTAGGCCACCATTTGTCTTCCACTAGTGGAGCTCAACGCGTGGGACCAAAAGAATGGTGCTCTTCCTTTTTGGACTTTCAAAAAATGTTAGTGGAGAGATGGATTCCAGCGTAAAAAATGCATTTGACATAACCTGGTAACGGAGGGATCCTCCTTATCTTTTAGATTCCTGGTTAGCTTTATCCCACTGACGCGTTGGACTTTGCAATGATCCCTTCTCGATTTCCTTGGAATTCTTCTCGTTCACATTTGCTTTCTCTAGCTTATATACTTGTATTGGATGCTTGATTTGATTATAACTTGCATGAACCTGTTAATCAGAAAATGACATTAATCATCTTTCAAATCATTTCTAACATTGCCCCTATAGTAATTTGTATGGCTTACATGCTGGAGTTGGTAAAATGACCACGATAACAACAATATAAAACTATAAACCTACAAATCCATAGATTGAAAGCCCTAAAATGCTTGGCTTCTTCATTAAGGTTGAGAGAGGTTGCAAGTAATGGCAGCGAGTTTTGAACTCCGACAATAGAATATTCAAGTTCTTTTCTGCACTTTTATTGTAGATCTTCGACAGGATGATTACTTGCAGCAGTGACTGATGCTCTGGCAAAACATTGGTTTTCTAACAATGTTGCTTTGTCCGTTCGTTGTTGTGCCAAGCGATGCTAGATGCAACCTTAACCGCATGGAGTTGTGGGTAGTAAAGAATAAAAAAGCGGTGCTATATGTAAGTATTCTTTTGACAGTACAACCAAAGGAGTTTTGTTTTATATATGATATAATAGAGATTTCTCCATTTAGACTCCAGAGCACTAGAGGGTGGGTGGCATTCCGCAATGTAGCTAGATGGTTCTTCCAGGTTCGAACACCAAACACAACACAACATTCTTCTGGCTTCACACAAATTTTAGTGCACGTGAAGTTTTAGACGAAATACAGCACGAGGATTTAGTGTGTGAATGTGATCTTAGAAGTTTGTGGGTTCTGACTGTACCAAATGGGAAACAGATATTACAATATACTCTTTCTAACAGCTTGGAACACTTATTTCTTACCTAGAAACAAAATAAAAATGATTTCATCGCCTTATAGAAGTGCCAGAGGGTTGGCGAGGGAGGGTGGGAAACCTTCTCCGTGCCAACGTTCATAACATGTCAAGAAACATAATTTTAAAGCTTAATGTGTACTATAATACATGGATTACGTATCATGTTTAACTAAAAAAGTAAACACGATACTGTTCCATGGTTCAAGGTTCATCTGATAATTTTTTTTTTAAAGAATAAAGACAGTATTTTAGTAAACATAAGTTCTGCGTAAAGCAGAGTGGCACAAAATTGCAGTTGCTCCATCATGAGGCTATAATTGATGATGATGAAATACATTTCTTTGTTTCTATTTGTAACTGAAAATTGAGCAGAGTTATTAACCGAAACGTTTGAGCTAACTTGCGTCAAGGAACATGATCAGATAATATGCTTGTTCCAGGATTGGTTATATATATAGCTGACGTACAGCTTTGCATAAAGCCTCTGAAAGGGGGAGGGAGTCCGTATAACCAGCGAGGTTTGTTCATGTACCTAGTTACAACAAAAGTTCTACTGATTGTATCGCAACTATACCAATTATCCCGATCTAGTAAAGGATAAGCAAAGCAATGTGAGAGTTTACATCACAAAAGAGCAAGATGTGGACACTTCCAAATAGAACATTATAACTATGTTATTTCGATTATTGTGGTGCTCTGAGACTAATTTTTGCACTTTTTACAGCTGTGTTAGTATCTAATAGCATAACTGATGCGCGAGTCTAAAATCCAAAAATAGTAGAGTATCAAAATTAACAACATAAACTGGGGTGATGCCAGCCGTGATCCCCTCTCGCTCATCTAGTTATTTCGCAGCTTGTTCTAGTATGGGAACTTTATTCCAAGGACCCTCCATTCCACTCACTTGCAGCGGTGGCAATGAAAAAACACTGACAGTTGAACTTCCACTCCTGATTTCCTTCAAAACCCGCAAAGCAGACAAAGTACTCTTCATGTATAAGCTTTCCATGTATTCGATCTCTGCAAGTTCCTTGGGACCTCTGAGCAAACCCTTGTTATTCTCAGTGGTGGCAGTGCTGGCAGCTCCACCAGTGGCACTAGTTGATGGTTCATTTCCATCAGCTGCCTCTGTTGCTAATGGGATCTCATTGACGGGGAACAGGTGATCAAGCATTCTCTCGCACTCTTTCACTAGCTTGTAAAGCAAGTCAGTGGTGAAGAAGGGCTGTTGCAAGACCTTTTGTATGAAGGGCAAGCGAAGAAGAGCACCAGTTCTTTTATCATACTTCTTCAATATCTTTACTAATCCTGTTTAACAATGAATCCAAAAGTAAGTATCCTGTGCACAGGGCTCACAATCCTTGATACTTTTGTATATGGACTGTAATCCGACAATAAATAAACACACCATCCAAAAAAATGAGAAACTGTCGATTTGTTAGTTCTCTCTTCCTAACTTGTTTGTAAGGTCAGTTGAAAGGAATGCAATGATCTCTAGTACTAGTACGAAAAAGGCAGACAAGAGGCACAATCTGAAAAGGACAGGGTAGTTGGACTCTAAATGGTAGTTCCATTAAAGGGATAAACAGCTGCAATAAAAGTTTCTTCATTAAGAGTTCATATCCTAAACTAGATACTGCAGCTTAATGGAAGAAAATGAAGAATAGATGTTCCACATCAGTACTAATATCAAAAAAGAAAATCAGACTACCTGTGTAATTAAGAGCACTGTAATTCTCCAACAGAACCATCTCCCCGTGAAAGTCTACTATTTCCTTCCGTATCTTTATTATCTCATCAGTATAATCCTTGGCCTTTGCCACCCTATCTTGCAACTCCTGTGGGCCAGACAAGAGAGGGATGTGTTAAGAGTTGTATGAGCAAACCTGAGGGGTTCAAATGAAAAAATAGCCAAGATCTTCGTTTTGTTTTTTTCTTTTTCTTTTTTTTATTTTTTCAGCTACAAAGTTGAGTGAATGCAGAACAGAGACATGGCAGAGTTGGAAACGTGAAAAGTTGAATAATGAGAAAAGAAATAAAAATTAAAGGCAACCGATTTTGCACGATCTCACGAGTTTTCTTTCTGTTTTAAGCATCCAATTCCAAAGGTCTGTTCCTTCGGCACTTTGCTGACCACTTCCCTCCAAATCAGTAGTATTAAAACTTGGTAACCACATATGTTGATATTATTTACAAACACAAATTTCTCTAATATTTGTGATGACAGTACATATGAAAATTTTCTGTAGACGTTTTGCATTGTAGAAGGATTGTCTCCCTAAAGATAGGAACAAAATACTTAAAATATAAAACAGTCATTAAAGCAAACAAGGATAAGAATAGAACCCATGTTAAATAAGTTTCATTTTGTATGCAGCTTTGCATATAGAAAGCGTTCTGATATGGATTGATACCAAGTTTCCGCAGAGGTATAAAACAAATTCTTAAACATGTAAGAAGGTATGGTAATGTCTTTAAGACTTCAATTATCCATACGTTATTTTTGACAAAAGTGAAAATTTTCTTGTAGAATGGATAAACAAAGTTTAATATTTGCCTCCTCCATAACTTTTCAAGAATAGGATTACCAACACACTAACCCCCACCCCCCAACGCCCCTTTCCCTCCCAAACACCAAGAAAAACTAAAAACTATTTATAAATTTTCACAACTAGCAAGTCCTGCATCCTCTACTGCTGATTCAGATAGACAGTCGAAACTTTCAAAGTCCATACGAGCACTAAACTGAGATGAAGGTTATGCATACAGCATTACCTTAATAAAAAAAATATCAAATAATCGTACAATGCAACATATACTATTTCTCTTCTCCCAGTTGAGTGGGACAAACTTGGTCAAGCAACTACCAAAATTCGGTCAAGTCTATAACTTGCACAAACTAGGAATCTATTTTCCCAGGATCCCAAAGTCTCCACAGTCCAGACTCCCATTTTCCAAATCAATGTAAAATTTTCTACCCAATTAGCCCAATTTTTAACACTAATCATAAAGTAAAATAAATTGCATCTTTATCTTTTCATCCTGGAACCTTTCCAAGATTAATTCTAAAGCACATATATGGCCAAAGAAACAGCCACCATTTCAGGAAATAGACCAAGACCGCATAAGATTGAACGTGCTTTTTTGCTATTATTGTTTTCTTGATCAATAATTACGTCCAACATTAAAACAACAAAGATATCCTACTCTGAAAATAACTCAAAAACCGTCACCACTAAACTCTCTAACTCTGTTTTTCCTACTATAGTCCAACTTAGTTAATTCAAAACTCATTGTTCTATCACCACCAGTTACCTCAAATTCTGTATCTACAAGTAACAAATAAGCAAGATTATGTGTTGACATACCTTTAGTCTAATAATATACTCCTCTTCTTTCTCAACAAAGAAAGTGTTGAATTTCTCGAGCTCATCCTCCAACAAGTTAACGAAATCCACCTCCGCCGCCGTCATCTCCGCCTTCTCTCCCCCTCTATCCGCACAATCCAATTTCTGCTTCTTATTCGGCCTAGCCAGCGCTGCAGAGACCTCTTCTCCATCCGCACTAGCAGACGAGCTCTTCTTCGGTTCGATCAACTTGAGCCTCTTCTTCAACTCCTTGTAGGACAAAAACTTCTCCCTCCATTCCGGCAACGTCTCCTCGATCTGATTACTCAAACTCTTGCCAAACTTCATTCTTTTTGCTTTCTGTTTCGAAAAAATTCAAGAAAAAGGGCGGAAATTTGATGAATAATATCAAGAACAACGATGAAAAGTAATGGGTTTCGGATTTCCTCCCGCTGGTGTTTCACAGAAAATGTGAGGGAAAAATGAGGGGGAAAATAGCGAGGGGGTTGTGGGCATGATAAATACTGTAACGGTAAAGGAGGAGAGAGAATATGCGGAGGGTAGAGTTGGGAATATTCTTTTGGAGAAGGATATCTCTGGTTTTATTCCTTTCTGGATCGCAGAGAAGATTGGACTTTTTCTTTTTTTATTTTATTGACACATGGCGACTAGAGCAGACTGAGCTGAGTGTGGAGCCATGAGCTGAGCTTTTTTATTGGCGTGGGGTCTCAAAAGGATGCTTTTGTTTTCCTTACTATAAAATAGTAGCAATTTTTTTTTAACATCATCTATCCCAGCTTCACTCGACTAATTTTGGACCATCTTAAGAATCATCCCTAATCCCCCAGAAAATGAAAATCGCGGAATATGCAATTTGAACTCTCATACTACTGCTAACGGTGAGAACTATTATGAATAAGTTAATCAATTAGGATGTGTCCAGAGAGACAAATAAAAATTTTTTACCCACTACAAAAAGAGTATGTTTTTTATACTCTACAATTGTTTTGTTTTGTGTTTTCAAAGTGTTGAAATTTCAAAGAAAGGAATATGATGGAATATCCGTTTCATTGAGTGACTTGTAATGTAAACAAAGTACATAATAAAGGAAGATTGGGCCATGGTTGAAGATAGGGAAATAAATAATTTTACTGTTTTTAAAGTTTTGTCTTAACTTTTAAATCGTACTATAATTGATAATGCGTAAGTACTATATGATTAGAAATGTGAATTAATATAAAGAAAAGTTGGTGATTATATTATACCGATTATATCATATGTAACCGTGGAGCATGAATATATGAAAGAATAATCAAAGACAAATAAATAGCTAAAAAAAATGAAAATTTTAATGTGAAAGTGAAAGTGACATGAAAAAATAAAATGACTATTAATTTTTATCTTATTTTACAATAATGAAACATTAGATTTTCTTGAAGATACAAAATCAAATATTTTTGGACTACTCTTTGTTTTACATTAAATGTGTTATATTCATGTATCCATTGATGTTGATCGATCTCAAAAGAGAGCAAATGAGGTAAGGCAAAGGTGCAACTACACTTTCAACTTTGTCATCAACCAAAATGAGAACAGATTACACACACACACATATATATATATATATATATATATATGAACTTTGACAAAGATATAATTTTTATAGTTAATTTACATTGTTTATTGTTATCGATATACATATCCAAGTGATTAAAAGTTAATTTACATTTATGTGACACTTTTTTTAATTATGATTAGTTCATTTATATGTCCTAAAGAATCTAATTTTACATATTTAGTTACTGGCAATAATTCTATTTTAGTTCTAACTAATTATTGAAAATTTCTAATGTACAATTTTAAAATTTAAATTCAACTGTTTAAAATTTTAAACGTTATGAGAAGTGTGTGTTTTTGGTCCTTTGCTTTTGTTTGTTTTGTTTTTCAAAGTGTTGAAACTTCAAATGAAGGAATATAATGGAATATGCCTTATTGAGTGACTTGTAAAATAAACAAAGAACAGAATAAGGTAAGATTGCGCCACGATAGAAGATAGAAAAATAAATTATTTTATTATTTCTAAAATTTTTTTTCCAACTTTTAAATCGTATTATAACTATAATACGCAAGTACTATATGACAAGGAATTAGAATTAATATAAAGAAAAGTCGGTGATTGAATTATATATAAAACGTGGAGCATGAATATACAAATAATCAAAGACGAATAAATAGTCAAGGAAAGAAAAATTTTTAATGCAAAAATGATGCAAAAAATAGAATGTCAATTAATTTTTGTCTTGTTTTATAGTAGTGAAATGTTAGATTTTCTTGAAGATACAAAATCAAATATTTTTTGAACTACGCTTTCTGTCTCGTGTTAGATTTAGGTCAATTTTATGACAGTTATGGCACTGCCCTAGTAGGCACAAGAATTTGGGGATGAAATACATGAAAACATGTATTTGGAAAGGCAGCATTGGGATTATTAAACAAAATTTAAGAGGGAGAAACCTAATTATTATAAAGGTTTTTTCTTTTGAAAAACAAAACTGTTAGTAATAAGTAAAATAGTATTATTAAGTTGAAGTCCTTGGCCAAAGATTTGGGATATAATGTCCTTTAAAAATTTGTATATTTGATGTTTGATCCAGCCAAGAGTTGTGGGGTATATGGAGATAACCAAATGATTGATTATCCATTTCAGTAATCTTGTTGGATAGTAATACATCACAAATTTTAAAATCCTCATTGACCAACCCTGGAAGAAAATATTGCCACTAATACAGTTAGGTCATCATAACTATTTCAATCATGTTATATTAAAAAGGTAACAAATTGTTCTTAACAAAATAGTTTCATTAAAAATATGGAAGAAATTTCCAACCTTTTTTTCTAAACATTTATGGGCAAATAAAAAGGTATATTGCTAATTTAGAATGTTTATATTAATGCTAATGAGAAAATATATTCAAATATATGGTCAAAATCAAGCAATAATAATTTGTCCTTTTTTAGTTGTGAAATTCATTTTTGTTATAAAATTAGGGTAGTATTAAAATAAAATCTACATACTACACACTAAGAAAATTCTAACTATTCTTTGCACAAGAATTTTTCTCTTTCTTTTCTCTCACAATTTTCTCTAATCTTTCTTTCACTAATCTTTCTTTCACAAAAAAATGGTGTATTACAAGCTTAGAGAATAGCTCTATTTATAGAGCTCTAATTAGTGGATTACATCATGGCATACATCATCTTCCACTAATCTTAATTAGTGGTGTCTCCACTAAATGGTGGACATCCATAAAAATCTTCTATAATAATTCACATAAATCCATAATTAGTGGAGCCTCCACTAATTAATAAAGATTCCAATAATTCATAATACTCCCCCTTGGATGTCCATCCATTACATAAAGAATATGCCTCGTTAAAACCTTACTAGATAAAAACCCAGTGGGAAAAAAAATCTAGTGAAGGAAAAAGAGTACACTATTCTATATGTACATTTATTACTCCCCACGATGAGATGATTCCTTTAAATCTTTAAACCGACGCATACCGATTTTATATCTCAACTTTTCAAATGTTGCGATCGGTAAAGTCTTCGTGAAAATATCTGCGAGGTTATCACATGACCGAATTTGTAGCACATCAATTTCACATTTCTTACGGAGT
This sequence comes from Voacanga thouarsii, assembly GCA_026120185.1. Lineage (NCBI taxonomy): Eukaryota > Viridiplantae > Streptophyta > Magnoliopsida > Gentianales > Apocynaceae > Voacanga > Voacanga thouarsii. The sequence goes on along the minus strand of JANUWF010001032.1, from coordinate 2,034,667 downwards.
TCATGAGTAAAGAAGAATTTTGGTGAAATATGTTTTGTCCGATCTCCTTTAATATATCCTCCTCGTAATTGAGCTATGCAACCTGCATTGTCTTCATAAAGAGGAGTTGGAATACCTTTGATTGATGATAATCCACAACTTTCTCGGATATAATGAATCATGGATCTTAGTCATACACATTCTCGACTTGCTTCATGAATGGCTATAATTTCAGCATGATTTGAAGAAGTAACTGCTATAGATTGTTTCGTAGAACGCCATGATATAGCAGTATTTCCACATGTAAATAGATAGCCCGTTTGAGAACGTGCTTTATGTGGATCAGATAAATAACTAGCATCTGCATAACCTATCAATGTTGGACTGGTTTTATTTGAATAAAATAATCCGAGATCAATTGTACCTTGGAGATATCGAAGGACTTGTTTAATTCCATTCCAATGTCGTCGTGTTGGTGAAGAACTAAATCTTGCTAATAAATTGACAGAAAAAGCAATATCAGGTCTTGTATTATTAGCAAGATACATCAATGCACCAATTGCCTTTGAGATATGGTACTTGAGGACCAAGGAGTTCTTCATCATTTTCTTGAGGTCGGAAAGGATCTTTATCCACATTTAATGATCGGACGATCATTGGAATACTTAATGGATGTGCTTTGTCCATGTAAAATCTTTTTAGCACTTTTCGTTGTATATGTTGATTGATGAATAAATGTTCCACTCTCCGGATGTTCAATTTGTAAACCAAGGCAAAATTTGGTTTTACCAAATTCCTTGATTTCGAATTCTCTTTTTAAATAATCAATTGTTTCTTGGAGCTCTTCAGGAGTTCCAATAAGATTAATATCATCAACATATATAGCTAATATCACAAATTTAGAACCAGATTTCTTAATAAAAACACATGGACATACCTGGTCATTTTTAAATCCCGCTTTCAATAAATATTCACTAAGACGTGTGAACCACATGCGCCAGATTGCTTCAGGCCATATAATGATTTACGCAACTTGATGGAGTAATTTTCACGAGGATAATGTTTATATGCTTCGAGCATATGAAATCCTTCGAGGATTTTCATGTAAACATCATTTTCTAAATTTCCATACAAGTAAGCGAGTGACAACATCTAATAGGCGCATATCTATCTTTTCATGTATTGCCAAGCTGATAAGATATCGGAGTGTAATAGCATCAACAACGGGAGAATAAGTTTCATCATAGTCAATACCTGGTCTTTGTGAAAAACCTTGGGCTACTAATCGCGCTTTATATCGAACGATTTCACTCTTTTCATTGCGCTTTCGCACAAATATCCATTTGTAGCCAACGGGTTTTACACCTTACGGTGTTCGGACTGCAAGTTCGAAGACTTCACGTTTTGTCAGTGCATTTAACTCCGATTGAATCGCATCTTTCCATTGCAGCCAATCTTTTCTATGCCGACATTCATCAACTGATATTGGTTCAGGATCATCATTATCCTGTGTAACATCAAGAGATATATTGTATGTAAATATATTATCAATAACAGTTTCTATCCGATTCCAACTTCTATCGGAAGTGGTATAATTGATAGAAATTTCAGTGTTACTTTCATCAACTTCTGGTTCTTTGTCATCAGTTCTCTCTTGGTCTTTATCATTCTTTTCTTCAATATGATCTTCTGGATCATTTAATCCTCTTTTCTTTCGAGGATTTTTATCTTTAGAACCAAGAGGTCGGCCACGCTTCTGGCGTGTTTTTGGCTCAGCAGCTATATGTAAAATCTTTTGTTCTGTTGGAATTTCAATTAAAATAGGAGCATTTATAGCTGGCATATGCGATTTTGTTACTCTTCTAGAGTCAACAAAAGCGGCTGGCATTTGATTTGCAATGCTTTACAAATGAATTATCTTTTGAACTTCAAGTTCACACGCGCTTGTATGCGGATCAAGATAATTTAATGATGTTGTCCAATCACGATCTTTCTTGTACTGTTTATGTTCTCCCCCTAATTTAGGAAATAATAATTTCACAAGAGAATAAGAAAAGAAATATAAGAAAATGATGACAAGCAGGAAATGCCAAGAAAAATATCTCATTTTTTTTTCACTCTTCCCGGTACCAACTTTTCATCTTCCTCTCTTGTTTTTTCTTCTCCTCCGACCCTCTACCTACCATCTACCTCTTCTTCTTCCTCATACGATATATATATATATATATATATATATATGTATCGATATATATCTCTGTTATCAGTCATTAGTAAACATCAAAAATAAAAATCACAAAGCAGATATGGAGACTCGTAATTCATTTGAGACATGGTCAAATTTTGACTCAGTTTCTGCAGCAGATGTTGATGTATTTTTCTTTCCAAACCAACCGATTCTGCCTAATTCGAACGCAGAAGATTTTGATATGTTTTCCTTTCCAAACCAACCGCTTCCTCCTAATTTCAGGTGAGATACCTTTGAGGGCTTCCATTTGTTTTTAGTATGCTTGATAATGAAATTAAACTCTCTTTTGGTTTGTTTTTTATGTAAATCGATGGAAGTTTTGAACATACTTGCTTTGGACCAAGTTGATCTGCCTCTACAAGAGACTGCTTTTGATACTGTTCCTCTTGATGCTATTCCTTTGAATGAGGATATGCTTGTGCATGATCCTTTCTACTCTCTAATGGATTTTGAATAAAGCCAGAATATGTTTCCAGGTTATTATACATTTAAATATGGATTTTGAATGGTATTACCTTTACTGATATTATTTTCTTTTTCTAGGAGAAATAATGAGTGGTCTTGGCAACGAAGTCGGAGTAAGTACTCATGAAATGCATAATATCGAAATTCAAGATATTATTGCAGACAAAATTCTTGGGGAGAAGAAGATGATTAAGAGGCAGAGAGAGAAGAAGGGCAATAACTCCCAGACACTATTAAGAGAAACAATTTCGCAGTACTTTTACCTACCAATCAAGAGCGCAGCCAAAGAATTGAATATTGGCATAACCCGTCTCAAGAAAAGATGTAGGGAGTTAGGAATTCGTCGATGGCCTCACAAGAAATTGGTGAGCTTGGAGACCATAATCAAGAATGTTCAGGTTCTCTCTCATACATACTTATAATTTGCAAATATGAAACTATGAAAGATTTATAAGTAAATAACCGATGATATCACTTCGATTTATAGGAGATGCAAAATAAAGAAAAAGGAGGACATATGGCTGAGAAGAAGTTGAAAGAAGCCATTGCGATACTGGAATGTGAAAAATAGTTGGTGGAAGAAAGTCCTAATACGCAGTTAGATGACCAAACACAGAAATTGAGACAAGCATGCTTCAAGGCCAAATATAATATGAAATTTAATTATAATAAACTTAAGGAGATCATAAAATCTCAAGACTCATTTCGTAGTAATTTTACGGCTAATTCTACTGCTAGTCTCGATGCTGGCTCAAAGGGGAAAGAAAAGGAGGAGGATGTCGAAAAAGAGGAGTTGAAGTCCATAATTACTAATTGTTTGTCTTCCTCTAATGTAAATATTGAAAAAGAACAATTACAAACCTTCATCTTACATTTGTCAGCTCAATTACAAAAGAGCAACTATAAGCATATATCCTCAAGTTCATATGAACACTAGTGATATGAATAAAAGATGTATTAATGGAAATATCTTTTTCCCTTATTATCTTTTCTATTCCACTTCAGGTGGCCAGTATTTCTCTGTGATAAGGGAAATATCGAGTGTGTACATGACCATAACCACGGCCACTGCCACAACTACGACTATAACGATGGCTTCTGCTGGAGCCAACGACATTCACTTCAGGAGTCTTTGTTGAGCCGGTTCATCTGGCTTCATGATTTCTCAATAATAACTCATGTTAAAGTCTGTCAATTTTGGATACCCTTTTTCTCGATATTTGTTACTGGTAGAACATGAAAAGTGGAGAATGTCTTCTCCAATATAACTTCATCAGTAACTTTTTCTCCGTAAAATTTTTAACTAAGATGTAGTTTTATACATCACAGAGTTCACGGTTTTACAATCTTGCAACTTCAGATGCAACCATTCATACCGTGCAGTAGGTAGTACGACCATCTTCAGGTGGTCAAATCTTTCTTTTAAATTTACCCACGAGCCATATGGATCTTTTTCGGTAAGATATTCCATTTTCAAATTTTCATCGAGATGACGACTGAATAAAAATCAAAGCTTTAGCTTTGTATTGTGCGAATGCACTATTATTTGCTTGAATAGTTTCACTAAGGCCTTCGACATTTAGATGCATTTACGCATCGAGAACCCATGACATATAATTTTTTCCGAAATATCAAGGGCTACAAATTCGAGTTTAGCGATGTTAGCCATAGAGATCAATAAATGCGTACTGTCTTCGTGCTTTGGTAACAGCGAAACTCGTGCTTAGTCTTCTGACTTTTGTACCGGTAGAGACTCGTGCTGATAATGTGTTATAAAATTAGGGTAGTATTAGAATAAAATCTACATACTACACACTAAGAAAACTCTAACCATTCTTTGCACAAGAATTTTTCTCTTTCTTTTCTCTCACAATTTTCTCTAATCTTTCTTTCACTAATCTTTCTTTCACAAAAAAATGGTGTATTACAAGCTTAGAGAATAGCTCTATTTATAGAGCTCTAATTAGTGGATTACATCATGGCATACATCATCTTCCACTAATCTTAATTAGTGGTGTTTCCACTAAATGGTGGACATCCATAAAAATCTTTTATAATAATTCATATAAATCCATAATTAGTGGAGCCTCCACTAATTAATAAAGATTCCAATAATTCATAATAATTTTCAATATTTTTTTTCCTTTTTAGTTGTGGTTGTAATAATAATTTGTCCTAATCCAAGCTTGGCTGCTAAGGAGCTGAACATCGGCTGAAGCTGAGCTGATTGACTTTGTCTCTATCGTCAGGCGACGGCTCTTAGAGGATTGGTATAATTCCGTGGCATGTGGAATAATGCGTGTCCATTTTCGAGAAGTTGAATAACCAACCAATGACAGATCAGTTTTGCTATTACCAGATTTTCCTTCTGCAAATCTTAGCTCCAGGCAGTCTGCCAATCCAAGGGCAAATTGGGAATCAAATGTTTTAATTAAAAGTCCAAAAGAGAACATTTTGCGACAAGGAGAATATTCTTATTTCTTTTTCTTTTTAAATTTTTTTCCTCTTACATTTTGTCCTTCCCAGTGACAAGATTCGAATCGTTTAGTGGCATATGCCCAATCTGTGAAACCAGAATAAGAACTTGGAGATGGAATAAACCATTCTTTTGTTATCTATTTTCATTTTGCCCCTCCAACTTTGGAACCATTTACAGAAACGCCCACGTTTGGTGATTTTTTTTAGGGATTGTTCTCTTCTCTTCTCTTCTTCGGCTATCCCCCTCTCCCTTTCTTCTTCTTTTGATTCATATCTTCTGCTAAAATGTAGTTCTTTAACATATGAATTTAAGATCTATCTTGTTAAATTTCATAGTTGTTTGAAAAGTAAATATGTGATAAAAAAAATTATGATTTAGAATTGAATTGACATAAAAGATTTAAAATTTTGTAGTGATTTGAATTGATTGTGATGGAGATTTAGTTTTTTTTATTTTAATTTCTACTTTTAGAATGTTTTGTTCTCAATTTTCTTTTTTTTGTGTCTTTTTTATATTTTGTGTTCTATGTTAGTAAAGATGTTTAATTGATAAGATTTTTTTCCATTTTGATTTAATATGTTCTTTAGTTGGTCATTTTGTGTGTACTATGTGTACAATATCTTAAATTATATTAATATTAAGAAACGCAATGCAAAATATAAATGTATGAATATATCTGACTCATACTACAAGCTGATATTAGTTGAGCCGCCGTGAACTGTTTATCTTTTTATAAATAGTTTCAATTCTTTTATGGATAATACTTTTTCCACTCCTTTTACTTTTGCTTTTTAGGTATTCCACCTCTAAGTGAAATATAACTTTCCACTCCTTGTTTAGGATTGTCATGTTTGATTTCTTTAAACAAATAAATTATGATTATCTCAAAACATAAATTGCTTTATTATAAATGTCTAAGAAGCAAATAGAAACAATGAGGGTTCATCCTTGTGCAACTATTACAATAATTGTCATGCACTCGACGAGGAGAAATGAAGAATATAATACTATTGCCAAAGGAAAAAGGGAAATTCTTCTTTATGTCAAAAACTTATAAATTGTTTCTATTGGTTCATTCAAAACTTAAACCATATATTTTTTTATTAATTTCTCATGGTAGAAGATTTTAATATTTAATTAAACGAAATTTATAAGTTTTAAACTTAAATCCTAAAAAATATTAAGAAAGCGAACATAATAAAACACTCAAAAAATATATCAAATTTAAGATGCAAAATCAAACTTGACTCTTTTCCTAACAATGAATTCCAATCTTGCAGTGAGACTCAACTAAGAGCATATATAGAAACTTCAAACCCTTATTTCATAACTAAAGTCCTATCGAGATAGAAATGTTAAAAAAAAAAAAAAATGAATCCATCAAGTAGGCCAGATAAGAAATTTCCTCATGCAATAAATATATAATAAATAGTAGACTTTAGAGTTAATAAATCTTTTTCCCCCCCCTTAAAATTAGTCAATGATATTAATATCATCATATTAAACTCAAGAGAATATACCTTCAACATATGCCTTTCTTTGCTAATGACAATGAAAAAGGAACTTAGCATATTATTTAAAGATTCTTTAAAATATTTATTTGTTAAAAATAAATAAAAATGAAGAATACACATAAGCATATTCCAAAATGATTCTAATTGGTTTCTGTATGAATTGCGTGGAAAAATATGGACTACTAAAAGAAAGGGGTAGTGGTCCACAATCTTTCTTCCATACTCTAATATTCCATCTTTACATTAAAACTTATTTTCAACATCTTTAAAGGTTAAGATAGCAATTCACTTCACTTGGGTCACAATTCACAAATCACAATCCACCTACACCACCTAACAATTATTTTCAACACTAAATGTATTTTTCTATCTCTCTCTCTATATAAATGCTTTAATTGGTATTAAAATTTAATTAATTAATGATATTGATTTTCTAAGAGACACAAAAAAATTGTTAAACTTTAGCCTGACTATGAAATTTGAGGTCAAATCTTGCCTTGAGTGTAAGAAGTATTCTGAATTTTATCTAAATTTAAAATAAAATTCGTGATTTATACAATTTTTGTTATCGAACAATTTCATATTTGAGTAGAGAGAAAAATTAAGATGAGATGATGAGACCATGGATCGCTAGCTCTTTGATATGAGGGAATTATATGCCCAAAAATGTAATTGCCTCACAGACATCAAAGCATATGCTGCAAAACATGCCTCTATGTTGCCCCTTGTTGCCATTCCATGATCCACGAACGTACCTATGTAATATGCATGAGTGAAAGTTTGGTATGCTTATAATATCGTTAATAGATATATAATACTTTTTCATATATAGCTAATATTGATTTCGTACTAAATTTGATATCCATATTTTTAATTTGAACTATTTTAAAAGGAGCATCGTCTTATTTTTTTTAAGTAAATATATTTTTATCTTTTATTTATTAATTTGAGTTCATTAAATTCATCATCTCTTTCAATACATTAAAATATAAAATCTTTAATACTAACCGTCATTTGTCTATAGTATACTCAAATAATTGGTAAGGTCTACGTTTTTAATGAGGTTTGCACTCAGAAACTCAAGGTGGAGAGCGGAAGACTTACTAGTCCAACCACATGATCTTACTAATAGGTTTCTTAATTAATAGGTACGAGGATAAATTATACATGATTAAATACTTTTTTATATCTTTATATTTAATTGAATCTGAATATTTAATTTAATTGAAAGATATAAAATGTAGGGATAATAAAATTGTTTCATTGTTGAGAGTTTTGCACACGTTATGAGAACTCTAAATTAAGAAAAATAATTACATTATAGGAAAATAATTATTAATTTCTAATTTAGACAATTATAATATAATTGATAATTAATACACCCGAAATATATACACTTATATTTGATAAACTCACTCCCTTGATTTCTGTGACATTTTTTACACTCCCCCTCAAGCTGGTTTGAAGATATCTTCAGTGGCCAGCTTACTTATTAAACAATCAAATTATTTCTTATACAGTCCTTTAGTGAACATATCAACCACTTATTCTGTAGTAGGGTGTAAACTAGGTGCACTTGTCCATTGTTAACTTTCTCTTTGATGAAGTGCTTATCTACCTCCACATGCTTTGTACGATCATGTAGAACTGAGTTTTAAGCTATGGTAATTGTTGACTTGTTGTCATAGAATAATCTCAAGCAACCACTTCTTTTAATATGTTAAAATTATAGTTATTCATAAGAAAGCCAAGAATGTGTGTAGTTGAGATTAATGATTTATTATATTCAAAAAAATTGTGGCTAATCCTCTAAGAAAGAAATTTTAATGCCTTTTTATGATGATAATGCAGCTTTTATAGTACAATTGAGATGAGAATATATTAAAGGAGATATGACAAAACATATTTTACTAAATTTTTTTTACTCATAAACTCCAAAAGAAAAGTAAAATATATGTACAACAAATTTGATTATGTGATAATTTGTCAAATTTATTTATTAAGACATTGTCAACTGCAATATTTAAAAAAAGTAGTATATAAAATTAGGATACACTGAAAGATATAAAGTTATCTTAAATGATATCATCAAGAGAGGGAATATATTTATGCTATAGTCTTTTTTTTACCAAGATTTTTTTTTTTCATTGAGTTTTTCTTCAAGTTTTTAATGAGTTAATGTTCCCTCAAGAATAGAAAATGTACTATTTTCCTTTACTAAGTTTTTATCCTACATGATTTTTATTAGGAAAGTTTTTAATGAGGTATTTTCGAAAATTTAAAAATGAAAATTTAAGAGGGAAAGTTATAAAATCGAAAGAATATGGATAACTATTTATTTTTCGAGACTATCTATTTATGTAAAAGATATATGTGACGGTTTTAGTTTTTAAGATTATTAAATATGATTGTTTATTTTTTTTAAAAGTTATTATTTTTATGAATAAAATAAAGTTGTATTTATTAAATTCATGACTTATCCTTTAAAATGATATATATAGCCTTTTATAAGTAGGAACTTTATATAAATGAACATACATGAATTATAATGAATTCTAAGTGATTTACTTATTTATCTATTTTTAAAAAATTTTTATTTTATAATTTTATTAAAATTTATTTTATAATTTTATTTTAAATCAAATTCACAGTATGTATGTCAATGGATTGAATACTCATATAATATCATATGTATTATAAATTTTATTTTTTATTTGAAAAGTACGAGTCTTTAATTTTTAATATAAGGTTAGCTGAGGGTTAAATTTAAGTAGTTCTTGCCTCCGATCCAAGAACCTCCTTTCTTGACATTGTCTCCAGAGCCCAATGCCTGCCAGCTCCCTTCAGATGCAACAAGCTTACGTTGGGCTTCCTGACCCATGGCCCATCTTACCAACTCATACGTAATCCAACCCAAAGTTGTATATGAAAGTAGCTGTTTAGGCCATCTTTCCCAAGCAAAATCTAACTCCACCTGTTTAGAGGTTGGGGTAAAAAATTTCAAACTAGCCCAAATAATATTTATTGAAGTCCTAGAGGCTAGATTGTTGTAAACTGTCCGTCAAAAATGGGGGAAAAAAAAAGGAAAAAAAAAGGAAAAAAGGAAAAAAGAAAACTGGGCCACAAGAAATAAATAAATGAACCAAAAATATGGTGCATCATCAAACTTTTTATTATTATAAAATTTAAAATATTAATTTGGGGGAGTTAAATGCATAAGATTTAAGATTTTGATTTTTGATAGATTTAAAAGGATATATTTAATATAAGAAAAATAATTTATTAAAAACTATTTGCAAACGTTTGACCTCTTCCCGACTCTAGCAAAGATAATTAGGTGTTATTTTAAAATTCTAATTCTTTTCATGTATGATTTTGACTATAGAGTTAAATATCTATTCTTTTAACTTAATGTTTCTAATTATAATACTTGAAATGGTAAAAAATTGAGTTGAAATTATGAAATTTATTTTTTAAAAATTTTTGTAATTGCAATATAATCCACTCAAATAGTAAATATATGATTTTATAATTACAATATTGTTGACTAATTAAATGAAGAAAAGATGGTAAATTTCAAATTATGCAAGGGTAATATTGATCAATTAAAAAAAAAGAAAAAATAATTACAAAAGCAATAATACAAGAGGAGTCAATATTTCGATAACCTTTATTGTTTTCATGACTGGAATTATCTACAGACGGAATGCAGCGCAAGTAAGGCAACCGAACAATCCTGTCTTCATCGGGAAAATGTGCCTATTTATAGCTGCGTCTTCCTCTCTCCCGCCATCAACCAGATTTCTTCTTCTTTGATTCTTAGTCTCAAAATCTCTCTTTTAGGATTCTGCTGGTTTTCCAATTCTTTCTTGAATTTCTTGTTTAGATCAACAAAATGCAGATCTTCGTGAAAACCTTAACTGGCAAAACCATAATCCTCGAGGTTGAGAGCTCTGATACCATCGATAACGTAAAGACCAAAATACAAGACAAAGAGGGCATCCCTCCCGATCAGCAGCGCCTCATCTTTGCCGGAAAACAACTTGAGGACGGCGTACCCTCGCCGATTATAACATTCAGAAGGAGTCCACTCTCCACTTGGTCCTCCGCCTCCGTGGTGGCATGCATATATTCGTCAAAACGTCGTAAATTTCGAATAATGGGACGGTTTTTCCCCCGAATTCAAACAGAGGGGCCGCCCCAATTGGTATTCCAAAATTAATGTGGTCGCATTCACACATTCCGCAAATGCGACCTCCACCGATTTTTTTTTTTTTTTATATATTATGCAACCTTGAGGTCGCATTCTAGGCATGCGACCTTAAGATCGCATTAAATCCCCAGATCCCTTCCCTGCGCAATCGTTCTTCATCAAAAATTTAGTTTTTGAAGACCCTTTTCGCCGCAAGCCCTGCGCCGCCGACTTCCCTTCACCGCCCACTCAAATGTCCACCTCAGGTATCAATCCATGTTAAGTGAAATACCCACTCAAAATGTCCACCTCAGGTATCATTGAATGAGCAAGGATTCCAGAAATTCAAGGGAAATAGGCTTAGAAGGCTTTTCACTTAGAATGATGAACTTAGAACCGTAATCTACCGAATAGCTATTTTGTATCTGTGTTTTTATGGTCTTAGGATGAAATTCAGACAACGGTGATATGTTCCATCCAGAAACCTTAGAAAGGGTTTTTGAGTTAGCCGTGTCACATCAGTGCCACCCAAAAACCTCACAAAACTTTCTCCAAAAACACAAAGAGTTTCCACCTAAAAAATGATCCACCAAAAATCCAGCAAGTCACTAAGTTTGAGGAACCGTTTTAAGTCCAAAAAATTAACTCCAGAGAAATTGCAGAGGAAAGGAGTTAAGGGGTTGTATTTTAAGTGTAGAGAAAAATTTGGAATGAACATTGTGTAATGAAGGAAGTCAATATGATGATCATGGAAGGAATGGCAGAAGGTGATGACAAGGAGTTGGAAATGCTAGAATCGTTGGACGAAATAGGAGAAGTTGGTGTCCATCAAATGTTGGGAGAGGAAGTGGATGATATGGCTTTGATGTTCTTAAATGCAATGGAAGGAAATAAAATTTGCAACACCATTGGGATAGAAGGCTATGTTAGACAGAAACCCAGATCCATCCTAGTTGACATAGGGAGCACCCATAGCTTCCTAGATGAACAAATTGTTAAGGAGCAATGGTCAACCGAGCCCATTCACAGTGGTGAACAGGGAAACATTTTGGTGTACAAGAGGATGAAAAGGAGTGAAGTGGAGGATGCGAGTGGAATCCTAATTAAGGTCGCATTCTGCAGAATGCGACCTTCAGTTGCATCGCTTTTTTTTAAATTTTTTTCGATTGTCATGGTCGCATTCTGTGAATGCGACCTCATTTTATGTGGTCGCATTATAGAATGCGATCACACTATTTTCACAATTCCGGCAGCAGCAACCCCACTGTCAGAATTCTGAATAAAAACAACCCCATTTCCTGGAAATTCCGTTAAAACGCTAACTGGGAAGACAATAACTCTTGAGGTCGAGAGTTCTGACACCATTGATAACTTGAAAACCAAGATTCAAGACAAGGAGGGAATCCCACCTGATCAGTAAAGGGTCATCTTCACCGGTAAGCAATTGGAGGACGGCTGAACTCTTGACGACTATAATATATAGAAGGAGTCCACCCTCCACTTGGTTCTCCAAGTCTGCAGTGGAATGCAAATCTTCATGAAAACCCTAACCAAAAAGACGAACACGTTGGAAGTGGAGAGCTCTGACATGATCGATAATGTTAAATAAAAAATTCAGGGTAAGGAAGGCATTCCTTCCGACCAGCAACGCTTGATCTTCATCGGAAAGCAGTTGGAGGAATGGCAGAACCTTGGCTGATTACAACATTCAAAAGGAGTCTACGTTGCATCTTGTTTTGAGGCTGCGCGGCGGTATGCAGATCTTAGTTAAGACATCGACGGGGAAGACTATCACTCTGGAGGTGGAAAGTTCGGATACTATCCGTAACGTGAAGTCGAAGATTGAGGAGAAGGATGGGATTCCACCAGAACATCAGCGGCTAATCTTCGCTAGAAAGCAGCTGGAAGATGGATATACGCTGGCAGACTATAACATGATTCCACCCTTCACCTTGTACTCCTTCTTTGCCGCGGTGCTCTCTGCACTCTAATTAGTCATTCTGTGTCGTGATAACCTTTTTCTGTAAAACAATAAAATATTTCTCAGGAATTTGTTAGTAGTAAATAGAAGACAGAACCCTTTTGCAGATATTTTCATCTTACTTAGTATTGCGATTATGATTGAATCCTTCAGAAGCAATGAAAATGAAGACCTCAATTCGTTCATTCAGGAGTTTGTTTGCGAGTCTTGTCTTGAGAAACAACAAACTGTTAAGAAACAAATAGAAAGTCTTTGATTCCAATCTATGGCAGAGGGCAAAAATCTCCACTCCTTTTTTTAATTGTCTTTTGTTATAACAAGCAAAAGGCGAAGGGCATATTCTTAGGTGAACCTGGTCCCGGTTCCACTTGTGGACCGGATCCACCTAAAAACGACAAGTGTCCTCACCATTATTTTATTCCAAAATCAAAATTTTCTTTTTTTCCCTCTTTTTTTCTTCTTAACCCTTAACCATAGTTAAAGGTGAGATGAAATAAACATCTCAAATTTTGATTTCTCCGCCAAATCCACCAGATCACTCCCTCTCTACCCAATTCAGTCTCTTATCCACACTCTCTCTGAAACTCTTCTCACCGGAGCTCCTCCTCCTCTTCTCTCTCTCTCTTCAAAGATGGCTTGAAGGCTAAACGGTAGCGACAATATGGACTGGATTCTAAGCAAAGCCAGGACTCGCTAGCATTTGGTGATGAGCCTATCTTACCCTTCAAAGATAGATCTGGGAGCAAAAATAGGCTACAACATAGGGAGAAGAAGAGTAGAGTTTGCTACACGCCATAGATAGAGAGTAAGATGGGGATGGTAGAGAAAGATATAGATGATCTATCTAAAAATTTAGCCAACAACACGACACTAATGCCACTGGGGTTGTTGGAGAGGGTAGCTCTAGTGCATCCTAATAGGAAATTTGTTATCCATGGCTATAAGCACTATACTTGGCTCCAAACTTACGAGCGTTGTTGTCGATTGGCCTCCACTCTTGCTCAACGCTCGGTCACTTTTGGTAGCACAGTAACCCTTTTTTTTTTTTTTTTGTCTTTCCTCATAGTCAGTTTCAATGTATCTATCTGTCTATCCTGGTTCTTTCTTTTTGTTGACTTCTCCACCTTCTCTTTGTTGGGGACAAACAGACCAAGGACAAGGACACGTGCAAACAGCGGAATAAAAACAAGTTCAAACCTCTTGTAAATCCCTACTCCTTATCAACCCCACACTTGAATGAAAATTAGGAGTCCCAAGAAAATGAAAAATGGCAGCAACAATGGAAGACAAAAACACACCCAAAAACAAGTACAAAGCACACCAAATTTTTACGTGGAAAACCTCTCCAATATGAAGAGAAAAAACCATGGGACCTTCGAGTCCACGCTAAAAGCTCCACTAATCAACATGAAGAATACAAGATAGAGTTCCACAATATACAACTGAAAATACAACCATAATGAAGCTACAACTTCGTTAACAACCAAAATATAGAGAAGAAAAATTGGAGAAAATGCACCAAATTTTTGTCACTATCCGGCTGCAGTATTTCTGAATCCGGCCGTAAAAAATTGATCTCTACCGTTCAGAATGTAGTTCTGCCTCTCTTCTACAACATATCCAAAATTGATCCAAATAAAAAAAGAACTCACCATCCAATCGTCCAGTAGAAGTGGACTGCTCAACATAGAATTCTCCCTCTCTCTCTATATATTCTTCAGCTGTTTTGTTTCTCTCTTTATATTCACTCAACACACATACACCGGCTGCTCTATATCTCACCTACCTCTTCTTTGTGTTGACTAGAAAAAACAAGAAACCTTTTCCTCTTTTATTGCTATATGGTTGTCTAGATTCTACATGTTGGGAGCCAACTCAACAAATCCCCCCTCCTAACTATATCGAGGAACTTGCCATCCCAGCAATAGAGCAACAAACCTCAAACTTCCATTTAGGCAACGCATTTGTCATCATATCAGCCCCGTTATCATCTGTGTGAACCTTTTTAAGTTCCACAAATTTATCATCCAATACCTCACGTATCCAATGATACCTCACATCAATGTGTTTGGATCTTAAATGAAAAGTTAGATTCTTACTAAGATGAATAGCACTTTAACTATCACAATGTAGCACAAACTACCCTTAAGAGTGACCAAACTCTTGAAGAAACCTCTTCATCCAAAGTAACTCTTTACAAGCCTCTGTAGCTACAATGAATTCGGCTTTTGTAGTAGATAATGCAACACATCTTTGCAATCGAGATTGCCATGATACAACTCCCTCTACAAAGGTAATCAAGTAACCAGAAGTAGATTTTCTCGAATTAACATCTCCAGCCATATCTGAATCTGTATAGCCATCAAGAACAGGTTTCTCACTGCCAAAACAGAGTCTCAAACTAGAAGTACCACGGAGATATCTCAAAATCCACTTCACATCATCCTAATGTTCTCTTTTTGGATTAGAAAAAAAAATGACTAACAATACCAACAGCATAAGCTCTATCGGGTCTCGTACAAACCATAGCATACATCAAACTACCAACTGCTGAGGCATAGGGAACTTTCTGCATATCTTGAGTGGAGGATCATTGTTTTACACTTAATTTGAAGTGATTAGCAAGAGGAGTATTCACAGCTTTAGATTTGTCCATCTTGAACCTCTGGAGCACCTTGTGAATGTAGTTTTCCTGAGATAACCAAAGTTTCTTGGCATTTCTATTACAGAAAATCTTCACTCCAAGAATTTGCTTAGCTGGTCCTAAGTCTTTCATAGCAAAAGACTTGCTCAACTCTTGCTTTAACTTGTCACTCTTGGAAGTATTTTTACCAACAATAAGCATGTCATCAACATAAAGCAAAAGAATAATAAAATCATCATCAGAAAACTTTTACACAAATACACAATAGTCTGAAGTAGTCTTCCTGTAGCCTTGCTTCCTCATAATAGACTCAAACTTCTTATACCACTGTCTCGGTGCTTGTTTCAATCCATACAAACTTTTCTTCAATTTGCAAACATAATCTTCTTTTTCTTTTACTTGAAATCCCTCTGGCTGTTCCATATAGATTTCTTCTTCAAAATCACCATGAAGAAAAGTTGTCTTCACATCCATTTGCTCAATCTTCAAGTTAAGACTAGCAGCTAAACTAAGCATAACTCTGATAGATGACATTTTTACAACGGGAGAAAATATATTTGAAAAGTCTATACCTTTCCTCTGACTGAAGCCCTTAACAACTAATCTAGCTTTGTACCGTGGGTGAGAGGAATTCTCTTCCTGCTTCAATCTATAAACCCATCTATTCTTCAAAGCCCTTTTGCCCTTAGGTAACTTCACCAAGTCAAAGGTGTGGTTGTCAAACAAAGATTTTATCTCATCTTTCATTGCATTGAACCACTGATCCTTCTGCTCACTTTCCATGGCTTCTTGATAGTATTCTGGTTCTCCCCCATCAGTCAACAGCATATACTCATTTGAAGAATACTTGGTAGAAGGCTGTCTATCTCTGGTAGATCTCCTGAGTGAAGCATCGTGTGGTTCCTCTGGAAAATCTGTAACTGCTGGAATCTGAATATCAGTAGCATCATCATCTGGGATGTCTAAACCAGCAACACCATGATCATGCTGAACCTGTGACTCTGTCTTCTGAGCTTTCTCAATGTCATCAATGGTCTGATCCTCGAAGAACACCACATCTCTGCTTCTCACTAGCTTCTTCTCAATTAGATCATAAAGTTTATATCCAAACTCATCCTGGCCATATCTAAGAAAAATACACTGTCTTGTCTTTGCATCCAATTTAGACCTTTTATATTTTGGAATATGAACAAAAACCCTACAGCTAAAGACACGCAAATGATCATAAGAAGCTTCTTACCAGACCAAATATTTTTAGGAACATCTCCATCTAGAGCAATAGTAGGTGATAGATTAATGACATGAGTCACTGTAAGCAACGCTTCACCCCAAAATGAATTTGGTAACTTAGCCTCTGAAAGCAAACACCTAACTCTCTCAACTAGAGTTCTGTTCATCCTTTCTGCCAAACCATTCAACTGAGGTGTCTTAGGAGGAGTTTTTTGATGTCTGATACCTTGCTGCCTGCAGTACTCATCAAACGGTCCATTGTACTCACCACCATTATCTGATCGGACGCACTTAATCTTCTTTCCAATTTCTCGTTCAACAAAAGCCTAAAACTGCTTGAACTTATCTAAAACCTGATCTTTAGTTCTCAAGGTGTAAACCCACAGTTTCCTTGAATGATCATCAATAAAAGTCACAAAGTAAGATGCACCACTGAATGACTGTACCTTTAACGGACCACAAACATCAGAATGAATCAACTCCAACAACTTACATTTTCTTGAAGGAGGGTTAGTCTTGAATGACACCCTATTTTGCTTTCCTACTAGACAATGAGTACATTTTTCTAACTTTGCAGTACTGAATCTAGAATTTGTATTGTTTCTGATTAATCAATTAAGTCATTTCTCACTAATGTGACTAAGCCGCTTGTGCCATAGTTCATGTGAGATTTTGTTGTTCACCACATTAACACTAGCACCAGAAATCGAAGCCTGCATTAAATACAAATTAGAACATTTTTTCCCTCGAGCTACAATAAGAGAACCCTTAGAGAGTTTCCATTGTCCTCTATCAAAGTTGTTGCAGAAACCATCACCGTCAAGTCTGCCAACTGAAATCAAATTTAGTCAAACATTGGAGCATGTTTGACATCTCTAAGTAACAACTGACTGCCATTATTGGTCTTCAAGCAAACATCACCCATGCCAATAACTTTAGATATACCATTATTGCCCATCTTTAAAACTCCAAAGTCACCGGGAGTATATGTAAGGAAGAAGTCTCTCCTGGCTGTAACATGAAGTGAAGCATCTGTATCTACTACCCAATCAGTGTCATGAGAGGTATAACTGATCACATCCTCATCATACACAAGAACAAGGTCTCCTGAAGAAGTAGTAGTAGCAACTTGATTTCCACTATCATCCTTTTCTTCTGAAGTACTTGTACCCTTCTTGTTTTCCCATTTCCATTTGAAACAATTTCTTTTAATGTGCCCCTTCTTGCCATAGTGATGACATTCAACATCCTTGTACCTGGACCTAGACTTACTTATGCTCTTGTCTCTGTTTGTCTGAACCTTACTTGTACTCCTTCCTCGATTTTCAATAACAAGAACCTCAGATCGAGAAGATGAACATCCTTAAGCTCTCCTTCTAACCTCTTCATTAAGGATACCATCTTTAGCATATTCCAAAAACATGGCACCAACAGAAGCAGAGTTAGTATAAGAAACCCGAAATGTCTCCCAAGAATCAGGCAAACTGCTAAGCAACCAAAGTCCCATAATCTCATCATCAAATTTAATTCCCATATTTGACAACTGATCAATAAGACACTAAAAGTCATTTACATGGTTCATCACAGGAGTTCCTTCTTTGTATTTCAAATTTATCATTTATTTTAATAGGAACAACTTGTTGTTACCAGTTTTTGAAGCATTTAAGTTTTCAAGTTTCTTCCATAATTGCTTGACATTAGTTTCATTTGCAATGTGGTTACGAACATTCTCCTCAACCCAACATCTAATATAACTACAGATTTTTTGATGCTCAAAGGTCTATTCTTCATCAGACTTATTTTCAGGCTTTTGAGAAGCAAACACAGGCAAATGAAAACTCTTCACAAACAATAAATCTTTCATTTTTCCTTGCCAACTATGATAGTTTGAACCATTTAAAAGAATCATTCGACTAGCAACATTCTCCATAATTCAAACAAGCACAATGCACCAAGCACCAAGCAAGAACGCTCTGATACCACTTTGTTAGGGACAAACAGACCAAGGACAAGAATACGTGCAAACAGCGGAACAAAAACAGGTTCAAACCTCCTGTAAATCCCTACTCCTTATCAACCCCACACTTGAATGAAAATTAGGAGCCCCAAGAAAATAAAAAATGGCAGCAACAATAGAGGACAAAAACACACCCAAAAACAAGTACAAAGAACACTAAATTTTTACGTGGAAAACCTCTCCAATGTGAAAAAGAAAAACCACGGGACCTTCGAGTCCACGCTAAAAGCTCTACTAATTAACATGAAGAATACAAGATAGAGTTCAACAATATACAACTGAAAATACAGCCACAATGAAGCTACAACTTCATTAACAACCAAAATATAGAGAAGAAAAATTGGAGAAAATGCACCAGATTTTTGTCACTGTCCGACGACAGTATTTCTGAATCCGGCCGTAAAAAATTAATCTCCACCGTTAGAATGTAGTTTTGTCTCTCGTCTACAACATATCTAAAATTGAGCCAAATCGAAAAAGAACTCACCGTCCGATCGTCCAGTAGAAGTGGACTGCTCAACACAGAATTCTCCATCTCTCTCTATATATTCTCCAGCTGTTTTGTTTCTCTCTCTATATTCACTCAACACACACACCGGCTGCTCTATATCTCACCTGCCTCTTCTTTGTGTTGACCAGAAAAAACAAGAAACCTTGTCCTCTTTTGTTGCTATATGGTTGTCTAGATTCTACATGTTAGAAGCCAACTCAACACCCGTTTCTTTGGATAATGCTAAAGTCAGTATCTTTGGCATGTTTTTGCGCTGCTGGAGGGCTTTTCTCTGCAATATTACATGAAAGAACCTGTTGCATTGACTTCTCTGATATCTAATTAACTCTTAGTTTTTGTTTACTGATATTTTTAATGTAATGGGCTCTATAAAATGCATTTGCTATATGGACATCATAGTTCTTTTCCTTGAAGATACTTGCCATTCAAGATCAACATTTTACCTTTTTTGTTTTTTTCCCCTTCAACTCCTCCAAAGCTCAGTTGGTTTTTGTCCTTAAGTCGTGCGACTATGCTATCTGATTAATTTCTGCATTTGGGATTCCCAGAAAATCTGTCTTTCTTAGTTTTCTTTGTTGTCGTTGTTTCCATTTAAATGGGCCTTAAGCTTCTTAGTCATATGCATTCTGCCTAGTCTTATGGTACTATTTATTTCCAAAGTCTTCGAAGATTAAAAAAAATATAGCATATATCCTTTATTGATTGACTTTTTGCAATTTCTATGGAATTTCTTTAGTTATGCAGGTTGTGAACTTTTACATTCTTGAGTGCTTTTGGTTATTTTTGTAGAATTGTGGGGTCAATTATGTGTTGAACTTTTAGCATTGACAGACTGCTTGATTATTTATGCTGCTTAATCATGTTAGATGATAAGGTTATTTTGACGCACAACAATGCATTTTTGGTTTTTGTTGGGGTAAGTGATGTTTTATTAATAAAAAGCAAGTAGCAAGTAAAAAATCAATAAACAATGCATTTTAATTGCATTAGCTTAACTTCAATGTGAGATACCTCGATTTTATTATTGAGTTTTTTGTTTTCTACTTTCAGTTTCACTTTTCACATCTCCCCCCTTTGTTAATTACTTTTACAAATCTACGATGCCTTTATCCCAGTAGTACACGAGAAAGGAATTTCAGAGAATAGGGGATTGAAAACAATAAGGAGTTGTAATCCCGAGCAAAGGAGCACCAACAAAAATGTTCAATTAAAAGTTGTTCATGGAGCTTGGAAAATCCTATCCTTGCCAGATGAAAATTGAACTATTAAATTACTAATCAGTTTATTAGTTAGTAATGGAACAATTTCTTTCCAGTGAAGATGGGGTTGATATGATCAGATTATACTAACGTTAGTTGCAATTTACTTTACCAGTCTTCTGAATCCATTCTCTTTAATGACAAGGGAAACGAAAACTTGTGGTAACTAATTTTGGAGAGCATTTGACCACTTGATATTTTTGCATTTTATTTGTGGGCTCATCTGGATAGAGTATCTTATGGTTTTTTTCCCCCTCCATCTCTCTCCCCTTCTCGAGTGAGGGCAATTGTGGAATTTAGATTAAGAAGTGTGCTTGTTTTAAGAAAGTGGAAATTATTTTGGAATATCATAAAAGGGAATGTGGACATTCTTTTTGAAATGGATGGGGTATTTTGTTTTATGCCACTGTTATATCAATTTTCTGTGTGATGCTTAGATTACCTTCTTTCTTAAACTATGAATAGGAGGTAATAAATTCCGAAAGTGCATTTGGCAACATAGGTGCTTGCAATCATCATTATGATAGAACATAATTGTCAGCAGTTTATTTGACAAATTCAAGGTTGTTAAAGCTGTTAATTGTCCTGATTGGATAAAAAATTTGTCCCTGAAAGTAATATTTGCGGTACTTTACCTATGATAGCTTTGTTTTCGTGCTTCAAAATCACTTATTCTCAATTAGGTTACT
Source organism: Voacanga thouarsii (assembly GCA_026120185.1). Lineage (NCBI taxonomy): Eukaryota > Viridiplantae > Streptophyta > Magnoliopsida > Gentianales > Apocynaceae > Voacanga > Voacanga thouarsii. Next base: position 2,013,462 of record JANUWF010001032.1, on the reverse strand, counting down.
AATTTGTACCTTAATGTCATTTTGGCATTTATTTGCATATTTCTACTAATTTTCTTGCTTCAAAGTTGCAGGTTTCAGTTATTGCACTGAATGTGCCAGCCATGTATGAAGCTCATTTTAGAGTTCCAATGGCTAGAGCAGTTCCAAAGAAAAGCATCAGTTGTTTACATTGATCATCTTTTTATAGAACTGTTTCTATCATCAAGGAGTATGTACAGGTGCAGCCATCAATAAAAGCTGCTGTAGTTAGCAAGATTACAAGAAGGAGACGCCTTCTTCCAGTGGAAAGGAGGACGAGCTTGGTGATTATCAGCAAGAAGATATAACAACAACGAGCTAGGAAGATTCTCCAAACATTATGTGGGAATCATTAGTACTGGCTTCTCTACAGATGAAGGGAATTTATTTGAGCGGAGGAATTCATCAGTAGCTTCTGAGTGAGCAGAGGAATTCATCAGTGCTTCCGTGCCGAGTTGCGGCTTCAGGAGACGTTGGCTCGTAGTTTGTAGTAATTAGTTTCAGTTTTTTTTTTCCTACTATTCTTCCCTTGTATTTATTTCTGGGTTCAGGCTAAGATGTTATTCTTCCCTTGTAGATGTATATTGATGATTAAAAGTAGTTCTTTGCACTTTGCGTAGATCTTTGCAACGGTTCTTTTCCAACTGAAGGTATGTAACTTTATGATAGTTTGACGAAATATGTTCTTTTCCATTTGAAGTTGGTCATTTACATTGAAATTCTAGTAATTGAAATGCCACGGTTCTTTAAGGTAGCATTTACATCAAATTAACCTAAGCTTCAACAGTCGCAATAACACTAAAAGCTCCAAGTGTTCAGCAATCTAATGGCTTCTTATTATCTTTGGAGGTTTGTATTTACTCGCTAGGGAACCATTTTCACATGCTACTCTAAGTAAGCTATCAAAGCTACCAGATTTTATAATAAACACTAACAAAAGGCCAAGTTCACCTCTAGCCTTCACAAACCCACATATGGCTCCTAAACCTTGCTCCATACAAGAGCAGTACACCATATATGGCCACTTCATGCATCTTCCCCATCTCCAATGCAAAAAATATATCATCTTAATTCCAGCCAAAGAATGCTCAATAAAATATATAATTGCATAAAGAGTGTTCATCACAAAAGTATCTAATGTGCAAATTCACTCAAATCTAGAGTTCAAAGTGAGAAAAAACATAAGTTGCATTTAAATAAGTACTTTGTGTTAAAGTGTCAAATCCACCAATAGTACACTAAAAGCTACATCTTCAATTGCATAGCATCAGTTTGCACTTTAAAAAACATAAGCTGAAAAGCACGCTTCAAGCTAAGAAAATCTGCTTTAAATACAAAACAGCTTGTTGAATTTAAAGGTATGGTCATCAGTGGACAGGACTACCATCTGCAGCAGTGCAAAACAGCTTGTTGAATTCAAAAGTGCACCACCTATCTTCTCCAACAGTATCTCAAGCTGCAACAAAACTATCTGCTTAGTTTGGAAGTTGCAGCAATGCCTCTTTACAACTAATCATCATCTTCACACAGTTACTCAAAATCTCACCAACTACAAGCAGACAAAAAAAAGTCATCAACTGAATGCCACAATTACAACTCTTCCAGTGTAATGAAGGTACTTGATCAAGATGTTTAACAACATAAAAGTATGAAATGCTAAATAAGTTAAACATATGGTCAAAAGCATCTTGGTCAAGAACTTACCGATATCAATTTAGAATAAGCTAAGCATAAATGTTTTCTAATACACAAGAGGAAAAAAATCAAATAACAATGAAATACCTAGATCACTCAGCCCATAGTCCGCATCACTCAATCCACAGAGGCAAAGGTACATCAGAAGAGGAAAGAAACAAAAGGTAAAAAAGCCCTAGAAAGTCATCAAACTTTTTAAATCCAAAAAGGGCCATTGAAATATACAAGAATGATTGCTTCACAACAAAGACTAGTAGCCAAGTTAAGAGCTTGTGAAAGGGTTTCAAAAGCCTTTGAAAGTTAAAAAACAAAAAATATTTCATAAGCGAAGGTAAAAATAGAACATCCAACATATATAATTATGAGATCAAAATTACATAAAAAATTAGCCATACAATCTTGTAGAATTATTTATTGCATAATTATTTATTTTAAGAGAAAAATCTAGTGACTTTTCCAACCGACAAAAACATGATATGAAATTTAACTCACTGAAAATGAGGATACAATCTTTGCAATAGGAGAAAATAATCAATTGGCGTTAACATGCTTCACAAATTTCTGTTCTTCTATTGATAGCATATTTTCAAAAAGGTTTTTTACATGCATCAAGATTTTTGCTAGAGTATTTCTAAGAAAATGAAAATCAGAGCTTTTTTGCATCAAGATTTTTGCTAGAGTATTATGCAATGACAGCTCAAATAGGGGAAGTTTTCTACAACCAGATATCTATTCTATATAAATATGAAAATTATCTAAAATATCCCACTGAAGTATAAGATTAAGAAGTAGGGATATCTCCACAATGACATCGCAACTATAAATATAACAGAAAAGCCCAACATTCAGACACTTCTTACAAACTTTTCTGGCATATTTAAGACTCCTACCTTTTTTGAAATAAATTCTCCATATATTATAACAAATGAGAGCACAAATCATACATGAAAACTAATCTATTTTTATCATAAAAAATCAATTTTCATCAGCACCGCGGAATAGAACAAAACATAACAAAATAAATGCCAAGATAGCCTTCAAACTGAACAAATAAAAAATTTCCAAGAAACCATTTAGCAAAGAAATAGTTTTTTTTGGCTACCTTTATAATTCCTCGAAAATCACGAGTCTTCTATCTCTATATAGTCCAAGAAGCATTCTTTCCTACACTTTCTACTACAAACTTCAACATTCTTCTTCTGTTATTGCATTCTTCAGCTGGAACGTTGCCAATGCCTAGGAACAAAGCTGCAATATAGACCAGAATGAAGATAAGACGGACAGAAAAAAGAGACAGGAGGAGGAGATCCGGCGACACAATTCTTAGGGATAATGAAATCTGTAGTCGGACGAGTGGAGAGTGCCGGAAGAAAGAGAGAGAGGTGAGTGAGTAATCTTCGATCAAGAGAGAAATAGAGTGCAGAGATCAGATCGGGTGTACTGCAACTCTTTTTTTGTTACTGCGTTCTTCAGTTGAAATGTTTAGATCTGCCTTTGGTAGGCTTGTATTCCTAAAATGTGACTAACATCCGGTCGACATTGCCAATGCCTAGGAATGAAGCTGCAATGTCTACTGGAATGAAGGCAAGACGGACAGAAAAAGAGAGAGAGGCAATGTTGACAGGAATGAAAACAAGACAAACAGAAAAAAAAAAGATAGGTGGAGGAGGTCCGGCGACACAATGTTCAGGGATAATGGGATCTGTTGTTGGAAGAGTAGAGAGTGGAGGGTGCTGAAAGAAAGAGAGAGAAAGTGAGTGGTAATCTAGGATTGAGAGAGAGACAGAGTGTGGAGATCAGACCGGGTGTTTTGCGCGCACTTTTCCAATTTTTCAGACGTGGAACCGACTCTTTGCTTAACCATGGTTGGGGTTAATGGCAGAAGTAAAAAAACAAAAAAAGAAATAAAAATTGTTTTGGAATTAAAAATTCGGCCAGGACAGGTGTCGTCCAACTGAGAATCCGATCCACAGGTAGGGCCGTAGATCGGATCCATATAAGAATTTCCCATGGCGAAACGGTTCAATTTCATGCGCCTCTCTTCTATGACTGCGCATTCGGTTTTTAGATCCATTCTGTGCGTTGCATTTTATAATTTACATCTGAATTCAATAAATTTAAATAATCTTCATATTTCATTTAGAAAAAAAATAACTTTATTTTATTTTTTTTTAAAAGTAAACTTAAATTAGATACCATACACGTAGAATCATTTGTATCTAATTAAGTGAGATAACTTTTTATTTGATTAAAAGAAATATTAATTTGTAGATAACTTAAATTAATAGATCAATTAACTTAACTTAATTGAAAGAACACATTCCTTGTTCTTCACGTAAACTTAATGTTTGTCATGATTTGAATCCATTAAATTCAGATAAATTTAATATTTTTAAATTAAAAAAACTCTTCACATTTCTTTAAAAGAAAATCTTTATGTAAATCTAATATTACCAATATTATCAAATGTCAACATATGACGGTGCCAAGTGTCGCATCAGGAGCCTCCTTTTATATACTCCATCCATCCCTATTTATTTGTCATAGTTAATTACTTCACACAATTTAAGAAAAATTAGTTAGTTTCTTAAATTTATACAACTTTATTTATACATTCCAAAAGTACCATTGGATTTAATATTCTCCACAACTATTTTCTTTCTTTGTTTGCTCAACTCTTTCTAAAGTTATTACACTTTTATTTTTTAGAACTATTTAATATAAGGGTATAGCAGTAAAATTAGTATTAATGGCGCCTAAATTTTTTCAATATGACAGATATAAAGGGATATTAAAACTTTTCAGTTGTGACAGATAAATAGGGATGGAGGAAGTATATATATAGATTTCAGTTTATAATTTTTGTTTTTGTTTCGATTTTTTGAATTTTGGATAAAATTGAAATTTTTATAAAATCAAACAAAGCAATCCGAATTTTAACTAATAATCGAAATATTTAAAAAGTTATAATTTAAATATAATATTAATTATATATATTTATAATTTTAAAAATATAATTCGATTTTTTAATTTTTTATTCTAAAAAATTAAAAATCGAACCGAAATTAAAACCAGCTGAATTCGATTTTTAGTGAATACCCCTACTATATTCTTTTTTATACCCCAGCACAACGCTGCTTTAGGTTCTTGAAGACCCCGCGGAAATTTGAAAAGCTGCAATCTTTCCTTGGAATACTTTTAGCCGCGACTCTTCCATCTTCTTGTGTGGCCCTTAATCGAAAGAAAGCAATTCTTGTGAGCAGCTCGAGGCTTCAAAACTGGTGCGATTTCTCCTTAGATTTTTGTTCTATTGTGAAGAATTTGTTTTGACAATTGCCTTATTGTGCTTTGAATATTCTCTTTTGAACAATTGTTGGTGATTTTCACGGTTCGATATCATGGACTTTTTGGTAATTTATGTTGAGCTGAATATTGGGCAATGAGTTTAAACTGTGTTTTTCACATTGTGGTGTTGGGTTGATGATGAGTTGTATTCCTGTTTTTCTTGTGATATTTGGTATTGCTTGACATTTGGTTATGTCGGGTTGAATTGGGTGATATTGTGAATTGTAATGTGGAGTTTATAGGGGTGGCGTTGTGATTTTATAGGGGCTGTGTTTGGTTGTGAAGGAGTTGATAAAACTATGGGAGTTGTTTTGTTGCTTGATTTTGGGGGTAATAGTTCTGTTTTTTGTACCTTTTGTTGTTGAAAAAAAATACAAAGAAAAAGGAAAAATTCAAAATAAAATGCCTAAAAGACCCATTAAGATACCATCCAACAAAGCTAGGGGAGAGTCTTCTTCCTGAGCCCATCACCAATAACCTTTTGAGGAGCCACCGGAACAACCTAGGCATTTTGAGGACCATAAGTGTGTGGAATGGTATAATAAGAGGGCAAAGAACAAGATTATAGTGGAGCACACCATTGAGTCCCATCTTGATCATTCTCTTCAAGTGTCTACCATGTTTAGGAGACTTGGTTAGGGACCTATCTTGAACCTAAAGGGCACATACTATCTTGCTTTAGTGAGAGAATTTTATGCAAATATGACTAATAAAAAGTAAGGGACCTTTAGGACCATTGAGACTTTTGTGAAAGGAGTCAAATTCATCTCACTAGGCAATTGTTGGCTCAGATATTAGGGATACCTAATGAGGGACCTTGGGTTAAGATTGATTTGTATAACAAGAAGGTCACTTTAGAGTCTGAACGAGATTTTGAAATAGTCAGTAGAAAGATGATTTTGTATCATCAATAAACTAGTTCTTCCATTGTCCTTCATACCAATGACCTTTTTCTTCAATTGTGATTGATTGTTTTACATGGTAGGTTTTAATGTTTGTTCCAGAGCCAGTGCTATCAATGAAGTAAGAATTATAAATGTATACATTGTACATAAGATATTACACTTTTAGCCAATCCCATTAACACCTATTCTTATTTCTTACGTGAGCGAGGTGGCAGCCTTTGATCACACCACAAAAGCGTTTATCTTGTCTTTGGTGATTACATAGGTACTCTGGCATTTCTAGATAGATACTGATGCAGAAGCACTTGTATCGACCACATCTAGGGAAATTGTATTAGAGTAGACATTGAATAATTGTAGGTATAGATATGATGAAGATGGATGCGATGGATGACATCACCAGAGGTGTGAGAAAGAGTTGGAGAGCAGTTTTCTCCGACAATAGAGGTTCCACAGGGGTAAAGGCCTAACATTAAGAGGCCTACTATAATTGTGGAGTTCTAGGGAGAGATGCACTCAACTTGGGCAGCTAACTATCAGTATGGATCAACTCAAAGCTATCCAAGTTCAGCAGCAACAAATGTTAATCTAGCAAAAGCAAATAATGACTCAGTAGGGATAGCTAATGGCCCAGTAGGTGGAGCTATTTGAGCAGCAGTCTCAGGTGATTGAAGACCATGGTCAGATGCTGGAACAAATGATGATAGCCCAGCAAAACACAATGCAAATTGTTGAGGATATTCAGACACAACAAGATTTGTATCGAGGCTGTCTCACAAATCTCTGGGAGAGGATTTCTTGTGGGGACCAAGTGGAACAAGAAGGCAAGGAGGACTAGGGTAATCAGGACCATCAGGATCAGAAGGACCTGGGGGTTATTTCTAGGTTGTTTCTTGGGTTTTGCAGTTTCTATTAGTTTTTCTATACTTAGTAGTTTTTGTTTGCTTTCTTAGTTTTTGATTTGGTAGTTTGGTTTGGTTTTGTTTTGTTTTCTTGTTTGTTTTATCTTTTAGAATTTTGATTGGTTTCACTTTTTGCAGCTCCTACTTCTTCCTGATGACTATTCAACATGCCTATCTTAGTTGATGCATGAAAAACTTGGAGAGTGTTGCTTGACCTTTCCTTCTTTTATCATTCTTAGTCCCTTTAGTTGTGCTTATTTGTTTCTATTTTGGCTATTGAGGATAATGTCTGATTTAAGTGTGGGGAGAGAAATACATTACTTTGCTATTTGTCAATTTTTCTTGGTGTTTTTTGAATTTTGAACAATTTCTTTTTTCGATTTTTGCTGACTTGTATCAATATGCTGGAGTTATTAATTTTCTTTTAGCTTTGGAATTTGGCTTGAGATTTGTTTGGCTGAGTTTGATTTAATGAAATCATGTATATTATGTTAGAGATATGCTAAGTCTTGAGAATTTAAGTTGACCTTGTTAATGCCTTAGTAATTGGGTGAAACTTCTTCTTGAGATTTCTTTGTAGATTGTGTGATGAAATATAAGTAAGGAATGATGACTGTTTTTTGTTTTTTGATTTTCTGAATTAGTCCTTATTTTGGATTTAAGTAATTGAGATAAAGTAGGATGAAATACAAAATGCACCTACTTGAGAAAAGGAAAGAGAGGAAAAGAATGTACTGGATAAGAACACTTGCTTGTTGCATTGTGATTGTTAAAAAAAAAATGGTGGGATTGAGCATAAAACATACTTGAAGCTAAGAAAGGAAGAGAGAGAGAGGGAGAGAGAGAGAGGTTATATTGCTACTCGGATTGTAGTAGTTTAGAAGTTATGAAATTTAAGTTAGTTATTTATTCCTAACTTATATGAATCACATTGTCTATTTTATTGAATCAAAGAACGAAGTGAATCTCTTTGAATTGGCTTAAAATTGTTTTATTCAACTTTGATAGCTTTAATTATATCTAACTTAATATGTGAGTTTAAATGAGATTGACTTAATTAGATAGGTGCTGGATTAAATTCTAAAGTTGAAGAAAGGATAATGTCTCTACCATGTTTACCATATTTTCCTATATATTGGATTTTTTTTTGTGCTAGTTGTTGGAGCATAAACAAAGGTTAAGTGTGAAAGAATGATGTGTGTTCTATGTCATTTATGCTATAATTTGAAGAAATCATGTTTAAATAACTCTTACCCCTACCATTTCACCTTATTTTGTGTAGGATTGCTAGATGAGCATATGTTGAAGAATAGAGATGGAAAGAGTCGGAAATTGAAGCTGATAAAACCAAGCAACACCTTCTAATTTAAGGGGGGTGGTGCCACTTAAGCTACCAAAAAATAGAGCCAAGAGTTTTGAAAGCTAGCAGGACCACTAGGATCACATGAGGTAATGATGCCTGGTTAGGACTATCCAGCAAATTAGAGAAATTGAGAGCTGTCGGCACTGCTTGGGCTGAGGGAAGTGGCGCTGCCTGCCATTGCAGAGGGGGAAAAAAAAGGCACCAAGAGGCCCCCCACTTGGTCCATACCTAGTAAGGTCACTTGGTACCCAAAACGATGCCCTGTTCTCTTTTAAGCGTAATTTTTTTAGATTTAAAGCTGTTTTTTCACAAGAGATAAATCCTAAAACAAGAGAGAGAGAAAAAAAAAACCTTACAAGAAACATCGAGAGGGAGGCGTGAGAAAATCTTCGGAGAAGAAAAGGAGCATTGCCTAAAAGAAATGGTAGAAGAATAAGGGGAATCAATTTGTCTGTAAGTGTTCTCTCTCTTCCTCTATAATTTTTTTGACAATGACGAATTGAATTCCTTTAATTGTATTTGGAGGGTTGAACCCAAATTTATGATATTGTATTAAATTTTTATTTTGATTAATTGAATCCCAATTTTAGTATTTGATTACTTGTGCATATTGATTGTATTGATTGGTATTGGTTCAATATATTTGATGATTTGTTATCACTTGAGAGATGAAATTAGGGATAGAACTTGGTAATCAATAATGAGATTGTGATATCACTTAGAGATAGGGATACTATTTCTTCCGAGTTTACCTTTGGGTAATTTGAGGTTAGTGAATTTAATACTCCCTAGGGTTAAATTGATGAGATAGATATATTCATTAATTAAATTAATGGAAGAAAATCCATAATTTGAGAAAGAATATATTTTATAAGAGTAACTTATATCGGTACTAGATTGGTGATTTGATCGACTTGGGTTTGAATTCTTTGTTGGACATATTATTAGGGGATTCTATTCAAATACATGTTTGCTCATTTTCTAACTTTTTGATACTCTTGTGACTTGTCTTGTGCGGGTTAACTCTATTCTCTAATTTAATAGTTTAAAATTGTTTTATCCTGTGAATTGTTAGGTTAAACAATAGGATTAAATTGAGTAGTTGATAGGAATCGTCCTATGCATGATGGCCAATTCAAAGAAGGGGGAAGTAAGATAAGAATACAACTTTTGGCTCCTTGGGTGAGATCAATTTTCAAGAGGTTCAATGGATATATTCAAGCCAACAAATTTTAAAAGTCAAGGACCAAGAAGATCGTGAAGAGATGGTTGGTAAAGGAAGGGTCAAAAGATGCACAAAATAAGTAATAATCCAAGTGGAGGATCGAGCCAACATCTAAACGAGGATTAAAAGCCAAATGAGTATTAAGAAGAGCTCAAATTGATCAATATTTCATTTGGAAGATCAAGGAAACACATGAAGATAAAGTAGAGATCAAAGGAGCAAGTTTTTGAAGTGCAACAAAACAAGGACGACGGCTAGAAAAAGCGATGTCGGTTCTGTTCTGCAACTCGAGTGAACCAGCCAACTTATAGTTTTCTTATAATTTATTTTATAATTTTATTTTAAATCAAAATTCATAATATGCATGTCAATGGATTGAATACTCATATAATATTAGATTCAGGGCCGTGCAATTTGTGTACGGAAATTGCGCGGTGATTTCACGGTCAAGATCGATAGGTGGTCGAATCTTGTGGCGTAGAAGCAACCACGTCACAAGTCCAAATTTAAGAACAAAATGGCGTCATTTTGCCCCAAGCTTAGCCAAGCAACCAGCTCAGCTCTAAGCCAGCCATGATACACTATATAATGGCTTGTACTTTTTTGAAAATTTCTAAATTTCCAAATTTGCAAAGACCCGCCCAAATCAAAGCAAACAAAAACAAAAGCCCCCATGCATACTTCCACTGTCTCATTTCTCTCTGTAGTTTCTTCAAAATAGAGAAGGCTTTCTCTGTAATTTCCTCAAAATTGAGAAGGCTTTTCTCACAATGCCAGAAGAACTAATAAACTCTTGGGAAATTTGAGGAGCATACAATTGTTGTAGCAAAATAGGTCATCATCTGTACTGAAAGCTTTCTTTGAAGAGTTGTAAATAAGTGTTTTCTTTAAAATTTTCTTGTCACCGTTGTTGTTTTTCAAGAGAAGCAAGGTTATAGAGATTAACTTGTGAAGAAAATACTTCCAATATAATCTTGGTTTTTAGATTAATATTCATGTTCGTGTATTTGTGAGAATAAGTTACGTAATGTATTAGACATGTTCATGAGATTGCTTTCCATGTCAATACATTTGTAGGTTATGATCAAGGAACCAATTTTCATGTTAATACATTCATAGGTCATGTTCATGATATTGCTTTCTATGTTAATACATCTGCAGGTCATGTTCATGAGATTACTTTCCATGTTAATACATTCATAGGTCAACTTCGTGAGATTGCTTTCTATGTTAATACATTCTTAAGTCATTCGTGGGATTGCTTTCCATGTCAATACATTCCTAGACAACCTATTATACTGCACAAATCATTAAGGCTTTTCTTTTGTAAATAGATTTACAAGTATCACTACAAGAAAATGATACAGTGGTGACAATATATATATATATATATATATATATTATATTTAGCTAAAGTTTTGTCGCCAAAAGTTTCCTTTAGCAAGGAAAAATTTTCTTCAACGACAAACTTTTTTGTCGCTATTGATTAAGACATTCGGCGACAAGATTTTTATTTCCTAGCTACAAGTGATGATTTTAGTTAGGAAATAAGTGTATTAACGAAGAAAATTTAAGTTTCCTTATGATATATTATTAGCGATAAAAATTCATTTCCTAACTAAATTTTTCTCGCTAATAATGCATCATCAGCGACGAAAACTCATTTTCTAACTAAAAATATTAACTTATCACTATTAATTATACTTTTAGTGACAAAATTTATATTTCTTAACTAATGCCCGTTTTTAAATTTTTAAATATTTACAACATGGCTCTAAAAATTTTATAAATTGGTATTTAAATTTTGTATAATTACAAAAAGAACTCAAAAATTTGTAAATTGATCCCTAAATCTTAAAATATTTATAATATGACCTGAAATAATTTTATAAATTGATCCCTAAACTTTCAAATATATAAAACATGACCCCAAAATTTACAATTTGCTCCTTAAGTTTTGTAAAATTATAAAATGATAACAAAAAATTTATAAATTAGTCAATAAATTTTAGAATATTTAAAATATAATACCAAAAATTTTATAAATTAGTCCATAAATTTTAAATATTTATAAATGCATTATATTTTGGATTGATTTATAAAAATTAAGCAAGATTATGTGGCAAAACATGTCCGGTTACCTTCAAATTCGGTTATAATATATTTTTTAGCAAATTTAATGAATCTAACGATTGAATATTTAATTTGATATATCTATCCTTGTAAATGCATTAGATTTTGTGTATTTTTATAAAGATTATGCAAGATTCGGTGGTAAAGTATATCCGGTTACCTTCAAATTTGGTCATAATATGTTTTTTAGTAATTTTAATAAATCTAACGGTTGGATCGTTAATTTGATATGAGCATCTTTCTAAATGTGTTAAGTTTTTCTCTCCCTCTCTCTCTCTCTCTCTCTCTCTCTATATATATATATATATAATATTAGATTCTGTGCCAAAACATATTCGATTATCTTAAAATTTGATCATAAAACGTTTTTTAGTGATTTTATCAAATCTAACGGTTGAATTGTTAATTTAAAATGCCTATCTTTATAAATGTATTAAGTTTTGGATATTTTAATAGAAATTATGCAAGATTAATGGTAAAATATATCGATTACCTTCAAATTTGGTCATAATATATTTTTTTAGTAATTTTAATAAATTTAACGGTTAGATTGTTAATTTGATATGTCTATATTTGTAAATAGGTTAGGTGCCAAGCATTATTTTAGAGACTATCCTAAATTAAGTGACAAAACATATCCAATTACCTTTAAATTTGGTCCTAATAGTTTTGTTAGTAATTTTATCAAATTTAGCGATTGGATTGGTAATTTGATATGCCTATCTTTCTGAATGTATTAGGTTTTCTGTATTTTTATAGAGATTATGCAAGATTTTGTACCAAAATATATTCGATTATCTTAAAATTTGGTTATAAAATTTTTTCTTAATGATTTTACTAAATCTAACGGTTAGATCGTTAATTTGATATGCCTATTTTTGTAAATGTATTAGGTTTTGGGCATTTTAATAGAAATTGTGAAAGATTAAGTAAAATATATTCGATCACCTTTAAATTCGGTAATAATATGTTTTTTAGTAATTTTAACAAATCCAAGAGTTAAATCATTAATTTGATATGCATATCTTTATAAATGGATTAGGTTGCTAGTATTTTTATAGAGATTATACTAGATTAAATGGTAATACATATCTAATTACCGTTAAATTTGGTTCTACTACTTTTGTTAGTAATTTTATCAAATCTAACGGTTAGATTGTTAATTTGATATACCTATCTTTTTGGATGTGTTAGGTTTTCTGTGTTTTTATAGAGATTATACTAGATTCTATGCCAAAACATATTTGATTACTCTAAAATTTGGTCATAAAACTTTTGTTAGCAATTTTACCAAAACTAACTGTTAAATCGTTAATTTGATATGCCTGTCTTTGTAAATGTTTTAGGTTTTGAATATTTTAATAGAAATTGTGCAAGATTAGGTGTTACAATATATCCGATTATCTTTAAATTTAGTCATAATATTTTTTTAATAATTTAAAAAAATCTAACGGTTGGATCATTAATTTGATATACCTATCTTTGTAAATGGGTTAGGTTTCGAGCATTTATATAGATATTATCTTACATTAACAAAACATATCTAATTACCTTTAAATTTGATCCTAATACTTTTATTAGTAGTTTTATCAAATTTATACTATTGGATTGTTAATTTAATATCCTATCTTTCTGCATGTGTTAGGTTTTTTGTATTTTTATAAAGATTATACTAGGTTTTATGTCAAAACATATTCGATTCCCTTAAATTTTGGTTATAAAGCTTTTTTGTACCGATTTTATCAAATCTAACGATTGGATCGTTAATTTGATGTGCCTATCTTTGTAAATGCATTAGATTTTGTGCATTTTAATAGAAATTTTGCAAAATTAGGTGGTAAAAGATATCCGATTACCTTCAAATTTGGTCATAATATATTTTTTAGTAATTTTAACAAATCTAATGGTTGAATTATTAATTTGATATGCCTATCTTTATAAATGGGTTAGTTTTTGAGCATTTTTATAGAGTTTTTATTAGATTAAGTGGCAAAACATATCCTATTACCTTAAATTTGCTTATACTACCTTTTTATAGTGATTTTATCAAATCTAACGGTTGAATTGTTAATTTGATATGCCTATCTTTCGAAATGTGTTAGATTTTCTATCTTTTTTATAGAGATTATGCTATTATGTGCCAAAACATATTCGATTACTTTAAAATTTGATCATAATATGTTTTTTAGTGATTTTTTCAAATCTGATGGTTGGAATGGTAATTTGATATGCCTATGTTTGAAAAAATATTTTAGGTTTCGAGCATTTTTATAGAGATTGTACTTAATTATGTGGCAAAACATATACGAATATCATTAAATTTGATAAAATTACTTTTTTTAATAATAATTTTAGCACATTTAATGGTTAGATTGAGAATTTGATAATGCTTTTGTTTGTGTGTGTGTGTATGTATATATGAATATATGTATATATGAATATATTAATATATGAGCATTTGTATATATGTTGGCCCCTAAATTTTTTATATTTTCAAAATGATCCCTACAAATTTTAAATTAGTCCCTGAATTTTTTGATATTTTTAAAAAGACCCTCAAAAATTTTGCATATTTGGTCCCTAAATTTTTAATATTGATAGTATGATAAAAAAAATTTTAGATTGGTCACTAAAATTTTAAATCTTTACAATATGACATCTTAAACTTTTTGCAATTATTCCCTAACATATATGTGTGTATATATAAGTATATATGCATATACATACATATATATATATATATATATTTAAAATAGGTAATAAATAAATTAATTACCATTTAAAAATTTTCAAATATACATAGATGTCTAAATTATCTCATACTATTGAATAATATGGATTTATAATAAATTTATATGATTTTTTATATTTTATTCTATATATATATATATATGTAGTATATACATATATATTTATTGATATATTTATATATGTGCTGTATATATGTGTGTGTGTATATATATGTATATATATGGGACGTATGTGTGTGTGTGTGTGTGTGTGTGTGTGTGTGTGTGTGTGTGTGTGTGTGTGTGTAGAAAATATAATGTATGAGTCTTTTTTTCTAATTGATCTATATGTATAAAATTATTTAATAAAATTGATGACATAATTAACATCATATAGATTTTTAAAATTATACAAATATACAAAATAACTTATTATATTGAATAATTTATTTTAATAGTAAATTTAATATGATTATTATATTTTGTTATAATATTAATATTGTAAAAAAAATTAAAATTGAAGTTTACAAATAGTTTAAGTAATATATATATATATATATATATATATATATATATTATATATGATCAAACATGAAGTTTGGCCTAGCGGTTGAGTGCGTGCATTGCACTCTTGCCAGACCAAGGTTCGAGTCTCACAATTCCAGAATTGGAATGGATTTCTCATAAGGCATAGAATTGGAATGGACGAAGTAGTATGATATGTTGTGTGCAAGGGTTCTGGGAAAATTAAATTTTTTTTTAGTTTTTTAATTCATTATTGGTGACAAAAGTTTTTCTTGCCCAAGAGCATGACTTTTTGGTTAGGAAGCTTTCCTTGCTAATGACAAAAATTTTGTCGCCATTGATGGTTTTTGGTGACAATGTTTTCCTCGCCAAAAAGTTATAAAAATAGTTTTATATGTTTTGAAATAAAATTAGCCCTTTAGTGACGAAGTTTTAGTGCCAAAATTTTTTGTCGCGAAAATATTATCATCAGCTACAAAATCACACTTTTTGTGGCAAAAATTTTACAGTTTTTGTGACAAAACTTTTCCTAGCCAAAAGTTGGAGTTTTAATGAGGAAAATTGTTTCCTTGCTAAAAGCCTCACATTATTGTGTTTTGTCGCCCGAATGCTTTTGCAACAGCACTTTAGTGATCAAGTGGCGACAAATTTTTTTCCTCGCGAAAGGTCTTCAGCGAGGAAAAAACTTTCGCGAGGAAAAAAGGGCCTTTAGCTAGGAAAATATTTTGTCACGAAAGACAATTTTTTTTGTAGTGTATCATTCCAGAAGATATTTAATATTTTTTTTCTTATCCTTGTAATTCTTTAAATTGGATCAAGTCAGCAGTTTATCTTTTTTTCTCCTATGTATAATTGAGCTATATAGGTCTATATTACAAAATTTAATTAATTTGTTTATTTGTACTGGTACTGAAGTATCTTAATTAATTAATTTATTTTATCATTTTTTTTGAAAGTGTGTAGGACAATTATTTGATTTTGAAGAAGATGCATACAACTTTTACAATTATTATTGTGCAGGGGTGGGATTTGGTATACATAGAGAGTATGGGAACAAGAACAACAGTAGTGTATTGACGTCCAAGAGGTTTACATGTTGCAAAGTAGGGTTTAGAATGATCGATAAACGTGAAAGAGAAATTAAGCGTCCTCATGCGGAAATAAAGATGGGTTGTTCTGCTCGAATGGTAATTGTACTAGATAGGGAGAAGGAAAAATACAAGGTTACAGAGTTTGAATATAGCCACAACTATGACCTTCATATTCTTGCATGTGTTCACTTTATGCCATCGCAAAAAAAGGTGAACAATGCTCAAGGCATCGACGCCACCGTAGCCGAAGCTGTAGGGTTATTTGTAAAGTAATCCCATGAGTTAATGTTAACACAAGCAAGTGGTAAAGAAAATTTGGGTGTACTAAGGAAGACTTGAAGCGATATCTTCGTAATAAAAGATAAAGAAAGCTACAATATGGGGAGGTTGGGGCAATATTGAGATATTTTGAGGAGCAATCTTCTGTGAATCATTCTTCCTTTCATGTAGTGCAACTTGACTGTGATGAGTTAATCACAAATATTTTTTGGGCCGATGTACGCACGATCATGGATTTCTCCTCTTTCGGGGATGTGGTCACATTTGACACTACGCACAAGACGAACAAACAGTACCTGCCTCTTGGAGTATTTGTTGGGTTTAACCAATTCAGGCAATCGGTAGTTTTTGGAGCCGCTCTACTATGATGAAACCATTGAGTCTTTTAATTGGCTTTTCACAACATTTATTGAAGCTATGGTTGGCAAGCACTGGCAAGCACCCTAAAACTATTGTTACTGACTAAGACCTTGCAATGGTACTAGCAATTTCTATAGTTCTCTCCCAAACCTTTCATGGCATTTGTACTTTTCATATTTGGAGAAATTTTATTAAACACTTGGGGCACCTTTGTAGGTTGTTATTTTTGCTCTTGGACATGTTTCGAAGTTGTATGTTCCATATTGAAGATGAGGCAAAGTTTCTTAAGACGTGGAACAAACTCGTAGTAGTCCATGAGTTGGAAACAAATGAATGGATCAAAAGTATATTTGCAATTCGAGTAAAGTGGGCATGATGCTAATTGATGGGAACCTGGAGAGTTGGGATGCACAACACACAACTGAGCGAGAGTTTTAATGCAGACTTAAAGGACTATATGAAGTTAGATCATGATATTTGCAATTATTCACTCATTTTAGCCGTGTTGTTGCTTCAAAGCGATACAAATAGGTGATCTCTAAGTAGCAAAGTAGACAAAAATTGCCATTGATGGCACTGAGAAACTCTCCAATGCTAAACTGTGTAGTGAAGGTGTACACGCTACCGTTGTTCAATGAGTTTCATGCCCAGTTTGACAAATTCTTAGGGCTAGTTATACATAGAATGAGCAACACACCTAATTCTATAGTTGAATGCATTGTTGGACAGCACGATAGATCATTGAAGGAGCGTATCGTTACCTTCATAACATGCAGTTGTTTACTATTCGAGAGTGTTGGAATATTATGTTCGCATTCTCTGAAAGTGTTAGATCACTTTAATGTAAAAATAATTCCACATCAATACATCAGTAGGCGATGGACATGGAAGGCTATGGATGGCTCAGTTACGAATATTGACAGAGACACTATATTTGTTGACTCGAACCTTAGCATTGCAGAGAGGAACAAGATGATGGGTTCATTGTTGATATGCCTAGCTGCTCGAGCTATTGAGTCTCAAAGTGAAGCTAAAGCTATCATTTATGTGACCGTCGAGATGAATTGCAAGATTGGAGATAAATGTGATATAGAAATGGGAAAGAGGAAGTGACAAGAAATTGGGGAAAACAATGTGGCAACTAAGGAACCTTCCTCCTAAGCAGTAGAATTATAGTTCCTAATTGCAAAAGGTTTAAAAAAGTGTGGCACCTACAAAATAAGAAAATGACTAAAGAGTTCCCTTGACAAATGGAGACCACCAAAAGCCTGCAAAACGGAATCAACTATAATGCAACAGGTATATGTTATATACCAATTTTATTACAGATTGTTGAATCCTTTCTTTTGAAAGCAATATGTTTTTCATTTATACTGTAATGTGAAAAAGTTTATATCCTGTGAAATTGGGAGCTACAGTAGGGGCAGCAACACACTAGACACAGACAAAACAATTGAGAAAAATAATTACCATACAACTAAAGCCAATCATGCATCGCAACAGTCGGTCGGTAACATCCTTGTGTATTACTTGAATGATTGAAGTAAAATTAGATTTATATTTGCATATATGCTTAGATGATTTTATTCTTTGTATGTGTAGCAAACATTATCAAGCAATGTGATATCTATAACCCTACAGTGCAGCACGACTAGAATTCCACCAGCAAGTGTATCAGATTTTTCACTCATGGAAATGGTTTGTTCTGCAACTTGAACTTTTTTCTTAATTTTGTTTATTCCCTAAAGGCCATTGTTATGATATTCTCTTGTACAGACACCACACCTCTCTATTCCGTATTTTGTAAAGCTAAGTGGTCCTCTTTTAATAGACGAAGTTGAAGAGTTAAAACTATAGATAATAGAAGATAGTAAAACCATGGCTACTTGTGCTCACTAGGACTTTGCACGGCGTCACAGTGGTATTTGCTCGGTTTTGTTCACTAATTCTGTAATAATTTGCATGTTCTTGTCAATACAATGTTAACATTCTTGTGATTCTAGTGCATGTCACCCTAAAGGATAATAAATTTGCAACTTCCAGCATTGTCTATTCATTTATTTTTGGTAGCAAATTAAATTATTTTTTTGATAAGGCAATTCGGTCAATACATACTAGTCTATTTGTTATTACGAAGGCAACCATCCTAATTTCAATCCAATAATATATCAACTAATATTTGATTTGTTAATGAGTTCATTTACATTGTGTAAATGTGGTTGTGTGTGGAGTTCATTCGTATGGTACTTTGGGGTTACAATGCTTAATATAATGCTATTTGTCACTTTTCCTTTATTACAGACCTTTTGTAAAGCTTATTTTCTTTCGAAGAGTGATTGGATTGGATCTCCCCTATT
The DNA here is from genome assembly GCA_026120185.1 of Voacanga thouarsii. Taxonomy (NCBI): domain Eukaryota; kingdom Viridiplantae; phylum Streptophyta; class Magnoliopsida; order Gentianales; family Apocynaceae; genus Voacanga; species Voacanga thouarsii. Next base: position 1,994,535 of record JANUWF010001032.1, on the reverse strand, counting down.
CTGAGCAAACTAGATCCTACAGTTTATGACCATGCAGAGTCGATTATTACTAGGGAATTGATTGAAAAAGAGTTCACTAGAACGAGTGTTGAAGAGATACTAGTCTCTAGAGGACAAATGTTGATTCTACTGCTACGTATGCTAATGTGCCAACTTGTATGGCATGTTGAAGAGGTAACCAGTAGAGGTTGACATATGCTTGGAGATTATGTTCAAGTGGTTGTGTAAGGTGTTCATGTGTTTGTGTGGCTTGTTCATGTAGTAGCTTTCTACATATTGATATTAGCCTATATGCTCGAAGCTTGTATTATTCTTGGATTGGTGTGTTTATGTTCTTTTGTGGTCTGTTCAAGGAAGATACAATGCTGTCTGTTTTTCTTTAGCATAAAGGCAGAAGGTTTGGGGAACACCATATGATATAATTGAGTTATAGCCTGAACTAGTGTCTTCTTATATATAATTAGTACTACTTTTGACCATGGAGAGAAACAACATCAACAACGAGAGAAATAGTCTTCCGTCACACACTACCAAAATAGAGATCAAAATGTCACAAACTATAGGAAAAGATGAACAACATTAACAAAGCATGCAGTAATATACACTAGATAATATGCTGGCATTTCTAAATATAGAAGTAAAAAAAATTCCAAAATCTGTTAATATGAGTCCCCACTGCATGTTGTTCTTTTACCTGCCCAATCCACAAAATCACTGGCTTTCCTCACCACTACTTTCCTCATTCGACACCATTCGTCCGATTAAAGTTGGTTTTCCCGACATATGTGTGTGATCATATTGGAGATGTGGATTTGTTTGGCAATGGATCATCCAAGCATAGTTGTCGATCCCATACATTTCAGGTATGTCATGTGCTTCCACCTGAGAAGGCACTTTGCTATTACATTGTTTTTCTTATAAATCATGTTTAGCACCTTAGACATGGATTTGAAGTCACCACGCTCAAATTGTTTAGCTTTTTTCTTTTGGGCATGATAGTTTATGACCACTGATTGGCGATGAAGATCACTAATTCATTCACGCGGTATTCCCACTCTAGCAGTATTGTGGAATTATTTCTATCACTTTCGAACATTAAGGGTTACATGTGATACCAAAATTCGCTAAATGTCTCCAATGTCTAGAACCTTCCCATCCATTAATATATTATACGGAGTGTATATTCTAGCAAGAAAGCTAATGGATGATCACGAGAAAAGGAGCTTGAGGTAGCCATAGGTGCAACAAGTTAAACCTAAACGAAAACAGCTTGTGCATGAAATTTTTGAACGCATTTAATAATTACTAGGTGAATAGAAAGTTACTACATGAACTGACCACACACAAAGGAATGAACACATGCAACAAATGCATTAACACTATACACAATCACATGAATATTTTTAACAAATATCTAAACTTTGGATGAATTTAATAAGAACCTTTATCCCATCAACGATTCGGTTACAACGATATGTGCTACACCAAAATCGATTTGGCAAATGGATTTCTTTAACCTGCCAACTTGTATTCCTGTGTCAAGTTGCGCAATATCTATTAGTAGAATACTTCCAATTGAAGTTCCAGTCGAATTACTCTTCTGGCCCTTTTTAGGTCTACTGGTTCTACCATGTACCATACATTCTAATGTTACTTGCAAGTTGTCTTTGCTGCTTGTTCACCTTGTTCAGGCTTAAGTAAGAGATGGGGGTAATTGAGAAGGACTAATGAATGATTCGTCAATGGCATTCATGCTGTTTGATGGTGTTTGCTTGATGGGGGTATTAACTATGACTGTCCTATGGAGAAAATTTTCATTTCTAGGAAGTTTGAAACCTGCTAAAACTTGTGACAACGGCAAAATAGAACATGCTGCAATTAAAGAAATAAATAGTTGGATACTTCGAAGAAGGTGGAAGAATATACATTTGAGCATTGCTATTGGTTACATATCCGCTGCATCTAGGAGACAAGGACTTGGTATTACAGTAGTTTCTTTACCGTGAGCATTACTGCAACTAGCAATGACTTGCTTCCCATCTTTTATACCCAAATTCGATTGGGAATGTGCTTATTTTTATATGATTTTTATATACCCAAATTCAAACACATCAATAGTGATCAACATGATACATAAAGGTTCTATGTCTTTTGGCCAGTTTCAAATTGCAAGAAAAGACAGTTTCTAAGTTTTCAATTTAATAGTGTACATTGAAGAAACTTTAGCCAATGTATACGGCTAAAATTGGCTATATGTTGAAGCATCACATGAACACATGAACATATGACACAAATAAATGAAGAGTTAACACAACCACTTGAACACAAGTCTTAATGCATTGGTTTCAAGAAGATAGGACTTGTAAGGATTTTTATGGAATCACACGAACACGTAGACATGTCAGCCCAAAAAAAACAACAGTTAACATAACTTGTAAGCATAGGTATATTTGGATATAGGATATCTCATCCAACATAACATGGCATCACATGAACATATTAAGATGCCACTCAAAGGAATGAACAACTAGCACAACTGTATGAATACAAGTCTATATCTTATCCATACAACATTGAGGCACCACACGAACACATGAACATATTACACAAAGGAATGAATAGTTGACACAATTACATGAACACAAGTCTATATCTCATCCACATAATATGGAGGCATCGCATGAACACATGAATATGCCTCACAAGGACATTAACAGTTAACACAACCAAATGAACACAAGTTCCAAGTGAAGGACTGCGAGAAAAATAAATATGTAGCGGAAGACAACAAATTAAAATTTTTTCCAAGGCAAAATCTAGGAGTACTTACTTTTAGGGCATTTTATTTGAATAAATGGAGTAGGATTCAGGTTTGATGGTGCTTCTTCAACTGGAACGTCTACTTGTTTTGTAGGTATACCAGCTAACGTCGGCTCCTTCGCATCAAACATTTATCATGTTTGCTAACTCTTAACCTTTCAGAGTATTCTCTAACCTTTATGGACCTCTACCGGTAAAAGTAGAACTAAGGTGAAGAAGATTGGAAAAAAAAAAACGGAAGAGTTAAACGTTAAAGGAAAAGTGAAAAAAAAAAAACAATAGAGAAATGGTGCCTTATTTTTGTTCAAAGGAAAAATGAATGAATGCTATTTTTCTAAATTTTGATCAACCCTTATTAGGCACACATGATGCCTTATAAAAGAAAACCCAGCTTCCTATTCCTTTTATAAAACCAAAACCAACAGGAGTTTCCTATTTTTTCCTTATTTCCTTTTTCCTTTTTCACATGGCTGCTACATCAGGTTTCCTAATAACTTGTAGCCGCCACCATTATACCCTGATGGGTCAAGATATCTTAATTAGTCCAAGACTAATTAAATAACTCTTTTATTAATTAATTAATCTACTTAGGCTAATATAAAATTACACAAGATAATTAATTAATAAATTAATAAAATTAATTTTTAATTAATTAATTAATCCACTTAGGCCCAATATAAAATTATCTAAGATAATTAATCAATAAATAAATTAATTAAATTGGCCAAATTAATTATTCTAACCTAAATAAATAATTAATTGGACTCCTAAAATAATTCTTCCAATAATAAATTTACCCAATACGCTTACACAGTAAATAAGTTTACTAAGATTATTTGAGCTACTCTGGGGACCAAAAGACATATTATTCTTGGCTACTAAAATGTCCAAAATACCCACACTAACTAATAGTGGTATTTTAATCATTTTAAATATTCTATTTATCACCATATGAAAATATTGACCATGAGAATAATATTGCAAGTACAATGTCTTAAATCTATAGGTATAATGATGAAAATATCCCTCTACGTAACATCCAACACTGAGATAGGAAAAATGTACTAACACATTTCTCAATGATATCTACTATCCTTTAATAGCTAGTCCGATAATCTATGACTTTCAGTATATATCCACTTAGCACAAGGAGCTACCTAAAAGTGTACATACTTAGTCACGTTTCTCAGGATCCTGGATTATTTAGATTATCCCAGACAATCACAAGGGAGTGATTTCTTTACGTAATGAAGTGTAAAAACACTGTTGTATAAGTCTGTCTTAATTAACTAGAGTCATACACCCAACGTATAAGGTTATTAACCTTGCGACAAGACCTTACCCAACATACATCAAAGTGTACAAGTCCAACTTCACTAGACCAATAATTTATACTCCGGTCTTAAGGTACTCATCCACGCAGTATGTGAAACCCCAGTCAAAACCGACCTTAGAGTAAGGGGGTTGGGATGCATAACATACTTTACTGCATGATTAAATATATTTTTATTTGATTTTATGTGCCTTGGATTTGAGTTTTAATGTCTTGGAGGCTTGTTGGAGAATAGTGAGTGAGAATGGCAAAATGGTAATTTTTACCGAGGTGAAAATAGGGAGATAGCTTGAGGATTGAATAGGAAATAAGTTGCTAGTGAAAATAACAACAAGAGTTGTTGTGGTTTAGTGGTTAGAGCTTTGGAATTAATTCTTGAGGTCTTGGGTTCAAATTCCATCATAGGAGCTTTAGCTTGGTTAAATTTTATTTTTGCTTGGGAAAGTAATAATTTCGGCCTTAGTGGTGTTTGGAATATGGTAGAGATGTTGTCCTATGGGAGGTATGATAGAAGTCTTCAAATCCTACTCATTTGTTCTACTCGAATTTCCTAAGAGGAATTCATTTTTCCTTGATCTTTGATTTTTCCTTAGTTCTCAACTCATGAGGTTGAGCAAATTATTCTAGCCATTTTCTTTCCAGAAATTTCAGTGAAGTGCTAGGGTCTTGTAGGATCAAAATGTCTTAGTAAAGGACTTCTTATGGTCCGAAAATGTGAAAGAGTTGTGGGAGATTTCAAGAGGAAAATTACTTTAGTGAGCTTGGTGAAAAATTCACTCTAGCTAGTTCATCTTTCTTCTTGGAATGAACTGAAAATTCTCCAGCTGAATGTGCCATCAAGGTATCGAGATTCTTAACTAACATTCCCTCCCAAATGCTGCCAGAAAAATGGTCTTTTGGATCAGCTTGCAACCTGAATTCTTTAGCCATTTTCGGACTGCTCAAAGCTGGAGCAAAACCAGGAAAAATTCCTGTACAAATCGCAGCTTTGAGAGTCCAAAACCAAGCTGTTTTCTTCCAGAATTTGTTCAGCACCTTAGCCATGTTTTTCCTCCATGAAGAAGGCTGGAAACCAGCCTTGAAAGCCCCTAGAATTCCCCTTCAAACTCCTTGCAAACGGGCTGGAAAATGGCAGCCAAAAACTGCCCAGGAAAATTTTAGCTTGCGAAAATGCTGTGCAGAAAATTATCCAGCTTTGTTTCCTAATCTTCCTCCAGCCGAAACACCATCATGGTTCTGCATGAACCTTCCTTAAACCTCCAGTAACTGAGCTCCATTATTTCCCTTAAGCTTCTGCACGAAATTCAGACATGGCTGCCCGAAAATCTCTCCAACAAATCCTTGCAATTATGCTTGATGGATTACCAAATTTCTAGCCACCATAGTTTAGCAACTTTCCATAATGTATCCTCAAATAACCAGAATTCTTCTTCACCATTATGCTCCCTATTTTCGGCCACCATAAGCTTCCTTAAGCCAGCATTAATCCCACCGAAATTCTGCTCAAAGCAGTCAGCCATGATAGACTTCCAAAGTTCTCTAACAATCAAGATATTCTAGGATATTTAGTTTTCAAATGTACTTTCTAAAAATATTCTTCAAGGATTTTAACAACTAACCTTTCCTTTTCCCTTCCAAATCAGAGAATCATCTTCCTATAGAAATTCGGCCAACCCTAGTTCTCACAAAATTTCGACAGTTGCAAACTACAATCTCACAAATTCTTTCAACCTTCAAGAACGCACACACTACACCAAGAACACATACTTCTTCCTTTCACCTAATACCCCTCCAAACCACTTCAAACCTTCTCTAAAATCTCCAGATTTGGCCTACTCACTGCCGTGAGTCCGTCAACACCATTTTTAACATCAAACTCCACAAACCAACTCGCTACTTCGGATCAAAACCAGAAAATTCTGTGAAGGTTCAAGAACACCTTCAAGGTAGGTTTGTTCTAACAACTTCATCTTCTCCGATCTTGATCTCTAGTGAGAATATATGTGAATAGACATGCTAATGGTCTTTCTCTCTCTCTTCCCCTCATGGCTTAAACTCCCTCTCTTGGCCAGATGGCTTCTTCCTCCATGGCCATGCTCCCTCCACATTCCTTGGACGGTTTTAGGCATCTAGGAGTTGAGATCCATTCTAAACTCCTTCAAGGCATCCCTCAACCAAGTAAGTCCCCTCAATCTTTCTTTTAAATTCTAGATTCATGTCTCTAGGATGATGTTGATAGTATGTGGATTGTGATAGGATTTGAGTATGCATTGTAGGGATTGAAGCATGAATATATGTATGATTGTGAAAGAGATGGGATTTATGCATGGAAGGATTATATTGTTTGATTGAATGATGATTTGGGATTTGATGCATGTTTCCATGTCATAGGTAGTATTTGTGATGAAGTATGCTAGAGATTATGTCACCATTGGTGATTAGGACTTATATTCATGTTGGATTATTGAAGCCATGGCCATATCTATGCTAGTAGAGGTTAGATCATATCTTGATAAATTGAGATCTATGCTTGTATGCATGATTTGGATGAATTGATGAGTTGAATGGTTGTATATGTTCATGATTGTGAGTAACCTTGGAATTATGATCATGATCTAGTTTTCCCTAAGCAAATTTTTATTTCATGAATAAAATATGTAGTAATATAATTTTGCTAGTGATTTCGAAAAACCCTAGGAAGGGTGGATTTGGAATATTATATTTATATAAAGGAAAATTTAGTCAAATATATAATAGTTTTAATAGAAAAATAAAATATATAGATACTTTATAAAATAATGAAATCCACTAAAGCCTTTTATGGAAATAATCATGACTAGTAAAATACTTATTTCTATAAATTTAATTATCATCTTTTAATCAAAACCTATTAAAACTCATTTATTATTTTTCAAGCAGAATTCATTAAAATTCATTTTCAACTAACTTTAGTTATCAATTATTTTCTAACAACTAAATTATTAATAAATCATTAACAAATAAACTCTAAATTTTTCTTAGCAAGTTTTAAACCTTTAACTTATTAATACCTATTTCCCAAAACATTAATTATTTTAAATATCAAATTATCCTTAGCCTATAAACCTATTTATTTATTGAGTGGCCTTGAAGCTTGGGACACTAGGATCATGATAGTAGTAAGTTGAGTTGTTTTAAAATTGAAGAAGTGGATTGTGGCTTGAAATTGATTGTGTTTTGTATTTGCCCATGTAGGGTTAGGCCAGCTGTTGCAGACCTTTTATTTGTGAGCAAGAGTCAGGTAAGCTCCTGCATAAAACCTGATTGATGTGAAATATTTTTCTTATGGCAAACTAAATGTAGAGTGTATGGACACTCATTTATGTAAAGGCAATTGAGGGTTGAACTCTCTCTTATTTCAAACATTTGAATTATTTAAAAATCAAAGAGCAGATTTGCCAAACTCAAACTCTTTCTAAAGCTGATTTTTACAAGGATTTTGGAAACTCTCAAAATGCCATTTTCATGTGGAACAATGGTTTGTTCATTTTATCCCAAGTGGGAAACGTCGTTGAGTACTCAATAAGGGTGGACTACTAGGACTAGTCCTAGAGGGGTTAGGGTAAGTCTCTCAGTAGGTGGCCACCTCTGAGGGGTGAGTCCTTCCCGGATAGGACGTCAGTCCAGTGGGTCGTGCCGGTCTAAGCTAGCAGTGTTCTTTTCAGTCAAGTGACTGCGTTTTGCCGGAATGGATACTCGGTTGTTGTTTGGGTATACAGAAGGAGGAGTATCTTGCTCAGTAGGCCGATCACCTACTTTTGTCAGTCTGCACAAAGTGTGGCATTCTGACCGGCGGTATGCACAAAGTGTGGCATACTGACCATCCGGTTGTGGGGCCCAACGTGTGGTAACCCATAATCCTTTCTTACGAGTGGTTGATTTTGTTGATCATGTATGGCTGGAATAGCAAAAACGTCACTCTTGCTTTTGACTAATGTTTATTACTTGCCAATATTTCTCTTATAAAGATTTCGCACTTTGCATCCATGAACTGTTTTCACTAAACACCCAAAACTAAGATTTCTGTCTCATCACCTTTTTATCATGATTTCAGGTCGATCCTGTTGTGGGGATGAGTAGCTAGTGTAATCTGCCTGGGAAGAGATTGTTATCGTTTATTTCTATGTATTGCTTTGGGGAGTCGAGAGTGTATAATTTTATTTATGGTTTTGTTTTGGGAATTCATGGATTTATTCTTGGAGTATTTTGGGATGTAATAAATTTGTTTTAGTTAAAGTATCATTTTATTCCGTTGTTTTATTTGTGTGACCTAGTTATAAAGATCCCTTGTCCTTTAGACGGGGTGATATCCCCGACCCTAGCGGGCCTAGGTAGCGGGGTGTTACACAGTAGCTGCGATAAACTAATATTTATTTAATTTAATATTTTTATAAAGATTATTATTGCTTAATCCAATTCTACGTATTCCAAATACGCTTATACTATTAGTGTAAGTGGACTACTCACTGGTTAAAGGTAAACCATTCCCCATTTAGAAACCATAGTGTAATGATCTAAACCTTGATAAAGTGCCCAACTCCATCAGTCGATCAAGAATACTTTTTCACTTATGTATTAGTAGCCCATAATCTACACCTTACTATGAAAATACGACACAATCACGTAGATTACCTACTAATACATTTGGACCTTTAATGTGCAATATATAAAAACAAACAACCATTAACGAATAAAACTTTTATTAATTTTCAAAATACAGAAAAACATAGGCCATTTTGAGTATACATTCCAACAATCTCCTACTTGCACTAAATAGAGCTATGATAATCTATATGTGCCTACCTCTGTGACATCTAAGTGTCTTCGAAACACCTTCTCAGTCAAAGGCTTAGTAAATGGGTCCATCAAATTGTTTGTAGAGGAAATCTAGTCAACCCCTATCTCCTATTTCTGGATGAACTCCCAAATCAAGTGATACTTCCTCTTAATGTGCTTGTCCTTTCGGTGGTTTCTTAGCTCCTGATATTGTGACTGAAGGATGAAAATGGTAATAATAATGTAACCGAAAGCATGCTTACAGAACGAAAAAATTTACCTCTGTGTTTGAATGACCTTATTAGCACTGAAGAAGATGTCTGTATAATGTGTCCGGATTTGGGTATAAAAATCATATAAAAACTAAGCATAATTCCCAATTAAATTTACATTAAAACGTTAACCCCAAATTATATATATGAGCAAGCGTACTCATTATTAACATAGCATAGGGTTCAAACGAGTGTCGATTCTCAAGGAATAAGTATACATTAATCACCTTTCTTTCATTGTTTAACCGACTCGATAAAGTGAAAAAGAAATAAAAATAAAAATAAAATAAAATAAAAATATATACATGTCAAGGATGTAGAATTATGTAATTCAAACCATTATTTTGACAAACATGATCTTAAAGAACTCAACCATCATCATAACTAATTATTCCCTTGGCATCATGAATGATTAAGATAGACTCACTTCTTTTTCAATCCATGAAATCACTATCTTCTAGACAAATTAGCATCACGTATTCTGTCTCAACTAATTCACCCAAAAGATGCATTAAACATAATCCTTGATTAAATCTCAATATTCTGGCAAACTTAAAGCATGAAATTAACCAATAAATTCATATTCTGGCATACATTAATTAATCTTTAATTATTTTGTTCTTCGCAATCAACCTCTTTTTCAAGCAATTTAAGAGACAACAAATATGAAACTAACAAATTGAAACCACCATCAACCTCTTTTTCAAGCAAGTTAACGGAAAGAAATAACAAATCAATCTCGTAATAGGCACAAGTAATTAAATATCAAGAAGAACAATCAATTACTCAAAAGATCAAATAAATCTAACAATCATGAATATCTAAAACAATGTCAAATTATAATAAAATAATTAACATATCATTGTTCAAGAAAAAGAAAACAAAGTAAAAGAAAGCACTCATAAACAAGCCTCCTTCTTCTTCCTTTGAAGACCTTCTTGCACAACCCTTCTTGAATTGAAGAATTCCTCCTTTGATTTGAGTGATTTTTTATGATAATCAATGAATTCTCCCATTTTCCTTTGTATTTTTCATCTATTTATAGGTTTGGGAAGTGTCTAAACTCATTGGTGTAATGTTCTTGGCCGAGTAGAAGTTGGAAGATACTAAAACTCCACAGATTACCAAAAATTGCGTATAAAAATCACAATCCTGCCTTTTCCTCAGAGCATAGCCGGCGCTGCCTTGGCTCTCGGAGCCGGCGCCGGTTATGTTCTGTTTCTCTATTCGTTCGCCGATTTTTTTCTCGAATTTTGCACAATGTAGTCCAACATGCAGTCGGCACCGCCTTGGCTCTTTGAACCAGCGCTGGTTCCATTCTGTTTCGTTCTATTTTGACAATTTTTTTGTCATCTCGAAGTTCGTGTCAACAGTGCATGGCCGGCGTCAGTTCCAATGTCCTAGCCGGTGTCGCCTCTCCTCTATTTTGCAACGTTTTTGCTATGTTTTACCCAAAATATTTGTAATAATGAACAAAATACCTTTCCATGGGTAAAATCTCAAATATGAAGGAATATGACTAGTTATTGAATAAAATGTATCACAAAAGAACCTCAAATAACTAGGAAAAGTATAACTAATTTAGCCCCTATCACTGTACTAGGATGGTTGAAACTACTGGATCACGTCCTTGTAAATGTCGATTTCGTCTCATTCACGCGAAACTTTTGAGCTTACGAAATGATGCTTTTTCTTCTGCCAATGAAGGCTTACAGAATGTTGGGTTTACTTCTCTATAGCCTCTATGTTTCATTCACAGACTTAGCTATATTTCCACCTTGGTAGTAATTGCATTTCTTTTCTTTTCATCAATTCACAGAAAGAGAGTGACCAACAACACGAAACAAAAAGCACCTTACTTTCTATTATCTTCTCACGCCAAACAATATGGGATCTATCCCGTGTTGTTTTTTATTATATTATATTATATTATTATTATTTAAATTTTATTTACCCTTGATCTTATTCATTGGGTAAGATAAAATTATTTACTCTTAGGCTTGAACACCTATAAATAATAAGTCTCAATTATTTATTTTTTAGGCTTCATAAAACAGCACAATAAATAATTAATAAGCCCAAATAGACCAATATAAAATATCAGGCATTTTATCTAGTTTATACCTAGATTAATTTTTTAATTATTCAATTTGGACCTTGGGCCTTAAATAATTAATTAACAATTAAACTAGATAAAATATATACTCTCGCTTGGGCCTTTTATTTTATTCTAATCCAATAATAAATTAGACTACTTAAATAAAATAAAATAAAATCATAATTTTCAAGACCAATTTCTTAACCCAAATTTGTTAGAACTTAAGGGCTATTCCGGGGATCAAAAGACACATCGCCTTGGCTACTAAAATAACTAAAATAATCTTGCTATATAAATAGTTATATTTTGTATTTTAAATATTTTCTAATATCACCATAAGAAAATATTGACCCCAAGAATAATGCTGCGTTAGCAAAGTCTTCGATCTGCAGGTGTAATGACTAAAATACCCCTCCACGCATCGCCGTGCATTTAGAGAGAAGGAGTGTACTAATACCTCTCTAATAAACATCTACTATCCTTAGACCTTTAGTCCAATGATCTATGACTCTTGGAATGTTTTCACTTTCCAATGGAGCTACATTAAAGTAAACATTCAAGTCATGTTCTCCAAGGTTTTGAATATTTAGATTATTTAAATAGTCACAAGAGGCGATATAGCGCAGAAGTTATTTTGTACAAATCTGTTTTAACTAACTAGTCACATATACTCAACATACAAATATATCGATTCTACGAAAGAACCTCAATTACAACATATCAAAGTACATATTTCCAACTTCGTCAGACCACCAACTTATACTCAAGCGGTAGAGTATTAGTCCACGCTGTAGCAGTAATAGTCTGGGTTTCTTCTAAATAGTACTTTTAGAAACCGCTATTACAGGTCCTGTTCTACATATTCGAAATACGCTCATGCTATGAAGTGAAGTGAGTGGACTACTCACTGGCTAAAGGTAAGCCATTTCCTATTTAGAATTTATAATATAATAACCTAAATATGATAAGATTTTCATTCTTATCAATTGGTTAAAAACAAACTTTTATGTGTTAAGTAACCCGTGATACATACCTTACTGTGAAAGAGTACTATTCACATGGATCACTTACTTAAACATAATGGGTCCTTTCCAAACGTAAATCATATACAAATAAAATGTACTTTCACAAACAAATTTTGAGAATAAATTCTTTTATTAATAAAATCAAAAATTACAGTAGAAAACTAATTTAGAGGGCATATATTCCAACAATTTCCCACTTGCACTCTAAGACTAAGAAAGTCCGTAGGTGCCCATCCCTATGGCGTTTAAGTGTCTCTTAAAGACTCTCTCAGCCAAAGGCTTGGTAAAGGGATCTGCTAGGTTGTTTTCCGAAGTTATCTATTCCATCGTGATTTCCCGTCTCTGAATGAAATCCTGGATCATATGGTACTTCTTCTAGATATGCTTGCCCTTCTTGTGGTTCTTGGGTTTTTTAGATTGTGAGACTACTCTAGAGTTATCTCAATACACCACAATTAGTCTGTCCATGTGTAATACAACTCCAAGCTCTGAAAGGAACTTTCAGAAGCTAGACTGCTTCTTGGGATGCTTCCGAAGCTGCTATATACTCAGCTTTCATGATTGAGTCAGCAATACAAGATTGCTTGATACTCTTCCATGAAACAGTTCCTCCAGACAAGGTAAAGACATATTCACTAGTAGATTTTCTCTCATCCTTATTTGCCTAAAAATCTGAGTCTGTATATCCAGTAGAAACCAAGTCGTCAGCCCTATAAACCACCATATAATCTTTCGTACCATTGAGGTACTTGAGAATATGCTTTACAGCTTGCCAATGAACCTGCCCAGGGTTTGACTAATATCTGCTAACTACGCCTACGGCAAAGCAGATATATAGCCTAATGCACAGCATGGTGTACATGAGACTTCCCACAGTCGAAGCGTAGATAATCCTATTCATCCTGTCTTTTTCCTCTCGAGACTTAGGACAATTTTTAGAACAAAAAGACAACACATGTCTACAATGGATTAGAGCTCTCTTGCATGAATCCATGCTAAACTTAGCCAACATCTTGTCAATGTATGTCGTTTGGCATAATCCTAACATTCGCTGCTTCCTATTTCTAAGAAGCTTTATCTCGAGAATGTAGCTGGCTTCTCCCAAGTCCTTCATACTAAATTGATTAAACAACTAAATCTTAGTAGATGACAATGTTCCTACATTATTCCCAATAAATAGAATGTCATTCATATATAGGATAAGAAAAATCATATTTATGCCTTCCAATTTCCTGTACACGCATGGTTTATCCTCATTTTGAATGAAACAGAAACACTTTACAGTCTTATAAAAACGAATGTTCCATATTCTAGATGCCTGCTTAAGTCCATAAATGGACTTTTTAAGCTTGTAAACCATATGTTTCTGGCCTTTAGCAATGAAACCTTCCGGTTGGGACATATAGATGTCTTCATTAAGATGGCCATTAAGAAATACCGTCTTGACATCCATTTGCCATATCTCATAGTTGAAATGACATGCAATGGCAAGGAGGATACGAATGGACTTAAGCATGACTACTAGGGAAAAGGTTTCCTTATAATTGATTCCCTCTTTCTGAGTATACTCTTTCGTTACAGGCTTAGCTTTGAAGGTTTCCACCTTCCCATCTGCTCCCCTCCTCCTCTTATATAGCCACTTATATCCAATGAGTTTTATCTCTTCAGGTGAAGTTACATGATCCCAAACCTGATTGTAGCATATAGACTCAATCTTGGCTTTCATTACTTTATGCCATAGATTTGCATTAGCATCAGCAATAGTCTCCTCATATCTAGTGGGATCTTGTTCCTGATGGTTAGAGACCAGCTTAAAAGCCTCTCCTGTATATATTTCTGGTACTTTAGATACCTTCCCACTACAATGGAGCTCTGTTTGTACAAGTTCTTGAGGCTGTGCCTCTGCTTGTCCCATAATCGGATCTGAAGAAGTTGATTCTAAAGATAACTTCTCCTTGAGTTCTAACTTTGTTGAACCTTTATTGGAAGTACTTTGATCATCTTCCAAGTATCTAGCATTAGTACTTATCAGTACTTTTTTATCCTTGGGATGATAAAACTAACTTTTTTTATCCTTTTTGGATACCCAACAAAGTAGCATAATTCTAATCTTGGTTCTAACTTGTTTTCCTTAATCAGTATATAAGTTGGATAACCTTATATCTTGAGATGATTTAGACTTGGCTTACATCCAATCCACATCTCATAGGGCGTCCTAGGTACTGACTTGGAAGCTACTAAGTTTAGAATGTATGCCACTGTTTCCAAGGCATATCCTTAAAAAGAGACCGGAAGAGTAGCATGAGACATCATGCTTGAGACCATTTCTATTAATGTCATGTTCCTTATCTCAACTACTCCATTCTGCTGGGATGTACCTGACGCAGAGAGTTGGGATTTTATCCCATGATGAACCATGTTATCCTTGAACTTACTAAGGAGGTACTCTCCACTACGATCCGATCATAAAGTTTTGATCAGTTTACCTGTTCGACGCTCCACTTCAGCCTTAAACTCTTTGACCTTGTTGAAAGAGCCAGACTTGTGTCTCATTAGGTAGACATAACCAAACCTTGTACAATCATCCATGAAAGTGATGAAGTACTCAAAACTCCCTTTAGCTTATGTAGACAAAGGACCACACGCATTAGTATGAACAAGGCCCAATATCTCCTTAGCTCTATAGCCTTTTGGTCATTTTTCCTATAAGGCAGGATTCACACTGAGGCCAACTTTTCAATCTTAATGAGCCCAAGGGCCCATCATGGAGTAACCTCTGAATCCTAATTGAATTAATATGACCCAACCTTAGATGCAAAAAATACGAGTCATTGACATTAGTCTTTTTCTTCTTACTTAAAGGTTCCATACATGCGCCTTATACGTAAAACTTCTCAATTTCTACTGATAGTAATATTAGAATGGAAAAAAAATAGATTATCTATGATTTATTAGCTTTGCAATTGAACTTAAATTCTGTTTAAAATCGGGTACATATAAAATACCCTTTAATACAACTACTTTATTACAATAAAAAATACAATCCAACTCTCCCACTGTAAGGGCCCATGCTCGTGCTCTATTTTCTACTCGTAGTCTATACTCGCCCTTCTGGAGTCTTCTTATCTTCATAAACCCCTACAAGGAATTACATATATAATCAGTGGCACTAGAATCAACAATCCAAGTGGAAGTTGATCCAACCATTGAAATTGACTCTAGATAGAGAACAATACTTATAGGATTTTTTTTGGCCTGGAGTTTGGACACTCCTTTTTCCAGTGTCCCTTCTGCTCGTACTTGAAGCATTTGCCTTTGGGCTTGTTGGGCTGGGTTCTTTGGTTGGGCTGGTGTATTTCCCTTCTTCTTCTTGAACTTCTTAGGCTTGGGTCCTGTTCTGGAAGAAAAAGTCCTAGCAATTATAGCCTTGGACTGTGTCTTTTTGACCTTCTTTACCACCTGGAGCTCTTTCATTAACTCGGTTAAACTTATGTTTAACTTGTTCATGTTATAATTTAACTTGAACTGAGTAAAAGAGTTCAGACGAGATTCGAGAACCTTGTCCACTTGGTTCTTGGGGTCAATTACAGCCCTTAAGACTTCTACTTCCTTGAAAGCAGCAATTATCTTGAGTATATACTCTCTGACTGATGCTCCCTTAGCCATCTTAATGTTGATGATCGTCCTAAAAGCCTTCTGCCTTGCGGGCCAGCTCTTATCTGCAAACATCATGGCTAATGATTGGCTAATGTCATATGCAGTAGCCATGTGCTTGTGTTTTGACTGGAGCACATTAGACATGGAGGCCAACATGTAGCATTAAGCTATCTCGTTGGCCTTCTTCCATCATTTCTCAGCCTCACGCTCCTCCGCGGTGGAACCCTCCCCAATAACAGAGCAGGTTTCAAAGAGGACATACTTATACTTCTCAGCAGTGAATATTATGTCCAAGTTCCTTTTTCAGTCTATATAATTTGGACCTGTTAGCTTATTCTCATAGAGAAGAACGGCCAAAAGACTAAAAAAACCTCCATTAACTATTTCTGAAAAATCAAAAATAAAAGAAAATTCAGTTTGTGAAAATACAAAATAATTTGTGACTTTATCCTCATATTAAATCCGATAATAGTTAAATCTATCACTATTATCTTTAATACACTTAATTTAGCTATTAGAAAAACTGACATAACTTCGTGAGAAGATTAACAGTTTTCTAAGCTAAGTGTATTAACCACCACAAATTAATTTCCTTTCTAGGTAATGATCTAGAAGATAACTCCATCGTGAGATGACCGTTTCTTATCATTTCCTATGGACATTCCTTGCACTATAATCTCTAACGTGGGCTGGCCGATCATAGTACGTGTCCCAGGTTATTAATTACATCTATCCGTTAGTTTTAGATCTTTGTGGTATCCCCATTCTATACGGGTTCACTCTTAAGGTGACGCAAGGGGACCCACGATTTTTAATGAGGATCTTGATGGAAGCCGTTGAAACCCTTCTCCCACTTAGTATTTTAAAATAAGGGTTTTGTTTTAGGAAAATATCTTTTAAAATTTTCCATTAAGTTTTCTTTTAACTCAAAATAAAATATCTAAACCCATAAAAATTTCTATGTCAAGGTTTATCCTCTTTGAGAAATTTTTTTCATGGATTAATTTTATTTAAGTTAATAAACTTAATAATTTCAAAAATTTCCAATAAAACTTTTGAGAGATTTTGATCTCAAGTTTAATTTGACAAAAATAATTTTTTGGTTAAAATTAAATCAAAATAGTTTTCTATTTTAATTCACAATAATATATAAATCCAAAATATTTTTTATGTCAAGGATAAAATTCTTTGAGAAAATAACCAAGAATTAATTTTTGTTTGAATTAAAATTAATCATTTGATTTAAGAAAAATATTTTTCTTTGTAAAAAATTCTCAAAGACTTTAGTCTTTGAGAAAATGCGCACATAAGGTACAAAAAGAAATAAGCATGCTAGAAAACTGTAAATATTTTCATACTTTTCTTTTCTTTTGACCTAAATGTCCAAATAATAGAATTAAACACATTAATTAATTAATGGTCTTGTTTAATCCTAAATTTTCTTTACTATTATTTTTCGTCCAAAATATTCAAAGAATATTAACTATTATAATAACAATAAATTCGCCTGGTATGGGACCAAAAATAATTTTTAAAAAAAAAATTCTGATCCAGTGCACCCGCCACACTAGATCACGGCCCATGGGAAAACCTATGGGCCGCGATCTGGGCAGGTGCCCGTGGCCCGGCCCATCTCTAGCCCTGCTACCGCGATCAAAATCGCTGACTGCGGCAATTGGTAATTGGCAATTTGCAATTTCAAATTGGTAATTGGCAATTTGCAATTCCTCGTAGAAGCCATGCTTCCGTGAGGAATCCATCCTCGCCAGCTGACGCCGTAGCTGGCTCGGCTCCTCTCACATCTGCGGTTCAGCTCGGTTCGGCTCGGCTCATCTTCTCCAGTATTTCTTGCAATTTTTCTTCTGCAATTTTGCATTTCTTCTTTTATTTTTTTCATCTAGAAAGAATGAAAAATCATTTAACAAGCTCGTATGCCCTTAAAAACAGTGGACTTACATGTTTCATTTAAGAAAGCAGTAAATTACAGTGTTTCTCTGCTTCCACTCGTGATGTTTACACAGAGACTATCCCATACCAGAAACGTGAAGGTTTACAGAAGACATCCAAAACAAATAATTTCTTATTTTAGTTAAGTCTAACATACTTCCTACATTTGCCAAACTATGGCTCTGGTACCACTTGAAGGATGAAAATGACAAAAATGATGAAACCGAAAGAATGCTTATAAAACGAAAAAAATTACCTCTATGTTTGAATAACCTTATTGGCACTGAAGAAGATGTCTGTACTAGGATGCTTGAAGCTACTGGATCACATCCTTGTAAATGTCGACTTCGTCTCAGTTACGCGAAGCTTTTGAGCTTTCGAATGATGCCCTTTCCTCTGCCAGTGAAGGCTTACAAAATGTTTCGGTTTGCTTCTCTATAGCCTCTGTGTTTCATTCACAGACTTAGCTATATTTCCACCTTGGTCTTGATTGCATTTCTTTTCTTTTCATCAGTTCACAGAGAGAGAGAGACCAATAATATGAAACAAAAAGCACAATGCTTTCTGTTATCTTTTCACGCTAAAATAATACGGGATTCATCCCGTGTTGTTTTTTTATTATATTATATTATTTTTTAAATTTTATTTTATCCTTGGTTTTATTCATTGGGCCAGATAAAATTATTTACTCTTGGGCTTGAACACCCATAAATAATAAGTCCCAATTATTTATTTTCTTGGTTTCATAAAACAACTCAATAAATAATTAACAAGCCCAAATAGACTAATATAAAATATCAGGCCTTTTATCTAGTTTATACCTAGATTAATTTTTTAATAATTCAATCTGGACATTAGGCCCTGAATAATTAATTAACCAATTAAACTAGATAAAATATATACTCTATACTCTCTCTCTCTAACCTTTTATTTTATTCCAGTTCAATAATAAATTAGACTACTTAAATAAAATAAAATAAAATCCATAATTTTCAAAACCAATCCCTTAACCCAAATTTGTCAGGACTTAAGGGCTATTTCGGGGATCAAAAGACACATCGCCTTGGTTACTAAAATGACCAAAATATCCCTACAATATAAATAGCTATATTTTGTATTTTAAATATTTTCTAATATCACCACAAGGAAATATTGACCCTAAGGATAATGTTGCGTTAGCAAAGTCTTCGACCTATAGGTGTAATGACTAAAATACCCCTCGAGGCATCACCGTGCATTTAGAGAGGATGAGTGTACTAACACATCTCTAATAGACATCTACCATCCTTAGACCTCTAGTCCAATGATCCACGACTACTAGAATGTTTTTATTTTTCAAGAGAGCTGCCCTAAAGCAAACATCCAAGTCATGTTCCCCAGGGCCCTGAATATTTAGATAATTTGAACAGTTACAATGGGCGATATAGCTCAAAAGCTATATTGTACAAGTCTGTCTTAACTAACTAGTTACATATACCCAACATACAAGTATATCGGCTCTACGAAAGGATCTCAACTACAGAATATCAAAGTACATGCTTTCAGCTTCGTCAGATTACCAACTCATACTCAAGTGGTAGAGTATTAGTCCACATTGTAGCAGTAATAGTCTAAATTTTTTCTAAATAGTACTTTTAGAAACTACTATTACAGGTCTTGCTCTATGTATTTGAAATACGCTCATGCTATGAAATGAGTGGACTACTCACTGGTTAAAAGTAAGCCATTCCCTATTTGGAATTCATAACACAATAACCTAAATATGATGAGATTCCCATTCTCATCAATCGGTTAAGAACAAACATTTATGTGTTAAGTAACTTGTGATCCATACCTTACTGTGAAAGATTACCATTCACATGGATCAAATGAGTAATTTCCAAACGTAAATCATATACAAATAAAATGTAAATTCACAAACAAATTTTGAGAATAAATTTTTTATTAATAAAATCGACAATTATAGTAGAAAACTATACTAGAGGGCAAATATTCCAACAGTGACATAGCTCCAGTATTGTTACGATATAGAGTAATGGGCATATCCATTTGTGGTACAACTCTAAGTTCTAGGAGGAACTTTTGGAGTCAAATCACTTCTTTAGAAGCTTTTGAAGCTGTTACACACTCAACTTCTATGGTAGAATCAACAATGCAAAATTATTTAACACTCCTCTATGAAATAGCCCCTCCAAACAAAGTGAAAATATATCCATTAGTGAATTTTCTTCTATTTTTATCTGTCTGAAAATTTGAGTCCGTGTAACTGGTAGGAACTAAGTCATCGGTCCTATAAACAAGCGTATAATCCCTCGTTCCTTTTAGGTACTTAAGAATATGCTTACAGCTTGCCAATGTTCTTCCACTGGGTTTGACTGATACCTGCTAACCATGCCGACTGTAAAGGAGATATCCGGCTTTGTACAAAACATGGCATACAGAGACTTCCCACTACCGAGGTATAGGGAGTCCTACTCTCTTCTTTTCTTTTTCTTCTTGTATCTTAGGACACTGTTTGGAAGATAAGGTCAATCAGTGTCTAAAGGGTATGATTGCCCCTTTACACTAATTCATGCTAAACTTGGCTAATATCTTGTTAATATAAGTAGATTGGGATAAACTTAACATTTTTTGCTTCCTATTTCTAAGAAGTTTTATTCTAAGAATGTAGCTAGCTTCTTCTATATTTTTTATGCTAAATTGACTTGATAGCTAAATCTTTATGGATGACAATATCCCTACATCATTTCTAATAAGTAGAATGTCGTCTACATAAAGTACCATAAAAGACACGTTGTTACCATCTATCTTCCTCTACATGTATGGTTCATCCACGTTTTATATGAAACCATAAGACTTTATAGTTTCATCAAGACGTATGTTCTATACTCATTATGCTTGTTTAAGTCCATAAATGGACTTCTTAAGCTTGCAAATTATATGCTTTTGGCCTTTTGCAATAAAGCCTTCAGGTTTGGTCATGTAGATATCTTTGCTAAGATAGCCATTAAGAAAGACTGTCTTGATATTCATTTGCTATATCTCGTAGTCATAGTGACATGCGATGATCAAGAGAATGCGTATGGATTTAAGCATGGCAAGATGTGAAAATGTATCCTCATAATTAATCTCTTCTTTTTTAGTATAACCTTTTGCACCTAACCTTACTTTAAAAGTTTCTACCTTTCCATCCGCACCTCACTTTCTCTTGTATACCCACTTGTACCCTATGGTTTTAATCCTTTCAGGTGCAATAATAAGATCCCAAACTTAATTAAGATATATAGACACAATCTCGGCATCTATTGCTACTTACCATTTGTCTGCATCAACATCAGTAATGGTCTCATCGTATCTAGTGGGATCTGGTTCTTGATGGTCAGAGACTATCTTAAAGGCTTCTCCAGTCTATCTTTCAAGAATCCTAGAAATTCTCCCACTACGAAGTAGTTCATTTTGTATAGGAACATCTGGCTGTACCTTTTTAGGTTCTTCAATTGGGGTCCTTGAAGTTGAAGTATCAATCAACTTCTTTTCCAATTCCACCTTACTCAAAACCTTAGTGGATACACTTTGTTCATCCTCCGAGTATCTAGCATGAGTATTAATAAGTACTTTTTGCTCTTGGGGATGATAAAAGTATCTACCCCTTGTTCTTTTTGGATATCCTACGAAGTAGCGCAATTCTGATCTTGGGTCTAGTTTACTTCTTTTAATTAGTACATATGCTGGACAATCACATACCTTAACATGATTCATACTAGGCTTTCGTCCAATCTACATATCATAGAGTATCTTAGGCATTGACTTGGAAGGCACTAAATTCAAAATATATGTTGTTGTTTCCAGAGCATATCCCCAAAAAGAAATAAGAAGAGTTGTATGACTTATCATACTTCTGACCATTTCTATCAACGTTATGTTTCTTCTCTCAACTGCCCTATTGTGCTAAGGAGTCCCAAGTGTAGTTAGTTGAAATACTATGTCTTGATGTGCTAAGTAGTCCTTGAATTCACTAAGGAGATACTTTTCACAATGATCTGATCTTAGTTTTTTTATTACCCCAGCTTTAACCTCTTTGAATTTATCAAAAGAGTCAGACTTGTACTTCATGAAGTAAACATAACAAAAATTCGTGTGATCATCTGTGAATTGATGAAGTATTCATAACCTCCTCTAGCAGATGAAGATATAAGACTGCAAATATTAGTATGAACTAACTCCAATATTTCCTTAGCCCTATCCGCCTTTTGAGTAAAGGACCCTTTGGTCATTTTACCCATTAGATAAGATTCACACTAAGGCTATTTCTCTAATTTTAATGAGTCCAAAAACCCATTTGGATTAATATCTAAATCCGATTAGGAGTTATATGTCTTAATCTCAAGTGCCATAAATAAGAGTTATTTAATGTGGCCTTTCTCTTCTTATTATTAGGTTCCATCTAAGTATTATTTATTTAAAAATTAATAGAATTAATATAGAAAAGATTCCCATACATGTTTTCAGAACTAATAAATTTCTATTTCTACTGATTGAAATGCCTGAATGGAAAGAAACAGAACATCCTTGATTAATCAATCTTAAAACTAAAATCAAATTATGTTTAAAACTAGAAACATATAAAATATCTTTTAAAAGTAAAATCCTATTACATTCAAATAAAAGCTCCAAGTCTCCCACTACTTCGGCTCATACTTATGCTTCGGTACCCACTCTTAGTCTATGCTCTCTTCTACTGAGTTGCCTTATCCTACTGAACCCTTGTAAGAAGTTACAGATATGGTCAGTGGCTCCGGAATTAATAATCCAAGTGGATGTGGCCCAACTAACAATATATACTCTAAGATAGAGTAATACCTGAAGTGGACTTGGCCAAGAAGTCTGGACAATCCTTCTTGAAGTGTCCTTTTTTGCCACACTTGAAGTTCTCTTGTCACTAGACTTGGACGGACCGGGTTTGGATCCTTTTGGATGAGCCCCTGCATTATTTTGGACTTTTTTCTTTTTGAACTTCTTGGGCTTAGGCCTAGTTCTAGAAGATGAATCAGAATGAGTAACCAAAAATCTTTGACTCAGACTTCATTATTTTCTCAGCAACCTAAAGTTCTTTCATCAACTCTGGAAAAATACATACTCAACTTATTCATGTTATAATTTAACTTGAACTGAAAGTGCGAATTTGGCAAAGTCTCAAGAACTATGTCAATTTGGCTCTCAACATCAATTGTTGCCCCTAGGACCTTGCCTCCTCAAAGTGAGCAATCATCTTGAGCATGTACTCGCAAACTGATACCCCCTTAGCCATCTTAGTATTCACAATTGCTTTAAAAGCTTCTTGCTTTGTGGACCGACTCTTGTCAGTAAACATGGTACGCAATGATACATTGATGTCATATGCAATAGGTATGTTTTCATGCTTAGACTGGAGAATATTGGACATGGAAGCCAACATATAGTATCGAGCCATTTCATTAACTTTCGTTTATGCCTTCTCAGTCTCACGATCTAGGTCCATGGAATCTTTCTCGATTTCAGGATAGAGGTCGGTCAGAACATATTTGTACTTCTTTGCAGTGAGTAATATATTCAAATTTATTTTTCAGTCCACATAGTTAGGTCCAGTTAACTTATTCTCCATGAGAATAATAGACAAAGGACTAAATCAGACATTTTTGTTGATTGGAAAAAAAACTCATTCAGAAAAATATTTGTTTTGAAAAAACATATAGATATGCACATTTAAAACATTATATTATTTTCATGATATAGTTAACCTATTAAAACCATTATAAAAAAATAAAAAATTTGGCTCTTAGAAAAATTGACAGAGTTTCGTAAGAAGGTTAACAATTTTCTAAGTTACGTATATAACCATTACAAATTAAACTTACTTGATAGGTAATGATCCAGAAATAGTTATATCAATAGGATGGTCACTACTTTCACCACCTACGGATAATCCAGCATTAATGCCTCTAACGATAGGTTGGCCAATAGTAATACTTATCCTAGGCTTTAATTATAATTCCTCTGTTAGGTCTAGATTCTCATAAAAATCTATCCTATAGGGGGTCATGCTTAGAATGACACAAAAAAATCTACAATCTCTAACATGAATCTGTGGTGGAAGCCGTGGGGCTGTTGGAACCCCTCGCCCACTTAATTTTTTTTGAAGGTTTTTAGGAAAAATGTTTCTTTAAAATCAATTGATTTTTATTAACTTTAGTGAAAACCCAAAAATTCAACCATTATTCTCTATGTCAAGGATAAAACCCTTTAAGAGAATAAATTATGAAATTTTTATTTCACTACTTAAGTTAAAACTATTTTTCCAGGAACTAAATTTAAAATGCTTAAATTCAATATTATTCTCCATGTTAAGAATAAAACCATTTGGAAGAATAAACCATGAATTTATTTTAAATTACTCAGTTCCATTTTAAAAATGTTTTCCTTAATTATTTTATCTAGAGAAAAAATTAATTTCTAAAAAATCTTTGTACATTTGATCACAAAATTGAATAAAATAGACATGCTCCAAAAATAAACTTTGTATATGCTATTTCTAACCTTTAATTCTTATGTGACTAAATAATGAATTAAACATCGTAATAATAATAAAATTAAAATGATCTTGTTTAATCTTTAGGCGGTTTCGCCTTTACTAACTATTTTCATGTAATATTATTTAAATTAATGAATAAAGCATTGCAAGAAAATAACCTCATGTGATATGGGCCCTAAAAGAAAAGAAATTATAAAGAAAATTAAGAAAAAAAATGTCTTCAGAAAACCCAAACCGGAGCCTACGACCCGAACCGGTAGCTACTGGAAAAACCGGTCCACTGTTTGAGCAAACAAGGCCTAGCTTCTCTACAACCATTCACGGCTTCAGGGAGTAAAATCCCCAAAGCCAACCATTGCTTCTGAGAAACCGTGCGTGACTCTAGGGAGAAAATCTCCTAGAGGCCACCCGTGGCTTCCAGCGAGCTAGCCACGGCTTCTGGGAGAATTTCTTCTCCTATTTGGCCACAGCTTAGCCCCCAACTGGCTGCGGTTGGCCCCTTCTATGTGCCTCTGTTTTTTTTCAGTTTTTCTTCCATTTTTGTCTCTTCTTCAAGCTTTCCTTCAGGGTTTTTTGTGTGTTGATCTAGGCACCCATTTCGTATTAGAATTCGTAAAACAAATTAAAATACAATTTCAAACACCTATGCCTTTTAAAATGAGGTGTACATGATAGGGGTTAAATTAGTCATACTTTTCCTAGTTATTTAAGGTTCTTTTGTGATATATTTTGTTCAATAACTAGTCATATTCCTTCATATTTGAGATTTTACCATTGGAAAGGTATTTTATTCATTATTTCAGATTTTTAGAGTAAAACGAAGCAAAAACGTCGCAAAGCAGAACCAAGGCGGCGCCGGCCAGGACAGAGGAACTGGCGCCGGCCATGCACTGTTGACACGAACTTTAAGGTGACAAAAAATTGGTGAAACAAAATCGGAACAAAATGGAATTGGCGCCGGCTCCAGTAGCCAAGGCGGTGCCAGCTGCATTTTGGAATACATTGTGCAGAATTCGAAAAAAAAAATCGGCGAACGAGTGAAGAAATAGAACACAACCGGTACCGGCTCCGAGAGCCAATGCGGCACCGGCTGTGCCCTGAAGTTAGGGCGGTGCTTGATTTTTCTACGCGATTTTTGGTAATCTGTGGAGTTTTAGTATCTTCCAACTTCTACTCGACCAAGAACATTGTACCAACGAGTTTAGACACTTCCTAAACCTATAAATAGATGAAAAATACAAGGGAAAAGAGGAGAATTCATTAATTATCATAGAAAATCACTCAAATTAAAGGAAGAATTCTTCAATTCAAGGAGGATTGTACAAGAAGGTCTTCAAAGGAAGAAGAATGATGCTTGTTTATAAGTGCTTTCTTTTACTTTGTTTTCTTTTTCTTAAAAAATGATATATTAATTATTTTATTGTAATTTGATATTATTTTAGGTATTCATGATATTTAGAGTTATTTAATCTTTTGATTTATTGATTATTTTTCTTGGCATTTAATTACTCGTGCTTATTACGAAATTAATTGGTTGGTTATTCCTATTAATTCGCTGAGACCAAAGGGGTTGATGGTGGTTGCACTTTATTAATTTCATATTTTTGCCTGTTAACTTGCCGAGACCAAAGGGGTTAATTGATGAGGACTAGGTAATTAAAGATTAAAGATTAATTGATGTTTGCCGAGACCAAGGATTCATTAGTTAATTTCATGTTTTAAATTCGCCGAGACCAAGGGAATTTAACCAAGGATTGTGTTTAATGCATATTTTAGATAAGTTAGTTGAGACGAGACCAAATGATTCTAATTTATCTAGAAGGTAGTGATTTCATAGATTGAAAAAGAAGTGAATCTATCTTAATCCTTCATGATGCCAAGAGAATGATTAGTTATGATAATGATTGAGTACTTTAAGATCATGATTGTTAAAATAATGGTTTGAGTTACATACTTCTCCATCCTTGACATGTATATATTTTTATTTTATTTATTTTTCACTTTATCGAGTCAGTTAAATAATGAAAGAAATGTGATTAATGTATACTTGTTCCTGGAGGATCAACACTTGTTTGAACCCTATGCTCTGTTAATGATGAGTATACTTGCTCATATGTGTAATTTGAGGTTAACATTTTAATGTAAACTTGATTGGGAATGTGTTTAGTTTTTATATAATTTTTATACCCAAATCCGGACATATCAAGTTTTTGGCGCCATTGCTGGGGAACAATATCATGAAAGTTTGGATTTTGTTGATTTAACCATGTAAATATGTAAATATATACAATTGTTCTTTTCGCAAAAATGTGCTATCTTTTGTATCTTGTGTATTTGTGTATACCCTTGTAACTTAACCTACTAACTTTGACTATGTTCTATTACTAGCTTTGTAATCTTGTAATTTTGTGTTGTACTCATGAATTCTGTTATCTAACTTTCGTCTTATTTTTGCTAGGTGTTAGCCTTGGTACATGATCCAATGACTTGAAGGTGATATAGTAGATTTTGTTTTGTTTCATTTTTATTTCTTTCTTCATGAATTAAATTGCATTATTCATCATTACTGCATGTTCATCATTTTTATTTCATTAAAAAAAAAAAATAGTGTATTGATGATAGATTGGCAAAATTACAAACTAACATTGATGTTTTTAGTGAGACGTCATTATAAGCATTAGTGAATTCTTTTGTCGCCAATACAAATTCATCTGTTCAGTGGCATAAAGCAGTATCCTAATGATTGAGCTATCAAAGAACATAACTAGCCAAGTTGGCTGAGGATGCCATAAAGGCCCATATGCTTGAACAAGAGATTCTCCAAGGAAATGAGAGAGGATACGAGGACCAATTGTCAAATGTAGAAAGGGAGGTATTCAATTCTATTCTACGTGTTGATAATTCTAATCTCTCTTTATCACATGATTATTTAGGATCCCCTCAATTCTTGGAGAACAATAGTCCCAAGGATGATGTATGGAGTTTAACATGCCTCAAGAAGTTAGATTTATCATTCACTCTAAGAAACCCTTTGAGGATGTTGACGAATTCTACCCTTCACCCTAATTTCAGGGAGGTAACTTGGTATTTGTAGAAGCATTGAAAAGTAAGGATTGCCTAATCCCATCTTTAAGTACTCAAACACTAAGTTTAAAGGGGTATTTTAAATTATAAAAATTCTTTTGAAGGGTTAATCGGTGATTTCAAGCTTGATGCATTCTTTAGAAACCATATACACTTATATGTTGACAACAATATTTGTGTATCTAAAGAAATGTTAAAGAAAGAGGTGTATGTGTTTTGCTTTAGTGAAAAAAACAAAATTATTTTCATGAACCTTCCATTTTTCAAAATTCTCAATTCTTTATTTTACATTCATCATGCTTATCTTCTATTTTGAGCTTTAATTTCTTTCCAAAAGGTTTGCTGAGGAAGCATGATGGGTGTAGAGAGTTTTTGTTTTATTTTTATTATTTTAGTCTTTTTCTTTAGTTTGTTTTATTTTATTTAGGTATGTTTTTATTTTATTATTATTTTTCGTGTACTTTTATTTGTGATTTATTTTACAGGAATAAAGTCCTCTTGGACAAGCCATTCTTTTTACCTCAAGTTTGGATATCTATTGGAGCATTATTGCACTTGAGAAGTATTACTTAAACTTTCTAATCCATTATTATTTTTGGTCCCTTTGGAGATGCTTTCTTATATTTATTTTTTGCTAATGAGGATATTGCCTAATTTAAGTATTGGGGAGTGGTTTGGAGATATATTTTGTCTAAGTTTTTATCAATTTTGTTTTAAGCACAAAGTATGGTAGTATTTTCTTTCTTCTCTTTTCCTCTTTTATTTTTGGTCCCATGGCAATAGTTCCTTGCTCTATTTGTTTGGCCATTGAGGACAATGTCCAATTTAAGTGTGGGAGAGTGGTTAGAATGAGAATTCTTCTATGCTTTATTTATCTTGACATTCTTCTTTGAACCTTTTGAGTAGATTTTTCAAAACTTTTTCTGATTTTCTTTGAGATTTCAAGCTATATTTTTAATGCATATCTTTATGATGGATTATAGAGCATATGTTCTAGATCATTTATGGCTTATGCATGACTTTTTGCATTCATCTGAACGAAGTAGTTCTTGATCTAATGCTTGACATTATTCTTAAACTTGTTTTTCTACTAAAATTCATGGAGTATTTTAGAACTTACTTGAATATCTCTTGAGGCAAAATAGGAAAGACAGTCATGATTTAACTTAGGGATGACGGTAATAGACCTTCTTTGGATTGTTTGAGCTTTTCAAGCCTACCTATTTTATATTATCCTTAGTGCCTAGTTTGAGCCTAAATTGTTGATTGCTTTCTTTAAAATCCATCACAATATTTTGTCCATTACTTGTTTCTGAGAGTTTGAATAAAATTTTCAAATCTTTATGCTCTTGATGGATGAAAGTATATGTAAGAGAATGTTGAGGAAGAGTACTTGGAGAAAGATCATGACTTGTTACTTTCAGTCATGGATCAATAATGAATTGAGCTGGAAAGAGAAAAGAAAGCAAAGAAAGAGAAGAAAAAGAAATGAAAGGGAAGAAAAGAAAGAGAATAGAAGAATTGAAGAAAATGAAAACAAAACAAAAAGCTGCTAGAAAGAATTGAAAGAGAAGAAGTGAGGAAAGAAACTGAGAAAGAAAAGAAAAGCAGCAGTAAGAGTGAAAGTAAGAGAGAAAAGAAAGAAAAGAAAATTTTTTGAAAGAAAAAGAAGAAAAGAAAAGATCACAAATGGAATGGTGATTGAGTTGTAAAAAGTTAAGTTCGTATAAAGTACTTGACACTATTGCTGAAAATTTGAGTGATCTTGTGTAAGAAATAGAGAAGAGTGGATGAGAAAAAAGTAAGAGAAAAAATGCAGGATTTGCTTGAGTTGAGTTGTAAGTTCTGAATAAGGTTATGGTTTGATTGATTTTTGGAATAGGAGAGAAAGAAGAGTTTGGAAATTATTGATTCATTTTATTGCAAACTCTCATCTTCTTTGGTATTTGATTCTCCTATATCCTTCATTTGATAAGGTACATTACAAGCTTAAAAGTCCTACTTGATCTAAGTAGAATCATGATATGTCTTGAATTAGTGGAGAGAGTTATGAAAATTAAGCCTATGGAATGCAATTCTTTTTGAACTAAATTATTTCCAATAGTTTGAGAATATTGTCAAGTATTGAAACGGTTCTACTAAGTCATTAGTCACTTACACAAGTCTTGCATTGGTTGTGAAAGATATAGTAGCATGTGTTTTATGTTCTTGAATGAAGAAAGTGTTGAAAATATTGTTTTGAAATTGATTGAGTGACTTGATGAAACCTTGTGTTTTCTTACTTGTTCTTGATACTTTGCTTGAGGACAAGCAAAGAGCTAAGTGTAGGAGAATATGATAGGGGCTAAATTAGTCATACTTTTCCTAATTATTTAAGGTTCTTTTGTGATACATTTTGTTCAATAACTAGTCATATTCCTTCATATTTGAGATTTTACCCTTGGAAAGGTATTTTGTTCATTATTTTAGATTTTTAGGGTAAAACGAAGCAAAAAAAGTCGCAAAGCAGATCTAAGGCGGCACCGGCCAGGACAGAGGAACCAGCGCCGGCCATGCACTGTTGACACGAATTTTGAGGCGATAAAAAATTGGTGAAACAAGACTGGAACAGAGTGGAACTGGCGCCGACTGCATTCTAGAATATATTGTGCTGAATTTGAAAAAAAAATCGGCGAACGAGTAAAGAAACAGAACATAACCAGCGCCGGCTCCGAGAGCCAAGGCAGCGCCGGCTGTGCCCTGAAGTTAGGGCGGTGCTTGATTTTTCTACGCGGTTTTTGGTAATCTATGGAGTTTTAGTATCTTTTAACTTCTACTCGTCCAAGAACATTGTACCAACAAGTTTAGACACTTCCTAAGCTTATAAATAGATGAAAAACACAAGGGAAAAGGGGAGAATTCATTGATTATCATAAAAAATCACTCAAATCAAAGGAAGAATTCTTCAATTCAAGGAGGGTTGTACAAGAAGGTCTTCAAAGGAAGAAGAAGGAGGCTTGTCTATGAGTGCTTTCTTTTATTTTGTTTTCTTTTTCTTGAACAATGATATGCTAATTATTTTATTGTAATTTGATATTGTTTTAGGTATTCATGATATTTAGAGTTATTTGATCTTTTGATTTATTGATTGTTTTTCTTGGTATTTAATTACTTGTGCTTATTACAAAATTAATTGGTTGGTTCTTCCCATTAATTCGCTAAGACCAAAGGGGTTGATGGTGGTTGCACTTTATTAATTTCATATTTGTTGTCTGTTAACTCGCTGAGACCAAGGGGGGTTAGTTGATGAGGACTAGGTAATTAAAGATTAAAGATTAATTTATGTTTGCCGAGACCAAGGATTCATTAGTTAATTTCATGTTTTAAATTCACCAAGACCAAGGGAATTTAACCAATGATTGTGTTTAATGCATCTTTTAGATAAGTTAGTTGAGATGAGACCAAATGATTCTAATTTATCTAGAAGGTAGTGATTTCATGGATTGAAAAAGAAGTGAATCTATCTTAATCCTTCAAGATGCCAAGAGAATGATTAGTTATGATAATGATTGAGTACTTTAAGATTATAATTGTCAAAATAATAGTTTGAGTTACATACTTCTCCATCCTTGACATGTATATATTTTTATTTTTATTTTCTTTTGTTTTATATTATTTCTTTTTCACTTTATCGAGTCGGTTAAATAATGAAAGAAAGATGATTAATGTATACTTATTGCTGGAGGATTGACACTCATTTGAACCCTATACTCTATTAATGATGAGTACACTTGCTCATATGTGTAATTTGAGGCTAACGTTTTAATGTAAACTTGATTGGGAATGTGCTTAGTTTTTATATAATTTTTATACTCAAATCCGGACACATTAGTACACGAATTCTATAGAAAGTGATTAAAAATAAATTATATGTGCCTATGCCTCCCATGCGCGAAATGTACACAAAATCTACCCATATCATAAACTACGAAGGATCCATACAATCACAAAGATCATACTTTCATTAGTAAAGGAACCACCTTTTCTGGTTATTAATCCTAAGCATTCTCCCAGATTAAACAATGGCTCTGATACCACTTGCAGAATCGCGACAAAAATAAACATGCAGCAAAAGACAACAAATTAAAATTTTTTTTCAAGCCAAAGTCTAGGAGTACATACTTCTAGGGCATTTAATTTGAATAATTGGAGTTGAATTCGAGTTTGCTGGCGCTTCCTCAACTGGAACGTCTACTTGTTCCACGAGTATACTTGCTAACTGTCGACTCATTCGCATCAAATACTTACCACGTTTGTTAACTCTTAACCTTCCAGAATATTTTCTAACCTTTATGGACCTCTACTGGTGAAAGTAGAACTAAGGTGAAAGATTGGAAGAAAAATGGAAGAGCTAAACGTTAAAGGAAAAATGACAGAGAAATGGTGCCTTGTTTTTGTTCAAAGGAAAAACAAACGAAAGCTGTTTTTCTAAATTTCAGCCAACCCCTATTAGGCACATGTGATGCCTTATAAAAGAAAACCCAGGTGACATATTATTCTTGATTACTAAAACAATCAAAATACCCCTACTAACGAATAGCGGTATTTTAATCATATAAAATATTTTATTTATCACCATATGAAAATATTAACCTTGAGAATAATATTACAAGTGTAGTATCTTTGACTTGTAGATGTAATGACGAAAATACCCCTTTACATAATACTCGTCATTGAGATAGGAAAAATGCACTAACACATTTCTCAATGACATCTACCATCCTTTGATAGTTAATCCGATAATCCATGACTTCCAAAATGTATCCACGACTTTCAGTATGTATTCACTTAGCATATGGAGCTACCCAAAAGTGTACATACTTAGTCACATTTTTCAAGGCCTTAGATTATTTAGATTATCCTAAACAATCACAAGGGGGTGATTTCTACACGTAATGAAGTATTGAAACTCTATTGTATAAGTCCATATCAATTACCTAGAGTTATACACCTAACGTATAAGGCTATTAGCCTTGTGATAAGACCTCACCCAACATACATCAAAGTATGCAAGTCCAACTTTACCAGACTACCTACTTATACTCAAGTTTTAGGGTATTCGTCCATGCAATAGTTGCGATAAACCAATCTTTATTTAGTTTAGTACTCCATTCGTTCCCTTTTATCTGTCTATTTTAACCAATTCATAAGTTTTAAGAAAAATAAGGTTTTTCGATTAATTAATTAATATTTTCTATTTTACCCTTAAAGAATCTCTCTCTTTATTAAGGAGTAATTAAATTCCAAAGTTTTATGTATGGTAAGCAAATTTAATTTACTTCCATTCCTACTACAAGTATACAATACTTATTGTATTAAAGAGGGATATTTGTGAAAAAATAACAATTAATATTGTCTTGATTTGCTAATGGGAAAAATAAATTAGGACAAACATCTTGGTTAAAATGGACAGATAAAAGGGGACGGAATGAGTACTTTTATAAATATTATTATCATGTGGTCCAGTTCTACGTATTCCAAATATTCTTACACTATTGGTATGAGTAGACTACTTACTAATTAAAGGTAAACTATTCCCTATTTAGAAACCATAGTGTAATGAGCTAAATTTTGATGAAGTGCCTAACTCCATCAATTGATCAAGAATAATTTTTTGTTTATGTGCTAGTGGCTCATAATCTACACCTTACTTTGTAAGCATAGCCCAATCAAGTAAATTACTTACTAACATTTTTAGACTTTTAATATACAATATATGTAAACAAATAACCATTAATGAATAAAACTTTTATTAATTTTCAAAATACAGAAAAATGTAGGCCATTTTGAGCATACATTCCAACACCAAGCATATTTTGTAATATCATCTTGCACGACATGGCATCCCATATACACATGAATGTACCACACAAAGAGATAAATAATGATACACTATCACATGAGCAAAAATATATTATGACGTGACAAAGTGAAGCAAATTTTGGAAACCATCGTAGTCATACCTCACCTCTCCCAAAACCCCCGCTTTGTGTAAGCTCCCACTGGACTATTCTCTACACATCGGCATCCGACCACACTGTATACCGAGGGACAATCTTAGGCATTTGGTTGTAGAGCATCCTCACATGGTCAAGATAATACAGTTGCAAATTAAAAATAAGGTTTAGAATCATGCAAGCTAAAATCAAATGTTAATGCCCTGGACTCGAACTCGTAAGCAAATTTTGTAATCACAAATTTACTTATGTTAAGTACGTGGACAAAAAAACATTACTATTAAGAAATACAAGCATCATTCGACACATCTTTTCCTGGTCACCTGACTGAATTTCAATGTAAAGTCGCTGACGAACATACTCAACCCAGTTGAGCAAGACGATGCCATCTACTACCTCCAAATGCTGGGTAACTTTCGTGTTAAGTTGTGCCCGTCCCCTCAGTGTAAGGAATGTGGAGACTGCGAGAATGACAAACTTTCTCTTGAAGTCGTCTCTAGCCTCCATACCAACAAGCTTAGCAACTAGGCTCATACAGTTACTTTGTACCTCCAAAACATGGTTTCCTTCACTCTCGCCCACTCCAACAGCCCCTAAGACTCTACCATTCCCCGGGATAACAAGGCAAGGCGGTATATCTCTCGCTGTGACAAATAGATGGCGCCCTTCTTCCAATTGTAAACTACACGAATTCGGATTGAAGTGGCTAATGAGCTAGAAGCATAGGTCATATTGTGTCTTGCAACAGTTTAGCTGTAATAGGCCATCAAAGCCAATTTCTTCTATAGCTCGGCACTGGCAGCAGCGTCATCGATATTTGCTGCCAGTGCCTTTAGCATCGTTGCTAAGCATCAAATTGTGGCCTACTACTGTGAAATCAAGAAATCTATATGTTAGCTCAAGACATGAATACTAACAATATCCATAAAACACATTTTATACACGTTTCAACTCGTTTCCTCTGTGTCTTACTTGATGTGCGCCAGTTCTCACAGAAGTACTAGAACTAGTTGAAGCTTCGTTGTACTATTAGAAGGCAACTTTATGCCTCTCCTCCTATTGCTGCCTCTGAACAGTAGACATAGCACTACTAGAAAAAGACTGATTACCAACTGACAAATTATGTTGGTAATTGTCCAATTTCTGTTGGTAATACTAGATTACCAACAGATTCCCAACAAAATATGGTCCGTTAGTAAAACGCTTGTTGGAAATTATTACCAACAAGAGTTTTTTAAGTCTGTTAGTAATTACCAATAGATTTTACAGTTGGTAATATTAAATTGCAGTTGGTAATGATTTTTTTAGAGTGACATCTTTTCTGTTGGTAATTCAACTAAGTTACCAACAAATTGACTAAATAGTTGGTAAAGTTGTTGAGAATTTTCCAATTGATTCTTTTGTTGGTAATTTAGTTGCTATTTTTCCAATTAATTATTTGGTTAGTAATGTAGTTGGTAATTTTCTAACAATTTCTTAGTTGGTGTATTTGTTTTGTTAGTAAATATTATACATTACCAATGAATGATTTAGTTGGTAAAAGTCCAAGAATATCATGCTAATTGATAGGTTACCAACTATAATTCAGTTGCTAATATCGTACCAACAGATTTTCTGTTGATAGTCACCTGCAAATTTGTGTTGGTAAGTGCCAACAGATTGTTTGTTGGTAAACTCTTGTAAATTTCTATTGGTATGTGCTAATAGCTTTTGTGTTGCTAATTACCAACAGATGTCTGTTTGTAACTAATATTACCAACACATTTTCTATTGGAAACTAAAATTATATTTTCACTATATAATCCATACACATATTTAATAAAAGCAATCCTACATAAATATTAAAAACACATCTATATCGAAGGTACATCATTATCTATAATTCACATATTCAAAATACTGTCTATACCAACCACCATCCATATCAAAGTACATCAAACTGTAATGTGGAACAAAAAACAAATAAAGTCAATTTCTTATGTGCTCAAAATAATATTTCACTTCAGTAGTTTAAATAGGAGTATAAAATTCAT
This sequence comes from Voacanga thouarsii, assembly GCA_026120185.1. Classification (NCBI taxonomy): domain Eukaryota; kingdom Viridiplantae; phylum Streptophyta; class Magnoliopsida; order Gentianales; family Apocynaceae; genus Voacanga; species Voacanga thouarsii. The sequence goes on along the minus strand of JANUWF010001032.1, from coordinate 1,958,887 downwards.
CTGCTGCTCTCTGGCTATTATTTGGAGAATTCCTACTCTCTATTGAGGGTGAGTTCAATGGCTTGAATTCGTTGTTGGATTGACCTCCACATCACCCTACCTTTAGCCTTTTTTTTTTTTTTTTTTTTGCATTCCTTTCCTACTTGGTGCCATCTGAAAGTAATGCATAGATTGTAATTAAATCTACTATTTATAAAATAAGAATACTCAAAAGATCAGTACAAAAAGCAGTGGATAAAAAAAGAATGAAATAAATAACTTTTTGGCTAGCGGCTACACAAAGACTTCCACATGTATACTAACCAACCATACTTGTTTTACTAAGAGAAACTGCAAGAAAAATAATACTGCATGCAAAATGATACTTCACCTAGTTTCCCTATTAATCTTCCTTGCAATCCAAAATTCAATGGACCCAAAACATATCCTCCAGAAAGTAATCTAGAAATAAAATAGCCTAAAAAACTCCACAATTGTGTGCACCTTAGGAATCTACTTCTACTGCAGAAAGTATGAGAAGAAGGAACAGAAAATAGCTGGTGTTTTTCTACTACATGCTTGGGGAGAATCTAATCGCATCCTTTATACCATTATACATTTATTTAATCTTGTTGGCCCATTTTTTTTTAAATGATAAGTAAAGCCACTGTTAATCACAGGTGGGTACTCCACCAGTGCAATAGGTACATAGTTATTTGAAACTCAGAGTCACACACACACACACACACAAAGCCATGAAAAGCTCTCATTTCTCTTTAATTCAACAATAACTAAAAGACAGCAGACCACTTTCAAACTTTATTCTTATGCATAAATTTGTTGTAGCTTTTCCAAGAAATATGAGATCTATCATTCTTCTTGACATAAACCATCAAGATCCAAATAAAGACCGATTAAAGAAATCGGATCAAGCTTTCAACACACAAACTGTACTACATTATTTCAGTAATTTATTGACTGACGAGTCCTTATGAACTGAACCAATAAAACATTGTTCATTTTCTTTAAAACAGAGCAAAAGACCCCAGGATCCTAGAAAAGAAAAGAGCTGAACTAGAAAAGAAATACAAAAAATGCAGACAAAGCTGCTTTCTATTTTCCATGTTAACAAAAGATCATATGGTAACAAAAAATACAGAAGTTGATAGAGTTTCTCGAGTAGAAATGCTGTACCAAAAATGCAGTACGAAAATCGTATGGTGGGAAAAAACTGTCGAGAATTACAGTACAGAAATGTAGTACAAAAAAATTGTAGTACAAAAAATGCAGTACAACAATCATATGGTGCCAACAGAAACTTTCTCTGGTCTGGTAGAAGAACTTGGTTGGGCAACTGTTTTAACCTTATTTTGAAATTTTGCAATCATATATGTAAGACCGGTCTTTGTTCATCTCAGGATAAACAACAAAATGGAAAAATGCAGGCCAGGAATATTGGAGGATTTGCTAGGTCATGAATATTGGAGGAAAAAAAATGGAAATATGCAAAAATGCGGTACAAAAAATGCAATACAAAAAATCATATGGTGACAAAAATATAGAATCCACAACTCTTACTGTACCAAATGTTTGGGACAATCTTGTGTCGAGTTAGGATACACACATAGAGCTAAACTAGAAAAGAAAAACAAAAAATGCAGACAAAGCTACTTTCTATTTTCCATGTTGACAAAAGAAACATGATTGAAGCTGCTTTCTATACCTGATTGGATTGAGGTTCTGCTAGTTATGGACTGCTTCAACTTGTTTGACCAGAAAACTCACATAATATAGCAACACTGCTAGACCAAGGAAACACATAATCCCATAAGCTAAATGGCATTTGACATTAGAGTAGTCCCAAAAAACAAGAACTGTGAGACTTTGAACAAAATTATGCTTAATAAACAAAAAATGCTTACGATTTTATGAGAGATAAAATAAAATCCATCCATATGTTCAATTAAATACATAGGAAATAAATGAATACAAAAGATAAATATGTCCCAAAATATATACCTTGGTGTGGGAGGATAAAATGATAGACATATGTGCTAAAGAAAAGCTGACATTACTTTCTAGTTCATGCAGTAATATTTGGAAAAGGAAAATATAATAGCTTAAATAACATCTTACTTTTCAGTTATCATGTCATCCCCTTAGTTCTACCTTAAACTAAACTTCAATCCAATAAGTGAAATTCCAGGTCCCGGAGAACTACATCATTCAAGTTATGCAAGGGTTTAAGCAGGTCTTGAAGAACTACAACATCAGAAAGTGCTACAGTCATTCCTCCACCGGTTAATGGATGCCGCATGTTGAAAGAATCACCCATTAAGTGTGTTCCAAGTCTAGGAAGTGGCGCTACTGGCATGGTTCTGTTTGGCATTGTTCTAGTATTCCTTTTATCAATAGCAAATACGAATACATCATGCAACCTTGGTGGAACCTAGCCCAAGCAAAGCTTAAATTATTGTAATTAATTCAAGCTAGAGCTCCAAGCAGTTGACCTTTATTCATGTCAAAAGCAGACATGCGGATTCTTTTAAAACAACAACTGCATCAAGACATCTAAAAGAACTTTTGATATTCAAAACTTCAAGGATAAACTGAACTCTATAGGTACCTGTGGAGCCACTGTGGTCTTCAAATAGTTTGTCATTTCACCATTGGCAATGGAGGAAGTTTTGGCCTGGTACATCAACCAAGCAACGAATTTCTGTGCTACTGATTGGATAAAATAAGTAGGGTGAAGAATCTCCCAGAATAACATGGCCATAGTTGGGGAATGAAAGTTGACTGTTCTCCAATGCCAAACCAACAAAGTAAGAGGGAACATCCACCTGCAAAGAAAATACTACAATGTTTAAATTTCAAAAGTCATATATATCACCTCCTTGAAAGACTTAAATATGAAGCTGATCATCTCCTTGAAAGAAATAAATTCTTCTAGAGCACTAAGCAAGACAAATCAGAACTACCCTTAATAAGCAAAAAAAGGATGTCTAAATGAGAACATTTTCCTCAAATTCAATAAAAAGTTATAGTGACATTCTTCATAATGCATAGCTATGCTTATGCTTCACCCTCTAATACTCTTCTGGCAGGCTAAGAATAGCTGTTTCTCCCAGAGATCAGGCTTCAAAGCATTTACATACAGTTATAAATCGTGTTTCTAGCAAGTACTCATCACATTTATAGTATTCTTTGCTTGATATTGCCCAACCAAATTCTAAATAGAGTAGCCAAATAGCAAAAAAATGCTACCTCCTAAAAAGCAACAAAGAGATTTTATCCTCATACTGATTTAAAAAAATGCATAAATATTGTCTAGCATAATACTTATGTTTATGTTTGATGATGTTTAATGAAGATGTCAACTCTTCAAGAAAATTGCCAAAGCAATCGGATGCGTGCTCATAGTGTAGAAGTGGGATAATACAGTTTCAGAGTTAGTGATCACTAATGAAGTTTGTTTTGGATTCAATAGTGATATATTGCAAAGAATACTCTGCTTGATGATTGAAATGAAATCGCAGAGCTCAGTTATCCCTCCCCCTCCCTTCCCAACCTAAATGAAAAATGTCTAAGAGATATTCACATGATTGGTTTTTATACAGTAACAAAGCAGTCCAGCTTTTGTATTTTCTGTCACATTGCTTTCATAAGATTTCCCAAAAAATGGGCTTGTTAAATTAAATTTGGATGAGTACACATTATAAACTCAGCATGAACTATCACAAAAATTGTAGACAAACTACGGATTCACATTAAACAAATAATTGACAGGCACAAGAAATGACAATATCATGTATGAATCTTATATTCATGAGTGAGGCAGCATTAACTCTCGAAATTAGAATGGTGAAATATCATGAGTTTATCAGGTATACCCTAGAAAATATGCTCACTTGCTGAAAATGGGCTATCAGAACCAGGAAAAAGAGTTGAGCTAACAAAATGACATTGTTGTCAATTTTCTTATCCAGCTAATTTCTTGATTTCTCTGTGTCCTTATAGTCCCCAAAATGTTTAGTATATAGTTCATCTCAGACATCATATAGTTTTTCAAATGTAAACATACTTTCTTAGCCCAAAAAGAGAACACATTGATGATCTGATTGCCACACCAAGCAAAATTATCATTCTCCATCTATTTATTGGAATTGAGAAAGTAAATCACAATTTCAAATTCAAGAACAGACACTAATGCAACAAAAGTGTTTCATTCAAGGAACAACATAAAAAATAATTGGTAGCTACAGCATGTGAAATACAGAACTAGAAAGAACCTACAATCTTAAAGAACTTAAGAACTGCCTACACATGAATGAGACTGCTTACTGGGTAAATGGATTACATCCTTTAGCAACTTCTTGGTCAAACTGCCTTCATTCTCATCAACAGCACTGGGCAGCTTAGTTGCTGAATTAGGAGTCTTTTGATCTGTTGCAAAATTGGCTGAAATCCAGTTAAACCCATCATTTTTTAAGCCAAAACAATCATTCACACTCCGCTTTTTACTCATCTTCGCCTACCCTATGAGAGGAAACAATCCATACTAACCAAACTCTTCAAAGCCATCAAATCACCAACTAATAATACTAGTATAAAACAAAGATTTTTGGCAAAAGTGTCTGTTTAAGAGCTTTTAAATTAAACTTGTTGCAACACAATAAAATAGTGAATTGATCATTCAATAGGGTTGGTGATGAAATATAAAATAACATGCTTGCTGCCACAAAAGAATTCTCCACTCAGCCATTACTCATCTATATCTTGAAAGAGTTGCCAAAATCTAAAATGAACTCAAAACAATAAAATTTTAAAAGCTAAAGCATAGACCATGCTTTTTTTTTCTTTAAATAACCAATCTACTTATCCCAAAACATAAATCCCTTTCTTTCATACAGATTTCAAGCACTTACACCTCAAAAAAAAAAAAAACAAAACAAAAAACAAAACAAAACAAAACAAAGAACCCATTAACATATGAAACTAAGATATGAGATATAACAAACTCAAAAAAAGAACACCATTTTTTATAGTGTAAAATAGAATGCCGCAAACATTCAAGAACAAGAAGTGCAAATCCAAAGAAACCGGAACGTTTAACATATGCAACTAAAATAGAGACAAAAATAAAATAAGTCTAGACATCAAAATAGAAATTTTTTTACCATTGTTAAACCTTTTCTATTCAATTATAAGAACTTCCAAAATTTTACCCATTGATAAAATGCATACGAAACAATAAATCCTCACAACAAAACTACAAAAAAAAAAAAAATGCAAATTCAAGAAGGTACTGACCATGGAGAGGGGAGTGGAGCAGATTTGCAAGAAGCCCAGAAAAAAGACTGATCTGAGAGACAGGGAAAGATAGCGGGTGTTTGGTGTGTGGGTGTGTGTATGTGTGTGAGTGTGTGGTGTGTGTAGTAAGGTGTGTTCAAACGCAAGGGGGACAGAGGTCCAGTGTCCATAGAGACAGTAGTGGAGAGTGAGTAGTCGGGGGCTAGTGTCAATAAAGAGCAGTGGCATGTGCATGCTCGTCCGATTGGATGACCACCGGAAAATCTTTGCTCGGAGAAGAAAGAATGAAGAAAAATGAAAGGGAAGAAATCACCAAGACTCTTGTGTTAATTTCTTGACTTTTCTTTTTCTTTTTAATTTTGTTCAAAACTATTGAAATTTTGTTTCCAGTATTTTTTATATTATTACATTTTGTTTATTTATATTATGTATAGTAATAATACAATATAATATTATTTATAATATTATTTTTATATTTACAATATTAAATTATAATCAATTACTATATTTTTAATTCATATAATATATATATAAAATATTATTATTTATATATACATAGAAAATATAAATATATATATAATTAGTATTTAGTATATAAGAGTATATATGTATGTGTGTGTGTGTGTGTGTGTGTGTGTACTATCAAAACTATGTAGTGTTTAATTTTAAGTTACGTATTTTATTTTGTCCTTCTTTATTGTCTAGACAGTTTTTTAATTTTAAAAAATTGGTATAAATTTTTAATTTTTTTAAAACAAATTTAATTTTAAAGAACCCAAGAATGCAATTGGTTTTTTTTTTTTTACCTTATAATTCTTTATTACTAAGTTTATTACTCTTGTAATTTATGAAATAAACATAACTATACAAACATATCTTTTAAAGATGATATAAATATAATCAATTGGACATACTGCTTTTAGAATAATATACAATGCCATAATTTGATTTGATAAGTCAAAATCCCAATATAATTATATAGAGATTATACTACATTATTTGATCATGATACTTTGTTTAGCAATTTAACAAATATAACGATTGGATTGTTAATTTGATATGCTTATTTTTATAATTGCATTAGGTTGTGAGACGTTATATAGAGATTATGCTAGATTACGTGGTAAAATATATCTAATTATTTTCAAATTTGATCATAATACATTTTTAGCAATTTTAACAAATCTAATAGTTGGATCGTTAATTTGACATGCTTATTTTTATAAATGTGTTAAGTTTTAAGCTGTTATATATCGAATATACTAGATTATGCAGCAAAATATATTCGATTATCTTCAAATTTGGTTATGATACTTTTTTTAATAATTTTAATAAATTTAACAGTTGGATCATTAATTTGATATGTTTATGTTTATAAATGCATTAAATTTTAGGCTGTTATATAGAGATTATGCTAGATTATGTGACAAAAAATATCCAATTACTTTTAGATTTGGCCACAATCATTTTTTTTTATAGCAATTTTAACAAATCTAATAGTTGGATCATTAATTTGACATATTTATCTTTATAAATGTGTTGTCTTTTGGGCACTTACATAGAGATTATGTTGTATTATGTGAAAAAAATATATCTGATTACCTTCAAATTTGGTTACAATACTTTTTTTAGTAATTTTAGCAAATCTAACGGTTGGATCATCAATTTGACATCCTTATCTTTGCAAATGCATTAGATTTTGGGTCTTTATATAGAGATTACACTAGATAACGTGGCTAAATATATACGATTACCTTCAAATTTGGTTACAATACCTTTTTTAGTAATTTTAACAAATCTAAGGGTTGGACCATCAATTTGACATGCTTATCTTTGTAAATGCATTAGGTTTTGATCCTTCATATAGAGATTATACTAGATTATGAGGCTAAATATATCCGATTACTTTCAAATTTGGTCATAATATTTTTTTTTTAGTAATGTTAGCAAATCTAACGGTTGAATCGTCAATTTAACATGCCTATCTTCAACAAATCTATTTTTTTCTACTAAACTTCTCCCAACTACCTACTTCAGTTGGTATTTCGTTGGAACATCGACAGGGAAAAAATAATCCTCTCTCGTTTAACAACAAATTCCCATCAGACATAATTACCAACTATGCATATTTAATTGGTAATCAATTGGTAAATATTTTCCTATATGTTTACCAATATAGCACTAATAGATTACCAACAAAAATATTAACAACTAAATACGTACAGTTGGTAATTCTGTTTGTAATTTATTGGACATTGATTTACTATATTTCCAATAGAAATGTCGGTTAGTAATGCTATTGGTAAAAAATAAACTATCATATTACCAACTAAAATAGCTACCAACTATCCACTTTTGTTGGTATTCCGTTGGTAAATTGGAGGGAACAACATTCCCTCTCTATTACCAACAGATTACCATCAACTATAGTTACCAACCACGTATATTTTGTTGGTAATCGATTGGTAAATATTTTCCTGCCTATTTACCAACACATTACCAACAATACAATTACCAATAGAATACACACAGTTGGTAATTTGTTAGTAAGTAATTGAAATGCAACATATTTCATATTTGTTGGGAATCTATTGGCAATTCGTTGGTAATTACCAACCGAACTTGATTTGTTGAGAATGGTCTGTTGTTAATCAATATTTTTCTAGTAGTGTAGCCTACCAAGTGGCTCTCGCTTCTTCACGGGCCTGCACTAACGCATTAGTTTTTTACTAACCAAAATAAGTACTTCACCATACTTAATCTCTAAATAATGTCAAATAACCCTGAGGGCAAACATGGTGTTATAAATAAAGTCTTACTTGTGTGCGCCAAGCTCTGTCACCTTGACTGCTGGATGATGACAACTAGTCCATATAGTTTTTCCTGAAATGTGAATGTCCTGGTAAGGCCTTGTAACACCCCGGAAAACCTAGGCCCGCCAGGGCCGGGGATGTCGCCCCGTCCAAAGGACAAGAGGTCTTTATAACTAGGTCACAAATAAAAATTGTTGGAATAAATAATACTCAAGCTAAAAGAATTTATTACAACCCAAAAATACTTCAAAAGTACATCCATGAAATTCCAAAACAAAACCCATAATTAAAATCATCCACACTCGTCTCCCAAAGCAGTACATAAAATAAAATAAAAAAAAAAACACATTCTCTTCCAAGGTAGCTACTCCCCCACAACAGGATCAACCTGAAATCATGATAAAATGTGGTAAGACAGAAATCTCAGTAAGTCTGTGTGTGCTTTGGGTATTTAGCAGAAACAATTCGTGGATGCAAAGTGTGAAATCTTTATAAGAGAAACATTGGCAAGCAATAAACATCAGTCAAAAGCAAGAGTGGCGTTTTGGCTCTTCTAGCCATACATAAGTAATGAAATCAACCACTCGAAAGAAAGGGATATGGGTTACCACACTTTGGGCCCCATAACCGGTCAGAATGCCTAACACGTTGTGCAGACTGACAAAAGTAGGTGATCGGCCTACTGGGCAAGATACTCCTCATTTTCTATACCCAAACAACCACCAGGTGTCCATTCCGGCAAAAACACAGTCACTTGACTGAAACAAAATAAACTGCTAGCTCGGACCGGCACGACACACTGGAACTGGCATCTTATCCGAGGAGGACTCACCCCTCAGAGGTGGCCACCTACTGAGAGACTCACCCTAACCCTTCAAAGACTAGTCCTAGTAGTCCACCCTTATTGAGTACTCAACGATATTTTCCACTTGGGATAAAATGAACAAAGCATTGTGCTTCATGAAAATAACAATGTGAGGGTTTCCAAAGCTTTGCGAGAAATTAGTTTTAGAAAGAGTTTCGAGTTTGGAAAAATCTGCTCATTAACTTTGGAATAATTCCAACGTTGGAAATAAAGATGAGTTCAACCCTCAATTGCCTTCAAATAAACGAGTGTCCATACACTCCATATTTAGCTTGCCATAAGAAAACATTTCACATCGATAGGTTTTATGCAGGAGCTTACTTGATTCTTGCTCACAATAACAAGGTCTCGGACAGATGACCTAACCCCACATGGGCAAATACAAATCTTAATCAGATTCAAGCCACAATCCACTTCCTCAATTTTAAATCAACTCAATTCACTACTACCATGATCCTAGTGTCCCAAACTTTAAGGCAAAACAATAATTGAATAGGTTTATAAGCTCAATTTAATTTGTTATTTAAAATAATTAATGGATTAGGAAATAAATTCTAATAAGTTGAAAGTTTAAATCTTGTTAAGGAAAATTTAGAGTTTATTTGATCAAGAGCCATAGGTGGTACTAGGTAAAATAGTAATTTAATGGTAGCTTAGTTGTTAGAAAGTAATTGAGAGCTGAAACTAGTTAAGATTAAATTTAATAAGTATTCCTTGAAAAATAATAAGTAAATCCTTAAGGGTTTTGATTTAGTAAATATTTTATTAAGTATAAGTCTTTTTCATAAGGGCTTTAATCAATTTGCTTTATTTTAAATAAAATTTATTTATTTTATTTTCTAGAAAAGTTATTATTTATTTGATAAAAATATCCTTTACATATATTATAATTCCAAATCTACCCTTCTTAGGGTTTTCGAAATTCTCTAGCAAAAATCATTAGTAAATATTTTATTCATGAAATAAAATTTGCTTAGGGACAACTAGATCATGATCACGATTCCATGGTCATAATCAATAACATACTCAATCCTTCAATTCATCAAATCATCCAAATCTTGCACATAGGCATAGATCTAAATTTATTAAGACATGCTTTAACCTCTACTAGCATAAACATGATCATGGCTTCAAAATCTAATCATGCATACAAATCCTATTCACTAATGGTGACATAATCTCTAGCATGCTTCATCACGAATACTACGTATGACATGCATCAAATCTCAACTCATCATTAAATCCACCAATATAATCCTTCCATGCATAAATCCCATCTCCATCTCAATCATACATATACTCATGCTTCAATCAATAACATCACATACACAACCCCATCGCCATTCATCAACCTAGAGACATGATTCTAAATTTTAAAAAGAGGATTGAAGGTACTTACTTGATTGATGAATGACTTGAAGGAGTTTAGAGAAGATCTCAACTCCTAGATGGCTAATCTTGTTCAAGAAGGGTGGCGAAAGCATGGTCATGGAACAAGAGACCATTCGGCCAAGGGAGGAATTTCGGTCCATGAGAGAGAGAGAGAGAGAGAGAGAGAGAGAGAGAGAGAGAGAGAGAGAGAAAGAAGTCATTAGTGTGATTATTCATATAGGTTTTCATTAGAGATTAAGTTTGAAGAGGATGAAGTTGTTAGAATAAGTTTACCTTGAAGATGTTCTTGTTCTTCACAGAAATTTCTGCTTTTTGATCCAAAGTAGCAAGATGATTTGAGGAGTTTGATGTTAATAAGGGTGTTGATGAATGCACATCAAGGAGTAGATCAAATCTGGAGGTTTTCGTGAGGGTTTGAAGTGGTTTGGAGGGGTATTAGGTGTGGAGAAGGAGTAGGTGTTCTTGGTGTAGTGTGTGTGTGTTCTTGTTGCTTGAAGAAAATCGAGAGAGAGAGAAGAAGAGCTGCCGATTTTCTGAGGGTTTGGACTGCCGAAATTCTGGTAGGGTTTAGGGAGTTGATTCTCTGATTTGGAAGGGAAAAGGAAAGGTTAGTTGTTACAATCCTTGAAGAATATTGTTAGGAAGTGAATTTGGAAAGTAGATATCCTAAGAATATCTTGATTTGTTTGGACAGCTTTGAAGTCTGCCATGGCTGATTGTTTGGACAGAATTTCGTGGGATTAATGCTGACTTATGGAGGCTTATGGTGGCTGAAAGTAGGGTGTACAATGATGAAGAAGAATTCTGGTCCATTGAGCAAAATATTATGGAAGGTTGCTAAATAAGATGACCGAAATTTTGGAAACCAATCAAGCTTAATTGCAGGAATTTTGTAGAGAGATTTTCGGACAGCCATTGATGGAATTTCGTGCAGAAGTTCAAGGGGCCCAATGGAGCTCTGTTGGGGGAGGTTTAAGGAAGATTTTTGCAGAAGTAGCTTGGTGTTTCAGTTGGAAGAAGAAGAGAAAACGAGCTGGACAAAAATCTGCACAGGAATTTTCGCTGTACAGTGAATTTTCTGGCAGATTTTCGTCTGCTACTTCTAGCTGTTTTGCAGCGAGTTTTGAAGGGGATTTCAGGGGTATTCAAGGCTGGTTTCCAGCCTTCTTTATGGAGGAAAAATATGGCTAAGGTGCTGTACAAATTCTGGAACAAAACAGCTTGGTTTTGAGCTCTCAAAGCCGATTTTCGTACAGGAATTTTTCCTGTTTTGCTCCAGTTTGAGCAGTCCGAATTTGGTTAAGAACTTTCAGGTTTCTAACTGATCCTAAAGACCATTTTTCTGGCAGCATTTGGGAGGGAATGTTAGCTAAAATTTTTACCCTTTTGAAGGTACAATAACGCTGGAAAAATTCTAGCTCATTCATGAGGAAAGATAAACTAAGCTAGAGGAAGAATTTCAGCAAGCTTTCAAGAGGGTTTTTCCCCTTGAATTTTTCCCCCAAATCATTTACATTTTTCAAACCATGGGAAGCCTTTTACTAGGACATTTTGATCCTAAAAGACCTTAGTCCTCTACTGAATTTTCTGGAAAGGAAAAGGATAGAACACCTTACTCAAGCTAAGGAGTTGGAATTTAAGAAAAGCTAAAGATCAAGGGAGAATGAATTCCCTTTTGGCATTTCGCGAAGAACAAAAGAGTGAAGTGAGAATTCTCCTAACATGTCTCTCCTAGGACATCATCACCACATTGATCTAGGCCCTCATGGCCGAAACCATCCTTTTCTAAGCAAAATAAAATTTACTCAAGCTAAAGCCTCTATGATGGATTTTGAACCTTAGACTTCAAGAATTAATTCCAAGGCTCTAACCACTAAACTACAACAACCCTTGTTGCTATTTCTACTAGAAAAATTATTCCCTATTCAATCCACAAGCTATCTCCTTATTTTCACCTCGGGCAAAAATTACCATTTTGCCCCTCTCACACATCACTCACCAACAAGACTTCAAGATAGTAAAAATCAAATTCAAAGCACATAGAAATCATATGAAAACATATTTAATCATGAAATAAAGTATGATATGCATCCCAACCCCCTTACTCTAAGGTTGGTCTTGACTGGGGTTTCACAGGCCTTCCAAATAAGAGGAGTAATATTTAATTACAAATAAAACTCTCCACATAAGATAAATAACTACAATTAGGCTCTTGAATATCTACTTACTGAAGCCTTAACATGGTAAAAATTATCAAAGCAAAAGCATGCTAGGAAAACGAAAAATTTACCTCTGTGATTGAATGGCCTTCTTCGCACTGGTGTAAATGTCTGTACAAGGATACCTGAGGCTATTGGGTCACGTCATTGTGAATGTCTACTGCGTCTCATTCACATGAAACCTTTAATCTTCCAAAATAGTGCCCGTAGAACAGTCGGTGAAAGGTTGAAGATTGGATTTTGATAAGCATTTGGTGAAAACTTCACCGAAGCTTTCTGTGATGGGTTTTGTTTCTGTGAAAGAAAACTGAACCTGTTTTCTCTGTGAAAAGAAAATGAACTACGAAGTCCTCTCCATAAAATCATTTCCTTTAATTCATTTTCATTCATTTCAACAGATCCCCCAAGAGAGAATCCATTCACGTGCAAACAGAAAGCATGGATCGAACGTGAAACAACACGGGTTCCATCCCGTGTTAATTTTTTTTTAATTTTTTAATAATTAATTAATTTAATATTTTTTAATTTCATTTTACCCTTGGTCTTATTCATTGAGCCAAATAAAATTATTTATTCTTGAGCTTGAACATCCATAAATAATAAATCTCAATTATTTATTTTTTAAGTTTTATTAAACAGCACAATAAATAATTAACAAACCCACATATACCAACATAAAATTTTATACCTTTTATCTAGTTTATATCCAGATTAATTTTCTAATTATTCAATCTGCCTTGGGTCCTAAATAATTAATTAACTAATTAAATTAGATAAAATAAATACTCTCTCTTGAACCTTATATTTTATTCTAGTCCAATAATAAATTAGACTAATAAAATAAAACCCATAATTATCAAGACCAATTCTTTAACCCAAATCTTTCTGGACTTAAGGGTCATTTTGGGGACCAAAAGATACATTGTCTTGGCTACTAAAATGACCAAAATACCCCTACTATATAAATAGCTATATTTTATCTTTTAAATATTTTCTAATATCACCATAAGAAAATATTAACCCTTAGGGTAATGCTGCATTAGTAAAGTCTTCGACTTACATGTGTAGTGACTAAAATACCCCTCTATGCATCGCCGTGCAATTCGAGAGGAAGAGTGTATTAACACCTCTCTAATAGACATCTACCATTCTTAGACATCTAGTCCAATAATTCACGACTCTTGAAATGTTTCCACTTTTCAAGGGAGTTATCCTAAATTGAACGTCTAAGTTATGTTCCCTAGGGCCCTAGATAATTAGATTATTTGAATAATCACAAGGAGCGATATAGCGTAGAAGCCATCTTGTACAAATTTATCTTAACTAACTAATTACATATACCCAACATACAAGTATATTGGTTCTACAAAAGAATCTCAACTACTGTATATCAAAGTATATGCTTCTAGCTTTGTCAGACTACCGACTCATACTCAATCGGTAGAGTAATAGTTCATGCTTTAGCAGTAATAGTTTGGGTTTCTTTTAAATAGTACTTTTAGAAACCACTATTGCAGGTCCTATTCTACGTATTCGAAATACACTCATGCTATGAAGTTAGTGGACTACTCACTGGCTAAAGGTAAGCCATTCCCCATTTGGAATTCATAACATAATAACTTATATATGATGAGATTCCCATTCTCATCAATCGGTTAAGAACAAACATTTATGTGTTAAGTAACTTGTGATCCATACCTTAGTGTGAAAGACCACCATTCACATGGATCACTTACTTAAACATAATTGGTCATTTCCAACCAAAAATTGTGCACAAATAAAATGTAAATTTATAAATAAATTTTGAGAATAAATTATTTTATTAATAAATTCGATAATTACATCATATAAACTAATCTAAAGGACATATATTTTAACAATCTCCCACTTACACTCTAAGACTAAGAAAGTCCATAGGTGCCTACCCCTATAGCGTCTAAATATCTTTTATAGACTCTCTCAACCAAATGCTTGGTGAAGGGATTTACTAGATTGTTGTCCGAGGCTATCTGTTCCATCACGATTTCCTGTCTCTGAATGAAATCTCGGATTAAATGGTACTTCCTCTGGATATGCTTCCCCTTCTTATGGTTCCTGGGTTCTTTGGATTCGAAAATGCTTCAAAGTTGTCGCAATATATCACAATCGGTTTGTCCATGTATAGCATAACTCCAAGTTCTAAAAGAAACTTCCGGAGCCAAACTGCTTCCTTGGATGCTTCCGAAGCTGCCACATACTCAGCTTTTATAGTTGAGTCCGCAATACAAGATTGGTTGATACTTATCCATGAAACAGCTCATCCAAACAAGGTGAAGACATATCCACTAGTGAATTTTCTCTTATCCTTATCTGTTTGGAAATCTGAGTCTGTGTATTCAGTAGGAATTAAGTCGCCAGCCCTGTAAACCAGCATATAATCTTTCGAACCATTGAAGTACTTAAGAGTATGCTTTATAGCTTGCCAATGAACCTCCCTAGGATTTGACTGATATCTATTAATAAGCCTACAACAAAGCAGATATCTGGTCTAGCACACAACATGGCGTACATGAGACTTCCCACAGCCGAAGCGTAGGGAATCCTACTCATCTTGTCTTTTTCCTCTTTAGACTTAGGACAGTCTTTAGAACAAAAAGACAACCAATGTCTACAAGGGATTAGAGCTCCCTTGCATGAGTCTATGCTAAACTTGGCCAACATCTTGTCAATGTATGTCGTTTGGAATAATCTTAACATTCTCTGCTTCCTATTTCTAAAAAGTTTAATCCCGAGAATGTAACTGACTTCTCCCAAATCCTTCATACTAAATTGACTAGACAGTTAAAATTTAGTAGATGACAATGTCTCTACATCATTTCCAATGAGTAGAATGTCATCCACATATAGGATAAGAAAAACAACATTTATGTCTTCCAAATTTCTGTACACGCATGGTTCATCCTCATTTTGAATGAAATTATAAGACTTTATAGTTTCGTCAAAACGAATATTCCATATTCTAAATACCTGCTTAAGTCCATAACTAGACTTCTCAAGCTTGCAGACCATATGTTCCTGACCTTTAATAATAAAACCTTCCGATTAGGACATATAGATATTTTCGTCAAGATGGACATTAAAATATGCCATCTTGACATCCATATACCATATCTCATAATCGTAATGACATGCAATGACAAGGAGGATACGAATGGACTTAAGTATGGCCACCGGGGAAAATGTTTCATCATAATTGATTCCCTCTTTCTGAGTATACCTTTTTGCCACAAACTTAGCTTTGAAGGTTTTCACTTTCTCATCCGCTCCCCTCTTCCTCTTGTATAGCCACTTATACCCAATGGGTTTTATCCCTTCAGGTAAAACTACAAGATCCCAAACTTTATTGAAGTACATAGAATCAATCTCGATTTTCATTGCTTCATGCCATAGATCTGCATTGTCATCAGCAATAGCCTTCTCGTATCTAGTGGGATCTTATTCTTGATGGTCAGAGACCAGCTCAAAAGCCTCTCATATCCATCTTTCTTAAACTCTAAATACCTTCTCACTACGACGAAGCTCCGTTTGTATAAGTTCTTGAGGCTGTGTCTCTTCTTGTTCCATAATCAGGTTTGAAGAAGTTGATTCCAAAGATAATTTCTCTTCGAGTTCTAACATTGTTGAACTTTTAGCGGAAGTACATTGATCATCCTCCAAGTATCTAGCATTAGTACTTACCAATACTTTCTGCTCCTTAAGATGATAAAAATAACCTCATTTTGTCCCTTTTGTATACCCAACAAAGTAGCATAGTTCTGATATTGGTTTTAGCTTGTCTCCCTTGATCAGTACATATGCTGGACAACCCCATATCCTGAGATGATTTAGACTTGGCTTACGCCCAGCCCACATCTCATAGGGTATCCTAGGTACTGACTTGGCAGGCACCAAGTTTAGAATGTATACCGCTATTTCCAAGGCATATCCCCAAAAAGAGATCGAAAGAGTAGCATGAGACATCATGCTTCGGACCATTTTCATTAATGTCCTATTCATTCTCTCAACTACTCCATTCTACTAGGGTGTACCCGATGTAGAGAGTTGGGATACTATTCCATGATGTACTATGTAATCCTTGACCTCACCGAGGAGGTACTTTCCACCACGATCTAATCTTAAGGTTTTGATCAGTTTACTTGCTCGACACTCCACTTCAACCTTAAACTCTGTAAACTTGTCAAAAGAGTCAGACTTGAGCCTTATCAGATAGACATAACTAAACATTGTACAATCATCCGTGAAAGTGATGAAGTACTCAAAACCCCCTCTAGCTTGAGTAGACAAAGGATCATACACATTAGTATGAACATGACCCAATATCTCCTTGACTCTATCAGCCTTTTGGGTGAACGACCGTTTGGTCATTTTTCCCATAAGGCAGGAATCACACTAAGGCCAGCTTTCCAATCTTAATGAGTCCAATGGCCTATCATGGATTAACCTCTGAATCTTGGTTGAATTAATATGACCCAACCTTAGATGCTAAATATAGGAGTCATTGACATTGGTCTTTCTCTTCTTACTTAAAAGTTCAGATTGAGCGTTATTTATTTAACAGTTTGTAAGATTTAAAAAGAATAAGTTTTCATACATATGCCCTGTATATAAAACTTCTCAATTTTTATTGATACTAATACTAGAATGGAAAGAAATAGAATATCTATGATTTATTAGCTTTGCAACTGAAATCAAATTTTGTCTAAAATCGGGTATATATAAAATATCCTTTAATACAACTACTTTATTACAGTAAAAATAAGATCCAACTCTCCCACTGCAAGGGCCTATACTCGTGCTCCATTTCCTACTCGTAGTCCATTCTCACTCTTCTAGAGTCTTCTTATCTTCCTAAACCCCTGCAAGGAGTTACAGATATGATCAGTGGCACCAGAATCAACAATCCAAGTGGAAATTGATCCAATCATTAAAATAGACTTTAGATAGAGAACAACACTTGTAAGGTTTTTCTTGGCCTGAAATTCTGGACATTCCTTTTTCCAGTGTCCCTTCTGCATGCATTTGAACCATTTGCCTTTAGGCTTATTGGGCTGGTTCTTAGGCTGGGCCTATACATTTCCCTTCTTCTTCTTGAACATCCTGAGCTTGGGCCCAATTCTGAAAGAAAAGGTCCAAGCAATCATAGCCTTGGACTGTGGCTTCATGATTTTCTCCGCCACTTGGAGCTCTTTCATTAACTTAGTTAAAGTCATGTTTAATTTGTTCATGTCATAGTTCAACTTGAATTGAGTAAAAGAGTCCAGTAGAGATTCGAGAATTATATCCACTTGGCTCTCGGATTAAAAAATAGACCTTAAGACTTTCGCTTCCTCGAAAGTAGCAATCATTTTGAGCATATACTCCCTAACTGATGCTTTCTCAGCCATCTTAGTATTTATGATCGTCCTAAGAGCTTCCTGCCTTGCGAACCAACTCTTATCGGCGAACTTCGTGGCTAATGATTGGCTATGTCATATGTAGTGGCCATGTACTCGTGTTTTGACTGGAGCACATTAGACATGGAGGCCAACATGTAGTATCGAGCCATCTCGTTGGCCTTCTTCTATACTTTCTCACCCTCACGCTCCTCCAATATGGAACCCTCCCGGATAACAGGGCAACTTTCAAAGAGGAC
The DNA here is from genome assembly GCA_026120185.1 of Voacanga thouarsii. Taxonomy (NCBI): domain Eukaryota; kingdom Viridiplantae; phylum Streptophyta; class Magnoliopsida; order Gentianales; family Apocynaceae; genus Voacanga; species Voacanga thouarsii. The sequence continues at coordinate 1,940,635 of JANUWF010001032.1, read as the reverse complement.
ATACTTATATTCCTCAGTAGTGAGTATTATGTTCAAGTTTCTTTTCTAGTCTACATAATTTGGACCCGTTAGCTTATTCTCACAGAGAATAACGGCTAAAAGACTAAAAGAATCTCCACCAATCATTTCTAAAAAATCAAAAATAAAAGAAAATTCAGTTTGTGAAAATACAAAATAATTTGTAACTTTATCCTCATATTAAATTCGATAATAGTTAACCATATCACTATTATCTTTAATACGATAAATTTGGCTCTTAGAAAAACTGACATAGCTTCTTAGGAAGATTAATAGTTTTCTAAGTTAAGTGTATTAACCACCACAAATTAATTTCCCTTCTCAGTAATGATCTAGAAGATAACCCCATCGTGGGATGACCATTTCTTCTTATTTTCTATGGACATTCCTCGTACTATAACTTCCAACGTGGGCTGGCTGATCATAGCACGTGTCTCGAGTTATTAATTACATCTATCCATTAGTTCTAGATCTTTGTGGTATCCCCATCCTATACGGGTTCACTTCTAAGGTGACCACAGGGGACCCACGATCTCTAATGAGGATCGTGATGGAAGTCGTGAGGCCGTTGAAACCCTTCTCCCACTTAGTATTTTAAAATAAGGGTTTTTCTAGAAAAATATCTTTTGAAAATTTCAATTAAGTTTTCTTTTAATTCAAAATAAAATATCTAAACCCATAAAAATTTCTATGTCAGGGTTTATACCCTTTGAGAAATTTTTCCATGGATTAATTTTATTTAAGTTAATAAAATTAATAATTTCAAAAATTTTCAATAAAACTTTCGAGAGATTTTGATCTCAAGATTAATTTGACAAAAACAATTTTCCTTGTTAAAAATTCAATCAAAATGGTTTTCTATTTTTAATTCACAAAAATATCTAAATCTAAAATATTTTCTATGTCGAGGATAAAATCATTTGAGAAAATATCCAAGAATTAATTTTTGTTCAAATTAAAATTAACCATTTGATTTAAGAAAAATATTTTTCTTTGTAAAAAATTCTCAAAAACTTTGGTCTTTGAGAAAATGTGCACATAGGGTATAAAAAGAAATAAGCATGTTAGTAAACTGTAAACGTTTTCATGCTTTTCTATTCTTTTAACCTAAGTGTTTAAATAATAGAATTAAACATATTAATTAATTAATGGTCTTGTTTAATTCTAAAATTTCCTTTACTATTATTTTTCATGCAAAATATTCAAAGAATATTAATTATTGCAATAAAAATAACTTCGTCTGGTATGAGACAAAAAAAAATTTATTCAGGTCGAGTCCAGTGCACCCGCCACACTGGATCATGGCTCATGGGAAAACCCATGGGGTCGGATTTGGGCGGGTGGACCCGGCCTGAACCCACCCCCCAGTTGCGCGGTTAAAATTGGTGACCGCGCAGCGAAACTTTGCAATTGCAAAATGCAATTGCAACTTCCTCGTTGATGGCTTTAGCGAGGAAGCCTTCCTCATTGGGATGAGCCACGCACGCCTTGGGGCCGTGGCTCAACAGCTCCACACTCATCGACAGCACGGCTCGGCTCGGCTCGAAGTCGGCTCGGCTTGGCGGCTGGCTTGCACAGTACCTTCTTCTCTAGAAAGACTCCTGCGTACTAGTTTCATTTTTTTTCTTCCATTTTCAATCAAAACTTATCTAAACAACCGCCTATGCCCTTAAAAATACTGAACTTACACGATATCTATGAAAGTAATTAAAATACATTGTTCATATACTTCTATTCGCGAAGCTTACAGTAAAACTACATATACCAGTAAACACGAAGGATAACAGATTTCATCCAAAACAAATATTTTCTTGTTTAGTTAAGGCTAGCATGCTTCCTACATTTTGCCAAACCATGGCTCTAATACCAGTTAAAGGCTTAAAATGACAAAAATTATCAAAACAAAAGCATGCTAGGAAAATGAAAAATTTACGTCTGTGATTGAATAGCCCTCTTTGTGCTGGTGTAGATGTTTGTGAAAGGATACTTGAGACTATTGGATCACGTTCTTGTAAACGTCTATTGCGTTTCATTCATGCGAAGCCTTTGATCTTTTGAAATGGTACTCGTAATACAGTGGTGAAAGCTTGAAAATTGGATTTTGATAAGTTTTTGGTGAAAACTTCACCGAAGCTTTCTATGATGGGTTTTGTTTTCTATGAAAGAAAAATGAACCTGTTTTCTCTGTGAAAGGAAAATGAACTACAAAGTCCTCTCCACAGAATCATTTCCTTCATGCTTTTTGTTTGCACGCGAAACAATACGGGTTTCATCTCGTGTTATTTTTTAATTAATGTAATATTTTTTTAAATTTTATTTTACCTTTGGTTTTATTCATTGGGTCAGATAAAATTATTTATTCTTGGACTTGAACACCTATAAATAATAAATCTCAATTATTTATTTTCTGGACTTTATTAAATAGCCCAATAAATAATTAAAAAGTCCAAATAGACCAATATAAAATTTCGTACCTTTTATCTAGTTTATATCCAGATTAATTTTTTAATTGTTCAATATGGACCTTGGGCCTTGAATAATTAATTAACCAATTAAACTAGATAAAATAAATACTTTCTCTCGTACATTTTATTTTATTTTAGTCCAATAATAATTAGACTAATAAAATAAAATCCATAATTATCAAGACTATTTCCTTAACTCAAATCTTGCAGGATTTAATGGCCATTTCGGGGACCAAAAAACACATCGCTTTAGCTATTAAAATGACCAAAATACCCCTACTATATAAATAACTATATTTTGTATTTTAAATATTTCCTAATATTATCATAAAGAAATATTGACCCCAAGGACAATGTTGCATTAGCAAAGTCTTCGACCTGCATGTGTAATGACTAAAATACCTTTTTACGCATCACCGTGCAATTAGAGAGGAAGAGTGTACTAACACCTCTCTAATAAATATCTACCATCCTTAGACTTCTAATCTAATGATTAACGACTCCTGAAATGTTTCCACTTTCCAAGGTAACTACCATAAAGTAAACATTCAAGTCATGTTCGCCAAGACCCTGGATAATTAGATTATTTGAACAGTCACAAAGAGCGATATAGCTAGAAGCTATCTTGTACAAGTCTGTCTTAACTAACTAGTCACATATACCCAACATATAAGTATAGTGGTTCTACGAAAGAACTTCAACTATTGTATATCAAAGTATATGCTTTTAACTTCGTCAGACTATAGACTCAAACTTAAGCGGTAGAGTATTAGTCCACACTGTAGCAGTAATAGTCTAGGTTTCTTTTAAATAGTACTTTTAGAAACCACTATTATAGGTCCTGTTTTACATATTCAAAATACGCTCATGCTATGAAGTGAGTGGACTACTCACTGGCTAAAGGTAAGTCATTCCTCATTTGGAATTCATAACATAATAACCTATATATGATGAGCTTCCCATTCTCATCAATCGGTTAAAAACAAACATTTATGTGTTAAATAACTTGTGATCCATACCTTACTGTGAAAGAACATTATTCACATGGATCACTTACTTAAACATAATGGGTCTTTTCCAATCGAAAATCGTGCACTAATAAAATGTAAATTCACAAATAAATTTTGAGAATAAATTCTTTATTAATAAATTTGATAATTACATCAGATAAACTAGTCTATAGGGGTTATATTCCAACACTTAAAAAAATAAAAATTATGTCCCTGGTGGCCTTCTTGGTAAGACATGTGGGTGTTGGGCCGCCTGATCGCTTGTCGATGGTCCAGCCTGCTAATTGCTCATCGAAGGTGCCTCTCGCCAAGCAACTTGCTGAACTTGTGTTCTTTTCTTTTTTGCCATGAAAAAAAAAATGAATGGTACTGCAATTGCAATATTAAAAAATAATAATAATAATAACAATAATCAGGTAAACAAGTTGCCTATAAACATTTCAAGTACAATATAGCTTTTATTTCTCTTAAAACTTAAAATGTACTACACGTAAATCCCTAATAATTATAAGTAAACTATTATTAGAGACTTTGCGTTTAATTATACTATTATACTTTAACCCGCTCTTACTAAGGTCTGGTTGGCTTTCTAACCAATTGGACAAAATAGTCACTTTTGTGCAGTTGGACAATTTTACAACTGATTAATCAAAGTGGAAATATTCATAGTTATAGCCAACATGGCATGAATGATTAATCTCGCAAACTAATAAACATAAGATGAAGATTAAAAGGGTAGTAAACCTAGCTAAACTGATTAAATCACTTGCCTGCTACCCTTTCCTATTATAAATTATATTTTAGAACCCAACTTTTGGCCACAAAAAAAAAAAAAAGCCCTCATTTTGCTATAAATATTGGAGATCTCATAACAACAATCAGCCACAAACATTTATGACATCTCTGAAGTCCACCAGAGCATGTGTCAAAAACTTAAATGGTTTTTATTTTTTTTTATTAAAAAATACTTTTTCCTCACACATATACATGCCGACACAAAGATGGGAATAAGCCAGACAAACACATGAATAAGCTACACAAACACATAAACAGACTACACAAAGACATGAACACCATTAAAAAAAAATGAACATAAGCTCCAAGTAAATGGGCTACTATAATACGCGGTAGTTGCTACATAAATTGGCCACACAAACACATCAACATATTACACAAAGATATGAACACCATACATAACTAGATGAACACAGACCCTAACCATATGTACTACATGAATAGATTACACATAGACATGAGCATCGTACAAAAAAAAAATCATGATCACAGGCCCCAAGCAAATGGGCTACTATAACATGCACTAGTTGCTACATGAACTGGCCACACAGACACATGAACATATAACACAAACACAGGAACACCATACACAACTAGATGAATACGAGTACTAATCCATATGAACTATGAACCTCCACTAGAATCCACATGAATAAGCCACACAAACCCATGAACAAACTACACACACACACACACACACATGAATGAGGTACAAAAAAAATCATGGTTTGTATAATATGGGCTATTATCCAAATGGAATATCTTAACATGAACACATTCACATGAACTCAGCATAAAAAAACATAATCTGACAACACTAGTTCATTAACACCCAACAGAAAGACATAAATAAAATTTATACAATAATCTATCACCATTACTCACATGTGGCTTTTTGAGTGAACAAGTTGATCTATTACTCTTTTATAGATGAATCTAGATAGTCTACCCAATTGGAAGAAAATAATATGTTTAAAGAGTGAGTGTAGTATTAGCATACATTAATTTCTCCTGCCAAGCTTCTGGTTCCATCATCGCCATGAAGTTGGTCCCCTTTCTTTTCCTCCCCTTCCCCTCATTTTCTCTCTCTATTCCAAATAAGCCAGAGATTTGAGTTGCTTTACCAAAACTTATGCAGGTAGAAGTGACATAATATAAAGTGAATGGCTTGATTATGAAATGATAGTTCGCTTTGATCAAATAGGAGTTTCTTGCCTGATTATTAGGTTATGGTCACTGCATAAGGTTCTCGAGTTTTGTGTTTCATGACAAATTTACTAATTGTGCATATTACCTTTTGTTGCAATGACAACAAAAAGTTTTACAAAAAATATGCTAATGTGTCTGATGAAAATGTTAATATGATCTCGCTATATGTTTATTGTTGTTTCTGTATTGTGTTCGTGTTAATATGATTTCGCTATATGTTTATGTATTCTTGTGCTATGTTCATGCACTTTGTGACCATCGAAACAATTCAAAATTTCATCTGAAATCCAAGACTAATAGAAGCAAGATATGAATTTAAACAATGCACATAGTAACTACTAATTAAAGAATACACAAAAATACTACCACCCAGGTCTACTGTGAGCCACCACTCAGGCTCACGGCATACATCATATTTAAAAAAAATAATAAAATCAATATAAATAATAATACTAGATACAATTTTACCAACAATAATCCTAAACCGATTATTTTATAAGCACAAATTAATAGTACAAAATGAATGGTTAATGTGACTTATGATGATATTCGTGTCATTTTCAAGATAGTAATTTTTAATTCATTATACAACTGTAGTTAAAGATCAATTGTCTTGTGAAGGAAGAATGGTTAAAAATAAGTTTGAGGAGAAACTGTGAAAATGTTTCTCTTATTTGCTTACCATCACAACAAATAAAGCATTATCAAAAAGCAATATCGTGTTCCATCATGTGCAACCTAGATAAAAGGCAAAAAATGCATTTTTTTTTTTTTTTGAAATTGGAAGATAAAAAAGCAAATAAGTTTGTTTGAATATAAACAATAATGGTAGCTTACCAAACAAAAAAATAGAGTCTTATTCATGCCAAATAATGTAGAAAGTGACATACCTAGAGTTGAATCTTATTTATGCAACTGTGACATTTCATTTTACAGTAAAGCTTTGAATAGCAGATATACCAATCTAGTTTTAATTTGTTGAGCAACATGTAACAAGGTTATAAAAGAGAGAGGGAAAAAAAAATCAAGTTGTTGAATTGGAACTCAATTCTCAATGAATCATGAGAGAGAGATAAATTCAATTAACTTGATCAAAATTTAAATATTCTACCAACAACTTAAACAACAAAATTCACCATCAACTGTTTATGTCTATGAAAATTCATTAAGTGTTTATGTCTATTCTTATTCTTTCTAATAAGAATATCGAACTATGCAGAAAAGATATCAAAACTCTAGAGAAGAAAAGGGGGGAAAAAAAAACCAGCCAACATAGATAAATAGAAAAATTGAGAAAATGAGAAACTAAGAAACAAAAAGAAATAACTTTTTTAAATTAGATGTATGCCTAGCTGTCCAGCTGAATTGCATCGTTGAGGGATAACTCCGACGGGAACAGTGAGTGAGAGGAAGGAGGATGATGATAAGAAACAAAGGAGGAGGAGGAGGAAGGGGAGAAATTGACTGAGAAGCAGAGTGCAGTATAGCGAGAAGGACAATGCAATGAGAGGGAGAAGAACAGCGGTGAAACAACAGAGGAAGGAGAACGACGGTTCAGTGAAAGAGGAACAAAGATGAGAGAGAAAGAGAGAAGGATAGTGAAGGATACGACAGAGAGATGAGGAAGGAGAAGGGTGCTATTGAGATTCAAGAATTCCTGCCAAAAATTCCATCCGTCACTGTTAAAGTCAGTGGCTTGTTCTCCAGCTTGGCTCAAGCCAACCTATTGACTAAGTTTGGGTCAAAACGATGTCATTTTAACCTTTTTTTTGGACGAGGGACATGAATTCTCCTTTGCCACAGGACCACCCGTTGATCTTGATCGTGAAATCACCGTGTAATGTACACGAGTTGCACGACCCCAAATCCTATAATAACATATGTACGAGTCTTTAATTTTTAATATAAGCTTAGCTGAGGGTAAAATTTAAGTAATTCTTACCTCCGATCCAAGAACCTCCATTCTTGAGATTGTCTCCAAAGCCTAATGTCTCCCAACTCCCTACAAATGTGACACAAACTTACGTTGGGCTGCCTGACCTATGGCCCATCTTACCAATTCATGTGTAATCCAACCCAAGGTTTTTTTTAACACTAGTTGTTTAGGGCATCTTTCCCAGGCAAAATCTGACTCAACCCGCTTTCAAACTAGCCCAAATAGTATTTATTAGAGTCCTACATTATTGTAAACTGTCCTTCAAAAATGGAAAAAAAAAAAGAAAAGAAAACTGGGCCACTGGAAATAAATAAATGAACAAAAAATATGGTGCATCCATGGAACTTTTTTTTTTAATAATAATGATTTTATTATTATAAAATTTAAAATATTAATTTTTACTACGTTGTTTAAAAATGAATAATTTATTTAAATGAATAACCACACTCAAATGTTAAATACGTGATTCAATAATTACAATATTGTTGGCTAATTAAATGAAGAAAAGATGGTAAATTTTCAAAATATGCAAGGGTAGTATTGATCAATTAAAAAGAAAACGAAAATATAATTACAAAAGCAATAATACAAGAGGAGTCAATATTTTGATAACTTTTATCGTTTTCATGACTGGAATTATCTACAGACGGAATGCATCGCAAGTAAGGCAACCGAACAATCTGTGGCCTACTTGAAAATCCTGTCTTCATCGGGAAAATCTGCCTATTTATAATTGTGTCTTCCCCTCTCCGACCATCAACCAGATTTCTTCCTCTCTGATTCTTTGTCTTAAAATCTCTTTTTTAAGATTCTTCTGCTTTTCCAATTCTTTCTTGAATTTGTTGTTTAGATCAACAGAATGCAGATCTCCGTGAAAACCTTGACTGGCAAAACCATAATCCTCGAGGTTGAGAGCTCTGATACCATCGATAACGTAAAGACCAAAATACATGACAAAGAGGGCATCCCTCCCAATTAGCAGCGCCTCATCTTTGCCGGAAAACAACTTGAGGACAACCATACCCTCACCAATTACAACATTCAGAAGGAGTCCACTCTCCACTTGGTCCTCCGCCTCCGTGGTGGCATGCAGATATCCGTCAAAACGCTAACTGCGAAGACAATAACTCTTGAGGTCGAGAGTATTAGGTATTAATTAAAAACAAATCCCTATTATAAAATTAGGATAGCGTTAGAATAAAATCTTCACACTACACACTAATAAAATTCTAACTATTTTGCACAAGAATTTCTCTCTTTCTCTTCTCTCACAATTCTCTAATCTTTCTTTCACTAATCTTTCTTTCACAAAATGATGGTGTATTACAATCTTAGAGAATAGCTCTATTTATAGAGCTCTAATTAGTGGAATACATCATGGCATACATCATCTTCTACTAATCTCAATTAGTGGTGTCTCCACTAAATGGTGGACATCCATAAAAATCTTCTATAATAATTCACATAAATCCATAATTGGTGGAGCCTCCATTAATTAATAAAGATTTCAATAATTCATAATACTCCCCCTTGGATGTCCATCCATTACATAAAGAATATGCCTCGTTAAAACCTTACTAGATAAAAACCCAGTGGGAAAAAAAATCTAGTGAAGGAAAAAGAGTACACTATTCTATATGTCTGTTTATTACTCCCCCTGATGAGATGATTCCTTTAAATCTTTAAACCGACGCATACCGATTTTATATCTCAACTTCTCAAATGTTACAGTCGGTAAAGTTTTCGTGAAAATATCTGCGAGGTTATCACATGGCCGAATTTGTAGCACATCAATTTCACATTTCTTCTGGAGTTCATGAGTAAAGAAGAATTTTGGTGAAATATGTTTTGTCCGATCTCCTTTAATATATCCTCCTCGTAATTGAGCTATGCAAGCTGCATTGTCTTCATAAAGAGGAGTTGGAATATCTTTGATTAATGATAATCCACAACTTTTTCGGATATAATGAATCATGGATCTTAGCCATACACATTCTCGACTTGCTTCATGAATGGCTATAATTTCAGCATGATTTGAAGAAATAGCTGCTATAGATTGTTTCGTAGAACGTCATGATATAGCAGTATTTTCATATGTAAATAGATAGCCCGTTTGAGAACGTGCTTTATGTGGACCAGATAAATAACCAGCATCTGCATAACCTATCAATGTTGGACTGGTTTTATTTGAATAAAATAATCTGAGATCAATTGTACCTTGGAGATTTCGAATGACTTGTTTAATTCCATTCCAATGTCGTCGTGTTGGTGAAGAACTAAATCTTGCTAATAAATTGACAGTAAAAGCAATATCAGGTCGTGTATTATTAGCAAGATACATTAATGCACCAATTGCACTGAGATATGGTACTTCAGGACCAAAGAGTTCATCATTTTCTTGAGGTCGGAAAGGATCTTTATCCACATTTAATGATCGGATGATCATTGGAATACTCAATGGATGTGCTTTGTCCATGTAAAATCTTTTTAACACTTTTACTGTATATGTTGATTGATGAATAAATGTTCCACTCTCCAGATGTTCAATTTGTAAACTAAGGTAAAATTTGGTTTTACCAAAATTCTTGATTTCGAATTCTCTTTTTAAATAATCAATTGTTTCTTGAAGCTCTTCAGGAGTTCCAATAAGATTAATATCATCAACATATATAACTAATATCACAAATTTAGAACCAGATTTCTTAATAAAAACACATGGACATACCTGGTCATTTTTAAATCCTGCTTTTAATAAATATTCACTAAGACGTGTGAACCACATGCGCCTAGATTACTTCAAGCCATATAATGATTTCTGCAACTTGATGGAGTAATTTTCACGAGGATATTGTTTATATGCTTAAGGCATATGAAATCCTTCGGGTATTTTCATGTAAACATCATTTTCTAAATTTCCATACAAGTAAGCAGTGACAACATCTAATAGGCGCATATCTATCTTTTCATGTACTGCCAAACTGATTAGATATTGGAGTGTAATAGCATCAACAACAGGAGAATAAGTTTCATCATAATCAATACCTGATCTTTGTGAAAAACCTTGGGCTACTAATCGCGCTTTATATCGAACGATTTCACTCTTTTCATTGCGCTTTCGCACAAATATCCATTTGTAGCCAACAGGTTTTACACCTTCTGGTGTTCGGACTGCAGGTCCGAAGACTTCACGTTTTGTCGGTGCATTTAACTCCGATTGAATCGCATCTTTCCATTGCAGCCAATCTTTTCTATGCCGACATTCATCAACTGATATTGGTTCAGGATCATCATTATCCTGTGTAACATCAAGAGATATTATATGCAAATATATGATCAATAATTATTTCTATCCGATTCCAACTTCTACCGGAAGTGATATAATGGATAGAAATTTCAGTGTTACTTTCATTTATGTCTGGTTCTTTGTCATAAGTTTTCTCTTGGTCTTTATCATTCTTTGCTTTAATATGATCATCTGGACCATTAATCCTCTCTTCTTTCGAGGATTTTTATCTTTAGAACCAAGAGGTCGGCCATGCTTCTGGCATGCTTTTGGCTCAACAACTATATGTAAAATCTTTTGTTCTGTTGGAACTTCAATTAGAATAGGAGCATTTATAGCTGGCATATGCGATTTTGTTATTCTTCTAGAGTCAACAAAAGCGTCTGGCATTTGATTTGCAATGCTTTACAAAATGAATTATCTTTTGAACTTCAAGTTCACACGCGCTTGTATGCGGATCAAGATAATTTAATGATATTGTCCAATCACGATCTTTCTTGTACTGTTTCTGTTCTCCCCTAATTTAGGGAATAATGATTTCACAAGAGAATAAGAAAAGAAATATAAGAAAATGATGACAAGCGAGGAAATGCCAAGAAAAATATCTCTTTTTTTTTCACTTTTCCCGTGCCGACTTTTCCTCTTCCTCTCTTGTCTTTTCTTCTCCTCCAGACCCTCTACCTACGATCTACCTCTTCTTCTTCCTCATACATATATATATATATATATGTATGTATCGATATATATCTCAGTCATCAGTCATTAGTAAATATAAAAAACAAAAATCACAAAGCAGATATGGAGACACGTAATTCATTTGAGACATGGTCAAATTTTGACTCAGTTTCTGCAGCAAATTTTGATGTATTTTCCTTTCCAAACCAATCGCTTCTGCCTAATTCGAACACAGAAGATTTTGATATGTTTTCCTTTCCAAACCAACCGCTATCACGCTTAATTCGAACGCAGAAGATTTTGATATGTTTTCCTTTCCAAACCAACCGCTTCCTCCTAATTTCAGGTGAGATACCTTTGAGGGCTTCCATTTGTTTTTAGTGTTCTTGATAATGAAATTAAACTCTCTTTTGGTTTGTTTTTGATGTAAATCAGTGGAAGTTTTGAACATACTGCTTTGGACCAAGTTGATCTGCCCTTACAAGAGACTGCTTTTGATACTGTTCCTCTTGATGCTATTCCTTTAAATGAGGATATGCTTATGCATGATCCTTTCTACTCTCTAATTGATTTTGAACAAAGCCAAAATATGATTCCAGGTTATTATACATTTAAACATGGATTTTGAATGGTATTACCTTTACTGATATTATTTTCTTTTTCTAGGAGAAATAATGAGTGGTCTTGGCAATGAAGTCGGAGTAAGTACTCATGAAATGCATAATATCGAAGTTCAAGATATTATTGCAGACAAAATTCCTGGGGAGAAGAAGATGATTAAGAGGCAGAGAGAGAAGAAGGGTAATAACTCCCAGACACTATCAAGAGAAACAATTTCGTAGTACTTTTACCTACCAATCAAGAGCGCAGCCAAAGAACTGCATATTGGCATAACCCGTCTCAAGAAAAGATGTAGGGAGTTAGGAATTCGTCGATGACCTCACAGGAAGTTGGTGAGCTTAGAGACCATAATCAAGAATGTTCAGGTTCTCTCTCATACATACTTATAATTTGCAAGTATGAAACTATGAAAGATTTATAAGTAAATAACCGATGATATCACTTCGATTTACAGGAGATGCAAAATAAAGAAGAAGGAGGACATATGGCTGAGAAGAAGTTGAAAGAAGTCATTGCGATACTGGAATGTGAAAAACAGTTGGTGGAAGAAAGTCCTAATACGCAGTTAGAGGACCAAACATAGAAATTGAGACAAGCATGATTCAAGGCCAAATATAATAAGAAATTTAATTATAATAAACTTAAGGGGATTATAAAATCCCAAGACTCATTTCGCAGTAATTTTACGACTAATTCTGCTCCTAGTCTCGATGCTGGCTCAAAGGGGAAAGAAATGAGGAGGATGCCGAAAAAGAGGAGCTGAAATCCATAATTACTAATTGTTTGTCTTCCTCTAATGTAAATATTGAAAAAGAACAATTACAAACCTTCATTTTAAATTTGTCAGCTCAATTACAAAAGAGCAACTATAAGCATGTATCCTCAAGTTCATATGAACACTAGTGATATGAATAAAAGATATGATGCTTATTATTAATGGAAATATCTTTTTCCCTTATTATCTTTTCTGTTCCACTTCAGGTGGCTAGTATTTCTCTGTGATAAGGGAAATATCAAGTGTGTCCATGACCATAACTACGGCCACTGCCACAACTACGACTATAACGATGGCTTCTGCTGGAGCCAACAACATTCACTTCTAGGAGTGTTGTTGAGCCAGTTCATCTGGCTTCATGATTTTTCAATAATAACTCATGTTAAATTTGTCAATTTTGGATACCCTTTTTCTCGATATTGTTACTGCAGGACAATATTCGAGGTATGAAAAGTGGAGAATGTCTTCTCCAATATAACTTCATCAGTAATTTTTTCTCTGCAAAATTTTTAACTAAGATGTAGTTTTATACATCACGGAGTTCACGGTTTTACAATCTTGCAACTTCAGGTGCAACTATTCATACCCTGTAGTGGGTAGTACGACCATCTTCAGGTGGTCAAATCTTTCTTTTTATCCACATGACATATGGATTTCCTTTTTTTAGCATTTAGATGCATTTTTGTATGACATATAATTTTTTTTTTTATAGAAATATCAAGGGCTACAAATTCGAATTTAGCGAGGTTAGCCATAGAGATCAATAAATGCGTACCTGTCTTCTGGCTTTAATAACGGCAGAGACTCGTGCTGATAACGTGTTATAAAATTAGGGTAGTGTTAGAATAAAATCTTCACACTATACACTAATAAAATTCTAACTATTTTGCACAAGAATTTCTTTCTTTCTCTTCTTTCACAATTTTCTCTAATCTTTCTTTTACTAATCTTTCTTTCACAAAATGACGGTGTATTACAAGCTTAGAGAATAGCTCTATTTATAGAGCTCTAATTAGTGGAATACATCATGGCATACATCATCTTCCACTAATCTCAATTAGTGGTGTCTCCACTAAATGGTGGACATCCATAAAAATCTTCTATAATAATTCACATAAATCCATAATTAGTGGAGCCTCCATTAATTAATAAAGATTTCAATAATTCATAATAATCCTATCATTAGAGGTGGAGTGGTTGGGGTCAGTGAACCACTCTAGGCTCTAGGCTATAATAGAGGATGTATTTTTTAGTTTTGGATGTGAGAAAAATATTATATTTTTTTTTTAGGTCGAGAGTATTACGTATTAATTAAAAACAAATCCCATCATTAGAGGTGGAGTGACCACACTATAGGCTAGGCTATAATAGATGATGTTTTTTTTAGTTTTGGATGTGAGAAAAATATTGTATTTGATATGGGATGGTTGGAGAATCACTCCATCAAGCTATAATTTTAGATGGGAGAAAAATATTGTATTTGATATTATGTGATTGTAATAATTCTTTACATAGGGAATATTTTTCTCGTTTGTCTTTTGACAAACGATCGTGATTTTGAATGGAAAGTTTTCATGTAAATTCTTGTCTTATTATTTTTGTCTGTGGTTGTTTGACTATTATTATTATTATTATTATTATTATTATTATTATTATTATTATTATTATTATTATTATTATTTTATTATTATTATTATTATTTTTTATTTTTTTTAATTGAAATTTTTCACGTAAATTTTGTGATTTTTCTTCGTTTTTGAATTAAAAGTTTTCATTTAATTTTCTCTGTGGTTGTTTGACTATTATTATTATTTTTTTAATTAAAAATTTTCACGTAAATTCTTGTCTTTTGTTATTTTTTTCTGTAGTTACCTACCATGAGATAATAGGAAAATTTTTTTCCTACAGAGAATTCGGACACCATCGATAACTTGAAAACCAAGATTCAAGACAAGGAGGGAATCCCAGATGATCAGCAGAGGCTATCTTCGCCGGTAAGCAATTGGAGGATGGCCGAACTCTTACCAACTATAATATACAAAAGGAGTCCACCCTCCACTTGGTACTCCGACTCCGCGGTGGAATGTAAATCTTCGTGAAAACCCTAACCGGAAAGACGATCACGTTGGAAGTGGAGAGCTCTGACACAATCGATAATGTTAAATAAAAAATTCAGGATAAGGAAGGCATTCCTCCCGATCAGCAACATATGATCTTCGCCAAAAAGCAGTTGGAGGATGGCAGAACCTTGGTTGATTACAACATTCAAAAGGAGTCTACGTTGCATATTGTTTTGAGGCTGCACGGCGGTATGCAGATCTAGGTTAAGACATCGATGGGGAAGATAATCACTCTGGAGGTGGAAAGTTCGGACACTATCTGTAACTTGAAGTCGAAGATTGAGGAGAAGGATGGGATTCCACTAACATCAGTGGCTAATCTTCGCTAGAAAGCAGCTGGAAGATGGACATACGCTGGCGAACTATAACTTGATTCCACCCTTCACCTTGTACTCCTTCGCCACAATGCTCTCTGCACTCTGATTAGTCATTCTGTGTCGTATAACCTTTTTCTGTAAAATAATAAAATATTTCTCAGGAATTTGTTAGTAGTAAATAGAAGACAACCCTCTTGCAGATATTTTCCTCTTACTTAGTATTGCGATTATGATTGAATCCTTCGGGAAGCAATCAAAATGAAGACCTCAATTCGTTGATTCGTATATCAGTTATGCACTAAAGTGTTTTTAAATGTCTTTGTGGTTTGATTTGGTGAGAGATTTTGTTATTGAACTTGTTACAGAATTTGTTACACTGTGGTGAAGAAAATGCCGGTTTTATTAAAAACATGGAAGAATTAAGTTCAGCCAACAACATACATTTAAAATGATCAGATCACAGAAGTTGTTACATTTGCTATGGAAAATAGGATATAGTTAATGTGGTATTAGATATTCCCTCCGTCCTAAAAAGGATGTCAATGTAACAAAACCAGATTAAAGAATTGTTAAAACTTATATAATTATAATAAAAGATGTCAATGTAACAAATAGTACACAGATTAAAAAATTGTTAAAATTTATATAATTATAATAAAAAAAAGACTATTATATCCCTGAATAAAAGTAAATCTTTATTAATTAGATTAGAAATACACACGTATTTAATGAGTCAAATATTTATTGAGTAATTGAAGGAGGAGTAAATTAGGAATATATGTAATAAATGCATTCTCGATTTGTAAAATTGATAAGTATTTTGGTACAACAAAAATAAAAATTTTTGACATTCTTTTTAAGATGGAGGGAGTATATATTTCTCTATATATAGTTATTAAATACAACTATGGTTATGTAATTACTATGTAGATTTAATCAAAGTATAAGAAGTAGCCGTCATTATTGACCTATTGATTACACGTGTCAATTGAAGAACTCATCTATTTTGTCACGTGTCATCGCAGGAACACCCCTCTTCGATTTTTTTTTTTTTATATTTAGTTTTGTACATATATTGTATGTCCATAATATAGTGTTTTTTTGGGCTAGTTTTATTTGTATTCTTCTTTGGGCCGTAATTCATAGGTCCTATTGCTCTTCTCTATGCAGTGTTGTTATTGTATGCCCATATTTTGTACTGCTTTGTTGTTATCATTGCCATTCTATCATTGTCAAATCATTATGAATAGATCATTCATATAGTATTTCTAATAAATATAAATAATTCTTTTGGAATAGTAATGAAGGGATTGAATATGTATATGTAATTAGTCAATTGTTGTGTACCTTTGGCATTACCAAGAATATTTTATTGTACACAATGTTCTTTGTATAACCACTGTACTCTGGATCTTCCTCAATCATTAACATTTTGAGGCCTTATGGTCGATTTACCCTAGACAGTGCAACGTAGAGTTGACCATGACTAAATATTGGTTGTGGTAGGAAAATACGAACATTAGACAAAGTTTGACCTTGGCTTTTGTTGATGGTCATTGCATAGTAAATGCTAAATGGAAAATTTCTTCTTATCAACGTAAATGGGGGTCTTATATATGCTATTTACATTTCTATTCTAGGAAGTTAAACTTTAGATCCTATGTTTGAACTTGAAATGATCTATGCCTCAATCACTCTTTTGCCTATTTGCAATCATTCTAGTTCTATTGCACATTCCTTTGGTAGGATTAATGTTTCTTAGTAGCATTATTAGAAAACACCTTTCTTCAGGTCAGTCTATGACTTGTTATACTTGGGGAATTTTACACTATTTAAGAATTTCACTGGATAGAGCATTTCTTTATCTAGCAAATTTCCTATTGCCTTGTCTATTTTATCTGCACTGATGTATTCCTTCTCCTCTCCAAGTACTTTGTTTAGTACATACTCATATATTTCATGCACTGTCTCATTTCTTGGTGTCAGCACTGCTCTTTCACTCAAATATGTGATGTTTTTCATTTTTTGCTTAAAGGCTGGATAGGTAGAGTGAAAAATAGTTGCCACTAGATCCTCTCCTTTTGGAAGAATGAAGTCCGATGGAATTTTGATCCAAGTTACTTCTATATCATCTCCATAGGCTCTTGCCTTTTCATTGCCATCACCTATTCATAAGAGCTAGTTAGCAAATTCTATTCTCTTCTATGTTTCTTCAATGTTATATGAATTTTGGAGTCTCATATTTTTAGTTAAGAGCAGAATTTCACACTGAGTCCAAAGAGTTGATTAATTCAATGATAAGTGTATAATGTCAGCTCGTTGACTTTTAAGAATCACAGGTACAATCTATCGGAAGTCTCCTCCTAAGAGGATAATCTTACCTCCAAATGTTTTGTTTTCATTGTATCCTATTGTTCCTCTTAATATGTCTTTGAATATTCTATCCACTATTTCGAATACATACCTTTGCAAATTGAGTTCTTTACATTTTTATTGTCATTCAATTATCATAATTGGAATATGATATTTATTTATTGTTGACACCATCTCGAAATGCTAGTAGAAGTTTTTAGGAAAAAAAATATGTAAAATTGACATTATAGTTAAATGAAGTACCTTAAATTCATTGGGGCCTCATCTCAGATAATAAGAGCTGCTCTATGAATCAGTTCAACAAGTTGAGTATTTGGTTTTATGCAATAGGTTGTTTCATCATTGATAACAAAAGGACTTTTAAATATGCTATGTGTTGTTCTTCCCCCTGGCAGAAGCAATAATGCAATACCTATGTTCATATTAATTTCTTTAGATGATGTTGATAGTTGCATTATTAGATAAGTATAGTGTTAATTGCATTATTTTCTTAACTCAAGAAGCTATGGCCAAAACAATCTTTCCCTCATATATGAGTTTGTTGATGATAGTTTTGTATACAAATGTTTTCCCAGTTCCTCCATTGCCATATAAGAAAAAGAGTTTGTTGTCCTTGTTTTCAACCGCGATTATGACAATTTGATACACTCTGCTGCTGATTGTTGTTTAGTTTTTGCACCATGCTGTCATGCTCTTGTCTCAGTGCATCTTTATCATACATTATTTCATCTCTAATGCAATTGCTTTGAAGATCTTTTAAGACCTGCTTATCTGGCAATGGCATTTCGTCTATTTCCTCCAAAGATCTTCCATGCCTTATAAGAAATATTTCCAGTTCTTTCAACGTGTAATTCTTCAGAGAGAATTAGCTGAGGACATTTCAGGTTTTTTCTTTGTCATAACTGAATATCATCACTCATTTTGAGCCATTTTGCTTCCCAGAAGTTTTTGACATCGCTACATTACAAAATAAAAGAATAGTCACAAACAAATCTCTAAGTTGATTAGTAGTAGCCCAGTGAGCAGCCTCGTCTATAGTTTCATGCCATTCGGAATCTTCTAGTAAAAGTCCCTTGGCAGAGCATGTGGATTTAAAAGTGTTATAGACATGACCATTGTAGGAACGGATTTCTTCAAAATTAGTTGCATTTAGAATGTAGTTTAATAACATCCTTAGGTGATATCTTTCTCTAGATGATGGATGTGCAAATGTTATTCGCCCTATACTTCTAGGTCCTTTTCTCTTTTTCTAGAATTTTTTAGCTTTTTTCTAGGTATATTTTTCAAGAATTTGTACATAAGTCAATTTCCTTACCTATGGATCCCTCTTATTCAGCTCAAGCCATTCCGTAAACATTATCCTTCTGACATCTTCATTTTAAGCAATGTAACTTAAGGATGAAATATCTTTGAAGAAGATGTTCTGCTTATTTTCAAGGTGAAATACCAATCTTTCGACAGCTGGTATTCTAAACTGGACATCAAATTCATATATTTTCCAACATGCTTCGCAAGTTGAAATATATCTATAGTCTAAAAATTCCCTGATTTCATCTCTATTTTTAAGACCATCTCTAATCCGTAGATTATACTCAAGGATTGCAGTAATTTTGTCAGGGCCTTTGTTGACATACTTGAATAAATACTTAATTGCCTGTTATTTATTGCAGAATTCGACATTGATATGACTTTAATATTTGAGTAATAGAAATCTATTATACGGAACAACAAATATATTAAAGCCATTTTTCTCAATGAATGTGGTACTGTCCCTTCTTCTATATACACAAAATCCACTTTCATCGATTGATGTTATATTTTGAAATTTCTTGGGAAAATGCTTTGAACAATTTGCTACAAAATTTATTCATAGACATGGACTTATTGTCAGTGTATGGGATTTTCTATTCAGTTATGTGCTATGTAAAATAATATTATTCTATGTTACCTTCTACCATGCAAGGTGAATTCCCATATCCAACACCACATGGACAATGCATCATGAATTGTGAGACAGCATGATACCCCTCTGGATCATTCACTGGATCAGGGATTTTGGCCGAAATGATTTTGTCAACGTGCTTTGAGCTTTGCATTTTTGAACATTCATTGAGCCAGATGATGATATGTGAATGTGGTAGGCCTAGCCTCTTTTTTGAAATTCAATTGTATATACAACTGCATTATAGAGAGTGGAGCACATCCATTATGCATAATTGATATCAAACAATGCCAAAGTATAAGTTTGTGCTAATAATCAGAATAAGGATTGTAATTGAATAAAGAATAATTGTCTGACAATATAAATGTAATTATCTTAATAGAATTATATGAGTTTTAAATACCTACATTTACTTTTCCAAATATTTGATTCGGAATAATGTCCTGCATCATTTCATCAAGTTTCATTTTGAAAACTCAAGACTTCAATGTTAGGCATGTTCTCTGCTCTTTCCCCTGGTAATTCAGCCAATACCTCTTGTACTTCTGGCCAGTTTAGATTCGTAGCAAACGTGACAAACAAATCAGGATTGCCAAAGCACCTACAAAGAGCCATTGCATCTTAGTAGTTTTGTGCCATGTAACTAGGACTGCCAGTGAAAGATGATAGTAGAATAGTCCTTCTTCCTAGTTTGGTTGCATTATTATCACCTTTTTCAATTTCATTAGACACATTTCTGTACAATTCAGTCCTTAGATCTTCTTGGCGCTGAGAAATCCATTATAGACGTGACGGTTCAATTGATGTGTAACAGTCCACTATGTATTGTTGAAAAAGCTTTCCAGACTGAAATAGGAGAGTACTTTGAGATCTTATGTATTGTAGAACATACGAATAAAATTCCATCATAGTGACATTGAAGCTTGAAAATAACAGAAAGCCATGCATGCATAGAAATAGAAGCAAAACCAACGCACATGGAAAGAACACAGCGGAAGGATTTTAAAATTTATACCTTTGTACTTTATGGTTTTCTTTGGCTGTGAAGAAGTCGACTGAACCACAGGGATCAATTATTCACCACTTGTTAATGCTTTCGGTTGAAATCCCGCTAATCTTCTACCCCTCCATGGCATGAACGCCAAAGCCTTTTGCTTCTCAGAATATTCCACCACCTAATATCTTGTTGGTGAAACAAATAGGCAAGGAAAAACAAGGTATCAATACTCTTGCCCCTTTGCTATTAATTAGCAAAATTAAGAAGACAAAGAAAAAGAAGAATGAACGAGAAAGAGAGGAACATATAAGGCTTCTCTAGGAGTTTTTTTCATAGACATGCGTCTCTGTTGAAACGCACACAGCTACTCCACCTAATAACATGATACCGGGATTTTGATGTTTCAAAACACTCGAAAGTTATCAACAAAAAAAGTTTGGTTTAGCCTAAACTCTTCTGTTTCGTGAATTAAAAAAAAAAAATCCTTTTGGTTCAGGCTATTGGGCTATTAATTATTTTTATTATTATTTTTGGACCCAATGAGCCCAAAAATAATAAACATTAATTATTTATTTTCTGAACATATAAAAATAACCCAATAAATAACTAATGAATCCAAATAAACTAAAATAATTATTCAAGTATTTTTATCTAGTTTAGACCTAAGTTAATTTTCTAATTATTTAATCTGTGTTTAGGCCCGAAATAATTAATTAACTAATTAAATCAAATAATAAATTTAATTTTATTTCTCTCATTTTTTATTTTATTCCACTCAAATAATAAATTAGACTTCCTGAATAAAATAAAATCATTTTTAATTGAGACTATTTCTTCAATCCAAAATTAATTAGGACTTACGAGCTATTTCAAAGACAAAAAAGATATATCGTCTTGGCTACTAAAATGACCAAAATACCCATGCTATATAAATAGTTATATTATTTGTATTTTAAATATTTTCTAATATCACCATAAGAAAATATTGATCCCAAGGATAATGCTGCGTTAGCTATATCTCTGATCTATATGTGAAATGACTAAAATACCCCTCTACACATCGATGTGCATTTAGAGAGGAAAAAGTGTACTAATACCTCTATAAAAGACATCTACCATCTTTAGGCTTCTAGTCCAATGATTCATGACTTCTTGGAATATATTCGCTTTCTAAGGGAGTTACCCTAAAGCAAATATCCAAGTCATGTGTCTCTGGGGCCCTGGATATTTAGATTATTCGGACAACCACAAGGGACGATATAGTATAGAAATTATCTTGTACAAGTCTGTTTTAACTAATTAGTTACATATACCCAACATACAAGTATATTGGTCCTACAATAGAACATCAACTATAGTACATCAAAGCATACGCTTCCAACTTCGTTAGACCACCAACTTATACTCAAATTATAGAGTACAAGTTCACGTTGTAGTGATAGAAGTCTAGGTTTCTACCCTATAGTACTTTTAGAAACCACTACTACTGGTCTAATTCTACGTATTCGAAATATGTTTGTGTTATGAAATGAGAAGACTACTCATTGACTCAAGGTAAGCTATTCCATATTTAGAATTCATAACACAATAACCATACCATCATCAGATTCCCATTCTCATCATGTGCATAAGAATAATAGTTTATGTATTAAGTAACACATGGTCCATACCTTACTGTGAAAAATCTCTATTTACATAACCATTTACTTAAACACAATGGGTCTTTTTTAACGAAATTGTGCACAAAAGTAAAGAAGAATTCAAAAATAATTTCTGAGAATAAAAATTTTATTAATACAAATCAAAATTACATCAGAAACTTAGTTTAAGAGGGCATATATTCCAACAATCTCCCACTTGCACTCTAAGACTAAGTAAGTCCATAGGTACCGACCCTTATGGCATCTAAGTATCTTCTAAAGACTCTCTCACCCAAAAATTTGGTGAAAAGATCTGCTAGATTGTTCTATGAGGCAATTTGTTCCACCACAACTTCCCGTCTCTAGATGAAATTCCAAATTAGGTGGTACTTTCTCTCAATGTGCTTCCTCTTTTTGTGATTCCTAGGTTCTTTGGATTGTGAGAGCATGTCAGTGTTGTCTCAATGCATCACAACTAGCATGTCTATCTGTGGCACGACTCCAAGTGTAAAAGGAACTTCCAAAGCCAGACTGCTTCCTTGGATGTCTCCAAAGTTGTCACATACTTAGCTTCCATGGTTGAGATAGCAACGCAAGATTGTTTGATACTCTTCCATAAAGCTCCTTCAAACAAGGTGAAGACATTTTCATTAGTGAATTTTCTTTCATCCTTATTTGTCTAGAAGTTTAAGTCTTTGTATCTTGTAGGAACTAAGTCATCAGCCTTGTAAACTAGCATATAATCTCTCTAACCCTTAAGGTACTTAAGAATATATTTTATAGCTTGCTAATGAACCTCTCTCGGGTTTGATTGATATCTGCTAAGTAAGCCTACGACAAAGCAAATATCTGGCATAGTACACAATATGATGTACACGAGACTTCCCATAACTGAAGTATAAGAAATCCTACTCATTCTATCCTTTTCTTCTTGAAACTTTAGACAGTTCTTTGAAGAAAAAGATAACTTATGTCTGCAAGAGATTAATGCTCCTTTACATGAGTCCATGTTGAATTTGGCTAACATCTTGTCAATGTATGTAGCTTGAGATAATCCTAATATTCTCTACTTTCTATTTCTAAGAAGCTTTATCTCAAGAATGTAACTGACTTTTCTCAATTCCTTTATACTGAATTGACTAATCAGTGAATCATAGCCCTTGCTTATGGCTTCATGACCTTCTCCACCACTTAGAGCACTTTCATTAACTCAGTTAAATTCATATTTAACTTGTTCATGTTGTAATTCAACTTGAACTGAGTAAAAGAGCTCGGCAGAGATTTGAGAACTATGTCGACTTGGCTCTCGCGGTCAATGACAGCCCCCAAGACTTCTGCTTCCTCAAAAGTAGTAATCATTTTGAGCATATGCTCCCTAGCTGATACTGTGTCAGCCATCTTAGTATTTATGATTGTTTGAAGAGCCTCCTGCCTTGCGAGTAGGCTTTTGTTTGCGAATATCGTGGCTAATAATGAACTTATATTGTATGCAGTTGCCACGTGCTCATGTTTGGATTTGAGCATATTAGACATAAAGGCTTATAACATATAGTAGCATGCCATTTCGTTTCTTCTATGTTTTCTCAGTCTCTCGCTCCTCATCGGTGAAACCCTCCCCAATAACATGGCAAGTTTTGTATATGCCATACTTATACTCCTCTACTGTGAGTATTATGTCCAAATTCTTTTTTCAGTCCACATAGTTGGGACCCGTTAACTTATTCTTACGGAGAATAACGACTAAAGGATTGAAAGTACCCCCACCAGCCATTTCTGACATATTGAAAATAAAGGAAATTCTCGATTTTGTGAAAAAAAAAATAATTTTGTACACTTTATCCTCATATTAAAATAATAGTTAACTCTATCACTATTATCTTTAACATGATTAATTTGGCCTTTAGGAAAACTGACATAGTTTCTTGGGAAGATTAACAATTTCCTAAGCTAAGTGTGTTAACCGCCACAAATTAATTTCCCTTCTAGGCAATGATTTAGAAGATAACTCCATCGAAGGGATGGCTGTTTCTTCTCATTTTCTATAGACATACCTCGCATTATAACCTCCAACATGGGCTGGCCGATCATAGTACGTGTCTCGAGTTATTAATTACATTCTTCCATTAGTTCTAGATTCTTGTGATATCTCTATCTTATATGAGTTCATTCCCAGGGTGACGCGAGGAGACCCACGATCTCTAAAGAGAATCATGATGGAAGCCGTGGGGCCGTTAGAACCCCTCTCTCATTTAGGTTTTAAAACAAGGGTTTTTTTTTTGAAAAAAATTTCATTTGAAAATTTTCAATTAAATTCTCTTTTAACTCAAAAATAAAATATCTAAACCCATAAAAATTTTTATGTCAAGGTTTATATCCTTTGAGAAATTTTTCTATGGATTAATTTTATTTAAGTTAAAAACTTAATAATTTTAAAAAAAATCATTAAAACTTTTTAGAAATTTTGATCTCAAGTTTTTATTTGACAAAAATAATTTTTCTTTGTGAAAATAAAATAAAATGGTTTTTCATTTTAACTTCCAAAAAATTTCTAAATCCAAACTGTTTTCTATATCAAGGATAAAAAGCCTTTAAGAAAATAACCAACGATTAATTTTTATTTAAGTTAAAATTAACCATTTAATTAAAGAAAAATATTTTTCCTTGTTAAATAAAAATTCCAAAAGACTTTGATCTTTAAGAAAACGTGCACATATGAATTAAAATAAATGGCATGCTAGAAAACTGTAAACGTTTTCATACTTTTCTATTTTTAAACCTAAGTACCCAAAGAATATAATTAAATACACTAATTAAATTAATTAATAATCTTGTTTAATCTTAAAAATCCTTTGCAATTATTTTTCATGCAAAGTATTATAGAATATTAACTATTGCAAAAATAATAACTTCACCTGATATGGAATCAAAAACAAAAAAGAAAATGCACAAAAATTATAAGGAAAAAAAAATTTTTCCTCGGTCTTGCGCACCTGCCATACCAGATCATGGCCCATGGATGGGTCGATGGACCATGACCCGCACGGGCACCCGCACCTACAACCCGTGAGCTATCTGCGCACCTACCCCAGCACACAATCACAATAGTGACCGTATCCTAGGAAGGATGCAAAGGATGCAAAGGATGCAATTCAATGGCACCGAGCCGGCCCCTTGCTGCGGCCCTTCAACCGCGGCTCGGCTGAGCCGTCCCTCAGTTCCAAGCACACTGAGCCGCTGCAACTCAGCTCGGGGTTGGCAGCTTGGTTTCTTCTTCTTCATTTTTTTTCTTCTTCTACAATTTTCTCCAGAAGGCTTCTGCAACTCCTCTTTGCAACATCAGTAGGCCTTTTTTTGGTTACAAATTTTCATCAAAACAAAAACTACATCCGCCTATACCCTTTAAATTCGGGTTTACACACTTGCTATGGCAAACATTAAATTACAGTGGTTTCCTAAACCTCAACCATGAGGTGTACAGAGCATCTATCCCATATCAAAACAGCGAAGGATCACAAGATTATAACCAAACAATTATGAATCTAATTTTATTAGACTAGCATACATGGTTCCTAAACCATTCAAAGCTTCTCGCCCTGATACCAATTGAAGTTTGAAAATAACAGAAAGCTATGCATGCTTAGAAATAGATGCAAAACCAATGCACAGAGAAAGAACACAGTGGAAGGATTTTCAAATTTATACCTCTATGCTTTATGGTTTTCTTTGGCTGTGAAGAAGCCGACTGAACCACTGGGATCACTTCTTCACTACTCATTGATGCTTCCGGTTGAAATCTCACTAATTTTCTACTCTTCCATGGCATGAACGCCAAAGCCTTTTGCTTCTCAGAATATTCCACCGCCTAATATCTTGTTGGTGAAACAAATAGGCAAGGAAAAATAAGGTTTCAATACTCTTGACCATTTGCTATTAATTAGCAAAATCTAGAAGACAAAGAAAAAGCAGAATGAACAAGAAAAAAAGGAAGGCAGAAGGATTCTCTGGGAGTTTTTTTCACAGATGTGCATCTCTGTTGAAATACACATGGCTACTCCACCTGATAATATAATACCGAGGTTTTGATATTTCAAAAACACCTAAAAGTTATCAACAAAAGAAGTTTGGCTTAGCCTAACTTTTCTGTTTTGTGAATTAAAAAAAAAAAAACTCTTTTGGTCTAGGCTATTGGGCTATTAATTATTATTATTATTATTATTATTATTATTATTATTATTATTATTATTATTATTATTATTATTATTTATCTAATGAGCCAAAAAATAATAAACATTAATTATCTATTTTCCGAGCTTATAAAACTAATTCAATAAATAATTAATGAGCCCAAATAAATCAAAATAATTATTCAAGACTTTTTATCTAGTGTTTAAGCCCAGGTTAATTTTCTAATTATTCAATTTGGGTTTAGGCCATGAATAATTAATTAACCAATTAAAGCAGATAGTAAATTTAATTTTATTTCTCTCGTTCTTTTATTTTATTTCAGTCCAATAATAAATTAGACTTTCTGAATAAAATAAAATCATTTTTAATTGAGACTATTTTCTCAAACCAAAATTAATTAAGACTTAAGGGCTATTCCGAGAACCAAAAAAACACATCACCGACCAAAATACCACTGTTATATAAATAGTTGTATTTTTTGTATTTTAAATATTTTCTAATATCACCATAAGAAAATATTGACTTCAAGGACAGTACTGCGTTAGCTATATCTCCGACTTACAGGTGAAATAACTAAAATACGCATCTACACATCGTCATACATTTAAAGAGAAAAAAGTATACTAACACCTCTCTAAAAGACATCTCTCATCCTTGGACTTTTAGTCCAATGATCCACGACTTCTTAGAATATTTTCTCTTTCGAAGGGAGCTACTCTAAAGTAAATATCCAAGTCATGTTTTCTAGAGCCCTGGATATTTAGATTATTCGGATAACCACAATGGGAGATATAGTATAGAATCTATCTTGTACAAGTCTGTCTTAACTTACTAGTTACATATACCCAACATACAAGTGTATTGGTCTTACAATGGAACCTCAACTATAGTACGGTAAAGCATACACTTCCAACTTCGTCAAACCACCAACTTATACTCAAGCTGTAGAGTACAAGTCCACGCTCTAGCGATAGTAGTGTAGGTTTCTACTATATAATACTTTTTGAAACCACTACTACAGGCCCAGTTCTTCTTATTCGAAATACGCTTGTGTTATGAAATGAAAAGACTACTCATTAGCTCAAGGTAAGCCATTCCATATTTAAAATTCATAATACAATAACCTTATCATGATGAGATTCCTATTCTCATCATTCAGTTAAGAACAGTAATTTATGTGTTAAGTAACCCATGGTCCATACCTTATATAAAGACATCCATTCACATGAACCATTTACTTAAACACAGTGAGTCTTTTTTAATAAAATTGTGCACAAAAGTAAAGAAGAATTCACAAATAATTTCTGAGAATAAAACTTTTATTACTATAAATCAAAATTACATCAGAAATCTAGTCTAAGAGGACATACATCCCAACAATGAGCGCTTTGTGCACTTTGCACCTTTATTTCTTGAATATGGTATCTCAGGATAAAATCTATCTTCACCATAAAGGAATAACAATGGATACTGAAGTGCCATATAAGAAGGATGCAAATGACTTATTCTTTGTAGACTTCCAGATGTCAATTGTAAAATGATATCCCTATCTCTTGTTATCTGAGATATATCACCAATAAGTAATCTTGCATTTTCTTTTGTTGTGGAAGTATTATATTGCCTTGCATTAATAGTTCTCTTTTGGAATAATCTTATGGTAAAGTCCGATATTTCTGAAGAATTGTACTTATCTTAGGCCATTCTAAAAACCTTCACTATTTTATTGTGTTCATCAAGCATGGACATCAACGCTTGTGTAATTGTTTCGCTGAGATTTTCATTATGCTTTCCTTAGTTCACTGCTTTCAATCTACTTTGAACTTCATTTGAAGTGTCATGGAAATATAGCTGCATAAAACGTGCATTGCTTCCTTCGGCGAGAATCAACGATCCTATTCAATGGTAATTTTCACCATTTATTCGATATATGTATGGTGCAGATTTTTATGATTAATTTTATTATCAAATTTAGCCCCCATGGAAGTTATTGAAAACATTGAATTATATGCTCTAATATTTTTTAGGAATCCCATTGACTAGTTCCCCGACTCAAGATTTAATAATAACCTAAGGGGTTCTGGAACATATCTCTTTCTTGGCAGGATGATCTTTCCCTTTTTACAACAAAGCTTATGTGTTGGAGTATTTCTTTTCGCAGACTTTTTAAAATTTTCAAGTTCCCAAAATATTGCCTGGCAATAATTGCATTCATGTGCAGGTTTTCTATAGTAGGATTTTGGTACATTTCTCATTTATGCAATTGGAAATAGTGTGTTATGCTAACAAGAAATCAGCAAAAGTACATTTGACATAATGTAGTGAAATTTATCATATATAACAAATGGAAGCATCATTCGTTGTTAGTTTGAAATTGTAGTACTATTTGAAATAGTGTTGCCTATGGCACGACGTTTCTTCTCAGAAGCCATAATTTGATTGATGCATAAATTTTTGGTATATAAAATCATCAATTTTAAATTATTTACTTAGTCAAGTTTTAATTAAAACATTAATCCCAAAATACACAGGTGAGGAAGTATACTCATCGCAAGTATAGTATAGGGAATTAATGAGTATCTATCCTCAAAGGAACAAATACACACTAATAACTTTTCTTTTATTATTTAACCGACACAAATAAAGTGAGAAATGTATAAAAAGAAAAACTAAAGAAATATATACAACTTAAGGATGTAAGTTTATGTAGTTTATACAAGTCTCCTAGAAAACATGACAATAAACCAATTAGCAATTCTCTCAACTAATTATCGTCTTGGTATCATGAAGGAATATAAAGTAAAACTCAATTGTCTCACAAGTCATTATTTTACTTAGGTAAATTCCACTTCGTTTGTCAATCCATAGAATCTTATATTTTGATTCGTATTAACAGATTTGTCAATCAAGCTAATATAACCAAAACATGCATTAGGCTCAATTCTTTTTAAATATAAAATTAGCTAATAATTCTACGTCAAGGCGAAATTAACAAAACATTTGATCACTTAGTTCTAAAATCCTAACTTCATCGTTCAAATCCATCAAGACTTAACAAATACGAAATCAATGCAACGAAACTCCTAACATCGTTGTGTCGATGTCAATTAGAAGAACTCACATAAATAGCCAATGAAATCAAGTAATCAAACATCAAAGATGACAAAGAATTGATCAAATAACTAAATTAATCCAAAATCATGAATCCCAAAATAATGTTAAATTATAATGAAAACATTGAATACATCATTGCTAAAAAATAAGAAAACAAAGAGAAAAGAAAGCACTCATAGATAAGTCTCTTACTTCTTTCTTGAAGACTCCCTTTGAACAATCCTCCTTACGTTAGGTGAATTCTTCCTTCAATGAGATAATCAAAATTTTTGCTCTTTAATTTACCTTTCTTGGTTGCATATATCAAACCCTTGTATTCTCTTATACTTTTATAGGCCTTTTGGATGCCAATTTCATGGCTGAAAATGTCTTGGCCGAGTAGGAATAGGAAAAATATCAAAATCCTTGAACAAGCCCTAATTCCGCATACAGAATTTTCACCTCCAGAACCTACCTGGCATGGGTACCTTCAACCTACCTGGCGTCAGGTGTACTCTATTCTTCCTCTATTTTTTCTCTATTTTTTGCCGTCTCTCTTCGGCAGGAAAAATGGACCCGGCGCCAAGTACATTTGCCAGATCTGGTGCCAGGTCTATTCTAGAAAAATCCCTGAAGCACGCACAACTCTGCTGCTGGATAGAATGGACTCAGTGCTTAGTCTATTGGCTAGGCCTGGCGCTAGGTACATTCTAGTTATGTGTACTTTCTGTTCGATTTTAACTTAAATCTGCACATATTTTTCAAATATACCTTTTGCAAGCAAAATATCAAATAAGAGGGAATATGCCTAGTTATTACAACAAATTTATCTTAAAACACCCTCAAATAACTAAGAAAAGAATGGTGATTTTAACCCTTATCACATACCCCCACACTTGAACATTTACTTGTCCTCAAACAAAACACTTCGGTCCAAGAAAAATTATCAAGACAATACAAGGTTTTTTCTCGTTCAAAAGTTTTTTCATCATAGCAAAGATCATGTCTTCCTTTTAAACTTTAGATACAACCATTGTCATTCATACCCTTCGAAAACAATTTCAAACTTTGAAACATTGACCAAGACATCACAAAACTTTTGAAGTCAAATTAATCAAGTGCATACCTTAGTTTAAGAAAATTATTTCATTTTTCAAGTAGCAATATAGCTAACATGAATCACATAGATCAACCATCTACCAACTCAAGCATTATAAATCCAAAAATTACACACTCAAGTTATGATGTGAGGAAAGCACTCCAATTTCTTTTTCTCTCAAAATATCTTTTAATGACTTAAGGAATTGAAAGCCTCAAGTATATAGATTTCTCTTCACACACCGTATTGGCCCCCTTTACAGTCATCACTCATTATTTTTTCACAATTCTTTTTTTCTATGCTCTTGCTTTCCTTTTTTACCTTTAGGATAGCCTCAAGAGAGTGCACCAAATACGCTTACTACTTCTCCCCATATTGACCCCTTTTTCAGCTAAAGGTCTTCAAAGATCATCAATAAGAGCCTTTTATCTAATTCACACCAACAATAGTGTTGTTTTCACTCATTGTTTTTTTCTTCAACTCAAATTAATTTTTTTAATATTCTTCTCAATCTTTCCTCTCAAAGATCTTTTTTCAAATCACATTTTTTTTTTCATCATAACTCAAAGCTAGCAAAATTTAAACTCATAATACAAAAGTTAGCCAATAACTCTTCCCATATTCATCGTATCTTCTATATTTCAACTAGATAAGTCAAATAACATTCAAACACTAATGCATAAATAAAATTAATCAAAATTCTCAAGTCTTGACAAATATCTTTTCCAATAAAACCAATTTCATCAAACTCTACCTAATGAATGACAAAACTCATATCTAAGTAAGAAAAAGAATTACAACCTTGCTTAACAATAAAACATTGAAATTCGAAAAAATTTATCACAAACATAAAATATATTCATCAAAATCATATGGAAAAGTATTTCTTCAACCTTTATTCTCCCTCCCACACTTAAATTGGACATTGTCCTCAATGGACAAAGATAAAATAATAAAAGTAAAACCAAGAAGACCAAGATGAAGAAAGAAGAAGAATAAAGTGAATAAGATACTTCCATTATATTGTCGTGCCATTATGTTTGAATCCACCTTAAGAAAAAAGCATTATAGGGGTACCTACTAAAAGAAAAAAAAATCTATAAAAAGAATAAAATCGAGATAATAACATACGGAAAGAATAAAGAAAATTAAGTACAAAGGAGTAAGGAATCATCAAGGCTCATAAAGGAGAACGTCGAGATGCACTAAGGTGTCAAGTTTGTATCCCAAATAAGGTTTTAATCTACTTCCATTCATCTTAATGATCCCTTAAGTTGGGTGAGAAACCACAATAACTTTGAATGGACAAATTTGATGTATCTCATACAACCTCAACCATCGAGATCTTAACTTACCTGGGAAAAGTCAAAGCTTAGAATTAAAGACCAACACTTTATCCCCTTTTTAAAAGCTATGAGGAGAATGAATATGCCTATCATGCTACCGTTTCATCTTATTTTTGTAAATCCTCGAATTATGATAGGTATCGTTGTGCTACTCATCCAACTCATTTACTTGAAGCATTCTTTCTTTTCCTGCAAGATAAAGGTCAAAATTGATAAGTTTTATTGCCCAATGAGCCCTATGTTCAACTTTTACCAATAGATGACATGATTTTCCATACACTAAGTGATACGGGATTGTACTAATAGGAGTTTTAAAAGCAGTCCTATAAGCCCAAAGAGTATCATCTAGCTTCAAACTCCAATCATTTCGTATATGATTGACCACTTTTTCCAAGATTCTTTTTAATTCTCTATTGACCACCTTAACTTAGCCACTAGTTTGCGAATAATATGAAGTAACAACCTGATGAATAACCCCTAAATGTTTGAGAGTTTTAGCTAGTTGGGTATTACAAAAGTGAGTTCTCCTATCACTAATGAGCACTTAGGATACTCCAAATCGGGTGAAAAGTTTTTTTTAGAAATTTGACAACAACCCGTGCATCATTAGTAGGCAAGGCTTGCGCCTCAACCCACTTTGATACATACTCAACCTCCACCAAGATATATTTGTTTCCCAAAGAACTAGGAAATGAGCCCATGAAATCAATCCCCCAACAATAAAAAATTTCACAAGTTTGAAAAATATGTAATGGCATCTTATTAGATTTAGAGATATTTCATGTACATTGACACCTATCACAACTTTAAACAAACCTGTGAGCATCTTTGAAAAGTGTAGGCCAATAAAAATCAGACCTAAGTACCTTTCTTGTGGTGTTGTTAGCTTGGTAGTGGCCTTCCGCTGTCCTTCATGACAATATTTCAAGATATTGATGCTTTCCACAAAATCCGCACACCTTCGAATGATTTGATCCGTATAATACCGGAATAAGTATGCATCTTTCCAAAAGTAATGCATTACCTTAGAGAGGAATTTCTTCTTTTGTTGGGCATCGAAGTCGTCCGAAAGAATTCCTGCAACCAAGTTATTAACAAAATCTGCATACCAAGGTAGTTGAGAAATCTCACCATCAATAAGTAAAAGTTGTTCATCCGGGAAGGTGTCATTGATGTCTTCCTCAGCCAATGACCCAAGGTTGGGATTCTCCAATCTAGACAAGTGATCCGCAGCCAAGTTTTTCGCTCCCTTTTTGTCCCTAATTTCTAAGTCAAATTCCTACAACAATAAAACCTATTTTATCAATCTTGGTTTGAAATCATACTAATTTAGTAGATACTTAAAGGCGAAATAATCCATATACACAATGACTTTGGATAAAATAAGATAAGAATGAAATTTATCAAAAGAAAATACTATTCCAAGCAACTCTTTCTCTGTTGTGGTGTAGTTCTCTTATGTCGCCGTAAGAGTTTTGCTTGCATAGTAAATTGGTTGAAAGTTCTTATTCCTCCTTTGTCCAAGCACTATGCCCACTGCATAATCACTTGCATCATACATTAGTTCAAAAGGAGTAAACCAATTCGGTGTAATTAAAATAGGAGAATTAATCAGTTTTGTTTTAAGCACATTGAAAGCATTGAGACATTTTTTATTAAAATAAAAAATAGCATCTTTTTCAAGTAAAGAAGTAACGGGTTTAGAAATCATTGAGAAATCCAAGATAAACCTCCTATAAAAACTGCATACCTAAGAAAGCTCCGAATTACCTTCACGGAAATCGGAGGAGGGAGTTTCTCAATTGTCTCAATTTTGGCCCTATCAACATTAATACATTTTCTTGAAATCTTATGTCTTAATACTATGCCTTCTTGCACCATGAAGTAGCATTTTTCCCAATTGAGCATAAGATTAGTCTCTTCACACCGTCAGAAGACCTTTTCTAAATTGGTCAAACACAAAATAAAAGAATCACCAAAAACAGAGAAATCATCCATAAATACCTCCATGATATCTCTCATAAGCTCTTCAAAAATAGCTACCATACATCGTTGGAATGTTCCGGGACCATTGTAAAGACCAAAAGGAATATGTTGATATGCAAAAGTACCAAAAGGGCATGTAAAGGTAGTCTTCTCTTGATCATCCGGTGCTATGGGAATTTGGAAAAAACCATCTAAGAAGCAATAAAACTCATGTCCGGCTAACCTTTCTAACACTTGGTTAATGAAAGGGAGAGAAAAATGGTCTTTCCCAATTGCCTCATTCAATTTCCTATAGTCAATGCACACCCTCCAACTGGTTACCAATCTCATTGGGATCAACTCATTTTTTTCATTAGGGCTCACAGTCATTCCTCCATTCTTTGGTACCACTTGTGTTAGACTGACTTAAATACCATCAAAAACAAGATAAATGATGCCAGAATCTATGAGTTTAATTATCTCACATTTTATCACATCACTCATATTTGGGTTCAACCTACGTTAGGATTGCACTGCGAGTTTAGCTCATTCTTTCAACAAGATTTTATGAGTACAAAGGAAATGGCTAATTCCCTTAATATGCGTAATTATCCATGCAATCACTCCCTTATATTTTCCTAATAGACTTACTAATTTGGTCTTTTGGTTACAAGTAAGGTCTTTGGCAATGATCACGGGCAGTTTTTCACATTTTTCCAAAAATGCATATTCTAAGTGCTCGAGGAGGTCTTTCAAATCCAATTCTAGTGGTTCCTCAATGGATGACTTCATCCTTTTCAAACTGCCTTTTTCTATTTCCTCAAATTTCTCCAACCTGTGGCCCTCAATTGAGTCCTCCAAATATGCAATAGATTGTTCCATATAACCTTGGACGAATAATTCCTGCACAAAGTCAAAGATAGGTACATCAAGAATATTAACCCTTAAACAAGAATCATCACAAAAACTAGGATATTGCATGCTTTTGTGAATTTTTATAATGACATCTTCGTCCCCAACCCTAGGTGTTAGTTTTCCTCTATGAACATCAATTAAAGCTTTAGCAGTTGCTAAAAAAGGTCGACCTAGGATTAAAGGCACTTTAGAATCTTCATCCATGTCAAGAATTATAAAATTTACAGGGAATATGAATTTATCCACTTTAACCAAGACATCTTCAATTATTCCTCTAGAATATTTAATCGATCGATCTGCAAGTGGGCGTGGGGTTCACCTAGGACTAGTATTTTGAAAGTTTTATAAGGTAACAAATTAATACTAATACCTAGGTCAGCTAAAGCATTGCAAAATGTAAGAGTACCAATAAGATAAGGAATAGAAAAACTCCCTGGATTATTTTCTTTTCATGGCATCATCCGTTGGTCCTGCAGAATAGTTGAACACTCTTCATTTAACACCACAATGGATAATTCCTCCAACATTTTTTTGTTTACAAGCATGCTTTTAAGAAATTTTGCATATTTGAGCATGTGCACTAAGTCTTCACTAAGTGAAATGTTTATATGTAGTTGTTGTGCATCTTTTCTTGCTTTATGTGTGCGA
Organism: Voacanga thouarsii; assembly: GCA_026120185.1. Lineage (NCBI taxonomy): Eukaryota > Viridiplantae > Streptophyta > Magnoliopsida > Gentianales > Apocynaceae > Voacanga > Voacanga thouarsii. Next base: position 1,905,211 of record JANUWF010001032.1, on the reverse strand, counting down.
GTAGGGTAGGGTACTGGTGGTTGAAATTTTGGTTTTTTAGGTTATTTTCGAAGGGTTCAACAATAGGGGTTGGTTCCAACCCATCTTCTTTCGAGGGTACCGGTTCCATGCTAGGATTGGGGAGCTCCTTACCACTCCTTAGTGTAATAGCAGTTGAATCATATTGTGCTTCTACCCCTACTAGTGACTTTTTCACTAAATCTGTTAAAAACCAAATATGCCTTTCCATATTTCTAACCATACCTTCAAATTTTTCTAGTGTATCTTCTATCTCATAAAATCGCTTAGTTACATGGGTGGCAAATTTTTCCAACACCCCTTCTAAGGCAATGGAGTCGGGTGGCTGAGATGTCATTCTGTGAGATATGTTAGGATACCATCACAAGCTCCAATTGGCTATCTTGCCTATACAAAATAGCTGGTTAGTATCATATATACATATCATAGTCAAGTTAGTTAGTTAAGATACATGTTCACAAATTAAGTTATAAGGAATTGCAACATACACAGACATTAAAGTACAAGTATACAAGAAAACAAAATACAGCACCTAGTCATACAAAAAACATATATACATATTTACATATTTACATATAAATATATTAACATGCTTAAATCAACAAAATCCAAGCTTTCATGATATTGTTCCTCAGCAGCGGCGCCAAAAACTTGATGCGAAAATTTTGGGTATATAAAACCATCAATTTTAAATCCATCCCTTAATCAAGTTTTAATTAAAACATTAATCTCAAAATACACATGTGAGGAAGTATACTCATCGCAAGTATAGTATAGGGAATTAATGAGTATCTATCCTCAAAGGAACAAATACATACTAATAACTTTTCTTTCATTGTTTAACCGACCCAAAAAAAGTGAGAAATGTATAAAAAGAAAAACTAAAGAAATATATACAACTTAAGGATGTAAGTTTATGTAATTTCTACAAGTCTCCTAGAAAACATGACAATAAACCAATTAGCAATTCTCTCAACTAATTATCGTCTTGGTATTATGAAGGAATATAAAGTAAAACTCAATTGTCTCACAAGTCATAATTTAACTTAGGTAAATTCCACTTCGTTTGTCAATCCATAGAATCTTAGATTTTGATTCGTATTAACAGATTTGTCAATCAAGCTAATATAACCAAAACATGCATTAGGCTCAATTCTTTTTAAATATAAAATTAGCTAATAACCATATGTCAAGGCGAAATTAACAAAACATTTGATCACTTAGTTCTAAAATCCTAACTTCATCGTTCAAATCCATCAAGACTTAACAAATACGAAATCAATGCAACGAAACTCCTAACATCATTGTGTCGAAGTCAATTAGAAGAACTCGCATCAATAACCAATGAAATCAAGTAATCAAACACCAAAGATGACAAAGAATTGATCAAATAACTAAATTAACCCAAAATCATGAATCTCAAAATAATGTTAAATTATAATAAAAACATTGAATACATCATTGCTAAAGAAAAAGAAAACAAAGAGAAAAGAAAGCAATCATAAATAAGCCTCTTTCTTTTTCCTTAAAGACTCCCTTTGAACAATCCTTCTTGCATTGGGTGAATTCCTCCTTCAATGAGATAATCAGAATTTTTGCTCTTTAATTCATCTCTCTTGGTTATATATATCAAACCCTTATGTTCTTTTATGCTTTTATAGACCTCTTGGATGCCAATTTCATGGCTGAGGAAGTCTTTGTCGAGTAGGAATAGAAAAATACCGAAATCCTTGGACAAGCCTTAATTCTGCGTACGGAATTTTCGCCTCTAGAGCCTACCTGGCACCGGGTACCTTCGACCTACCTAGCATTAGGTGCACTCTGTTCTTCCTCTATTTTTGCTTTGTTTTCTGCCATCTCTCTTTTACAGGCAAAATAGACCCGGCGCCAGGTACACTTGCCAGACTTAGCACTAGGTCTGTTCTGAAAAAATCCTTGAAGCTCGCTCAACTTTGCTGCTAGACAGAATGGACCCGGCGCCTGTCCATTGGCTGGGCCTGGCACCAGGAACATTCTGGATCTGCGCACTTTCTACTCAATTTTAACTTAAATCCGCACACATTTGCTAAAAACACCTTTTACATGCAAAATGTCAAATAGAAAGGAATATGCCCAGTTATTACAACAAATGTATCTTAAAACTGTTGGGTATCTCACATCCATATCGAATATAGCGCAGCGGAAGAACAAAACGAGATACCATCCCAGGACCCGCCTATGTATGGAAAATAAGACATAAAGATAATAAAGGTAATAGCTTTTTACCTTTGTTTGATTGTCCGAAGAACAAAATTTTTTTCTTCAAGTCGAAGCGCGATCCAACAATTCTTTTGATCCAACTTCACGAGAGTTGAATGTCTAACTACTATAATCACAGTGTGTAATTATCTCTAATAGTAATCCACACAGAGAAATACTCAAAAACTAAAATTTTCTGTGCTAACAGAAAAAGATGGCGGCTAGGGTTGTTACACAAGAACAATCGAGAGAGAGAGAAGAGAGAAGGATTTCGTATGTTGGGTTTTTTGGTGTCACACCTTTTTCTAGGGTTTTTGTGTGTTTTCATCTATACGTTACACAAAATCCCCTACCAAAACTGAGAATTCTAATCTTATTAGAATTCCCTAATTGTAATTGGAAATATCAAGTTCTCACAATTATAATTTGGACCATAAATTATAACAAATTATAATTTGTCCATAACAACTTCTCTTTCTCTCAATTAACCCCACTATGTTATCAAATAATATCTTGAGTATATAATCCTCTATTGTGTATGACTTATTAGGTTTCCCGGTCAATTGATAGAGAATATGAATTAATCCAAAAGTCTTTGAGATTAATAATCCATAATTAATTAGAATTAATCATATTAATTCTAATTAGGATTGGTTTATTAATTCATCAATTAATAAACCCATATTCTCAAATCATGAGCGGTATCTAGCAACACATCATGACTACCAAAGAGTCCAGGAAGTCAAGTGGCTTGACATGAACCCTTCAATAACAAACTTTAGTGCAATTAACTCCTTTTACCATACAATATCTCATTTGGTTTGGAGTACGGAATTAGTGCCAACTCCCTCCAGAATTAATTCTGGCCCGAATATGATACTACTTGTACCAAGAACTCACTACTCTAGATGTGTATTAATTGAAACTATTTCCAATACACAATCGCCTTAGCCAAGGACTTCTTGAGTAGTAATTCCTACAAGTAGCCGTGACATATTCGCCCATACTATTAGGAGTGGTGAATCCTATATTAACCCTCTCAACTACTTTTGTTTACCTTACAATGTACCCAACCATAGGTGGCCCTCGATCGAGCTCCAGAGATTGAAATCAAAGTACAATGTTCAGCAAACAAAGTGCCTTGGAGATCTCAAGTCTAAGGATACTTGCACGTTTGCTATATTAAGATTATATCACTTGTACTAAATATTATCCATGTGATTATCTCAAAGTTAGGTCATCTAATGAACTTGTTCCATTAACAAGTATCCATATGTTAACTTTGAGTATCTCAATACTCACGGATATGAGAACCACCACCTGATCAAATCAGGAAGTCTAACACATGCTAGTCTTCACGCATTAATGATGTCCTATCTCATTAATACTATGACTAGGGACTATTTAAGTACTAACATTATACAGTGTAGTAAGAATCTCATATCATGATTTCCTTAACACAGTGTTGTATTAGGGACTTTATCGAACAGTTATATTACTTAAAAGTAAACAAAAAAGACTGTAAGATAAATAATGCATTTTATTAGAATAAAATGTGTCATATTCATATACAATGTACAAGTGATTACCTCTAGGGCACAATACTAACAAAAACACCATAAAAAAACTAGAAAAAGAATAGTGATTTTAACTTATATTATTGTTACCTTTCTCCTCAAATGTGCATTTTCTTCGAATGAAATTTCACATATATTATTATTGATTCAGTAATTCTTGAAAGTAGTATGCTGTCTATTAGAATTTTCTTCAATGCATTGTCTGTTAATATAAAGGAAGTTTTCTTTGGTTCTAATAAAATTGTAGATGATTATTTGTCTAAATCTATGTAATTTTTTAAGGTTTATTTTTACAGAAATAGTATTTGACCTTATTCTTGAAACAATGTACATATTATGTTCTACACAGTAGAGATTTTAAAATACAGGTACCTGATAGTTGTAGAATAATTTCTTCAGCTGTAGGTTGTGTCATATTAGTAGAAAGATATATGAAGTAAAATCTAAAATTACAAATAAGATATAGCAATATTTATAGGCAATTGTGCTTATTGTCGAATTCAATGACCTTTACCCTAAGGGAATGCTCTTAGATGTTTTGCAATAGATATTGATGAGGTATTTGGATTCTGCTTTTGAGTGTGCGTATATTATTCTTTATCAAGGAAAATGCTAAAGTTACTGCACCTTGGCTTTTAAGATACCTTTCTTTTTTACTCCCATTGAATAACATTGCTAGTTGTTCATAGAGTCTTCTAAATCTCTTTGAAATATGAAAAGGGTAACGTATGTCTCTTTAAAAGCCGCGTGCATTTGACATAAATTTCATATAGTAAATGCATTATTAATAATTTGTTATCTTTTATTTAACTTATTAAAAAATTAAGAAGCATCTCTTGACATTTTTTTTTCCATCTTTTGTCAAAGGACTTCTCAAAAAATTGTCAATTAAATTATTATTTATCTAAACCTCCTCTAAAATATCCAATGGAGATTATAGCCACTACAAAGTGTCATACATATCCCATTGAATAGGTGATTTGAAAGCAAACTAAGACTAATTGACCCTGCAATTAGGGAAACCATTCTAATATATATATATATATATATATATATATCTTTCTATTGTTAATTTTTCTATGAATTTAGAAGCAGTGAGGTAAAAGTCCTTCAGCCCTTTTTGTCTTTGGCAACTATAGTTGTTACTGCTCTAGGCAACTAAAGTCATTGTAGTTATTTTCTTTTGCTTCCTCTAACCCCGCTCTGTGTAGCACTGGTCTTTTGTTTACCTAATGTATATATTCCATAGAGCTGTTTAAGCATATTCGAAGGCTACAAAGTGAACAATTTGGCCCAATAAAGATAATACAATGGTTTTCACTGCTAACAGAATAGCATTTCCAACCTAAAGCACCTTATTTAGTATAGATCATTTACAGAACTAAATATATACATTGCAAAGTCTTGGCAGTATAATGTCATTTTACATACCATAAAGTACTATTACTACTATTATTACTACTACCACTAGTACTATTCCTCCTGCTGGTAGTTCTTATTACATTGCTCTTTTCTTCTTCAAACTCGATGCCACCATCTTCTTTAATACTTCAACATCTCCACCATCAATCTGATTTATGTCAATTATTAAAGCATATTAATACTATATCAATTCAAATTTGGTCTGTGAAAATATTTACCAAACTTCCAAAATAATAGTATTACCTTGTTTTAGTACCCTTTTTTATCTTCTTCAGTTTCGGTGTAAGGACATAAGTCCGATAATCTTTGCCCTCTTCTACTGCTGTACATTGGACCTCTACAGTCTATTCAGTTTTTTAATTTACGTAGATAAGATATACTCGAAAAATTAATTTTCATCTAAGAATGCAAGTCAACTTCATTCTAATTCACATCTTCTCAATAATTGGCACCAGTAATTATATTATATTCATGTAATACCTTAATACCATCATGCATTTTCTCCCTGATGTCAGATGGGTTATAAACACGGTTGACTGTATAGCACACCCTTAATGTGCCCCTACTCAGCTCATTAAACTTCACCTGGCAAATATATTCTCTTCCTATTAGGCTTTTCAAAGGCATTGGGATAGCATCATCGATGTTGTCTTGCATAATTGAATAACAAACTAAATTACTCAACATTTTCTGAATTTTACTCCAAAAGAAAGCTCTACAATGCACTCACCTTAGTAACTTTCTAGGGCCAATTCTGTAGCCAATATTCCTATTAGCCTCTCAATGTCATGATCAAAGAAAATAAATCGGCCCTCCGTAGTTGCATCTTTCACAATTATCTCAAGCCGACATCTACTTGTTTTTTAGCAAGATATAGGCACAATATATTTGTCAACCACACTACCATTAAAATACAACAAACAAAGATAGGAAGATTTACCTAATTTGTAGATGATCCTCTACTTTAACATAAGTTTCATAGCATAACTTCTTGTCATAAACCTTAAGCTTTCCCTACATAGAGCACATGCAATATATCTCCAGCTATTGAACATGTTAATATCATCAATCTTGATCTTGCAATAGTATATCTGACTCTGAAGACCAAGAACCACGTATAGTGTTCAAAATATTTCCCATAAAATTTCAAATATTACAGACTGAAAATTCCTATTACCATTTCTTATCCTCTAGTTGTGATGTCATTCAACTCTTGAAGAGTCTTTCTATTGGCATCATAGGTATTCCCTGTTAAGATGACACTTGCAATTGTAATTTGAGAAGCCACTTTTGATTGTTTTTTTCCTCAGTTCTACAAAATACAGTAGGGCGTGTTATAATTTAAAAATAATTTGCACTATTAAATTTCCTAATCTTTTGTATTTAAATTCATGCTCAAATATATTTTCTATGGCTAGATGCCCCCACTTTAGAAAGTTATTTAAAGTTACTTACAGTGCTTTGAATCTAGCAACCTTCTCTATGTCCAAATTCAAGTAAATTTTAGTTGCACTGCTACTTGAAAGTGATGCAATCCCATCATTGTTCTTTATAATCATAGCAATGAAAACACCTATTTGCACTTTTCCTTCCACAATCATTTTCTCTCTTTCAATAATATTGCTCAGAGGTCCCCATAATGTCAAGCACAATTCCCTTCCACTAAATTCAAGAAGTCCAAGTTATCAATGATCATATAAGCAAGAATCTATGTCTCACTTCTAGCATTGAATTTACCTATCATTCTTAATGGTCAGTGTCTACAAATTCATAGAGTTTCGTAGCCTACTCCTCTAACCTGTGAGATTCCAGTAATCATACCCAACACACCTGTAATTTTTCAAAATATGTGTAGTCAGCAATTCAAGAGACCAAATATTCTATACAATCATAAGAATTTAGTCATTGCCACTCTTTTGGTGTCAGTAATCATATACATAAATCAGGCATTAAATGCATATGAATTAACTTTGAAGCGGTATATTACCTACTAAATAACTTATGTCCCCAGCACACGTTTGAATCTGCTCAAAGCTCTCGAAATGGAACTTGTGTCTTCCAATTCATGGCAAGTGTTCATGCAATTCCTCAACATAAGTGCTGCTGTCTATGAAGATCTCTGATTCCTCTCCCAATAATTTATAATTGGCCCTTGGAGCCTGCACTGTGAAATTTCGCATTATGTAGAACTTTCCTTCTTCAAAGTATTCATGATACTGTGATATGACTTTACTTTTGATGCCACAATGCTTCATATTTTCTTGCGGTCGAGTATAAATAATTTAAAATCTTTCAACAGCAATCGAGGATAAAAATTTTCAAATATTTGGTCAATAAATTAGTACAACAAACAGCAAAAATTTCTTCAACAGTGCTATTTCAAATACAGAAAAGTCCCGGCAAATCACCTTTTCATCCATAATTAACATGTCAAGGCTCATCTATTCATCAGGTCACTATGCATTATACGTATCCCAGATTCTCAACACCCTAAACAAAATCCGTTTCTCTTGTTTACACTAACCTAATTGACTAAAAAAAGCATAATCCAAAGTACTCCTCACCATAAGAACTACTACTGTCAATGTTAGAATTACTCTCTCTCTCTCTCTTCAAACTACTGAAGAGATATATGTGTGTGTGTGTGTGTGTGTGTGTATCCAAAATTAATTCTTGATGCCAATAATTGCCTCTCCTATTCTCTGACTATTTGCATTCCATGCCAATAGCTAAAGGTTGATGCTAAGCTTATCGCTAAGTAACAGCTCAACAAATCTGCTATGGGTTTGTAAAGGCCATTGAGTAACTCTATTTATAACCATTGCAATAGGCATGTTGCATAGGCACGAAGCAGTAGGGAGAGCTAAAACCTTTATTCTACTGTATGTCCACCTCAGATATCTAGATTAGGCAAATCATATGCATGTATCTATGACAAAGCAAAAGGAAAGGTGTAGATCACTTCTGCTATGACCATAGGTGCATGCATAAAGCTTAGCAACTATACCAAATTATTTGTGTGCAGGTCTCTTTGAATACACAGATCAGTGGGATAACAATGGCTTTGTGTTGAAAGCTATCAGTAAATGGCAGCCGAAATAACTATTCAATGGCAACACAGCTGGGATCTTCGTTGCAAACACTTAACCAATGAATTTACTGAGAATAGACAAGTGTTGCATCCACAGGCTTTTGCCCCGACTTTAATAAACTTTAGTATAGATTTTAATTTTTTATTCGATTTTTTAAAATTTTGGACAAAATCGAATCAAATTAAAATTTTTAAACCAAATCGAATTTTAATCGAGCTGAATCAAATTAATCGAAATCGAATCAAAATATTAAAAATTATAATTTAAACAATTAATAAGATTTTAATATTAATTACATATATAATTTTAAAAATATAATTTATTTTTTTATTTTAAAAATCCAAAATTGAATTGAAAAATGAAATTAGAGCCATTTCAATTCGATTTTTCAGTTCAAACCTAACAATGAATACCTCTACTCTTCTCTTCTTCTTTATACCCCAGCACAACGTGGCTTCAGATCCTTGAAGACTCGATGAAAATTTGAAAAGCTGCAATCTTTCTTCCATCTTGTTATGTAGCCCTGAATCGAAAGAAATCAATTCTTGTGAGTAGCTCGATTCTTCAAAACTTGTGTGATTTCTCCTTGGATTTTTGTTCTATTGTGAAGAATATGTTTTGAGAATTACCTTATTGTGCTTTGAATATTCTCTTTTAAACAACTATTGGTGATTTTCATGGTTTGATATCATGGACTTTTTGGTAATTTATGTTGAGTTAAATATTAGGCAATGAGTTTAAACTGTGTTTTTCACATTGTGGTGCTGGGTTGATTATGAGTTGTATTCCTATTTTTCTTGCGATATTTGGTTTTGCTTGATATTTGGGTTGTGTCGGGTTGAATTAGGTGATATTTTGAATTGTAATGTGGAGTTTATAGGGGTAAAGTTGTGATTTTATAGTGGCTATGTTTAGTTGTGAAGGAGTTGATAAAATTGTGGGAATTGTTTTATTGCTTGATTTCAGGGGTAATAGTTCTGTTTTTTGTATCTGTTGTTGTTGAAAAAAATACAAAGAAAAAACAAAAATTCAAAAGAAAATGCCTAAGAGGCCTATCAAGATACCATCCAACAAAGCTATGGGAGAGTCTTCTACCCTAGCCCATCACCAACAACATTTTGAGGAGCCACCAAAACAACCTAGGCACTTTGAGGACCATAAATATATGGAATGGTATAATAGGAGGGCAAAGAACAAGATTTTAGTAGAGCACACCATTGAGTCCCATTTTGATCATTCTCTTCAAGTGTCTACCATGCTTAGAAGATTTGGTTGGGGACCTATCTTGAACCTAAAGGACACATACTATCCTACTTTGGTGAGAGAATTTTATGCAAATATGACTGATAAGAAGTAAGGGACCTTTAGGACCATTGAGCCTTATGTGAAAGAAGTCCAATTCATCTCACTAGGTAATTGTTGGCTCAGATATTAGGGATACCTGATGAGGGACCTTAGGTTAAGATTGATTTGTATAATAAGAAGGTCACCTCAGAATTTGAATAAGATTTTGAAGTAGTCCATAGAGAGATGAATTTGTATTATCAGCAAGCTAGTTCTTCCATTGTCCTTCATACCAATAACCTCCTTCCTCAGTTGCGATTGATTGTTTTACTTGTTAGGTGTTAATGTTTGTCCCAGAGCCAGTGCTATCAATGAGATGCTAATTTGATAGGGGCTAAAATCATGACTATTTTTCTAGTTATTTGAGATTATTTTGAGATACTTTTATTGTAATAATTTGGTATATTTCTTCCTATTTGATATTTTATTTGTAAAAAGTATTTTTGACAAACTTGTGCAGATTGGATTTAATTTCGGGCAAAATTAGAGATTTTTCAAGACATACCTGGCGCCAGGTCTGGCAAGTGAACCAGGCGCTAGGTCCATTCTGATCGGTTAGAGGAAAACTGGGCAAAACTGAGGAGGAAAATAGAATACACTTGACGTCAGGTGGGTCGACTGGACTTGTTGCCCAGTTCGCTCTGGAGTACAAAAATCTTGTGCATGAATTTTGTAATTTTTCAATAATTTTGGTATTTTTTAAATCCTACTCGGCCAAGACTTCTCAAGCAAGGAATTTAGTATCTAAGAAGCCTATAAAACCAAGAGAAAAAAAGTGAATTCAATGAGCAAAAATTTTAATCAATCAAAGAAGAAGGAATTCATTAAATCAAGAAGCAAAGTGATTTTAGAAAATTGATTTTGATAATTGCTAAGGGATTCATTGTCATGTTTCCAAAAATATTTGTCAATTACATATTCTTTCAGCATTGAAGTTGTATATATTTTCTTTATTTTTCTTTTTATTATCTTATTACTTTATTGGGTTGGTTAAACAACGAATGAAAATTGATTAGTGTGTACTTGTTCCTTTGAGCATTGATACTCATTAATTTTCTATACTATGCTTGCGATGAGTATACTTATTCGTATGTATATTTTGAGATTAATGTTTTAATTAAAACTTGACTAAGGGATGGATTTAAATTTGATGATTTTTATACCCTCAAAATTTATGCATCAAGTTTTTGACGCTGTTATCGGGGAATAATATCATGAAAGCTTGAATTTTATTGATTTAACCATGTTTGTATGTAAATATGTTCCTTGTATGAATATGTGCGATATTTTGTTTTCATGTATACTTGTAATTTAATGTCCCTACGTGTTGTAATTTTTCTAACTTAATTTGTGAATATGTATTTACTAATTAACTTGTAAATTCTATAATCTCACCATGTTTATATGTCTTCTGTTTTATGTAGACCTTACCCTTAGTTTATGACTTGACGATTCAAAGCCAACATAGTAAATCTTGATCCTGAGATCGAGAGAACCCTCACCAGGGTCTAAAAGGTTGTAAGTGAAATGGTAAGAAAAGACATGGAGGTAAATCAACCCAACAATTTTGGTAATTGTGGAATTAACAGGCGGACGATGGATGACTTTGTGAAATCCGCAATCTCAGGTACCGGCTCGAGCATTACGAGACCTAGGATAGAGGCCAACAACTTTGAAATAAAACCCAATAGAATCCAAATAATTCAGAACATGGTACAATTTGATAGGCTACCTGAGGAGGATTCCAATACCCACCTTGCGAGTTTTTTAAAAATCTGTGACACTTTAAAAATGAATAATATTTCTAAAGATGCCATAAAACTAAGGCTTTTTCTCTTTTTTTGAGAGATAGAGCGAAATCATAATTAAAATCTTTACCAACTGGATCCATTACTATTTGGAATGTTTTAGTTGAAAAAGTTTTGGCAAAATATTTTCCCCCACCTAGAACATCCAAGCTTAGGACTGATATTTTTGCCTTCCAACAATTAGAGTCTGAAAATCTTTATAAGTGTTGGGAAAGGTTTCAAGAAATGCTTAGAAAGTATCCTCATCATGGGTTTAAATTGAGTATACAAATGCAAATCTTTCACAGTGGTTTGAGCTTTTCTACTAGGTAATTAGTTGATGCATCTACAGGAGTCTCTATTAATTCTAGGACTCTGGAAGAAGTATTTGATTTGATTGAAAATTTGGCCACAAACAACTATGTATGGGGTAGTTCACGGTCAAGAGCACGTGTCCATAAAGTACACAAGGTGGATACAATGGCAGCTTTAGAGGCAAATGCGGAAGCACTAACGCAAAAGATGAATCAATTGGTAATGTCTTCTTCTCAATGACAAGTAATGAATGTGAGTTGTGATTTTTGTGGGAAATGGCATCCAAACCATGAGTGCCAAAATATGGGATCATCACAAGAGTCGTTAGAACAAGCTGCATTTGTGGACAATAGATGATAAGGTAATAATCCCAAGAGCACCACTTACAATCTGGGTTGGAGGAATCATTCAAACTTTTCATGAAATAACCAAAACTAGCCTAGGCAAGTTTCTTATAATTTTGGGATGCAAATGATTCAACCACCCCTGCCTTATAATGCCCTTCCGACTATGCAATCATTGGAAGAATTGGTTAATCAGTTGGTAAGTGGTACAGAGACACGGTTCCAGAAGAGTGGACGCAACTACAAGAAATTTGGAGGCATCCATGCGAAACCTTGAGAAGCAAATTGGACAACTTACCAAACTCCTTGGAGATCGTCAAGTGGGATCACTTCCAGGCAATACTATGACTAATCCCAAGACCGTAAAAAAAGATGATTTTTACTGCTTTGAGCTTGGAGACATCTCTTTAATTTTAGTATGTTTTCATTCCTTTTTTGTTTTTGTAATGTTTTTAGTATGAGTTCTCTTCGTGATTTTGTATTTTAATTATTGCTTGTATTCAGTTAATAAATTTTTTTTATAAAATTACATTTTGGTTTGCCAGAGCTAACCATGCTCTGGGCCCAAACTTTGGCCCAAGCGTCGGGCTAGCACGACCCGATAGCAAAACGGAGGCAGAATAGGCCCGGCGCTAGGCCCGCTCAGCCATAAGACAACCCGCGGCCATTCTTGTCCATTTTTTCAAAAACACTCTCATCTATCTCATTTTTTCTCTCAACCCATTATCTGGTTCAACACCGAAACACTGTCGAGTCACTTTCTAAACCTCCAAAACACCTTCTAAACACAAAATCTTCACTTTGTTCTAGAAGTTTTGGATTAAAATAAAGAAAAATCTAATCTTTCCTTCCAAAACCCATTTTTTAATACTTTCATTTGGTGCATGATTTCTTTAATCTTTTTGCATAAGATCATTGCTTGTACATTAGAAATCATTTTGGTATGATTTTTCTACACTCTCTACAGTTTAATTTTTTCTATTGATTTTGGGTATTTTTCTATGGATTTTTGGGCAAAAATTCTTGTATATTTTTGGTTGAATGGATTGACTACCAATATTGCTTTCTTTGAGGTTTCGTTAGCATGGGAATATAATTAACAATGATATATGATTGATGCCATTCATGATTTACATATTTTAGGAAACTATTAAGCATGCCTTCTTGAGATGTAATTTTGAGTTTACTTAGATATTTGATAATTGTTCATGACTAACTTAGTATTGGGGTAATGAGCTTTCCATTGTTAATTGGTAGATATTGAGCATTGTGATTTAGTCATAACTATTGATATTATGTTTAGAATTGGACAATGGCTATATTTCTTGCAAGTTTATTAGAGGAGATTGTGTTATATTGTCTTTGCTATCTTATGGTGTTTTAGGTTGATGTATTGGTTGTGTTAAAAGTTGTGGTGAGAGTGAGATGGTTGCAAGTGGTATTTGCTTGTGTTGAAAAACGTGAGTTTAAGGGAGTCCTATTTTCTATTCTATTATCTTTATTCATCATTTCATCATGTCTAGGAGACCTAGGGGGTTGGCACCGGAGGCTAAGAGAGTTCGAGATGCATCTTTATCTACAACTTCTTTCGAGTCTTTACCTACCCAGCCTACCCAATTCTATGACCTCACTTGTCAAATTTGATATCAAAATCACCAACATAACAAAATTACAGTAAAAAAACGGTATAAGCCTTCCTTAAATAATTCTTTAGAGCTTTTTACTATATTTAGGCGATTGGAGTGGGAGCCTATCATTAGAATGGTGGGTGCATATTGTCCCGTTCGAGTACGATAGTTTTATGCCAATATTAGGGACAAGAAGAGAAACAACCTTTAAGTTATTTCTACCATGGCAAAAGGTGGTCCCATTGAGTTTGAAAGGGCTAGATTAGCCAGGATTTTGGGAGTACTTGATGAGAGGCAATGGATTGCTGGAGACCATAATAACTGAGTGTTGTGAGGGCAAGTTTGAAATGTGGAGAAAATGGTAAATAAATCAAAATCATTACTGCTCCAGTAATGACCTTGAGGGTCAATTACATGCTATAGTCAATATCTTTGCTTTCAATATTTACCCTAAAGCTAGTGGCTTCAATGAGTCTAGAGTCCTTGATTTGTATATTCTGGATAAGATGAGGAGAAGTGAGTCTATTCCCCTTGCTCCTATTATTATTCAATCCATGCGAGAGGTTGTTTATTTTGGCATATCAGCCAAAGCCCTCAAATTCTCTTTGGTTATTATGTGCTTCCTAAGATATTTTGGAGTAATATTAGATGGAGAGCTTAGTGAGCCCACTACTAACCGCGACCTCCTGACTGAGCATACTTTAGTTCGGTGTGATCATCGCTATGATAAGAGGGAAAGGCAATGGAAGAAGCCTTTTGAGGTACAACATCTCGGGATAGTGGAACTTCCCCCTGATGAGAAGGAAAAGAAGAAGGAGCAATCTACTAGACCTCCCACCCGTGCCACTGGTTCTCATTCTCGTATTGATTTTGAGGCACGAGTGGAGGGTCAACTGGAAAGCTAAATGACTATCCTCTTTCAGCTCCAATACTCAATTGCGGACCTCCATCGACGCCAGGATGTCCAAGATCAGAAGTTGGCAACTCTGATCCAACAATCTACGGGAGCATCTTCGTGTCGCACAGCTGACGATCTTCATGAGGATGACGATGATGAGAGTGATGATGAGGACTCTTGACTTACTCTCTACACTTGTATTTTATTTTATTTTCTGACCTTTTCTGTTATTTCTTTCCTTTTGAATTTTAATGACCTTTCCTAGCTTTTAGTTATCTTTTCTTTTAGGTTGCTTTCCTTTTTCTTTTTCTAGATTTATGTTTTCTTTGTTTTGTTTCTTTTGTCGTTAGGTACTCTTATGACATTTCTAATGACTACTCCTTGTGGTGGATTCAAACATGTAGGATCTATTATGTAATGGAAGTACTTTCTTCTCTTTTTTTTCTTCCTCTTTATTGATTTTGGTCTTCTTGGCTTTACTTTTATTGTTATATCTTTAGCCATTGAGGACAATGTCTAGTTTAAATGTGGGGGGGAGAATGGTGTTGAAGAAATATTTTCCATATCATTTTTCGTGTGACAAAAAATTTTATGGTTGTTATTGTTTAAGCAAGGATGTAACTCTTTTTCTTACTTTGATATAAATTTTTGTCATTCATTTGGTGGATTTTTTATGAAATTGGTTTATTAGATAGGAAATTGTCAAAACTTGAGAATTTGGGTTAATCTTGTTTATGCATTGGTGTTTGAATATTATTTGACTAATCTAATTTGAATATAGAGAATATGATGCATGTGGAAAACTAACTCTTATATTATGAGTTTAAACTTTACTTAGCTTGGAGTTGTGATAAGGCATGTGAGTTGATAAAAGATCTTTAAGTGCAAAAAATTGTGAAAAAATTTTGTGAGTTGAAGATTGAAAAAAATTAGTTGATTGTTGTTTCCTCTTCAAAGATGAGAAGGTATTATTTTTGCTTGATTATGAGGGTTAATAACGATAGTGAAGAGAAATTTACTTTCTTGAGGCTATGAATTCCCAAAAGAAAAAGAGAGGAAAAATATTGAAAAAATGATGAGTGATGACTAAAAGAGGGCCAACATGGTGTGTGAAGAGAAATCTATACACTTGAGGCTATCAATTTCCTAAGTCATTAAAAAAAAATTGAGAGGAAAAAAACGTTGAATGTTTTCCTTACATCATGACTTGAGTTGTGCAATTTTTAGATTTATAATCTTGAGTTGGTAGATAGCTTGATATGTGTGATTTCTATTATCTATATTTTTACTTGAACGGAGAAATAATTTTACTAGACTAAGGTATACACGTGATTATTTTGACTTCAAAAGTTTTATGATGTTTTGTCTATTGCTTCAAGGTTTAAATTATTTTTAAATTGTTTGATGAATGGTAAGAGTTTTATCTAAAGTTACAATCCTTGCTACGTTTCAAATTGTTGGAATAAGAAAAAGCTTGTGTTTTCTTTGTGATATTCTTGGCATTAAGTATTTTGCTTGAGAACAAGCAAAAGTTCAAGTGTGGGAGTATATGATAGGGGTTAAAATCATCACTATTTTTCTAGTTATTTGAGGTTGTTTTGAGATACTTTTGCTATAATAACTAGGCATATTTCTTCCTATTTGACATTTTACTTGTAAAAAAGTGTTTTTAACAAATTTGTACAGATTGGAGTTGATTTCTAGCAAAATTGGAGATTTTTCAGAACACACCCGGTGCCATGTTTAGCAAGTGGACCAAGCGCCAGGTCTATTCTGATCGGCCAGAGGCAAACCGGGCAAAACTAAGGAGGAAAACAAAACACACCTGGTGCCAGGTGGGTCGACTAGACCCGGCACCAGGTCCGCTTTGGAATACGAAAATTCTGTACACGAATTTAGTAATTTTCTAATGATTTAGGTATTTTTCGAATCCTACTCGGCCAAGACTTCTCAAGTAACGAATTTAGCATCTAAGAAGCTTATAAAACCAAGAGAGAACACCAAAAAAAAAAAAAAAAAAAGTGAATTCAAGGAGTAAAAATTCCAATCAATCAAAAAAGGAAGAATTCATCAAATCATGAAGGGTTATTCAAGAGAATCTTCAGAGGAGAAGAATGAGGCTTGTCTATGAGTGCTTTCTTTTATCTTTATTTTCTTTTTCTTAAAAAATTATATATTTAATATTTTCATTGTAATTTGATATTGTTTTTGGAATTTATGATTTATTAGTCGTTTTAGTTTTTTGATCAATTAATTATTGTTCTAAGTTATCGATTGCATATTTTTCTTACGGAGTTAGTTGATTGATTTATGTTACTAACTTACTTGAAAAAGAGGTTGATAAAATTTTTAATTAATTAATTTTATATTTGTTATCTCTTAACTTACTTAAAAAATTGGTTAATTGTCTAAAACTTGGGTAATCAAAGGTTAGTTGTTGATTGCTAGAATATAGATTCATTGACTAATTTTTTGTTTTAAATCACTTAGAATATAGAGGTTTATATGAGGATTAATTTTAACGTATCTTTTGGATAAATTGGCTGAGACAGAATATGTTCATTAATTTAATTAGAAGATAGTGATTACATGGATTGCAAATGAAGCGGGTCTATATAAAATCCTTCATGATGCCAAGATGATAATTGATTTTGATAATTGTTAAGTGATTCATTGTCATGTTTTCAAAAATATTTGTCTAATTACATATTCTTTCATCCTTGAAGTTGTATATATATTTTTATTTTTTATTATCTTATTACTTTATTGGGTTGGTTAAACAATGAATGAAAAGTGATTAGTGTGTACCTATTCTTTTGAGGATCGATACTCGTTAATTTTCTATACTATGTTTGCAATGAATATAATTATTCATATGTGTATTTTGGAATTAATGTTTTAATTAAAAATTGACTAAAGGATGAATTTAAATTTGATAATTTTTGTACATCCAAAATTTACGCATCAAATTGTTGGCACCGTTGCCGGGGAATAATATCATGAAAGTTTGAATTTTGTTAATTCTACCAAGTTTATATGTTTATACATCTATATGTAAATATGTAAATATGCTCCTTGTATGAATATTTACCATATTTTGTTTTCGTGTATACTTGTAATTTAATGTCCCTACATGATGTAATTTTTCTTATTTAATTTGTGAATATGTACTTACTAACTAACTTGTAAATTCTACAATCTCACTATCTTCTATTTGATGTAGACCTTACCTTTAGTTTATGACCCGACGATCCAAAGCTAACATAGTAGATCTTGATCCTGAGATCGAGAGAACCCTCACCAAGGTCCGAAAGGTTGTAAGCAAAATGGTAAGAAAAGACATGGACGTAAATCAATCCAACAATGGTGGTAATGGTTTAACAGGCGGAATATGGATGACTTTGTGAAACCCACAATATTGGGTACGAGATTGAGCATTACGAGACCTAGGATAGAGACCAACAGCTTTGAAATAATACCCAATATAATCCAAATGATTCAGAATACAGTACAATATGATGGGCTACCTTTGGAGGATCCCAATGCCCACCATGCGAGCTTTTTAGAAATCTGTAACACTTTTAAAATGAATAGTATTTCTGAGGATGCCATCAAACTAAGGCTTTTCCCCTTTTCTTTGAGAGATAGAGCATAATCTTGGTTAAAATTTTTGCCAACCGGATCCATTACTACTTGGAATGTTTTAGTTGAAAAATATTTGGCAAAAGATTTTTTCCCAGTTAGAACATCCAAGCTCAAAACTGATATTTTTGCCTTCCAACAATTAGAATCTAAAAACCATTATGAGTGTTGGGAGAGGCTTAAGGAGATGCTTAAAAAGTGTCCTCATCATGGGTTTAAATTGGGTATGCAAATGCAAATTTTTCACAGTGGTTTGAGCTTTGCTTCTAGGCAATTAGTTGATGTATCTACAGGAGTCTCCATTAATTTTAAGACCCCGGAAGAGGTATTTGATTTGATTGAAAATTTGGTCACAAACAACTATGTCCAAGGTAGTTCACAGTCAAGAGCTAGCATCCATAGAGTATACAAGGTGGATGTAATGGAAGTTTTAGAGGCAAAGGTTTAAGCACTAATGCAAACGATAGATCAATTGGTAATGTCTTATTCCCAAGGACGGGTAAAGAATGTGAGTTGTGATTTTTGTAAGGAAGGGCATCCAAAAAATGAGTGCAAAAATATAGGATCATCATAAGAGTCGTTAAAACAAGCTGCATTTGTGGTAATGGATGACAACGTAATAATCCCTATAGCACCACTTACAACTCAGGTTGGAGGAATTATCCAAACTTTTTATAGAATAACCAAAACCAACCTAGGCAAGCTTTTTCTAATTTTGGAACTCAAAGGATTCAACCACCCTTGCCTTATAATGCCCCACCAGCTAAACCATCATTGAAGGAATTGTTTAACCAGTTGGTAAGTGGTACGGAGACACAGTTCTAAAGAATAGATGCAATCACGAGAAATTTGGAAGCATCCATGCAAAACCTTGAGAATCAGATTGGACAACTTACCAAACTTCTTGGAGATCATCAGGTGGGATCACTTCCAGGCAATACTGAGACTAATCCACATGACCAAAATCATGAAAAATGATGATTTTTACTGCTTTGAGCTTGGGGACATCTCTTTAATTTTAGTGTGTTTTCATTCCTTTTGTTGTTTTTTAAATTTTTCTAGCATGAATTCTCTTCGTGATTTCGTATTTTAATTATTGCTTGTGTTCAATTCATTAATATTAAAAAAAATTGCATTTTGGTTGGCCAGAGCTGACTTAGCACCGGGCCAACATGGCCTGACAGTAAAACGAAGGCAGAACAAGCCCATAGCCAGGCTCGATCGGCCATAAGACAACCCGCGGCCATTCTTGGCCATTTTTTCAAAAACACTCTCATCTCTCTCGTTTTTTCTCTCAACCCATTGCCGGGTTTAACACTGAAACATTGTCGGCTCACTTTCTAAACCTCCAAAACACCTTCTAAACAAAAAAAATCTTCACTTTATTGTTGAAGTTTTGGATTAAAACTAGGAAAAATCTATTCTTTTCTTCCAAAACTCATTTTTCAATCTTTTTGCATAGAATCATTGCTCATACATTGGAGACCATTGTGGTATGATTTTTCTACACTTTATACGGTTTAATTTTTCCTCTTGATTTTGGGTATTTTTCTATAGATTTTTGAGCAAAACTTCTTGTATATTTTTGGTTAAATGGATTGACTACCAATATTGCTTTCTTTGAGGTTTCGTTAGCATGGGAATATAATTAACAATGATATATGATTGATGCCATTCATGATTTACATATTTTTAGAAGCTATTAAGCATGCCTTCTTGAGATGTAATTTTGAATTTACTTAGATATTTGATAATTGTTCATGACTAACTTAGCATTGGGGTAATGAGCTCTCCATTGTTAATTGGTGGATATTGAGCATTGTGATTTAGTCATGACTATTGATATTATGTTTGGAATTGGTCAATAGCTATATTTCTTGTAGGTTTATTGGTAAAGATTATGTTATATTGTCTTGGGTATCTTGTAGTGTTTTGTGTTGAGGTGTTGGTTGTATTAAAAGTTGTGGTGAGAGTAAGACGGTTGCGAGTGGTATTTGCTTGTATTGAAAAACATGAGTTTGAGGGAGTCCTATTTTCTGTTCTATTACCTTTATTCATCATTCCATCATATCTAGGAGACCTGGAGAGTTAGCACCGGGGGCTAAGAGAGCTCGAGATGCATCTTTGTCTACACATTCTTTCGAGCTTCTACCTACTCAGCCTACCCAATTCTATGACCCCACTTGTCAAATTTGGTATCAAAATTACCAACATAACAAAATTATAATAGAAAAGCAGTATAAGTCTTCCTTAGATAATCATTTGAAGATTTCTACTATGTTTAGGCGATTAGGGTGGGAGCCTATCATTAGAATAGAAGGTGCTTATTGTTTTGTACGAGTACGAGAATTTTATGCCAATATGAGGGACAAGAAGAAAAACAACCTCTAGGTTATTTCTACCATGGTAAAAAGAGTTCCCATTGAGTTTGAGAAGGCTAGACTAGCTAGGATTTTGGGAGAACCTGATGAAGGGCCATGAATTGCTGTAGACTATAATAACCAAAAAGTCATTTCTGAGCCGACCTGGGATGTGAAAACTGTGAGGGCAAGTTTGAACATGTGGAGAAAATGTTAAATTGGTCAAAATCGTTACTACTCTAATAACGACCTTTAAGCTCAATTGCGTGCCATAGTCTGCATCTTTGCTTTCAATATTTACCTTTAAGCTAGTGACTTCAATGAGTCTAGAGTCCTTAATCTGTACATTCTGGACAAGATGAGGGGGAGTGAGCCTATTCCCCCTACTTCTATTATTATTCAATCTATGCAAGAGGCTGTTTACTTTGGCATATCTGCCAAAGCCTTCAAATTCTCTTTGGTTATTATGCGTATCCTAAGAGATTTTGGAGTAAGATTAGATGGAGAGCTTAGTGGGCCCACTATTGACCATGACCTCGTGACTGAGCATACTTTGGCTCAGTGTGGTTATCGCTATGATGAGAGAGAAAGGCAATGGAAGAAGCCTTTTGAGGTACAGTACCCCGGGATGGTGGAACTTCTCCTTGATGAGGATGAGGAGGAGGAGGAGGAGCAGTAGCAGCCTACTAGACTTTCCACCCGTGCCACTGATTCTCATTCTTGTATTAATTTTGAGGCACGTGTGGAGGCTCAACTGGAGAGCCAAATGACTATCCTTCTTCAGCTCCGGGACTCCATTGCGGACCTCCATTGACGCCAGGATGTCCAAGATCAAAAGTTGGCAACTTTGATCTAATAATCTATGGGAGCATCTTCGAGTCGTGTAGTCGACGATCTTTATGAGGATGACGATTATGAGGATGATGATGAGGACTTTTTACTTACTCTCTGCACTTGTATTTTATTTTATTTTCTGACCTTTTCTATTATTTCTTTCCTTTTTGAATTTTAATGACCTTTCCTAGCTTTTAGTTATCTTTTCTTTTAGGTTGCTTTTCTTTTTCTTTTTCTAGATTTACGCTTTCTTTGTTTTGTTTCTTTTGATGTTAGGTACTTTTGTGACTTTTCTAATAACTACTCCTTGTGGTGAATTCGAACATGTTGGACCTACTATGTAATATAAATACTTTCTTCTCTTTCTTCTTTCTCTTTATTGATTTTAGTCTTCTTAGCTTTACTTTTATTGTTATATCTTTGGCCATTGAGGACAATGTCTAGTTTAAATGTGGGAGAGAGAATAGTGTTGAAGAAATATTTTCCATATCATTTTTTGTGTGAAAAAAAATTTTATGGCTATCATTGTTTATGCAAAGATGTAATTCTTTTTTTTACTTGGATATAAATTTTTATCATTTGTTTTGGTGGATTTTTTATAAAATTATTTTATTGGATAGGATATTATCAAAACTTGAGAATTTGGGTTAATTTTGTTTATGCATAGTGTTTGAATATTATTTGGCTCATCTAGTTTGAATATGGAGAATATGATGAATATGTGAAAAGTTTATTAGCTAACTCTTGTATTATGAGTTTAAACTTTTCTTAGCTTAAAGTTGTGTTAAGGAATGTGAATTGATAAAAGATCTTTGAGTAGAAAAAATTGTGAAAAATTTTTGTGAGTTGAAGATTGAAAAAATGAGTTGATTATTATTTCCTCTTCAAAGATGAGAAAGTATTATTTTTGCTTGATTATGGGGGCCAATACTGATAGTGAAGAGAAATCTACTTTCTTGAGGCTATGAATTCCCAAAAGCAAAAGAGAGGGAAAATGTTAAAAACATGATGAGTGATGACTAAAAAGGGGCCAATACGATGTGTGAAGAGAAATCCATGCACTTGAAGCTATTAATTCCCTAAGTCAGAAAAAAAATTGAGAGGAAAAAAACTTTGAGTGTTTTTCTTATATCATAACTTGAGTTGTGCAATTTTTAGATTTATAATGCTTGAGTTGGTAGATAGCTTGACTTGTGTGATTCATGTTATCTATATTTTTACTTAAAAGGAGAAATAATTTTCTTAGACTAAGGTATACACTTGATTAATTTGACTTCAAGAGTTTTGTGATGTTTTGTCAAATGCTTCAAGGTTTAAATTATTTTCAAAGGGTTTGATGAATGGTAAGAGTTTTATCTAAAGTTTGAAGGAAGTTATAATCCTTACTATGTTTCAAATTGTTGGAATAAGAAAAAGCTTGTGTTTGCTTGATGATTTTCTTGGCATTAAGTGTTTTGCTTGAGGACAAGCAAAAGTTCTAGTGTGGGGGTATATGATAGAAGCTAAAATCATCACTATTTTCTTAGTTATTTGAGGTTGTTTTGAGATACTTTTATTGTAATAACTAGACATATTCCTTTCTATTTGATATTTTGCTTGTAAAAGTATTTTTGACAAATTTTTGCAGATTGGAGTTGATTTCGAGCAAAATTGGAGATTTTTCATAACACACTTGGTGCTAGGTGGGTCGACTAGACCTGGCACTAGCTTCACTCTGGAGTACAAAAATCCTGGGAACGAATTTAGTAATTTTTCAATGATTTTGGTATTTTTCAAATCCTACTCAGCCATGACTTCTCAAGCAACGAATTTAGCATCTAAGTAGCCTATAAAACCAAGAGAGAACACATGAGAAAA
This sequence comes from Voacanga thouarsii, assembly GCA_026120185.1. Classification (NCBI taxonomy): domain Eukaryota; kingdom Viridiplantae; phylum Streptophyta; class Magnoliopsida; order Gentianales; family Apocynaceae; genus Voacanga; species Voacanga thouarsii. Next base: position 1,881,855 of record JANUWF010001032.1, on the reverse strand, counting down.
AATGTGAATTCAAGGAGCAAAAATTCTAATCAATCAAAGAAGGAAGAATTCATCAAATCAAGGAGGGTTGTTCAAGAAAGTCTTCAAATGAGAAGAATGAGGCTTATCTATGAGTGCTTTCTTTTACCTTTGTTTTCATTTTCTTAAACAATTATGTACTTAATATTTCCATGACATTGTTTTTGGGATTCATGATTTATTAGTTGTTTTAGTTTTTTGATCAATTAATTATTGTTCTTGATATTCGATTGCATGTTTTTCTTACAGAGTTGGTTGATTAATTTTTGTTACTAACTTGCTTGAAAAAGAAGTGGACTAAAATTGGAGATTTTTCAAAAAACACTAGCCGCCAGGTAATGTGTCCGGACTTGGGTATAAAAATCATACAAAACTAAGCACATTCCCAATCAAATTTAAATTAAAACGTTAAACCTAAATCACACATATGAGCAAGCGTACTCATCATTAACTGAGCATAAGGTTCAAACGAGTGTCGATCCTCAAGGAACAAGTAGACATCAATTACCCTTCTTTCATTGTTTAATTGACTCGATAAAACCAAATCGAAACAAAAGAAAACAAAAATCGAAATATATACACGTCAAGGATGGAGAAGTATGCAACTCAAACCATTGTGTAGACAAACATGATCTCAAAGTACCTAAATATTATCATAACCAATCATTCTCTTGGCAACATGAAGGATTAAGGTAAATTAGCATCACTTGGTCTGTCTCAACTAATTCATCCAAAAGATGCATTAAGCACAATCCTTGATTAAATTTCCTTGGTCTAGCAAATTTAAAATATAAAATTAATCAATGAATCATTGGTCTGGCAAACATCAATTAACCTTTAATTACTCTATCCTCAGCAATTAACCTCTTTGGTCTAGCAAGTTAACAGCCAATAAATATGAAATTAATCAATTGCAACTACCATCAATCTCTTTGGTCTAGTAAGTTAACGAAAAAAAACAACCAATTAATCTCGTCATACGCCCAAGTAATGAAATACCAAGAAAAATAATCAATTAATCAAAAGATCAAATAACTCTAAAAATCATGAATATCTAAAACAATGTCAAATTGCAATCAAATAATTAACATATCATTGTCAAGAAAAAGAAGACAAAGTAAAAGAAAGTACTCATAGACAAGCCTCCTTCTTCTTCTTTTGAAGACCTTCTTGTACAACTCTCCTTGAACTTGAAGAATTCCTCCTTGGACTAAGTGATTTTCTATGATGATTAATGAATTCTCTTATTTTCCCTTATGTTTTTCATCTATTTATAGGCTAAAGAAGTGTCTAAACTCGTAGGTACAAAGTTCTTGGCCGAATAGAAGTTGGAAGATACTAAAACCCCTTAGATTTCCAAAAACGCGTAGAAAGATTACAGCACCGCCTCAAGGACCAACCACAGCTGGCGCTGCCTTGGTTCTTCGGAGCCGACGCCGCCTGTATTCTACTTCTCCACTCGTTACCAATTTTTCTCCGAATTGTGCGCATAAGTTTCAGAATGCAGCCATGTCGGTTCCAGCCTTACAGCTGACGCCGCTTAGGTTTTGTTATACTCTGTTTCTACAATTTTTTCATCACTTTGAAGTTTGTGCAACCAGTGTACAGCCGGAGCCGATTCTAGGGCCTCGGCCGGCACCGCCTCTGCTCTGTTTCGCGACAATTTTGCTTCGTTTTACCCAAAAATCTGAATTAATGACCAAAATACATTTCCAAGGGTAAAATCTCAAATATAAAAGAATATAACTAGTTATTGCATAAAATGTATTACAAAAGAGCCTCAAATGACTAATCAAAGTATAACCAATTTAGCCCCTATCACTAGGGTCGACTGGACCTGGCGCCAGGTTCACTCTGGAGTACGAAAATCCTGTGAACGAATTTAGTAATTTTTCAATGATTTTGATATTTTTCGAATCCTACTCGGCCAAGACTTCTCAAGCAACGAATTTAACATCTAAGTAGCCTATAAAATCAAGAGAGAATACAAGAGAAAAAAGGTGAATTCAAGGAGCAAAAATTTTAATCAATCAAACAATGAGGAATTTATCAAATCAAGAAGGGTTGTTCAAGAAAATCTTCAAAGAAGAAGAATGAGGCTTGTCTATGAATGCTTTCTTTTACCTTTGTTTTCATTTTCTTAAAAAATTATGTACTTAATAATTCCATGACATTGTTTTTTGGATTCATGATTCATTAGTTGTTTTAGTTTTTTGATCAATTCATTATTGTTCTTGGTATTCGATTATATATTTTTCTTACGGAGTTGATTAATTGATTTTTGTTACTAACTTCCTTGAAAAATGAGTTGATAATAATTTTACTTAATTAATTTCATATTTGTTATTTCTTAATTGCTTGAAAATGGGGTAAATTGTCTAAAACTTGGGTAATCAAAGGTTAGTTGATGATTGCTAGAATATGGATTTATTGACTAATTTCATATTTTAAATCACCCAGAATATAGGGGTTTATACGATGATTGATTTTAATGTATCTTTTGGATAAATTGGTTGAAACAGAATATGTTCATTAATTTAATTAGAAGATAGTGATTCTATGGATAGCAAACGAAGTGGATCTATATTAAATCCTTCATGATGCCAAGATGATAATTGATTTTGATAATTGCTAAGTGATTCATTGTCATGTTTTCAAAAATATTTATTTAATTACATATTCTTTCATCCTTGAAGTTGTATGAAAAGTGATTAGTGTGTATCTATTCCTTTGAAAATCAATACTCATTAATTTCCTATACTATGCTTGTGATGAGTATACTTGCTCGTATGTGTATTTTAGGATTATGTTTTAATTAAAACCTGACTAAATGATGGATTTAAATTTGATAATTTTTATACACCCAAAATTTACGCATCAGAATTATAAATATGTGCATTGTACACAAGATGTTACACTCTTAGCCAATCCCATTAACACCTATTCTTATTTCTTACATGCATGAAGTGACAGGCTCTGATCACACCACCATCTGTTTATCTTACCTTTGGTTATTACACAAGTACTCCGGCATTCCTAGATAGATACTGATAGAGAAGCGCCTATATTGACCACATCTAGTGAAGTTGTATCCGAGCATACATTAAATAATTGTAGGTATAGATATGATGAAGATGGATGCGATGGATAACATCACGGGAAGTGTGAAAAAGAGTTGGAGAGCAATTTCCTCCTGCGATAGAGGTTCCACAAGGGCAAAGGCCTAACATTGAGAGGCCTACTACAATTGTGGAGTTCCAGGGAGAGATGCATGCTCAACTTGGGCAGCTAACTATCAATATGGATCAACTCAAAGCTACCTAAATTCGGCTACAACAAATTTTAATCCAGCAAAAGTAAACGATCACTTAATAGGAGTAGCTAATGGCCCAACAAGTAGAGCTATTAGAGCAGCAGTCTCAGGTGATTGAAGACCATGGTCAGATGCTGGAACAAATGATGATAGCCCAGGAAAATACAATACAAATTGTTTAGGATATTCGAACACAACAAGATTTGTATCGAGGCTGTCTCACAAATTTCTGGGATAGGATTTCTCGTGGGGACCAAGTGGAACAAAAGGCAAGGAGGCCTAGGGTAATTGGGACCATCAGGATCAGGAGGATCTGGGGGTTACTTCTAGGTTATTTCTTGGGTTTTGCAGTTTCTATTAGTTTTTCTGTACTTTGTAGTTTTTATTTGCTTTCTTATTTTTTGATTTGGCAGTTTGGTTTAGTTTTCTTGTTTGTTTTATCTTTTAGAACTTTGATTGATTTCACTTTTTGCAGCTCCTACTTCTTCCTAATGACTATGCAGCATGCCTATCTCTGTTGATGCATGACAAACTTGGAGAGTGTTGCTTAACCTTTCCCTCTTTTATCATTCTTAGTCCATTTAGTTGTGCTTACTTGTTTCTATTTTGGCAATTGAGGACAATGTCTAATTTAAGTATGAGATGAGATTGTAACCAACCTACTTGGAATAATTTTCTAGGATTTAATAAATCTATATCATGATTTCTATAAATTTCTACATCTCTATTTACATCTATAATTTCTTCTAACTGAATTTGTCTATTTTCTCTAGATTGTCTAATCCTTCCTAAAAGAGAAATTTCTACACTGGTATTTTCATTTAGAGTTCTACTTGATCCTGAAAATAATAATCTCCTCATAATTTCTATATTTTTTCACCACTTGATTTTTCTAAAGATAAATATCCAAATTTATAAGTTATTTGTTTTTTTTTTGTTTTCTTTCTACAGGAATTTTACTAAATTTATTTGTTAATTTATCTATTTCATTTTCTAGACTTAAGGTCGCTACTCATTTTTCTAAAATTTCTAATTTTTCACAAATTTTAATTAATAATGCTATCTGAGCATTATTTTATTTTGGATATATTTTATCTGAATTAGAAGTTCCTACATAATCTGTAAGGCCTAAAGTTTCTGAATGATACTTTTTTAATTTTAACAGGCACTTTTTATAATCAAGATTATCTTCTAAAGACATTAACTAAGAATAAGCTTTTCCATATTTTTTAATGTTTTATTTATGCCTGAAATAGATTCTTCTAATTTCTGAGAGTGTTTTCCAAAATTGACTAATATTTCCTTATATTGACTAGTTTCTTCTGTTAAAGATTCTAAGTTTTTTACTCTTCGTATTATAATATTATTTTGTTCCTTAATATATTCTAAATTTTCTACTAATTGTTCTAATATCTTGTTTTTGTCTTTAATATGTTTTACTATGATGTCCCAAATATTAGAAATTTTATTTTCTTGTGCTTCTAATTTTTCTCCAAAACTAATTACTAAATCAATAAGACTATTAAATTGATGATTCTCACCATGTAAATTGTACAAATATTGGGAAGAAAAATAACAAGTATGCTTATATTTATTACTATAAATTATGTTCTTATTCTTTCCTACAAGTTCAAGATTTAAATATTCTATTCATCTAATATCTGTCATATACTAGGCTGAATTTAATATTTCTAATCTTTTTATTAACAAGCTATTTTCTATAGTGAAATTAGAGATTCTATTACTGAGCTAAAAAAATTGAAAAGAGTACGGATCGATAAAAATAAGCAAATGAGAATACCGTTTAATATGAGTTTTGTTAATTTTTATTCTATTATTTAAATGGTAAATACACAACATAAAAATTAAGGTGAACTTAATAATGCTAGTTGTCCACAAATATCAGTAAGTTCTACGTTTAACATATAAACAGTATAAATATACAACTTAATATTGGGATTATAAGGATCAGTAGTTCTAAGCAGATTTTTGTAAATTATAATAAGTTTCAACGTACTTTTTAATTGAACTTTTAAATCACTTAAGCAAAGCATAGATATTTAATTTGCTTACAAATGAAATTCAATAGCTAGATACTGTTTAATAATAAAGGAAAGGCTCTTATACCAAAATAGGAGGGGGTGCCCTTTTGGAACTTGAATCGACTGTGCTATAATTTAGTGTGTGTGTGTGTGTGTGTGTGTGTGTGTGTGTAGCTGCAAAATGCTATGAGTGAGACACTTGGTGTTGTCCTTCACTGTCACGTGATGCTTTGAATATACATGAATTTAATTTTTAATTAAATTAAATATTATTTACCTGAAATTGAATATTTCAGTGAATCTAATTAGATTTATTGCACATGAACTGCACATTAACTCTTAACAACTTTATCTTCAACCCAAACTCCTGATCTCTTCAAATTTCACTATGTATTAAATACTTCACTCAAGGTTTAAGGTTGATATATCTCAATAGATGAAGATTCATTGTTCTATACAATATCTTTAGATGCACTATATGTAAGAAGTTTATCGTCAATCACAATCCCTGATCTCTTTAAATATCTCTTCATATTAAATAGTTCCCTACAATACTACAGAAACAATGGGGCTTAGACTATGTTCTGTTGAATGAATTGTCTCATGACAAGCAACAAAAGCTATTCGTTTCAGAATTTCTTGGTTATGGATGTAAATGTACGATTGCTAAAATTCTCTGAAGTGTAGAAGTTCCTTCTTTTTGTTGTTTATGGGTGGATTCCATTTTACAATTTAACATTGCACAGCACCACAGGTTATAGCTGCCCTCTTGATGCCGATGACTCACGGGCTGCAGGTCAAATGCTTTAAGATGTATCCAAGGAATAGATATGCAAAGATGGACTGCAATTTCACTATAAATTTAGTGAAAAAGGTTGTTCAATACATAAGATGCGATTAAAACAAGTGGCTTATGGAATAGTTTTCCTCTGTTTTCATTCCTTTTTCATGTCATAGGTGAATTTGAAATAGAAATCCAGTGAAGTCAACAAGAAATGGGAATTAGCACTCCATTTGATTGGTACCATTCAATCGAATCCAATTCCCTTCTTTCCTTATTTAAAGAGTAGATTTTCAAATTCAATCACCCTTTTTTTACAATATCAAGTGGATGAATAAGAATCTTGAGAAAGTTTTAATCATATTGAGTAGAAAAAACTTACAATCTATAATAAAATTACTCTCATGTAATCTGTATTTTTGTTGCAAATGCAAAAAATAGAATGGCTTTAGTGATTTGATCCCTTAATAAATGCTATAGACTTTGTTGCAAGAAGAAACATTTACCATGTAGAAAGCCAGATGCATTCAGGTTTGCAATAACTCCAGGCTATTGGGCTTTCTAAATAGTACATATGTATCCTTCCCACAGGTTTGCTGTTTTTCAGCTTTTGTCAAGAAATATGGAACATGAAATTAGACAGACTAAAATTGCTTAAGAAAAGTACATTGTTCTTCTTAAGTACTTAAGTACACCAATAATATTCAGTCCATTGAAGGATGACACAACGAAATTATGTCAAGCCATCAAAACACTGCAAGCAAAATGCTATCTTTCACTCTATTCAAGAGCTGGAAATATGCTTGCCTTAAATGTAGCACAAAGCAACAAAGGGCCACATACTCCCCAAAATCCAATTACAAATCCTAGCAAAACATTGCCATAGAACCAAGGGCTCTTAAACCACTGGTTGTCGTCTTGGTTGCTGTAATCTGCAATGCCATTATTAGTAGTTGGTGGAGAATGCAAATATTCATTGCCAGGGCATTTGGTTGCGAGTGGAAGCCCACAAAGTCCTGGGATTGCTAGCAAATGCAACAAGTGCTAGATGGAATACGGCCAAACAAGTTGTTGCTAGACAAATCCAAGCAACTGAGACGGGATATATGCTTAGGCTCTTAGGAATTTTACCAAAAAGTTGATTGTTTGACAAGTCCAAAGAGTCCAAAAGTTTATTAAAGGTGTACAATAAAATGTCAAATTTGTCATTTCTTAATGGGTCAAAATTGGAGTTGACGGGTTGACTAGCTGAAATGAGATGGGAAGGACCTAATGTGTCAAATTTAGAAAAATAGAGGACCGATAAAGTTAAAAATAAAGAATATGAGACCAATTATGTCAAAATAAAAGAATTCAGAAACTAAACTTATCAATTTACCTTTTTTAGTACCGTGAAAATTATTTTCTTAAGCTATAAAGTTCATATGTATCCTTTTGATTCATTCTGAAATTTAAATATTGTATTGGTGCTGCCTAAACTTAATTTTCACATATCATAGAATTAAAATTTTGTACCACATATATTAAATGTTGTGCATTGTAAGATAATACAAAATTTTATTATATACAGTTTACAAAAGGCGCTGATACAAATTTTTATTATATATAGTTTACAAAAAGACGTTATATTGCCAAAGCAATTCTCTTCTTGCAAGATCAAATTTAATATAATTGATACTCTTACTCTTTTATAGTCAATTGTTCATTTCTTATTAATCAGATCCGTGTCAGTGGTAAGCAAAGTCACCAATGCAATTGGGCAGAGCTAGTCGGAGAGGAAGACAAAAAAGGAAAAGAAAAAAAAAAAAAGAAAGAGATATTTTAAAATGAAAATAAAAAATATATATTTTTTAATAATAAGTTATGCGAAATTACTTAAATATCTTTCGTGCATATCATATAATTAACAGAAATAGGATTGGCCGTCAGTTAGCTAACGAAAAATATTTTATAGTTTAAGGACAAAGAGAAATCGTTTAATAGTCGAACGATAAAAATTAAAAATTAAAAATATTTAAAAATTAACGAGATTGTTTGTTCTTTAGAATATAAGGAATGGGAATCACTATAAATGACTTTTATTGATAATGTTTGGTATGTGCTCGTTGTAAGGGAGGAGTCAGAGATTTTTGCTTCGAAACAAATTATCAAAAGACATATAGGTATAAATAGATATGAATTGTATTGAACGTTTATTTTAATGTAATAAGAAATTATTAAACATATAAAATTAAAGTAAGGTTTAAGTAAAATTAAAAAGAGAGAATATATTAGTATATTAGATTATAAGTATATAATAATTTTTAAAAATTAAAAATTATTTAAATTAATATTATTTTAAATTAAATTAAAAAGAATTACTTCCCAACGAGTATGATTCTAGAGGGCGAAATATGTAAAATTTAATTATTTTTTAAAATTTTAAAAAATCTTTAGAAGAAAGAGTAATTTTAATATATTCTTAGAGCACCGCGACAATGGCCATGCACCAAGCCACATGACTCTTAGTGGGGTCAATTGGGCCGACAACATTGTCTTCCTCATTTCCCTTTGATTATTTTAAGGATTCAATCTTAATACTTTTTCGTTTTGAAATATTTATTTATAAATTTATTTATATATAAATTAAAAATATTAAAAATAATATTATATTTTAAATAAAATTTATATTTTATTTATATTAAAAATATGATAATTGTTGATTGATAAAATTTTTAATAAATAAAAAATAAAAAAATTATATAATTAATTTAAAATAAATAAAAATAAAATAAAAATTAATTATTAATTTTAAAAATTTGTACATAAATATTTATTTTAAAATAAAATAAAAAAAAATTCAACAAGTATTTTGAGGGTGAGTTGCAATAGCAAGCGAAGGATTGCCTGGGAAAGGAAAATTCTCAGACAAAGAAAGATTTCCGTTTTCAAGTAAAAGACGCAATAAAAACGTGTTCATAGTGAGAACACAGAAAGTTTCAGAGAGCACTGCTGCGCGAGACGGAACAGGGCAGACTTCTGCAGGTTATACTCTGCCTGCCACATCGGGTAGACTCCCTCGGCACGTAGCCGCGGAAGAAAGGCCTCCTAAATATTATAATCAGCAAGCTGGTACAGTTCCTCGAGTTGTTTGCCAGCAAACATAAACTGCTGCTGAACAGGAGGAATGCCCACCTTGTCCTGAATCTCTTTGCCTTCACAGAATGAATCAAGTCTGTTGGTATTGTTGATCATGCTCCTCCGTGTCTGTCTCACTAGTCCTGACTCCAGCACTTGGATCAACCGGATTAAAGAATTTGACAAGATAAAAGAGGGAAAATGGTCGCTTATTTTGGACTCCAGCTTCCTCTTCATATTTGCGAACAAAAATCAACTCATATTCTTGTCATTAGGTAGATAGAGGATCGGAGCAGCCTAAAAATGGAGACAGCAAAGAGCACCTTCCAGGACTAACAAGGATCCTCGGGGCCCCTAATGCTTGAACCCCCTCTCTCTGATCCTCTTTGCCTGCTTGATCGACTGTATAAATCCTTGAAAATATAATGAGTTTATATAGCTTCAAGGGTGATGGGAGCATTCAATTGGCATTTGTTTCCAAGATTCTGAAAAAAATATTTTGTACTGTTGCTTATCATAATTAGACATGGGACTCAACTTACGACTTCAATAAAAGTTCATTTTATAAGATTTTGAATTCATTGCAAGAAAGATATAAGAGAAGATGTTTCCTTTTTCTTTCTTATGGTTGAAATGATTTTTTTTTCTCTTCCTAATTCATGTTTTGCACATGCCAACATTAATAGAGGAGAAGATGAAAAATTAGAGCTCCCTTTTGCAATTTGCCGTTTACTCGTCCCAATGAAGCTGCGGGAGTTACACATAGAATTTCAGTTTGCGTAATAGAATATGCATGCATCTAATGACACACTAATCAAAGCCGATAGCTTGATGGAACAAACACATTTAGTAGGTGGTTATGAAGAAGACAGATATGATAAATCAGTATATCATAATTTCTCAATTCTTAAATAATTATATATCACTTTTCTAAAATTTTATATAGAATGAAATTCTAACATTTATAAAATTTTAGAAAAAAATATTAAATCTGTCTGGTTAGTTCACGGCGTGATTTGTAAGTTTGGAGTTAGCGAGTAAGCTTGGGTCTAAGGAGGAGGGGTTAAATGTAAAATTCCAATTTCGTATGAGACTCTAATGGAATATATTAATAGCATATAAGTATAGATTTAAATACTTATTATTAATTTAAAATATCTATTTTATCTCAATAAAGACAATAACTAATAATTAACTTTTTATACTATTAATAATATTAATAATTTGAGATATCTATTTTTTGCCCATGGAGACGATATTTAACTCTATGTATTGCCAGGCCCATCAACAGCATTCCTAGGCACAGTGTAAGAGCATGACTCACGTTCCTAAGTACATAAAATTGGTTTAATAAAATGGCCAAGGACAGGAGCCAAGTAACGAGCTTGATGTGCGACAAATGGTAGCAAAATAAGTAATCAATCGGAAGTGTTGGAGCACAATTCATGATATTATAGCGAGTAACCAGTTAGAAGTATGGGAGCATAATTCATGATATTAGAGCGAGTAACCAATTAGAAGTGTGAGAATTAAGTAGTAAACCGGCGCAATGGAATTTACTTCTAGAGTCTTATCTATCTAGTTTGTCCTAAATTTTGTCAAGAATGTTTGGGTCTAAAAAAGGATAAATGTGAGAATTCGATTTAACATTGGATTTTAATAAAATGTATGAACGATATATAAAAATATAATTAAGTATTTGTTTGTCAACATAAGACGTCTATTTTTTTCCAACGAGAATAGTGGTCAAATAGTTAGCCATGTCTATTACTTGACTCATATGTCGCATTCTCGAATCCAAGGTCACATGCCATGATAAAATAATATTATTGATTTTACGACATAACATGAAATTACCTATCCATTAGGACATTTTGAATGGTTAGTCATGCCTTTTGGATTAAAAAATGCACCTACAGTTTTTCAAAGAAAAATGGATACAATTTTTAATAAATATAATTATTTTGTTTTAGTATACATAGATGATATTTTAGTTTTTTCTAAAAATAAAAATGAATATATTAGTCTTCTTAAAATTGTTTTGTCTAAATTCTTAAACCATGGTATTGTAATTAGTAGTAAAAAAGTTCAATTATTTAAGAAAAATATAGAATTCTTAGGAACAGAAATAGGCCAAGGCAAAATAAAATTACAACCTCATATTAATACAAGAGTATTAGAATTTCCTGATAAAATAGAAGACACAAAACAATTATAACAATTTTTAGGAATATTAAATTATACAAGACCATTTATTCAAGACCTAAGTAAAATCCTAGGACCATTATATAGTAAAACAAGTTATAAAAGACAAAAAGATTTCAATAAAGAAGATATACAATTAGTGAAACAAATAAAAAAGAAGGTAAAAAAATTACCTGATTTAAGGTTACATTTAGATAGTGATTATTTAATTATAGAAATAGATGGATGTGATAAAGGATGGGGAGCTATTTTAAAATCCAAACCTCATAAGTATAGTAATAAATTAGAAGAACAAATTTGCAGGTATAGTAGTGGTAGGTAAATACAGTGAAAAAGGAAATATTAGTAGTATTGATGCAGAATTATTAGTAATTTGTTATAGATAGTTTTAGACTATTCATTCTAAATAAATAAGAATTTACACTTAGAACTGATTGTGAAGCAATGGTAAAATTTATTAATAAGAAAAACGAAAAACGTAGTTTTCAAGAAGATGGTTAAATTTCTTAGATAGAATTACTAATGATGGGTATAAAATTAATTTTGAACATATTAAAGGAAATGAGAATAAAATTGCAGATTATTTGTCAAGATTACTAATAGATATTACATGACTTTATAGATAGATTTCAACAAAAATACTGTAAAGATTGACCAATGGGAGCTCACCAAGTATTCCAAAGGAACAAATCCTCATTTTAGAACTCCAATAGAAGGTAAATTAGAAGATATTCATCAAATATTTTTAGATAATCTTTGAAATGCACAAAATGTAAACCAAAAGATTAAAAGTTTACAGGCCTTAGCATTTTATCTTAGTAATTTTCCAAGACTGAGTTATTCACATTATGTAGTAACACATGGACACCAACCATGTATTTACTCACAATGGACTTCTGTAATGGCATGTGTTGAAAATTTTAACAAACCTTTATACAAAGGTTTTAGAAATCTTCATGAAGCATTAGAATTTGCTAGAAGTAGAATTGGTTTAAATTTCTTTATTGAATTAGATTGTAGAACAGAATCAAATAATTCTTCCCCACAAGTTGTTCCCCAAATAACTAATATACCTAGCACAAGTAATTCTCCAATAGACACAAATATACAGAAAATAAATTTTTGTAACCATTGTGATGCTTTAAGTAGAAATTTTAAATTATTAAATGATAAGTGCAGGTCTTACAATGAAGATATTGATTCTCAAAAAGAATTAATTCATTCATTGCGACAACAACATAAGCTGTATACTGGTATAATTTCTTCTCAAAATGAAGAGATTATGCGATTGACAGTTAGGCTGGAAGATTTTCAGAATCAAGAACCAGAAGTTATTTTTATGCTAGAAAAACCAGAAATAACTAGACCTTTTGAATTCTTGATTCCTAGAATGTTTTTTAAAGCACAACAACTCTTAGCAAAATTTTCGGATACTATTATAGAACTAATTTCTGAAAAAAAATTCAAGAAAAGTTTTTAAAAAAAAATTCTCTTTTACAAGTATGGCTTAGAACTTGTACAGATCCTCACTTAACCTTACATCCTGTATATTACAAATATCCTACAAAAGAATGTAACCCTGACACCTGTCAAATTTGTCAACCTGATTGTGCAGCATATACTTTTGATTTTATTACTTGTGGTTGTCAATTAGAATATTTAATATAAATAGCTAATATCAACTTAGCATATTTTAGAAAATTTGAATTAATCTTAGCAAATGGAGAAGCGTTTCCAGTCACACTACAGACACTACTAGACTATGGATGCCTCAACCAAGTTATCTTTACAGCTCTAGAATAAACAGACATTGTTGGAAGACAGTTGGCTCTTGCAATCTTGAAAGAATTTGAAATAGTAGGACCTATTGTAAAAATTAAAATTAGCTCAGCCCCACTAGAATGGGATGGTCTTGAAATCATTCCTTCAATTCATCGTGTATGGGTCACTTCAACAAGAAAGCTACCAATCAATGTAGAATCAGGATTTATCAGACAGAAGATTTGCTCTAAAAGAATTGCAATACAACTGAGATACTGGAGACTAAAAACTCTTGCTTTTAAACATGAAAAAATCATGAGGCGAGGCCGGAGATTTCTTCTCTTTGCAGAAAATAAGATTCAAAAAATATATGTACAACATCAATATTTTTTAGCTGAAGTAAAATTTGAGACCAAGACAAAATATCCAGATATGTGGCAATATTATCTCTTTCTTTATGAAAAGAAGCTACAAGAGGAAGAGGAAGGATCTGAAACTGAAATACGTGGAAGCGAATCTGAAGAAGAAATGCGGGACGATTAAATAATGATCTCCACTCATGCCACTCAGGCAATCAAAGGTGGCTATAGGAACTCCCATTTAGGGGAAAGAAAACAAGAAAGGACTTCTGAGACATACATTATTTTCTACTTTCTGTTAGGCCTAGATGTATGCGTTGTATACCTACAAGCTAGACTTATAGGCATTTTTCATTATAAAAAGCATTAGTCTCTGAGATGTGGAAGAGGATGCACAGAATAGACACTTTCCTTTATTCATTACATTTTTGTAAGTCTTCTTGGTGAGCAAACCTCATCAACTTTAGTAATACAATTTCTCTTTGCAATCAAATCCTCCGATAGTAATGTTTAGTGTCTAACTTTCTAATAGTTAAGGATAAGTAAAAGAGTATAAGAGCACTCCCATACAGTTCATCACTACATATCCTTAGTAGCCGTTAGCAAAAGAGTCAAAGTACCTGTGTAGTCATGAAGCCATGGGAGAGGCATTAAAGGCATTTAAGGGGAAGAGGTGTGAGCCATCTTGGTGAATGAAAGGATAAGTGAACGTACTATTAGGTAGGACTTTAAAATTCTTTTCTTATTCCTTAGTTATTTCTTATGGTATCTGAATCAACTCATTATTATTACGTTTTTCAAGAATTAATTACTCATGGTTGCTATTATTACTTTAAAAGAACTGTAGATTCTTTAGAAGCTATTGAACAGTGTTATGCATATCTTGATATTGTAGAATTTGAATTCCGTCAACTCAAAATATACAGTCCATGATCTTATTTACTGTATATTAATCAAGCTAAAATAGATTTAATTTGGCAAAGATATTTTGAAATAAAAATTAATATTTGACTTATAACCCTTTTGGACATTTTAATATTTCTTCCGTACTTTATTTATATATAGTGTCTGCTTTATATATAGATATATAGAAGCCTTATGCTTTACATATATAAATAGTATATATATAAATCTTGTGCTTGCTTTTATTACAAAGAGTTATGTACATATACATACATACATACATACATACATACATACATATATATATATATATATATATATATTTGCTTAGTTCTTATTTTTTCCACTACAACTTCCACTATATAAATTCTATTCACATCTTTTTTTGTGTAGTATGTTTTTGCTTATTTTTAGCTTCCTTTATATTTATACTATTTATTCCACTAAGCTCTTGCACTAAATTTTTCACCAAGCTTTTCACTTATTCTAGAACTACTAAATTATTAAATTATAGCACAATTGGTTCAAGTTCTAAAAGAACACCCCTCCTATTTTGCTATAGATTTTGTTGGAAGGCCTTTGGGCTATTCTTCTTCGTCTGAATTTTGATCTGGGTTGTTAAACCTATAGGGCGCACTTGATTTGGTGTACTTTATTAATTTTTTAAATAAAAAATAGAGTTAATATAAATACATTTTAATTATAAAATATCGGCAATTTTGTTATTTTAAGAGATCAGTGGAAAATTATTTGGACCTTTGTTTTGCTATTGATTTTTTTTTTCTTTTGATGATTTTTGTCCTTTAAACATCTTCATTTGATTGATTTGCAATATCCCTCTAAGCTTCCAATTTCTTCAATTCTTCTTCACGATGTTTTAGAGCCTCTTTTCCTTTGTATCGTAGGATACTTTTTTTGTAACAAAATAGAAGCATTGGCAGGAGTATTCTCAAACATATTATTTTGTCATGAAAATTAACCAGCTCTAGAACTGGATCCCAAAAAGTTCCCGAATCCAGACAACGGGAAATTCCCAGGGAAACATTTGCCAGCGTCTCAAATTGCATCATCCAATTTTTTTTTTGCTATTATAATCCTTGTAAACAAATGGTAAAAGAGATGCCATATGTTGAACCGGAAAGAAGTTTAAAAGAGCAAAATTGAAACCTACAAACTCGGTCAAGGCTTCTTTCGAGAATAACATTGGAGATCTTCTAATTTTTATATATAAATATACCACGTCAGTAATAGGTTTATTTGACGGTTGAGATTAAAAAATAATTTTAAGCAATGACTAAGGTAGACTCTTTCGTTGAAAGAAAGATATAATGCTATAATTAAATTATAATAATTTATATTATTATCATATAATATTATTAAAATATTAGAAGATTTTGATGTTTCATGGGTTTCAGGGCTTCGACTCGATTAATTCCCACGGGTCTAGAGGGTCGCCGAGTAAATTTCCCCAAAATGTGGGAATTGAACTGAGGCCCCCACCTCTTTAAATCTACAAATCTTTATCAGTCGCCCCAAGTCTCCCGAACTTTGAAGATTTTCAATATTATTGATACTGGAGAGAAGCTATTCTCCGCAAACTCACCCATAAATAAATTACGCAGACAACTGAAGCCAACTTAATTAGCATTCCCACTAATGCAATCTTCCCGCCACATACTAGAAGCCTCAACCAGAGTCTCGGGAATCCATCCCACATATCAAGCCCAACAAATTTCAATTGATTCATCTCTTGTTGATCTATGAAGACAGGATTTTCGATTTTTTTTTTAAGGGGAAAAGAAGAAGAAGAAAGAAGAAAAGAATTGCAAAACCAATGATATATTGACCATCAATGGTGATATATAGGAAGGGAAGAACGAGAAAGGGGAGAAATCATTGATAGTACGAGAGAGAGTAAGTTTTTCAGAAGCGGAGACAAAGAAGTTGGGTTGGGGAACGATAGATACGGTTTTCTTGAGATTTGGTTTGCCTCTTCGAATTCGTTTTTCTCTAAATTCTTCCAGTAACAAAGGTTAGGAAGGTTTTAAGAAGGCCCTTAGAGGTTTAATGCGTTTGCTAAGTTGGCATTTTCTCCAACTTGGATTGCATTTATGGGTTGTTGTGTAACTTCTGGATTTGCCTATAAATCTTCTTCTTTAACTTCACTCAGTTACACTACCTGTAATAGGAGGATACTTTTCAACGGTGAACCTAAGTGCATTAACAACACTGATCTACACTGCCATTCTATGGCTTATACCTGCATTGTCTTACATTTCTACTCCCCCAAAAGCATGGCCGGGGCGTCCATGCAGGGGTAAAAAGATCCCGGTGGATGACTAGTATCGGTACAGAGTTACAGAAGGCAAAGCACTCTCACCAGCGTGCCGTCTGAGTTACTGCATTTGATATTTAGCCGGAAGTAAATGCGGCAGCGGAGCAGCACATGCATGCATGTTTCCCGCTGTACCATGACTAACTAGCGTCTTCTCTTTCTCTATAATTGGCCCTTGACTCTATGACAACATTTACTGATGGATCAGCAGTCCAAAATCAATAATTGATTCATTACTCCTCCTCCTCCTCCCTTTGTAGCCTCACATAGACAAAGACAACGTGTATCGAGCTGAGAGAATTTGATTTATAAAAAGTGGTCCCTCTGTATCAAAATTTTGCCTCATTTGACTGATTATGCAAGTATTAATATAAATATATTTTTAGTTAATTAAAAATATTTTTAATTAGTATATTTTAAATTATTTCTCTCTCATATTATTTAAATGAAATTAGCTTCTTAAGAAAAAGAAAGAAATTATTTAATATGTTTAGAAAATAAGGTATTATTAAATGAGGACAAATTTGAAATGTTAAATATTACTCTATCTGTTTTAAAATATTTATCCATGAAACCTTTTGCACATATATTAAACGTATTGAAAGTAATATTATAATTTAGATAAAATTTCTATTCTACTCGTATTAAAAATACGATAGCTATTGGTAGGTGAAAACTTTCAAGAAGTAAGAAGAAAGAAGAGTTTTAAAAAATTGTGTAGTTAAGTTAGAATAAATAGGGGTACAATAAGAAAAAACTAATCATTAATTCTAAAAATATGTATATGAACAAGTATTTCGAAATAAAATAAAAAAATTTTATGAATAAGTATTTTGAAACAAAGTAAGTAAATTTTTAAAAAGATAGATAATTTAAAATAAAAATTAAATTAGAAATTGGATAGATAATTTGATTAGGGACCGAGTATATTATAATTTAACTGTCACATTTTCAACCGACATCACCATGATGAGATCGGGTTAAAGTGCACATGGAGAAATGGTGAAGTGAACTCAACCTCAGTTACAAAATTGCAAAATTTCCATGCATGGCCTACCTTAGCTTCATAAATTTGGAGCCCCCATCTGATCGATTAAATGGTAAAGCCGTCGGTGCAGGGTGGAATACAGCTAAGTTGGCGTGCCTTTGATACGATATATGTAGGGTGTTATCGTGTTGTGTTCGAGTTGACAAATCGTATCAATTTGGAATAATTATACATGAGAGATTAATTTGAATATGATTCAATTAATAAACGTGTTGTATCGTATCAATTCGTTTATTTTCATGTTGTACTCGTATTATAAAACGGATTGACACGACATGATACAATTATAAATAAATATTAAATAGATAATTACTAATCTGTCAACTCGAATACTTACTAAACCCATCAATCTATCAACCTATTATAAAAAAAATTTTAAAAAATCAAATCAAACAATATAAAATTTAAAAAAACTAATAAAACAGCTCCATAGTCATAAATAACCAATAAAATAACAAATTATCCAACTAAATATTTAGATATCTCAATAAATTCATAAGATTTAATTTTAAAAATCTAAACAAATGTAGTTTTACAATAAAATTGGATTGTTCAAAAAATTATTTTCTCTAACTAAAAGTCATTGTAATATTATTATTATTATTATTATTATTATTATTATTATTATTATTATTATTATTATTATTATTATTATTATTACTAAATAAGAATTAATTAAGAATGATTCATTTATGATATATCAAGCAAATAACACATTAGCATCACTTATTTTCCTTAAGAGGTTTCATATAATTAAACAAAATAAACACACAAATAATTTAATTAATTCATATAATAAAATTTAATTCAATTAATTCATGTAAAAAAAATTATCTAATTTTTTATAGTGAAATTTATAGGATATTACAAAAAAGTATTAAATATAAGTATTTAAAAAAAGTTAAATGGATTCGCGGGTGGAAACAAGTTGAACTCGTTTATGACCTGAACACCTTAAAGTTAAACGGGTCAACCTGTTTCGACTCGAACTTTTGAAACCCTAACCCTAACCTACTATAACTGTGTCGTTTTTTTATCGTGTTGGCGTGTCGTGTTCAATATTACTACTCCTAGATATATATAGTCGTTTTTTTCCCCAGGTCAAGTTAGTATTTTTTTTTTTTGGGTCAACTCCGTTTAATTAGTTTAAGCTGTGTCGTCTTATTAATTGGGTATGCCTTTGTTTAATATATGACAATCGGATGAAAAATTGTAGAAAATATCTTTTATCCCAAATTTTAAAGGTAATAAAGAATTTTGCTTTTAATTTTAAATATGAATTTATCTTTTTTCCCCATCCCAACAAAATAGGGAAAGAAGTACAAAACTCATCTCCACTACTCATATAATTAAAGACTTTTTAGTCTTTGTATAAAAACACTATATCAACAAGAATTCTACTAAACAGTTGAGATTGGAAAAGTACTTCTACTAAATGAGAAAGTTATTGTTGAAAATGCAAAAAGCAATAAAGAGAAACAAAGTCGAAAGTAAACAAACTTGATGAAGAGTTTAGGAGAGATGATTTTTTCATTCTTCTATGAAATGTTATATACAAAGTTTATATACACGAACTATATATGAACCTAAAAAACTAACTACACTTAAATTTTATATATAAATACATTACAACTAAATTCCAGCTAGAAAATCCAAAGCTAGTTTTGGAGGGAAAAGTAGTTAGAAAAGCTGTTGAAAATGTTTGATGCTCTGGATTATCCAGAATCAACAATTAATGGTTGCTGCTATTTCAATAGCTCTGTTGCACCATAGCTTGCTCTTGCTGTAAACCTTTAACACCTCCCGTAAACTGGATGATCACAAAAGACTAAGATGAAATAGAAGTAAATGAAATGAAGTAGGGGAAAATGGGTATGTAAAAAAATTTGTTAACTAATGGGAAAAGGAAATAGGAAGGAGCTTAGCACATCCTGGCTTGAAACTGATTACAAATAAAGTGACAATCAATCTCAATATATTTGGCTCTTTCATGAAATATAGGATTTTCAACTAAACAAATGTCACTTCTATTATCACAAAAAAGAGAAATGGGTAAAAGACAAGGAAATTGAAGTTCAGTGAAAAGATGTAATAGCCATTGCAATTCATATAAAGCTTGAGCTAAAGCTCTATATTCGACTTCTGCAAAACTTCTTGAAACAACTATTTGCTGCTAGTATTTTCATGAAATGTGTACTTCAACAGGATAAACACAGAAGCCAGTGATTAATTAATCTCCTTGAATCAAGGCAGCCAAACCAATTGGAATCAACATAAAACTATAGCTGAAAGGAATTAGCAATAGGAAAAAATAAACCAGATGAAATAGAGCCTTTAAGATGCTTAAGAATCTTGTAAACATCCTACATTTGTAACATATATAATAGGAGATCCCAAGAACTGATCAAGCTGTTGAACAACAAAAGAAATGTCAGAGCTAGTATGAGTGAGGTAGAGAAGCCTGCCAACAAGGCTTCTATAGAGGGAAGGATTAGAAAAGCCTCTGAATCAACCCCCCCCCCTCCCCCCAAAAAAGAAAAAAAAACTTCTATTTGCAATCTAAAGAAGTGTGTACTAGTTTAGAGTCAATATAACCATGAGTGCTCAACAAGTTAAGGGTATATTTCTAATGAGATAAAGAAATGACATATGAAATTCTGTGAACTTCAAATTGTTATGGATATGCCCTAAGCCTTTTGTACTTGTACTATTTGTCATCTAGTATTTTTGTGTGCATTTGGTTTTATAGCCATCAATTACGTGACTTGATAATAAAATCCTATAACAAATAAAATGGTTATTTTTAAATTATTCTTAATCGATTATTATTGGTGAAACAATAATAAACTAAGATTAATATATTTGTAACTTGATGGCTATACTTTACTAGTCATAGATATATAAGATATCAAGTCAAAATATAAATAAATATTAAAAAAAAGTATATTAAACATGACCCACTACGAGAGTACTTCAACGATAGGTCATAAGTACTTTCTATCCATATAATGATATTATAAGATCTTCGACATGTATTCATCATAGTTTCCTACTTGATAAATTCTATGTCTTGACATTGTCTAAAGTTGTCTTTAACTAGATGATTAAATAAGACTACTATTAAATATAGAATAAGTCAGGGAAAAGAATGTGAATGATAGTGAAGGAATTTGTTCCTCTCATTCTTAAGAGAAATATCTATGGGCTCTTTGATGGATTAAACTATTAAAATATATGGCCATACTCAACATATCAATTAAAGATATTGGTATGATTTGTTTGAACAGTTAGCTTGAAAATCAAGAAATAGTTGATTAAATATTATAAGGATGACAAGTTCCATACTTCATGTTTAATCGGGATATCACGTTACAAAAGGACTAAATATCAAATTGTGGTTTGGTTCAACACGATGATTAACCTTCATTTTAATTTGGGTAGTTATAATGTTTTGTTAGAAATCGCTTATAACTTATGGGTCATATAAATGTGATTGGAGCACACTCTCAATGTTAAATGAACTTACAAGGTCACACATTAAGCGAACAATTTAAGTTATTTTTTTGGTGACCAAATTTGATGTATCTAAAAATGTATTCAAATTCATCGTATCTAGAAATATGTCTATACTCATTATATCTAGAAAGACGTCCAAGTTCAATGCATCTGAAAAATGTCTAGATTCTTTATATCTGACTTAGTAAATTAATCAGTAAATTGCCAAGATTATTTGAGAAGCTTATCGTATCTTTTGGAATTTGATTTGATCTCAAAGTAAGATATGATGAGTTATTGAAAGAGATTGTTGAGGAGAAGACTCTCAAACATTTTCAAAGTCTTTTATATAAAAACTTAGCCATTGTATGTTTTAATGTTCCAAAACCTTGTTCTCCTCAGAAAAGGAAAAATACCACTCTAGAAAAATATCTCCTTAATCCTAGGCACTAGCACTCCCATGTTACAGATTCAATTCGCTGTGTGCAACTTATAGAAGGCGTTCGTGTTGGATTGTATGCCTTCTTAGACTAGGTTTCTGATGTAAAATCGAATATTTTAATAAAAGAATTTATTTTCAGAAATTGTTTGTGAATTTACTTTTTGTTTGTGCACGATTTTCGTTTGGAACAGATCCATTGTGTTTAAATAAGTGATTCATGTGAATGGTGGTCTTTCACAGTAAGGTATGAATCACGGGTTATTTAACACATAAACATTTGTTCTTACACTACAAGAAAACAGAGAATTAGCGAGGGAAAATTCCCCCGCTAATTTCCTCCTCGCAGAGGCAAAAATTTGCGACGGATTCAAAAATCCGTCGCCAATAGCGACGAATTAGTGAGGTAATTTTCAAGCAGTCAACGACTTCAGCAATGGATTTTTGAAACGGATCTGCGAGGGATTCTTATTTTTCGTCGGTAATCCCTTTCTATTTAGAAAGGGATTAGCGACGGAATATTTTACTAATTAATAAAAAGTTGGAAATTTTCGTCGCTAATGACAGGCTAATTTGCGAGGGATTAGCGACGGATATTTTCTTTTTATTGTTTTGATATAAATTGTCCGTCGCTAATCCCAAGCTAATTTGCGAGGGATTAGAGACGGAATATTTTCTATTTAATGTTCCGATTTAAGTATTTCGTCGCTAATCCCCCGCTGATTTGCGACGGATTAGCGACGAAAAATTTCTTACTAATGTTTTGATTTAAATGTCTGTCGCTAATCCCACGCTAATTTGTGAGGGATTAGCGACGGAATATTTCTTTCCTATTACGTTTTAATTGATCCGTCGCTAATCCCAAGGTAATTTGACAGGGATTAGCGACGGATCCTCAATTTAATTTCCTTAGCCCCGCGCTAATCCCTCGCTAGTAATTTATGATTTTTAAATATTTTTTAAAAATGTTTAAAACATGCCCTATAATTCAAGAAAATTCATTTTACCTAATGCAAAATTTAATTAAATTAAAAAAAAACCACCAAATAGTCATTATTAATAGATATAATAATGACAAATGTGAATAATACATAAAAATGTTGTCTAAAAATCTTAAATAAATATAATGATGAAAACATATGAATAATACATAAAAATGTAGTATATATATCCTAACTACGAAGCAGGAATCGGTGTGGATGCTGGAGCCGACGGAGGGGGTGGGGGTGGATCGGAAGGGCCTGGTCGATGATCCGGATGTGAATACGGAGGATCGATGACGAAGTCCTCCTCATCCTCAACATCGTCCTCTCGAACAGTCGGCATCGGCGGTGGCGGAGGAAGATTCAAATTCCGAGACATAAGCGTCGGTACTCGGTCAAGCTACGATCGTGGCTCCGATATACCCGTGCACGATGCTCAACTCTCTCCCGCCTCCTCCTCTCAGTGTGTAACTCTCTCTGTAGCTGGCTCACATCCAACGAGGTAGAAGAAGTCGATGCCTCAGATGAAGCTGGCTGCTGTAACCTCCGCCTCACCCTCGCAGACTCGGAGCCCAATCCATATACGCATCCCTTCTTGGACCCTCTATCATCCACCTCGACGAACAGCGCCTTCTCGTCGGGCACCCGAGTCGCTGCGACCGTGCTCGTAGAATCAGTCGCGGAACCCGACTGCGCGTGACGCTCAATAATAGTAGTGACACTATCCTGTTGAATTTGGGGCAAGGAAACATGCATAAAATATTTAAAATTAGCGATCAAAATATGAATATTATTAAACTTAAAAACATGTAAGATTGTGTATTCTTACCAACGTGTGGCGTGATCGATCACTGACATATTGGCCCTTCCTCGGCCCGTCCTGGAACGTATGGGTGCGTCTGAAGAGGTCGACGTAGCTAAAATCAGGACCTAACTGTCTCCACTATCATTGTAACAAAAAATGACTAGATGTTAGCTTTTATGAATTAAATGTGAAATAACGGATATACCGAACAGTAAAAAATTTTACACTTACCATCCACTCCTCATGCTCAGTAAAAGAAATAGATCCTCCTGTGTGGGACGCCTGACCAGTAGATCTGTTCCGCTTAGCAGCGGAAGAGATACGCTGCCACCTATCGGACCCCCAATGCTCCGATAGAGTAGCCCAATGGTCTGGGAAAATCCACTTGGGGCAGCTACCCCCATGCTTCTTCCGAGCCTTGGACAATGCATCTGAAAGTCTAGCCTTACACTTCTTCTCCCAATTAGCCCGGATCTGTGCGGCATGCTCAGGGCGCCAATAGAAGAAAGCCTGCAAAATCAAAGTAGCCGTTACAAGTAATTACAAATAAGAAAATATATTAAAAATAATAAAAAGACTACAAGTAATAATTACAAATCGAAATCACACTCCAAAGATCGAACCACATGTTCCGAACAGCAATCGGAACCTGTGAGAAGGTAGCATAGGCTCCAGTGTAGTGTCGCCTAAAAATCTCAATAATCTCCCTCACACATCGAACCGAATGTGTGAACCTGTTTCAAGAAAATAGATCTTGTAATATTAGACAAGTTATAATTTTGAAAATTTAGAAAAACTTATAATAAGTAATTGTGTAGCCGACTTACGAGTCGCCAACTGGCTCAATCAACAGTCGCGTGTCCTCAGTAGATGGAGCGCCAGCTGTGGACCCTGAAGAACCTAGGATCGGGGTAGGGGCCTGCTCTGATCGGGCCTCTTCCGGAGGCAATGGCTGTGGAGCAGGTATACGTGGGGCGATGCTCGGGAACGGTGTCTCATCCACCCTCGAGGACTCACGAGTCGCTGACCGATCGTTGGGTGAGGTATCGGAAGCTATATGTATCTGGAATTATTTAAATACATAAAAATTGTCGTATCTTGGGAGAAGAAAAAGATAACAAATTTAAAAGTATAAAGCAAAGTAAAATGTTTGTAATGTAACGATAGCAGAACTACTAATTTGTATCTATACTGTAGTTAAACTTGAACCTAGTCTATAGACTTCTGTCATCATCGGATGAGTAGCCTTCCACATCGTCGTCTGTAGATGATCCTGTCTCCCATTCTTCTTTCTCGGCATCGTTTTCGTTGTTCGGTTGTGCTTCCTCTATCATTAAACCCGAATCTATAAAATCGATTGTATCTCCAATACCAGACTCATCTACTAATCTTCCAAAGTTGTCATCCTCAACACGTACATTGATTGCCTGCGCATCATCTACTTCCTCCTGATATGGTGCCTTGACAACAGGTGCATCAATAACATGCCGAGATTTCATTTTACAAACAGCTACCCAATCAGATTTTGGTCTTTTGCTCCCCGGGTAGGATAGGAAATACACTTGGGTTGCTTGTTGAGCTAACACAAAGGGGTCATATTTTGGGTAATTCCTCTTGCAGTTGACATCAACAAGTTTGTAGTGAGGATGAATTTTAACCCCCCGATTTAGCGTTGGATCAAACCAATCACACTTGAATAGGACAAATTTTAAACAAGGAGTTCCAGGGAACTGAAGTTCGACAATCTCCTTCAGCACTCCATAATAATCTAAGGCACTATCTCCGTCGCCTTTAACACAAACTCCGCTATTAATTATTTTTTTTCCGACTGACCGATC
This sequence comes from Voacanga thouarsii, assembly GCA_026120185.1. NCBI lineage: Eukaryota > Viridiplantae > Streptophyta > Magnoliopsida > Gentianales > Apocynaceae > Voacanga > Voacanga thouarsii. The sequence goes on along the minus strand of JANUWF010001032.1, from coordinate 1,856,413 downwards.
AAGTGTATGGAACCTAAAACCATTTACGAAGTAGCCATGGAAGAATTTCACTTGTCTCGAAGGTCCCCAGGCCAAGCTTTTTAAGTGTTGTTCAATCATTTGATTCTGTGGATCATGAACCTAGCAAAGAACAAAGCGTTAATGCACCTTCGATACCAATGTAACTTATTCCTAAGTCTCATTTTGTATGTGTTCAACTCACACAAGTCCTAAACCATCCTGCAAACTTCGACTCTATTCTCCTATCCACTTCAGGATCTGTTATACTCGGCTCATACAACTGCAAGTCATTTTTGAATTTCCTAAAATGACCAAAACAAACACATAATTAAGGATACTCGTTCAAAGTATTGTCGCATAAAATCTAGCAATGTAAGGCAATAGCGGTATACTTACGTAATGTATGGTTGAACTTCTTCACAGTTTAGGTATATGTAATTTGTGGCAGCCTTAAATTCATTCGGGGTAAGATACCTATTTTGAATACTTCCCAAAACCCTCTCTGAACGGCGCATATAGAACACACAGTGTCACTTGAGTTTGTATCGTGAACGCCCTCATCATTCCTAGCCGTAGCAATATATCGAGTCTGCACATGCGGCTCAAAATAATAGGAGAAGAATGTAGATGCCTCTTCAACTAAGTAAGCATTGCAAATTGATCCCTCCACTCTCGCCTTATTTTTAACTTTGGTCTTCAAACGATATAAGAACCTAAAGCATTTTTTACAATTAGAACTGATTCACATAGTAGATGCATATATAGATATAATAATACACAATATTTTACCGCTCGAATGGATACATCCATCTATATTGAACAGGGCCACCAACCCTGGCCTCATACGGAAGGTGGACCATAAGGTGCTCCATCACATCAAAGAAGCTGGGTGGGAAGATCTTCTCCAACTTACACATGAGTATGATAATATTATCTTCCAGTTGCTTCATATGGGTTGTGGAAAGTTTAGGCGAACATAAGTCACGATAAAAGAGACTGACTTCTACTAAAACGTTCCAAATTGACACCGGGAGTAATTCTTTAAATGTAGTTGGAAGCAATCTTTTCATAAAAACATGGCAGTCATGGCTTTTCATACTCGACATTTTCAGCTCATTCAAATCAACACACCTGCTTAAATTCGAAGCATATCCATCCGGAAGTCGCAAATCTCTAACCCACTCTAGTAGAAGGCTCTTTTGTTCGGGTGTAACAGAGTATTTAGCCTTTGGCATTAATGTCCTCCCGTCACCTAAGCCAATCACGTTTAATTCAGGTCTATCACAATATACTAACAGATCACGTCGCGCCTTCACATTATCCTTTGTTTTCCCCTTTACATTCATGACTGTATTGAAGACATTATCGAACACATTTTTTTCATTGTGCATCACATCTATGTTATGACGGATTAAGTGTGTTCTCCAATATGGTAAATCCCAAAAGATACTCTTTTTTCGCCCAATTATGGTAGATGCCTCTGCCATCATCCCTACCAAGCTCCACAGCTGTCTCGGTTATTTTTGGTAAATGGCACACTCTATCCCACAAACCATCTCCAGAAGCGCGCTGTAGAGGGTGTGCTGTCTCGCGACCTTTATCCTTCCTGAAAGACCTAGCATCTCTCCTGTATGGATGATCTAAAGGCAAGAAGCGCCGGTGGCAGTCAAACCAGGAATGTTTACTTCCATTTTGCAAGTGAAATGATTTTGTCTACTCCATGCAATACGGACATGCTAATCTACCAGCTGTGCTCCAACCATTTAGCATCCCATATGCCGGGAAGTCATTTATTGTCCAAAGAAGTGCTGCTCGTAGACAGAAGTTCTGTTTCTTTGAAATATCATACGTAGAGACTCCACTAATCCACATCATCCTTAATTCATCTACCAAAGGTTGTAGATAGACATCAATTTTATGCTTCGGATTCCTAGGGCCCAGGACAATGACAGTCAAAAACATAAATGGATCCCTCATGCACATCGACGGAGGTAAATTATATGGAGTAACAATAACAGGCTAACAAGAGTATTGTTTACCCGACATTCCAAATGGTGAAAATCCATCTGTGCATAACCAAAGACGCACATTACGAACTTCAGCTGCAAATTCAGGATGACTACGGTCGAAGTGTTTCCAAGCTTCACCATCGCGTGGATGGCTCATAACGTCCTCTTCCGGTTGACTCTCTGCATGCCATCTCATGTGCTTTGCTGTTGTGGAGGATGCAAATAGTCTCTGCAGTCTGGGTGTTAATGGGAAGTAATACATTTTCTTGAAAGGAATGTCTTTCTGTTGTTTGTCATTTCCTACTTTCCTTTTCGTCAGATATCTGCCATGGCCACAGAATTTGCAGTCCCTCCTAGCACTGTCGTCCTTCCAGTAGAGCATGCATCCATTTGGGCAGACATCTATCTTCTGAACAGGTAGCCCTAGACCAGATACCAATTTCTTTGTTTGATAGAAGTCATCCGAGAGCTTATTACTACTTGGTAATACCTCTTTCATCAATTGCATCATCTGATTAAAGCATTTCTCCGACACGTTGTTCTCCGATTTAATATTCAAAAGCCGAGAAACAACTGATAACGTACTGTGATTCTTGCATCCATCCCATAGCGGAGTTTCTAAAGCTCCCAGCATGTCATAAAATTTCTGCGCATCCGGGTTTGGTGGTTCCTCAATATTCTCCGATGATGAAGGTCCACTTGGAAATTGATGTCCAATTGCATCAATCACTATATTTTGATACGGATTATTAGAGCTTGACTCGACTGCAGTTGTACAAGTGCCGGTTATTGATGTAGATGGCGACGGATTAATACCCTCACCATGACTAGTCCATCTTCGGTAATTAGCAACAAACCCAAATCTGTACAAGTGCAGCTCCACTTCATCTGGGGAAAGGTACGCCTTGTTTTTACACTTTCCACACGGACACCTTATAACTGAGGCTGGACCAGTTGACAAACAATATGCGATGAGTCGCTTGACCCCTTGTTCAAACTCAGATGTAATTCCTTTAACCCCTTGCACGTGTCTTCTGTACATCCAACCACGATCATCCATCTGCATTTAGGCCATAACTATGTAGCTTATTAGCACGTGTATAATTCGAATGAAGAACGATGGTAGATTGTGATGGTCGAGGACCCTAGTTTACTCGCTACGAATTATGGAGATAAAGAAAGAAATGAAAAGAAAATAAAGAAAGAAGAAAATGTGGCTCATCATGCATAGACCAACTTCACAGTGAAAAGAACATATGGTTTTACACTAGGTAAGAATCAATAAGAATATCTTGGCATGCCACCTCAATTTGTGATTTAAAAAAAAAATTGGCAGAGTTTTCCCTATAAGTTGAACGTTTTCCAAGCGCAAAGCCACCACAATTCACACAACATTCATTGTAACAAATTATTGAATAATAAAGTATTCTACACAAGACCATAAAGAAAATAAAGAATTCTACACAAGACCACAATTATTCGAGAAGCAATAATTTAATTCTCATAATTCATCAAAATTATAATATTTGGAGCCATTACTTAAAAAACTCATGCCATGATTTGCGAAAAAAATTTCATGCATCACTTATAGAAAGGCCAAGTCCAAAGCATTACCACATGGTCTATACACTTCGTTGCCTACCCTTAATGTACTATGGTTAAACATTTCTATGGAATTTATTCTAGGTTTACCAAGAACCAAGGGGGGGAAAAGAGGTTTTGGAAGACTTAGATATGGTAGGTTTTATTGAAGAAAGCATGGAAACAATCTAAGAAAAATTAAGCATGAAAAAATGGCTGTTTTGCCCATCAGGAATGTTGTGATTTTTTAAAAAAAAATTTGACAGAGTTTCCCCTATAAGTTGAACGTTTTCCAGGCACAAGACCACCACAATTCACACAACATTCATTGTAAAAAATTGACAGAGTTTCCCTTCATTGTAAACAATTCACAAAACACAAATAACCTCAAAACATTTAATATACAATACTAAATTTAGGGGTAAACTGTACTTAAAATGAAATAGGGTTTATACGAATGGCTCGTAATGCCATTTTGACTATCAAATACACCTAATACATTTATGAGGTTAATGCATTATGTGTTAAGGGATTTGGCTGAAAATTTTGTTGTGGTGTATGTTGATGACATTTTAATTTATAGCAAGACATATAAGGATCATTTTCATAATCTTAAATGTGTTCTTGTTACACATAGGAGAGCAAGGTTGTATGCTAACTTTGACAAATGTTCATTTTATTTGGAAAGAAACCTTTCTTGGATTTGTTGTGAGTTCTAAAGGGATAGAAAGTGATGAAGAAAAGATTACAACAATCCAAGAGTGGGTAACACCTAAAACTATGACTGAGGTAAGAAGTTTTTATAGGAAGGCTAATTTTTATAAGAGATTAATCAGGAATTTTAGTACAATTGCAGCTCCATTGACACAATTTGTAAAGAAAATGTTGGGTTTAGATGGGAAGAGGGATAGGAAGAAGCTTTCAATGCATTGAAACAAAAATTGAGTGAAGCCCCGTTACTATCCTTGCCTAACTTTGATAAAGCCTTTAAAGTTAAAAATGATGGTAGTGGAGTGGGAATAGGTAATGTACTCACTCAGGATAAAAAATGCTTGGTAGTGAGAAATTGTCGAGAGCTGCTTTAAATTACACCACTTATGATAAAGAGTTATATGCTTTAGTGAGAACATTGCACCATTGACAATATTATTTTTTACCTAGGGAATTCATAATAGATACTGGTCATAAAACATTGAAGCATCTCAAAGGTCAATAAAAACTGACAAAAGACATGCCAAAGTGGATGGAGTATATAGGACCTTTTCCTTATGTGATGAAATACAAGAAAGGTAAGGACAATGTGGTCACCGTTGCATTATATGACAAGTATGTGCTTTTAAATTCCTTAGATGCATAATTGCTTGGTTTTGAGCTACTTAAAGATTTGTATGCTAAGGATGAAGAGTTTAGTGAAATCTATCTTACTTGTAAAAAAATGTGCATTCAATAAGTTCTACAGGCATGATGGGTTTTTGTTTAGGGAAGGTCAATTGTGCATACCTAAGGGATCATTAAGAGAGTTGCTAGTGAGGGAAGCTCATGGTGAAGGATTAATTGGACATTTTGAAGTTTCAAAAACTTTAGCCATCTTGCAAGAACATTTTTATTGGCCAAAAATGAAAGGATATGTTGAAAAACATTATAGTTCATGCATCACTTATAGAAAGGCCAAGTCCAAAGCATTACCACATGGTCTATACACTCCGTTGCCTACCCTTAATGTACTATGGTTAAACATTTCTATGGAATTCATTCTAGGTTTACCAAGAACCAAGGGGGAAAAGAGGTTTTGAAAGACTTAGATATGGTAGGTTTTATTGAAGAAGGCATGGAAACAATCTAAGAAAAATTAAGCATGAAAAAATGGTTGTTTTGCCCATCAGGAATGTTGTGATTTTTAAAAAAAAAATTTGACAGAGTTTCCCCTATAAGTTGAACATTTTCCAAGCACAAGGCCACCACAATTCACACAACAATCATTGTAAAAAATTGACAGAGTTTCCCTTCATTGTAAACAATTCACAAAACACAAATAACCTCAAAACATTTAATATACAATACTAAATTTAGAGGTAATCACCCATTACCCATAGGGAGTGATCACCCATCACTCACGGGGAATGATCACCCATCACTCACGGGATTCTAAAGATGATATTGGAGGATTTTCTTACCTAAGAATAGCTCGTCTGTCCAAAACAATCAATGAAGAACTGTATGCCTAACCTGTGCATAACAATATGTAGGAGAGTTAGATTAAAAATTTCAGCAAAATTCAATAGAAATAGAGTATAATAAAATACTCTTAAGATATAATAGAATTAAATAGAATTAGAGTATAATAAAATCCCCAAATTATATTTTTGGTACTGAGATCAAAACTACACAAATCCAGTATAAACAACATACAAGCTTGTCTCTCAGGCATCAATTAACAAGCTGATCTCCTTCAATTCACCTCCAATCAATGTAGGAGCTTGGCCTTGTTTGTTAATTAATAAGTCGTGGTTAAATCTCTCGTCAAGAACAATTTTAACCCAATTTCATTTTTAACCCAAAACCCATAGCCAGGATCTATGGATCATGTTGACCCATCAAATTGTCTTTCATCTTAGCCATTGAATTTAAGGCAATTTCAAACAAGATCATTGCAACCCTTGGATCAAAACAAAGTGACATTTAGAAAACCAATTAGGAGTTCAAATCCTACTCTAGATATCAGATTCTTAATTTTTTTAACTTTACATGATTATGAATAAAAAAATAAAAAAAAGGAACGCGAAGATATAATCAAGAAAATGAAAGTATGAAAACTACACACTACACTGTTCCTTGCATCTCTTCTAGCTTGCATATACAATTTTGCTACCAAATTTTGATCATCAATTTTCACCTTTGTTTTAACCCTAAATCACCCATTTTTTCATGCTAAAAAGTTCCTCAAACATTAATATATCATGCAGGCTCAAATTCACATAAAGTCCATGGTATAAGTCCTAGTTGTGAACATTCAAAAATGCATCAAATAAGCCCACGAAAATGCATCAAATAATGTCACACAGGAGAATAGAAGAAAAGCTGCAAAAGAAAACCGGGAGATAACGTCGGACAAACATAAGGCAGAGTGTAGTCACCAAATCTGGCACCAATTGCATAAGGAGGATAAACAGTTCAAGAAATTTTTGTGGTTATTCAAGCAACTGCATATCATTTTTGCTCCATGCCTAGAATTAAGATAAATCCTAATGCACTTAAGTATGCATTTCATGAACCAACAATATTCATGTAAAACTATAACAAGGAATTTAATCATTCCTTTAATAATTCTTTACTTCTTGAAATGAAGTAAACTACCAGGAATACTATTATTCCAAATTATCCATTTCTTGTTCTTTTCTCAAACATAATTTCCAACATTTCAATCCATTCAATCCATGCTCTTTAATTCCATCAATCAAATGAAATTCACCCAAGAATGTATACTATCTCAAAATTTCCAGCTTTTTTCTCATTAAACCACATCTCACTAATTAATTCATATATTTTAATACATATTCCAAATTTGCTCCAAAATGTTCCTATTTCACTTAGCTATCATTTTATGGTCTGATTTCACAGCAACAACAGAATTTCAGCTGGTTTTCTGCGCATTTTCAAGGCAGAAATTCCGCCTTTTCTTTCATTTTTCACCAAAATCTTATTCCATCTTGTTAATTATTTTATCTAGCACCTAACTCTAATTAATTCCTCCATTTTCCATCAAGTTTTCTTCCTCAAAACTCACTATTTCCTCAGTATTTTCCTGCAAAAAATGACACACACACAACAGCAAAATCTGGCAGCCATTAAACCATTTTCCATGCTTACATGACTTCAACTAACATTAAATTTATTCCTTTACTTTATTTAATCGTTTCTTCATTAACTTCATCAACTTTCAGCCATCAAAATCTCATCAAACATCATCAAAACTGCACTATAGCATAACAAATCCTTGCTAAATGCTTTTCTATGCAATCCGCTACACAAGAGAGCAAAAATAGCAGTATAGCTACAACGACCACAATGAACAGAATCAACAGACATCTATAATCCCACTCTCATACAGCTGCATTATGAAACTACCAATGAGGAGTTAAGCTAAAAAGAAACAAAAAGGGAATTCATTGTGCATACGGGAATTCACTCTCACACAGCAAGAATCACGCAATTACTCCACTGTGCATACGAGAATTCAAAAAGAATTGTAAGAATGCATATGCACGTAACAAAATTGGGAATGCGCAACTATTACCCATTATGCCACGAGATGCAAGAGAAGAGAGATTACCAGAGATCTCGTACCCACTAGGCCACGATGCACAGTGGAGGCCGCAGCAACAATTTGGTGGTCACGGTTTCAGAATTGAGGAACCGAGAAGAACAAATCCCGCGCCTGATTAAAACACCTCGGCACCTGAAATTTTTTATTTGGGACCAATGTATATCGGTTGGAAGAGCCTCGAACCGGTGGCTGAAGGAGTATATATAGAGCACAATGAGGGGTTGGAAGGGATTTGAGAGGGGTTAGCCGAAGAAGATAGAGAAAATGGGAGAAAACACAACGGAAGGGAAGACAGGACAGGGATGTATAGTCGTTGAGATTTGCGAGGGAATTTTCCATCGCTAATCCCTCACTATTAGAGAGGGATTTGCGATGGAAATAAAAAAGAAAATAAATATAATCAATCGCTAATCACTCGCTAATTAGTGTGCGATTAGCGAGGGATATATTCAGCGACGGATTAGCGAGGGTAAACCTCAGTGGAGTTTTAATGCCTTTGTGATCCCTCGCTAATTGTGTCGTATTTGCGAGGGATTAGCGAGGGATTTTTGAATTTCATATTCCGCTAAAAAAATCCGCGTTGCTTTGAAGGTAAAATTTTTTGGGTCCCTCGCTGATCCCTCTCTAATCCCTCGCTGGTATATCCGTTGCTAATCCGTTGCTATTTAGCGAATGATTAGCGACGGATTAACATTTTCCTCACTTTTTTCAGTACTCTACTGAGAAAAAATATTTATTTCTAGCAACACTTAGCTACTTCCTACTTACTTATGGATTAAAAGTATGAAATATTTCGCCAATGAATAATTCTAAATAATCATCATGGTGTTTGTTTAGATTTAATTAACATTGATCATGTTATGCTTACTAATATATATGTAAAAAGTTTAATTAGTATTGATGTGTTTTCATATCTAAAAATTGTATTTATTATGCTAATCAAATGTAATAAAACGTAATATATAAAACTCCGAGTGCATACGTAAACTCTTATAGTTATTAAATGTGTGTTCGTATTTGTATAATTATACATCGATCGACGACCGTATGCATGATTGATGCATCAAATATATATATATATATATATATATATATATATATATAGTATATATGCATATAAAGTGATAAATGAATTATATATATACTACACATGACGAGCTTGTAGAGAGGTATAATGTATGCATATCATTTAATCATAATCTATACTTCTTAACTTGCTGATGGTAATTACATATGTATTGAATGTAAATACATTGGTTATAATTAAACAAATAATAAAGAATTAAGTATTCATAAGGATATTACATAAAAAAAATTTACCACACACAAAAGTATCGTGAGGAAAAAATTTGAGTATTCATAAAATGGAGAATCCCTCGCAAATCCCTTGGAAATTAGCGAGAGATTAGTGAAGGAAACAATCAGCGACGGATTAGCGAGGGATATTGACGGATTAGCGAGGGATATTTAATATCCCTCGCTAAATAAACTCCAATCCGTCGCAAATCACTGCTGGGATTTGCGACGGATAATTCCACCTCTATTCCCTCGCAAATTAGCAAGGGAATAGCTTCGGTAACATCGAAAATCCGAAGCTAAAAATTTACCGCGAATATTAAGTAAAAATAAAATATCCGTCGCTAATCCCTATCAAATTAGCGACGGATTAGAATGGGATATCTTTGTCCATCGCTAATTTGAAAAGGATTATAGTTAACGCTGATCCGTCGCTAATCAACTAGGGATTAGCGACGGAAAGTCAATCTGTTGTCTGTCCCTCTCTAATCCCTCGCAGATTTAGTGAGGGAAAATTCCCTCACTAATTCTCTGTTTTCTTGTAGTGTTAATCTATTGATGAGACTGGGAACCTCATCATGTTTAGGTTATTATGTTATGAATTCCAAATGGGGAATGGCTTACATTTAGCCAGTGAGTAGTCCACTCACTTCATGACATAAGCGTATTTCGAATACGTGGGACAGGACCTGTAGTAGTGGTTTCTAAAAGTACTATATGATAGAAATCTAGACTACTACCGCTACAGCGTGGACTAGTACTCTACGACTTGAGTATGAGTTGGTGGTCTGGCGAAGCTGGAAGCATATACTTTGATTTGCTATAGTTGAGGTTCTATCGTAGGGCCAATATACTTGCATGTTGGGTATGTGTGACTAGTTAGTTAAGATAAACTTATACAAGATAGTTTCTGCATTATATCGTCCCTTGTGGTTGTCCGAATGGTCTAAAATGTCCAGGGCCAACATGACTTGGATGTTTGCTTTAGGGTAGCTCCCTTGGAAAGCGGAAACACTCCAGGAAGTCGTGGATCATTGGACTAGAAGCCTAAGGATGGTAGATGTCTTTTAGAGGAGTGTTAGTACACTTCTTCCTCTCTAAATGTACGGCGATGTGTAGAGGGGTATTTTAGTCATTTCACCTGTAGGTCGGAGACTTTGCGAATGCAGCATTGTCCTTGGGGTCAATATTTCCTTATGGTGATATTAGGAAATATTTAAAATGTAAAATATAGCTATTTATATAGCAGGGGTATTTTGGTCATTTTAGCAGCCAAGGCGATGTGTCTTTTTGGTCCTCGGGATAGCCCGTAAGTCCTAACTACTTTTGGGTTGAGGAATTGGTCTCGTATGAAGAGGAATTTATTTTATTTTATTTTATTTTATTCAGGAAGTCTAATTTATTATTAGACTGGAATAAAATAAATAAATAAATTAAAATAGGAGTTGAGAGAAATTAATTATCTAGTTTAATTGGTTAATTAATTATTCAGGGCCTAGGTCCAGTATGAATAATTAAGAAATTAACCTGGGCTTAAACTAGGGGAAATAATTAATATTTAATTATTTATTGGGTTATTTATATAGGCCCAAGAAATAAATAATTAAAGATTAATTATTATGGTTCATTTGGGCTTCTTAATTATTTATTGGGTTGTTTATATAAGTCCAGGAAATAAATAATTAATTTTTATTATTTTGGGCCTTTTGGGTCCAAAGAAATAATAAATATTTTTCTGGCCCAATAGCTTGGACCTTAGGGTTTTTTCCAAATACGGTTAAGAGGAGTTTAGGGTTAGGCCAAACAGATTCTCAGGATAACAACCGGGTGTTTGAAATATGATATCCCGAGGATATGTTTATCAGATAATGAGAGACCCAGTTTTGGCTAACTAATAAACTACTCTCTGGTAGAAAAAACCCCTAATCTTCAAAACACAAGAAAGAGACTCACGTGAAGCTCTCTCACTGAACGTCTCTCTCTCTGCTCTTGCTCACGTATCTTTCCTCTTGTTTTCTCCTTGTTCTTTACTAATCAATAGCGAGTGAACCAAGGAGAATTGAGACCGTTCCTCTTTACCATAGTGTTCACCGACTAGAGGTTAGGTTGAGGAATATCTTGAGAGCTGGAAAGCTAGGCATTCATGCAAACAAGGCGGAGTAGAAGGCTAGCGGGTGTTCAACCGGAAGCTTCTTCAAGTGGACAAAGCGAGGCGATTCCAGTCGTTCAATCCGCTCTTACTCAACCTAGAAGGGTTAAGGAGCGCAGATGTATGATCTTCACGCTTCCACATGGCCTTTAAGGCTTGGTTTTATTTTTCTCCGAAATTTTTTAACGTACAGAGCATGTTCCCTCTGTTTCTCGTTCCCTCAGTTCGCAAGTGGCAGCACCTATAATCTTGCAAGAGGTAACACCTGTGGTTTCCAAAAGAGGCCAGCATTCCATATATTATCAAGGTATGATACCCTAACCTAGTCATATTACTGTTTAACTTAGATCTTGTAAGGATTCGAGGATTTTTTTTCATGTTTTAGAGTCCTCAAATTCCAACATAAAGCCCAAAAAATAGTGTAGCTCACTTAAATCTTTAATCTAAAATGTTTGATGAAGCTTAGTTTTGATATAAAAAACAGTTTCTAATTGATTACTCAAGACAATGACATAATCCACATCCACTAAGAGCAATGAATAAATTAGATTGATGTTTGAAAAATAGGCTATAATCACTTTTAGATTGAATAAAACCAAGGGAAAGTTGATAAGTAGTGAGTTTAGCATTCTATTGTCTACTAACTCGTTTAAATCTGTATAAGGACTTATCTAACTTACAAACCAAAGAGGAATTAGATAGTGAAAAATCAGAAGGCAAAACCATATAAACTTTCTCAAGTAAAATTCTATGGAGAAAAGCATTGTTAATATCAAGCTGATGTATATGCCATGAGAGTTAAGTTGCAAGCACAAGCATGTATCTAATAGTAGTAATCTTAACAACAAGAGCAAAGTGTCTAAAAAAATCTATACTTTCTTACTAAGTATATTCTTTTGCAACTAGTTTTACTTTATACCTGTCAAGTGAACCTTCAACTTTCTATTTGACTTTGTATACCCACTTGTAGCCAATTGCCTTCTTGCCTGGGCATAAAGGGCTTAAATGACAAGTATAGTTTGCTTCTAAAGCCAAAATCTCAACTTGCGTACCCTCACACCATTCTTCTAATTGCACAACTCAACATAGTGTTTTGGTTCAACACGAATAGAAGAATTACACAAGAAAATAGAAGAAAAAATTGTGGAAGGGAGTGTATATGGTGTAATGTGCTGGCTGATACAAGAACATATATAATCGAAGAGATATAAAGGCGGAACAGATGTTCCAGTGGATCTACAAAGTAGTGGAGGTGATGAAGGAGAAATAGGCAAAGAGGAAATAAGCATATCTGTTAGCCCAAATGGCATTCTCTTTTGTTTTGATTTATGACAAACATTGATATGGATTAACATGTGTATTTATATGTGATAGAATTTTTAGATATGACATGTTTGACCTCGGTTCTTCAAAGCCTTGCAAATAGGATTATTAAGTAACTCGTGGTCAATGGAGTTTAAAAAGGATGATCAAATGAATGTCCAATCCAAAAAAGTTACATATCTTGAAGACTTTTTGAAGAATTGTAGATTAGGAAATTGTGTTTAAGGTATTACTTGTATTTCCTATGTTTCTTTACCTCGGTTTAATTAAGTTCACATTGAAGCGCATAAAAATGATTTCAAAAGAAGGTATTTTTTTAATCTAATTTTCACAAAAACTTGGATGAATAGTTTTGGACGGACCTTGAAATCCAAAATACCCATCCAATGATTTGTCACATTTCAAAATATACCTCTAAGCATAAAGTGGTGTTTTGGACTTACCTTTCAGACACATAATTTTCTATCTTGTAAATCTAAAATCCTGCAAAACCTGACAGCAATGAACTAGTCGTTACTAGCCATTGTAGTCTTACTTTTTGGCCCTATAAAAGCCCTTTAAACACAATTTTCAGTAAGGAATTTGTATTAACACTTTCAGAAACACTTTAAGAGTTTCGAAAAACAAGAATCCCTCATCTATATTGTACTTCAAAGTGAGATTTATTATTCCAAAGGTAAAAAGGTACAGGTGCTGAGATAGTTTAAAATCTGCTTAATCTATGAATTATTTTTGTCATTCTCTTAAATTTGATTTGTATCAAGGTTGGGAAGTAAAACTCAGTTGGGGTGAGCCTTGATTGTTTGAGTTTAAAGAGATTAGGTGTAAAACTAAGTGTGGTGATCCTCTTGTGTAAGATTGGTATTGCCTACCACCATTGATTTAGGAAAAAGGTTTTAGTGATTGTGTTGAAATCTTTAAGTGTGTGCTTTAGGTAGTGGATGTAGATCATTTGGGAAATAAACCATTATAAATCATTGAGTCTATTCTCTTGCATCTACTCTGATATTTATGCTTGCATTTTTATTATTCATCAGACTTGAAAGTATTACACTCCTCCTTGTAGTCATTGATTTGATCAAAAACTTTTATGTAGTTGAGTGAAGTTGTTATTGTTGCTTTGTCTACCCATCTTAAATATAGATCTTTTTTCCATTATTTAGTGGAGTTTTGAAAGTTCTTTAGCAACACATTCAAAGCTGCATGGACAATCTGTTTTTGGCACACTGACTTTCTTAGTTCTCGTTTTAAGATTTTTAGAAAATCTTTAAAATTTGTATTTATATGCCATAAACCGTATTCATCCCCTCTAAGGTTTATCAATTGGTATTAGATTTTTGGTCTATATTATTATCGGTCTAATAGCCTTGTAGGAAAAGATCTAAATGGTAAACACTTCGTCCTTACCATACATTGAATGATCTTCAACAAATAGACTACCTTTGTTCAATAGAAGCAATTAAACATTCTAAAAAAAATAGAATGAAGATCTATATTTGCTCAATCAATTTTGAGCTATGGAATCTTATTGAAAATGGACCATTTGTCCCGTCTAAATTTGTTGAAGGTAGAAAAGTGCCTAAATAAAGTGATGAATATGATAATAAGAATACTTCGAAAATGACCTTGAATTTTCAAGCAATGAATATATTGTGTTGTGCCATTGATGCAAATGAATAAAACTGGGTTAGTGGTTGTGATTCAACTTATGAAATGTGTAAAGTACTTGAGGCCACCCATGAAGGGACAAATCAAGTAAATGAATCAAAGTTAGGACTCTTAGTCCGTGACTATGAGCTATTCACTATGAAACCAAATGAGAACATAACTGATATGTTCACAAGGTTCACGAATATTATGAATGGATTAAAGGTTTATGGGAAAGTCTATTCCATCGAAGAGCAAAATAGAAAAATACTTGATGCATTACCAAAAAGCTGAAAGCCTAAGCCCTTGGCTATGGAAGAATCTAAGGACTTGACACTACTAGAAAAATGCAATTTACCAAATAAATATTACCAACTGACCACGTCGGTCGGTACTTACCAACCGATTACCAATCGAAATGAAAATTGGAAAAATCTAAAACTTTTCCAACCACTTACCAACAAACATAATCGGTTGGTAAATAGTTAGTTGGTAATCAGTTGGTAATCGGTTGGTAATTTAGCGGGAAAATATATACCAACCGAATACCAACTGATAACACCTCGGTCGGTACATTATCAGTTGGTAATCGGTTGGTAATTTAATGGAAAAAATTTTACCAACTGATTACCAACCGAAATATATCGGTTGAAAATATATTCAGTTGGTAATTAGTTGGTAATTTGGCGGGAAAATATTTACCAACTGATTACCAATCGATGACAATCGGTTGGTAATATATTCAATTGATAATCGGTAGATATTTTAATTTAAAAATTTTACCGACCGATTACTAACCGAAATGTATCGGTTGGTAATATATTAGTTGGTAATCGGTTGGTATTTTTATTTAAAATTTTTATCGACCGATTACTAACTGAAATATATCGGTTGGTAATACATATTTAGATGGTAATCAGTTGGAATTTTAATTTTAAAGTTTACCAATCGATTATTAACCGAAATGTATCGGTTGGTAATATATTCAGTTGGTAATCTGTTAGTATTTTTGTTGGTAATTTAATTTAAAAAATTTATCGATCGATTACTAACCGAAATGTATCAGTTGGTACTATATTCAGTTAGTAATTGGTTAATCTTTTAATTTAAAAATTTTACCGACCGATTACTAATCGAAATGTTTTAGTTGGTAAACCTAGTTAGTTGGTAATCGGTTAGTACTTTAATTTAAAAATTTAAAGATCGATTACTAACCGAAATGAATCAGTTGGTAATATATTTAGTTGATATTTTAATTTTAATTTTTTTAAAAAAAAATTGAAATATGCCACATGGCATTTGGTTCGCCATGTGGCGCCAGACGTGGCACCACATCACTGCACAATGGCGCCATACTGGAAAATCCAGCCTTTCTTGCAGCCACTAAGAGTCGAACCTGGGTCTCCATCGTGGAGGCGCAGTATTCCAACCACTGTGCTATGTCATTGTTTGTTCAAATTGACAGCATGTATTATATTTATTTATTTCTTGCAAAATATTACAATTATATGAAATACACTTTTAAAACTTGTAAATTTTGATTTAAATAAATAAATAAACTAAATTTTTTTTATCACTTTTGCTTTTTTAAATTTTTTTATTTTTAATTTGCTTCTATTTATCAGAGTATATAATTATTTTATACATATATTCCTAAATGATATAAATTTTATTTTTGAATTAATAATAAATGTAAGCAAGTTTTTCATACATTTAGTTATTCAACAAATTTCTTAGTTCTAAATTTTTTTAATATAATAAATACTTTTGAATTTAGAAGATTCAGTTCATAATTTTTTAATCATGTAAATATTCATAACTAAATAGACATTAAAAAATTTATCAATTAGGTGTTTTAAATTTAACAATCAAAAAATTATATTATATTTGTACACATAATTTTATTAATAGGTATAATTGTTATTCTTTTTATCATAATGTAAAAGTTGTTACTTTTATTTATGTGACAATATAAATACGGTGGCGTCATGTATATGTGTAGGATGTGTTTCCATCATATTTATATTTTTGTATATACATGCACATATATAAATAGTAATTACTGTAAATTATACAAAATTAAATAAGAACAATCTTTATTAATGCACATAAATTGTCAATATATTCGTAAATTTGATTCTTTTATTTTATATTCAAATTGATAAACTTTTAAATTTATATCATATACAACAAATATTATAAAAATAAAAAATTTTCAGTATAAAAAATATAAATACTTAATAAAGTTACTATTTTTATCCCATACTTTTAATTACTATGTCATATTTTATCTTTCTGTATACATGACATATATAAATTATAATTACTATATACAAAATTTATAAATTTTCAAGTTATATGTGAATGTATATTGAGACTTAAGGTCATATATTAGTTCATTATTAATGTATTTAGTCATTACTTGAATTCCTATATTTTTTTAACTTAGTTCATTTGGATAATTATATTTAAATCCCTAAAGTTTCTAAAAAAGAAACCCTTATGACCATAAATTTTTTTAAGCACAACCTATTTTAAATATCTTCTGAAAAATAACGAGCCAAGTGTAAAAATAAATAAATAAACTTTTAAAATAATTATTTCAAATTTTATATTGTTTAAACTTAGTTTATTTAGATAATTATATTTAAGTCCCTAAAGTTTTCAAAAGAAACCCTTAGGACCACAAGTTTTCTCTCAAGTTGATTTCCTCCTGCCCCAATACCAACGAGTCAACGATATTCTCTCTTCTTACTCTCCCCTTGCTCAAACCCATCCCTTTCGTCAACAACCCTTCTTCCTCTTCTGCTATTTCCCACGCCACCGCCGCCCTTTTCCTTATTCTCGTCAGGTAGAAAGAAAAGACGCAGTTAAGAAAACAGAAGATATGGATTTGGAAATTCTCTTCTTTGTTTTAGGATTCTGAGTTACTGAGTATTGAATAAATATGGATTCAAAAGACTCCAAATAGGGCTGTCAATGGGCTGGGTATACCCGGACCCGGACCTGTACCGGACCCGTTTTATAACGGGTCTGATACACTTTTTTTTCCTACCCGACCTGGACCCAGACCGTTTACCCGTTTACTATGTATAAATAGATCCGGGTATGGAACTATATTATTCATACCCGATTACCCGTTTAATAAATTATATTATATTATATATATTATATTATATAAAATATAATATATATATATTATATATAAAATATATATTATATGTTATATTATATATATAATATAATACATATAATATAATATATAATATATAAATATTTTATATTATATATATATAATATATTGATATATTTTAAGGGTTTTTTTTTCCTCTTACCCTAACTCACCCTATCTCATCTATAGCTGCTGCCGTCTTTCTCTTCTCTTCAGTCCTTACTGTCTTCCTCTTCTCCATTCATCCTTAACCTCATCTCATCTATAGCACTATAGCCACCGAGTAGTCGTCGCCGCCACCGCCGACCCACGCGGCCCACGCCCACAGCAACACACGCACCGAGCCAGCTGCATCTGATCTGAGGTTAGTACCACCGAGCAATGTTTGATTTGTCGTTCACTACCTTCTCTCTTCTCGTTGCTTTCCAGAACCCGGCGATTGTTGCTCTATTGGTCCTTGATCTGTGTGACTTCTATCATAGCTTGTTACAGATTGTCTGCTTTGTCTTCTGTCATCAATGGGGTCCCTTTGTTTTCTCACCCCACCTTCAAAATATGCTCTCAATCAAAATGGAACTATCACAAGAAAAGTTTCAACAGTAACAATCATAGCCATAGGAAAAATATTACTAATGCAATTGTAGGGGAATAGAGAGGTGGCAATAAATATACATAGATATAGAAAGATCTGAAGGAAGAATCATGAGAAGGGCATAACAAAAAAAAAAAAAAACCCATTAAAATTAAAAGGACCCAGTCTCTATGTCAGCCGCCGAAACTATACAGAAAGAGCACAGAACTGAGAGAGGAAGGCTCTGAACATAGCTAGAGATGTAAAAAGAGAAGTGAACAAAAGAGGTTGAAGAAGGTTTTAAAGTCTTCTTATCAGACTTAAGGAAGCATTTTCCGTTGCAATTGAATATCATCGGGACTTGAAACTGCTGACACTGTTCAATGTGCATCCCTTTCTTTCTTTCAAGTTTCTGCGTTCCCTTTCTTGTTTAATTCCCAAGGTTTCAGATTTAAAAGGAAAAGGAAAACCATTGTCAGCAAACAGCTCTTTTTTCTCTGTATTTTTTTGATTTCATAATTGGTGATACTCCTCATCTCTTGGCATATTTATTAGTAAATCCTCTCGGGTTGCATTGAAATTCTCGCCGCTTGACACTTCTTCTGCAGACATTTTACATCATTAACAACGATTTTATTTCTATATTTTCCAAAAAGGATAAACAAAAGTGCTCCATCTCTGGTGTTGCTTGGTGTTGCTCCATCTATCTGCTTCATCTTCTGTTCGTTGATTTGATGTCGCATTTTATACTCCAACTATCCACAATTCTCTGAGTTTATT
Source organism: Voacanga thouarsii (assembly GCA_026120185.1). Lineage (NCBI taxonomy): Eukaryota > Viridiplantae > Streptophyta > Magnoliopsida > Gentianales > Apocynaceae > Voacanga > Voacanga thouarsii. Next base: position 1,837,561 of record JANUWF010001032.1, on the reverse strand, counting down.
TGATCTTTTTGCTATCAACTGATAGGTGCTTCGTTCAAACCATTGAAGAGTCATTTCTTGGCTGTGAGAGGATTTCTCAAGGCTAAAAAATTCAATTCGAACGAAGAGGTTTGTTCTCTCAAGCCTGGTTTCCATTTAGCTTTTGTTTGTTTCTTCCATGGTTATCTTGTTCCTCTTCTTTTGATTTCTTCGTGTATTACATAGCTAAGATTTACTGATTATTTCCCTATGTGTTCACCGTTTTAGACTGAAATGTATGTTTCAACACTAGTTTGACATAATTAATGACCAATCTAGAAACTAGTTCTTCTAGTTATGTTATTGCTTGGATAGTTTTTTGTTTGTGTTGACTTGACTGGGTAGTAAAATGGCTGGACACAAAAATTGGCACTTGTATTCGTGTGAACACAAAGGACTTTGATGTTTGTTTTATTATATTATGGACTTATTTGTTTGGATAAGTGGCTGATTGTACTTATACTTGACAATGCATACATGTTCAATCTAGTAAAATGAATATTTTATTTCTTGATTTTATTGAATATATATTGTGTAAACAAGAAATCTATGGTAAATAAATGTAGGAAAAACTGAATATTTAAAGTTCAAGATCTTTTGGGTATATATATTTCAATATTTTTTATTTAGGATATCTATTTCATTGTTTGCATTTTTAGCTTGTCCGACACAAGTGCTCTCAATGAGGCCTGATCGACTGTGGATGTACAATAGGCTCCTACCTGGTAAAAATGAGATAACGAGAGAGTTTGTGAATGGAATTAATAGATTTGTCTAATTTGCAAGCACACAATTGGACTTTACTAGTGGGGGGAAAATTAGATGTCCATGTTTAAAGTGTAGGAATCGAAAATTCTTAAGTGTTGATGATGTGAAGCTTCATCTATGTAAGAAAGGATTTCTTCCAAATTATTATCAATGGTATTCGCATGGGGAGCCATATATCTTCCCCACAGAGCAAAGTCCTATCAGGGAGGTTCCTAATGTTTGTGAAATGGCCCCTGAGTCAAGCAATCCTTTTAGGGATATGCTTTTTGATGCAGTTGGATGGGATAGAACATTGGATGAACATATGCAAATGGATGAGTTGCCTAATATAGGTGCACAAAAGTTTTATGATTTACTAGACGCAACAGATGAACCATTGTGGCCTGGGTGTCATAATCAATCCCAATTGTCCACGGTTGCTCGACTTTTAACGATCAAGTCAAATTACAACTTGCCTGAAGCTTGTTTTGATGCTATAGCACAACTCATCAAAGACGTTACACCTGATGGAGATAAAATGCCAAAAAAATTTTATGAGACGAAAAAACTTATCTCAGGTTTGGGGCTTCCATATGAACAAATTGATTGTTGTATCAATGGGTGTATACTTTTTTGAAAAGAGTATGAGCAGTTTACATAATGCAAGTTTTGTAATCATCCTAGATAGAAACCAAGAAAAGGGAGTCTGGGTGTGGAGAAAAATGTGCCATATGCAAGAATGCATTATCTACCATTAACACCAAGATTACAACGATTGTATGCATCAAAAGCTACTGCCCAGCATATGAGATGGCATGCAGAGCATAAACCTCTTCCTGGGACTATTAGTCATCCTTCTGAAGCGGAGGCTTGGAAGTCTTTCAATCATGCACATCCTTCATTCTCTGCAGAGTCTCACAATGTAAGACTTGGACTTTGCACTGATGGCTTCACTCCATTTGGCCAATCTGGTAAACAATATTCCTATTGGCCTGTGATAGTAACTCCCTACAATCTGCCACCTGGGATGTGTATGAAATCACCGTACATGTTTCTGAGTATCATAATTCCTGGTCCTAAAAATCCTAAGAAACAGTTAGATGTATATTTGCAACCTCTAGTGGATGAGTTAATACAGTTATGGGAAGTAGGAGTTCCAACTTATGACATTTCACTGAAGCAAAATTTTCAAATGAGGGTTGCTTTTATGTGGACAATAAGTGACTTTCCAGCTTATGGCATGTTATCTGGATGGAGCACGGCTGGTAGATTATCTTGTCCATATTGTATGGAGAAGTCAAAGGCATTTAGGCTTCAACATTCTCAAAAGAATTGTTTTTTTTATTGTCATCGATAATTTTTGCCTCTTGATCACCCTTTTCGAAAGAATAGAAACTCATTTATAAAGAATCGAACCGAGGACTCACCACCTCCACGGAGACTAAGTTGGGATGAAATATGGGCTCGAGTGAAAGATTTGCCTACTGTGCTTGAAAATGGTGGAAATGGCATACCGGAAGGCTACGGGGAGTCTCATAATTGGGGCAAGAAAAGTATATTTTGGAGTTTGCCATATTGGAGAACGAAACTCATTAGACATAATCTTGATGTTATGCAAATCATAAAAAAAAATTTTGACAATATATTTAATACTGTATTTAATGTTAAGGGAAAAACCAAGGATGGTGAAAATACAAGGAGAGATTTAAGTGAGATTTGTCGACGAAAGGATTTGGAGCTATCTGAAGGAGGTATAAAGAAGCCAAAGGCATGCTATTGTTTGGAAAAAAATGCTCGAAAAATCTTATGTGAGTGGATCAAATCATTAAAATTTCCTGATGGTTATGTTTCCAATTTGTCAAGATGTGTGGATATGAAGGAATGCAAATTGTTTGGCCTCAAATCTCATGACTGTCATGTATTCATGCTCCGATTGATTCCCATCAGCATTTCGGCATTTGCTTCCAGAAGTTGTTAGTATTGCACTAACAGAATTGAGCTTATTTTTCAAGGATTTGACTTCTATGATGTTACATGATGACCAAGTACTAAAGCTGGAAGAAAACATTGTTGTGGTCATATGCAAGTTAGAGAGAATTTTTCCTCCAAGCCTTTTTTATTCAATGGAGCATTTGCCAATTCACTTACCGTATGAAGCTCTAGTTGGAGGGACCTGTGCAGTATAGATGGATGTATCCCTTTGAGAGGTCAGTCAAATAATTCTTACCTTATTTGATGGCATTTATTTTTTGGCATGCCATTAATACTTTTTATCTTTAGGTTCTTATACACTTTGAAAAAGAAGGTAAAGAATAAGGTAAAGGTTGAGGCTTTAATATGTAATGCATACATAGTTGAAGAAGTTTCAAGTTTCTGCACGCATTACTTTGAACCCCATATCAAAACAAAGAGTAGAAGAGTCGATAGAAATGATGATGGTGGTAGTTCAGAGTTATTTGGTTCAAGAATTTCAACTTTTAGGTATGCTGGGCGGGCATCAGGTGCTTCAAAAACCAGATTTCTATCAGACAAAGAACATGATGCAGTTGCATTGTATATGTTGTTGAACACCGAAGAGGTCCAACCCTATGTAGAGTGAGTATTTATTTTTCTTAGTGATTACAAATAATGGGGGAAATATAACTTACACATTGTTTTTTTATATATAATGGGCAGATTGTTCAAGGAAAAAAAACGTCTTCATTCCTCAAGAATTTCTGACTCTGACATTGAATTAGCACTGGAAATAGAGTTTGTTCATTGGTTTAATAGATATGTAAGCATAATTCAACATCGTAGGTACTCTTTTTCTTTCTTTAATTTAAATAATTAATAAGTGTTCCATGTTTTATGTCATGTAAGCAAATAATCCAACTAACAATGTTTCAAGTGAGGAAATAAAACACATTGCTATTGGCCCAAAGAGATGTGTTCGCACATACTCACAGTTTTTTGTGAATGGGTACAACTTCCATACTATTGCCCATAGTAAAGGGAAATTCACAACCAATAGTGGTGTGTGCATAAAAGGTTCAAATAGCATTGATGAAGGCACAATGAATTATTATGGTGTGCTAAAGGAAGTTGTTGAATTGGAATACCCAGGGTTGCCAATTAAACGAGCTTACTTGTTTCATTGTGATTGGTATGATCTAGTGCAAAATGTTGGCATGAGAATCCATCCAAAGTATAAAATGGTTGATATTAATCACAAGCGTAGTTTGAGGAAATACGAGCCATTTGCACTTGCACATCAAGCAAGCCAAGTGTATTACATACCTTATCCAAGCCAAAAGAAAGACTCAGCTGATTGGGTGCATGATTGTCATGTGGCTGCAAGAAGAAACTTGGAGATGGGGACAATGGATAGTGCACTTCAAGAAGATGAAGTCCAAGCTGTAGATTTATCTATTTTGGATGATGAAATAGATAGTCTCAGAGATCCTAATGGCATTTTTGATGAAGTGGATACTATTGACAATGTTGATCTAGTAGAGAGTGAGGGAGAGTTCATAAGTAGTTCTGATGAAGAAGAGTTAGAGGAATCAACAGATGAAGAGGAGTTAGAGGAATCAACAGACTCTGAAAAAGAACTAAGCAGTGATTCCAATAGCCTTAGCGACTAGCATGGTAGGGTTAGATTGTCTATAGTTATTTTATATTATTCTTGCCTTATTTATTATTTGTTTATCTCCAATTAATATTTTCATTTATTTGTATTCTTTTAATTAAGTGTTTAATTTATAATTTCCATTGCTTATTATATTTTTCAGAAATGGTGCGTGGAAAGAAAAATCAAACTGGTAGGGGTTGTGGTTCCTCACCTTTGACGAGGAGAGGACGAGCGGCTCTTGGTGGCCCCTCAGATGGTCGACAATCATTAGCGTCGGCTCGAAAGGATTTGACGCCTTTGCTGAAATCTAGCACTTCAGTCACTGTAGCTAATGAACAACAGCTGGTACCTGCTTTGGATGAGAATGAGGAAAACCAAATTGCTATTGATGAAGGTGCTCATAATACTCCTGCTGACAATGTATATCAGACTCCTCAAAGTGTTGCTGCAACTATTGATGTAGATGACCATACTCCTCTTGATGGCAGCGCTGATGCTATACCATCTACAGGTCAACCAGACAGTACACCTTCTGGTAATCATGCCCAAGCATCTTCTACTCCTGTTGTGGTGTAGCCAGCTGGCTCATCTTCTGCAATTAATACTCCATCTGAGGGCAAGATCCATTGCTTTATCGAGGGGGATGAGTAAGTGGTTTCTCTTTTCTGGTACTGCATATTTTTTTCATACAACGATTATGAATTTGCTGCAGGGGTTTAAGCTTAATGGTTTAAAAAGGACATTGTCCTTAGGATCTTTTGATATGAATTATGTGCTAAGTATATCGGGCGTCTATATAAACATGATTGGGTAACCATTCGGTATTTTGCGACGATGGTTTACCATCATAAGCCCACGTATGATGCATAATGTCATGAAAGTATTAACAGATTTGTACAGAATCCAAAGCAAAAAAAAAAAAAAAAACTTAAGTAATTTGCTAAATCAATAAAAAATACTAAAATCAGATGCAAAACCAAATTACAGTTTTTTATCTCTATTATGTTATAGATTGTCTATTAGAGATGAGAAATTTTCAATTTTGCATATATTTTTTCACTGAATTCTTTTCATATGAATTTTGTTAGAGAAACATGCAATGTAAGACTTGGACTTTGCACTTCAGGGGTTTAAGCTTAATGGTTTAAAAAGGACATTGTCCTTAGGATCTTTTGACATGAATTGTGTGCTAAGTATATTGGGCGTCTATATCAACATGATTGGGCAACCATTCGGTGTTTTGCAACGATGGTTTACCATCATTAGCCCACGTATGATGTACAAAGTCATGAAAGTATTAACAGATTTGTACAGAATCTAAAGCGAAAAAAAACTTAAGTAATGTGCTAAATCAATAAAAAAAATACTAAAATCAGATGCAAAACCAAATTGCTGTTTTCTATCTCTATTATGTTATCGATTGTCTATTAGAGATGAGGAATTTTCAATTTTGCATATATTTTTTCACTGAATTCTTTTGATATGAATTTTGTTAGAGAAACTTGCAATGTAAGACTTGGACTTTGCACTGCAAGGGTTTAAGCTTAATGGTTTAAAATGGACATTGTCCTTAGGATCTTTTGATATGAATTGCGTGCTAAGTATATCGGGCGTCTATATGAACATGATTGGGCAACCATTTGGTGTTTTGCGACGATGGTTTACCATCAGAAGCCCACGTATGATGCACAATGTTATGAAAGTATTAATAGATTTGTACAGAATCCAAAGCGAAAAAAAACTTAAGGAATTTTGTTCAAGTTCCTTTGAGTGGTTCAAGTTTGCATTTTAGTATTTCATCTGATTACGAATTTTCTGGACAACACTGCTAATGATATAGTTGTCAATTTTTACTTGTTGAAGCCTGGTTATGTGTTTTTTTAGAAACGTGAAAATTGGATATGCTATTGTGTCACCAAAGTCACCAATTTTTGTGAAGTTGCAGTTGCCTAGGATAAAGGGTTGCATGTCTTAAAAGAAAAACTGATTGCCAATCAAGACTTGATTGTTATGATACAATGATCTCCTATGGCGGAAAAACAGAAGGGATCTTTTGTGGTGCTGAATATTTGATTGGTCTAGTCACTTTCGAATTGCAAATGGCAATTAGTTTGCTGTTCACAATTTGGTATCACAGAAGGAATTGACATCCATGTATATTGCTGTAGATTGTCCAAATATCATCTGGATCCATGTTTACCACATGTTATAAAAAGCTCTCTCTAAGCCTGATTTATTTTTCCCTTGCAGGTTTTGGAACTGGCTATAGTATCTCCCTTGATAATGTATTGTCCAGTTTTATTTTAAATCTAAATATTTAACAAAAAAATATAATTGGAGTGACATTTTAAATATCTTTGAAGCTGAAACCTATTTTGGTCTTAGTATTCGCCACCGTGTGAGAGCACTTTATGCTTAGAGATGAGATGGTACCCACAAGGAAAGCTCAATGAACTCTACACTTTTGACAGACAAAAATTCTTCTGATTATAAGAGAGAGGATTTGAATATATTGCAGCTTTCTTTGTTTGATCACAGGTCCATCTTTTGTGAAGTTGTGGTTGTAATGCCATCTTTTGTTTCTTGTTTTCTTTGATCTTTTCAACAGCAGCTATAAGCTGGTTATATGTTAATGAATGCATGCTGGGCAGATTTACTTGAATCTAATACACTATCACATTATCATTTTTTGTTGTTATTCCTTTATATTCATGTTCATAAGGTTCTCCATTGGTTACTGTTGAGGAAACCACAGTGAACTAAAGCCATTCATGAAAAAAATGTTGTTTTGCCATGTTTCATGTTATGACTTGTTTTAGCCCTTTTTTATATTTTTTTGAAAGCTGAATTTAAAAGGTGATTCAATCACACATATTGGAGTAGTGATTGAATCAAACAAAATTTGCTGGAGTTGTGAGAGCTAAAAACTTTGCTGGAGTTGTGATTGGTTGAAGATTTTTGTTAGAGAAACTTGCAAAAAACAAAGCTGCAGTTCATAAGTTTCCTGTTTGTGGTTGTTGTCTGTTTGTTGTTGTTCACTAAACCAATTGTTTAGAGTCTATGTTAGATGTTTTTAGCTGTCTTTTGGTATGTATTCCTGTGAAGAAAAAGCAGGAAAGAGGGCTGAAACATGTTGTGTTCATGAGGTTTGAAAATGAGAAGCTGGTTATATGTTAATGAATGCATGCTGGACAGATTTACCTGAATCTAATACACTATCACATTATCATTTTTTGTTGTTATTCCTTTATATTCATGTTCATAAGGTTCTCCATTGGTTACTGTTGAGGAAACCACAGTGAACGAAAGCCATTCATGAAAAAAAATGCTGTTTTGCCATGTTTCATGTTATGACTTGTTTTAGCCCCTTTTTTTTTATTTTTTTTGAAAGCTGAATTTAAAAGGTGATTCAATCACACATATCGGAGTAGTGATTGAATCAAACAAAATTTGCTGGAGTTGTGAGAGCTAAAAACTTTGCTGGAGTTGTGATTGGTTGAAGATTTTTGTTGGAGAAACTTGTAAAAAACAAAGCTGCAGTTCATAAGTCTCCTGTTTGTGGTTGCTGTCTGTTTGTTGTTGTTCATTGAACCAATTGTTTAGAGTCTATATGTTTTTAGCTGTCTTTTGGTATGTATTCCTATGAAGAAAAAGCAGGAAAGAGGGCTGAAACATGTTGTGTTCATGAGGTGTGAAAATGAGAACACAAGCTGGTTATATGTTAATGAATGCATGCTGGGCAGATTTACAGCTGTTTATTTGGTGTGTCTACATATATTATGAACCTGACAACAAAAATCGGAAGAACGCAAACAAAAGACTTCATTTCTTGTTGAAAGCCTTCATTTTTTTTTTTTTGTGAAATGAAATGAATTATTATTGAATTTAATTCATATTCTTCAATTTCTATGTCTTTAATTTCAATTTTTGGATCACCTCCAAATTTGGAATAATCACTACTATTGCCTACAAGAAAACAGTACTACTACAATCAATGAACATAGGAAGCAAAGATGAAAATGATTTTTTTTTTCTAAATAAAAGAATCTGCCATTTTTCTATATAACCTAAGGGTTGTTTTTGTTAATTTTTTCTTGCATTGTAGAATCATTTGCGAAGAAGATAAAGCTAAGAGGCTGCTAGGTAACAAGCCTGCACGTTCCATTCGACCAATCATACAATCAATGTTTCTTAGACCATATGAATCTTTGTCAAAGGTCCCAAACACAGTTAAGGATGTTTGGTTTGCTGAGTGGACGGTAATTATTTCTTTTCTTGCTTTTATTTTAAGTGTTATATATTAATAATCTATATAATGTTTTGACAATTCTTATGGCTAATATGCAGAAACAGTTCCAGTGGGATAGGATGTATGATGGATTTATTAGATCAAAATGGGACAAGAAAGGTGGCAAGATCTACACTTATTTGATGGACCAAGTTCGTAAAGGGAAAGTCTCACATGATTTTATGAAGGATGAAGACTATAACAAGCTGCGAGCAATTTGGGATGGTGACAAATTCAAGAAGATTTCAGAGATAATGAAGGCAAACAGAAATAGTGATTGTGGAGGTTTAGGAGGCTCACGTCACTCTGGCGGTTCCATACTAGCGACAATGCACAAGAGAAAACTAGTAACTTTTCTTATTTTTAGTACTTCAATTCAAATTTATGAAAATAACTTGTTCTAAAAATACTTAGAATTAATATCTATCTATCTAACATGTTTTAATACTATTTTATGATTAAACCAAATATAAGAGGGGAAATATCATAGGGACTACTCACACTCTGAAATATATATCTTCACACACACAACAAACACTGAAGATGAAGTTGAGCAAGTGCTTAAGAAGGAACGCCGAATGTTGGAGGGTGAAGATGTGGAGCTTGGAGGCCCGGAACTTGTCTTTGTTGACAAGCAGTCCGAGGAAACATATGTAAGTTTCATAAGTTAATAATGGTCTTTAATATTTTTTTATTCCAATACTGCTATATCCATTATATTTAGCTCAAGTGAAGGCAGCTTTACATCTTCCATTTTTCCCATCCAACGTGGAAGACTTTGACATGCCTATTTATTGGTTTCCATATGTATAGCCATTTTGTGGGAGTTTTGGGAAGAGAGGGGGGGGGGGGAAGCTTGGTTAAAATGTATTTGTTATGCATGAACTATGAAAGGGGGGCGGGTGCATTGTGGACAAAGTCAAATAAAAAGGGGGGGGGAATTTGGATAAAATGTGTTTGTTATGCATTAACTGTGAAAGAGAGGGTTGGGGGGTGCATTGTGGACCAAGTCAAATCAACTTTTCTAATTGAAAATATGGTAAAATATTCAAATGATGGTGATACTTTTTGACTTTTTATGTTACAACTAGATTATTCTAATTCTGATGGATGTTCTTTGTTTTAAACTTCACAATCACTAATATAGTTGAGATTTTCATGGTGTTTATTCTAAAATTCTTATCCATTTTTTAATTTGATATTTCTGCATTTGTTTATGTGTTAGCGTCGCTACCAAGAAGAATTGAAGAAAGAGATGGCATCACTTGCTAGCCAGACAGTTGAAGGGAGCAGACCTCCACCAATAAACAAGGCTGATATTTGGTTGCGAGTTGTAGGCCATCCTAAGAAAGGGAATGCAGTTTATGGCATTGGATCTCTAAGCTCCAGTTGTCTACAGAAATCTACTTCACACATGTCATCGTCTTCTTCATCCATTTCATCAGCGCTTCCTTCGCATTTTGTGGAGACAATTGACTTTCAAAGTGCTATAAATGAGTTGGTGCAAAAGGCTGTTGACACACAGATTCAAGAAGTGTTGAAGACAAATGAGAGGTTGACAGTAGAGGTTTCTTTACTAACACAGAAGGTTAAGGACTTAAATGGATCAAATCAACCAGAAAATTAATTGGGCCTTCACTGTGTTTCTTAATTGTATTAATATTCCTTCACTGTTGTTAAACCATGGAGCTGCAGTTCATCTCACTTTCATATTATGACAATCGTTTATGTTTAATTAAAGATGATGTTTGGTTAGGATTTGTGGTATTTTGTGAGGGAATTATATTTGCTTTGAATTTGTGGAAGGATGATGTTTATATTTGTGGAAGGATGATGCTTATGTTTGTGGAAGGATGATGTTTGTGTTGGATTTGATGATATTTATGTTGGGTTTGTGGATGTGTTTTGGCTTTATTATTTTATGAATTTGGATTTCATGATGTTTGTGTTAGATTTGAAGATATTTATGTTAGGTTTGTGGATGTGTTTTGGCTTTATTATTTTATGAATTTATCAAATGCAGGTGTTTGGTTATATGTTCAGATGAACTAGAATTCTACCAAATTAAAGAAAAATTACCAACTAAACAATCAGTTTGTAATTGAATAGAATTTTGTTGGTATTTCAATTGGTAATTGAAAATAATTTGGTTGATAATATATTAAATAGCAGTTAGTAATTTTCAAACCAACTATCTACCAACAAAAAATTTAGTTGGTAATTTACCAACAAAAAATTACCAACAAATTTTAAATCACTAAAACAGTTAGAAAATTACCAACTGAATATTTGGTTGGTAAAGAAAGAAAACTACTAACCGGGAAAAAAATTAGCAACTGAACAGCCTAGTTAGTAATTTATCAAAAAAAAATTACCAACCAATTTTAAATAACTAAAATAGTTGAAAAATTACTAACTGAATGTTTAGTTGGTAAATAAATAAAACTACCAACTAAAAAAAAAATTACCAACCGAAAGTCAGTTGGTAATTACCTACACATATATCGGTTGGTAATAACATGTCTCGATTGGTAAATTAATAAATTACAATCGTATTTTCAATACAAATTTACCAACTAAAAATTATAAATTTACAAACTACATTTTCGGTTGATAATTACCAATTGCATCAATCGGTTGGTAACATAAATGTTTATTGGTAATTACCAACCGAAATAGTTAACTCATATACCAAACTTAATGCCAAATTTCCAACCGAAAATTTTACATTACCAACGGAGTTTCGGTTGGTAATTACCAACCGAAATAGTGAACTTAAATGCCAAACTTAATACTAAATTTCCAACCGACAATTTTACAGTACCAACCGAAATGCGGTTAGTAATTACCAACCAACTCCAAAAAATTTCAGTTGAAAATTTTACAAGCTAAGGTTTTTGCATGCGACGCCATTCGGTTGGTAATCGGTTGGTAAATCATGATTACTAATCGAATTTAGCTACTAACCGAAGAATTGATTGGATCTCTCTTAACATATGAAATGAAACTTATCAGGTTTCAAGAACATGATGATGATGATAATGAAAAAGGCAAAAGAGGAACTGTTTTAAAAGTTCCAAATAATTAAGCTATTAATGAATAATTTGAAAGTGATTATGGCACTGATTTAGATAATGAAGAATTGGCTATAGTTGCTAGAAAATTCAAAAAGATGTTCAGAAAAAGGAACTTCAGAAAATGTAAGAAATTTGTCAAAAAGAAAGGATAAACTTCGTCTTTCAAACCTCAGTACTACGAATGCAAGACTACGGAGTATTTTATTATTGATTGCCCAATAGCTAAAGAAAGAAAAGATAAGCACAACAAAAAGAAAAGAAAGGACATGAAGAAAAAGAAAGGAAAAGGATTGGTTGGGACATGGGATCAAGATGGATCCGTGACCGAAGAAAGCTATGAATCTGAAACTGAAACAGCCAACATATGCTTCATAGCTATGAAAGAAAAGGTAAATCCCACTTCTTCCAACTTAGTAACTAAATTACACGATTCTGCTTGTGAAAATTCTGATGATTCAAATGTGCTTCTTTTTAACATGATTCATGAACTCAAAAAGCTGTCTAGAAGAAATAAAGAAATAAAAATAAAAATTGATTCCTTGTCAAATGACAATGCTAAACTGTTGAATGAGAACAAAGCTTTACTTAATTCCATTTGTTGTCTAAATGTTGAAAAAGAAGTTATCTTTACTTCTTTAGATTGTTTAACACTTGAGAATAAATGCTTATGTGATAAAGTCTTTGCTCTTGAAATTATGCTTAATGATTTTGATGACATAAAAAGGAGAATTGATGATCTTACCATATGGATTAAGAAGTTCACAAATGGCCAAGACAATCTAAATAAACTGCTTGGAATGTAGTGTGTGGCTGGAAAAAAAATAGTCTCGGTTATGGGCATGTGAACAAAGCTAAAAATCACAAATTCTATTTTGTGAAAGCTAGCTACTCAAATGTAAATAATATATTTTATACTTATTGTGGCAAATATAGACACAATGCATCTAGGTGTTACATTAGGAAAGGAGTTGAATCGCATATGAAAATAGTTTAGAGAGTTAAAAGAACCATTACTAACTCCCATGGACCCAAGAAAATATGGGTACCAAAAGTTATTCTTCCATCTCATATATAGGTACATTAGCTGCAAAAATTGAACTCCACAAAGTGGTTCTTAGATAGTGGATACTCTAGACATATGAGGTGAAATACAACTTTAATAGAAGACATTCAAACTACAAATGCTGGATTTGTCACCTTTGGAGACATGAAAAAGGGAAAATACTCGATATATGTAATATTAGTAAGGGATCCTCTACTATTCTTAAGCAAATATTGGTGATTGAATGATTGAAATACAACTTACTTAGCATTAGCCAATTGTGTGACAATGGTTGTAAGGTTGAATTTAAGAAAGATTCTTGCACTATTATTGATAATTCTAACAATAAAACCATTCTTGTTGCTAGCTATATTGGTAATGCTTGTGTATTATATCTTGATGATCTTATTGCTTATGATATAAAATGTCTATCCATAAATGATGATGATGGCTACCTTTGGCATAGAAGGCTAAGCTATGTGTCTATTAACTTGCTAAATAGATTGTCTTCAAAAGAGTTTGTTAGAGGATTGCCCAAAATAAAATTTGATAAAAATCGATTGTGTAATGCTTATCAATTTGGAAAACAAACCAAGGCATTTTTCAAACCCAAGAAAATGATTTTAACCTCAAAACCTCTTAAGCTAATACATATGGATTTGTTTGGACCAATGAGGACCACTAGCCTAGATGGTAAGAGGGTATGCTTGTGTAGTAGTAGAAGATTTTTCATGATTTACTTGGACTTTATTTCTTACACAAAAATATGAACATTTTTTGAATTTTCAAGGTTTTTGGATGCAAATATTTTCTTCTCAACACTAGAGACAATCTTGGCAAATTTGATAGCAAATCAGATGAAGCTATATTTCTTAGATACTCTTCCAATAGAAATGCATTTAGAGTGTACAATAAAAGAACTCTATGTATGAAAGAATCCGAACATATTGCATTTGATGAATCTAACATATACTCTAGAAAATATGACAATGATGTAGGTACCTCAAAGAAAAATAGCATTGAACATCACAAAGCTCCATCACTTGACAACCATGCCAAGAGGAAAAACTAGAGGAACAGCAAGCTGAAGATAGTGAGTAAAGATTTGAAAATCATGCTGATCAAAATCTACCAAAAGAATAGAAGTACAAAATCAGACATCCAAAAGAGTAAATTATCGGTTATCCAAACTGTGGCGTCAAAACTAGAAGGTATTTTATTGACAACTCCACTCTACTTTCAAATATTGAACCTAATTACATTGATGTAGCTTTGAGTGATGATTTTTGAATAATGGACATGCAAGAAGAATTGAATCAATTCGAAGGAAACAAAGTTTGAAAACTTATTCCTAAACCATTTAACCATCCCGCGATTGGTACTAAATAGGTATTTAGGATAAACTCGATAAGGATGGTGTTGTTATTAGAAACAACACGAGACTTATTGCCCAATAATTCAATCAAGAAGAGGGCATTGATTATGATGAGATTTTTGTACCTGTTGCTAGACTAGAATCTATTAGAATATTGCTTACTTTCTCATCTTTCAAAGGTTTCATGCTTTATCAAATAGATGTTAAAAAAGTATTTTTAAGTATTTTATTAAAGAAGAAGTTTATGTGGAGTAACCCCGCAGTTTTATTCATGAATATTTTTCAAATCATGTCTTTAAGCTTTCCAAAGCTCTCTATGGTTTAAAATAAACTCTACGTGCTTGGTTTGAAAGACTTAGTAGATTTCTCCTGTCAAATGGTTTTTCAAGAGACTTGATTGATACTACATTGTTCATTAAAACTGAAAATTTTGATGATCTTTTCATTGCTCAAATATATGTTAATGATATCATTTTTGGAGCCACTAATGAATTATTATGCAAGAAGTTTGCAAAGATCATGCAAGACGAATCTGATATGAGTATGATAGGAGAACTCAACTTCTTTTTCGGCCTACAAATCAAGCAAATTAAGGATGTGATTTTCTTAAATCAAGCTAAGTCCGCCAAAGAACTGTTCTAAAGGTTTGAAATGAATCAAGCAAAGGAAATTAGTACACCTATGAGTACTTCCTTGAAGCTTGACAAAGATGAAAATGGTAAGAATGTAGATGACTCAAAATTTTGAGGTATGATTGGAAGCCTTCTATATCTCACCGTCAGCCGACCAGACATCTTGTTTTTAGCTTGTCTTTGTGGAAGATTCCAATCCTGTCCTAAAGAATCACATCTATGTGCTGTAGAACATATCTTCAAATATTTGGTTGGAACATATGATTATGGCCTATGTGTTGGGATGTATGCCCTTTTAGATGAGATTTTTGATGTAATATTGATTTGTATTAATAAAAGTATTATTCTCAGAAATTGTTTGTGAAATTTTCATTACTTTTGTGCACAATTTCGCTGAAAAAAGATCCATTGTGTTTAAGTAAATGGTCTATGTGAATGAAGGTCTTTCATAGTAAGGTATGGACCATGGGTTACTTAATATAAAAACTATTGTTTTTAATCAAATGATGAGAATGAGAATCTCATCATGGTATGGTTATTGTGTTATGAATTCTAAATGTGGAATAACTTACCTTTAGCCAATGAGTAGTTTCTCATTTCATAACACAAGCGTATTTTGAATACGTAGAATTGGACCTGTAGTAATAGTTTCTAAAAGTACTATATGGTAGAAATTTAGACTTCTACTGCTACAGTGTGAATTTATACTCTACAACTTAGTATGAGTTGGTAGTCTGACGAGGTTAGAAGCGTATGATTTGATGTACTATAGTTGAAATTCTATTATAAGACTAATGTACTTGTATGTTGGGTATATGCAACTAGTTAGTCAAGACAGACTTGTACAAGATAGCTTCTATACTATATCACCTCTTGTGGCTGTCTAAATGATCTAAATATCCAGAGCCATGGGGAATATTACTTGGATATTTACTGTAGGATATCTCCCTTGAAAAGCGAAAATATTCTAAGAAGTCGTGAATCATTGAACTAAAAGCCTAAGGATAGAAGATGTCTTTTAGAGAAGTGTTAGTACACTTCTTCATCTCTAAATGAACGGCGATATGTAGATGGGTACTTTAGTCATTACATCTGTAGGTCAGAGACATTGCTAACACAATATTGTCCTTGGGATCAATATTTTCTTATAGTGATATTTGAAAATATTTAAATACAAAGTATAACTATTTATATAATAAGGGTATTTTGGTTATTTTAATAGCCAATGCGATGTGTTTTTTTGGTCCTCGGAATAACCAGTAAGTCCTAATCAATTTTGGGTTGAGGAAATAGTCTTAGTTGAAGAGAATTTTATTTTATTCAGAAAGTCTAATTTATTATTGGATTGGAATAAAATAAAAGATCGAGAGAAATTGAATTAAATTAATTATCTAGTTTAATTGATTAATTAATTATTCAGGGCCTAAGTCCAGATTGAATAATTGAAAAAATTAACCTGGGCCTAAACTAGATAAAGGCTTGAATAATTATCTTGGTTTATTTAGGCTCATTAATTATTTATTGAGTTATTTTTATAAGCTTGAAAAATAAATAATTAAGGTTTATTATTTATGGGCTTATTAAGTCTAAGAAAAATGATAAAAATATTTTATGGCCCAATAGCCTGAACTAAAATGGTTTTATTATTCACAAAACAGAAGAGTTTAGAGTTAAGCTAAACATCTTCTATTGGTAACATCTGGATAGTTTTAAAATACTAGAATCTTGGGAGTGAATGTTATCAAGAGAAGCCATGTGCATTGTAACACACGTCTATGAACTGAAAAAACTCTCCAAAAGTCTGGATTTGTTTTTCTCTTGTTTTCTTCTTGATATTGCTAATTGATAGTAGAGAATCAAGGGAGATTGAGACTGTGTTTCTTCACCTAAATTGTTTCACCAACAAAGTTTTAGGCTGAGGAATATTCTAAGAATTGAGAAGCCTCAGTGTTCATGCAAACAAGACGAAGTAGACGACTAGCGAGCTCTGAACCAAAAGCTTCAACGCAAAGAGGAGACGTCCCTGTTGTTCAGTCGACTGATTCAGAGCCAAAGAAAATATCAAAGCACAGAGATATAAACGAAAATTTTCTTCTGCTGTTGGTGTTTTTCTGCTTTTTGTATTTATCGAGTATGCATGCTTGGTTATTTTTAAGGTTCAATTGGTATCAGAGCTTGAAGTTTTAAATGGATTATGAAGCATGATAGTTTAATAAAAATGGCCAGATCATTGTGTGAAGTTTATTCCTGTGATCCTTCATTTTTTTTTTTAGTATGGGATAGATTTTTGTAAACCTTACAGTTGAGGTTTAGGACTTACTATAATCTATTGTTTTTCCATAGCCAATCTTGTAAGCTTGAGTTTTAAGGGTATAGGCGGATGTTATTTCTGTTTTGATTAAAATCTGTATAAAAAATTCCGCCTATGAAATAGCAAAGAAGAATTGTAGAAGAACTCGGAGAAAAAAAAAAGCAAACTAAAGAAGAAGAGCTAAGCTGCGGGGAGGAGCCGAGTCGAGAAACTGAAGCTGTAGCTCGATGTGCCATGAGTTGTGGGACGGCTCGGCTGAGCCGCTACTTGGAAGAGAGGGGTTTGAATATTTCATCATGTTGGGACGTAAAAAATCGAATGTTTTAATAAAAGAATTTATTTTCAGAAATTGTTTGTGAATTTACAATTTTATTTGTGCACAATTACGTTTGAAAAAGACCAATTGTGTTTAGGTAAGTGGTCCATGTGAATGGAGGTCTTTTACAGTATGGTATGGATCATGGGTTACTTAACACATAAACTTTTGTTCTTAATCGATTGATGAGAATGAGAATCTTATTATGTCTAAGTTATTATGTTGTGAATTCTAAATGGGGAATAACTTACCTTTAACCAGTGAATAATTCACTCACTTCATGACATAAGCGTATTTTGAATACGTAGAACATGACCTATAGTAGTGGTTTCTAAAAGTACTATATGGTAGAAACCTAGATTACTACTGCTATAACATGGACTAATACTCTACGACTTGAGTATAAGTTAGTAGTCTGACGAAGCTGAAAGCATATGCTTCGATATACTATAGTTGAGGTTCTATCATAAGGCCAATATACTTGCATGTTGGGTATGTGTGACTAGTTAGTTAAGACAAACTTGTACAAGATAGTTTCTATACTATATCGCCCCTTGTGGTTGTCTGAATGATCTAAATATTCAAGGCCCTAGGAAACATGACTTGGATGTTTGCTTTAGGGTAGCTCCCTTGAAAAGTGGAAACAATTCAGGAAGTTGTGGATCATTGGACTAGAGGCCTAAGGATGGTAGATGTCATTTAGAGAGGTGTTAGTACACTTCTTTCTCTCTGAATGTACGACGATGTGTAGAGGGGTATTTTAGTCATTACACCTGTAGGTCGGAGACTTTGCTAACGCAGCACTATCCTTGGAGTCAATATTTCCTTATGGTGATATCAGAAAATATTTAAAATATAAAATACAGCTATTTATATGGCAATGGTATTTTGGTTATTTTACTAGCCAGGGTGGTGTGTCTTTTGGTCCCCAGTATAGACCGTGAATCCTAATTAAATATGGGCTAAGGAATTGATCTTAAATTAAATGGAATTGATTTTATTTAAGTAACCTGATTTAATTATTGGGTTAGAATAAAATAAAGATCCATGGAGAGAGAAAATTAATTAAATTAGTTTAGTGAGTTAATTAATTATTCAGGACTTTGGCCCAATTTGAATAATTAAAGATTAATCTGGGATTAAACTAATATAGGCTTATTAATTGGACTAGTTTATTTGGGCTGAACAATTAATTATTAATAGAGCCATTAGGTTGGTTCTAATTAGAATAATTAATTAAGCCCAAAATGTTAAACTAAGAGTCAAATGGCCTAGTCCAGTTTAACCTGGAATTTTATTTAGGTTAAAGAGGAGGATTGAAAACAACGTCGTTGTTACAGAACATACACTCTAAGAGACGGCTTCTTCTCTGTAAAAGGCCAGGCATCTCTCTCTCTCCAAAAAAATTCCCTAACCTATTAGTTGTTCACCAAACGGTAGTTAGGCAGGCCATATACTGGAAGACTGAGAATTCGACGTTCACATACATGCAAAGGCGGAGAAGGAGGCTTGTAGGAATCGCACTAGAGGCTTCTACCAGCACACCTACTCCGATTGCGCACGTTTTGGTCTAGCCACCTTTGAGAACCAGAAGGAGTGGTAAAAATTTTAAAACATCGGGATTTAGATAGGGCGCAACCAGCACCGACCTTGTCCTAAAATCCCCTGTTGTGTTTTTCTAGTTTTTTTATGTTCGCTTCCGCTACGTGCCCTGTATTTTTTCACTTTCCATGCCTTCACATCACCTTTATGAATGATTGTACTAGGTATGATTATATTTACCTGATGAGATGCAAGTCTGACTATTTTAACAAGTTCAAAGAGTTTAAGGCTGAAGTGGAGCGTCGGACAGGCAAACTGATCAAGACCTTATATTCTGGAAACAGTAGCATATATTTTGAACTTGATGCCTTCCAAGTCGGTACTTAAGATGCTCTATAAGATGTGGATTGAGCGTAAGCCAAGTCTAAATCATTTCAAGATATAGGGTTGTCCAGCATATGTACTAATAAAAGGAGATAAGTTAGAACTAAGATCAGAATTATGCTATTTAGTTAGATATCCAAAAGGAATAAAGGGTGATTACTTTTATCATCCCAAAGAGCACAAAGTACTTGTGAGTACTAGTGCTAGATACTTGCAGGATGATCAAAGCACAACCACTATAGGTTCAACAAGGTTAGAACTCGAGGAGAAGTTATCTTATGAATCAACTTCTTCTAACCTGATTATAGAATAAGAAGAGGCACAACTTCAGGAACCTGTACAAATGGAACCTCGTCATAGTGGGAGGGTATCTAAGGTTCCAGAAAGATGGAATGGAGAAGTTTTTGACTTAGTTTTCGACCATCTAGAATAAGATCCCACTAGATATGAGGAGGCTATTGTTGATGTCGATATAATCCTATAGCATGAAGCAATGAAAGCCAAGATTGAATCTATGTACTTCAATCAAGTTTGAAATCTTGTAGCTTCACCTAAAGAGATAAAACCCATTGGGTGTAAGTAGATATACAAGAGGAACATGAGAGTAGATGGGAAAGTGGAAACCTTCAAAACTAGGCTTGTGGCGAAAGGGTACACTCAGAAAGAGGGTATCGACCGTGAGGAAACCTTTTCCCCAGTAGTCATGCTTAAGTCCATCCGTATCTTCCTTGCCATCGCATGTTATTATGACTACGAGATATAACAAATGAATGTCAAGACGATATTTCTAAATGGCCATCTTAGTGAAAACATCTATATATCCCAACCAGAAGGCTTTATTGCTAAAGGTCGGGAACATATAGTTTGTAGGTTTAAGAAATCCATTTATGGACTTAAACAGGCATTCAGAGTATGGAACATTCATTTTGACGAGACTGTAAAATCGTACGGTTTCATTCCAAAATGAGGATGAACCATGTGTGTATAAGAAACTAAAAGGAATAGACGTGGTTTTTCTTATACTGTATATGGATAACATTCTACTAATTAGGAATGATGTAAGGATATTGTTATCTACTAAAGTTTGGCTATTTAGTCAATTCAGTATGAAGAACTTGATAGAATCCAGTTACATTCTCAGGATTAAACTTCTTAAAAATAGGAAGTAGAGAATGTTAGGATTATCCCAAGTTATATATATTGACAAGATGTTGGCCAAGTTCAACATGGATTTATGCAAAGGAGCGTTAATCCCTTGCAGACATGGTTGTTTTTTTCTTCAAAGGACTGTCCAAAGTCTCAAGAAGAAAATGACAGAATGAGTAGGATTCCGTATGCATTAATTGCGGAAAGTTTCATGTACGCCATGCTGTACACTAAGCCAAATATCTACTTTGCCATATGCTTAGTTTGCAAATATCAGCTAAACCTTAGGGAGGTTCATTGGGAAGCTGTAAAATATATTCTCAAGTACCTTAAGGGAATAAGAGATTATATATGCTAGTTTACAAGGTTGATGACTTGGTTCCTACAAGATACACAGACTCAAACTTCTAGGCGAATAAAAGTGAGACAAAATCCATTAGTGGATATGTCTTCACTTTATCTGAAGGGGCTATTTCATGGAGAAGTATTAAGTAATCTTGCATTGCTGACTCAACCATGGAAGCTGAATATGTAGCAGTTTCAGAGGCATCTAAGGAAACAGTTTGACTTCGGAAGTTCCTTTTAGAACTTGGAGTCGTGCCACAGATGGACAGGCCGATTGTGATATATTGCGACAACACTGGCGTGGTCTTGTAATTCAAAAAACCCAGAAACCACAAAAAGAAGAAGCACATTGGGAGGAAGTACCACCTGATCCAGGATTTTATCAAGAGACGGGAAGTCGTGATGGAACAAATTGCCTCAGAGAATAATCTCATAGATCCCTTTACTAAGCCTTTAGTTGAGAGAGTCTTTAAAAGACACTTAGACGCCATAGGGGTGGGCACCTATGGACTTACTTAGTCTGAGAGTGCAAGTGGGAGATTGTTGGGATGTATGCCTTCTTAGACTAGATTTCTAATATAATCTTTATTTGTATTAATAAAAATATTATTCTTAGAAATTGTTTGTGACTTTTTCATTACTTTTGTGCACAATTTTGCTGAAAAAGACCTATTGTGTTTAAGTAAATAGTATATGTGAATGGAGGTTTTTCACAGTAAGGTATAGACCATCAGTTATTTAACACATAAACTATCGTTCTTACCAAATGATGAGAATAGAAATCTCATCATGGTAAGGTTATTGTGTTATGAATTTTAAATATGGAATGACTTATCTTTAGCTAATGAGTCGTCTTCTCATTGCATAGCACAAGCGTATTTCGAATACGTAGAACTGAACCTGTAGTAGTGGTTTCTAAAAGTACTATATGGTAGAAACTTAGATTACTACTGCTACAACATGGACTTATATTCTACAGCATGAGTATGAGTTATAGTCTGACAAAGTTGGAAGCGTATGTTTTGATTTACTATAGTTGAGGTTCTATTGTAGGACCAATATATTTGTATATTGGGTATATGTGATTAGTTAGTCAAGACAGACTTGTACAAGATAACTCTTATACTACATCGCCCCTTGTGATTGTCCGAATGATCTAAATAACTAGGGCCTTCGGGAACATGACTTGGATATTTGTTTTAGGATAACTCTCTTGAAAAGCGAAAATATTTCAAAAAGTCGTGGATCATTAGACTAGAAGCCTAAGAATGGTAGATGTCTTTTAGAGAGGTATTAGTACAATTCTTCCTCTCTAAATGAATAACAACGTATAAAGAGGTATTTTAGTCATTACACCTGTAGGTCGGAGACATTGCTAACGCAGCATTGTCCTTGGGGTCAATATTTCCTTATGGTAATATTAAAAAATATTTAAAATATAATCTAGAGCTATGTATATAATAAGGGTGTTTTGATCATTTTAGTAGCCAAGGCGATGTATCTTTTTGGTCCCCGAAATACCCTGTAAGTCCTAATTAATTTTGAATTGAGGAAATAGTCACAGTTAAAGTGGATTTTTTTTTTATTCAGGAAGTCTAATTTATTATTGGAATGGAATAAAATAAAATATCGAAAGAAATTAAATTAAATTTATTATCTAGTTTAATTGGTTAATTAATTATTCAAGGCCTAAGCCCAGATTGAATAACTTAAAAAATTAACCTGGGCCTAAACTAGATAAAAGGCTTGAATAATTATCTTAGTCTATTTGGATTCATTAGTTATTTATTAAGTTATTTTTATAAACTCGAAAATTAAATAATTAAGGTTTATTATTTATGGGCTTATTAAGTCTAAGAAAAATGGTAAAAATATTTTATGGCCTAATAGCCTAGACCAAAATGGTTTTATTATTCACAGAACAGAAGAGTTTAGAGCTAAGCTAAACATCTTCTATTGGTAACATCTGGATGGTTTTAAAATATTGGAATCCTGGTAGTGAATGTTATCAAGAGAAGCTATGTTCATTGTAACACACGTCTATGAATTGAAAAAACTCTCCAAAAGTCTGGTTTTGTTTTTCTCTCGTTTTCTTCTTGATACTGCTAATTGATAGTAGAGAATCAAGGGAGATTGAGACTGTGTTTCCTTGCCTAAATTGTTTTACCAACAAAGTTTTAGGCTGAGGAATATTTTGATAATTGAGAAGCCTCAGCGTTCATGCAAACAAGACAAAGTAGACGACTAGCGAGCTCTGAACCAAAAGCTTCAACGCAAAGAGGAGACGTCCCTGTTGTTCAGTCAACTTCTTCAGAGCCAAAGAAAATATCAAAGCGCAGAGGTATAAATAAAAATTTTCTTCCGTTGTTGGTGTTTTTCTCTATTTTATATTTGTCTAGTATGCATGCTTGGTTATTTTTTTAAGCTTTTCTATGGTATCCTCGAACCAACACCTTTGATCTTATAGGATATACAGATGTTGATTATGCAGGTTGTAAAGTTGAAAGAAAAATCACAAGTGAGATTTGTCAATTTCTCGGACACTTATTAGTCTCTTAGTATAGCAAGAAGCAAACTTGTGTGTCTCTTTCAACAACCAAAGCAGAATATATAGTGGCAGGAAGCTGTTGTGCTCAAATTCTATGGACGAAGCACTCCTTACTTGATTTCGGTCTTAATTTTAAGTGTGTTCCTATTCTGCGTGACAACACTAGTGTAATAAATTTAACTAAGAATCCTATTCAGTACTCTAGAATTAAGCACATTGAAATTAAGTATCATTTTATTAGAGATCATGTGCTTAAAGATGATATTTGTGTTGAATATATTTCTACTGATGATCAACTTGCAGATATATTCACTAAACCACTGGCTGAAGAAAGATTTAATCATCTAAGGAGAGGTTTGAGTATTACCAGATTGTGTAACAAACAATTCTGCCAGAGATTGGTTATTTATTCTTGCAGAACGCCTTAAGTTTTTTTTTTACTTTGAATGGAGATTTTGGATGCAATACTTGGTCTAAAATCTCCTCACCTAAACTATCTCTCTAGTCAAAATATTTTATGTCAAAATTGGATGAGCCTTTTGGACTGTATTTAAGTCAAAAGCCACAGTATTTTTTGACTACGTGTGACACACCTTTTGGATAGGGAAATCGGATGGATAATCTGTGTGTAAATGTTTAAATTTTTAAGATTTTAAATATTCATGCCTTTTTTATTCCATCCGCAACGTTCTTTCTTCTTATCAGAATATCTTTACATATTTTTAATAATCACCTTTTTCCAATGTACTTAATTGTACTTATACTTTTCAATATCTCGTAAACCCAAAAAAGAATTCAAATCTATTTGAATCTTCTTCTCCTTTCAAAAATTAAAAAGTTGTCATTTTTCTTAACACTTTTTCCTTTCCTCTAGCCTTCGTTCTCTCGCTAAAAACTAGAAAAACCAAACCTATTAATCCTGTTCACTGTGGGTAAAACTTTGAAACCCAGCAAAGGGGTTAAGCCAATTACGAAGGAGATCAAGAAACGCAAGACAATGAAAAAAAAAAATAGTTGCTACCGGACCAATATCTATATAGAAGAAGGAAAAAGGAGTTGCTATTAATGAACCAACTCCTTAAACTGCATCATCAAAACATCCTCAAGAAGAGAAAAGCTCGGACACTCAGTTACCTCGATTTCTCAACTCAAAATATTAGTTTGAGTATAAAGATTAGGTATCTAGAAACAGGACCATTACTTTGGGCTATCGGGTTGATACTGAGGCATTTTTAAATTATGCATGCATTCTGGGTTTGTTAGAATCAATTGGTTGGGGGTCTTTATTATCTGTGAATAAAAAACTATACACTACATTGGTTTGGAAATTCTATGCAAATCTAACAAACGGACGACTTAAGGAAACAGTGAATGGGTTTATTGTGGAGTGGTATACATCTAGAGATGGAGGAGTGAACTTTGA
The DNA here is from genome assembly GCA_026120185.1 of Voacanga thouarsii. Classification (NCBI taxonomy): domain Eukaryota; kingdom Viridiplantae; phylum Streptophyta; class Magnoliopsida; order Gentianales; family Apocynaceae; genus Voacanga; species Voacanga thouarsii. The sequence goes on along the minus strand of JANUWF010001032.1, from coordinate 1,812,754 downwards.
GTTTGACCACCGTATGTTAAACAGAATTTTTTATGTCAAAGATGGTAGAGTACAATTTTTCAAAATGAACAAACTGCCTAAAAATTCTGACCTTTTTGAACTGAGTCGATTTGAGATGAAATTTACTGGTACCAAGAGTTTTAGAAATTCAAGTGATTGAAATGCCAAATAGTTAAATGGAATGGGGAGATTGCTACATTACATGGTCTCAACCATGGTGATACCTAGTTTTGGCCACAAGACCTTTGTGAGTATTCTGCAAAGGGTATTGATGCTGGCTCTGTCAGAAGGAAAACAAATTAACTTTGGATTTCTGACTGTGAAATTGATGACTTAATCTTGGAACACATCAAACAAAGCATTACTTTTTGGAAACCTTCTTACCAAGCTATTCAAGTATTTTAATGTTGATTTGAGTGCGGTTGCCCTTGAACACTACAAGGTAAACATCTACATTAGAGATTCATTTGAGAAAATGGGGTACATTCAAGCGGATAATCAATAGATATTATTTAGAGAGGCTAATAAAGAAGAGAAGGAAAAATTGGTGAAGGCTAAGACTGAAGGAAAATCTGCTACATCATGATGAACAAAAAGAAAAGTTGAGACTGGAATTCAAGGAGAAACATCAAGTAGAGGAAAGCAGAAAACTTAGGAAAGTGGAATAACTCAGAGTATTTTAGATGTTATAAATCTGCTATCTACCAAGCTAGATAGTTTGAGTACAGAAGTCAAAGGTGAACTGAAAATTTTGGGAAATAGACTGACAAATGTGGATGGAAAGCAATATGAAGCTATAGGCGATTCGACCAAACAAGTTCCTCCACTCAAGCTAGAGCCTGAACCTATCATTCCTTCAACACGAGAAGAAACTGATGTTTAGCCAAAGAAGGAGAGTGAGAAAGAGAATGAGAAAAGGACTGATATTGCTAATGTCCCATCTCTACACACCAAAGAACCCACTGTTAACAAGGAAGTTCCCAAGCAAGATAAACCAGCTACATTTGGCAGCTTATCTAGCCGAAGGCAAAAGCATGTCGTGGTAAAAAAGAAATCCAGTAGACTTGCTGGATAGCATAAAAAGATTGGTAAAGGTGCAAAGCCTGAGATCGTGATCATTCCTTGAGCCATGGTACACCCATCATGATGAACACTGGTTGGAAAATTCCTCTATTGGACTGCTATCATTTTGCCACCCTGAACAATTTTGTTTTATTTTTGGACTGATAATACTGTTGATATTTGTTTGTTTTGATTACCTTTGTTTTGACTGCCTGCTTGACTACTAATATAGGACTGCTCTTGTTACTTTTTTCTCTGTTGCTTATGTTTATTTTTTTTTTATTGATGACAAAAGGGGGAGAAGTATTTTGTGATGGTTTGTGATGGTTGATAGTTAATATATATGTGATATTGTGATATTAAGTATTTTGTGATGGTTGATAGTTGATATATCTGTGATGTTGTGATATTATTTTTTTATTGGTTTATCTTGATCTATCTTGTGATATCTGTGATGATTGATAGTTTATGGTGATTGATTTGTATTGATTTTATTGGTTGAATAGTGGTACGACTGTTTTTGTGAATTTTTTTGGCAACTGTCAAACTGAATCTGGAAAAGTGAAATATGTGTTTTGGAATTCTTGTCAATTAAATGTCTATTTGATATGACCATTGGTTTTGTTAAAATATTGGTCTAATTGTTATCTTTTTTTTTTTTGGAAAAAAATCTTGTTTTTAATCCTGCACAGACATATGGGGAGTTTTAGACCCTGGGAAGTTTTTAAATCTAAACTCCCAGTCCAAAATGTTTATAGAGGTCATTTTGAAAATCCAAAATCTCAAATCCTGGTCTGTTTTCTAATGTACTCCAACATTAGCATCTTTCTATCTACTACTTATATGCGCATATATAGGGGGAGCACTATTTTATATGCCCTATCTTCTACACCTCCACATGTACGTTCTTATATACTTAAGTTTCATATTCTTTTGTAAGTAATCACTATTTGGCTATATCCTTGTGAAATAGTCCTTTATAAGGAAGGAATGAGGATATGGAGATTGGTAGGGCCATGGATTCATTGAGTCTTGTTTGTGAGACCATGCGTGCATTTTCTTATTTTAAACTCATAAACACTCTTTGAGTTTTATGATGAGAGAACGTATTTCAATTAAACATAACCTTCTATATCTATCGGTCTCAAATGATTTATACAAGCTTATATTATTTTTTTTATCACAATCCATCAAGTTTGTCATCACTTAAAAAGAGAGAGATTGATAGCCCAAAGGGCATTCTCCTATATTTTGATTTATGACAAATATTGATGTGGACTAACATGTGTATTTATATGTGATAGGATTTTTGAATATGACATGTTTGACCCCGGTTCTTCAAAGTCTTACAAATAGGATTGCTAAGTAACTCATGGTCGATGGAGTTTAAAAAGGATGATCAAATGAATGTCCAATCTAAGGAAGTTGCATATCTTGAAGACTTTTTGAAGCATTGTAGACTAGAAAATTGTATTTAAGGTATTACTTGTATTTCCTATATTTCTTTACCTCGGTTTGATTTATTTCACATGAAAGCACATAAAAATGATTTCAAATGAGGATTTTATTTTTTTGTAAATCTAATTTTCACAAAAACTTGGATGAGTAGTTTTGGACGGAGCTTTAAATCCAAAATACCCATCCAATGATCTGTAGCATTTCAAAATATACCTCTTAGCATAAAGTGGTGTTTTGGACTCAGCTTTCGGACATACAATTTTCTATCTTGTAAATCCAAAATCTTGCAAAACCTGCAGCAACAAACTAGCCGTTACTAGCCATCGTAGTCTTGCTTTTTGGCCCTATAAAAGCCCTTTAAACACGATTTTCAGCAAGGAATATGTACTAACACTTTCAAAAACACTCTAAGACTTTCAAAAAATAAGAATCCCTCATCTACATTGTGCTTCAAAGTGAGATTTATTGTTCCAAAGGTAAAAAGGTACAAGTGCTGAGATAGTTTAAAATCTGCTCAATCTGTGAGCTATTTCTGTCATTCTCTTAAATTTGATCTGTATCAAGGTTTGAGAAGTAAAACTCAGTTGGGATGAGCCTTGATTGTTTGAGTTTAAAGAAATTGGGTGTAAAACTAAGTGTAGTGATCCTCTTATGTAAGATTGGTGTTTCCTACTACTATTGATTTGGGAAAAAGATTTTAGTGGTTGTGTTGAAATCCGTTAGTGTGTGCTTAAGGTAGTGAATATAGATAATTTAAGGATCGAACCACTATAAATCATTGAGTCTATTCTCTTGCATTTACTCTGATATTTATGCCTGCGTTTTTACTGTTCATCAGACTTGAAAGCATTACACTCCTCCTTGCATTCATTGATTTGATCAAAGACTTTTATGTAGTTGAGTGAAACTATTATTGTTGCTTTATCTACCCATCTAAAATATAAATCTTCCTTTCATCATTTAGTAGAGTTTTGAAAGTTCCTTAGCAGCACATTCAAAGTTGTACGAACAATCTTTGGCGCACCCATTTTGTTAGTTCTCGTTTTAAGATTTTCAGAAAATCTTAAAATTTTGTATTTGTTTGTCATAAACCTTATTCACCTCTCCCTCTAAGGTTTATCAATATCATTAAAAGTTAGATCGAGAAATAAAGAAGACGTTGAAGAGGCATAAGGAACTAGTAGCACTAGTGAAGATAATGAATTTCAAATTCCAGAAAGAGGATTGATAAAAAGAAAATGTGACTCTAGAAAGAAAACATTTTTGGATAGGGATTTTTGTCTGGAAAAGAATTCAAGTAAAATGTACCCATTTTTTATGTGTGAATGGCTTAAAAAAAGCAAAGGTCTACTCCTAGACTCCAATATGTGTTTATGAGGAATCTATATACATGCATAAACTAAACTACTAAAAAACTCTAAGGAAATTATAATCATGAAGTTTTTGGTATAAGAATTCAAAAGGAAATTTACTCTTCAAAATAGACAAAAGAGTAAGATTAATCAAATACATTGCATGTTACACACAATGACCCTAATAAACAAAAGGAATTTGTGATTAGAATCTTAGAGCTCTTGTTACATGAAGAATATGCTGATATTTCCTTTTTGCTATGCTATTTTGCTTAGGAGTATAAGGACCAGTGTTTGATGAATTATTCATTTAGATTGATAGAAAGCTTTGAGTTGAAATTTAAAACAATTATCTAATCTCAAATTTTTAACTATTTTACTAAACTATGTTTGTGAAACCCCAGTCGAAACCAATCTTAGAGTAAGGGGGTTGGGATGCATATCATATTTTATTGCATGTTTAAATATATTTTTATATAATTTTATATGCTTTGGATTTGTGTGTTATAGTCTCGAGGGCTTAATTATGTTCATTAAGTAAAAATGGCAAAATGGTAATTTTTGCTTGAAGTGAAAATAGAGAGATAGCTTGAGGATTAAATAGGAAAAATATTTTAGAGAGAAAATAAGAGCAAGAGTCGTTGTGGTTTAGTGGTTAGAGCTTTGGAATTAATTCTTGAGGTCTTGGGTTCAAATTCCATCATTGGAGCTTTAGCATGATTAAATTTTATGTTTGCTTGGGAAGGTTGTATTTTTGGCCTTAGGTGCTTTAGAGTAGAGTAGAGGTGTTGTCTTAGGAGAGACATAATAGGACTACCCTAATCCATATTCTTGTATCATACAAAAATTCCTAAGGGAATTTATCCCTTCTTAATCCTTAATTTTTCCTACTTCTCAATTCATTAAGTTGGTCAATTTGTTCTAGCCAATTTCATTCTAGAAAATTCAGTAAAGTACTGTGGTTTTGAAGGTTCAAAATGTCTAAGGGAAAGACATCTTATGATCCGAAAATGTAGAAGAGATGGGGAAGGTTCCAAGAGAATTAATTCCCCTAGTGAACCTTCAAATCTTCACTCTAGCTATGCACATTTCCTTCATGTAATGATCTGAAATTTTTTCAGCTTCTTGTGCATGCAAGGTGTCAAAATTCTCAGCCATTATTCCCTCCCAAATGCTGTCAGAAAATGGCCCTTTTGATCAACTTGAAATCTAAAATTTACTGGCCAATTTCGGACTGCACAAATGCTGTGCAAAACCAGAAAATTTTCTGGGTAAAATCGTAGCATTTATGAGCTTAAACCAAGCTATTTTCTTTCAATTTCCTCCCAACTCCTTAGCCACGTTTTTCCTCCATGAAGAAGGCTGGAAACCAGCCTTAAAAGACCTCTGAATGCTCCTTTAAACTCTCTGCAATCTGACTAGAAAATTGCAGCAAAAGCTGACCAGAAAAATTTCAGCACTTGCGAAATCTGTACAGGATTTTCTGTCCAGCTTTGTTTCCTATTCCAGCCCTGGTCGAAACTTCATTCTTTTTCTGCACAAACCTTTCTTGAACAGCCATGAACTGAACCCCATTGTCTTCCCCAAGCTTCTGCATGAAAACCAGTCATGGCTGCCCTGAAATATCTCCAATAAATTACTCCAATCATGCCTTGATTGGATACCAAAATTTCAACAATCCTAATTTAGAAAACTTCCATAAAATAACCCTTAAACAACAAGACATTTCCTTCACCATTGCACCCCCTCTTTTTGGCCACCATTAGCCTTCTTCAACTAGCTTTCATTCAACTAAATCACTGAGCAATCAGTCAGCCATTACAACTCCAAAAAGCTCTTCATTGATCAAAGATATTTTTGCTATATTTTGTTTCCAAATTTGATTTCCAAAAATATTCTTTTAGGATTTCAACAACCAGCCTTTCCTTTTCCTTTCAAACCAGAAAAATCATCTATCTAAACTACCCAACCAATTCGGCCACTGCACATACATAGAATTTCAGCAGCTTCAAACCAAAATCCCTCCATTCTCTTCAACCTTCAAGCACACATAGAATACCAAGAACACCTACTCACTTCTCTTGCCTAATACCTCTCTAAACCACTTCACTCTTCTTCAAAAAAATTCTAGAATTTATCTACTCACTGTTGTGAGTCCATCCATACCATTTTTAACATCAAACTCCAAAATCCAACTCTATCTTTTGGATAAAAAATCAGTATTTTTGTGAAGGCTCAAGAAAACCTTCAAGGTAAGTTTGTTCAATCAACTTCATCTTCACTAATTTTCAATCTCTAATGAATATATATGTGTATAAGCATGCTAATGGACGCTTTTCTTCTCTTATCTCTCTCTCTCTCTCTCTCTCTTGGCCGAATACCCTCTCCCTCTTGGCCGAATGAATTCTTCACCAATGGCCATGCTTTCTTCATTTCTCTTGGACGGATCTAGTCATCTAAGGGTTGAGATCCATTCGAAACTCCTTCAAGGTACTCATCAATTAAGTAAGCCTTTTCAATCCTCATTTTTAATTCCAGATTCACGTCTCTAGGATGATATTAGTAGAAGATGGATTATGAATAAGATTTGAGCATGTATTGTTGTGATGAGTTGAGATTGAAGCATGAATAAATATGTGTATATGATGGAGATGGATTTATGCATGAGTTGGTTATCTTGGTTGATTATATGGTGTTTTTAGGGTTTAATGCATGTCTTCATGTCATAAGTAGTATTTGTGATCAAGTATGTTAGAGATTATGTCACCTATGGTGAATAGGATTTATATTCATGTATGATTGTTAAAGCCATGATTATGGTTATGCTAGTAGAGGTTGGATCATGCCTTGGTAAATTTAGACCTATAATTTTATTCATGATTTAGATGAGTTGATGAATTGAAGTGGAGTATATGTTCATGATTGTAGTTAGCAATAGAAATATGATCATGATCTAATTGTCCCTAAGCTAATTTTATTTCATTAATAAAATATTTAATATTATAATTTTTGCTAGTAAGGTAGACTTGGATTATTATATATAATAAGGATATTTAAGTCAAATAAATGATAGCTTTTATTTCAAGAAATAAAATATATAGATATTATATATAATAATAATATCAAATAAAGCCTTTTATATAAATAATCATAATAAGTAAAATATTAATTTTGTAAGTCTTATATTCATAAATATCATTAAAATTTATTATCTTTCAATTATTATCTTTTAATCAAAACCTATTAAAATTTATTTAGTATCTTTCAATCAAGACCCATTAAAATTTATTTTCAACTAATTTTAGTTATCAATTATTTTTAAACAATTAATTATTAATAAATCATTATTTTATCTAATACCACCTAGGTCTCTTCATCAAATAAACTCTAAATTATTCTTAACAAGATTTAAACCTTCAACTTATTAGTACCTATTTTTCAAAACACTAATTGTTTTAAATATCAAATTAGACTTAGCTTATAAACCCTTTTTATTTATTATTTGGCCTTAAAGCTTGGGACACTAGGATCATGGTAGTAGTGAGTTGAGCTAGCTTTATTTGTGAAAGTGGATTTTAGCTTGAGATTAATTATGGCTTGTATTTACCCCAGGCGAGGTTAGGTCAGCTGTTGAAGACCTTTATTTTATCTCAAGCTAAGGATCAGGAAAGCTCCTGCATAAAATCTGTTTGATGCAAAATATTTACTATGGCAAGCCAAATGTAGAGTACATGGACACTCATTTCGGTAAAGGCAATTGAGGATTGACTCCTTACTTATTTCAGTCAAATAAATTATTTGAAAATCAATAAGCAGATTTACTCAAAGTTAAAACCTTTCTAAAATTGATTTTAACAAAGGCTTTGGAAACCCTTAATTGTCATTTTCAAGTGGAACTATATTTTGTTCCTTTTCCCCCCAAGTGGGGTAAGTTACGTTGAGTACTCAATAAGGGTGGACTGCTAGGACTAGTCTTTGAAGGGTTAGGGTGAGTCTCTCAGTAGGTGGCCACCTCTGAGGGGCAAGTCCTCCCCGGATAGGATATCAGTCCAGTAGGTCGTGCCGGTCCAAGCTAGCAGTTTTTTTTAGTCAAGTGACTGTGTGTTGTCGGAATGGACAACCGGTTGTTGTTTGGGTATAGAAAAAGATGAGTATCTTACCCGGTAGGCCAATCACCTACCTTTTGTCAGTCTGCACAAAGTGTCGGCCTTCTGACCGGTTATGGGGCCAACGTGTGGTAACCCATGATCATTTCTTTTGAGTGATTGATTTTATTGATTATGTATAGTTGGAAAAGCTAAAACACCACTCTTGATTTTGACTAATGTTTATTACTTGCTAGTATTTCTCTTATAAAGATTTATACTTTGCATTCACGAACTGTTTTCACTGGACACTCAAAGCATACACGGACTTGCTGAGATTTTTGTCTCATCACCTTTTTTACCATGATTTCAGGTCGATCCTGCTATGGGGATGAGTAGCTAGATATTACCTGCCTTGGAAGATTTTTTTGATATTTAATTTGTGTAATGCTTTGGGGAGTTGAGAGTGGATAATTTTATTATGGATTTGATTTTGGAATTCGTGGATTCATTCTTGGGTTGTAATAAATTTTAAGTTAAAGTATTATTTTTATTCCGCTATTTTGATTGTGTGATCTAGTTATAAAGACCCCTTATCATTTGGATGGGGCGACATCTCCGGCCCTGGTGGGCCTAGTTAGTGGGGTGTTACAATGTTTCAATATAAGTAACAAAATTTTAGATCTAAACTTAACTTCATACTTTCATTTGATCAAGAAAACCTAAGTAAACTTGTTGTGATAATCTACTATGGTTAGGAAGTATTTATGAACATAAATGGTAACAATATTAAAAGGTTTCTAACTATCAACATGAATCAAATCAAAGACTAAACTTGATACACTATTATGCACAGAAAATAATAGCTTATATTGTTTTGCAATAGGACAAATGGAACAGAATGCATTAGAAGATGGCAAAGTAATATAAGCATTTGATTTATGTAACTCTAATAAACTTTTAAAAGAAAGTTACCTTAGTCTAAAATGCCATAGCAAAGATTGATCATTGAAGCTTCTATTGTAAAGCACACAAGCTGTGGATGAAGGAAAAGTTGATTGAGAAAAATCAAAGTAATATAGTCTAAAGGAATCTCTAGCTAATCCAATCATCTATCCTTGATGAGGATTTTAAAGAAAATAAGAATTCTACTTGAATATGACATTACATTTAAGTTTCTAAATAAGTTTGCTCAGTGAGATCTAATTAAAGGAAAACCTATGGACAAATAGATTATTATAAAGAGTGATGAAAGTGAAGGGATTGTGGTTCAAACCAAAGCGAAATAAACACAGTGGAAGTTTAAAAAATTTTACCTTTTCTTCTTGGAATAACCGAAGAGTGTGTAGGTTGAGGTTGAACGGACTGATGAGCTTCGAGCATTCTACTTGATGATTTTGGCTCAAATCCCGCCAATATTCTACTCTGGCACATTAAAGTTTGATCTTTCAATCTTTCAGAATATGACTCTACTTGCTTCTAGCCGATAAAAGCTAAGGGCTTAGGATCTTTCTCTCTAAATTCTATTAACAAAAAGCCAAGAGAAAACAACTTAACTACAAGAAAGCTAAAAGCTTTTCTATAGGGGAGAGAAAATGGCGAGAAGGAGAGGGAGAGTGAGAGAGGCAAACAAGAGAAAGTGAGGAATCACCTTATGGTTTTTCTGATCAATAATGATAGTTAATTGATTATCCAAGAAAACATAAATCCCAACCAAAACCTACATCCCATAAAAAGTGGCTAGCTAGGGCTTCATGAGGTCCTAGCCAGCCTTTCTAAGGCCCTTCACTGGCCAGTCCTAGCCCATTATTTCTTGTACTCCTTTCCATGCTATTAGGTTAGGTTTTATTTATTTATTTTATCCTAGACCAGAACAAACTCAAAAAATAAATAATTAAGAAACCTAATTGGACTAGGTCTATTTCTCTTACTTTTTTGGTTCATATTAAGCTAACTTTAATTATTCAATCTGCGCTCAGGCCCTGAATAATTAATTAATCAATAAACAAGACTTTTATTAGTTCTCTCTTAGGCTTTTCATTTTATTTCAACCAAATAAATCAAGCTTACTAAATAAAATAAACTCTCTTTATTTAAGATTATTTTCTATGCCCAAAAATTAATCAAGTTTTACAGGATATTCCAAGGATCAAAGGACACATCTTCATTGGCTACTAAAATGATCAAAATACCCTTACCATATAAATAATTGTATTTTATTTTTTAAATATTTTCTACTATCAACATAAGGAAATATTGACTCCAAAGACAATGCTACACTTAGCAATGTCTCTGACTTATAGGTGTTACAACTAAAATATCTTTCTACATAACATATGTTATAAAAAGAGAAAATAGCGTACTGACACTCTCTAAATAGCTTTCTATCATCCTTAGACCTCTAGTTTGATGATATATGATTTCCTAGAATATTTCTTCTTTACCAGAGAGTTACTTTTAAGCAAACATCTAGGTCATGTTCCCAAGACTTTGGATCTATAGACCATCCAGACAGTCATAAGGGGCGATATCTCCAGCTAAGAGCACATAATCCATCTTGTATAAATTTATTTTAACTAACTGATCACGTATACCCAACATATAAGTATATCGGTCCTACAATAGAACCTCACCTATAATATATCAAAGTATATACTTACAGTTTCGCCAAACCACCAACCCATACTCAAACCATAAGATATTAATCCACGCTTTAATAGTAGTAGTATGGATATCTCTCATTTTAATACTTTTAGAAACTACTATTAGAGGTCTAATTCTACGTATTCTAAATACGCTTATGCTATGGAGTAAGAGGACTGCTCACTTATTAAAAGTAAGCCATTCCCCATTTGAAATTCATAATATAATAACCTTGTCTTGATGAGATTCATATTCTTATAAACTATTTAAGAACAATTAGTTTATATATTAAGCAACTCATGATCCACATCTTACTGTGAAAGACTTCCATTCAAATAGACTTAATTTATAAAGTTTTGAGAGTTGGGGGGTGAATTACCTATTGGGGGGACTAAAATATATATAAAAAATAACTTGAAATAGCTGTTGGGAGGTAAAATGCAAAAGAAAAGTTTGAGAGCCGTTAGGCAACGATCCATGGGTCCATGAACAGTTTGTGGACCCAACCGGGTTGGCCTATAGTAGGCCAAGGATTTTACCCCCTGGCCCAGTACGAACTAGCCAACTAGGCCGGCTTGCCTAATAATGGCCCGACCGACTGCTATCCCGAACCAACCAGTGGGATCGGTGGGCCGACCCAACCCAATTGCTATTATTATGCATGACTTTAACTACAATACTTAGTGGCAATTAATAGAAACATTTTGTATAAGATAAGAGGTAGTAAAGTATTCCATAGTGCAGCACATATGATTTTTAGCACTTGAATCTAAAATCCGATTTGAACAATGAATATTTATACGTTAAGCTAATTGAGAAGGGACTAAAAAATTAGTTGTTAGGGTGGTAGCCTGCTAATTAATTGATGGTGTGGAGTTAGTGATATTGACATTAAGTGTAATATAAGGTGATTAAATTAGATTTAGCAAGTGTTGATACTGTTCGTATATAACAAAGTTTGATGCAACTAAACCAGTAGAATGAGTATAAGTCCCAGCAACTTGATTACTAACAATAGACGTTCCAACATAAGCATTCCCATTGGGTTGATTCACCACATTGTTCACATGGACCACAACATTTGCTTGAAGCATGAAACCACTTTGATTTATGTTGTTTTTAGGCTTATATCTAAGGGGAAACCCATGCTTCCTATAACATCTATCTATAGTGTGTCCTTACATTCCACAAAAAATATAGCACATCAACGCTTTGTGCTGATTATTGAATTTCTTAAAATTATGATCTACTTGATTGTTAGAAATGGCCATACTTCTTCCATTTATATTCCTATTAAGAAGTCTTGATTGATAGTTCATGTGTCTTCTACTCAAACTTCCATTAAACAATCTAGATTGATCAATAATAGCATTTTTAGTAGCAAAAACTTGAGGATTAATGCATATTGACATGTCAATAAGGGCTGCAATGTTGAATACGACACACCAACACGATACGAAAATGACACGATTATAGTAGGTTAAGGTTGGAATTTTGTGAGTTTGAGTCAAAACGGATCGACTCGTTGAGCTTTAAACGGGTTCGGGTCATAAATGGCCTGTTTTGACCCGCCAACCCGTTTATAGTTTTTTTTTTTCACAAAAAGTCCAAAAAACTCTACCCTAGCGTTAAAAGAGTGTGTGAAACACTGAAACCTATCTCCATTATTTTCTTATATTTGTTTCTGTTTAGCACGCCGCCGTTGCCTCTCACTCTCTTCTCTGTCAGCACTTTGGCGGCCTTCGCCACCCCTACTGACCAGCAGCTCCCTCCTCTCATGCGTGACTTCAACTGGAAAGGAAAGGAGCTCAGTGGTAGAGCTTCCACGATTGACTTCCTAAGGTAACTACTCTCTTAAGTTATCTGCATCTGCATTAGCTTTAATCACCTTATCTGCAGACAAACAGATTTGTTTGCCTTAATTGATCGGGTTTTAGTGAACATCTATGTTTCTGCCTAACTCTACTTAGTTACATATGCGTATGTTGATATCAATATCAAATGGATTGTTTGGAAACTGGAAAAGCACTTAGAACAAAGCTGATGTAATATTGCATTTGGAAGTAAATTTATCTGTTTTGGGATAAAGTGAAAAGCAGAAAATAGTATGGTAGCAAGTAGAGAGAACACTATATTTTTGCCCTAATTTTCATTGAAGTTGCACCACTTGGTCCACTTATGATATAGGTTCATATTTGTATGAGGTTGTAATAAAGGTGTGTGGGATATTTTCTCATAAGATTCTTTCCCTTGACAACATAGTTTATATCTCTTTTGCAAGATTAGGCAACTTGTCTATGTAGTTTCCTACTTAGACTTGAAAAGTGATCCAAACAAGTTGCAATAAATGTTGTGCATATTTGTTACAACTGATTGCCGATGCAAATCCACTTGGTTTAGTTGAAAAGGAGAAACTTTATTTGTTTGATGTCACTCCCTACTACATTAGCTGAATTGTAGATAAACTAGAAAGCCAGGATTTTGAGACTGAAAGTGTTTAGGTTTTGACAATGCCTATGCTTCTTACTGTTGCTATTGATTTTTTGTAGGATTAGCTGCCTGCATTCTTCTCCCACTGTAGTTATGCAGGTTAAGAAAACTGTCACATAAATTTTTTAGTTAAGGTTTAAATGGGTTTGGGAATGATGGATTTTGGTTTCCTTTATCCTTGCTGAAGTCTGCAATCTGCAATAGTTCCATTGTGGGTTGGATTGGGACCTGCAAGAGGAATATTGACAATGAGCACTTGGGTGTCCTTAAGCCTCTTCAAAGACACTTCTTTTGTTTAAATACATTTTTATAATATTAAAATAACTAAGATACTCGAAAAAACTTGAGTTTGGCAATTGAAATACTCCTTCCTTTTTGTTTATTGTTATCTAATATTTATTTGATAAAAGTAAGCAACATCTATCAATGTTTAAGGATCCCACTTCCAATCACATGCATGCACCATGTATTTCTCTAAACTATATATAGTTCCTTGGTTTTGCTTTATCATTGTCCTATTTGATAGTCTAAAATGTAAAGAAATCTATCAACAGTGGAAGTGAAAGCAAACTGATAACCAAATCTAACATGATTTATTAGAAAATATTAATAAAAGGCACCATTGCTCCTTGATCACCCAAATTTAATGCTCCAACAGAAATGATGAAGATTCACAGAACTTAATGCTCCTCACCAGTTGTAAGTCTCATTCAAAAAAAAAAAAAAAGAGAAAATTTATAGCTAATGACTGATTTATCCATTTTTAACTCGGGGGACATCCTTTTATAAGAGACTTCCTACTAGCAAGATTCAAGCTCTATACTCCAACTTTCTTGGAAGTCAAGGTGTCTTGGGCACCAAATTTGATCCTTTTGAATGAATGTATTCAAGTCCTTTGGGAAGGGGAGGAGTGCAGGTAAGAGAAAAGAGATTAGGATGTTTCTCAATTTCTCAAGCATCCATGGTAGGGGGAAATATTTTAGTTTTCTTACATCTAAATTTGGACTTGTAAATTGATCCATAACAACTTGACAACTCATATCTATTTGAATTCCCGGACTTTAAGAATATGTTAATGAAACTTATGAAAAGATCAGTATTGACACAACTGACATGATTTGGATATTTTGACCATATAATACTGATGCGAAGTCATACAAAGTTATTTGTTGCATGATACAACTAGCCACAACCTTTGTTATTTGCTTCATTTTCTCAATAAGGGATGGGGTTCCACTGACAATTGCTAAGTTCGTTTAAAACTGACTATATTGGTTTTTTGCCATAACCAACTTTTCTTTTGCAAAATAATGAATTGAATAAAAGCAAAGGCTCTCCTAAATTCCCAACAAAAGTACCAGAATGGTGTTTTAGGGAGAAGTTACCGAGTTGCAATTCTTGGAGGACACCCCAAGTGGACTCCACACAAATGTCACAATTAACTTATCATAAAGTTTCTTTCCACTTTCTTCTGATTTAAGTAGGACTTTAACTTGGTGCACATGGTTTTGTGGCTAATTGAATAAAATTTCATGCCTCCTATTAATTTAATCTTACTCACCTCAACATATATATCCAAAAAATCCCGTACTTATATCGCCAGTAGGAAAACCTATAGCTATTATATTCTCAGTGATGTATGTCATATCCAAGTCAAATCAACCTTCCTAAAACAAGCAGAACAAGTCAGTCATACACCAAGACAAGAACATTATGTATAGATATTAAAAGATGCATTCAGTAATCATCTAGAAAGGAGGGCAGTATGGTTAGAGAGAAAATATTTCACAATGTCCAAGAACAGTACTATCCAGAGTGTGAGAATTTTTTGAACAATATGAGTAGCACATTAGACTGAAATGTAAGACCAGCCGAGCCTTTACTTGCACAGCCTTCACAGCATTCTTGGGAGAATCAACAATTCCTTTTGTAAGTGTCCCAATAAAACCAGACTGTGTTGTTTGCGCCGTTAGTGAAGTTCCATCAGATCAAAAGGTTGCTTTGTTGTAGTTTTTTAGTACTTTTCTTGCTTGGGGATTTCTCATCCTCTTTCTTGTAATCTTTTCATTAGTATAACTTCATTTTTTGTCCAAAAGTGCTCCAATTAATCTATTTATTTTTTTAGTTCTACTTCTATAAAAGGTAAAATGTATTTGTTTTTCCAGTACTGCTTTCTGATAGAGGTTAAATTAGTCATATATTTCTTAGTTATTTGAGGCTAAATTAAGACACTTTTTATACAATAACTAGTTATATTCTTTCCTATTTAATATGTTCCTTAAAAAAATACTTTTCTGTAATTTTATACAAAAATAAGAGAAATTTAAAGCTAATTGTGTAATTTCCAGCACAAAACCAGCACCAGTCCAAGAAGGTAGAGTCGGCGCCGGTTAGCTACTGGCATAGCAGAGGAAGGCAGAGGAATTGATGGAACAAAGCAATTGCAATTGAAAAGATGGAAAGGAAAAGGATGTAATTGGCACTAAAGGACAAAAGAAATATATTAGGTGAAACAAGAGGAAAAAGGAGAAAAATAGCTGAAAAAGCCATGGCTCAATTACAAAGTAAAAGACAGATTTCGGTTAGCCAATGAAACAAAAGCAAGAAAAGAAAGAATTGATTTCGGTGGGTCCTGGACAAAAGCAAAGTCAACAATTTCGGCAACAGCATAAAAAAAAAAACAAGATTTCGGTAGGCTTGGCTGTGCAGCGAGCTGATGCAACAAACAAAAGAAAGAAATCAATTCGGTGGCTTAAGAGGTAAGGAAAGTGCGGCTCAATTGAGCCGACGCAACAACATAAAAAGGCAAGGTAATTCGTCAACAAGGAAAGGCGGCTTGGTTGTTGGCTCAGCGAGCCGATTGCAACAACAATACTCCTCGACTAGACAATTCCATTTGGCTCAGTGATGGCTTAACAACAATGGGAACTCAGCATTCAGCAAATCTCGACGTCTTGGGCAGATTTCTTTGGCTCAAATTGAAGCTAATTTTAGTCAATTACAATTCCACAAGAATTGTGCTCCAGCACAACACGACAAAGGAAGATTTCCAATTTCACAACTTCAAAAGTCAAAGGCCGTGGACTCTTTAATTTGTATTTAGATTTTATTAATTCTTTTTGGCTTTAGATTTTTAGGTAATTACTTCTTCTTTACTTAGGACTCTTTTAGGAATTTTGTAAACCTATAAATTAAGGCTATTTACCTTAGAAAAATGAGGTGCACAATGTAGAGACTTAGATATATTTTAAAGTACATCACCAATATTTTCTCGAGAAAAATAATTCAAAGAGGATTGTACAAGAGAGTTTATGAAGGAAGAAGAAGGAGGTTTGTCTATGAGTGCTTTCTTTTACTTTTGTTTTCTTTTTCTTGAATAATGATGTATTAATTGTTTATTGTAATTTGACATTATTTTAAGTATTCATGATTTTTAGAGTTACTTTGATCTTTTGATTAATTGATTATTATTCTTGGTATTTAATTACTTATGCTTATTACGAGATTAGTTGGTTGTTTCTTTCTATTAATTTGCTTGAAAAAGGGGTTGATGGTGGTTTTAATTCATTAATTTCATATTTGTTGTCTTTTAACTTGCTTAAAAAATAGGTTAATTGATGTCTGCCAGAATATGGATTCATTGGTTAATTTCATGTTTTATGTTTGCCAGAATATGGAGATTTAATCAAGGATTGTGTGTAATGCATCTTTTGAGTGAATTAGTTGAGACAGAATATATAATGCTAATTTGTCTAGAAGATAGTGATTTCATGGATTGAAAAAGACATGAATCTATCTTAATCCTTCATGATGCCAAGAGAATGATTAGTTATGATAATGATTGGGTACTTTAAGATCATATTTGTCAAAATAATGGTTTAAGTTATATAATTCTCCATCATTGACATGTATATATTCTTTTATTTTATTTTATTTTTATTATTTTTCACTTTATTAAGTCGGTTAAATAATGAAATAAAAGTGATTAATGCATACTTATTCCTGGAGGATCAACACTCGTTTGAACCCTATACTATACTTAATGATGAGTACGCTTGCTCATATGTGTAATTTAGAGTTACGTTTTAATTTAAACTTGATTGGGAATGTGCTTATTTTTATATGATTTTTTATACCCAAATTTAGACACATCATTTTCTGTCTAGATAATTTAGTATCTTTCCTTTCCTTAAAGGATTATCACCATAAACGCAATAAATCATGATCATCACAAGAATCAGTAGGCCCATTTGGAATTTGAGAAACTTACTGGTTTTTATCTGAGTTTAAGAGCATAGAAATCATTCCTTAAATGTGGTAGTTGCATATCCTTTGTTTTTTCATTTGCATGTGAGCTATTTACATATTTTCTAGAGAAATGGAACTGGAAAGTGGGTAAAACCATTGATAAATGACTCACATCTCTTTTATTTTATGTATGTGCCCATCTTAAATATGCAAGGCATATGTCAACAACAGAGTTCAGCTAAATGTTGTCTTTAAATTTCACATGCTCTATTTATGAATCCTTTTAAGAGTTCGGCTTGTCAACTTTATCCCCCTTCCATACCTATTTGTACTTTCTATGATTTTGCTATATGGAATATATAATTGCAGCATTGTTAGCATGCTTGAGGTTAATTATGTCTTTTTCACTAATTGTAGAGATGGATACACTGTTACCTCCACCACAAATTGATGAATTGCAGATGAACTTGAAGGTGATATAGATGATGAAAGTGTTGAGATGGTCGGAAATGACAACAGAGAGGGTGCAAATTCAAAGGATTCTTCTATCACTCAAACAAGGAAGAAACGTAAAAGAAAGCTCATAAGTAATGTTTGGCAATACTTTGACCTACTACCAATTGGTGAAGATGGAAAAGAAAGATGCAAGTATAAGAATTGTGGCCAAACATATCTTTCAGCTAGCAAATATGGGACAGGTAACTTGAAAAGCATATTAAGAAATGTCCTAGGATTGATTCAAAGGATATAGGACAAATGTTCATTGAATCTAGTAGTGGCAGCATGAATACTAGATTTAGGAGATTCTGTCAAGCAAAGTTTAGGGAGTTGTTGATTAATGCTGTGATACAACATGATTTGCCTTTATCTTTTGTGGAATATGAGGGCATTAGGGCTGTATTTTCCTATTTAAAGCCAGATGTGTCTCATATTAGTAGGAATACTATGAGGTAAGATATTAAAAATATGCATGCTGATTATATTGCCAAGATAACTTTTCAACTTAAACAATATCCCAATAGAATTTGCTTGACTTCTGATTGTTGGACTTTGATAGCTATAGATGGATATATGACTTTGACTGCACATTTTATTGACAAGAATTGCGTATTACATAAAAAGATTTTGAATTTTTCATACATGCCTCCACTTCATTTTGGTGTTGCATTAACTGGAAAAATTTATAGTTTGGTTGCTAGTTGGGGAATTGAGAAGAGGTTATTTTCTATAATTTTAGATAATGCTTCTACCAACAATTCATGTGTTGAGCTTTTAAAATATCAGTTGAATTTGCAAAGATGTTTGTTGGACTTTGGTTCTTTATTTCGTGTAAGATGTTGTGCCCATATTCTCAATTTAATTGTAAAAGAAGGGTTGAAAGAAATTGATGAATCAGTTGAGAAGGTAAGAGAGTCTGTGAAGTATGTAAAAGGGTCATCAACAAGAAAGTAAAAGTTTTTAGAGTGTGTGCCACACACATTTCTTGAATCCAAAAAATCTCTTAAGCAAGACGTTCCTATAAGATGGAATTGCACATATGAGATGCTTGCTAGTGCACTTTACTATAAGCTTGCTTTCTGTTATTTGCAATTGAGTGACTTTAATTTCAAGCATAACCCTTTTGAAGAAGAATGGAGTTAAGTGGAGAAAATATGTGGTTTCTTGAAATTGTTTTATGATGCAACAAATGCATTTTCTAGTGCGAAGAGACCTACTTCCAATCTCTATTTTCCCCATATGTTTATGATTCAGTTGAGGTTGACAAAAGAAATTAAAAGTTCTGATGCCTACTTGAAGAGAATTGCAATTGGCATGTATTCGAAGTTTGATAAGTATTGGAAAGAGTTCAGCCCACTTTTGGCCATTGCTGTTGTGTTTGATCCTTGGTATAAAATGCAATTTGTTGAATTTAGCTATAGGAAACTTTATGGTATTGATGGTCAAGTGGAGTGCTCAGAACTTAAATCTAAACTTTTCTCAATCTTTGAAGCATACAAGACTAATCTTTCTTCTATTTCTGGAGTATCTGGCACTGTATCTCAAGGACAATCAAATTCAACCTCTACTAAAGAGAAAGATAGTGTAGAAAGTTCAAGTGTTTTACAGGTTATTTCTTTTACTCATTAATTTTTTATAAGTCTAATATATTTTATAATTATAATTTATATTATAATGTTAACATATAATTTAATTTATGCTTTCTAATTCTATTTTTAATTTTTAAAATAGGAGTTTGATGATTTTGAAAGTGAAGAGATCATGAAGTATATGCAGAAATCTGAGTTGGAGTTGTATTTAGAAGAGCCAATGGTTGATAGAACAGTTAAGCTTGATGTTTTATCTTATTGGAAGGCTCATTAGTATAGATATCCTTTGCTAACTCAAAGGGTTTGAGATATGCTTACCGTTCCTGCCTTTACAGTTGCTTCTGAGTCTGCATTTAGTAGTGGTGGTAGAGTTCTTGACCAATTTAGAAGTTCTTTGTCACCTAATCTTGTTGAGTCTTTGATTTGTTCTAAGGATTGAATTTATGGAGGTAAAAAATTTTTTAGACTATATTTTTAGATAAAATTTATAATACTTGTTTGTTTAAATTTATTGCAGAAGCACTTGCTGAAAAGTTAAATGTGGATGAAGTTATTCAAAATGTCATGGATTTGAACATCAATAAGGAGACACCTACTAAGAAGAACATTGTCAATGTTGTTCGAAATTTGTTAAATTTTCAATGTATTAAGTAAATTGGATGTTTAAATTTTTTATATTAAATCTTATGAATTTATTCACATATCTAGATGTTTAATTAGATAATTTATTATTTTATTGGCTATTTAAGATTTTATGAACTGTTCTATTGGTTATTTTAATTTTATATAGTTTGATTTATTTTTTAAAAAATTTTAATGTAATGGATAGACAGGTTTAATAGATATTCAGGTTGGCGGGTTTAGTAGGTATTCGGGTTGACAGGTTGGCGGATTTAGTAATTATTTATTTATTTTCGTATCTAATCGTATCGTGTCGTGTCAATCCGTTTATTTTCGTGTCGTATTCGTATTATAAAATTAGACACGTTTATTAATCGTGTTGTGTTCGGATTAACTTGTCATGTGTAATTACTCCAGGTTGACACGACCCGCCAACCTGAATATGACACGATTGCCACCCCTACATGTCAAGATATGTAGCAATATATTAACTATTCTCCCATGCATGGAAACCATGGAAAAGGTTTGGTTTACAGTAGGAAAAGGTTAAGTCAAAAGTACTATAATTTCATTCCATCGAACTTCTCTCTAAGGCCTTTCATAAAATAGATAACAAAGTTTGCATCATTAGTGGCTTTAATTGCTAGAAGTGCAGGGCAATTACCTTTAGGCTTATATTTATAGTTAGAAAGGGACTCAAAGTCAATAATTCTTCCCAAATGATTCTTATATTGGTGTAATTTTCATTTACCATGGATGAACCTTGTTTCAAATTATAGATGTCCTGTAAATAAAAAATTCTAAAAAAAAAAATCCCTTGAGAAAACCTCTCACAAAGATTTGTCCAAACATCATATGTTGTATCAATTCAAATCACACCCTAAGCAATTGAAGGAAGAGCGAACATTTAGAATCCATGATATTATTACATATTTCCCATATTGCATAAGATTGATCTCTCCCATCTTTTACCTTAATCTTTTTATTAACAAAACTATGTTTGTTCTTTGAAATCAAAGAAATCCTCATGACTCTACACTATTTGTTGGGCCAAATATGTCCAGCCCATTTGGTGGACAAAAATAAAACAAATCAAAGCCCACAAAACTAAACAATAACATAACAAAATAAAAAAAAAAAAAAGTAGTGTGACGGCATTTTGTGCGGCAATTTCATTGAGAAAGCGGCAGACAGTAAGGAAGAAGCAAGAGCTTCTTCAAGTTTTGATCCTCAATTTGGATGGTCATTCGGAGTCCGATTGAGACGAAATTTGGTTCTACGTGATCCTCTCAACAAGATCTACAAATCTAACGATTTAGATTTCGATTTTGATAACATCTTTCCAAACTCAATTCTTGTTTAGTTGTAGCTTTGGGAGAAAATATTGATATATTATTAGTGTGCCTCTAGTGTTATCTAGAGAAGACTTTGTATTACCCATTATTGTTGATAGTGGAAGTTTTACTGGATTAGGTCCCGTGGTTTTTCCCATATTGAGTTTTCCACGTTAAAAATCTTAGTGTCTCGTATTCTTTACTTTGGTGCTTTCTTTTACCTACTGGCATTACTTAATTGGTATCTTTGGTTTATTCCTATTTTTTATTGGCACTCGGAGAAATAGTTTTGATCTTAAATATAATTGTGATTTGGGTAAAACCTGATATTTTGCTCTCTTTTAGTTTATTTCCCAACACTAATGGTGATAGTCTTTCTCATTTAAAGCCTGTGGAACTAGCACCAACGAGGGACATTCACTTGGATGAAGATAATAGGGACTAGAAAATGATATTTCTGGATTTTCCATGTTGTAGATTGCAAATCAAGTGAACTCTTGTTAACAAATCAAAGGAAAACACAGATAAATCCCAAAAAAAAAAAAGAAAAAAAGAAGATGATCTGAAGTTGAATGGAAGAAATCACTAGATTAAATTGATCATAAATTAAAGGAAGAGAAAACTCCTCAACCAAGAAGTTCAACTTGAAAACAACTGGAAAGGTTAGTAATTATTCATTTGACAATTCTCTCAATCACCTTGTGATCAAACATTTGATTTATCCTTTCTCTAAGGAACAATTGATATGCTCCGATACCCTATTGAAAACGTAGAAAGCAATGAGAAGAAAAAAAAGCCAAAAGTGAACAAGCTTGATGGAGAATTCTGGAGAGATGGTATTCTCATTTTTCTAACAAATGCTATATACAAAGTTTATATGCTCGAACTATGGACCTAAAAAACTATCAACTGCATTTGTTATTTAAAAATACATTATAGTTGAATTCTGGTTGGAAAAGTCAAAACTAATTTTGGAGGGAAAAGTATTCAGAAGAGCTGTTGAAGATATTTGATGCTCCGACTATCTGAGAACATCAAGTAATGGTTGTTGCTGTTTCAATAGGTCTGTTGCACCATCTTGCTCTTATTGTAAATTTTTAACAATTATCAAAGTGGACTCTTAGGTCTGTTTCATGCAGATTACTAATACTGATACAATTTAAAGATTTAAAAGTCTCTGATTACATTAGTACTGGAAGGGAGCCATTCTGACAAAGTGGGATAGAAGGGAGGAAGGTAGGAGCAGAGGGTAGTTATATTTTAAAGGAGGTGGGTTGGTTGATGGCTAGGGCAGTTAGGTGGTGCATGGAAATTTTCAAAAGGGATATAGAACAAAAGTACTGGAATGGAAGTGGCAAGTTTAAGGGGTGGCAGCATTGTTTTGCAAATAGAGTGCTCTGGGCGGGGAGGTGGAGAGAGGGAGGAGTGGAGATAGTTAGAAGAAGAGGAAGAAGAAAGAGAAGAAGAGGATATTACAAGAGAGAGGGAGGAGTGATAGGTTGCTGCTATTTCAGTAGGTCTATTGCACCATTTTGTTCTTACTATAAATTTTTAACAGTTATTAAAGTAGACTTTTCATAGAAAAAAAAAAAAAAAACAGGATGTTATGGGTAAATTACAAACATGCATACAGATTACTGATACTGATACAATTCAAAGACTGAAAAGTCTCCAGTTAAATGAGTATTGGAGAGGAGCCATTCCTGAAAAAGAAAGATAGAGGTGAGAATGGTTGGAGGAGGGGGGCGGTTATGTTTTAGAGTAGGTGGTTGGTTGGTGGCTGGGGGAGTTAGGTGGTGCATGGAAATTTTCAGAAGGGATGTAGAAAAAAAAGTGGAATGGGAGTGGCAAATTTTAGGGGTGATGACATTGGTTTGCATATAGGGTGGTCTGGGAGGGGAGGTGGAGCGAGGGAGGAGTGATGGTAGTTAGGGATAAAAGAAGAGCAAAAAGAAAGAGTGTAAGAGGATATTACAAGACAGAAGGAAGAAAAAACAAAAGAGCAAAGAAAGCTATATTGCACTTTTAGTTCCTTATATTTACGGTACCCCATATCCCAATTTTTACTGTACTACTAAGAGTCCCCATTTGCCACCAATCTTCAAAAAAAAAAATCCAAAATTGACACCACATATTGTTAACTTGGATGCAATTAATAAAATTTGAAAAAAAATTGGACATCTTATTCAAGGGATACAAAGAAGTACATAGATGAAAATTATGCAGAGAGAGTAAAATATTATGATGGAGTATTGCTATTCAATTTTTTTTTTTTTTTTCTAACTCTCGTGAGTTGCCTTTGAAGCTATTTTCTATTGACTAAGGACTGGCTTTCTAAAAAAGGTTTGTTGCAAATGTGATAACTTTTGATGTGTTAGGCAGACAACTGGGGCATAGGATAAACTTTTAAGGGCACAACGTACAACTTATCTGGAAAATTTTATTTACTCGATCAGGTATTTTTGGAAAAACACATAACATCTAAGATCCTTAAAAATTAGACACTTGCTGTAATTTTACATTGAACTATATATCATCTGCTGCTCGACAAGAGGCACTTCATTGACAAGATCCGATAATTTAGAGTAGTAAAATGGAATTAAATCATTTTTGTTGATTGATAATTAACCCACAAGTAGGCTACATATGAGTCGAACCTTCATTTACTTGTTCGAATTTGACTCACCAGTATATCAGAACTCCAGATCGAACATAAATAAACTTCCTAGTAACAAATATGCAATGGGCCGAGGCAACCTGTAAATTATCACATTCTTCCAAGGCAAGGTTTGGTTGTCGCTTGCACGGGTGCCAATACAAACCCAGTTCTCATACCACGTTAATTACTAAGCATGCAACTCGAACCAATTGGTAACGAGTGGAGGAGTTTTATATTCTTTGACTTTTATTCTTTTAACATAATATATTTTTTAAATATTTTACCCTTATAAATGGAATAAAAAATTTAAAATTAGAAAAAAATTATATAAAAGAATATGTTAGAAGATTATATTATAATTTTAAAAGATAAAATGAAAAATTTTAATTTTATTAAACAAGATTAAAATTTTTAAAAATTTTGAAAGACGGCCTAACCCCCTACCTCCATCTTTGCCAATAATTATATGTTTCAATCAAATGTTTAAAAATAACCTTGCCTTTTAACAATGCTAACGCGGAGTAAGCAAGCATTTTCTCTGTACTAGTAGTAAAAATAAAAGCAAGGCTTTTCCTCCAAGTTTAAATGATTCAAACAAAAGTGATACGGCATAGGCGATTTGGCATCACTAATCATCTTGATAAAACGTTTGTCACATCTTCATGGTTTTCGGCCTTGTATACAAGTAAAAACGGAGGTCCAGTACTTGTTTCCTTTCAGAGAATAAGCCTTGAGAGGTTTCGGCTTCAGTGCGTGCGCCATTCTTCGCATTGAAAAGATTGCCACAAATGCTATCGCATGCCTTGCATTACAGGCAAAAATAATGTGGACAAGTCTCCTCATTCATTGCCAAAGAGGAGTCAATGGGGATTCGCGTCCTGTCATTTGGTGTATGAAAATTGTATGATTAATCATAAATAATTATTATAATTATATAAATATTATTTATAATTAAAAGAATAACAGACACAATTTAATTAACAAATTTTAATACGATAAAAATAGTGTCATTTTATTAAAAAACGTTTTGACTTGAGACTATTTTTTACTAACATTAGATTTTTTTATTTTTTTAATCTGATCTGTAAAATGACCGTAATTTTCGCACGGAAATTGCAGTGCTCGAATCCAATAGATAGATATCTGAATAGATTAAGTTTGAGATTTCAAGTTCTCAAATTCAATTCCACAATATAAAACTCACATGCAATCGGGCTGAACTTCCTTTTTTTGGGCATCCAAATCGATGGGAACCCAATCTTGGAACTTTCATGCCTTTGCCGTGCAGCTAATACTATATATATATATATAGAATTCTAGCACACATGCGATACTCCCCGGCCCTACGTTATGTTTGGTTACAGTATAAAGTGGAAATATTTAGGGGAAGAATAGAAAATTTAGAAGTAAATGACAAAACTTCATGTATAATTAAAGGTAATAAAGATGAAAGTATATAGGGAGGGAGTGTTACGTTGCTTCCACATCAACAAATTTTTCTTTAAATTTTAGAAGGATTCACTACTAGAAATTGGTTCATCGGCCACGAAAATCAGTCATAGAATATATGCGTATGAGATTACCCACACATTTACCAGGGATCAGCAACGGAGTAAAATCCGTTGGTGATTCATGGCTGATCTGTGGGAGAATAAGGTCAAGCATAATTGTATTAGTCAATGAAAATTCCGTGGTTGATTTGTGAGTGATCATCTACGAATCAACCACGAATATATTAAAAAAAATTCAATATATTTATGAAAATTTATTGTGGTTAAGTCATGGCTGATTCGTGGTGGATTTGCTACAAATCAGCCATGGTTTTTTACGGCATTTAAATATATTTATGGAAAAAATCCGTGCTCGATTCGTTGCAGATTGCCTGTGAATCAGCCATGGAATTATTTCAAATTTCAATAGAATTAGGAAAATTTTCCGTGGCTGATCCATAGGTGCTCAGTTACAACTCAACCACGGAATTATTTTGAAAATGCCATCATTTTAAGGACTCACCAATGAATCAGCCACGAACGTTTAAAAAATTATCATTGTATTTATGAATATATTTCGTGGTTGATTCGTTTTTGATATACTACAAATCAGCCACAATTGGTTTTTTAAATTTAATTAACTTGGGAAATTATATCCGTGGCCAATACGTGGCTAAACGCCAGCGAATCGGCCACAAAATTTTTCGAATATATAGAAATTTAAAGGTAGCAAATTAATTCGTAGTTGATTTGTAGCCAATAGGCAACCAATCAGCCAAGGAACATTCTAAATGCCGCGTCTACACTACAGTGGAGGCCTCAGCCACAGATCCATCACGAAAATTTTAAAAAAAATGTTGTTTTTATGAAAATATATTCGTGGTTGATTCGCAACTGATTTGCTGCAAATCAACCACACATTGTTTTTCCAAATTTAGCACATATTTTTGAAAATATCTGTGGCTGTTTTGTAGCAAATCAGCTACGAATCAGCCACAAAATATTTTTGGTATAATATCTAAATTATTTCGTTGATGATCCGTCTCTAATAGCTACGAATTAGCCACAAATTTTTTCATGGCAATTTTTTGCTTTCCCAATCATCAACATCTTCATCAGACTTCTTCCTCGGATTCCATTTTCCTTATTTCCTTTTCTCATCTCCTCTACTACATCGAGACCCATTTTTTGCTGTGCACCCATCACCGGCTATCGCCATCTCCTTCAGCCCAGTTGCCACCATAGAGGAAGCTTGCCGAAATTGCTCACTCACCGCCGCAGAGGAAGGTGGCCCTCACATCATCACCACATTCTACTAAGGCCAACGGGTGAGGGCTCAAATTAGGCTTTGTAGTTTTGTAGTTGGTTTTTGTTTTTAACTAGCCGCAATATTTTGATTTTTGGTACAACTCTATGTCTCTTCTCATTGCTTTGAATTTTAGTACAAATTCCAATTTGTTTTCTACTGTGTGCTGTTTGTGTTCAGAGGTCACATTTGGAATTGTGACCTTGAGGAAACCATTTAAGATTAGTGCAGTAGTTGTAGATCATGTACTTCTTTTGCATCCATCTGAGTCTTCTTTTGCCAATTGCATCAATTACTTGAGTTTGCCGTGCTTCTGTGTTGAAACCAGAGCCTGAGAATTTGATCTAATGCTAGTGTAAGAAGTTGGCCCCCATTTAGAATCTTGCAATTCTGAATCCCCCAACTGATGTCGACTACTTGGTAGAAATCACCAGCTGAAGCTGTAGTGGGAAAATTTATTATTATTAAGAGTGAAAAGCCTGCTAATGTTGTAAGCATTTTCAAGAACTAAGAGGTTGAAATTCTTGAAGTAGAATTACTTGTTTTTGTTAATTGACCAAAAGTCAGCTCTATTTTGACTGTTTGAGTAAGCTCAAATGTAACTATTAAAAGTTTTGAAAAGCCTAAATCCATAATGTTAGCTTGATGTTTTATTATCTAAAAAATTTTATACATTGAAATTGACTCAATTAGGGATAATATGATGTTAAAATAATAGATTTTCATGTTTCCAAGTTTTCTATACTTGCAATTGAGTCCAACGGTCAAAGTTGCAAGATTGGTAATGATGTCAGGATAAAATTGCAAATTTTAGAAATTTGAGGGGTAATGTTGATTGATTTGACAAAAGAGATTTGCAATTGCAAAAATGATAATATTTTGAGAGGGTAAAATTTTTCAAACACCTTTCTTGATTGGCATAAAGCTGAAAGTACAATTGAATTGGCATGTTCACATTTATTAACAATCATTATACACATTACTACTTCCTTTATTTTCAAATAATTGTTATTTTTGGAGATTTTTCTTTAGATTTATATTATCTGTTATTTTGTAAAAAATATATTTATTATTAATTTTAAATTGTATCCATATTATTTATTACTCCATTAAACAATAACATTAATTAATTTTTAATTTTTAAACAAACTTTACAATTTCCAATAAAAGTAATTCAATCTTTTTCTCTTAAAACCTTATAAATATTAAGTCAACCTTAATATATATAAATTTTCAAAAATGACATTATTGAAGAATGAATGGAGTAATATATAATAGTTAATTTTACTATGGACAAAAACAAAATGGAATATTATTACTTAAATTCAAAAGCATTTACATGACACCAAATACATTTGAAGGAAAAAACAAAAAGTTAAATCACACACAAGTTTATGATTACATTCCAGTGGCAAATATGTACTAGATATACAGCTTTGTGTTAGCTCATAATTGACATCCTTGAGCATAGATTTGAGTTTTCAAATACAATCTCTCGTTTATGGGGTTAAAGTCCACATAACATGAACTAAGAAATATTGTCAAAAACTCCTTTATTTATTTATTTTTATTTTTTATTTTATTTTATTATTATTTTTTTTTGTCAAACAGGAGCATTTTTGCCAATTAGTTTAACCAAAACATGATACTATAACTATATGTTTTATGTTTCTCTTTTTTTTTTAGGGGGGAAAAATAGAATGCTTAAAGGAATATTATAGTACATATTATAGTCAATTTCATCCTCAAGTTTATGCTTTGCTATCGAAATTACAATCAATTTTATCCTAAATTAGTAGCATTTATGTTTCTATGAATCCTTCAGCAGTTATGTTCTGGTTTTACATTCTGATAACCTTTTAATTTGTTTAATTTTCATTGTCATGTTTAAGATTTCCTCATAAACTCCTAATAAATTGTATATGAAATTTTTGAATAGGGGGCATATAGTCAAGTAAAATGGATGAAGATAGAAGTTGGATGTATAATTGATTCCTCCCAAGTCGTCGAGGTATAACAAAGGAGTTTACATAAGGACTCGATAAGTTCATGTAAGTTGCATGTACGCAACCACAATTTATTCGTACGGTAATGACAAGGTGTCCTTGTTCTAGGTATAAACTTTTGAAATTCGAAAAACCTGTCATGTTCACCTTCTAGACAAAGGTTTTACATGGACATCCCATGGAGAAGAGTACCAAACCCATGAATCCAAACCTCCCCCTATAATACTGAACCATCATGAAACCACAAACAAGGTTTGAGAAATGGTATATAATGTCGTGGGTCCTTCCTTTAATGATAATTGTAGTGTAGTTCCATCCAATATCGAGGATGAAGCATCGAATCCCAATGCACAACAATTCTACGATCTATTACATGAGGCAATCGAGCCATTGTTTCAAGGTTATACACGACATTCAAAGTTGTTAGTGTGCCATGGATGTTGCATTTGAAGTCGGAGCAAAATATGCTGGATATTCACTTTAATAATTGGGCGGGCCTCATTAATGAAATTCTCCCGGATGATGGGAACAAAGTGCCGAAAGATTTCTATAAGACTAAAAAGTTTGTGAAAGCTCTTGGGTTGCCAGTAGAGAAGTTTCGTGTTTGTGTCAATGGATTATGCTATTTTTGAAAGACGATGTGGGTTTAATGAACAACAAATTTTGCAATCATCCCCGGTACAAGCCAAGCAGTTCGGAAAAATCCAAACCCGTTCTATATCAGAAGATGCATTACCTTCCTATCACTCTGAGGTTGCAAAGGCTTTATATATCAAAAGAAATCGCTGAGCATATGACATGGCATAGAGACCATGTGCAAAAGGCTGATGAAATGAATTATCCATCAGATTATGAAGCATGAAAAGATTTTGACATAAAACATCTTGACTTTGCACATGAGCCACGCAATGTAAGATTGGCTCTATGTGTAGACGGATTTGCACTTTTGGTATGTCTAGAAAGTCATATTCTTGTTGGCCTGTCATTCTCACTCCTTATAATTTGCTACCTTAGATTTGCATGAAAACAACATACATGTTTCTAGAAACAGTAATTCTGGGACTAAGAGATCCTAGGAAGATGATTGATGTATATCTCCAAACATTTATTGAGGAGCTTAAAACACTTTGGCATATGGGTGTTCAGACGTATGATATTTCTAGGAAGTGTAATTTTAATATATAGGCTACGCTTATATAGACAATAGGAGACTTTCCTGCGTATGGGATGCTATCCGGGTGGACAACTTTAGGGCACATGGCGTGCCCAATTTGTATAAAAAAGAGTAACGCATTTCAACTATGGCATGGAAGGAAAACATGTTTCTTTAATATTCACCACCAATTTCTCCCACGAGATCACCCGTACAGGCAAAACAAGACCAACTATTTAAAAAAATCAGTTGAAAATTCTCCATCACCACCTAGGCTTACGGGTTAAGAAATTTGGCAACGAGTTCAGAATGTTTCTAAGGTTACAGATACCGGAGGTGAAGGCACTCCCGAAGGGTATCTCAATAGTCACAATCGAACAAAATAGAGCAATTTGGGAACTCCTTTATTGGTATTCCTTGTTTGTCCGACATAACTTAGATGCCATGAACATAGTTAAAAATTATTTTGATAACGTTTTCAACACAGTCATGGATGTAAATGGTAAAACAAAAGATACCCTAAATGCTCAATATGACATCAGAGAACTGTGCCGGATAAAAGAATTAGCATTGGACCCTAGAGAAAGCATTAGATCAAAGGCAACTTATTATCTCAGCAAATAAGAACAACACATTTTGTATGAGTGGATGAAGGATCTAAAATTTCCTGATGGCTATGCATCAAATCTATCCAGATGTTTTGATATCCAAGAGTCTAAGTTGATAAACACTAAGTCCCATGATTGTCATGTTTTCCTACTGCACTTGTTACCCGTTACTTTAAGACAAATGCTGCCATAGTCGATTTGGAATGCCTTGACTGAGTTTAGCATGTTTTTTAATGAATTATATGTCACTAAGTTGATTGTGGGTAAGATAAGGGAGTTGAAGGAAAATATTTATGTTATATTATGTAAGTTAGAGATAATATTTTCACCATCATTCTTTAACTTAATGGAGCATCTTCCAGTTCATTTGCCATATAAAGCTTGTGTGTGCGGTCCAGTTCAATATCGTTGGATATTTTCTTTTGAAAGGTATTTCATAAATCAATACATTGTATAAGTTGTGAATGGTTTTCCAATTCTCTCTCTCTCTCTCTAGCACAGTCAATGCTTAAATTTTTTTTACCATATGTAGATATCTTTAGCATTTGAAAAAGAAGATTAGAAATAAAGTGAGAGTTGAAGCATCAATAGTCAATGCTTATTTAGTGGAAGAGGCTTCTAACTTTACAACATATTATTTTGAGCCACATGTGATAACAAGAAGTAGGCATCCAAGTTGACATGATGATGGTTGTAACATCAGTTATTCTGCAAATAATTTGTCAATTTCTAGTTTACCGAAGCGATCAGCAGGTGGATCTTCTATGTGGTGGCTTATTGACAAAGAATACAAAGCTACCCATCTCTATGTGTTGCTAAACTGTTTAGAGGTGGAACCATTTATCAGGTTTATTAACTACGATTTTAAAGACTAATTCTAAAATTTAATAGAGACTAACTCTTCTATTCGACAATTGAAGATACTAAGTTAATTTTTTACTATTACTTTAGTTTGTTTATTGGTCAATTGCGCACTCATCATCCGCAAATCGGAGATCGAGACCCACCTTGCTAGCTGGTTCCGTATCCATGTATGTAATGACAAAGGTTTTGCGTAAATTACCACGTCTCTACTCTTTATAATTTTAATATTATCTTATTTGCTTAGGTTTTGTCGACAGAGAATAATATTAACAATTAGCTTTTAAAAGACCTCTTACGAGGACCATTTTGGTAGTTGAAGCATACTCCATTTACCATATTAATGGATATTATTTTCACACTATGAGACATGGAGAAGGAAGGTCAACAATGAATTATGGGGTGAGCATCCGAGTCACGACTTATGCTCGATCAACAACTGAAGGAGATTATTATAGATTGATATAAGGAATACTCCATGTGCATTATCCTGGCTTGCCAGAGAAGAACACTATACTGTTTAAGTTGAATAGTTTGATCCACGATCTTGTGATAGTATGAAAGTTCATCCAAGATACAGATTGGCGGAAATAAATCATAGAAAAAGGTGGCCAAAATACGAACCTTTTATGCTGGCCTATCAAGCAATTCTAGTATACTATGCTCCATATTCGAGTACAAGATGTGATATGCGTGATTGGTGGGTTGTTTTTCACGTTAAAGCAAGAGAAACTTTTGATGTGCCACAAGTTGAACGCGCTTATTAAAATAACCATTCCATTAGCTTACCATTACAAATTCAAGATGATCAACTTGATCCTCTATGTGATTGGGATGCTAGAGGAGAAGAAGATGCTATTGGGGGTGATGATAATGATGATGATACCGATGATGAGATTGAATATGAGTCTGACAATGAGGGAGTTGATGCCGATGAAGCAATTGAAATTGAGGACAAGTAAAATATTCTTTTTACATATTCATATTCATTTACTATTCTTACAAGTATTTGTATTATTTTTTAGTTTGCAAACTAACAAATCATTTGCTTTGTAGGTATGCTTTGGAACAGTTCATATCTCAATACGGAACACCCCACCCCATCTACCTCCAATGTTCCACTTTCACAAACTCCATAGGATCCTACATCAAATGGGAGCATTGCTGGCGGTGATAATGCTACTATTTCTATTGTCCCTCTACCCATTCTTTCTCCGTCACAGTGACCCCTGATTTATATTCTTCCAAGGAGTGATAATGTGTAAGTATACTATATATTTTTACAGATATATAAATTATCACCCACAAATCAAAATTAATTATCAATACTTTTTTGTTGAATCACCTTCCTATTTCTCCTATGTCTTTATGTTAGGTTTAGACCCATAGAGATTCAATATAAAATTCATAACTCTATTTCGAACTGCATCAAGCAAAAATTTGATACCTTACACAAAAGGTGGTTGCATGTGGATATTGAGATGAAAAATACTCGGTTTCATGAATTCGAGGCAAGTGTTTAATAGTTAAATGTTATGTGATTTTCTTGTTGCTCTCCTAGGAAGTTTCAAGTTAAATTGTACCTTCCTATTTCTTTTTATTATAGAAACGACACAGATGGAGGGTAGAGGATAGTGAGATGATCCAAAAAGCATGAAACTCCAAGACGGGAGAGCCATTTCGAGAGATTATTGCTGTAGCTAAAAAAGTATGGATGAAAGATAGAGTTAAACTTCAATAGATGCCTAAGGATGTGTCTAATGCTATGGTATTATATTGGCCGAGTCCAGAGATACAGACAAGATTAGATCAAAATTCTCGTAATTGCCGCAACCAGGGAGAGAATGCATCATGTATGCACACAGGCAGACCCATTCCACATCTAACACATGCATATCGCGTTGTAAGTATCAAATAAATTTTAGGTATATGAAAACTTAGTAAGTTAAATCATAAAGATAAATACCATACATATTTATTGCAGGCAGCAAGGAATGGTGGTGTTCTACCAAATACTTTTGAGGGTCACAGAGAGTTACATCAGCACGAGATCGAAAAAAGGACGGAGTTCATCACACCATATCATCAAGATCTTCATTAAGTTATTATTATAGAATATTTGATTTCATACTTTTAGTAGAATTATTATTGATTCCTTTTAAAATCTTGACTCAATTTTTAGGAACGAGTTGTTCGGATGATTGACGAGGCAGAGACACAAGTATCGTCTACAGCCTCGATAGATGGTGAACCTAGCAGTGCTAGTGAGTTTCCAGTGATTGATTATGATAGCATGATGCTTACAGCAGCTGGGGGTGTCAAGAAAGGACGTGTCTTGGGTCTTGGTTCAACATGTTAGCCTATCCTAAGTTCAAGGTCTGGAGGTAGCACTTCTACAGGGACTAGCTATGTTGATCATAGAGTCCTTCAACAGTTGCATGAGGATTACGATCGCAAAATGTAAGAGATGCTAGCAAATCATGATCAGGAGATGTCGCGTCAGGAGAAACTAATATTAGAGACTCATCGTTAGATGGATGAGATGATGGCCACGATGTGAGTGCACTTAGAATTGTGCTCATCTAGAGGAGCCACAAACACTGAGAGGACTCATAGTGATGCATGATTATTGGAGCCTTGGATAACTCATCTATGCAAGGGATTAGTTTTAATCGAGTGTCACAACATACTTATTATAGTTTTGTGATGCTTTATTTGCTTGTGTGTGGCGTGAAGCATAGAAAAACAAAGGATGCTATGCACGCGTGAAAATAAACCCAGTAGCACAAAGACACGGCACAGCAGAAGGTGAAAAACGGTACCTTTACGTGTCTTTTTTCTGTTTGGCTGAGAAGATGAGGTGCCAACCACAGAAGCAACTACCTGTCTCGACAACGATTCCGGCAAGAAACCTACAATACGTCGGATTCTCCTTGGCATGTACGCAAAGTTTTTCGCTTATCAGAATATTCCTCCGCCTAATCTATGTTGGTGAAACAACTTAGGCGAGGAAAGACACTTCTTGAATTCTTGCTATTGATTAGCAATATCAAGAAGAACACAGAAGGGAAAAGGATGAACGAGGGAGAGAGAACAACTCTGGTTTCTTGTTCACTATGTCGTGAGTCTTTTTTCCTTTGTTTGTACGACTCTTATTCACATCACCAGATAACCCAACCCTGGTGTTTTGATATTTCAAAACATCCGGAGGTTATCAATAGAAGATGTTTTGGTAATCCTTAACTCTTTTGTACTGTGAATAAAAATAACCCTTTAGTCCAAGTTATTGGGCCAAAATAATTTATTATTTTCCTTGAATCCAATGAAGCTAAAAATAATAAGGATTAATTATTTATTTTCTTTGTCTATTAAAATAACCCAATAAATAATTAATGAGTCCAAATGAACTAAAATAATTATTAAGCCTTTATTAACTAGTTTAAGTCCAGGTTAATTTTTTTAATTATTCAATCTAGGCTTAGACCCTGAATAATTATTTAACCAATTAAATTAAATAACATCATTCTTTTATTTTATTTCAGTCTAAAAAGTAAATTAAACTTTCAGAATAAAATAACATCCTTTTTCATTGTGACCATTTATTCGACCTAAATTAATTAGGACTTACGGGCTATTCTGAAAACCAAAAAGACACATCGACTTGACTACTAAAATGACTAAAATACCCTTGCTATATGAATAGTTATATTTTTGCATTTTAGATATTTTCTAGTATTACCATAAGAAAATATTGATCCCAAGGACAACACTGCATTAGCTATGTCTTTGACCCACAGGTGAAATGACTAAAATATCCCTCTACACATCACCGTTCATTTAGGGAGGAAAAAAATGTACTAACACTTTTCTAAAATACGTCTATTATCCTTAGGCTTCTAGTCCAATGATCCATGATTTTCTAGAATATTTTTGCTTTCTAAGGGAGCTACCGCCAATATCCAAGTCATATTCCCAAGTCCCTGGATAATTAGATCATTCGGATAACTACAAGAGACGATATAGTGTAGACACTATCTTGTACAAATCTGT
The DNA here is from genome assembly GCA_026120185.1 of Voacanga thouarsii. Classification (NCBI taxonomy): domain Eukaryota; kingdom Viridiplantae; phylum Streptophyta; class Magnoliopsida; order Gentianales; family Apocynaceae; genus Voacanga; species Voacanga thouarsii. The sequence goes on along the minus strand of JANUWF010001032.1, from coordinate 1,777,241 downwards.
CTTGACTAATTAGTCACATGTACTCAACATACAAGTATATTGGTCCTTCTAAAGAATCTCAACTATAGTATATCAGAGCATGCATTTCTAACTTCGTCAGACCACTAACTTATACTCAAGTTGTAGAGTACAAGTCCACGCTGTAGTAGTAGTAGTCTGGATTTCTATCACATAGTACTTTTAGAAGCCACTACTACAGGTCATGTTCTACGTATTCAAAATATGCTTGTGTTATAAAATGGATAGACTACTCCTTGGCTAAAGGTAATCCATTCCCTATTTAGAATTCATAACACAATAACCTTGCCATGATGAGATTCCCATCCTCATCATCCGGTTAAGAATAATAATTTATGTGTTAAGTATCTTATGGTCCTTACCTTATTGTGAAAAATCTCCATTAACATGAACCATTTACTTAAACGCAATGGGTCTTTTCCAATAAAATCGTACAGAAATATAAAGAAGATTTCACAAATAAATTATGAGAAAAATGCTTTTATTAATACAAATCAAAATTACATCAGAAACCTAATCTAAGAGAGCATACATTCCAACATGGTGGATATTATTGGACTTTATGTTGTTTGTTTATCTATTCTATTTCGTATATTGTGTCCTGGGTGTTTATTGATATATTGGGTATTTGGTTACAAGAGTTTAGTTGTTAATATGTTAGGTGTTTGTTGGATGTTTGTTTACAGGATTTTAATAAGGTGTCTGATATGTATATGTACTACAAAAAGGTTTAAAATATCATATAGGGAATAGCCACGGAATTTTCATGGCTGATTTTTTGCCAAAACCAGTAACATAAATAGAACGACATTTTGTGGTTGATTACAAATTCAGCCAGGGAATATTTTGTGGTTGATTGAATCAGCCACAAAAAGTGAGCTTCAGCCACGAAAAATTCTATGGTTGATCATTAGTGACTTATTTGTCCATGGCTGATTTATTTTCCACTTAAACAAATTTCATTATGTGAAACTAAATCAGCCACAAAATTTCATCTCCAGCTACGGTAATTTCCATGGCCGATCACCCATAACAACTATTTTCATGGCCGATCTACTTTTTAAATTAAATAAAATTTAATTATCATTTATTAAATCATCCACGAAAATATATTTTCAACCACAAAAATGTCTGTTGCTAATCACCCACGGAATGGAATTCCGTGGCTGATTCATTATTTTCTATTAAACAACATTCAATTATTTTAAATAAAAATAGCCACAGAATATAATTTATCAACCATGAAATATTTTGTGGCAGATCACCCACGGAAATAATTTTCGCGGGTGATTAATCGACCACGACGATTTTAGCCACGAAAAAAGTTTCGTGGCTGAGATCAATCAACTACGGAATTTAGTCGATGAGCCACAAAATTGGTCGTGGGTAGGGCTATTCATGGGTTGGGTTGGTTCGATTTTTTCAATTTTTTAACCCAACCCAAATATTTCGGTTTGGAAACTTTAAACCCAAACCAAACTATTTAACATTTTAAATCGTCGGTTTAGGTTGTATACGGTTTGAGTTGGTTTGATTTGGTTTGGTTTGGTTTGATCGGTTTGTACATAATTTACCAAGTAAAGTTTTAACCTCCCACTTAGAACATACTTCTGATTTTATAAACAAGATATGCATCTAAGACATACTAGCAAAAAGTAATATGAAAAGTATCAAACATATAAATACATGACCACACAATAACACATTAGTCTATTAGCAAAAGTAACAAAAAAAGATGAATACTGAAAATCCCTCGTAGGCATTTGCTTGGACTGCTGTTATGATTAGCTTGGATATAAAAGACAAATTTCAATCACTAACAATTGGAGTTGTTTCTCCAAATGCCTCAGCTACTTCAGTGCATGAAGAGTTTGAAAATTCTATAATAAATAAATATAGTCAAGTATCGCAATTAAAAAAGGATAATATAAATTAATCTCAATACTTTATTTATTATCTATAAACCAAATGGAGCTCTTTGTAAAATCTCATAAACAGACAAAAAACAACATTAAACAATACCAACAAGAATACATCATCCATCTGATACTAATTTATTTTCAGTTGTAAAAATCCCAAACTTAACAATACTACAAAACATTACAAAAACAATCTGACCAACTTATCCGTCAGTAGAAAAGAAGTTCAAATATAAGGATACAATTATACTATTGGACAATACCTTCCATGCTCAAACTTTTTTTACTAGATTAAAGAAGCTAAACAAGTGAACTAAACCCTGTGGTATAACAGTAGATCATTCATCAAAAGACTAAACATAAGAGAATGTGCGATTTCATTTGTTCTAACTTTCCCAATAAATCAAGAAAAAATTGTCGAGAAGAGTTGTAATGAAATTAAACTTACTTTTAGAGAAGTTGCTTTTAAGCCCAACTTTCTAACTTTTCCACCACCCTCTACAACCTGATTAGCGATTTTCCAATTAATTGCCACCAAAATAAAAAATGAAATGCTCGATCAAATTACCAAGATAGGGATTAAGAAACTCACAGTAATGACCACCTCCTGCATTTTGGCCCAAAGTCAAACCCAATAGCTTGTCAACTTCAACCTCAATGTTCTTTGAAGTAGTTGTTCATGTTGTGATCTTAAGGCCTCTTTTTACTTTGATGCTTTTTGTCAAGAAAAATTTTGAGACGCCCCTTTTGGCATCTTGAATTGATAGCCTTTGAAAACTCAATATTTGTATGCAAAATACAAAAAATATAAGTCAAACGCATTTCTTGGACAAAAATGATGACTCATATAATTACACATTTATCCTATATATACCAAGAATATGAAGTAATGACTAATGAGTTTTGGAGATGAACTTGAATTAGTTTTGATGGAGACTTTCTTTGCATCGGTAGCACCATAGTAGAGCAAGAAGAGGATGGACTTGGAGATTTCAGATCAGCGGCTAGAGCTGTAAACGAATTGAACGTTCGCGAACAAAATCTCGTTCGAGCTCGTTCGTGTTCGAATAAGGCTCATTCGTTTAATAAACGAACGAACTCAAACACGAATTCGAGCTGGAATAATAAACGAATGAACTCAAACATGTTCACGAATATATTCAAACGTTCGCAAACATATTATATATATTTAAAAATTAATTATATTATATTATTTATTTTATTTATATTTTATAATATTAAGATTTATTCTTAATAAATCTTATATTATAATTAATTATATTATTATATATATTTATTTAATATTATAATATTCAATTATTTTAATTAAAATTTGAAATATTATTTTTATAAATTTTAAAATAAAAAATATAAAATAAACGAACTCGAACAATTCGAACTCGAACATTAATCGAGTTTTTCGAACTCGAATTTAAACGAACTCGAACATTATCAAACAATAATCGAACGAATTCGAACACGAACTCAAACTTGAATAATAAACGAACGAACTTGAACAATGTTCGATTATATTCAAACTCGAGCTCGAAAATGTGATGTTTGGTTTGTTCGTGTTCCAATACAGCTCTATCAGCGGCGTAGCAGTAGAACAACAAAAACGATCAAACGTGAGAGAGAAAGAGAATATAAGAGAGAGAGAGAGAGAGAGAGAGAGAGAGACTGTGACCTTGAAGTGATTTTGTCTAAAAAGGTATTTAGATTTTAGGATTTGTCTTATTTCATTTTTTTTTTGTTTTCTATTTTTTAATGTTATAATAATTTTTTTAAAATTAAATAAATTTAATTAATTATATTAGTTCAGGTTGGGTAGGTTGGGTTGGGTTATATAATTTTAAAAACCCAAACCAAATTATCGGTTTCTATGTTCCTTAACCTAACCCAACCCAAAAAAACAAAATTTGGGTTGGGTTGGGTTGGTCATGTTGGGTCGGGTTTTGATTTTTCTGAACAGCCCTAGTCGTGGGTGATAGGTCAGTTTCCAGTAGTAATTGAGATCAAGGATAGAATTAGAAACAAGAGGTTGGGAAGGCAAATTCTATAAAAAATATATATTAGAGAATAAGTTTATAATTTCTAAGCAAATTTTGTGAGTAGCGAAAAGTAAAATTTAAAAAGACTTTTTCTATTTTTTTAATTTTTAAAAGAAAATTTTATAATGTTAGAAGATTTTGGGGCAGATGACATGCATCCCCTTGGTTTTGACCCTAGTTGGGATGTTTTGAAAGTAAAGAATAAATACATTTTTTCCTTCCTATATTTTTAACTATTTAAGGTAATAAATATATAGGTTTATTATAATTAATCCCCATTAAATTAGGGGATAGTGACATTTTAGTACCATAGGTTATAAAAAAGGTACTAGAGGACCATTGGCCTGTTTGTTAATGACAGTATAGACTAATGGAATTTACTTTTTTAATAAAATTTCTATTTTGCCCATACTAATTATAAGATCTTTACTATCAGATCTTGATTTTATAATCTCACCTTAATACATACAGATAATATTTATTTATGAGGCTGTCTATGTAATTTTAGAAAAGCATAAAAATTATAATACTTTTATTTTTAATTAAAAAGCCAAAATATTTTGATTAAAAAATTCTTAATATGGTCATTTTATTTTTTTGTTATTTTCTTAAGAAACACTATGGAGTTTGAAATAACTCGAGTCACGATATACTCAACTATGACCTTATGCTAATTTTTTTTTTCTTTTCCTTTTTTCCTTTTTATCATGAGGGGAAAAAATAATTAGCATTACAATATTTTTTGGCCATGACCACATACAAATTTCTCTTTTCTATGAAATGTTGATTTTAATTATAATTATTGTTAAAAATAAACCTCTTAAAGCTTCATATGATAGACACAATTAATCTTCATATAAATAATATTAATTTTCTAAATCATATACATACAAATCAACCGACTATATTGTAAAAAATTTGGAATGAAACTCAAACATGGGTAGATGAGTTGGTGGGATAATAATTGGTGAAGCCAATGCTGCAAAATCAGTATAAAATAATTAAATTTGGGACTTTAAGGAATAAAAAAAAATAATTGACACGAGTAAAATAAATATTTTATTGAAAAAGTAAATTCCGTAAATCAATATCGTCATTGACTAACAATCAATGAATCTCTAGTGCATTTTTTATAATTTATGGTACTAAAGTACCACTATCCCCTAACTTTAAAAGGGATAATTGCAATTATTCTAAATATAAATAAAAGAGTAAATTAAAAATAATTAAAAATATTTTATTTACTTCTCTCTTGTCGCAACCCAATAAAATGCAAGAAATTACTTTAATTTATTTCCCCTGGTGAAAATAAATGTGCAACTTCCATTCCCCTTCTGTTTGCCAACCAAATGAAGTGTTAGTGTGAGCCCACGGCCCAATTCTTAATTGGGGTGTCTTTTTATGTCTAATCTATTATGGGTTTAGTCCATGTAACTAGGGGCTTAATTAATAGAAGGAGTAATTAAGGGACTTATTAGCAATTATTACTCTTAAGACTGATTTACGTTTTGTCAGTACGTTGTTTCTGACATTCACGTTGTTCACCATTCAAAGACTATTTAGGAAGAGAAGAAGGGCTAGGAAGAGGAGACAATGGAAGCGGAAGTGCTTGAGACTACAGGTTTAGGTAATTCATGTTCCTTTATACTTCTATCAATGTTTAATTGGTATCTAGGGTTTTTGATTTTGAGATTCTGATTTTGGAAAATTGTGTGTCTGATGATTCTAATAAGGTATTGATAACTGGGATTGTAGGGGAGAAAGAACTTGGAGGTGATAAGAGTAATCTGTGATTTAATATTTCTGGTAAGGGATTCTGACTTATCTGCGTTTGTGGTTCTTAACTGGTGTTTTTAATAAATTCTCTTCTATTTTGAAATTTTGGAAAAATTATGCTAGCATAAAATTGGATTGAGCATGATAAATAGTTTATTATTGTTATTGAGTTATTATGATAATAAGTATGGTTTATGGGATATGTAATTTTTTTTGTTCTGGCACTGTTCTGATTTCTGATTTTTTATTCTATTCTGTTTGATGTTTGGGGCTTGGAATTGGTAGGAATGATCTCATTCTGTTCTGTGTACTGGCCCCAGGCTTGGGGGATACAATACCTAGCCAACCTATTATGTGCACTGGCCATTCTCCTAACGGGATACAATAGTTAGAGGACTAATGTCAGCTAACCAAAGCCTTTCTCCCAAACATGATTTAGAATTCTGATATTTGTGTGGGTTCAATGGTTTGGTATGTGTGGAATGGTGCACTGATTCCTTCTTGTAAACTAAAAGGTGCATAGTTGCGTGTCAATTGTTGGAGTGGATTTGAGAACATATGCTGTTCAGTTCAATTTCTGTGAGAATGATATTGTTTTTCCTTCATTATGTTGTTGTTGTGTGTACTCTATTCTGTTCTATTTATTTTTTGGCAAACCCGACATCAACCGGTGCCGGCTAATTGCTCCTACAGGCGCCAGTCAGAATAGTAGTGCTTGTAAGATTATCCAAGAACAAAGCAGTGCCAGTCCTTAAGCCAAATAGGCACCGACTATCTTAATCGGTGTCAGATCACAACCCTTACAGGTGCCTGTTCATCGTCAAAAGAAGACCTTTCTGCATTTGGTATCAAACGACGCTGGTTCTCCTTTTTCAATACGCATCGGTTCCCTTCAAAACTCTGATTCTTTAGATTTTGACCAAGAATCCTAATGTTTTGTTGTACCAACCTCTATTGTGAGTCAAATGTGAGAATTTCCTTGAGCTTGGACTATAACCATCTTCCCAATCGTGTCAAACTATAAATTTCTGTTGACAAACTAACTACTTTGCAAAACTATTGCTTATGTAACTTCCTCAATCCTAACTAAGTCATGTTTTCCTTACTGAGTTAGTAAGCTCACCCCTTATTTATTATTTCAGATTCTCAATTGGAAGAGAAAGAGTTAGACGAGTGGTTCAAGGAGGACCTAGAGTGATTTTTTTAAAGAGCTTATATATTACACTATTCATGTTAGATTTAAACTGATTATAATTGAGGTTTTAGCATTTGTTGAAATCGTACCAGTTTATTGGATTTTGTTTTTCATTATATTTTAGTTAATTTCATTTTGGTTATTTTAGTTTGTTTTGTCTGTTTCTGGTTCTGGATTTAGTATTCCATTTTAGGATACTGCTATGTCATCCTTGGGTTCAGGGCATGATAGTTAGTGGTATTAAAGAAATAGGTTATGCTTACCTTAAGCTTAAACTGTAAGTAAAATAAGTTTGAAAATTCTATAAGGCTGATATGTGAGTGAGTAGAGATCTAAGTGATGCTTAAGTTTCTGAGACTGTTGATTGTCGAGATTTTGATTGTTCTCTTCTTTGTTTGCTATTATGTTAGTACGTTGCGGAATTCGATATGGCACGAGGAACAAAGAGAACTACTCAAGAGGGTGTGGGAGATAGTGACCGTAATAGAGTAGCCACAAGGGTTCAGGGTCACGGGGTCATCAGCAACTGTATCTGCACCGCATAGAGCTATAGAAGTACCATTTGGGGGAGTCCGCTTACCTCCACATCTGCCATTTGCATCACCACAGTCTTTACGCCCCAGCCCCCCCCCCCAAACTTCTATGATAATCGGGGTGCCTCCCTTTATTCCATCAGCTATGCCGAGACCTAGTACACTTATTGATATGCCTACTGCTCTGGCAATGGTGGCACAGGCTATGCAGAGCCAATAGATCTTACAGCATGAACAAATGAGAGTGCAGTAATGATTCCGGGGATATAGTATGATCAACAGAGGATACAACATGATCAAGAACGGCAATATCAGTATAATGATTCCGAGGTAAGGGCCTTATATGAGAGGATGAAGAAGATGAGATTTCCTATCTTCAATGGAATTGGAGGCCTGGAGAAAGCCAAAAAATGGATCAAGGAACTTGAGCATCACTTCGAGATAATGGAAGTCCCTGAGGAGGTGAAGCCTAAGATAGCAGCACTGTTTTTGGTTGGAGAGGGTTTGAGGTGGTGGAAGGGAGTGAAGGCTATCTACTAGCACAGAGGATAGACTTTTTCTTGGGAAAAGTTCAAAGAGATTTTTCTGGAGTAGTACTTCCCCGACAGCTTCAATATGGAGAAGAAGAATTAGTTTTTCGAGCTTGTTTAGATGGAGCGGATGAGCGTCACTGATTATGCACCCAGATTTACCTCATTGGAAAAGTATCACTACAAGAAAAATGCCAAATTAGCGATTTAGTGATAGATTTGCAACGGCAAACAAAATTTAAATTTAGAAAAAATCAATTAATTTAGCAACAGATTTGCGATGACCAAAAATATTTTTATTTACAAAAATTTAAATAATTTAAAGACTTTTAAAAAATTAATTAATTTAGAAAACGGATTTGCAGCGGCAAAAAATTTTTATTTAAAAAATTAATTAATGTAGCGATGGATTTGTGACGGTCAAAAATTTTATTAAAAAATTAATTAATTAGCTCCCCGTGCCACCCGCCCATCGACCCGACCTAACCCGCCAAGAATATTATAAGATTATGTCAAACTAGAAACTCGAACCCAGGTCCTTGTTGTGGGGGAACACGTGTTCCACCACTAAACTATTGATGTTCTTGTGATTTATTGTACTATATATTAATTATATAGTAAATTTTTTTGTGAATTATCGAGGACTTGCAAGGATTTTGCAATGGCTAATTTTTCAAGATTTAAAAAATAAATTTATTTTTAAATTTTGGATAACCACCATAAATCTTGCGCTAATTGCGATGGATTTACAAGGGTTTTTTTTAATTTTAAAAAAAATAAATTTATTTTTAAATTTTGGATGGCCATTCCAAATCTCTTGCTAATTGCGATGGTTTTTTTTTAAATTTAAAAAAATTAAATTTATTTTTAAATTTAAAAAAATTAAATTTATTTTTAAATTTTAGATGGCCATCGCAAATCCATTACTAATTACGACGGATTTGCGAGGGCTTCTTTTTTAATTTTATATGACCGTCATAAATCTCTCACTAATTGCGATAGATTTGTGAGGGATCAGGATTTCATACCCTAATGAAACATTGATCCCTCGCAAATCCGTCACTAATCTAAAAAATTTTAAAGTTTGATTATATATATATATATATATATATATATATATATATATATTGTGTGTGTATGTTGAAATAGTTGAATACGCGAAAAGATATTATTAAGTTAAAATATTTATATATATAAATATAAATATGATATTATTAAGTGTATATATGTATGAATATGATATATATGTATATATCACAATTAAATGTATATATACATATATATATATATGTATGTATATTAATTTGTATGTATTAATATATTAAAGAATTATTATAACATATACATATATATATATATATATGTATGTTTATATATTTATTTTTATATTAGAAAAGTATATTAATATATATATATATATTGTATATAAAAATGTTATATTAATATATAACATATATTAATATGCGCGTGTGTGTGTGTGTATATATATATATATATATATATATATATATATATATATCAAATTCCCAATTAGTAACAAATTCACTAATTATATACTATAAATTAGACAATTAGCAATTAAATTAATAAATTCACTAATTAGCAATGGATTTTCCACAATTTATTTTTTTAATTTTGAAAAAATAAATTTATTTCTAAATGTTGGATGGCCGTCGCAAATCCCTCACAAATTTGCGACGGATTTGTGAGGGCTTCTTTTTTAAATTTTTTTAAAAAAATTTACTTTTAATTTTTGGATGGCCCTCGCAAATTTGCAAAGGATTTGCGAGGGCTTATTTTTTCAATTTAAAAAAAAAATTATTCTTAAATTTTGGATGGCCATCGCAAATCCAACGCAAAATTTCTACTGATTTGTGAGGACTTCTTCTTTAATTTTAAAAAATAAATTTATTTTTAAATTTTTTATGGCCGTCGCAGGTCCCTCGAAAATTTGTGACGGATTTGCGAGGGCTTATTTTTTAATTTTAAAAAAATAAATTTATTTTTAAATTTTGAATAGTCGTCGCAAATCCTTCTCTAATTGCGTTGGATTTGCGAGGTTTTTTTTATTTTAAAAAAATTAAATTTATTTTTAAATTTTAGATGACATCGCAAATCCCTCGCTAATTACAACAGATTTGCAAGGGCTTCTTTTTTCAAATTTAAAAAAAATAATTTTTTAAATTATGGATTGTCCTCCCAAATCCCTCGCTAATTGCAACGAATTTGCGTGGGCTTATTTTTTTTAATTTTAAAAAAATTAATTTATTTTTAAATTTTGGATGGCCCTTGCAAATCCTCGCTATTTGCGATGGATTTGAAAGGGCTTGTTTTTTTAATTTTTAAAAAAATAAATTTATTTTTAAATTTCAGATGGCCCTCGCAAATTCCTCTCTAATTGCGCTGGATTTGTGACGACAGGTTAATTTTTTAGTGTTAATTAAATATGAAAAAAGACCTTCGCAAAGCCGTCGTAAATTAGTAACAAATTAGCAACGGCTTTCAATTTAATTAGTACTAATGAATAATTTTTTTTAAAAAAAAAATCGTCGCAAATCCGTATCTAATTTGAGATGGCTAGATGCCCATCGCTATTTTGGTTTAGTGATGGAAATTTTTAAAAAATAAATTTATTTTCAAAATTTTTGCTTCCGTTGCTGTTTCGTCACAAATTAGCAACGGCCTAGAGGCCATTGCAAAAATCCGTCGCTGTTTTGGTTTTTTCTTGTAGTGTATGCTTCTGCAGTCACTTGGGATTCCGTCTCAAGGACCCACCAATTTGTCCATGGACTCCAGGCCAAGATTCGAGGAAAACTATCTACTATCAGGCCTACTAGTTACCAAGAGGCCTGCCTATCAGAGGAGTTTGGACATTGAGGCCGAGTTTAAGAGGACCGATACCGAGAGAGACAGAAGAGGCCTAGGTCCGTGTTCAGCTAAGGGCAGAGTATTGGATCTGGATTCAGATAAGGACAGAGTGTCAAGCCTAGGTTTAGTCGTGGACAAAGGACTAGGTCAGCACTGATGGATCAGCTTGATGCCAAAAGGAGAGCCATAGCCAGTTCGTCAGCACCAGCAACCTCAGGAGATCGCACCGTAAGTGCTACAGGTTCCACGGTGCCCCAATACAATACACTGTGGAATGCTTGCACTAACTGTGGCAAGAGACATCCAGGAAAGTGCAGGTGGGCCTCAAGTAGTTGCTTCAGGTGTGGGAAGCAAGGACACAAGGTTTGCTAGTGCCCAAAGCCAATTTCGGGGCTAGCTCAAGCAAACGTTAAGGCGCAGAAACCAAAGACGAGAGAGTAGAGATATAAGCCTAATACTCAGGTTTTCGCACTTACTCATGACGAGGCTGAGACAGCTGAGTACGTAGTCAAATGTACGATTCTGGTTAACTCTGTGCCAGCTTATGTATTGTTTGCTTGTGGTACTTCCCATTCATTTGTATCTCGTAGATTTGCCAAAGCACTTAAAACTGTTCCCACCTTATTAGACAATGCTTATAGGGTGGCTGTTCCTAGTGGGAATGTTTTGGTTTCCAACCTTATGCATAGGGGTTGTAAGGCCGACATTGAGGGAGATGAGTTAGATGCGAGCTTGATTCAATTAAACATGGTGGACTTTGATATCATCTTGGGTATGGATTGGTTAGCTAGTAATCATGCCTTATTGGATTGTCGAGAAAAGAGAGTATAGTTTACTTTTCCAGGAAAAGCAGTGTTCCAATTCCAAAGCAGAGGAAAGGAGCCTAGCACAGGATAATGCCGGTGATTTCAGCGATCAAAGCTCACAAGAGTCTACAGAAAGGATGTGAGGCATATTGGCGTACGTTGTGGATATTAAGAAGAAAGAACCATGTATTAAAGGTATAGAAGTAGTGAGGGAATTCAATGAGGTCTTTCCGAAAGATCTTTTAGGTATACCATCGGAAAGGGAATTGGACTTTGAGATCAATTTGATACCGGGGTTGAGCCAATTTCGGAGGCCCTATATTGAATGGCACCAGTGGAATTAAGGGAGCTGAAAACCCAACTTCAGGATTTGCTAGACAAGAAGTTCATTCATACCAGTGTTTCTCTATGGGGTGCACCTATCTTGTTTGTAAAGAAGAAGGATGGCAGCATGTGGATAAGCATTGATTATCGGGAGTTGAACAAAATCACGATGAAGAACAAGTACCCATTGCCGCGAATTGATGATTTATTTGATCAGCTGAAGAGAGCTAAGGTGTTCTCAAATATAGACTTGCGATTGGGATATCATAAATTATGCATTAAGCCCGAGGACATACCGAATAGTGCATTTAGAACACGCTACGGGCACTATGAGTTCTTGATCATGCCTTTTGGTTTGACTAATGCCCTTGCAACGTTCATGGAGTTGATGAATAGAGTCTTCAAGGGTGTATTAGACAAGTTCGTGGTTGTGTTCATCGACGACATTTTGGTGTATTCTCCATTAGAAGAAGCTCACCAAGAGCATCTCAAGATAGTGTTGCAAAGGCTTCGTTAGCAGAAACTGTATGCAAAGTTCAGTAAATGTCAATTCTAGTTGAGGAGTGTAGCATTTCTGGGCCATGTGATCTCTGAGGAAGGAGTTGCTGTGGATCTTAAGAAGATTGAGGCAATCCTTGATTGGCCTAGACCATCTACTGCTTCTGAGGTTAGAAGTTTCATGGGTTTGGCAGGTTATTACTAATAGTTTATGGAGGATTTCTCCACGATAGCCACTCTTTTGACTCAACTTACTCATAAAATGGTCCAGTTCAAGTGGAGTGATGCGTGCGAAAGGAGCTTCTAGGAGTTGAAGAGGTTGTTGACTTCTGCACCAGTTTTGGCCTTACCCTCTAAGGTCGGGGGTTTTACCATCTACAGTGATGCCTCAAAGAATGGACTAGGTTACGTGTTGATGCAAAATGGGAAAGTGATAGCTTATACATCCATCAGTTGAAACCCTATGAGTAGAACTACCTGACTCATGATCTAGAGTTGGATGCAGTGGTATTTGCATTGAAGACCTAGAGACATTACCTGTATGGCGAAACGTGTGAGGTCTTCACTGATCATCAGAGGTTGAAGTATTTATTCACCCAAAAGGAGCTGAATATAAGGCAGAGGCGATGGCTAGAATTAATTAAAGATTATGATTTGAAAATAAACTATCATCTGGGAAAAGTAAATCGTGTAGCTGACACTCTCTGTAGGAAAGGAGTGGGAACCTTGGTCGCTTGTATCACTAAGCAGGAGCAATTGATTTTAGAATTTGAAAAGTTGGACCTGGAAGTTGTGCACGCATCGAGTTATTTGGTGGCTTTGATAGCCCAATCTTTTTTTGGTGGAACGGATTAAGGAAGCACAACCTGGAGACATAGAACTGGAAAAGAAGAGGACAACAACTCTTAATGGAGCACAACCAGAGTTTCAAATTCATAAAAATGGTAGTTTGTGATTCCGAGGTAGACTATGTGTTCTTAGTGATGAGGCATTAAGGACGGAAGTGATTAAGAAATCTCATAATACGAAGCTCTCGATTCATCCAGGAGGGACTAAGATGTACAAGGATCTTAAAAGGAATTTTTGGCGGAGTGGAATGAAGCGGGACATAGCAGACTTTGTGTCTAAGTGTTTGGTATGTCAATAGGTGAAGGTAGAATACCAGAGACCTGCAGGATTGTTGAAGCCTCTAGAGATTCCTATTTGGAAGTATGAGCACATCAGCATAGATTTTGTCACGGGTTTGTTGAGATCCAGGACTGGGAAGGACACTATATGAGTTATAGTGGACCGATTGACTAAGTCAACCCATTTCTTGCCCATAAAGTTAACTGCTTCGATGGAAGAATTGGTTCAGCGGTATATGGACGCTATTGTTAGGTTGCACGGGGTGCCAGTGAGTATTGTATCAGACAGAGATACTAGATTTATGTCTCATTTCTGGAAAAGCTTCAATAAAGCTATGTGTGTTGGGGATATGTCCTAGAGTCAATTTGTATTTATACTATTGTCGTTATGTTTTATATAATAATATGAGACTTTCCTTTCCATGAATAGTGCTTTTTGTTTTGTGATCTTCAAGTACGTGACTTGATAGTAAAACCCAACAATGAATACAATGTCTATTCTAAATCTGTCCCTAATCGTTTATTATTATTGGAACAATAATAAATTAAGATTAGTATGTTTGTGACTGGATGGCTATGTTTTACTGGTCATGGATATTTGTGATATCAAGTCAAAACATAAATAAATGTTAGAGAACATTGTATTGGATATGACCCACTGTGAGAGTACTACATGGAACATGTCATAAGTACTTTCTAGCCATAATAATATTAAAAGTCCTTTGACCTAAATTCATCATAGTTTCCTACTTGATAAATTCTATATTTTTACATTGTCTAAAGTTGTCTTTAATTAGAAAATAAATTAGACTACTGTTGGATATAGAATAAATCGAGGAGAGGAATATGATTGATTGTGAAGGAATTTATCAATCTCAATTATGGGAGAGATATCCATGGGCCCCTTGATAAGTTAGACTGTTAAAATGCATGGCCGTGCTCAAATATATCAATCTAAGATATTGATATCATTTGTTTGAACAGTCTACTATGAAATCAAGAAATAATTGATTGAGCTTAATAAGGATGACATACTCCGTGCCTTATGTTTAATCTGGATATCATGTGACAAAAGGACTAAATATAAAATTATGGTTTGGTTCAAAGAGATCACCGATCTTCATTTAACCTGGATAGTTATAATGTTTTGCTAGAAACCGCTTATAACTTGTGGGCCATTTAAATATGATTTAGGCACACTGCCAGTGTTAAATGAACCTATAGGGTCACACAATAAGTGAACTTGTTAGGTTATTTTTTGGTAACCGGATTCAATGAATTTGGAAACATGTCTAAGTTAATCGAACTTAGAAAATCTACCAGATACAATGAATCTGGAAATATGTTCACATTCGATGTATCTGAATGATGTCCAGATTATAAGAATCTGACCTCGATAAATTAATTAGTTAAATTATCAAGATAATGGCAGAATCTTATCGTATCAGTTTTAATTTAATTTGAATTTAAATTAAAATATGATAAGATATTATTAGGTTGGACTCTAAGAGGTTCGGAGTGAGTTTTTAAGAAAAACCCTAACCGTCTTCTTGGGGTGTGCCAATTCTGTTGTAAAATTCGTGCCTCCATCCACCAGAAAAATAAGCCTCTCAAAAAACCCTAGGTGCTAGCACTCCCCGGTGTGACGAGTGAGTTCGCGGTATGTATCCGATAGAGGACGTTCGTACAACTGCAACGTCTGGTGATCGTTCGAGTTGTACGCACAACAACACAATCGGAACTGAAGGATATCGATTACACATAACAGAGGTAAATCTACAAACCTACGATCTTCTTAATCGTTTACTTGGATCCTCGGAAGGGATTCGTGGATGTTTTCCGCGTTTAGGAGTCCACGAATCCTAACAATGTGAACCACTATAACTTTGAGCACTGCTTTTTACCCTCAGACTGATGGCCAATCTGAGAGAATGATTCAGACATTAGAGGACATGTTACAAGCTTGTGTATTGGGCTTCAAAGGGAATTAGTTAAATAGTCTAACTTTGGTAGAGTTATCCTACAATAATAGCTACCAATCCAGTATTGGCATGGCCCCATATGAAGCACTGTACGGTAGGAGGTGTAGATCCCCGGTGTGTTGGGACGATGTGGGTGAAAGAAGGATAACTGGGCTAGGGTTGGTACAAATAGCATCAAAGAAAGTACATATTATTTGTGAGAAGTTGAAGGCAACTCAAGACCATCAGAAGAGTTAGGTTGATAGTAAGTGAAGACCATTAGAATTCGAATGTGGGGACAAAATGTATCTGAAGGTTTCCCTAACCAAAGGAGTTATAAGGTTTGGTAATAGTGGGAAGTTAAGCCTGAGATATGTAAGTCCTTATGAGATTCTTGAGACGATTGGGGATCTGACATACCGGTTAGCTTTGCCACTGGCTTTATCCAGGTTGCATAATGTATTCCATGTATCCTAACTAAGGAAGTATATAGCGGAACCGAGTCATGTGTTGAAAGTCTCTCCATTGCGGGTTCATGAGGACTTGACTTATGAGGAGGTGCCAATGAAGATTGTCGACCGGAAGATACAAGTTCTAAGACAGAGGTCTATACCTTACGCGAAGGCTCAATGGACTAATCACTCTAAGTGAGAAGCTATTTGGGAGTTGGAAGAAGATGCACGATGGAAGTATCCCTCTTTATTTGAGAATTCAGGTGTGTAAGTTTCCAGGATGAAACTTTTTGTAAGGGGGTGGAATATGAGCCCATGACCCAATTCTTAATTGGGGTTTTCTTTTTATGTCTAATATGTTATGAGCTTAGCCCATGTGGTTAGGGGCTTAATT
Organism: Voacanga thouarsii; assembly: GCA_026120185.1. Taxonomy (NCBI): domain Eukaryota; kingdom Viridiplantae; phylum Streptophyta; class Magnoliopsida; order Gentianales; family Apocynaceae; genus Voacanga; species Voacanga thouarsii. The sequence goes on along the minus strand of JANUWF010001032.1, from coordinate 1,760,789 downwards.
AATAGAGGGAGTAATTATGGGACTTATTATCAATTATTACTTTTAAGATTGATTTACGTTCTATTAGTACGCTGTTTTTGACATTCACGTTGTTCGCCATTCAGAGACTATTCGGGAAGAGAAGAAGGGCCAGGAAGAGAAGACAAGGGAAGGGGAAGTGCTTGAGACTACAGGTTTAGGTAATTCGTGTTCCCTTATGCTTTTGTCAAGATTTAATTAGTATCTAGGGTTCTTGATTTTCAGATTCTGAATTGAAAAAATTGTGAGTCTGATGATTCTAATAGAGTATTAATAACTAGGATTATAGGGGAGAAAGAAATTAGAAGTGATAAGAGTAGTCCGTAATTCAGTGTTTCTGGTAAGGGATTTTGACTTATCTGCGTTTGCGGTTCTTAACTGGTGTTTTTAATAAATTCTTTTCTATTCTGAAATTCTGGAAAAATTATGTTAGTATAAAGTTAGATTGAGCATGGTAAATAGTTCATTACTATGATTGAGTTATTATGATGATAAGTATGGTTTATCGGATATGTAATTTTCTATTCTGGCATTGTTCTGATTTCTCATTTCTGATTCTGTTCTATTTGATGTTTGGGGCTTGGAATTGGTAGGGATGATCCCATTCTTTCTGTGTACTGGCCCAAGGCTTGGGGGATACAATACCTAGCCAACCTATTTTGTGTATTGGCCATTTTCCTAACGGGATACAATAGTTAGTAGACTGATATCAATTAGCCAAAGCCTTACTCCCAAACATGATTCAAAATTCTGATATTTGTGTGGGTTCAATGGTTTGGTGTGTGTGGAATGGTGCAATGATTCCTTCTTGGAAACTGAAGGGTGCATGGTTGCATGTCAATTGTTAGAGTGGATTTGAGAACATATGCTGTTCAGTTTAATTTCTATGAGAATGACATTGTTTTTCCTTCATTATGTTGTGGTCGTGCGTACTCTATTTTGTTCTAATTTATTTTTTTGCAAACCCGACATCAACCAGCGCCAGTTAATTGCTCCTACAAGCGCCAATCAGAACAGTAGCGTTTGTAAGATTATCCAGGAACAAAGCGGCGCCGGTCCTTAAGCCAAACAGGCACCAGGTATCTTAACCGGTGCCGGATCACAACCCTTATAGGCACCAGTTCATCGTTAGAAGGCGACCCTTCCGCTTTTGGTATCAAATGGCGCCGATTCTCCTTTTTCAGTAGGCGCCAGTTCCATTCAGAACTTTGATTCTCTGCATTTTGACCAAGAATCCTAATGTTTTGTTGTACCAACCTCTATTCTGAGTCAAAAGTGAGAATTTCCTTGAGCTTGGACCGCAACCATCTCCCTAATCGTGTTAAATTATAAATTTCTATTGAAAGGCCAAGTGCTTTGCAAAACTATTATTTATATAACTTGTTCAATCCCAGTTAAGTCGTGTTTTCCTTACTGAGCCAGTGAGCTCACCCCTTATCTATTATTTCATGTTCTCAATTAGAAGAGGAAAAATTAGACGAGTGGTTTGAGGAGGACCTAAAGTGATTTTTCTAAAGAGCTTATGTATTACACTATTCTTGTTAGATTTATACTGATTATAATTGAAGTTTTAGCATTTGTTGGAATAGTACAAGTTTATTGAATTTTGTTTTCCATTGTATTTTAGTTAATGGCATTTAGGTTATTTTAGTTTGTTTTGTCTGTTTCTGATTCCGGATTCAATATTCCATTTTGGGATACTGTAATGTTATTTTCGGGTTTGGGATGTGACAGTTAGACATCCAATTTTTAGATGATTTGATTTATTAAACAAAGAACATGAATTCGAAAAGAATCTTCATTCTGGAATCAATGGTGAGGAAACAGAGAAAACCTATCTTTTTCCTTTTGTTAAGAAACAGGAGGAAACCCTAAATTAATAACACTCAATTTAAATTCCACGATCGTCGTACAAAAAGTAGAAGAAAAATCAGGTTCAGAAACATTGCTACATTTGTTCGTTGCGTGGTTGGGGAAGGCAAAGGACATTTCATATATTCATTCAATATCTATCCGTGAAGTTGCCACATTGCATACAGTTCCAGTGTCAACCCGAATATTATTCCTCGACCCTTTACCTAACATGGAAGGGTATTAATTCTTATCTATATATATATGTTTAGGAAAATAGCAGCCCAACGTTGAACTACTATAAGTGTTAGATCTTCCAATTATCCCAAGTTCTTCAGCCTTCTTACCTTGAAAAACTATTAAAGAAATCGGTGCCATATATCATTATTTAAGCAGGGCACATACCGAGAAGTACTAGTCCAGGTAGAGGCTATCCCCTTGTTGAATTCCATAAAGAGGACAGGCAGTACTGTTCGTGTTCAGAAGTTCCTCAATCATCTGAAGAGCAATTCTCTGCTCTTCCTCCATTTGACTTCTCATGATTTGGCTTTCCATCGACATTGCAGCGGTAGGTGAAGTTGAGTCTCCATCTGCAGCATTAATTCCATTCTTTTTATGAAGCTCCAGTGTCATGACCCAGTTGGAGTCAGTGGATGGACCAGCACGCTTCTGCCACACACCTATATGGGAATTCTCTATGTCGAGCCTCAAGCAAGTGAGAGAGGGAGATGGTGCCTTGCTGCATTTCCGGAGCTTCGCGTGAAGGATTTCTGATAACTCCTCCGGTGATGAGGATGATTCTTGATCAGTACTGCTTGGTCCGCCATCAGAAGTTTGTGTTACCGGAAAATTGGTTTTTGCATTTCGTCCGCTCATTAATACGGCTGCTCGATCATATGCTTTGGCGGCTTCTTCTGCAGTATCAAATGTGCCCAGCCACACCCTTCTTTTCCTGTATATGACAAATGATCAAATATTGTGCATACCTAAAATAAGCAAAATAATTAATTGAATCTAACATGCGTTGAGATTCAAGAAATGTCATAGTTTACTGCATATTATAAATAGGTTAAAACTATGGCCATCACTATGAGAAAGTAGGGGGCTTTGGAAATTTTTGAAATTCTATACAGGATTTGATAAGCTTTATGCTTTTCAAATCAAGATTCAAGTTTGTCCAGACTCCAGCACTGGTTTCAAAAGCTGACCCAGCCATGCCTTCTTGTACCATGCATTCAGTGCAAACTCCGATCTAGATAACCATTCCTCTTACTCTCTCTGAAATGCATGGCTGCCAAAAGGCAAATAGCACTACTAATCATTTCTGGCAGAGAACTGGGAGGCGGGAGGAGGAAGAAGAGACGGGCTACTGAATCAATTTTTCTTGAAATGAAGAAGGAATGCTGGCAACCAGAAAGATTGAGCTTACAGTAAAGGATGGCGGATTTCAGACACCCATGAACCCCAATGACGTTGCCTGACACCTCGGAACTTTTTAGTCTGAACCATTGTTAGGGAATGAGAGAGAAAGTGCGTCGAGCTGTGCAAGTACAGAACTACTCGGTGAAGAAAACAAAAATCAGGAGATGAATGAAAACGCCAGGGGCACAAGTCTAATATAAGCCGTGAATGATCGACGTCGGTTAGCCCAAGATTTACAATGTTTAACGGTACCTCACCCACGGTACCCCTGCCATAAAGACTTGCCTCCTCAATAATTTATGATTTATGGCCCAAACCACTACTTTGACTTGTCTATGCAAACTTTAAACCATACGATTTCTTGCCTTTAGTTCTTTTGAGGGTACATTTGAGATATTTTAGTTTTGCTTTCAATAGCCTCTGCTTAGAAATTTATAATCTCAGTTAGCATTTTTTTTTTTTTTTGGATAGAATCATAGGAGCTGTCATTTTTTACTTCTTATAGGTTTTTTTAATAGAGTTTATTATAATTTACCTCTATTAAGTTGGGAGGCAATCACACTTTAATATCACAAATTCTAAAAAAATGCTAGAGGTCCATTGATCATTAGTCAATGACATTATTGACTAACAGAAGTTACTTTTATAGTAAAATATTTATTTTACACATACTAATTATAAGATGTTCAAAATAACCCTTTAGATTTATTGCAATTTATCCCCATTAAGTTGTGGATTGTAATATTTTAATACTACAAGTTATAAAAAATGTGCTAGAGGTCTATTGATCGATAGCCAATGACAGTATTAATTAATGAAAGTTACTTTTATAATAAAATATCTATTTACCCAAATTAATTACTCCCTTCATCCCAAATTATCAGTCCACTTTCTAGTTTAATCTTTGTCCCAAGTTATTTGTCTCTTTAGGAAATTAAGATTTAATATTCTAAATTTGCCCATATTTAATAGTATTCTATTTTTCAAATATATTAAAATATAGTCAAAAACTCATTTTATGAGTTCTGATATTCATGTCCATCTTGTTAATTCTCAAAAAATATCAATAACAACTTGGAGAAAGAACTAAATACTCATCAATATTTTAATCAATTTTCTAGTAAGAATTAAATACTTTGGAGAGAGAAGTAATTTGAAGTTATATTAAAGTTTTGAAATTTGTGTATTTTTTTATATAAAGAGAGATACTTATTATTAAATTGTAAGAGTAAAAATGGAAGAGAATGTTTAATTAACTAAAATTTTTATTTTTCTTAATTTTCGTATAATCGGTTAAAGTGGACAAACAATTTGGGACATAAAGAGTACAAGATATCCAAAAAAAAAATATTTAATTGAATGAACTTGGCGCATGAATTATTTGTGGACTTATAATACTTTTTATAATTTTTAGTATTAAAGCATCATTATGAATTCAATAGGATAAAATGCAATAAACATATAAACTAAAGTTTCAATCAACTTCCTAAAATTAGATATATCATATACAACTTTATCAAGACCTAAATACGATGCAAATTCAAATATAATAGATCCAAAATAAAATCACGAATTAGACAAGAGAAATATAATAAATTTTTTTTTTTGTGGCTTTGCTTTTTTTTTTTTGTGAAGAAAATATTAGTGAAATATGATAATTATTTTTGGTAGCTTTGCTTCTTTTTTTTTTTTAAGGAAAATATTGGTAAAATTTTGTGATTTTGTTTTAGGTTTGTTATGTTTGAATTTGTATTATATTTATGATATGTCTAATTTTAGGAAGCTAATTGAAACTTTAATTTATATGTTTGTTACATTTTATCCTATTAAATTGATACATACTTTAATACTAAAAATTAAAAGAAGTATTATAAATTTACAAATACTTCATGTGTCAATTTCTCTCCACTAAACAATTTTTTGAATATCTTGTAATTAGTATGAGTAAAAAATATATTTTATTACAAAAATAACTTTTGTTAATCAATATTATTATTGACTAACGATCCATGGACCTCTAGTGCATTTTTTACAATTTGTAATACTAAAATGTCACAATTCACAACTTAATTGGGATAAATTGTAATAAACTCAAAGTGTTATTTTGAGTATCTTATAATTGGTATAGGTAAAATAGACATTTTATTACAAAAGTAACTTCTGTTAATTAATAACGTCATTGATAACAGTCAATGGGCTTCTAGCGCATTTTTTACAACTTATAGTATTAAGTGTCACTATCCCTAACTTAATGAGAGTAAATTGTAACAAACACTTTCTTAAAATATATGTGGGTCTATTTCTATTTCAAAAGACATCCTTACATGTAAAGTTAGGATTGCATATTTTTTAATATGAATATTAGAGCTACTGGGTCAAATGTTGAGTCACTCACAAATATCCAATTCTACAAACTTTATGTCAAGGACGGATTTAGGCTTGGTTTGGTAAGCGAAGGGGAAGAGGAGAGAAAAAAGGATGAAGAGTGGCATATTTTACTTTCATTATAGGAAGTTAATATATTTATTCTTATCTTGTTTAGTTGGAGTGAAAATAGAAAGGGAATGGGAGGGAAAAAGAGAAAGAATAATTAATTTAATTTATTATTTTATCTCTCATTATCTATTTTATTAAAATTTTTAATATTAAAAATATAATTAATGTTGTCATTATTACTCTCATTTTGTTTTCTCTCTCCCAATCCCTCCAAATTGGGAGGGAAGAAAATGTTGATGTGGGGGGGGGGGGAGTGTACCCTCTCGTGATTTAATTCTCCTCCATATCTACATCTAACCAAATGAGGTAAATATCTCATTTATTTCTATATTTACTTCTCCTCCTCATTTATTTTTACAAAATAGTCCAACCAAACAGAGCCTTAGAGGGGCACCAAAATTTTAAAAATTTTAAATATACCTTAAAAAAATTTTAAAATTTTTCAAAGAGCAAAATATGTCAGTCACTCTTGAACTTTCACAAATTTTGATTTCTATCTTCGAACTTTAAAATATATGATTTTAACCCTCAACTCAAATACTTAAAACACCTAAAATAACCCTTTTAAAAATAAAAACTCAAGTACAATACAAAATCACTATATTTTAGCTCTCATTCTTCTGTTTTCTACTTTTAAAATATTATTTTTTAACCTTAATCTCACTATATTTTTTTAAAATTTTTTTATATTATCAATTGTAATATTAATATCTGACTTCATGCCTCTTATGCAACTGAATAATTTTGAGATTACTCTTTGCATATTTTCAAATCCAACCACACAACAAAAATCACAAATTTCACCCTTTAATAAACAAAACTCGAACATAAAAATGAGAAAAAAAGAAAAAATTAAATTTAGTTCTCGATGGATAGAAAAGAAACTCATATTCAATTCTTGATGAATAACAATTTTCTTTGACATCTTTACAAAAAAGAAGAATGGATTTGAAAAGAGAAGTGAATTTATAAAAAAAAAAAAAAAAAATCTAAAAGTGGAAGTGAGAGACGCACACGTTGCAATAGTTTTTTCTTATATACATACATACATACATACATACATACACATAAGCTACTTTGTAAAGATTAGAGAGAAACTTAGCCTCACATTATGAAAGTTATGAGTAGACGAAAATACTCATAAAACAGGTCATGCGAGAGTCATGCAATAAACCTCCATAAGTACTTAATAGTTTCAATTAACAGAAAGACTAATTTTTAAGTATTATAAATATTTGAAGGTTAAAATCATACATTTGAAAGGTCAATGATAGGAATTAGATTTTGTAAAAATTCAAAGGTAGCTGGCATAATTTATCCTTAATTATGCAAAATGAGAATACTTTGGTCATCAGGAACACAAGCCTTAATTAACTTAATATACTTTACCTAACACAGCCTCGACAGTTTATTAACAAATCAGAATATTCACAAATAAAGTTCATTTATTTAATTTTTTTTTTCATGCTGCTCTTCTATCCAAGTACTTCATTTCTTCAGTAGGGCAATGAAGCAGCTGATAGTCTTGCAAAGTTTATATCTTCTCAAAATGTAAATGTTATTTTTCATTCTTTTTTAGAGCTTCTTCAACGCATTAGAGGTACATGTCTTTTAGATAAGTAAGGAATTCCGGCTTTAAAGCTTACATGAGTTGTTCGAAAGTAATGTTTATGTCTCTTTTCATGTACTCTATTTTTTGAAAAAGTAAATAAATCGGTAGTAGTCCTGTCAAATTCCCCAACATCTCAAATGATTTTGCTTAAAAAAGGTTTATTTATTTTTTTGGTGTTTAAATAAGATAATTGTATCTAACTCAAATAACAATTAAAACTTAATTAATCGTCATTTGAATTCGATCTATTTGTAAACATAAAATAGTTTTTATTGTTATATCTATTACTTCTTTTATCCCACAAAAGTATGTTTACAAAAAAAAAAAAAAAGATAATATAGTGAAAGTAAAAAAAAAAATTCTTAGGATTTTCTTCATTTATCCCGATTAAAATTGTATGACTCATGTTACTGAGCTGTCTTTAGAAAAAAAAAAAAAAATCTTTTTTTTCTTTTTTGTATTTTAGTGCAAGCCGTGAAGAGAATGAATAGAAATTGACAGTCAATTTTCGAACGTGCAAGATCTTAATGGAACATTGGGACCCATGCTATGGAAGATTCAACATTCGTCGTTTTCTGCATTTAACATTTAGTCCAAACTAAAATAATTTATTAATACTACTCAAGTATTTATTGACGAAAATATAAATTAATTTAGGGTATATTAAGAAATTGAACAAGTAATTAGTATTTAAAAATGATTTGTAATTTGAGACAACTGAAAAAACTGAGCCTATCTTTAAGAGTATTGTTAAGTTTATTATGAATTTATTATTATACATTTTTTTTTTGTCTCATTAGGTTTCATTAATTGAATTCATTCGGGCTTGAAATTTTTTAACGAATTTGGACTAGAATTATTACTTTTTTTTTAAAATTTCAAGAAAAATCATAAAATAAATAAACTCAAATTTCAAATTCAAATCATTTTCAAACTTTACAAAATAATATAACAAGTATGAATTCAAATATCAATCAAACGAAATCGAATAGTATTCGATTATCAACCAAACTTGAGTTCGAAAAGTTAATATTGAATAATGTTGTATTAGAAGGGATTAAATTTACATTATTTTAATATAAATTTATTAATTAAATAAAAGCATCTTTCCCATTTTTTAATTTTAAAATTTTATTTCATTTTTCTTTTGCTTTCAATTTTTAAACAAAATTATATTTTTTAAGTAACTATTAAAGTAATCTAAGTACATGAAATTATGTAAGAATAAATTTATTAAAAAATAATTACTCGTACATGAATTAAAATTTATATATTTATCATATATTGAAAAGTTTATTTCTCCTCATTTCTCTTTCATACTTTGTATAAGTATAATGTAGGATTCTATTTGATTAAAAAATTATTGATTTATTTTTTCTTAAAATTATGTATTTTATTAATAGATTAAAAAATTGATAAAATAGAGGATTTATAAAAGATTAAAACAAAAACAAAAACTATTGAGGAGATAGAGAAAAAATATAATCAATAATCTTTCAACCTCCATTAATTATTTGTTATTAAAATAGTTAATTTATATTAAAAAAAATAGTGGCATAATTAATTGAAAGTTAGAGAATGATACATTTATTTAATTGATAAATATTAATAAATAAGAGTGTGAATTTAAGTTAGAGAAGTATGAATTTAACTCTCTCCTTTCGTATTTTATTACAACTTTTATTACAACTCTACACTTTGCTTCGCAGCCATTATTGACTTTTCTAGTTTCTTAGGATTCAAATCGTCCTTAACAACATATTTTAGTTAATATAAACTTTACGTGGGAGTTTTTTGGTTTTTCAAAGTCCCCCCACTATTAGGACAGAAAAATAGGAAGCTTATTGGAAATATGTTTTCTAATTCTTGTTTAAGATAAGACACGATAAGCCAAATGTCTATTTTATTAAGAAAGCATAATTTAGTGTTTGTATAGTTGTGGGTTAAAAGAAATTTACAAATTTGCACTTATGAAAGCTGTAAGAGCTCATTTCAGTGGAGAATCATTTTTGGGTTGTGAAATTAGACACACTAGCAAAGGTGCCGTGCGTTGCACAGGATTGAAATATTTAAGCTGTAGCTATTTTCTTATATGTATTCACGACGAAAAGCAATAGCAAATTGTTTTATTTGGTAGACACAACGAAATTCATTTTGAAGAAGATAACATTTTTTATCTGTTACATAGAAAGCAATTTATTTTGAAGCTGAATCAATGACATATGTTATTTACATATGTTGTGATCATTTATTTGTGTCATTTTATTTGGATTTGTGATCACTGTGTGACCTTTTATGCATTAGCAAATCCATAATTGATGATGCAATCATCGTTCATCGATGATATTTTGTTGTTATTGAGGGAAATAATCGTGTAATATAGCTGTACGTCATATGCCCTAATTTTTTCCTTTCTTGCCCCGCATCTCTATTTATTTACCCATCCATTGCCTTGTATTTTCACCTAGGCAATAATTTTTAGTTTTACAGTGTCACTTCAAATTTTGTTTTGCAAAACTCCATCCATGGCCCGAACAAAAATTCTCTTGCAAGGGTATCAAACCAAAGCTACCTCTTCATGTTCAGTTAAGAAAGTAAATTCTTGTAATCCAAAAGACTCTAGTATTGATGTAAAGAAGAAAAAGATGCTAGTGAATGACACAAATATGTTTATTTGCAAAAATAATAAGGATGATTGGAAGTCTATTTATAGCACAAAGGCTGGTGTCATTGGTAAGCCTCCAAAGATGGCCGATCTTAATTATTTTAGGTCTTTATAGAGAAGTAAAAATGGACGAATTTATTTGGTAATGTTGAATCATTTCCTAATTTGGCATGCCTATCTTTTTGTAATCTGCATTTCGTTTATACTACAAATGGAAGGTGTTTTGCTACTTCTTATGTGAAGGGAGCAAAGGTTGAGTTTGATGCAGAGTAAGTGAATCATATTTTTGAGATAGATGATGAAGGTTTTATGTTGTCTGAAGTGGAAGATTTGGATTATGGTGATATTGAATCTTTGAGATTAAAGGCACATCAATCATTCTTTGGCAGTAGTGAACCGTCTGTGAATAACATGTCTTTGTGTGCGAGGGCTATTCACTACAACAAAAGTCTCTTCTAACTACACTTTTTTAAGTCATTAATTAAAAACATCCATATAATAATGATATTCCCGATATTTAGAATAAATTATTGCCAAATTAACAATATTGTGTCATTTTTGAATTTAAGCGTTGACATGTTATATATTTTTTCCGACATTAATAAAAATACGTCGTAATATTAAAATAATTTCTGACACATTTTTATAAAGTAACATTTAATTAAATAACATCAAATAACGACGACACTTATTTATATTAGTGTCGTCTTATTCAAAATTATAAAGATACTTTAAAATTAATTGTGTAAGTTTAAAAAGAATTGCAATTCACTGCATTCAAAGGTCTATTAAAGCTAAGTATATGGGCAATTCAATAGGATGGGAAGGTAGAAGACATGCCACTATTGTCTCTACTCCATGGATGATGGCATTTTTTCAACAGATTCTTTTTTTTTTAAAAGAAGAAAAGTTTAAACGATTCTTAATAGGCTATTTCATTTGGCTAATATCAAGGAAACCACTTTGAATTCTCTACGATGTCCTCTACCCTCCTCTATTTTTGTTATTGTGCCTTCCCCCCTCATCTCCCTCGTGGCCCCCTCCCTTTTTGCATATTTGTTTATGAACATCAATTTGTAGTGGATGCATATTGGGTAGCTTCAGTTCTTTTGTTATTAAACAATTTCACTTGCCTAATTTCTGGATATGTGTACATGGAATAATCAAATAGGATCTGTTCAAATGGATAAAAGTTGAATGAAGGAGTCTAGATCGAGAAAATGTTATTTTGATGGAGTTAATAATTTTATCAAATTTGCAGTTGAGAAAGCAGCCACCGATAAAACAATTTATTGTCCATGTAGGAAATGTTTTAATAGGTTCTCAATATATTCAAAAATTGTTCATGAGCACTTGTTATGGAATGATATAATAAAGGGTTATGATAACTGGTTGTTTCTTGGAGAATCCATTTTTTCATCCTTAAATGAACAACCTAATTCGGTTAATCCAACTATTAGTAGTGTGCCATCAAGATTGGATGGGGAATATGAAATGCGAGGACTTCTTCAAGATACATTAGGAATTAATCTACCAGAAAAAAGGAAATAATGAGAACTCTCATGCTAGTAATGAAGCTTATGCACCACTGAGTCCACGTACCGATATGTAACATTCTGAAGATCATATACACGACAATCCTCCTAATGGCTCATCACCTTCAAATGATGATAGAATTCAATTCGAAAACCTATTACAAGATTGTGATCAGAAATTATATCCAAGATGTGCAAAATTTTCAAGAATATCATTCATATTGAGATTATATCATCTTAAGTGTTTGAATGGTTGGTCTACGAAATCTTTTACCACATTGATAGAGCTATTGATTGAAGCATTCCCATGTGGAATTTTATTACCGTCCTCTTATTATGAAGCTAAAAAAAGAATCAGAGACTTAGGATTGGGCTACCAAAAAATTGATGCTTGCCTTAATGACTGTATCTTGTATTGCGGTGACAATGCAAATAAAGAATCTTATAATATATGTTTATCTCCTAAATGGATGATGAATAAAAATGACTCAATGGACGAAGAGATTGACAAATATAGGAAGACAAAACCAACCAAAGTCTTATGGTATATTCCTTTGATACCAAGGCTCAAAAGACTTTATATGTCTTCCAAAACTGTTTTTTTTTTTTTACATGAGGTGGCATGCTGATAGAAGGAACAAAAATGGGAAGTTAAAGCACCCAATAGATGCTTTAGCATGAAAAGACTTTGACTAGAGATATCCTGAATTCACAGCTGATCCTCATAGTCTGAGGCTTGGCCTAGCCAGTGATAGTTTTAATCCTTTTAGAACTATGAGTACCACATATAGCACTTGGCCAGTTATATTAGTTCCATATAACATGGAACCTTAGGTATGTATGAAACAGTCGTCATTAATTTTGTCCATGGTTATTCCTGGAGAAAAAGGACCAGGAAATGATATCGATGTCTTTTTACAACCTTTAATAGGAGAACTAAAGGAATTATGATATGGTGTGGATGTGTTTGATGCAGGTGCTAATGAATTCTTCAAGTTAAGAGCAGTGCTTTTGTGAACAATTAATGAATTTCTTGCATATGCCAATTTATCAGGTTGGAGCACTAAAGGACATGTAGCTTATCCATCTTGTAAGGAATTCACTAATTCTATGTGGTTACGTAATAGGCAAAAATTTTGTTACATGGGTCATCGAAGATGGATGGATCATAATCATCCATATAGATTCAGAAAAGATGAATTTGATAGCACCGAAGAGTTATGGTCAACATCGTCACCACTTTCTGGTACTGAAATTTTAAGACAATTGGATGGTGTTCGTTTCTCTTATGGAAAAGCATCAAAATTAAACCATAAATGAGCTAGGGAAGATTGCTCTAGAAATCAATCGAACGTTGAGCAATCTAGTGTTAATAGTGAAGCAGGAACATTTGAAGATGCTGATAATTTTGTTGAAGGTTTAGATACATGTTGGGGATCTACAAGTGCAATACCTCATTGTTTATGGGGAAAAAAAAGGGAGCATCTTGTTTGATCTTCCTTATTGGGAATTCAATCTCCTTTGTCATAATTTAAATGTCATGCATATTGAGAAAAATATTTGTGACAACTTGATTGGTACCTTATTAAATCCTGATGGTAAGACCAAAGACAACTACAAAACAAAACTTGATTTAGTTGATATGGGTATTAGACATGATCTCCATCCCTTCCATAATGATAATAATGAGACTTGTTACCCTCCTACTTGTTACACAATGAATTTAAAAGAAAAAGAACTTTTCCTGACAATTTTTTAGAATTTGAAGGTTCTAGATGGTTATGCATCGAATATCTCAAGTTGTATAAACTTGAAGGAGTACAAAATTTCAAATCTTAAAAGTCATGATGGTCATATTCTAATGCAGGATATTCTTCCTATAGCTGCAAGAGCATGCATGCCTCCTCAAGTTGTTTCAACTGTCTCTAAGTTGTTGTCATTTTTTAAGGAGTTACGTTGTAAAACCCTGGATCTGGATAAGCTTGAAGAATTAGAAGCAAGAGTGGCTTTAACACTTTGTTGCTTGAAGAAGATTTTTCCTCCAAGTTTTTTCACTATTATGGTTCACTTGATCATACATCTTGTTGCAGAAGCTAAACTTAGTAGTCCTGTACAATATAGATAGATGTTTCCTATAGAGAGGTTAGACAATTTATTTTTTCATTCTAAATATTATAAAAGAAATTACTTTTAGGATTACAAATACTAATACTTGTTGCTGTTGAATTTTTATTTAATCCAGGAACTTAGTTCATCTAAAATCACATGTACGAAATAGAGGATAATTAGAGGGTTCTATCGCAGAAGGTTATATGACAGAGGAATGTTTGATTTTTTGTTCTAGATACCTTGGTGGAGTTGAGACAATGTTTAATCATCCCCAAAAGAATTTTGATCCTATTGATGATATTGAAAAATACTTGTTTTCTACTGGTGGACGGATTTTAGGAAAACTAGATAACATGGTTCTCGATGAAATAGCCTTAGCACAAGTCCATCATTATGTGTTGCTTCACTATGATCATATATCGCCTTATCATAGGTCAGTCAAGTAACACACGGTGACTCTTTTTTTTAATATTTGCTTTATAATATTTTAAAGTTCTTGCAGTGAATTTTTGCCTGCGCAAAAAAGACGATATTGACCAAATCGATCTAATCAACGCATTGAACAAAAGTGGTTGTTGGAGGAATTTCTAGAATGACTTTTAAACCAGGTGAGTAACTTTTGAAAATTAATGCATTTAATGTTAATTTGCTACTAGAAATTTTATATTATTCTTACATAATTTGAATATGAAATATTAGGTGCCAAAGATGACCAAGAGCTATGCTTCTGAAGAGATAATATCCATTGTAAGAGGGCCAAACAATATCAGTAGACAATTTACTGGGTTTGTTATAAATGACTTTAGATTCCATACAAAAAATTTTGAACGATTTAGAAAAACTCAAAATAGTGGAGTGGTTGTAGAGGTTGATGGGCTTTCCTCTCAATGACATAATTGAATTAGATTATTATAAAAATTTTAAAATTGTGATGTTTAACTGTGGTTGGTTTGATGTCAAGTCAGTAAGGGGATTAAAAAAGATTTAAATGGTTGCTCATTGGTCAACTTCTCCAAATTAATCCATACAAGAAACTCCTTACAAAATGATCCTTTTGTATTTTCCTCTCAAGCAAAACAGGTATCTTATGTACAAGATCTAAAGCAAAGTGAATGGTTCCGAGTGATTCACACAAAACCAAGAGATTTATATGAGATGGGGATTGGTTCACATGAAGAGGATGATGACGTTTACACTGCCTACATGCCTCATAATTCGGGTGTAACTACTGATGTTAATCAACAGAACACTTGGGCTAGAGAGGATAGTGATGATCAAAATGAAATTTGAATATATTTCTGAGGATCCCAAGTCTTACCAAACAACTGCTCTTGCTGTAAGTGATAATCAAGATGCAATAAAATGATATTGTGTATTTTTTTTTTTGGTGTTCTTTGGGGGTACTAAGCATTTAGAAGCATAAGTACATAGCTAAAGATGGATAATATACATTTTCTATTATTAATTGTAGTATTACTTTATGTATAAGCTATAGTTTTTTTGAGTTTATGCAGTAAATGGAAGAATGAATAG
The DNA here is from genome assembly GCA_026120185.1 of Voacanga thouarsii. Taxonomy (NCBI): domain Eukaryota; kingdom Viridiplantae; phylum Streptophyta; class Magnoliopsida; order Gentianales; family Apocynaceae; genus Voacanga; species Voacanga thouarsii. The sequence continues at coordinate 1,745,548 of JANUWF010001032.1, read as the reverse complement.
GAACTCACAAAAAAGTAGTGAAAATTTACTATCTATTTACAGTAAAAATCCATAGAAATGCAGTGAAAATTCATGGTTTTTGATAATCACCATAAGGGAACCACTTAAGTGATTCTGTTAGTTGTCTATTTGCATGAAATACATGGTTTGCTTGGTTGGCTAGAATTGGTATCCTAGTCCTTATCTTGCAAAACTAAGTTTCATTGTTTAGATCATTTCATCAAGTTGAAATTGTGGATATCTCATGGATATCCTAGGGTCATTGCTCTATATTCTGCATGTGAGAAATTTCTTTGTCCGACATGCTTATAGAATTCATGTTTACTATGGCTTTCCAGAGTCTACTTTTGAAAGAATTAGGGAGAAAAATATCGGATGCTATTAGAAATAAAATATTAGAGAAGATTATTTCCTTCAAATTGCAGAATCTCCACTAAAATCCACGATTCTTTAGTTTTATGATTTTTTCCATTTGATGGTACTTCAATTTCACATTTCTTCTAGAGTTTAGATGTGTAAGTTCCTGCAACTTTCTGTCTTCATGCAAGTCGAGTACTTCCTAGGTAAGCGCAAGTCTGAGTCCGGAGATACGCCTACCCAGAAAAGGCCAAAAACTTGAAATTCCATCAAGAAGAGTGCAGTAACCTTCCATTTTTTAGGACCTTCACCATGCATGTCTTTTTTTAGGATTATTGAAAAGGAAAAAAGGACATCCCTTGCGTATTTGTAGCAACAGGCAAAATTTTCACTACATTTCTGTTAGCAAGGCTCTTTCTAGTCTTTCTGCTATTAGTTCTATTAGCTATGGTCTTCTCTATTTGCCAGTCAACTTTTAAACATGCATAATAGTTTTGGAAGTGTTGAGATTATTTTTCAATCTCTTTATTGTATTCTATTTTTTTGTGTGAAAACTAATGTTTTCAGTTGAATTTGTTTGATCTAAAGCTGGCAAAAATGTAAACTAAAACAAAATGGTGAGAAAAAATTTTTTGGGTTATACAATGAATGGTATGGGATGGCAGGGCAACTTTCCGAAGACCTAATTTCTGAGATTTTATTGTTTGTTTATTGTATGCTTGCATCCCTTTGTTCTTTTATCTGAAGACTGGGCATGGAAGTTTGAGCTAAGTATACTTCCATGCCTAGTCTTCAGATACTGTATCTCATCTTTCTTATTCTCATATTTACGTCCTTCTTTCTACTCTATTAAAATATGCTCCCACTCTAGCCCAAAGAGGATTCCACCTATGTATTAATAATTCCTTTGACAAGACAGGTATCTGTTGGATCATTAGATGTTACATCCTACAGAGAAATATTATCCATTGCATCTTGAGTTGGCAAAATCTACATTTTACCTGTATCAAGCAACTAAAGGTCTGTAACTATTCTGTCTGTTACTTTGAACATTGAATTTGTAAGCATACACTTTCTTTGTCTTGTCTTGTCTTGTGTAGTAGCAGAATCATGGCTTATGAATTAGATTTTAGCTTTGGTTTATGGCTTTTGATCATGCAATTATTGCTGAATACTGAGACTCTTTTTGATTCTTTGCAATCCATATCAGGAATATTGACACGATGTAGGCACTCAGGGAAATGCTATTACTATTTAGAATTATTTCTGAACAGAACATCAACAACTCCAAGATATGAGACGATTGAAATTAAAACTTTTAATGAAAGATATGGTATGATGTTAGTCATGATGATAGTTAATAGGCTTCATGTTGTTGCATGTGTTTTATTGATGCCTACTTTTAGTGTGTTTCCAAAAATATATAGTTGAAGTTTATTAAGTTCTCAAATGTTGGTCTTCATTTCTATCAGATCCATGGTATATGGAAGTGGGTGAATCGATCATGGATTCTCTTAATTTGTACACAAAAGTAAAAGGTGGTTTTGCTAGTAGCAGAGACGTGACAACTATGGAATTGGAGGATCATCAACATAGTTTCTTCCTTTCAGAAATGTGAGAATTTGTTACTTTTTTCTGCCTAAAATATGGAGCTTTTTGTTGTTGTTTGAATGGAAATCATGTTATCCCAACTGCACAGTTCAACTACTGTAACTTGATAAAAATGAGGAAATTTGTTCTATTAGCATGCTGTTGTTTGTAGCATGTGATATTATACTTGTATGATGTTATTCTATTTCTTACAGGTGCAAGTATTTGTATCTTCTCTATGATGATTCATTTTTTGGGCAATCGTATCTAAATCTTCACAACCGAAGGTCATCCTTTACTTGTTATAAGCTCTTGGCGTGAGAGGCTTCCTCAGGCTTACATACCAAAAGATTGGACTTCCACTAGGGTATTGCTTTCACTTGCTTCACACAGTGTTAATACTGGTTGCACTTATGCACAAGAATTTTGACAATTACTTCATCTCATGTCACTGTTTGTTTGTTCCTTACTCTAGGCATTTTGATGCACCTTAGCGATGGCTTCTAGGGATTAGAAACAAACTTTTAGTACTCAGTATCTACCCTCTCAACCCTTCAGAACAGACAAATATTATATCTAATATCAACATTTTCTATTTAAAAGATAAAATCTATATTATAATTTAAAGATTCCTTTTAACTGTTGACTCTTTCCTTTGGAAAAGAGAAGATTAGAGCAAACTTCTGAAAAAAGGTTTTCACTAAACTCTTCCTACTTGTATTCAAAGGTTTGATTATCTTATGCAAATGTTAATATTTTGGCATTTATGGCAACATATTTTTTGTGGGAAATATTGTATCTTGGCACTTTTCTTTCCACTTTTTGTTTGCAATAACAACTAAGTATATAGGAAGACGAATTGTAGATTTTTCCCAGCGCCCTCTCCCCCATGAAAAAAACTGCCCATGCTTTCTGGCTCTAGTTAGATTTTGGTACCATTAAAACAAGCATAATCTTAGCATTTCTTGACAATTGGATAAGGTTTTCTCTATAACTTTAATATGATTACAAGGAAATGAAAAAAGCCATCTATTTCGAATAGTAAAATGAAAGGTTAAAACTTGAAAAGGGGCATATTCTTTTATTAAAATTAAAACAGTAAAACAGACACTAACAATCACCGAAGAGACTAAGAGGAAAGCCACAGTTTGTAGCCAATGCCCAATTCCTAAATGACTTCTACATCTTTCCAACTAGTTACATAGTACTTGATATCAAATAATCTAGTCCAATGCATGTATATCGATGGTAACTGATCTTGAATGCTATAGCTCTTGGTATGGTTATTTTACTAATTACTGTATTTTTATATTCATCCTATAGTTTTTTATACTACAAAAGTACATCAAGATATTCTATTACTGGTATTCAAAACTGTGGCATTGGCGTTGTAAATGAATTTAGGTATCTTTTAAAAGAAGCACACAAACAGGGAATTGAGATAACAATTTTCAACCTCTTTTGTGCCGTTTTTTATTTCGTTCCTATCGAATTTGTTCCCATGGCATTGTTTCTTACTCAAATTGAATAGGTGATCATGGATGTCGTTTTCCACCATACTGCTGAAGGGAACAAAAATGATCCTATATTATCTTTTAGAGGTGTAGACAACAGTATATTTTATATGCTTGCACCGAAGGTACACTTAACTACTCCCACCTTACCTTTTATTTTTAAGTGTTTGATCCAACAAGACAGTTGCTATTAGAGTAATATAGTAGAATATAGTAGGGATCATTGTGAATATGATGCATGATCTTTCCATTTCAGCACCAAAACGCTAGAATTTCTGCAAGTAGTTGATGATATATCTTTGGTTGCATGTGCCTACATTTGTAGTTTAGTATTAGAGATGGGTATGCCCAGTTTGTGAGCACAGTTAAGCATTGTAACTGATATTGCTATTTAACGCGTATGCCTGATACTGCTGTGTGAATCAATCAGTCTTTGCCCTGGTTGATTCAGTTAACTGGCTTATTTATTATGGTCATTTATCCTTCCACTTTGATGAATGATAGTGTTCACTTGAGTCAGCTCTAAAAGCTGACAACCCTACAAATGAGTTAGGAATATTGTTGACTTCCAACAGGGAGTGTTTCAAATCATTGAGAAGCTCGTATCTATTTTGGTGGAAGGCCAGTCAATATAAAAGCTGTATCCAAGTTTTCAGTAACTTCTCAAAGTCAAGTTATAATCAAGAAATCGAAAAGCAAGAGTGAAAACAATCTGCCCAATTGGATCTATAGTCATCATCGATAAATTCTTGATCTATCTTTACGGTGATAACAACATGGTAGTAGAATACGAGGGTTGCAAATATTAGTGCCCAAGTTGATACAAGCTAGCCCTATAATCAAAGGAACAACCATGAAAATGACAATGCACTGCAGATTCGAGTCTAAAAAATGAGCTATTTCAAAATTGTGAGGGAATAAAATGGGAAGGAGCTTCACTCCACAAGTTTCTAAGTACAAAAACAATTGGGGTGTTTAGAGAGTACTATTTTTTCTCATCTCCCTTTTGGTACAATATATGAAATGTTGTTTCCACTCTTACCTTTTGCCTGTTGTTCAGTTTGTCGACAAAAAAAAAAAATGTATAGACTTTTGATTTTCTATATTTTTTTATTTTTAATAAATTCTCTTGTTTAATTTAAATACTTAACTAACTTGATAATGAGTTAATTGGGTGGCCTTATATGGACATCAACCATCCAGCATTGAATCATCAGATCCGGTGACCGTTCATAATTAAGTACGAGGGGATCTTGATACTCTTCTGTGAAATTTTATTTACACTTATAATTAATTAATATTATGAAATAACTATTATGGAATATTTTTTCCCCTTTAATTTTCGTAGCATAAAAAAACTACTTTTATTATTATTATTATTATTATTATTATTATTATTATTATTATTTGACAAAATTTATGTTTCCCTCTAAAACTTTATATATATATATATATATATATATATATATATATTATCTTCTCTAAAGATATGAGAATATCTTTTCAAAATTTTTAGCTCTTAAAAGATAAAATTAAAAAAAATTTCCTACTAAAACTAAGAGTTTTCCGCTAACACATCCTGTTCTATTTTGTTATTCATATCTCTCCCTCCCTTTTCCTGCAGAAACCCCTGCATAACCCACAACATATTTGCCACCATCACACCATCGTTGGAGGCTTAAAAAAGGTACAATTTTTTGGATGTGAATTTTATATTGGGTACCATTGTTGGAGGCTCAAAAAAGGTACCATTGTTGGCGACTATGATGCGAATTTTATATTGGGTTTTGGGTTTGATGCAAATGTATTTGGGTTTTTTGGGTTTCAACTTTCATATGGCAATTTGGGATATGAAATCTCATATCAGGACTGGTAAATTGCAAGCAATTTATCTAACCATATGTCCTTTCTGACTTTTTTTTTTTTTTTACTTGGTTTTTTCTTATCAAACAGCTTACAGGACAATATAAATAACATCTGACATTTAAATTGAAAATCCATTTACTTATTATTTTATGGTGAAGTTATTGTTTTGTTTACGGATTGGAAAATGTGACATTAGATACGTAGTAGTAGTAGTACATGTGTGATTGTAATCCTTAAAGAAATAAAGGCCCACACTTGTTTAGGTAGGGGAAAGGGACAACTTACCTTAGGATCTTTAAACAATGCCTTTTAATCTGACTTGCAGAAAATGTGGTTTATGGTGTTGGTCATGGATAATCAGAAATTTCAGTCAAGTTCTTGCATTTTTTAAACAAGAAGGATTTTCCAAGTTAATTAATGATTCTAATGTAAGTATGAGACATGATTGGTATGTGACCCTAGGTACAGCAGAAAAAGGGAAGATTTTTAATTTCCAGCCAGTTTTGAAAAGGTTTACGAATTGAGATTGGTAACTTATCAATTTCATGTTGTTTCTTTATGCTTTTATTCCCGAGCAAAATATTCAATAGGTTTTTGTCATGGGAGTCATCTTCATTCTGTGTCCCAAAATGCATTCTGTTAAATTTGTTTTGAAATTTGCTCCCATGCTAGAACATAGTCATTCTCTTGTATCTACTATTATGTGAGGGTGAGGCTAATTTGAACTTATGTTGTATTTGATGGGCTGTTACTTCTTCATTTTCTGTGCAATTAGACATTTTTAGAATAAATGGTTGTTCACGTTGTGTTTGACATTTTCATTTTCTTCATGTTGTGTTTGGCTTTTGTTCTCGTTAATAAATGCTTGTTGAGGCATTTGGTAGTTAAAATTGGTCTTTGTTGGAACAATGTGAATCATTGGTTTGGCAGTCTTTTATGGCTTTTCTTTGCCAAAAAATAGATGTCTTGACTAGCTAAATAGCTCAGTACTATTTTTTATTTTATTTCCTTATTCATTAAAAACATATGTTATGTACTTATAATTTCTATTAAGAATTAATTTTTGACTTTTTTATTAGGCTTTTATATGGGAACAAAACATTTAAGAAACTATAACAACAACCAAGGAGAATTTACATCGGAATCAATTCAAATGAATGCTTCAAATTTTGATAGTGAGACTCAACCACCTAGTGAATACCAATTCACAGATACTCAAGCACATGAAAAAGACCCAAACAACGAAGTTTATGATGATGTAGAAATAAAGGGTATGACATTATATAGTCTTTGAAATATTATTTTAATATTGTTAAATCTAACTAATTATGTTATAGATGAGCAAGGAAACGTACGTAAAAAATTAGGCATACGTGCTAAAGATGTGTGGATATTGCCCAATAATGAGCAGATTATAGTTCACTTCAATAAGTTAGGTCAACCAATTAAAAGAGGGGGTGGAATCTTAGGTGGTTGGTTGGGAACTATGGCAAGAAAAAATGAGTTTTGTTCAATTGAATGGACGGATTGGAGGAAAATGCTTAATAATAATAAGGAGAATTTGATAATTTTGACAAAGGTAAACAAACTTGATAATCTTTTATTTTGTAAATTTAATTTGTCTCTATTTTTCTAATACATTTTTATTTGTTCTAATTTAAATTGTTTTACAATCTTATAGAAATATTTTGAAATTCCTAATGATTGTGAAGTTCAAAAGTGGGTGCTTCAATCAATTGGTCAAAAGTGGAAGGATTACAAATTCGATTTAAAATGTAAGCATTTTTTACCAGAAAAGACTCAAGAAGAAATATTCAATTCAGTACTAGTAGAAATCTTTCCAAATCAATGGAAAACACTTGTCTAATATTGGTTTTCAGAGAAAGCGAATGTAACTTTTCTTTTCAATGCTCAATTTTTTGTCTTTTTAATTACGTTAAATATTTTTCTAACTTTTATCATACTTTGCATAATATATATATATATATATATATATATATATATATATTATTTTGGTCAGAATCTTTCCAAAAAGGAAAAAGTAACACGAGCTCATAACAAAACTCTTCATACTAGTGGTTCGAAGAGTTTTGTAAGAGGAATGAATGAATATGTGAGTTTTGATTGAAGTGTAGTGTCTTTACTTTTTCCGATACTTTGTTTTCTCTAACACTTTATTAGCATTAAATTGGTTAATATAATTTCAAAATAGGAGATGACCTATGGAAAAAAATGAAAAAAACCAGGACGGATTGAGTTCTTCAGAATGACTCATATGAGAAAGGATGGGAATTTTATCAATGAGCAAATACAAGAAGTTGTGGTAATTTTTTTTTTTTTTTTTTTAGCTGTCAAACTACAAGTTATTACTCGTTGTTAAAGTATATTATTATCATATGATCTCTGATTTTTATATTTGCTGTTATAAAAAAGAAGAAAGCTAATAACATTGTTGTTGAACTTGCTACATTAAATGAAAATTGTAATGTCAATAAAGTCAAGGATGAAGTCTTCAATGAAGTTTTAGGTGAAGATTAATATGGCAAAGTTAGAGGATATGGATTAAGAGTTACTCCTACACAGCTTTTTGGAACCAAAAGTCAATTTAAATGTCAAAATTAGCCTGAAGTAGAACACCTTCAAAAAGAACTGTATGACAAGAATCAAAGATATGAGGCAAAGATCGAAAGTACGTAGCAAGAGTATGAGGTAATGAAGAATGATTATGAGGAAAAAAAAAATACTGATCTTTATAAGGAGATAGATTCTATTCGAAGTGACATGTCTCACTTAAAAATAATATTTTCTAATGTAAGTCACATATATAGTTATATTTATTTAAATAATAGTAAACAAAAGAAAATTTCCTAACATGAATTTTATTTTTTAGGCTGCTTATAATTTTAGTGAATTCGCCTATACTCCAGAGTGACTCATGTTTTTTGGTCTCTTCAAGTAAGTGAGACATCTTTTCAAATTATTTAAATTATATATGTTTTATTATATCGCTTGTAACTATTAATTATATTAGTAAAATGATTCAAATCTTTTAAATATTTACCATTGTTTTCTTTATTTGATGTGTAGGACTATTGGGCTTTCCATCAACTTGCAGAAATATGAAGACCTTTTTTTTTAGTTTACCAATGAAATTGAACATTTATATTTAGTCTAATTTATATTGTAGTTAGACATTTGCTAAAATGTCTTTTAGTATGAGTAGTTCAATTTTGCTTAATTTATACGATTTATTTAGATAAGTATTATTCATTTTGTTTCAAAACTATGATTGCTTTACAAATTTCTATTGTACAATATAAAAAGAAACATTTGTTATAAGATTTTAAATTGGGAAAAATATTTCAAATAATAAAATATAATAATTGTCAACTTTGGGACGCTTAAAAAAAGTGAAGCAAAAATTAGGACACTATTTATTTATTGTGACAAAAAGAGGGAAGCATTTATAAGTAAGCGTAGGTATTTTAGGGACGCTTCAAAAAATATGGTCGTCAAAATTGACATTATGAATTATTGCGTGGTAAAAAAGGGGATGGAATTGTATTTATGTGTCACTAATTTTCGGAACATTTATAGAATAAAGTATTGTCAATTTCGAGATGCTATAAATATAAAACGTAGCCAGAAAAGTAGAGAGAATCAAAATTTTGTGTCATAAAATTAGGGACGCTTTTATAAAATGTCGTTATGGTAACAACATTAGAAAATTTAAGCGTAGTAAATTTAGAGACACTTATAGAAAAAAACGTCGGTCAATTTGGATACCCTAATAAGGAAAGCGTTGGTAAATTTAGAGACTCTAATAGGAAAATCGTCAGTAAAATTTAAAGATACTTATAAAAAAAAAGTGTTGGTAACTTACTTTACCGACACAAAGGCTTCCGTCGTAAAATTTCTTAGCGACACCACTTCTAGCAATGCATATGGAGACACTTATAACAGTGTCAGTAAACAATTTTACGACACAAATTAGCGTCCCAAAACAAACTTATTAGCGTCCCTAAATGCTAAGTTTGTTATAGTGATTACAGCTGTGGTAGTGCGATATGTCCAATGCAAAGAAGGCAAGGAGATGGCTGAAACAGATTATCTTGTTAATCATCAAGTGATGAATGGGAGTGTCATTAACTTTGGTGATATTTCTTGTATAATATTAGTTTTACTCGAAGGAATTTGAAATGTAAATTGCCATATATTGCTCTATTAACTTGTGTTTTCAAGGATTTTGGAGTTTCTTTTGAAGGTAAGGTATCCGAATCAATAAAATTAATTTTTGGGTTTTTGAATTTGTGGCATATTCAAGGCAAGAGGTCTAGGTCAGATGCGGATGGGTATGGTGTTGACAATGTTACTGATGGAGGTAGTGGGGATGATGAAATGGCTGATGGTACAGGAGCTTCAACTTTGTAGAAACCAATATCTCTTGTAGATGTGCTATTGAGACTTGATCAACTTGAAGACTCTGTAGGTCAATTGGAAGGTTTGGTCAGTAAGTTTCATGAATTTGCGGCTCACTTTTTGGCTATTGTTCAACACAAAAAGGATTCCACTACATCTAATAATGAACCATGATGTTGAAGGAGTTGTTTTGCTGGGACCTAAATGACTCTTAGATAGGGCTGATGATATGTAATTTTGCTCTTAGGAATATTGTTTGGTTGATGAACAATGATATACTTAATGGTCTTTGCTCATTGTATTTTTGGATAATAGGTTGATGGTGCATTTGTTAATGTGTTTTATAATTATTCAGGAATGTAGTACATGCTATTTGCTATAGAGAAATGACATTGAACAATTGATTTTATGATATTTTGATTTATTTATTCATGTTCTTTGCCATGATGTTGTTTCATGGTGAATAAATTTTTCGATCTTCTTTTGGTTGTGAGATGATGGTAGTAAACAAAAGTCATGAAACTTGCTATGTATACTGCAAAATCTCATTTTATTTGCTTAAAAATAAGGCATTTCAACTATTTATTCATGGAAGAAGAAGAAGTGGTTGAGCAGCCACTATATTTGTGGATCCTACCAAATCATGACTAACAATAACTTGAATCGAAGGTAGAGTCTTTGGGTTTTTTTTTTCTTTTTTTTGGTGGGGGGGGGGGATGTATTTTGTGGATCCATTGCATCAAAAAACAAATGCAATATACTTTGTATTAACATATTAGCATAAGTTCAGATGATTGTCATTGAAATTGTTATCATTCCTTGAAAAGACATACCTGTGAGCAAAGAACCTATCATTGGTTCATAGAACTATCCTATTCAATGTCCGTTGCTACTAAAGTACTTTGTTCAATGATCAAGCATGTAAAGCACTGCTTTTGTGGGGTAGATTCATGACCACAGTAGCTAACAGAGTTCTATTGGAAAATTTAAGGAGATTTTTGAAACTTCAAAAATAGTAATACATGTAACAACATGTTAATGTTACAAATACTAGAATATTGTTGAAAAAAACAAATGATGTGATACTTAAATAAAGGATTGTTTATGCTTTGATATGTAACTTATAGTCGAGGATACTAGATTGCATAGGTGATTATACTACTTGTCTAGTGTTGTTCATATTCATGTTGGTGTACTCTGTATAGGTTGTCCCAAGTGTTTAGGTGTCCAAATTATGTAGCTATGTTTCATCAAAAGGAATATGGGTAATCTCATAAGACCTCTATTTATATTAATAGATGTAAGTATTTTAGGCTATGAACGTATGTTCATTGGCAGGATGCTTCATCAACTAAATTCAATTAATGTGTGAACTTTGCAAGGCAGTAATTATTATGAAATGCTTCGTTATCTGGTCAATTAATAAGTTGTTGAATTACACAAAGCTAGAGTTATGGAGTTTGTCATTGAATTTCATGGAGTCAAAATTTTGTCTTTATATTAGCTAATATATAATCAGTTATGAAGTCGTTGATAACATTATGTATTGAATAATTGTCCACGTTTAACGTCATTTATTGATTAATTGTATGCATTCAATGATGTGGTATGTTGTCGTTAATATATTGTGCATTGAATCATTGCATATGATGTATGTTTGCTATATATATAAATACTTATTTCTTGTGAACACGTCTTCAGTTGTTTCTTCATTTTACCTTTTTCTTTGCCAAGAGTTTGGAAATATAAGATGAAGACATACAAAGATGATCTTCACAAGCATACATTAATTGCAAAGCCAGAGATTTATCCATTCATCTCTGAATTAGTTGTGTTTATATCTATTCATTTGTAGGAACATGTTGTGCGATATGCTATTCCTGATAAAAGATTTGATCAGGTGCGAATTATATTAAGGCTTGGTACTGATGATCATCCTAAGCATGTTGAGTTAGCTATTCCATCAACTGTAGCATTAGGTATAGGTGCTATTTTAGCTACTAATATATGGATTGAGGGACATTTATGGGTGTTTCATGATATACAAATAGAATTTTCGATCACTGTAATAGTTTTGAATGAAAATTATTTAGATGTTGGACAACCTGAATGGAAGATGGAATCATTTTTTAAGTTTTATGACCCATTTGTTGTGGTAGTAGTAGAATCTCGTGATAAGTTAATGCTTCATTAGGAGTTGTTCAAGAATTATACTGGTAAGTACAAATTAAAGATGCAAGGGTATTTTGAGAATACTATCCGGTTGTATTATAACAAAGCTAGAGTGGTTCTTGTTAGGAACTCAAGTGAAAGTGTTGAGATTGTTAATACTTTGCAGTGCACTGGTGGAAGTGCCTTGTACAACAATCTTGGAATTGAGCAGACAGTAACAATGCAAGGACAAAGTTCATCAATAGGTGTAGGGGTTGTGAAAGCGATGTTCAATGCATTTCTGATTTTTGTTGATGGCATAGTTATATTTACAGTAGTTAATGCTATATAGTATGTTGATGATGATTGTGATATGTGGGTGATATGAGATATGTTCATAAGATTTGATGGTGCTATGGTTGCATATTCATTTGTTAGGAAGCAATAAAAAGTGTGTTGTTCTTATGTTACGACTTTTTCCCAGATGCAATTTTGTTTGGTTTTTTCTTTTGAAACGTAATTTGTACATATGACAATATGTGTACATTTTGGCCATTTGATAAGGAATTCATAAATGGAACATTTTGATGAAAATTTTGATATGTACTTTTGGTGGTATTGGTTCGCCAAAATGATCAATTGGCTTACTTTGGTTTAACATGGTGTTTTCATTCATATGTTGTTAAAAATTTGTAGCAAAGTTCTTTTTATCGATGATTGCTATGACTATTGTCAATGACGATTTGTATCTCAAAGAAAAAGTAACAATCTATGGTCATCTTTGCCATTATTTTGCCTATTGTTCGAATACATTAGATAAGCACAAAGTCTTATGTAAATGCATTTAAAGCTATTTATCATGAGACAAAGTCTTGTTTTGAGGAATGCACTATTAACGACATAAGTACAAGAAATTAGAGGCATTAATCAAAAGTCTGCTACAATCTCGTGTAGTTCATCAAATCATATGTCTAACAGATGGATGCATAGTCTTATAAGTGTACTTTGGAAAATTTTCATGATACTGTAATGAACCAATGACAAACACACAACATATATGAAGAATGTCACAATTTTTTGTGTACAGGAATTAGCGAATATCATGCCATATTATCAAGTACCATGAACTTGAACAAAGTTTCAATCATCAAAGTCCAAGTCAATTAGAGCATTCATTCCCAATATTCTACCTTTAGCATTTAGCATCCCAACAGTTAATTTTGATGCTTTATTGTTCATAGGGATGTATTAGGAACTGTCATTGTAGCAGTATGCTTCAGATTTACAGTTTTCATGGCTTTTGACAATGGCAATTTAACTTGCACTGTTGAGTGGTGTGAAAGATGGAAGTTGTAATATTATCAATTCAAGAATAAGGACATATTAAATTTACCAATTAAAACTTACAGTGCATGTATAGATAGGATATGTGTAACACCCCATAACCACAGAGCCCGAATGGTTGCAGATGTCACCCCGTCGTAATGACAAGGGGTCTTTATAACTATACAATTTAATAATAAATAAATTTAGAGACTTAATAATTTCAAAAGAAATTATATTATAACCTTTGAACATTTACTTATACAAATTGCGGCTACAAGGTCTCTTAGATCTAAACTCGAATAATAATAAGGTAGAAGAGTTCAAAATATATCAACTAACTTCTTCAGTTCTTGCCTTTATACAAATCCAGGTATGATCCTCAAAAGCCTGCTTGAAAAGTATGAATAAAATGTGTGTGAGATAGAATATATCTCAATAAGTCCCGTAGTATGCTGTAAAAATTTTTAATAACACTATTGTTGTGATGCATGATTGAAAGTGTTGGAACGGTGAACATAAATCATTACTTCTTGTTGAAAAGAATTTATAATGAAATCATTGAAGTATAGCTCTTTTCTTAGAGAAAATAGATTCTCAACATCATAACATGGTGTATAATATAAACTTTAGGCTTTTTAATAAAAAAAATCATTCCTTATTTTCAAAATACTTTTAATTATAAAAAATTCTGCATTGCTATCTTATATGGAAGAAATATTATTCCAACCAATATTACTACACTGGCCTGTACAGGATTTATAATCACATGTTATTAATTAGTATAAATAACCAACGCGTACGCTGTAATTAAACATACGATAACTATTGTCATGGTTTGCCACACTGGCCCGGGTGTCTCATGCCCGTCCCTCCGTTTCCGTGTGCTAGCTAACGATGGCTAAATATCAAATACTGGCACGTCGTGAAATAAGAGACCACAGCCCGGAGGTGGCCACCAATCGGATGGCGTTATGAAACTCACATAAATTAGTATAGGTGTAAAGTCCCCTTGAGTACTCAAGGATCATATCACTTAAGAGAATATAGCAATGCCTCAACATTTTCACAGCCCAATCAATTTCAAAACATTTTCATTCTGAAGATAGTTTCTTTCTCGAAATGACTTTGAATATGAACACATATAATTTAGGTCCATTCTGATATTTCATAAAATCATATTCTCATACTATAGCTTTCACAACCTTTATGCATGAAATTCAATCATAAATTTCTTAATGAAATTCATGCAGGATTTTCAAAACATTTCATCATATGAGTATAATTGATCAAAATAAAGCATGCTTAAATAGTGCAAATCATTTATGCTTCCAAATGATTCATAATATTTTTAATAAAATAAGTTAGCATGCTTTATAATATTTTTATCATAAAAGAGCTTTATTGAAAATGTTGTATAGATGTGGGAACTTACCTTTAGTCCTAGTAAAAAATAGAAAAGCGTTTGATCCTATACTTAAGTATTTCGCTCATTGACCTCCTACGAGATCTATCATATGAATCGAAATTATATCAATTTCCTATCATTCATGAGAGGAACTAAATTGGTTATACTTTGTTTAGTTATTTGAGGCTCTTTTGTAATACATTTTGTAAAATAACTAGTCATATTCTTTCATATTTGAAATTTTACCCTTAGAAATGTATTTTGGTCATTATCTCAGGATTTTGGGTAAAACAAAGCAAAACCTTCGCAAAACAGAGTAGAGGCAGCGCCGGCTGTAAGGCTGGAACCGGCGCCGGCTGCACTTTGGAACATATAGGCACAATTCGGAGAAAAATCGGCGGACGAGTGGAGAAACAGAACTAAGGCGGCGCCGACTGTGGTCTATCCATGAGGCGGTGCTACGATCTTTCTATGCGTTTTTGGAAATTTGAAGAGTTTTAGCAGCTTTCAACTTCTACTCGACCAAGAACTTTGTACCCACGAGTTTAGGCACCTCTTAAGCCTATAAATAGATGAAAAACACAAGGGAAAAGATGAAAATTTATTAATCGTCATAGAAAATCACTTAGTCTAAGGAGAATTCTTCAAAGTTCAAGGAGAGTTGTACAAGAAAGTTTTCAAAGGAAGAAGAAGGAGGCTTGTCTATGAGTTCTTTCTTTTACTTTGTCTTCTTTTTCTTGACAATGATATGTTAATTGTTTTATTGTAATTCGACATTGTTTTAGATATTCATGATTTCTAGAGTTATTTGATCTTTTGATTAATTGATTATTATTCTTGGTATTCAATTACTTATGCTTATTACGAGATTAGTTAGTTGATTCTATCCATTGACTTGCTGGACCAAAGGGGGTTGATGGGTGTTTCGATTTATTAATTTCATATTCTGTTGGCAATTGACTTGCTGGACTAAAGGGGGTTAATTGTTTAAGAATTAGTAATTGAAGGTTAATTGATGTCTTCCGAGACCAAGTGTTCATTGATTAATTTCATGTTGTAAATTTGCCGAGACCAAGGGAATTTAATTAAGGATTGTGTTTAATGCGTCTTTTGGATGAATTAGTTGAAACGGACCAAGTGATTCTAATTTATCTAGAAGATCGTGATTTCATGGATTGATCATCAAAGTGGATCTATCTTCATCCTTTATGGTTCCAAGAGAATGATTGGTTATGATAATGGTTAACTTCTTTAAGATCATGTTTGTCTAAACAATGGCTTGAGTTACATAAATCTACATCCTTGAAATATACATATTTTTATTTTCTTTTTAATTTTCCTTTTATTTGTGTTTTTTACTTTATCGAGTCGGTTAAACAATGAAAGAAGGGTAATTAAGATCTACTTGTTCCTTGAGGATCGACACTTGTTTAAACCCTATACTCAGTTAATGATGAGTACGCTTGCTCATATGTGTGATTTGTGTTTAACGTTTTAATTTAAACTTGATTGAGAACGTGCTTAGTTTTTTATGATTTTTATATCCAAGTCTGGATGCATCAATTCACATCACACATATAAATCTCCCTACTTACAACCTTTACTTATCACACATAACCTTTATTCTATGTCACTTGGTAAACCATTGTCACTAATCAAACATCATAGCACTTAGTAACATAATGAACATATACTTAACATGTCACACATAAGAACACAAGAATATTAACCATTATTAGCGTTCTTTAACTACAAATGGAAGTAATATAAATACTTATTAGTTATATTAAAATTCTGCATTTTTCCTACCATGGCATACTTTCGTATTTTTGCCATAACTTTTGATTTACAAATCCAATTAACCTCAAATTTATGCCAAAACGCTCCAAAGATCCTTGGATACAAAATTATGAAGTCCTTTCAGATTGCTCATGAATCAGCAGAAAACTACTAGGAGCAAAACATTCCAGAATTTTCATGATACAAAACATTTTTCATGCTAAATTCATACTCCATCTATTCTAGCTTCATTTTACTACTTAAACATCAAGTGATTCACTTCAATACTCTTATTAACATCACAAAATTATCCTAATTACAGCCATGAAGAGAGTAGAAAAATCTCATAATTTTCAAAACCAAAATCGGCAGCTTGAATAACAATTATCAAGCTTTAATTTTATATACTAATCACACCCTTTAATTCATTTTCTTTCTTCCATCATTTAGTCCTAAATTTGGCCATGAATATTCTTCCATCACCCTTCCAAAAAAACATCATCAAATAGCACAAAATTGCACCAAATTAATCCATAAGTTTATCACCACATAAATCTCCAACAAAACTATATTATAACAATTTTAGCATATCAAGTATCACAAAGCTATTCAAATATTCATAATTTATGTCTAAACATACATCATAATAACCTATATTATGCATAGGATAAGTACATTTATCTAAAGAAGAACAAGATTTTACCTTTCTAAGTGAATTAGCCAAATTGCTAGCTTTTACTCTTTTCTTGCTATTTTTCTCTCTATTTCTTTTTTTCTTTCTCTCAAGCTTTTTCTTTCTTCCTCCTTCTTCCTTCTCTTATTTTTCTTTCCTTAATTTCGGCAGCTCTCCCTTGCTATTCTCTCTCAATTTTCCAACCTTATAATCTTGCATTTGAGCTCATATATTTATAGCTAAACAAGAAGCTCATAATGTAAGCTTTAGGTAGTGATTCATATGATGACTAAGCTAGCTAATTTAATGCTGTGGTGACTCACCCTTATGACTCACCATGTGTAGAACATTATAGAAGATGTTGGAGGGTTTTAGAATAATAGAGAAATATTGAGAACATTATAGCAATCAATAAACAATTAATTATTAATAAAATAAATATTTATTAATATAAAAATAATTTATTTATAAAAAGTAGTGGGTCCCATATGTGTACCCCTTGCATAAACTTTATAAAGGATGTGTGGCCACCAACTAGGTGTTCAAATAGTAATTTTCTTCCTATTTTTAAAATAGAAGAAGAAGTCAAATTGAAATTCTCTTCCTCAAATATATTTTTTAATATAATAAAATATAAAATATAAACTATTATAATATATATATATATATATATATATATATATATATATAAGCTTAATAATAATAAGTGATAATAATAATAATAATATTGATAATTTCGAAAGTAACAACAACAACAACAATAATAATAATTTATTATTATTATTATTATTATTATTATTATTATTAATTCATGTTCATGAATTCAATTTGGCAATTGAATAGGAAATACGTTTCCTAGCTAATGTATGTAAGCTATATAATATAATAATAAATAGTGAGAATAAATAAATAACTAATTAATTATTTAAAATATTCTTTGAATAAAATATTATATTTCTTATAACAAAAGATACTTTATTTCTTATACAAAAATGTAATTTATTTTATTGAAAAGAATACTAGTATTTTATCTATAAAATATAGAGATATATATATTTTATTTTGGATTTTCACATAAATTTCTCTACTCAATAATTTAGGCAACAACTAATTATATCCTAACACTTTGCACATTAGCATCAAAACAACTAAGCAGCAAATATCATTCAAATAAACAATTACTCAGTAAGAAAGGCTAGGGCACAAAATAACATAATAAGAAAAACATTATAATGCATGCCCAACATTATTGCAGGATTCCTACTTGAGTATGGGGTGTTACAATATGGTGAAGAGATTTGGCTTGCTCTTGGCATATTATGAAAAATTTCATGATATACAATATTCTTTGTGTAATTTATGAATTCTAGATCATTTTCATTAATCAATGTCTTCAAACTTTTTGGTGATTTCACTCTTGAAAGAGCTATATATAGTTGACCATGGTTGAAGATTGGCTTAGGCAAGTATAAATCCATTTTTGCCAGTGATTGCCCTTGACTTTTGTTGATTGTCATTGCATAGCATGTTTTTACTAGAAATTGTCTCCAAATGAATGTGAAAGGAAGTTTTGCATCAGAAGAAGACATATCTATTCTAGGAATAGGCACCTTTTGTTCCACATGTGAGCCAAATCTGATTTTTGCTTCAATGGCCCTTTTTCCTATTTGTGTAATGTTGAATCTTGTTCTATTACATATCACTTTGGTTGGATTGATATTTCTCAATAGCATTAGTGGGACACATTTTTTTTAAATTTCAACTTATGATATGGTATTCCAGGAAAGCTCAAGCTATTAAGAAATTTAATTGGATACAACATTTCTTGATCTATGCAATTTCTTGATGCCTTATCAATTCTATCTACACTTACATATTCTATTGTATCACTTGGTACTTTGCTTAGAACAAAGTCATTGATCTTGTCTACGGTCTCATCTAAAGGAGTGACGATTGCTCTCTCAATCAAGTACACTGCATTTGTCATGTGATGCTAAAATTTTGTATATCTAGCATCAACAATGGAATTGATTGGATTATCTGACTTTTCCATTTTGTATGAATCTGTTATTTTGATCCATGTTGGTTCAATGTCATCACCCCTTGTTGTTGCTGGTTTAAGTCCATCACATATGTTTAACAACTATTGAGCGAATTATGCAGATTCTTGGACTGCTTCCATTCCATCTGTTGCTTCTTGTTCAATTCTCATGTTTTGAGAAAGTGCTAAGATTTCACAATCTTTCCATAAGTATGACTATTTCAGAGATGAGTGTATAATATCTGCACATGAACCTCTTGGAATTACTAGTAGGATTTGTCTAAAATCCCCTCCTAATAGTACTATATTACCTCTGAAGCATTTTTCTTCACTGAATCCCATATATCCTTATGTCTTTGAGAGTTCTATCTATTGTCTCAAAAACATATCTAAAATATATGATGATATGATAAATATTGTTATATAGTTCAGAAGTTGTCATGGATTATTTTATGTCATTGTATGTGACATATGTCGATATGCAGTTTACGATCAAGTAGCGAATACACAAATAGACATATATGTTTAGCAAGTCTTTTCATTGAGATCATAGTTGAATCATAGTCCTCAACAGGAATGCCGCTATGATAGGATTAGACATTCATAAACGATGAGCAAATGTACCATGATCGATGATATCATTTCACTTGCTAAATTTTATCATGTATGATGCATTAGTCATGTAGATGGTCATTATATATGGTCACAAAAGCATTGTTGTATAAAATAACTAAACTGGAATTAATCAAAACTTCATCTTAGATAATTAGTACAACTCTTTTAATAAGTTCTGCAGGTTGGGTGTTGTCATTTATTGCACATGTGCTCTCATTATCGATTGCTAAAGGGATCTTGAATCTACTATGTGCAGTTCTATCGCCAGGTAAGAGCAATGATGCAATTCCTATAGTAATTTCTTTTTTAGACTTTGTTATACATAATGCAAAGAATTTGTTCAATCAAGTATATGTTGAGCAATTCTCTGTGCATGCATTAACACATACTATTGATTACGTGATGAAGCAATTGCTAATACGATTTTGGACTTTGATCTTAGTTTACTAATGATTACTTTATAGACAAACATCTTACCTATTCCTCCACAACCATATAGAAAGAACAACTTCCCCTGGTTATGTTCTATTGTATCAAGAACAACATCATATGCTTTTTTGTTATCTGAATTCAGCCTTTTTTTTTCAGTCTTTTATGCTCTTTTGTTAATGTTTGTGTATCATACATCATTTCCTCTCTGATGCAGTTGTTTTGTAGATCTTTTAAGATATTTTTATTAGAAAGTGGCATTCCTTCAATATCTTCCAAAGATTTTCCTTGTCGTAACAATAGCACCTGCAATTCCTTGAGTGCGTTATTCCTGACTTGATCTTTTAACAATGTTAAATGTGGTAGCTTGAAAATCCTTCTTTGACGATACTAAATATCATCATTGATCTTCATCCAATTAGCTTCCTAAAAATTCTTCCCATCAATAACATTGTAAAATAGCAATATGGTGGCAAATAAATCTCTCAATTGGGCTATAGTTGCCCAATTTGATGCTTCTTCAATAGTCTCATGCCAGTCCCTATCTTCTTGAAGAAGTCCTCTGGCATAGCATGCAACCTTGAAAGAATGATAGAGCTCTCCATGATATGTCTGTATATCCTCTTATGAACATGGACCACGTGCATAATTTAACAGCATTCTCAAATAATATCTTTCCCCTGATGCTAGATGTGCAAATGTTATACGTCTTATATATGCACCTACGTCGTTTTCTCCTCTGCAAAATGCGCTCTTGCTTCTTCCAAGTATATTGTTGTGGAAACTCTAAGTATGTTAGTGTACGTGCATGAGGATCATTTTTGCTTTTCTTTATCCGCTCTGTGAACATAATTCATCTAATATCTTCATTATCACTGATTGCTAGTAATGAGGTAGTATTATGAAATATAACACTTTGTTGATCTTCTAGGTGGTATGCTAATCTTTCCACTGATGGCATTTTGAAATGTATATCATATTCATATATTCTCCAACATGCCTCATATGCCGATATACAACTGCAATCTAAAAATACTTTAATTTCATTTTGCTCTACAATGTCATCTCCAAAAGTGACATTATCATTTGAATGATTGCAATTATCCTGGCAGGACCTTTGCTAATATATTTGAACAAATATTTAATTGCCTTTGACTTATTGCATTATTCAACATTAATATGACTAAAGTACTTGACCAGCAAATATCTATTGTATTCAACAACAAATCTATTGTCTAATTGGAATCCATTTTTCTCAACAAATATTATGTCTCTTTGTCGATAAATGCAAAATCCACTTTCATCCATAGATGTCATGCTCTAAAAATTTTTTGAAAAATGCTTTGAGCATTGTTCTGCATAAGAGTTATGGTAATGTACACTTGCATTTGCACATGGTTTGCATAGGCAATGCACATGACTGATTTCATTTAAAAATTCATAAAAAAAACATTGATTTACCTTCTATCATACAAGATGAACTTTCATAGCCAACTCCATATGTCAACTTCTTCATAGGCCATTGGATCTATATCTGGGTCAAGATTTAAGTAGAAATGACTTTATCAATTTTTTTAGGAGTACGTTTCTTTGATGATTGATTTAGCCAAATGCTAATGTGTGCCTCTTTTTTGGAATTCAATTATATAAACAACTATACATGCACAAAATGATAGATAAGTCAAGAAACAAAGTAAAAAGTTTTTCTGTTTTGACATATTTTAAAAGTTGAACTATACCTACATCAACTTGATCAAAGATCTTGTTTTGGATAATATTATCAATTATTTCATCCAATTTCATCTTGAGGACTCGTACTTCTATATCTAGCTAATTTTCAAGTTTTTGTCCAGGCAATTCATTTAATATGTCTGGAATCTTTGCCTAATTTGGATTTGTTGTGAATGTAATAAACAAATCTGGATTTTCAAAGAAACAACACAAAACCATTACATCTTTGTAATTTTGAGCCATGTATCGTGGACCATTTGTGAATAAGAACGACAAGATCGTTCTTTTACCAAGCCTGCTGGAATCTGTATCGCCACTTTATATAGCATCATATACATTTTGATACAAATATGTTCATAAATTTCCTTGATGTTGTGAAATCCATTGCAATTGATATTGTTCAAAATGCATGTGTAAGCATCAACAATGTACTACTACAAGAGTCTTGCACCAAGCAATAATGAATGGCCTTCTATCCTCCTAAATTACAATACATATGAATAATAATCTCTTATTGTCACATTCATTCGCTTTGTAGTCCTTCGATTTGAATGTTTGATATAAGGTATTTTGGGATGGAAACTATCCTCACCATATAGAAATAAGAGAGGATATTGTAATGCCATAAATGATGGATGTAACTAACTAATTCTTTGTAATCTCCCTGACTTTATTTCAATAGTGATATCACGATCTTTGCTGGTTTAATTTATATCACCAACAACCAAAGCTGCTATTTTTTGTGCTACTACAGGACAGTATTATGTTGAAGATACATTCCTACTGTAGTACAACCTGATTTGGAAGTTAGATATTTCAGTTGATTCATATTTATCTCTTGCCATCCTAAATACTTTCACTGAATCATTATGTTAATCCAACATTAAGATCAAATGCCCAATTAACAGCTTTCAATCTATTATGGACTTTATTTGTGGTGTCATGGAAGTAGAGCTGGATGAAATGAGCTTCATTACCTATAGTAGGAATCTATGAACCAAGTCTATGAAAGTTCTCACCATTAATGTAATAAATGTGTAGTCCCATATGGTCATTGATCGGGTTATCTACTTTTTCTACCATCGATGTCATTGCAAACATCGAATTATATGCCCTAATATTGTCTATAAAGGTAGTTGAATCTTCATTTGATGGATGTTTAAAGAGCGTGAAGAAACGTTTTAGTGGGTCTCTTTGTTTTGGTAGTTGATTTGTCCTTGTTTGCAACAAAGTTTGAATCATGGATAGCTGCTTTGTGACCCTTCTTTTATCTTTTCTCGTTCCCAAAAAATAGCTTCATAGAACTGACACTCATATTTTGGCAGCCCATAGTAAGATATTGTACTACTACACAAAGCTGAAAGTCATGGAATTGTTGATATGCTGAACATATTTGTTAGCGAGTGACAAATTAATATGAAAAGGTTATAAATTTAGAGAGATAACCTCTTGCTGATTCTTGTACAATTTTTTTTTTTTTTTGTAACTCTATTTTTGTTTGTTAGAATACTGCATGTCAATAGAGAATTTTCTCTAGTGACGTAGAATAATCATACGTTCTCTCCTGTTAATTCTAACATTTGTTGGTATAGTGTTTTGATTTTGAATATTCATACATTTGTTAGATTTACTAGTTCAATGCTCTAAGACTTTGTAAAAGTACTTACTTTGGTCATTATCCTCAGTAGTATAGTATTGATGCTCAAAACTCTGGCCACTCCAATTACCTATATGGTCGGTGTCTCTATCATTAGTTAAAGAATCCTGATCATGAATAATGGTTGTGATTATCTGATATGTAACATAAAATTCAACAGTCAATATATTGGCTGATGATGTTGTACTTGATCATGTATTAAATTATTCGTCAAGAATGTAAGGCTCTCTATTTTGACAGTTAAACTTAGTGTGGTGCAATGCCTATTGCATAGCAATTCGAATTCGTACCACTTAACATTGATCGTGGAAGTTTTGTATCAATAGGGTTACATGTTTCATAAATAAATTTGTGTAATCGAATATGATATGCAGAACATTTGAGATGGCTTATTGCATAGCATCATGAATTCATTATATGATTATCACATAGTTTTTTGCCAACATCTTGGATTTTTCATGTGCTACACTTCATAAATGATGAAAGTCAATATGGCAATCGATTCTGAATACTGATAATTTTCTTTTGGAACAAATTCATGATTATGAAAAAGTACACAAATACTTATGCAAAATATAGATACGTATAGGCAATGATATGAAGTTACCCATTGCAATGATTCTTGTAGACATATGTGAAAACATGTTAAGGTTTTGAGAGATAGATTTTGATGTTAGTGGTGGTAGTAGGTTATTCAAATGATAAATTTGCTAATGGTTTAGTGATATAGAATAAATAGATATGTTTAAAGGTAGCAAAGGCATTTACTGGGTTCTTGAAATATGTAAAATCACTTAGAGAATATCAAGCATTGACTGTTATTTACGGGGCTATTAATCATGATAGTGAAATTTGATGCGCATGATTCAATTGAATGCTTTTAGCTAAAGCATAAAGCATAAAGACACTATTGTCATAGCTTTTCATTCAGCATAAGAAAATCAAGATTCATGAGTTCAGCAAGTCTCTATGCATTGAAAGTCTCCGATAACCTTACAATTCCCACAATAATTCGTTTCTCCCCTCTGCCTTTGATCAAATCATTCAAGAATACATAGTTATATGTTTTTCTTGCCATTTGCAAAAGACTCTACAGCACGTTGGAATATGTGGAACTCTAATGGATATTGTGCAGATTAGATAGCTTGTTATTTAACCAGTTATGCATTGAAACTTTTCTAACAGAGAAATAGCAATAGATAATTATAATTCCTAAAAGGATCTGTGGAATTTCGTGAAATGGCAATAGATAAGGACATATGGATAGTCTCTTTAGCTTTTGCATTAGTTTCATGTCAAATGCTTCATCATCTACTGAAAGCCTCTATTATAGAGTTGCACAAATCCATTGTTATAAACTCTATTATGGCTTTGTATGGAACCAGAGTAATGTCTTATAGCCATTAGCAAAAATGGTAAGCTAAAGGTCAAATACTTCGGTAGTTGCTCAAAGTTATAGTCATGGATTTGCACAAAGCTAGTGTATGTACGCTATGCAGGAATTAATGCTTCGGGATTTGCTCAAATGAATAGTCATGGATCTGCACAAAGCTAGTGTTATGTACGCTATTCAGAATTGCTACAAAGTCAAAGTCATTGTACACTATTTAGGAATTCTAGAAAGGCAGAGTAATTTGCATCTTTTGCTGCATAGAGCATTGCAGAATACCAAACGTACTCACTAAACCATCACATAACCAATGATAGACTTGCACATAATATAACGGACATGTGTCAATACTAGAAGTTTCAAGAACTACTTATATATATACATATATAGTTGAGAGATTGAATCATGTTCAATTATTGTATTATTTTTTCCCTTTTCTCTTTCTCCTTTTATTTGTGTGTGCTTTTACTTCTTGTCCCAACAAGTAGTATGAAAGTAAAAATTTCGGCTTAGGGAGGAAAGAAAAGAAATAAAAGTCTAGTGGCAATCTAGCGAATATTACATCATCCAGTTATATGCCACGTTGACAAGAAGTCAATTTTTTTGAAGTGTTTAACAGGGGATTTATTAAACACCATAGCTATACTGAATATTAATATGCCACTAGTGATGGAAAGATTGTTGGACTTTGCTCATGCAAACTAGATTACACAGCAGAAGAATTAAACATGAAATCTACGTAATAGGATCACTCGTATGTAAAATAATAGGCCAAGAAGGATTAGCAAGTTACCTAAAGATTTCAAAAACCTTGAAGCCTCTGACTTCTACAAATTTGTTATTCCAAATAGATTCACACCAATGGTGATCTCTTTTTCTTCAGTTCCATAAAAGCCATTGCATTCCAAGAATAGGATCGCCTTTGATAGAAATCCACACGAGGACGTACTCAAGCAAAAATGCTAAAAACTATGCAAGCATCTTTTACGATTGCAAAGGTCTATATTTCACTTCTAAGAAGGACAAGGAAAAAGCTACAGTACCTAATTTTCGATAAGCGGCGTTTCATATATAAAGTCCAATGCCTCAGGAAACACCAAAGGCTTTTCTTTTATAATTATTATGGGCTTAGGATTTCTAAATTGTAATTAGGCTCATAAGGTCTTATTAATTACAATTTAACCCCAACAATTATAACTATCTTATAATTCACTCACATAATTATTTCTTCTCATAAATGAACCTTATAATATTATCATATAATATCTTGAGTATTAATTCCTTTACTGTGTATGACCTATTAGGTTTTCTGGTCAATTGACAGAAAAATATGAACTAATCTTAACAGCTATAAAATTAGCAATCCTTTTATAATTATGATTGATTTTTTAATTCTCTAATTAATAAATTCATATTTACCAAATTATGAGTGACATCTAGCAATGTATCATGACCACCCAAAAGTCTAGCAAGTGACTTGACATGAACCTTTCAATTGCAAAGTATCAATGCAGTAAACTCCTTTCATCATTCTATATCTTATCTAGCCTAGAGTATGGAATTATTATCAACTCTCTCTAGAATATAATTTATTCTAATCCAAATTTATTAATACTTATTCTCGAAATCCATTACTCAACTTGTGTATCATTTGAAACTATTTTCAATATATAATTACCTTGTTCAAGGACTGCTTGAATAATAATTCCCTATAAGTAACCACGAGATATACTCTCCTACTATTAGAAGTGATGAATCATTTGTTCACCATCTCAAGTACTTTTATATACTTCATGTTGTACCAAATATCCTCTCTATATAGGTAGCCTCGAAGAGATTCCAAAGATAAGAATTAAAGTACAACACTCAACATACAAAGTACCTTGAAAATTTTAAATTTAAGGATACTTGTACTTTTGCTATAATGAGATTCTATCACTGGCACAAATAATTATCTAGGTAATTATTTTAGGACTGGGTTATCTAATGAACTTGTCCATCTAACAAGCATCCACATATTAAACTTTGAGTATAACAATACTCACAGATATGATAATCACCGCTTGATCCAATCAAGAAGTATAATATGTGCTGGTCTTTGCGCATTAATGATGTTCAATCTTATTGATACTATGACCAGAGATAGTTTATGTACGAGAATTGTATAACATAGTAGGAATATTATATCATAATCCCTATCATGATTTTCTTATCACTATATATTATGTTTGGGACTTTATCTATCAGTTTTATACACATTATCGTATGAAGTAATCAAATAAATTGTAAGATAAAGAATGAATTTTATTTAATAAATATGCAAAGTATGTTATACAAATGATTGATTCTATGGCACAATCCCAACAAAGAATGGTTTCATTTTGTGGCAATGCACAATTCAAATTTGTATTTCTCGATGAAAAGCCAAAAAAAGATGAAATTTCAGAATGGAAAACAATTTGGTAGAAAGAATTTAGCACAATTTAGTTAGTATTAGCTTCAAATATCAAAATCACACTATTAAAGAAGACATCACCAAAGAATTTGTAGACATATTAGAAAGTAAGTATTCCCTGAAGATACTAACTAATTGCTTGATGATGAAAATGGGATATATACTCACTTAGGTTGGATGAAAGGGGTAGTAGTTTTTACCATGTAGATATGTTTATGAGTTACTATCTCATCTTCAAAGTGCAAGAAAGTCAATTAAGAAAGAAGGGCAAGAGTCCCTTGAGTTGGCCAAAATAGTTGGTGTTGGAATTTTTACACTGACTTTTTGAGTTTAAACCTCTCTTGGGACATGAGTCATGTACGTGCCTTCGGATAGTGGTTGCAGGTTTCTTTAATATATATATATATATATATATAGGAGGAAGGACAAGCATTGCTTTCTTAGGTTCAATTTTTAGAACCTTTGAACTATTAGTACAATCTATGATAAGTGGAATTTGATTAATAATGAAGATTGTGAAAGAAAATTATCAAATGATAGAAACGAATATTCTCCTAGACTAGTAGAAAGTTTTGAAAAAGAGAGGAAGAATAGAAGTAATTAACAAAGATGAAAATTGAGATCTCAATCGAGAGGCTTAGCACTATTTAGTGCTATTACAGTAGCAAGTTGAGGGATATCTGGGTTCTTTGCTCAAAATTCAAGGGGAATTTGAAAAATCTAGAAGAGTTTTAGGGTAAATAAAAATTTTATTTTCTTTAAATATAATTAGTGGTGAGCCTTTACCTCTTAAATACTACTACTGTTGAAAATAATTTTAATTGAATTATAGATGTTACTGCATATTTCCATATATACTATAATAAAAAAATTGTTTGACAATTTGCACTAAGAAAGATTTTGGCTATATTAGTGTAAGAAATACTCTGAAATAGAAAATTGAAACTGTTAGAAGTGTTCACCTAAAATTTCATAATGATAAAGTCAAAGAGCTTTTCAATATGAAGTATGTGCCCACTAGGAGAGCTAATGTTATTTCATTGGGTAAATTAGAATCACAGCGATACAAGTATGTTAGTATATTAGAAAATGGTGTTAGTATAAAAGGGTGAAAAATTATTTATCCAAGAAAGGGAAGAATGTCTATGAACTTAAACAGAGATGCCTTGTGAACAAAAGAAGAAAAAGAAGATTGATTAGAGAGCCTGAGTTTTTAGCAGAGTAGAGATACATGAAACTTTAAGGATTTGTTGAAGTTCTTTGATTTTTCAAAGTTCAATAGGCTCTTATGAATAGTTTTCTTAATCCTTGTTTTGGTTGAAACTCAACATGCCAAGTTTTAAAATTTATTAAGAGGGTGTAATTACTATTTAAATAGTTGCGAGTTAGAGAAAGTTTACAATTCTACTTATCTAAAAATTATAAGAGTTTTAGTTTAGTACAGACACTACTAGAAAAAAGGGCTTTAATGACGCTAAAAAGCGTCGTTAAATATATCTATAGTGACGCTTTTGTGCTCCTGACGCTTTCAAAGAGCGTCGTGCGTATGGCCGTCACAATAGGTTCCGTGACGCTATTTAGTGTCATCAAATATCATCTGTTGTGACGGAAAAAAGCGTCATAATAGGTATTTTAAGTGACGCAAAAATTTGTCAGTAAACTCATGTTATTATGACAACACTTTAAGTTACAATAGGTTGGTTTCTATTACATATTTATATGTCAGTCAAAGATCGTTAATATGACACTGTTATTGGTCACAAAACATTTTTTGAATAACAAAATTTGACGTCATTAAAAATTGGAAAATACGTCACACTTATACCGTCATAATAAAGCTCTTGAATGACGGGTTTGTGTGTCAGGAAAATAGAGTTAAAATGACAAAATAAGGCGTCACTATAGACTTCTATCATGACGGATTTTAGCGTCATTAAATCTTAATAGTATGACAAAAAAAAAGTGTCACCATAGACTTCTGTAATAACGTATTTTTATTGTCATGAAACCTTTATAGTATGACAAAAAAAACGTCACCATAAAATTCTGTAATGACGTATTTTTAGTGTCATGAAACCTTTGAAGTATAACAAAAATAAGCGTCACCATAGATTAGCCATCTGAATAAATAAATTAAATACTTCACTAAAAATCCAAAAAAATATTTTTTTGTCCCCTGTCGTATATATATTATATATATAATAATAACACACAATTATTAAATAGACATCATTAAAAAGTCAACGCAATCAAAAGTAACCCATATTAAAGAGTAATCCTATAAATTTCATAACATTCAAAAATTGTCCAAACATAAGTACTAAGTATTTAGATACATGGATAAAGCCAAGTATTAGCCCTCGAAAAAAACATAGTAGCATTAGTTTATCTTGTCCCACAAAAGTAGATCATTTGACCAAGCATTAGGCCTTCCAAATAAACATAGTAGCAATAATATGTTTTCCATAAAGCCAAGCATTAGGCCTTCCAAATAGCTTCGACACTGGAATACGTATTTAATCTGCTTCGCGGATCTTCACCTACAATAATATAGAATGAATTTAGTAAAAATATTATAAAATATTCTTAGAAGGAAAAAAAATTAAATTAATTAACAATGTAAGAGATTAGATAATTACCAAGTGTCGTGGCCAAGCGATTCCTATTCCAATGGAATCTCCAATAGTCTGAATAAAATCTACTGGTCTCAACAATTTCTCGTCCCGATGAAACGGGACTAGAACCATTACTTCACACCAGTCCTCACCCAGCAGTACACCCCCAACTTCATGGGATGGGTCCACACTTTGAATAAAACCTTTGGCAACTATTTTGGATGTATCCAACATGCTTAAAAGTGACACATAGGCATGAACCTACAAGATATATTTTTATTCAGTTAAAAGTGAATTAGGAAAACAAGCCAAATCGCTCATGCTCACTAGCTAAAGGAAGGTAGACTTAGATGCTTAAAATGCTATATAATACTCAAAAAAGCCAAAAGATTGCATAATAGACATCATATCCAATCTTTATGCCAAAGCCAAAAGATTGCACAATAGAAATATTAGACATATCATGAATAATACGGTAGAACAATTAAATAGGACATCAACCTATATATATGCATACTTTGCTATAAATACAAACAAGTAGCACAACCATGATATTGTAATATTTTGTATACCCTCAATGTGGTGGTGTTACTGTTAGAACCCATTGAGGGAACTCTTGAAACAAGTGGGGATGAACAATCTCTCTGAGACACTAACATAGCACGTATCTCGGCAAGCTCTTTTGCTTGTTCACTCAACTGTGCTTTCATGCTTGTAAGTTCTTCTCTTTGCTCTTGAATAATACGAAAAGAAGTGGTACGACTTGGAATTTCACCCCACACATCCGAAGGGTGAACACCGATGCCAAACGTGCGGACCCCGCCATATCTATCCGGTCCAACAACTTGGGAGAAGATATCATTTGGACCAAGTCTATCTTCTGAGCCAGGGGGGAGTTGTGAACTCCTTTCATCCATTTCATTCTTTAAGATGAATAAGCAATCACAAAAGTTAGTCTGTATTGTGACAATTTATAGTAATATTTAGTGTAAGCAACAAAACGGAGTACATATACTTCAAGAATGCATAATATTGGGAAAAAGTCATAGAATCTCAAATCTACATATTAAGGCACATTGAAG
This sequence comes from Voacanga thouarsii, assembly GCA_026120185.1. NCBI lineage: Eukaryota > Viridiplantae > Streptophyta > Magnoliopsida > Gentianales > Apocynaceae > Voacanga > Voacanga thouarsii. The sequence continues at coordinate 1,714,453 of JANUWF010001032.1, read as the reverse complement.
CGAGGTTATGACTCAAGTTTTCAACCTCCTCAAGATTTCAGCTATTGTGACACCTAGCTCCAAGTTGTCATACATATCAGAGACATACAAGACAAGAAAACCAAATAATGGCTGAAAATAAGCAACACATATATGCGAGCTGTCCTACCCTCAAGTTGAACATATGCCAATTGATCCCAACAAAACAGGAGAATTAATTAACATGTTATTTGCAAAATTGCTGCACCGACAAGTGAGATTAGCAAAACTGTCCACTTTTTTACAGACACGAGTAGCATCCTCCCCTTTTTCACCTCCAACATCAAAGCAATTGACAACAAGTAACCAAGCCGTAGACAAGTAAAATGAGTAAAGACAAACGCTGCCATCTTATAAAAGGACCACGTAGTATCAAATAAAGCTGAAAATAGACTGAAAGTGGCTATATATGTATGCTGAAAATAGTTATGTTTCTTTGTTTACAAGAATTGTTTGGTGTGGCTGCTGAACAAAATGGTTGAGTCTAAAATTTATTTATAATTTCAGGGAAGGTATTGAACTGATTTTTGGAGGCTTTGAATGCAAACCAAGCCATAGGAACAAAAAGAATGAAAACTGGTTGTACAATGTTCTTCAAAAAAAACTGTTTTACCAAAGTTGGCTTTGTGCTCTGTTTGAATGGTTCTGGAATAGCTGGGTTTAAGGGATGCCTAAAACCCAATCATTGTTGTCTCAAACATGCATTCAGAATGCTAAGATGTTGTAGGTCATGTAGAAGAATTGAAAAATAGAATTGGTGCAAAATGGAAACAAACAGTGTATTCTGCTGTGTCCTATGTAAAGCAAGTCTGTTCTTTCATTAAACTGTACCAAATGGCCATGGATTCTGGAAACCTATGACTTGCACTTTGTAGGTAATTGTCTTAGGAAGATTTTGAAACAAATTTGACATGATTTGGACTTGTGGGTAGAAAGTTATGCATTTTACGCCATAGACTGCCCAGGCTGGAAAGCAGAAATTATGATTGCATTTCCAAGTTCATAAGGCTATTTGGTACCACTTAATCAACAAATAGAGATGTCAGCAATTACATTTTCCGGAAGCTAAGTATGAGTACCTTTAGTGTTCCCACAAAAAATGCTGCCAAAAAATTTCTAACATCAAAGACTTGAGATTAGGTGATCGCTTCAGAGATCATAGCTGTCCTTAAGGACATTTTGGAGTAAAACAGACCTTGACAATTAAAGCGCACAAAATAGCTGGGCTGTTTTTAGTATTTAGTGTTCACAACTGTACATAGGTGGCTTCTATAAATTTTTCTTCATATCAAAATTAAGGTAAGACTTTATCTTTTGGAACAAAAATTGATCTAGACATGATAAGGTTCAATTTCATATAGGCTTTCATGGTTGAAAATGAAAAATTCTGTTTTGATGTTAAGTTGGGAATTTTGTTTTTGGTGCTCTTTTGAGTAAGGGTAATAACTGGCCAGCAAATAACTCGTTTCCCATTTTTTTTCTGCATTTTGAAGGGGTTAAAGTGCAGCAAACAAAAACAGTAAATAAATTCGGATGTTGCATGACAAAATGAATAACAGAAAACAGAAATGCTAGAAATGAATTTACTCACTGTTTGTGGTTATGGATAATTGAAATTATTGGGAATTGTCTTTGAGAAGTTGAACTTAAGTATGTTTTGAGAAGTTAGGGAAATAGTGGAATACAATTGAGAACATGAGGTCCATATATGGGGTTCGAACTTTCCTGAATTCCTAATATTGCAGGCAGCAAGTCAATGGCCCTCAAACCACTAGAATTAGTAGAGAGGTTGAAACTTAGAGAGCTAGAGACTCCAACAGACTACAATAGAAATTTTTGTATGGAAAACATTGTATAGTATGTCGCAAGGATATTCAATGGTCATATAGAATTTCAAGCACAACATTTTTTGAGAACTCAAAACAAATAGAGAGAGTTAGATGCATTGAATATCTCCATGGCAGAGGTGGCATTTAGTTCTGAGAGAAGTTTTGCCTAGATCAAAATAGATGGAAAAACTGCTTTCACTGCTTTTCACTGCTTTCACTCCCTACAACTTTTACTACATGATGAAGACACTACCACACACACAACAATAGAACCCTCACAAACAACAAAACAAAACACTTTGGCTAACCAAGCTGCAGGAAAAACTAAAACAACAACAGTTTGCATGCAAAAAAAAAAAAACTGACCAAAACTGCATTTTTTAACACTTAACAAACTGTTTTTTGTACAAAAGCTAACCAAACTGCCAAAAAAAACGTAATTTCAACTGCATTTTTTAACACAAACCAAACTATTTTGTTTAACACAACCTAACCAAACTACTAAAAAAGACCTAACCAAAACTGGATTTTTTAACACTAACCAAAGTACATTTTATCACAAAAGCTAACCAAACTGCTGCAAACAAAAACAGCAAAACAGTTGACTGCATTTCCTGAAAAAATACCTAACCAAACTACTAAAAAAGACCTAACCAAAACTGGATTTTTTAACACTAACCAAAGTACATTTTATCACAAAAGCTAACCAAACTACTACAAACAAAAACAGCAAAACAGTTGACTGCATTTCCTGAAAAAAGACCTAACCAAAACTGGATTTTTTAACACTAACCAAAGTACATTTTATCACAAAAGCTAACCAAACTGCTGCAAACAAAAACAGCAAAAGCAAGTTGACTGCATTTCCTGAAAAAAGACCTAACCAAACTACTAAAAAAGACCTAACCAAAACTGGATTTTTTAACACTAACCAAAGTACATTTTATCACAAAAGCTAACCAAAGCTGCTGCAAACAAAAACAGCAAAAGCAAGTTGACTGCATTTCCTGAAAAAAGACCTAACCAAACTACTAAAAAAGATCTAACCAAAACTGGATTTTTTAACACTAACCAAAGTACATTTTATCACAAAAGCTAACCAAACTGCTGCAAACAAAAACAGCAAAACAGTTGACTGCATTTCCTGAAAAAAGACCTAACCAAACTGACCAAAACTGCATTTTGGCTAACCAAGATGCAGGAAAAACTAAAACAACAACAGTTTGCATGCAAAAAAAAAAAAAAAAGCCGACAAAAGCGCATTTTTTAACACTTAACAAAGCTGTTTTTTGTACAAAAGCTAACCAAACTGCCAAAAAAAACATAATTTCAACTGCATTTTTTAACACAAACCAAACTATTTTGTTTAACACAACCTAACCAAACTACTAAAAAAGACCTAACCAAAACTGGATTTTTTAACACTAACCAAAGTACATTTTATCACAAAAGCTAACCAAACTGCTGCAAATAAAAACAGCAAAAGCAAGTTGACTGCATTTCCTGAAAAAAGACCTAACCAAACTACTAAAAAAGACCTAACCAAAACTGGATTTTTTAACACTAACCAAAGTACATTTTATCACAAAAGCTAACCAAACTGCTGCAAACAAAAACAGCAAAACAGTTGACTGCATTTCCTGAAAAAAGACCTAACCAAGCTGACCAAAACTGCATTTTGGCTAACCAAGCTGCAGGAAAAACTAAAACAACAACAGTTTGCATGCAAAAAAAAAAAAAAACTGACCAAAACTGCATTTTTTAACACTAACCAAAGTACATTTTATCACAAAAGCTAACCAAACTGCTGCAAACAAAAACAGCAAAACAGTTGACTGCATTTCCTGAACACACAGTTTACTTGCCAAAAAAACCTAACGCTTTAACCAAACTGCACAAATTATGCCACACGGATGAAGACACTACCACATACACAATAATAGAACCCTCACACACAACAAAATAAAACACTTTGGCTAACCAAGCTGCAGGAAAAACTAAAACAGACCACACACACAACAAAGCAGCCCATACATTCAACAGCTCACACCCCCATGCACAAATTCAGTCCCAATCTCATTGGATCCCAAACTTCAAACATTCAAAGTTCAAACCAAACATCTCCTGAACAGTCCCAAACTCCAAACATTTAAAGTTCAAACCAACATCTCCTATGCAGTCCCAAACTCCATGAACATTTCAAAGTTCAAACCAACATCTCCTATGCAGTCCCATCCAATCTCCACACATTCAACACATCCAACTACGAAAAACGGCATATTCCAATAAAACATAGTTGTCCCAAAATATATAAAGAAAGGCATCTTCCATTATGACAAAATCTAATGAGTCATATGCATGATTACCACTGCACTCGCCACATGAGAGTTGGAAGAAGTTCCGCTGGCATCCGTGTAACACTTCTTGAACATTTGTACACGGGTTGGAGAATGGCCTTGCTCCTTTGCCTCGCATAATCCAATTTCTGTAAGTACTTAATAGAGGCCAACATATCATTCAAAAATATGAAGAAGTTACCATATCATCACGAATTTGACCGTAAGGCTTCTTCCCTGTCCTATGATTCATGTTCTTCATATTTCTGTTCCTTTTATTCTTCTTCGCCATTGCTCGAATTTAGAAAATTCAGTCATCAATAGATTTGACATGGATATCAATGTATCAATCAAGAAAGAGTATGAACACGTGTTCGTACCTTCCCTTCAACTGAATCCCACAATTGCAGGAGATTAGTCCACTGAGCGTGAATCACGCGATCATCGGTGCATGGAGTTTGGTGATGGATGTCTTTTGTTGCATCATACCATTCGCTCTTTAATGATGCTTTCCAGTGTCCTCCATTTTATGCCAATTGATCTTAGGATAGCAGTGCTTAAGACCAGAGTGGTACATTAAACTTCTCCCGCACATGGACAAGAAAATAACAAAACTTAAATACATATTACTATATAATGTTCTTCAATATTAGAACAAAACGTCAAATACCTTCACAACATTGAACATCTCATTCTTGTTGTCTCGAGGAATCTGAGACCATGATTTGATATCTATCGGAGCGTACATTCCATTCCTTGCTATGGTTCCCAAATATTCGGTCAATTTACTACGGTTTGTTCCCACCGGCTGTCCAAACTTGTTGAACTCAACCTCCAAAGGCTTCGCATTTCGAGGGCGGCCCCAAATAGAGGTCATATAGGTTGGTCCTCTCTTGCGAGCTGTCTCGCATCTCCTTGTACTTACTTCTCATACAAAAATTTGAGCGAGGACTCATTAGGTAATACAAAAATATAGAAAGCATATGAGAAGCCAACAAATATAAATATACCTTGACTTTCGCTTTGTTGCAGGACTTGACCCTCAACCTCTTGTGCAACATGGGCAGCGGTAATTTCATCAGCCTCTTGTACAACATGCGCCTCGATATCGCAATCACCACGTTGGTTAGGTTGATCGGTACTTCTTCTTCTTCCCCTAGGTCTTGCCATGCCCGGATTCAAATCCGGGCATCAAATGTTCGCACCAAAGATCAGTAATTTCATATCCAAAAAAATCCCCAAAAATAACACAAGACATTTATCAACTATGTTAAAAAAAAAACAAGTAAACAAACATACGTAATACATAGAAACATATTATACCACTTGCAACATGGCATAAACAATGGAGAATGAACATTGTATCTCATATTACAACCATTTACAATGTACACAACTACGCCTTGAATAGAATGGTTCTCAAAACAAGTTTGGACAATAAAAGCAACTTATAAAGTAAAGATTGTTCAAGTAGTCGTAATTTCAACTTCAACACCATCGACCCCTTCAAAGAACCCAACTCGACTTCCTCACTTCCCAAATCTGCCTGGATGTTACAACTTTCACTCGCAAATAACTCTCAACATCAACTACGGACCCCATGTTATACACAAACTTCTCGGATTTGTGGTTATAACAATTTGCCAATTACTTTCAGCTGGGTCTCCAACGTAAAAGACTTGCGTTGCTTGAGAAGCTAGAATGAAAGGCTCTTCATGGGGCCTAACATCGTTGAAATTGGCCGTAGTAAAGCCCTCAAAGATCTTGCTTCAACCTTTTCCCCGTTGATACCCAATTACATCCGAACAACACAACTCTACGCCCGTCTCTATAATCTAACTCAATCACATCCGTTAATTTCCCCAAATAAGACACATCACTTGAAATCGGATTTCTGTCCCTAACGCTTGAGAAACTAGTTGTTGTTGCATTTACGTAAACGCCACTATTTTGTGTTTTCCTTCTGCGTTCAACTTCTACGAGATGATATCGAAAGCCGTTCACCAAGAACCTATCGTATTTAAGACCAATGCCATTGGGTCCTCTCGGCCAAATGCTTCAAATCCTTAGAAATTATATCATCATCATTGAATTGCAATGCCTTCACCTAGGAAATCAAGCAAGAGTCAATGTAAGCTTAAGCATCATTAAAGTATAACTTAAGCATGCTACTTGAGATGAATCTTACATAATTGCAAAACCAATTCGCAAATTCTTCACTATGGATGCGCTCAATTTCATGTAAACTTGCACGAGGATGCTTTTGTTCCACTAGTCCATGATGCCGGTCGCATATACATACTATGCATTAGTTAAGCGTGGCTTCATGGCCACTAATCTAATGAAGAATATAAATCCTCTATCTTATACGTACTCTAAGTAAGGTTTTACAACAGTGAGAATTAAATAACACATATTGATGTGCTATCTTCAATGTGTCTTCATCAAATTTTGTAGGAACTCCTTTTCCAAGTGAACGTCCAGCTTGGTTTGAAAATATCTAACCCAAAGATAGGAATTGGCTTCATGATCATCATTCCTACTTGGCTCGGTTGAACTTTGTCTCCACATAGTCAGCAAGATATAACGAGCAAAATGTCAAACATTCCTCAGCCAAGTACCCTTCAAAGAATAGAACCCTCTCGGGCGACTCCTATTACGAACATAGGACTTTAACGTGCTCAAATACCTATTTAAATTCAACTTTCATACATTAGTTTCAATGTCATTGATGTTCATGTTTGTAATCGCAAGAAAGAATAACCTAAACATTAAATGAATAAAACGTGTACCTCTCTATAGGATACATCCATCGATAATGAACCGGCCCAGCCTATCCTAGCTTCGGATGCTAAATGGACAAGAAGATGCATCATGATACCGAATGATGAAGGAGGGAAGACTCGCTCCAATTCACAAAGGATAATTGCAATCTCTTGCTCTAATTGAAACACTTCATTCGGATGAAGCTCAGTGCAAAGACAACTTTCTAAAGTATCTACCGAGCTTTATTAACTGGATAGCGGACAGCCTTAGGTAAAACTTTTCTTAGAGCGATTGGCAGCAATTGTTGCATCAAAATATGATGGTCATGGCTTTTAAGTCCAGTAAAGCTTAGGTGGATTAAGGTGTACGCACTTAGACAAGTTGGCAGCAGTATCCGTCCGGCACCTTAACACCTTTCAAAGTCTTGCAAAATGTCACTTTATCCTTCTTACGTAGTACAAAAGAAGCCGGTGGTAAATACACCTTACCATTACCCCTCTCAACGGGATGAAGGTCGGATCGAATACCCATATCCTTTAAGTCGAGACGTGACTTAAGGTCCCGTTTCTTATCCACCTCCAACAATATTGCGCATATGGTTTCGTAAACGTTCTTTTCAATATGCATTACATCAAGATTATGGCGCATCAAATTGTCCTTCCAATATGGCAACTCGAAGAATATACTTTGTTTCTTCCAATTATGGGGCAATTGCCGGTTATCATTGATAGACCCTTCCAAATTTGATCTGTTTTCCATCCAACTCATGCAATATTGTATCCCCAGTCAATGCAGACGGTGGCCTTCCATGTTCTTGATGACCATCAAATGACCACGCATCATATCGAAAACGATGAGTAGGAGACAAAAACCTACGATGCCCCATGTAGCAATGTTTGGCACCATTCTTCAACCATTGAGATTTTGTCTCCTTATGACATATAGGACATGCTAGCTGCCCTTTAGTACTCCACCCCGACAAATTTGCATAACCAGGGAAATCACTAATTGTCCACAACAATGCAAAGACGTAGCTGAAAATTCTGCTTCGAAGATGCATCAAATGTTTGCACGCCTATGGCCCATAGCTCTTTCAATTCAAGCAATTAGCTGGCTGTAAATAAATATCAATATTATTACCGGGAGCAGATGGACCAGGTATCAACAATGATAGTATGAAATACTGGTTGCTTCATGCACATCCAAGGGGGCAAGTTGTAAGGCATAAGTATTACAGGCCAAGTACTATGAGCAACATTCATATTTTTAAAAGGATTAAAACCATCGGACGCCAATCCCAACCTCACATTACGTGCATCTTTTGCAAAATCAGTATTTATAGCGTCAAAAGCTTTCCAAGCGTGTGAATCAGACAGGATGCCTCATCCGACCATCATCCATGCGCCCTTCTGCATGCCATCTCATGGAAGCCGAAGTCTTGGCTGACATGAATAGACGTTGTAGTCGAGGTTTCAAAGGAAAGTGCCACAAAACTTTCTTTGCAATCTTCCTCTTCTCTCCCGTTGAGTCATTTTCAGAAATGACCCACCTAGACACTTTACACGTTTCACAATCCTTCCGTCCTTCCTTATCCCCCCAAGCACAATGTACAATCATTAGGACAAGCATCTATTTTTTGATAGCCTAAACCCAGCTTGCTTCATCAATTTTTCAGCTTCATAAAAAGATTTAGGAAGTTCAACACCCTCGTGCAATGCTTCTCTCAACAAATCAAGTAGCATATCAAAATGCTTGTTAGACCACTTCCTGGCGCACTTGAGATGAAGTAACCGAATGATGAAGGCAAGTTTAGAGAATTTCTTACAACCTCGGATACAAATCTTGTTGAGAGTCATTAATTAGCTTGTAAAATTTTTCAGCATCTCATGGCAATCGAAATACTTTCTTCATCTACATTTCCACAAGGTGGGACCCCAAAAGCATCATGCAAGCATTGCTTCCATGTCATCAGGCATAGAGGCTACATTATTTGAAATGGGCTCTGAGTGTGATGTACTTAAACTAGGTGTAAAAAGTTCTCCATGTGCTATCCAATGTGTATAGCCCTTAATAAATCCAACAACAATCAAATGCTCCCCGGCCTCAATTTTTGTCCTCATTACTCCGTTTCCACATTTCGCACAAGGACATAATATCATTCCATTTAAACTTGCGTTGTTCATTGCAAAGTTTAAAAACCTTTCGACTCCATTTTCATATTCAATGCAATTCCTTGGAAGTTTCATCCAACCCTTATCCATACTTTTGAAACTAATTATCCAACTCAAATGCCAAAGCAGAAATGGAAGAGAATTTACCTATGTTAGGATCACATTAGAATACAAGTGGAGAAATCCCTAAAAAACAAAGCAAGCAATACCTATTACAATAAATAGGAAGAAAGTTCTAATATGTTAAGCGGTGCGTGAACTTTCTAATTTGAAGTAGGAAGAGGCTCTACTTGAAGATAAGTGGTACGACTCGGTCCTCGGAATTAATAGAGAATATGACAAAACATATACTACTATAGAAAAAGCAACCTATCGTATTGAGCAGGGTGAGCAAGAGATAGACTTAGGTTGTTTGGTTGAAAGAAAAATCTAACCGCCTCAACCTAAATCTTGGTGCATCTTTATTCTTCTTTCATCCCATTCCTCAAATGATATATGATGATATTATTGGAAACCTTTAGGTCTCTAATGAACCAGTATTCTGGATTATTACACAACTTTATTATTAAAAAACACAAAAAAAAGAATTTATTTTTTTAGTGAATGAAAAAAGGCATGTTTTATTGGTGAAAATTTGAAGTGTAATTACTTAGATATGATTAAATTGAAAAGGAAATATGATTTTAAAAAGAAGAATGATTTTAAAGGCCGATTGATGGACATAAATTAGTTTGCAACAATAGTAAAGTAGGATGAACAAACTGTAGTAATTTAAATAGACACTAGTAAATGCCTTTGGAGTCTTGCTATATGGGCTTATGACTGTTGCATTCATATGTGCTGTCTAAGCTTCTGACTAGATCACTAAGAGAAGAAGAGTAACATACCAAATAGGGCAGTGGAAATTTGATATTGGTCCATAATTTCTACTGAAATAGTGCAGGATTTTGGCTAATCAGAACAGTAAATTTTTTAGCTTATGTTGATCAAGAACAGATGCGACCAATTTTGATGATTTCGGTGCTTAATGTGATTTACTTTTCTTGTAGAATAGAGCAGAAAACACTTATCATTAGGTTATGAATTCCTTCAAATGTCTTTGTATTGATGCAATGAAATAAACAAGGAAAAATGAAAGTCAAGATTCTTTTTTTTTTTTTACAAATTAATTAATTGAATTTTCTCCGCTAAAACTCTGAGAAATTGAAAGAATCTATGTATCCCAAACATATCTTACATAATCTATCATCCTCATGACAAAATCAGCTTCAAGAATTTGAATTTATATTTAGATTCTCGATCCCTCTTTGTTTAAGCAATCACCAGGATGAACGGATCGCATACTTCTACTTAAAAGAAACAATGCAATACAGCTTACAAAGATGGTTAACCGATTGATGGACACTTCATACTTCATTTGTAGAGAATAAAACCCACAATTTCCCTAATTTCAAAAACTACCAATCAACAAGATCCATTGAGCCGTAAACAAATCTGAATTAGAACTTATTTCAGCCATTGAAATGCAATTGTTAGGATCATCAATACACAAGAAATAGTAAAATGCACATACAACTACCTTAAACTTCTCTTTTATTACATTAATTCTATACATCACAACTTATCCCAAACACCTATGCCAAATGGACTCAACATATTCCAAGAAGACAAACGGAAGATAGAAAAGCTTTTCTATCATTCCCATAACCGCACAAACAACAACCAAATCTAAATAAAAAACTTAAGAATAGAGAAGAACAACTTTCTAACCGAGATAACCAAACTAGTGGCTAAAATGCCCGAAGTAAGGACTCCGAATATTGACCAAATTCTAAATTGAACATGCAAATTTTGCAACCAAAAGAAGAGAAAAAACTAGAGCCATTTAACAACCAATTACATACCACAAACCGTGAACTCGCCATGATTTCAAAAATGGGATTTGCATAAGCCATCATCACTATTAATATGGAAGGGTTAAAGAACTCTAGAACAGTAAAATCTAGCAAAGGAATGTAAATCTAGCAAAGGAATGTAAAGTTGAAAACAAGACAAAATTCTTTTGAAGCACCATTTCCAAAGACTCTAGAACACAATAGCAAGGATTCAAAAAAAGCCCCTTCGTACTCCCCTTCAAACTAAACAATTCGTACTTTGGATATTCGTAATAACCCAATTGCAACATCAACCTATAAATATGTCAACTCAACTACACATACATACGGAGATAGAGAACTCACAGTAGTGAGAAATTTGCCGAGGTTAGGTTTTAACAAAAAGCAGAGGCGTACATAATCCAAATTGACCGAATAATACTTACCAATCTAAAGAGCGGCGTACGGACCGCAGCTCAATAACGTCCCTCTCGCAATGCCGATACCGCTTCACACAGCCGCTCGCAGAGGACCACTTCAATCGGTTGTGCAGAGAAGATGCTGTGAGAGCGAGACGGCTCTTTAGTAGAGTGCTTTCAGAGTGAAATTCTTCTATATTCCGGATTGAGATGCTATGCCTAAAAGCAAGTTTTCCTAGTCAATGAAGACTTTACCGAATCTCCCGGGCCTTCTAGGGCTGTGTCTTCAATGTCGGCGTAACGACCGTTTTTGTCGGCGGCCTGTAGAGGGCGTAAGGCTTTCGTTCGGTTAAAAATCTCCCCTTGACTAGTGATTAGGCTTGTCTCATATGACAAAATCGGGGAAGACAATCAAGTCCACTTCCAAGCCATCGAAGCAGGAAATAGTCACTCTCCGGAGAAGACAACGCGCAGAGGAGTTTGGGTCGAAGAAGCCGCGAATCAAGCTCTATTTCATCCGATTTCACTCACCGATTTGAAGGAATTCGTCCGATTTCACTTCATCGATTTGAAGGAAAAATCCTAATCCCTTCATCGCCCGCCATTGTTGTTGCTCTCGGCGCCTTCAAGTCTCGCACAGCCCTCGTTTTTTTCCTTCCCTCCAACGACGCGCGATTTTTTTTTTTTTGTCAAAGTGTTATGCGCGCCTGAGGATGGTAAAGTGTTAGGAAAAATGGAATTTTTTTTCTTGACACAAAATTGTGTCATAACAGTACATTGCCTAATAAAACTACGTCGTATTGATTCAATATAATAACACTTAAAAAGCCAGTGTCATTATAACTATTACATTATTACACTTTATAAAAAGTGTCATTAAAAATATGTTATTAAAGCCCTTTTTTCTAGTAGTGAGATATCCCTTTTTGGGTTGTAGATTGACTTGTGAATATAGATACCACTATTAGATTATTGAAGAGGGAAAAAGTAGAAAAATGAATCACCAATTAGTTCGATCACTAACTTAAAAAAAAATAAAAAATAATTAATTGAAAATTATTTGAACATTTTCACTAGTTTGTTAGAAATTAAAAAGCAACTAAATTTTGCATTACTCTCTCTCCCTCTTGCAATATTTTGACATTGATTTAATCAAACTCTGGTAATTTAAAACAACTGCACAATTACAAATTTCATCTTTCCCCTTTGAGGAATACAAGTTTTAAATTATTTGTTGGCAAAATAATTCTACGTACAGTAACCTTGTTTGATTAAGGTCTATTTTTTAAAAAATTGTACATCGTACAATTATAAATCAAACGCCAAAGATTTGTCTCTCTTGTTAAAATATCTCTATCCAATTATGAAGCATAAATTAATCACTTTTTGTCACGCGGGTCCAGAAGCATAGCTATGAGCCTAATAGCATTTTTTATTAAATATTTGATCATCGTTCACGTTAAGTAAAAAAAATATATTTTTTAAATTAATAATAAATATTTAAATATATTTTTATATATTATTTAAATTTATTAGCAAAAATCCATGTTGGATGGATATGTCACACCTTCACGCTGGTCAAGTCTAATCACTTCGAAAGCAAGCATTAGTGAAGATAGAGAGAGATGCATTGTGCTTTGTCTCTCCATCACAATAAAACAATGGTCTCCAGTAGTTGTAATGGTACAAAATTAGTTGGCTAATTAGTTACATCGCGACATAAATTTTTAAAGTACGGAATTGACAATTATACCCTTTAGAAAAAATTTTCGTCCATCCATCAATAGCAAAATCTTGTAATAAAAAATTTCTAATTGAAGTTGAAGGTTTATACGTATTTTTGAAAAATTAGGACGAAACTACCTAAAAGGCACTGAGATATGGGAAGCTGTTTGAATTCTTGTTATATCTCTCTTTTTTTAAAAAAATTTTTTATACTTTTTATTCATTACTGTATTACATCACATTATTAAGAAAATGTTAATTTAATACTTTTTGCTCAAAACTTTATAAATTTAATAAGATTTATTTAATTTATATGTCAATACCTTACACCACTTGTAAAGATATACCAAAAAGAATAGTAAATGACAAGGAGATATGTACCTATTTTTATAGAAAGTTGTTAGCTTTTATTAGGATAAGACTGGTGTCAACAATGAGAAAATAAAAATATTTTATATTTATTCTTCCATTGGTAGACTAGTACTTATTCCATCAATCAAATTTGCGCCTACTAAAAGACAATCCTAAATATACGAGTTTATATGGATACATTAAATAGACAAGACAACTATGTACAAAAATAATACTAAGTTTTTATTGGTATATTAAGTTGAAAATTATAATTTTGTTTATTTTATGAATTGCTTCAGGTTAAGTCCAAGTTAAATTCAGTTTAAATTTTACGTTGATGAGTTCGGCAGCGGCCCCAGATGAATAAATAAATAAATAAATAAATAAATAAATATATATATATATATATATATATATATATATATATATATATATATGTGTGTGTGTGTGGGGCGGGGGGGGTCCATAGCACGTTTGTTTCAATAATCATATCAGACAAAGGGGGGACAAGGTTGCAAGATTACGAAGAAAATTGTTGGGAAAAAAAGTCATTTGATTGAAAGTAAATTATGAACTAATGTCCAAACATTTTTTCTTCTGTTCATACAAACCAAACCATCTCGTAAAATGGATTTTTCTTATGGTGAATTTGAATTGTGTTTTTTAAATACTATTTTAATTTTTTTAACTCTAAATAATTCGTAATATTAATATTTTAATTTATAATTATATATTTTTAAAAAATTAAATATATTTCTTATTTAAATAAATCCTTACTATCTTTGCTGGTGATGATTCACTTCGATTTCCATTTGACACAGAGTTCATGTCGAATTGTCCCGGCCACCATTGCGCTTACACAGATATAAACCGACAAGAAATTTCACTACTTGCCTTCTACTTGAGATTGCCCTTTCTTCAAAGATGGTGTGCCTTTCATGATAATTATGTTATGAATTTTTAAAAATGTTAACGTCAAAAATAGAGTCGTGTCTAAATATTTAAAAATTATAGGTGAAAATTTTTTAGAATACTCAACTTCTATTTTTTAAATTTATTTTCTAATATTTTAAAATATAAAATCGCATATTGTAATTTTACAATTTAAACTTTTTAACATTCACTCTTGATAAATAATATAACTAATTTACTTAATCTATTTATTTAAAGTGTCAAATACTCGCAAGTCACGAAAAGAATTGAAATATCCAATCAAAATTTATCCACAAAACTCATGAATTTATGAATTTGAAAATTTAAAAATAAACTGAATCTTTGATCTCAATGTTTTTAGAATCGGATTGAATATTAAATTGAAAAATTTACTGGTTACGGTTTAATGGTCTAATCATAATTAGATCGTAATTAAACCATAATTGAACCGATAATATTATAATTTAAAAATTAAAAATATAATTATTTTAAAAAATAAAATTAATTAGTAATATAATATAATTTAAGTTTACAAAGATATAAATAATTAAATTCATGATTAAAAATAGTCATTCTTAGTTTATAACTAACAATTTAACGCACAATAAAATTTAAAGTAGTTTATTCAATTATATAATTTAATTTATTCCCAAAAATTTTAAAATTTACCTCATTTTTTTAAAACATTGACTGGTTCAATGTTGGACCAACCGATCCAACACGATTCTCTCAAAAATTAACCATTTTTTAGAAAATTGATCTGAAGAAAACGGTGGACTGGATCGACAACAGCATCAGTCCACGGATCAGACCGACCCAAAAACAATGTTTGATCTAACAAATGATAATGATGAAAAGATTAGCAAAGGATAATCGAAGAGTTATAAAGAGTAAGGAAACAGTTTAGAGTTAAGGAATTAGTAAAATAAAAATAAAATTGCATTTTTTAAAAGTTTTTTTTTCACTTTTTATTTTTAAAAAATTAATAGTATTAAAAATTAGTTTTAAAAAAACTAACGACCCCACACGGCTCTGTCAAAAAATTTCTGCAAATTCGGTTTGGCTTTTATAAAGTGAAGCTACATAATAAATTTCTGCACTTGTACAATAATAAATTTCATTTTGACATGCTCAAATAG
The DNA here is from genome assembly GCA_026120185.1 of Voacanga thouarsii. Taxonomy (NCBI): domain Eukaryota; kingdom Viridiplantae; phylum Streptophyta; class Magnoliopsida; order Gentianales; family Apocynaceae; genus Voacanga; species Voacanga thouarsii. The sequence continues at coordinate 1,698,892 of JANUWF010001032.1, read as the reverse complement.
GTTGGTGGTCTTGTACGCGAAGAATTAATTATTGATTGTTTAAAATAAGTTACTCAAAAGAGAAAGAATATAATAATTTATAAATATATACACAACAATTATTAGAATCAGAAAATGAGGCCGTATCTAAAAATTTGAAGGTTAGACAAAATTTTTAGAGATGCCTCGTCTTATGACTTCTTATTTTATTCTTTCAACTTTTTAAACTACAAAATCACTTATTATAATCTTATAATCAAGATTTTTTTAATATTTCACTCTCCATATATAATTATTAATCTATTTAATATATACAATAACATACTTGATCTCAAATGAGTAGGCAGTACTGTAACCATGCTGTTTATCATATTCCATTATGTTATGACTAATTCCATTAGTGGAGAATCCAATAATTGGATATGTATGTTCACTATTAAGAGTTAGTAGAGACATCACTATTACATATTTGTGGGAGATAATTAATTCCACTAATAGAACTCTTCTTCAAACTTGAGAGATATACCAATTGTGAAAGAATTATTAGAAAAAATTGTAAGAGAAAAGATAGAGAGAAATTTGAAGAAATTCTTGTGCAAATAATAATTAGAGATTTATTGTATGTAAATTTTATTCTGACACTGCCAAAATTTTATAACACGTTATCAGCGCGAGTCTCTGCAGTTACAAAAGCTAGAAAACTAAAGCACGAGTTTCTACCGTTATAAAAGCCAAAAGACTAAAGGTATGATTTATTGATCTCTATGACTAACCTTACTAAACTCGAATTTATAACCCTTGATATTTCTGAAAAAAATTATATGTTATGGGTTCTCAATGCAAAAATGCATCTAAACGCCAAAGGCCTTAGTAAAACTATTAAAGAAAATAATAATGTATATGCACAATAAAAGGTTAAAGCTTTGATTTTTATCCGTTGTCATCTTGACGAAAATTTGAAAATGAAATATCTTATAAAAAAAGTTCCATATTTCCTGTGGATAAATATAAAAGAAAGATTTGACCACTTGAAGATGGTCGTACTACTAACTGTATGGTGATAAGGCCTAAATTAGTCATATATTTTCTAATTATTTAAGGCTATTTTGTGATACATTTTATGCAATAATTGGTCATATTCTTTCATATTTGAGATTTTACCCTTGAAAATATATTTTGTGCATTATTTCAGATTTTAGAGGTAAAATAAGGCAAAATCGTTGCTAAATAGACTAGAGAAGGCGCCAGCCAGGACAAAACAGGCTGTGCCAGCCACGTGCTGCTAGCATACACTTTGAGACGATAAAAAATCGGTGAAACAGGGGCTGAACAGAACACAGCTGGCGCCAGCGTTGGCTGCGACCTGGAAAAACTTGGCACGAAAATTGAGAAAAATCGACGAACGAATAGAGAGACAGAATGCAACCGGCGTCGGCCCTAGGCAAGACAGGCGGTGTCGGCTGTGCACTGGTACAAAGGCAGTGCCTCAATTTTTGTGTTCATTTTTGGCAATTTTCAGAGTTTTGGTATTTTCCTACTTCTATTCGGCCAGAAACCCTAGAGGGACGAATTTAGGTACTTCTAAAACCTATAAATAGAGGAAAAACACAAGTCAAATGTATGAATTCAAGAAGCAAAACACAAAATCACTCAAGTTCAAGGAGGAATTCATTTAATCAAGGAGGGTTGTACAAAAGAGTCTATGAAGGAAGAAGAAGGAGGCTTGTCTATGAGTGCTTTTTTTTTTTAACTTTGTTTTCTTTTCTTGAATAATGATATATTAATTGTTTTATTATAATTTGAGATTGTTTTCGGTATTCATGATTTTTAGAGTTACTTTGATTTTTTAATTAATTGATTGTTATTCCTGGTATTTAACTACTTATGCTGATTACGAGATTAATTTGTTGTTTCTTTCTATTAACTTGCTTGGAAAAGGGGTTAATTGCTAAGAACTGGATAATTAAAGGTTAATTGATGTCTGTCAAGATATGGATTCATTGGTTAAATTCATGTTTTAAATTTGCCAGGATATGGGGATTTAATCAAGGATTGTGTTTAATGCATCTTTTGGGTGAATTAGTTGAGACAGGATATGTGATGTTAATTTGTCTAGAAGATAGTGATTTCATGGTTTGGAAAAAGAAGTGAATCTATCTTAATCCTTCAAGGTACCAAGAGAATGATTAGTTATGATTATGATTGGGTACTTTAAGGTCATGTTTGTCAAAATAATGATTTGAGTTACATAATTCTCCATCCTTGACATATATATATATATTCTTTTATTTTATTTTATTTTCCTTTTTGTTCTTTTTCACTTTATTGAGTCAATTAAACAATGAAAGAAAAGTGATTACTGCATACTTGTTCCTTGATGATTGATACTCGTTTAAAACCCTATGCTATGTTTAATGATGAGTACGCTTGCTCATATGTGTACTTTGAGATTAACGTTTTAATTTAAACTTGATTGTGAATATGCTTATTTTTATATGATTTTTTATACCCAATTCGTACACACCAAGTTTTTGGCGCCGTTGCCAGGGAATAATATCATGAAAGTTTGGATTTTGTTGATTTAACCATATAAATATGTAAATATGTAAATATGTAAATTTGTACAATTGTTCTTTTTACAAAAAGGTGTCATCTTTTGTATCTTGTGTATCTTTGTAATCTAATTTACTAACTTTGATTGATGTTTAATTGACTAATTTGTTCTTTTAATTTTGTTTGAATTGTGAATTCCATTATTTTCTGCACTTGTTCCTACTTGTCACTTTCTTTTTCTTTTATATTTTCATGACTTTTCTAGTTATTTCTTGTACTTTTCTTTTTATACTATTTTCTTTACTTTTTGCTTATTTTTCTTTTCTAGTTTTTATGCTTTAGTGTGTTTCTTTTGTATATATTTCTTTCTAGGTACTTCAACAATGCTCCTTTCTGTTGGAATTCAACTCTTTTGTAGGAGAATGTACAATGCAATGGAAATATTTTCTTTCTTCTCTTTTCCCTTTTATTTTTGGTCCCATGGCAATATTTCCTTGCTCTATTTCTTTGGCCATTGAGGACAATGTCCAGTTTAAGTGTGGGAGAGTGGTTAGAATGGGAATTCTTCTATGCTTCATTCTTCTTGAAATTCTTTAAACCTTAGAATTCTTCTATGCTTCATTTTTCTGAAATTCTTTGAACCTTTTGAGCAAATTTTTCATTTTTTTTTTGATTTTTTGAGCTTTCAAGAAGTATTTTTAATGCATGTCTTTATGCTAGATCATAGAGTATATGTTCTATATCATTTGTGGCTTATGCATGACTTTTTGCACACACTTGTACTAAGTAGTTCTTGATCAAATGCTTTACATTGTTCTTAAACCTGTTTTTCTGCTAAAATTCATTGATCATTCTAGAACTTACTTGAATACCTCTCGAGGTGAAATAAGAAAGACATTCATGATTTAACTTAGGGATAACGGTAATATGCCTTCTTTGGATAGTTTAAGCTTTTCAAGCCTACCTATTTTATATTATCCCTAGTGCCTATTTTGAGCCTAAATTGTTAATTTCTTTCTTAAACCCGTTATCATAATTTTTCCATTACTTCTTTCTGAGAGTTTGATTTACCTTCCAAATCTTTGATTGCTCTTGATGGATAAAAGTACAAGTAGAAGAATTATAAAGGAGAATGCTTGTGTAAATGTCATGACTTATTACTTTCAGTCATGCATCATGTATTGAGTTGGAATTGTGAAAGGAGAAAGGGGGAAGAAAAAGAAAGATTGAGAAAAACAAAAAGCTACTAGAAAATGTTGAAAGAAAAAACTGAGAAACAAACAAAAGCAGCATTTGAAAAGAAGAGAAAAAGAAAAGAAAAGCTGAAAGAAAAAGAAAAGAAGAGCACAGGAAGAAAGTTGGTTGAGTTGGAATAAGAATTGCTAAAATTTTGATGATCTTGTGCAATATGATTGATAGTTGAGAACTAATGATGAAAAGAATGCAAGATTTGCTTGAACTGTAATATGATTGCTATACAAGGTTATGGGTTTTTTATGGGTTTTGTGATAAGAGAGCAAGAAAAGTTTAGAATCTATTAGTACATTTTGTTTATTCTTTTTTTTCAAGCTCTCATCTTCTTTGATATTTGATTTTCCTATATCCTTCGTTTAATAGTTACATTACAAACCCTTTAGCCTTACATTACAAGCTTAAAAGTCCTACTTGACCTAAGTAGAATCATGATATGTCTTGGATTAGTGGAGAGAGTGGATGAAAAATAAACTTATGGAATGCATATTTTTTTTGAATTAAATTCTTTCCAATGGTTTGAGAATGATGTTAAGTGTTGGGATGGTTCTACTAGTCATTCTTCACTTATACAAGTCTTGCATTTGTTATGAAAGGTATAGTAGCATATGTTTTGTTGTCTTGAATAAAAAAAGTATTGGAAATATTATTTTGAAATTGATTGAGTAATTTTGTGAAAACTTTTATTTTTTTTACTTGTCTTTGATACTTTGCTTGAGGACAAGCAAAGAGCTAAGTGTGGGGGAATGTGATAAGGCTTAAATTAGTTATATATTTCCTAGTTATTTGAGGCTATTTTGAGATACATTTTGTTCAATAACAAGTCATATTCCTTCATATTTGAGATTTTACCCTTGAAAATGTATTTTGTGCATTATTTCAAATTTTAGGGGTAAAATAAGGCAAAATCGTCGCTAAACAGACTAGAGGCGGCGCTGGCCAAAATAGGACAGGTGGTGCCATACACGAGCTACTGGCACGTATTTTGAGTTGATAAAAAATCGACGAAATAGGGGTTGAATAGAACATAGGCGGCGCCGGTTGGGAGCCCAGAGGCAACGCCGGCTGCAACTTGGAAGAACTTAGCACGAAAATTGAGAAAAATCGACGAACAGGTAGAAAGACAGAATGCAACTAGCACGGGCCCTAGGCAGGACAGGCGGTGCCGACTATGCACTAGGACAGAGGCGGTGCCTCGATTTTCGTATGCATTTTTGGCAATTTTCAGAGTTTTGGTATTTTCCTACTTCTATTCGGCCAGAAACCCTAGAGTGATGAATTTAGGTACTTCTAAAACCTATAAATAGAGGAAAAACACAAGTCAAATGTATGAATTCAAGGAGCAAAACACAAAATCACTCAAGTTCAAGGAGGAATTCATCTAATCAAGGAGGGTTGTACAAAAGAGTCTATGAAGGAAGAAGGAGGAGGCTTGTCTATGAGTGTTTTTTTTTTAACTTTGTTTTCTTTTCTTGAATAATGATATATTAATTATTTTATTATAATTTGAGATTGTTTTCAATATTCATGATTTTTAGAGTTACTTTGATTTTTTAATTAATTGATTGTTATTCCTGGTATTTAACTACTTATGCTGATTACGAGATTAATTTGTTATTTTTTTTCTAATAACTTGCTTGGAAAAGGGGTTGATGGTGGTCTCAATTTATTAATTTCATATTTATTGTCTATTAACTTGCTTGGAAAAGGGGTTAATTGCTAAGAACTGAATAATTAAAGGTTAATTGATGTCTGTCAAGATATGGATTCATTGGTTAAATTTATGTTTTAAATTTGTCAGGATATGGAGATTTAATCAAGAATTGTGTTTAATGCATCTTTTGGGTGAATTAGTTGAGACAGGATATGTGATGCTAATTTGTCTAGAAGATAGTGATTTCATGGTTTGGAAAAGTGAATGTTATTGGCTTCAGCAGAAGTACAGCTCTGCTATGTATAAGATGGTATAAATGGTTGCACCTGAGGTTATAAGATTTTAAAATCGTAAATAAATATAGCACCGCTATGTATAGAATTACATCTCAATTAAAATTATGCGAAGAAAAAGTTACAAATGAAGATATGCTGGAGAAGACATTCTTCACCTTTTATGCCTCGAATATTGTCCTTCAATAACAATATCGAGAAAAAGGATATACAAAATTTACAAATTTAATTACTGTCCTCCTCATTGCAGAGAAAAATAATAAATTATTATTGAGAAATCATGAAGTCAGACCAATTGGCTCAACAGCACTCCCAGAAGTAAATGTTGTTGGCTCCAGCAGAAGTTATAGTCGTAGTCGTTGTCGTGGCCGTGGTTGTGGTTATGGTCGTGGACATGCTTGGTATTTTCTTTATCATAGTAATAATCAAACTGTGAGAAATACTGGCCACCTGAAGTGGGAAAGAAAAGATCATAAGGGAAAAGAAAAAGAAATACAAGAAAATTATGAGAATAAGTGTTATAGATGTGGTATGAAAGGTCATTGGTCATGTAACTATCGTACGACCAAATATTTAGTGGAATTATATCAAGCTTGACTAAAACAAAAAAAATCAAAATATTGAAGCAAAATTTTCTCAACATCCAGTGAATAATGTTGATGACAATGATATTGATCCAGAAGATCTTAATATCAATATTACCTATATAGATGTATCTGATTTTTTCAAATATCCAGATGGTAGGATATACCATTTAGTTAGTGATGGCAATGTCTAGAAGAACTAATGCATCACTCTGATATTTTTGAATTTTCATTATATTCTCATAATATTTATGTTTGCAAATATATATTTTTGTTTAGATGGCTGTAGTTAATGATAATATATGTATTATTGATAGTGAAACTACACACACCATACTAAAACATGAAAAATATTTTTCGTATCTCAAATAGAAGAAATAAATATTTATACTATAAACGGTAGTACAAATTTGATTGAAGGTTCCGGAAGAGCTAGTATATTGTTACCTGAAGGAACAATAATTAATATTAATAAGGCACTATTTTCCTCAAAATCCAAAAGAATTTTATTGAGATTTAAAAATATTCGCAGAAATGGATATCATGTTGAAACAAATGAGGAAAATGGTATTGAGCATCTTTATATTACTCAAATTAATTTGGGTAAAAAATCTGTATTAGAAAAATTATCATCTTTTTCTACTGGTCTATATTTTACAAAAATATGTACAATTGAAATTCATTATCTAGTAAACTAGATATTTATTAATCCTACTACTTTTAGCATTTAGTATGACCAATTGGGTCATCCGAGATTTACCATGATGAGAAGAATACTTGATAATACACATGGTCATTCATTAAAAAATAAAAAGATATTGACATTAGAAAAATTCTCATGTGCTGCATGTCCCTTAGAAAAATTAATTATTAGACCATCACCAATAAAAGTAAGAGCTGAAAGTCTTGAACGGATTCACGAAAATATTTGTGAACCTATTCATCTACCATGTGGACCGTTTAGATATTTTATGGTCTTAATTGATGCATCATCCCGATGGTCATACGTGTGTTTATTATCTACTCGCAACTTGGAGTTTGCGAGATTACTTGCTCAAATAATTAAATTACGAGCACAATTTCCTGACCATTAAATTAAAAATATCTATTTGGATAATGCTGATGAATTTTCATCACATGCTTTTGATGCATATTACATGTCAATTGGTATTAATGTTAAACATCCTGTAGCTCATGTTCATATAGAAAATGGTCTTGTTGAATCTTTTATTAAAAGATTACAATTAATTATTCGACCATTATTAATGAAAACAAACCTTCCAACGTCTGCCTGGAGATATGCTATTTTACATGCTGCAACACTTGTTTGTATAAGGTCAACTAGTTATTATAAATTATCTCCTTTGCAATTAGCTTTTAGTTCAAAACTAAATATTGCTCATTTAAGAATTTTTTGGTGTGCTGTATATGTTCCAATTGCACCAAACCAACGTACAAAGATAGGTCCTCAAAGAAGAAAGGAGATATACATTGGATATGATTCTCCCTCTATTATCAGGTATGTTGAGCCCCTAACAAGATGTATTCACAGCAAGATTCACTGATTGTTAATTTGATGAATCGTTATTCCCTAAATTAGGGGGAGAACAAAAACAACATAAGAAAGATCTTGCTTGGACAACATCATTAAATTATCTTGATCCGCGCACAAACACATGTGAATTTGAAGTTCAAAAGATAATTCATTTGCAAAGCATTGCACATCAAATGCCAGACACTTTTGTTAACTCCAGAAGAGTAAAAAAATCGCATATTCTAGCTATAAATGCTTATATTCGAATTGAAGTTCCAACATAACAAAAGATTATACCTATAGCTACTGAGTCAAAAGCACGCCAGAAGCGTGGCCGATCTCTTGGTTCTAAAAATAAAAATCGTCAAAAGAAAAGAGAATTAAATGATCCAAATGATCATATTGAAGAAAAAAATGATAAAGACTAAGAAAGAACTGATGACAAAGAACCAGAAGTTAATGAAAGTAACACTGAAATTTCTATCAATTATACCACTTCCGATAGAAGTTGGAATCAGATAGAAACAGTTATTGATAATATGTTTGCATACAATATATCTCTTGATGTTACACAGGATACTGATGATCCTGAGCCAATATCAGTTGATGAATGTCAGCATAGAAAAGATTGGCTACAATGGAAAGATACAATTCAATTGGAGTTAAATATACTTACAAAACATGAAGTCTTTGGACCTATAGTTCGAACACAGGAATGTGTAAAATCTGTTGGCTACAAATGGATATTTGTACGAAAAGTGCAATGAAAATAATGACATCGTATGATATAAAGCACGGCTAATAGTCTAAGATTTTTCACAAAGACCAGATATTAATTATAATAAAGCTTATTCTCCTATTGTTGATACTATTATACTCTGATATCTTATCAGTTTGACAGTACATGAAAAGATAGATATGCGCCTATTAGATGTTGGCACTACTTACTTGTATGAAATTTAGAAAATAATGGTTACATGAAAATCTTTGAAGGATTTCACATGCACAAAGCATATAAACATTATCCTGGTGAAAATTACTCCATCCAAGTTGTAGAAATCATTATATGGTCTGAAGCAATTTAGGCATATGTGGTTGATGTGTATGAATTTGGGTATAAAAATCATATAAAAATAAGCGTATTCCCAATCAAGTTAAATTAAAATATTAACCCCAAATTACACATATGAGTAAGGGTACTCATCATTAGGCATAGCATAGGATTTAAAACGAGTATCAATCCTTAAGGAACAAGTATGCATTAATCACTTTTCCTTCATTGTTTAACCAACTCAATAAAGTGAAAAAGAATAAAAAGAAAAATAAAATAAAATAAAGTAATATATACATGTCAATAATGGAGAATTATGTAACTCAAATCATTATTTTGACAAATATGACCTTAAAGTACCCAATCATTATCATAACTAATCATTCTCTTGGCATCATGAAGGATTAAGATAGATTCACTTCTTTTTCAATCCATGAAATCACTATCTTCTAGACAAATTAGCATCACATATTCTGTCTCAACTAATTCACCCAAAAGATGCATTAAACACAATCATTGATTAAATTTCTATATTTTGACAAACTTAAAATATGAAATTAACCAATGAGTCCATATTCTGGCAAACATCAATTAACCTCTAATTATCTAGTTCTTAGCAATTAACCTATTTTTCAAGAAAGTTAAGAAACAACAAATATGAAATTAATGAATTGAGACCACTATCAACCCCTTTTCCAAGTAAGTTAATAGAAGAAATAACAAATTAACCTCGTAATCAACATAAGTAATTAAATACCAAGAATAATAATCAATTAATCAAAAGATCAAAATAACTCTAAAAATCATGAATACCGAAAATAATATCAAATTACAATAAAACAATTAATACATTATAATTCAAGAAAAGAAACCAAAGTTAAAAGAAAGCACTCATAGACAAGCCTCATTCTTCTTCCTTCGTAGACCCTCTTGTACAATCCTCCTTGATCTGATAGAATTCCTCCTTGAATTTGAGTGATTTGATACTTTGATCTGCGAATTCCCCCATTTTCCTTATGTTTTCCCTCTATTTATAGGTTTTAGAAGTGCCTAAATCCGTTCCTCTAGGGTTTCTGACTAAATAGAAGTAGGAAAATACTAAAACTCTGCAAATTGCCAAAAATGCACACGAAAATCGAAGCACCACCTTAGTACCAGTGCACAGTCGGCCCTGCCTATCCTGCCTAGGGCCAGTGCCGATTGTGGTTTGTTTCTCCATCCATTTGCCGATTTTTCTTGATTTTCGCGCCAACTCTTCTAGACTGCAACCAACGCCGCCTCTGAGCTCCTAACCGACACCAGTTGTGTTTTGTTCAACTCTGTTTTATCGTTTTTTTTCACCTCAAAGTGTGTGCCAACAGCACATGGTTGGCACCGGTTCTCCTATCCTGACCGACACCGCCTCTATTTTGTTTAGTGATGCTTTTGCCGTATTTTACCCCTAAAATCTGAAATAATGCACAAAATACCTTTCCAAGGGTAAAACTCAAATATAAAGAAATATGACCAGTTATTGAACAAAATGTATCATAAAATAACCTCAAATAACTAAAAAATATATGACTAATTTAGACCCTATCACATTCCCCCAAACTTAGCTTTTTGCTTGTCCTCAAGCAAAGTATCAAAGACAAGTAGGAAAATACAAGTTTTCACAAAATCACTCAATCAATTTCAAAATAATATTCCCAATGCTTTCTTTATTCAAGACAACAAAACATATGCTACTATACCTTTCATAACAAATGCAAGACTTGTGTAAGTGAAGAATGACTAGTAGAACCATCTCAACACTAAATGTCATTCTCAAACCATTGGAAAGAAGTTAGTTCAAAAGAAATATGCATTCCATAAGCTTACTTTTCATACACTCTCTCCACTAATCCGAGACATATTATGATTCTACTTAGACCAAGTAGGACTTTTAAACTTGTAATGTAAGGCTAAAGGGTTTGTAATGTAGCTGTCAATTGAAGGATATAGAAAATCAAATATCAAAGAAGATGAGAGTTTGTAAGAAAAGGATAAACAACATGTACTAATAAATTCCAAACTTTTCTTACTCTCCTATCACCAAACTAATTAAAAACCCATAATCTTGTATAACAATTATATCATAGTTCATGCAAATCTTGCATTCTTTTCCTCAATAATTCTTAACTCATCATTCATATTACACAAGATCATAAAAAATTTCAGCAATTTTTATTCCAACTCTCTTCCTGTGCTCTTCTTTTCTTTCTCTTTTAGCTTTTCTTTTTCTTTTTCTTTTCTTTTAAAATGCTTCTTTTGTTTGTTTCTTAGTTTTTTTCTTTCAACATTTTCTAGCAGCTTTTTGTTTTTCTCAATGTTTCTTCCTCTTTTCTTCCTCCTTTCTCCTTTTACAACTCCAACTCAACAATGATGCATGACTGAAAGTAACAAGTCATAACATTTACACCAGTATTTTCCCTCACACTTCTTCTACTTGTACTTTTATCCATCAAGAGAAATCAAAGATTTGGAAGAATTATCAAACTCTTAGAAAGAAGTAATGGACAAAGTATGATAACGGGTTTTAAGAAAGAAATTAACAATTTAGGCTCAAAATAGGCACTAGGTATAATATAAAATAAGTAGGCTTGAAAAGCTCAAACTATCTAAAGAAGGCTTATTACCATCATCCTTAAATTAAATCATGAATGTCTTTTTTATTTCACCTGGAGAGGTATTCAAGTAAGTTCTAGAATGCTCAATGAATTTTAGCAGAAAAATAGGTTTAAGAATAATGTAAGGCATTTGATCAAGAACTACTTAGTCCAAGTACGTGCAAAAAGTCATGTATAAGCCATAAATGATATAGAACATATATTCTATGATCTAGCACAAAGACATGCATTAAAAATACATCTTGAAAGTGCAAAAGATTTTGAAAAATTTTGCTCAAAAGGTTTAAAGAATTTCAAGAAGAATGAAGCATAGAAGAATTCACATTCTAATCACTCCCCTACACTTTAACTGGACATTGTTCTCAATGGTCAAACAAATAGAGTAAGAAAATATTGCCATGAGACCAAAAATAAAGAGGAAAAAATAAGAAAGAAAATACTTCTATTACAATGGGCATTCTCCTACACAAGAGTTAAGTTCCAGCAGAAATGAGCATTGTTGAAGTACCTAAAAAGAAAAATACAAAAGAAACACACCAAAGAATAAAAACTAGAAAAAAAAAATAAACAAAAAGTAAAGAAAATAGGACAAAAAAAAAAAAAGAAAAGTACAAGAAATAACTAGAAAAGGTCATGAAAGTATAAAGGAAAAAAAAAAGTGACAAGTAGGAACAAGTGTAAAACAAACATCTTAATCCTCCCCATCATCATCATTATCATATGCTGAAGTGCCCTCACAGCCATGCGGTCCCGGAAAATGCTGTATCCACTTAGCCCATTGCTGTTCCATAGTAGTCTGCCACCGGGCAATGTCATCAATGGAGTCTCGCATGTGTAGCAACATTTCCGTCTGCTAGGCTAACTGTCCCATCACCGGGGTCTCAAAGGCAGTCCTTGATTGGGACTGTAAACTACTGGCTCGTGCTCGCGATGGTGGTGGTGGGTGCTCCTCCTCCACAGGTGGTGGTTGAACTTGGCCGGGATGCTTGACCTCATAGGGAGTTAGCCATTTCTTTATCTCCTGGCTATACTTGTTCTTACAACTCATCAATGTTTGCTCCGTGACCATGTCATGCGGAGTAGTAGTCTCAATCAATTCTTCCTCAGTACTAATACTAAAATCTCTCAGAATTTTCATGATTACTAGCGAGAAGACGAAGTCTTTGGTAGAGAGACGATGATGAACTACATCCCTAAGGGATTGTATGATCAATGGGGCAAGAGGAATAGGCTGAGTGGTTATCATCCTATGCAAGATGTACATATCAATAAGGCGTGTCTCATTGAATCCACTGACTCTGGATACGACATTAATGTTAGTGCTATGCCCTAGAGGCAATCACTTGTACATTGTATATGACATATTTTATTTTAATAAAAGGCATTATTTATCTTACATTTTCTTTTGTTTACTTTTGTGTAAAATAACTGTTAGATAAAGTCTCTAGTACAATACTGTGTTAAGGAAATCATAATAGAGATTATGATATAAGATTCCTACTACAGTGTATAGTGTTAGTATTTAAATAGTCTCTAGTCGTAGTATTAATGAGACAAGACATCATTAATGCGTTAAGACTAGCATGTGTTAAACTTCCTGATTTGATCAAGCGGTGGTTCTTATATTCGTGAGTATTGAGATACTCAAAGTTGACACATAGATGTTTGTTAATGGAACAAGTTCATTAGATGACCTAACTATGAGATAATCACATGGATAACTATTTAGTGCCAGTGATATAATCTCAATATAGAAAACGTGTAAGTATCCTTAGACTTGAGATATCTAAGGTACTTTGTTTGCTGAGCAGTGTGCTTTGATTCCAATCTCTAGAGCCAGATCGAGGGCCGCCAATGGGATTAATATTTGGTACATTGTGAGTTAAACGAAAGTAGTGGAGAGGGTTAATAAAGGATTTACCACTCCTAATAGTAGGGACGAATATCTCATGGCTACTTGTAGGAATTACTACTCGAGAAGTCCTTGACCAAGACGATTGTGTATTGGAAATAGTTCCAATTGATACACATCTAGAGTAGTGGGTTCCTGGTACATGTACTATTGTATTCGGGCCAGAATTAATTTTGGAGGGAGTTGGCACTAATTCCGTACTCCAAACAGAATGAGTTATTATATGGTAAAATGAGTTAATTACATTGTAGTTTATTATTGAAGGGTTCATGTCAAGCCACTTGACTTCCTGGACTCTTGTATAGTGAAAAGAGTTGGCACCAATTCCGTACTCCAAACAAAATGAGATATTGTATGGTAAAAAGAGTTAATTGCACTGTAGTTTGTTATTGAAGGATTCATGTCAAACCACTTGTCTTCCTGGACTCTTGGGTGGTCGTGATGTATGGTTAGATACCGCTCATAATATGAGAATATAGGTTTATTAATTGATGAATTAAGAAATCAATCCTTATTAGAATTAATATGATTAATTCTAATTAATTATGGATTATTAATCTTAAAGATGTTTGGATTAATTCATGTTCGCTACTAATTGACTAGAAAACCTAATAGGTCACACATAATAGAGGATTATATACTCAAGATGTTATTTGATAACATAGTAGGGTTAATTGAGAGAAAGAGAAGTTGTTGTGGATAAATTATAATTAGTTATAATTTATTGTCCAAATTGTAATTGTGATAACTTGATGTTTCTAATTACAATTAGAAAATTTTAATTGTTTTAGAATCTTAATTTTTCACTAGGGTTTTTCGGTTATATGGGTGATATACCCGAAACCCTAGCTGATAGTCCGAAGAGCCTCCTATCGGCTCTTATCCACGAACACCATGGCTAATGATTGAGTTATGTCATACACAATGGTCATGTGCTCATGTTTGGACTGGAGCACATTAGACATGGAGGCCAACATGTAACAACGAGCCATCTCGTTGGCCTTCTTCCATGCCTTCTCAGCCTCACGCTCCTCAGCGGTGGAACCCTCCCCGATTACAGGGCAGGTTTCATAAATGACATACTTATACTCTTTCGTTGTAAGTATTATGTCCAAGTTCCTCTTCCAATCCACATAATTTGGTCTCGTTAGCTTATTCTCTCTGAGAATAACTGCTAATGGACTAAAAGAACCTCCCACCATTTTTGAAAAATCGAAAATAAAAGAAAAAAAATTTAGTTTGTGAAAGCAAAACAAATTTGTACACTTTATCCTTATTATCAAAATTGATAATAATTAATTTGGCTCTTAGGAAAATTGTCATAGCTTCTTGGGAAGATTAACAGTTCCCTAAGCTAGGTATGTTAACCACCACAAATTAATTTCCTTTCTAGGTAATAATCTAGAAGATAACTCCATCGATAGGATGGCTGTTTCCTCTCATTTCCTATGGACATATCTCGTACTATGACCTCCAACGAGGGGCTGGCCGATCATGGTACGTGCCCCGAGTTATTAATTACATCATTCCATTAGATCTAGATCCTTGTGGGATCCCCATCCTATACAGGTTCACTCTCCCAGGGTGATGCGAGGGGACCCACGATCTCTAATGAGGATCGTGATGGAAGTTGTGGGGCCGTTAGAACCCCTCTCCTACTTAGTCTTTTAAAATAAGGATTTTCTGAAAAATATCCTTTTAAAAATTTCCAATAATTTTTCCCTTAACTCAAAAATAAAATGTCTAAATTCATTAAAAAATCTATGTCAATGTTTATATCCTTTGAGAGATTTTTCCCATGGACTAATTTTATTTAAGTTAAAAATTTAATGATTTCAAAAATTTTCTAATTAAAACTTTCTAGAGACTTTGGTCTTAAGTTTATTTGACAAAACAATTTTTCTTTGTGCTAAAAATAAAACAAAATGATTTTTCTATTTTAACTTACAAAAATATCTAAATCTAATATATTTTCTATGTCAAGGATTAAATCATTTGAGAAAATATCTAAGGATTAATTTTTTGATCAAGTTAAAATAACCATTTAATGTGTAGAAAAATATTTTTTTTGTCAAAAATATTCCCAAAGACTTTGGTCTTTGAGAAACCGTGCACATAAGTACATAAAAATAAATAGCATGCTAGAAAATAGTAGACGTTTTTATGCTCTTCTATTTTTAAACATAAGTGCCCAAATAATAGAATTAAACACATTAATTAATTAATGATCTTATTTAATCCTAAAATCCCTTACTAATATTTTTCATGCAAAAATATTCCTTGAATATTAACTATTGCAAAATATTAACTTCACATGGTATGGACACCAAAACCAAAAGAAATTGCAAGAAAAATTACAAGAAAAATTAAAAAATTTCTCCTTGGTCCATTGCACCTGCCGCATTGGATTAGGCACCTATCTGAACTGTGGTCCACTGCACCCGCCGCCCAAAACCAGGACTAATGAGCAACCAGCGCATGGACCGGATTCCAAACCCGAGCCGGTGCCGGTTCCAGCACCCCAAGCCAGCGCCGGTTGTGGTCGTTGGATATCTTCCTGCAGTTTTTTTCTGCGATTTTCTTTTGCGAATTTTCTCTGTTTTTCTGCACAACTTCTGGCTTCGTTGGCTCTCCGATTTCAACCCAAATACAATGAAATCAGTCAAAACCAACAACTGCCTATACCTATTAACATTAGACTTACACGATTTGTTAAGAAAAGCAGTAAATTACAAATCTCCTATACCTTAATCCGTGAGGTTTAACAGAGAACCTATCCATATCAAAATAGCGAAGGATCACGGTTTAATCACACATATATGTCCAGTTTTATTCAACTAGATGCATGCTCCCTATATTTTCACAAAAACTTTTATTCTCTGATACCAATTGAAGGCTTGAAAGGGGAAAACATAGAGTACGCAGCGGAAGCGAAAACTAAAAAAATTGAAAAAATTGAAGAATTGGAGAACTCGAACAGAGCCGGCACCGGCTCCGGCAGCCTCAACTGGCGCCGGTCGTGCTTTGGCGAAACTCCGAGGTTAAAAATTTCTAACCTTTTCTTCTTGTTCTCAAAGATGGCTGGACTGGAATGTATGCAACCGGGGTAGGTATGCTGGTGGAAACCTCTAGTGTAATTCCTGCAAGCCTCCTACTCCGTCTTTACATGTAGGTGAACGCCAAACTCTCAATCTTCCAATATATGGCTTGCCTAATTCCATTTGGTGAACAACTCACAGACTAAGGAATATTTTTTAGAGAGAGAAAAAGAGAGACGTCTTTTCTTTTTCACAGAGAAGAAGCCGTGAAAACCACGTTATATCTAATCCTCCTCTTTAACCCAAATAAAACCCTAGGCTAAACTAGACTCTTAGTTTAGCCTTTTGGACTTAATTAATTATTCTAATTAGAACCAAATAATTGACCCAATTAATAATTAATTTTCTAGCCCAAATAAACTAGTCCAATAAATGAGGCTATATTAGTTTAGTCCTAGGTTAATCTTTAATTATTCAAACTGGGCTAAAGCCCGGAATAATTAATTAACCCACTAAACTAATTTAATTAACCCAATAATTAAATCAAACTACTTAAATAAAATAAATTCTATTTAATTTAATTTAAGACCAATTCCTTAGCAAGTATTTAATTAGGACTCACGGTCCATACTGGAGACCAAAAGACATACCGTCTTGGCTACTAAAATGACCAAGATACCATTGCCATATAAATAGCTGTATTTTGCATTTTAAATATTTTCTAATATCACCATAAGAAAATATTTACCCCAAGGACAGTGCTATGTTAGCAAAGTCTCCGACCTACATGTGTAATGACTAAAATACCCCTCTATACATCACCGTACTTTTAAAGAGGAAGAAGTGTAGTAACACCTCTTTTAATGATATCTACCATCCTTAGGCTTCTAGTCCAATGATCCACGACTTCTTGGATTGTTTTCGTTATCCAAGGGAGTTACCTTAAAGCAAACCTGCAAGTCATATTTCTTAGGGTCTTGGATATTTAGATCATTCAGACAACCACAAGGGGCGATATAGTATAAAAACTATCTTGTACAAGTCTGTCTTAATTAACTAGTCACACATACCCAACATGCAAGTATATTGGTCATACGATAGAACCTCAACTATAGCATATCAAAGTACATGTTTCTAGCTTTGTCAGACCACCAACTCATACTTAAGTTATAGAGTACTAGTCTACGCTGTAGCAGTAGTAGTCTAGGTTTCTACCATAGTACTTTAAGAAACCACTACTACATGTCCTGTTCTACGTATTTGAAATACGCTTATGTCATGAAGTGAGTGGACTACTCACTAGCTAAAGGTAAGCCATGATATGTGTGGATTGCAGACATTGTTTTTGGCATGAAAAGCTGTTTTCATGAATTCGTGTTTGTCTTTGTTCGTTGTGAAAACTATTTTCCCTCGAGTCGAAATTGTTTCGAGCATTGTGGGTTGGGTCCGTAGCACAATATGATTGTATAAAAGTTACAACATATTTCGAAAGATGCTTTCTTTATGTGCTGCAAGTTTTTTTTGTAGAAAAATGTTTTCTTGAACATGGTTGATTGCCTTCCGTTTCATCCTAATTTTCTGTTTTGGTTTTGTTTAAACTAACAAATTGGTTGTTGTTTCGAGTTTGAAAATAGAAAATACTGTTGAGAATTGTTCTTACTAAAATTTTGCAGAAGAAGAAGGCATCAGAACTTGTTTCTGGAAAATTTTCAAAAATCGCCGCCTTGTTCCCGACTACAGCCAGCGCCGGCTCCAGCTCCTAGTCGGCGCTGGTTCCGGTTCTGTGCTGTTTCGCGAACGTCCAGAAATCATTTTTGGAAAATTTTTTCCTTAAAACCAGACCGCAGCCGACGCTAGCTCTGGCTTCCAAACCGGCGCCGGTTCTACTTTTTTTACACGTTCCAGCTAGTTTTAAAAAAAATTTCTGAAATAGAATTTTGAAGGAGAAAAATCTCATTTGATAAGAGATAGGACCCAAAAGCATTTTCTCAAAATTAGTTTTGAGACAAACAATTTTATTTTTCAAAATAATGATTTTAAAAATCTAAAATTAGTGTATCTTTCTAAAATGGTGATTTTAGAATTTGTTTTATTTTTCTAAAATAGTGATTTTGGAATAATAAAAATTATATGTTTATTTTGTTTAAGCATAATTAATGTCATGGTGGATGTTATGGACTAAAATTAATTATATCTGTTCATGCATTTTACAGTTTTGGTTTTTTCTGAAATAGGGCCTGCGTGTCCTGCCTTCTCTAAAATTTTTGTGTAATTCTCTTCTCATCTAACTTCCCTCGAATGTAACTCGAGGTTTTCTCGCTTTAGGAAACTATATAATTAGTTTACATAGGTTAGATAGGAGTAGGATTATTCTATTTTGAAGATGACAACCAAAATAAGGCGAGAAGGTAAGACCTTCTACTTAAATCATGCATGAAAACATAGGGTTAACTATATTAATTTCTTTTATGACTCAAAGAAATTAATTTAGGGTAAAGTTCATAACCATATCACGTAATCGCTTTATTACCATGATTATCAATTATGTGATTTATTGATTTTTATGCATGTCATTTATTGAAATCACTCAAAGAAACAAATTCCTCAATTAATGTTAAACCTAATTCCTTTCGTTAAATAGTAAGAACGAGAGTTCTTTTTCGACACTAGGTTGTTGGGCAAACCCAAGCCTACTTGACATCGGGATGTTCAAGCTATGGAATTAAATTCCTGATTAAAGGATTGGGTTTAACTAAATTCTTTATCCCGATTGGGCAAACTCAAGCATAAAGAAATTTAGAGGAAAAGTTGGGGTAGCCTAAAAGGCTTTAAGATTAAAAGATGTTAATCACCCAATAATCCGGTAGTTACATACGATGTAATTGGTATTGGATACCTACCAATGAACTTAAGGCTGGCTTATTGGGCAAACCTAAGGTTATTCTTGAAGAATTTGGATACCGGTCCACTAGGAAAGATTCCAACGGGCTTTCCTGAATCAATAGTGGGGGCTATTGGTTTGAGTAAAATAGTGGAGTAAAAATGCATTTAATTAAAGTCCTAATTATTTGCATTTCATGTGCATATACAAGTAGCTAATCCTCTCTATCTTTACATCTAGGTCACTTGCATCATGTCAACAAACTTAAACCTACGTAGTATCTTGGAAACCAACAAGTTAACCGAATCAAACTACCTCGACTGGTATAAAAATTTGAGAATCGTTCTTAAATCGGAAAAGTTGCTCTACATGCTAGATGTTCCTATTCCGCCACCACCAGCTCAAGATGCTTATGCTGATGAGCATGCTGTCCACAAAAGGCACAAGGAGGATAGTGATACAGCATCATGTATTATGCTGACATCCATGACTCTCGAGTTGCAAAAACAGCACGAGCATATAGATTCTCAATCGATTATACTATATCTTCGAGAGCTGTTTGATGCCCAAGCCAGAACTGAGAGATACGAGATCTCGAAGCAATCATTCCGTTGCAAAATGGCAGAAAGTTCTTCTGTAGCCACTCATGGGCTGAAGATGCTGGGTTTGATAGAGAATCTTCGATCTCTCGGGTTCACGATGGATCATGACTTAAGTGTTGACTTAATTTTTCAATCTTTGCCTAATAGTTTCTCACAATTTGTAATTAACTATCAGATGAATAAGATTGAGTTCACCATTCCTGAGTTGATCAATCTTCTCAAAACTGCAGAGTCTTCTGTGAAGAAGGATTCCAATGCAGTTTTAATGGTAGAATCTTCTTCAAAGAAGAAAGTTCAGAAGAAGAAGAAGGTTCCTATGAAGCCCAAAGATGGTGTGAAAAAGAAGGACACAGCTACCAAGGGCCCATGCCATCATTGTAGCAAGATGGGCCACTGGAGGTGTAACTGTAAAGCTTACTTGGAGTGTTAAGGACAAGAAGTAGAAGGAGAAATTTACAAGCACTTCTACTTCTACTCTAGGTATGTTTATGATTGAGATAGATACTGCCTTTAAAAATGAGATATGGGTATTAGATACCGGATGTAGATCTTATTTGTGCAATAACTTGCAGGGACTAAAAAGCAGTAGAAGGCTAGAGAAAGGCGATGTGGACCTACGTATTGCAAATGGGGCAAAGGTTGCTGCACTTGCTGTGGAGACATACGAGCTGCACCTACCTTCGGGATTAATTCTAGAATTATAAAAGTGCTATTATGTACCAGTTTTAATGAAAAATATTATCTCAATTACTTGTTTAGACTTAAATAGATTTCATTTGATATTTAAGAATAAATGTTATTCTTTTTCATTGAATGATATTCATTATAGTTCAGCAACTCTGGTTAATGGTTTAAATGTTCTAGACTTGGATAATCTAATTCTCAATATGAACAATAAAAAATCTAAAATAGATAACTCTAACACCTCTTTCTTATGGCATTGTCGTTTGGGCCATGTAAACGAAAATCGTATTTCTAAGTTATACAAGCTTGGTAACTTAGGGTAATTTGATTATGAATCATATGGCACATGCGAGTCTTATTTACTAGGTAAAATGGCTAAAACTCCTTTTTTAGGAAGAGGAGAACGGGCCAAGAAGTTATTAGAACTTATACATTCTGATGTATGTGGACCAGTGTCAATACAAGTAAGATGATGTTATAACTATTTCATAACCTTTATCGATGATTTTTCACGATACGGGTATTTGTATTTAATGAAATACAAATCTGAGGCCTTTGATAAGTTTAAAGACTTCAAGAATGAAATAGAGAAACAACTTGGTAAAAGTATTAAGACTCTAAGATCTGATCGAGGAGGAGAATACTTGAGTCAAGAGTTTCTGAATTATCTTAGAGATAATGGGATATTATCTCAATGGACTCCACTACATATATCTCAATATAACGGTGTATCTGAGAAAATGAATCGAATCCTTCTAGACATGGTATAGACCATGATAGCTTCTGCAGACCTACCAAAATCATTTTGGGGGCATGCACTAGAAACTTCTGTTTACATACTAAACAGAGTTCCGACAAAAATGGTTGATTCTACCCCATTTGAGATGTTTTTTGGTAAGAAACCAAAGTTATCTCACTTGCGAGTATGGGGTTGTCCTGCCTTTGTTAAAAGGCCACAGTCAAATAAATTTGATAATAAGTCTAACAAGTATTTGTTTGTGAGATATCCAAAAGAATCTTTCGGATATTACTTCTATCTACCATCTGAAAACAAAGTATTTGTTTCAAAGCATGCCGTCTTCTTAGAGAAGGAGCACATGTTCAAAGGGGATTGTGGGAGTAAAATTGAACTTAGTGAAGTTCATGAAGATCAAACAAACATGGATCAACCGTCTGATCCCACATCTATTGAGAGAATAGAAGAACCTTCTACTACACAAGATCCTCGTAGATCTAGTAGGATACGTGTGGCACCTAAGAGATATGGATTTCTTATTAGTAACTACAATGACGTATTGCTCATAGAATAAGATGAGCCTACTATCTACAAGGATGTTCTGAACATTTCAGAATCTGGCAAATGGCTTGGGGTCATGAAGTCAGAGATGGATTCCATGTATGACAACCAAGTATGGACTTTGGTTGATCCATCCAAAGTAATTAAACTTATTGGATGCAAATGGATTTTCAAGAAGAAAATGGACATGGATGGTAACTTAGTTACCTATAAAGCACGACTAGTGGCGAAGGGTTATCGTCAACAACATGGTATTAATTATGACGAAACCTTCTCGCCAGTAGCCATGTTAAAATCTATCAGGATACTCCTAGCCATTGCTACTCATTATGATTTTGAGATTTGGCAAATGGATGTGAAAATAGCTTTCCTAAACGGAAATCTGACTGAGGAAGTGTATATGACACAACCTGAGGGTTTCACATCTAGTGATGGCACAAAGGTGTGCAAGCTGCAAAGGTCCATTTATGGACTTAAGCAAGCTTCTAGGAGTTGGAACATCTGTTTAATGAAACAATCAAAGAGTTTGGTTTCATTCAAAACATGGATGAGCTTTGTGTATAAAAGAAGGTCAGTGGGAGCGCAATCATTTTCTTGTTGCTTTATGTAGATGACATATTGCTAATACAAAACGACATACCTATCTTGCAATCGGTTAAAGTTTGGTTGTCCAAACAATTCTCTATGAAAGATCTTAGTGAAGCAACCTATATTTTAATAAGGATCTATAGAGATAGATCTAAAAGGTTGCTAGATCATTCACAGTCTACATACATAGATAAAGTGCT
Source organism: Voacanga thouarsii (assembly GCA_026120185.1). Classification (NCBI taxonomy): domain Eukaryota; kingdom Viridiplantae; phylum Streptophyta; class Magnoliopsida; order Gentianales; family Apocynaceae; genus Voacanga; species Voacanga thouarsii. The sequence goes on along the minus strand of JANUWF010001032.1, from coordinate 1,676,143 downwards.
AAAGAGGTTTAGCATGGATTAATCCAAAAAGGAATTCTTACCCATATCACATGGTGTAAGCCTTACAAAGTTGATGTCTCCCAAGACACAAGTTGAAAGGGATCACATAAGTAAGATTCCATATGCCTCGGCAGTTGAATCTATCATGTACGCTATGATATGTACTAGGCCCGAAGTATCTTGTGCTCTCAGTTTGACGAGCAGATACCAATTTGACCCTGGTGAGGGTCATTGGATGGCTGTAAAGAACATCTTTAAGTATTTACGAAGGACTAAGGATATGTTCTTAGTATATGGAGAAGGTGATTTGAAAATAAACGGGTATACTGATACTAGTTTTCAATTTGAAAAAGATGATTTCAAATCACAATCTGGCTACGTGTTTACATTGTGTGGAAGGGCAATAAGTTGGAAAAGATCCAAACAAGTGACTATTGCTGATTCTACGACAGAAGCTGAGTACATAGCCGCTTCTGAAGCAGCTAAGGAGGCTATTTGGATCAAGAAGTTCGTGATGGAACTGGGTGTGGTTCCTAGCATTGTTGGTCCAATATCTTTGTATTGTGACAACAACAGAGCTATTGCACATGCAAAGGAGTTACGGTCTTACCAACGATCCAAACACGTACTGCGACGCTATCATCTGATTCGGGAGATCATAGATAGGAATGATGTAAAGATAGAGAGAGTTCCCACGGATGAAAATATAGCTGACTCGCTTACCAAAGCACTATCCCAAAAGAAACATGATTGTCATATTGAGTCATTCAGGTATTAGATACATGAATGATTGGCTCTAGTGAAAGTGGGAGTTTGTTAGTGTTATGCCCTAGAGGCAATCACTTGTACATTGTATATGACACATTTTATTTTATTAAAAGGCATTATTTATCTCACAGTTTCTTTTGTTTACTTTTGTATAAAATAACTGTTAGATGTAGTCCCTAATACAACATTGTGTTAAGGAAATCATGATAGAGATCATGATATGAGATTCCTACTACACTATATAGTGTTAGTACTTAAATAGTCCCTAGTCGTAGTATTAATAAGACAGGACATCATTAATGCGTTATGACTAGCATGTGTTAGACTTCTTGATTTGATCAGGCGGTGGTTCTTATATCTGTGAGTATTGAGATACTCAAAGTTGACACATGGAATCTTGTTAATGGAACAAGTTCATTGGATGACCTAGCTATGAGATAATCACATGGATAACTATTTAGTGCTGGTGATATAATCACAATATAGTAAGCGTGCAAGTATCCTTAGACTTGAGATCTCCAAGGTACTTTGTTTGCTGAGCTTTGTGCTTTGATTTCAATCTCTGAAGCTAGATCGAGTGCCGCCTATGGGATTGATATTGGGTACATTCTGAGGTAAACGAAAGTAGTGGAAGGAGTCAATAAAGGATTTATCACTCCTAATAGTAGGGGTGAATATCTCACGGTTACTTGTAGGAATTACTACTCGAGAAGTCCTTGGCCATGGCGATTGTGTATTGAAAATAGTTCCAATTGATACACATCTAGAGTAGTGGGTTCCTGGTATAAGTACTATTGTATTCAGGCTAGAATTAATTCTGGAGGGAGTTGGCACTAATTCTGTACTCCAAATAGAATGAGATATTGTATGGTGAAATGAGTTAATTGCACTGTAGTTTGTCATTGAAGGGTTCATGTCAAGCCACTTGACTTCCTGGACTCTTGGGTGGTCATGATGTGTTGCTAGATACTGCTCATGATCTGAGAATATGGGTTTATTAATTGATGAATTAATAAACCAATCCTGATTAGAATTAATAGGATTAATTCTAATTAATTATAGATTATTAATCTTAAAGATGTTTGGATTAATTCATGTTCGCTACCAATTGACTGGGAAACCTAATAGGTCACACACAATATTGGATTATATACTCAAGATATTATTTGATAACATAATGGGGTTAATTGAGAGAAAGAGAAGTTGTTGTGGATAAATTATAATTAGTTATAATTTATGGTTCAAATTGTAATTGTGAGAACTTGATATTTCCAATTACAATTAGAGAATTCTAATTGTTTTAGAATCTCAATTTTTCACTAGGGTTTTTTGGTTATATGGGTGATATACCCGAAAACCTAGCTAAGTAAGACATGAAAAACAACTCCAAACCCTAGGGCAACTCATGACATTCTTTCTTCTCTCTCTTTCGTTGATATTGATCATAACCCTAGCCGCCATTGTTGTTTTAGCTAGTATTGAAATCTTGGTGCTTAAGTGTTTCTCCGTGTGGATTTCTATTAGAGATAATTACACACTGTGATTATCGTGGTTGGACGTTCAACTCTCGTGGTGTTTGATCAGGAGGATTGCTAGATCGCGCCTCGACTTGAAATTTTATTTTTCACACGATCAAAGAAAGGTAAAGAGCACTTACCTTTGTTCTCTTTATGTCTTGTTTTCCACACATAGGTGGATCCTGGGTTGGTATCTCGTTCTTATTTTTTCGATTTGCCAAATATGATATGCGTGAGATACCCAACAGTGGTATCAGAGCCATGCTATGTGTGGATTGCAGACATTGTTTTTTGCATGAAAAGCTATCTTCATGAATTCGTGTTTGTCTTTGTTCGCTGTGAAAACTGTTTTCACTCGAGTCAAAATTGTTTCAAGCAATGTGGGTTGGGTTCGTAGCACAATATGATTGTGTAAAAGTTATAGTATATTTCGAAAAATGCTTTTTTTATGTGCTGCAAGTTTTTTTGCAGAAAAACGTTTTCTTGAACATGGTTGATTGCCTTTCGTTTCATCCTAATTTTTTGTTTTGGTTTTGTTTAAACTAACAAATTGGTTGTTGTTACGAGCTTCAAAACAGAAAATACTGCTGAGAATTGTTCTCACTAAAATTTTGCAGAAGAAGAAGGCACCAGAAACTGTTTCTCGAAAATTTTCAAAAATCGCCGCCTTGTTCCGGACTACAGCTGGAGCCGGAGCCGGCTCCGTGCTATTTCGCAAAGGTCCAAAAATCGTTTCTGAAAAATTTTTCCTTAAAACTAGACCGCAGCCGATGCCGGCTCTATTTTCCAAACCAGCGCCGGTTCTACTATGTTTTTGGACATTCCTGATGTTCGAAGACTAGCTCGAAAGATTCTCCAGTCCATTTCTCTGGAACCCTAGACACTCTCCCACTACGACGATGCTCTAGTTGTACAGGCACTTGAGGCTGTGCCTTTTCTTGTTCCACAATCGGGTCAGAAGAAATTGATTCCAAAGATAACTTCTTCTCAAATTCCAACCTAGTTGAACCTTTAGTGAAAGTACTTTGATCATCCTCTAAGTATCTAGCATTGGTACTAACCAATACTTTCAGTTCCTTAGGATGATAAAAGTAACCACCATTTGTCCCTTTTGGATACCCCACAAAATAGCATAATTCTGATCTTGGTTTCAACTTATCTCCCTTGACCAGTACATAAGTTGGACAACCCCATATCCTGATATGATTCAGACTTGGCTTATGCCCAGTCCACATCTCATAGGGAGTCCTAGGTATTGACTTCAAAGGCATCAAGTTCAGAATGTATACTGCTGTTTCCAGGGCATATCCCCAAGAGGACATTGGAAGAGTAGCATGAGACATCATGTTTCGGACCATTTCCATCAATGTCCTGTTCCTTCTCTCAGCTACTCCATTCTGTTGGGGTGTCCTTGATGTAGAGAGTTGGGATACTATCCCATGATGTACCATGTAGTCCTTGAATTCACCAAAGAGGTACTCTCCACCACGATGCAATTGTAAGGTCTTGATCAGTTTACTTGTCCAATGCTTTAATTCAGCCTTAAACTCCTTGAACTTGTCAAAAGAGTCAGACTTACGTCTCATTAGGTAAATATAACCAAATCTCATACAATCATCCATGAAAGTGATGAAGTACTCAAAAACCCCTCTAGCTGGTGTAGACAAAGGACCACACACATCAGTGTGAACAAGACTCAATATCTTATTGGCACTTTCCGCCTTTGGAGTAAATGGCCTTTTGGTCATCTTTCCCATTAGGCAGGATTCATACTGAGGTCAATTTTCCAATCTTAATAAAGCCAAAGGCCCATCATGGATTAACCTCTGAATCATAGTTGAGTTGATATGACTCAACCTTAGATGCCAAAGGTAAGAGTCATTGACATTGGTCTTTCTTTTCTTGATAAAGGTTCACATTGAGCGTTATTTAATTGATTGTTAATAGGGTTTAAGAAAAATAGATTCTCATACGTGTACCCAGTACATAAAATTTTTTCATCTCTACTGATAGAAATACCAAAATGGAAAGATACATAATATCCTTGATTTATTAGTTTCGCAACCGAAATCAAATTCTTTCGAAATTCAGGTACATATAAAATATTTTTCAAAACCACTATTCTATTACAATAAAAAATAAGATCCAGCTCTCCCACTGTAAGGGCCCAAACTTGTGCTCTATTTCCCACACGTAGTCCATATTCGCCCTTCTGGAGTCTTCTAATCTTTCTAAACCCCTGCAAGGAGTTACAAATATGATCAGTGGCCCCTGAAGTTAATCTAACCATTGATATAGATTCTAGATAGAAAACATTACCTGTGGGGTTTTTCTTGGCTCGAAGATCCTGACACTTTTTTTTCCTGTGTCCCTTCAATTCACATTTGAAGTACTTGCCCTTAGGTTTATCTTTGGGCTGGGTCTTAGGCTGGGCCATTGCGTTCCCCTTCTTCTTCTTGAACTTCCTGGGCTTGGGCCCAATTCTAGAAGATGAAGCCTTAGCAATCATAGCCTTTGATTGTGGTTTCATGACCTTCTCCGCCATCTGGAGCTCCTTCATCAACTCAGTTAAACCCATATTTAACTTGTTCATGTTGTAGTTCAACTTGAACTGAGTAAAGGAACCCGGTAGAGATTCGAGAACCATGTCCACTTGGCTCTCAGGGTCAATGGCAGCCCCTAAGATTTCTGCCTCCTTGAATGCAGCAATCATCTTGCGCATATGCTCCCTCAGCTATCTTAGTGTTAATGATAGTTCGAAGAGCTTCTTGCCTTGCGGGCTGACTCTTATCCGCAAAACATCATGGTTAATGATTGAGTTATGTCATACGCAGTGGTCATGTACTCATGTTTGGACTAGAGCACATTAGACAGGAGGCCAACATGTAACAATGAGCCATCTTGTCGACCTTCTTCCATGCCTTCTCAGTCTCACACTCCTCAGTGCTAGAACCCTCCCCGATTACAGGGTAGGTTTCGTAAAGGACATACTTATACTCCTCAGTTGTGAATATTATGTCTAGGTTTCTCTTCCAGTCCACATAGTTTGGACCCGTTAGCTTATTTTCGCAGAGAATAACGGTCAAATAACTAAAAGAACCTCCCATCATTTTTGAAAAAAAATGGAAATAAAAGAAAGAATTTAGATTGTGAAAACAAAATAAATTTGTGTACTTTATCCTTATATCAAAACTGATAATAATCACTTTAATATAATTTATTTGGCTCTTAGGAGAATTGACATAGCTTCTTAGGAAGATTAACAGTTCCCTAAGTTAAGTGTGTTAACCACCACAAATTAATTTTCCTTCTAGGTAATGATCTAAAAGATAACTCCATCGAGGGGATGGTCGTTTCCTCTCATTTCCTATGGACATACCTCGCACTATAACCTTCAATGTGGGTTGGTCGATCATAGTACGTGTCCCGGGTTATTAACTACATCCTTTCATTAGATCTAGATCCTTGTAGTATCCCCATCCTATATGGGTTCACTCCAAGGGTGATGCTAGGGGACCCACAATCTCTAATGAGGATCGGGATGGAAGCCATGGGGCTGTTGGAACCCCTCTTCCACTTAGTCTTTTAAAATAAGAATTTTTCTGGAAAAAAAATATCATTTTGAAAATTTCCATTAAGTTTTTCCTTAACTCAAAAATAAAATATCTAAATCCATTAAAATCACTATGTCAAGGTTTATATTCTTTGAGAGGTTTTTTCATAGACTAATTTTATTTAAGTTAAAAACTTAATGGTTTCAAAAATTTCCAATTAAAACTTTCTAGAGACTTTGGTCTCAAGTTTATTTGACAAAATAATTTTTTCTTGTGCAAAAATAAAATAAAATGGCTTTCTATTTTTATCTTACAAAAATATCTAAATCCAATATATTTTTTATGTCAATGATTAAATCATTTGAGAAAATATCTAAGGATTAATTTTTGTTCAAGTTAAAATAACCATTTAATTTGTAGAAAAAATATTTTCTTGTCAAAAATATTCCCAAAAACTTTGGTCTTTGAGAAAACGTGCACATAGGTACTCAAAAATAAATAGCATGCTAGAAAACAGTAGACGTTTTCATGCTTTTCTATTTTTAAACCTAAGTTCCCAAATAATAGAATTAAACACATTAATTAATTAGTTAATGGTCTTGTTTAATTTTAAAATCTCTTACTAATATTTTTCATGCAAAAATATTCCACGAATATTAATTATTGCAAAAATATTAACTTCGCTTGGTATGGAACCTAAAACTAAAAAGAAAATGCAAGAAAATTACAAGGAAAAATAAAAAATTTCTCCTTGGTCCACTGCACTCGCAGCACAGGAATGGAGCCTATCTGAGCTGTGGTCCACAACACTCGTCGCACTGGATTGAGCACCTCATGGACCATCCAAGATCCGCAACCCATGTAGCCGACCCACTCCATGTGTGACCTGCGAGAAACTGAAATTTGGTTGAATTGCAAATTGCAATTCCACCGTCTCAGCCGAGCCGGTAGTGCCAAGCCGAGCCGCCCTCTGGCTCCAAGCACAGAAAGATGCTGACGTGAGCCGAGCCGATGAACAGTAGCTTTCTTCTTTAGATTTTTGCGCGACTTCCTTCTGTGATTTTCTGCAATTATTTTTTTTTCTGCGATTGTTTTTGCAGCTTTTGCCCTCTGATTTCAACCCAAAATCAATAAAAACAAAAACCAACAACCGCCTATACCCATTAAAATTGGGTTTACACAATTTGCTAAGGAAAAAAAAAAAAACAGATTACATACACCTATACCTCCATCCGAGAGGTGTACAACCACACTATCCATACCAAAAAACAGCGAAGGATCACAGTTAATCACACATATGTGTCCAATTTTATTAACTATCATACATGCTTCCTATATTTGCACAAAATCTTCATGGCTCTGATACCAATTGAAGATGAAATTGCAAGCCAAAGACAGCGAAAAAACTAGCCGAAGAACAACAAAAAAAATGCAACTCTCTTGCGTGAAGGGAAAAAAAATAATTTTTTTTATTACCTCTTCTTGTTCTCAAAATTAGTTGGATTGGAATATGTGGAACTGGAGTAGGTGTTGTAACACCCTACTACCTAGGCCCGACAGGGCCAGGGATGTCGCCCCGTCCATAGGACAATGTGTCTTTATAATTAGGTCACATAAAGGAAAATAAAAACAATACTTTAAAATTGAACTTATTACAATCCAAAAATACATGAACAAATCCAAAAAAAATTATTAGCTACCATCTCTCAAAACAACACATAAGAAAAAAATAACTTAAAGTCTTCAAAGTATAGGCAACAAATCTAGATATGGACCTCCACAGCAGGATTGACCTGAAAACATGGTATAAAAGGTGATGAGATAAAATTTCAATAAACCCGTGTGTGCTTTGAGTGTTTCAGGTAAAACAGTTCATATATGCAAGTGGAAAAATTTCACAAGAGAGAGAGTGCTGGCAAGTATTAAATAAATGTTAAAAATAAAAAGTGGCGTTCTACTTTTCAAACCATACATGTGTGCAATAAATACAACCACTCAAAAAGATAGCCATGGGTTACCACACGTTGGGTCCCATGACCATATAACAGTCAGAATGCCACACTTTGTGCAAACTGACAAAAGGTAGATGTATGGCCTACCAGGTAAGATACTCCTCCATTTCTACACCCAAACTTACTGATTGTCCACTCCGGAAACACACAGTTTACATGACTGAAACTTCTAGCTCGGACCGGCATGACCTACCGGATTGGCATCCTATCCAGGAAGGACTCACCCCTCAGAGGTGGCCACCTACTGAGAGGCTTACCTTAACCCTTTAAAGACTAGTCCTAACAGTTTACCTTTATTGAGTACTCAACGTTGATTGTCCCACTTGGGAGAAAATTGATCATACACTGATTTACTTGGAAATGGCAATTAAGGGTTTCTAAAATTCTTGTCAAAGTTGGGTTTTAGAAAGAGTTTAGCATTTTGTGTAAATTTGCTTGTTTGACTTTTCAAATGATTTGCTTGACTGAAACAAAAAGGAAATTAGTCCTTAATTACTAATTTCCTTTACAAAATGAGTGTCCATACACATCGCATTGGGCTTGCCACAGTAATTTTTTGTCTTCAAATAAGTTCATGTAGGAGCTTACCTGATCATTTGCTTGCTCGAACTCAACAAAAATCCTCCAAGGTTGACCTAACCCCGCTTGGGGTAAACACAAGACATAAGGTTATACTCGAGCTATACTTGCCTTACATAAATAATTCCTAATTCAACTAATTACAATCTTGACCTTAATATCCTAAGCTTTAAGGCTAGCGGATAAAGAATTTTATAAAATAAGTATAGCTTGATAAGTTAAAATAGCTAGGGATTGTAAAATAATTACTAATAAGTTATAGGTTCAAATAATAAATCTTGAGTGCTATTATTAATAAATAAACTAGGGTTTAATTATTGAAGAATCCTAAGTCCTAGATGATATTAATAAATGGTAATTTTTTAAATAGTATTATTAAAATAAATAATAAATTATTACTAATTTCTTAATTAATAATTTATAGATAATAAGTAATTAGTAATAAATAAATATTATTAAATTTTTTATTAATAGATAACAAATAAATTTTAATATAAATAATATTTATGAATATATGGTCTATAAGGTCATTAATATTTTACTTATTATTATTATTTATATAAAAGATTTTATTTATTATTATACATACATATATATATATATTATTTTTAATAATATATATCATTTATTTGACTAATAAAATATCACTATTTCATTTAATATTCCAATTCCAAAACTTCCTAGGAATTTCGAAATCTTTAGAGGAAAAATATAGTAATAATTTTAATTAAGGTAATAAAATTTGCTAATTAAAATAACATAGGATCAACAAGATCATAATCATAATTTTCCTATTGCTAACAAGAATCATGAACACATTCTCCAACATCAAATAACAAACTAATCCATTCATGAACATAGGCTTAAATCCATACATACTATCACATGGCCAAATCTCTACCAAGCATAATCATAATCATGGCTTCAAAAGAGATAAGAACATAAAAATCCTAATCACCAAAGGTGTCATAACATCTAGCATGCTTAAATCATCCATAATTTCTTAAGACATGATGAACACACATTGATTCTCAAGGAATTCTATATAGCTTAATCATGATCATCCATTCTCATGTCCTAATCTCAACCCCTTCATACATATGCATATACTCAATTCCCCATTCATATTCTATTCTCCCTATCAACATTTAAGAGACATGAATTCAGAATTAAAAAGAAGGATTAAGGAGAAATACTTGATTGATGTTTACTTCGATGAAGATTCAAGAAGGTCCACGCGATTGCGAATCTTGAATTGTTCATGAGAGGAGGAAAATAGCTATGGTTGTAGTCCACCATTTTGGCCGAGAGAGAGAGAGAGAGAGAGAGAGAGAGAGAGAGAGAGAGAGAGAGAGAGAGAGAGAGAGAGAGAGAGAGAGAGAGAGAGAGAGAGCTCATTAGCATGATACGTTATAGGTTGAATAGAATAAGATGTACAAAAGAGTTGTTCTTGGTTACCTTGATGATGTCTTGAGACTTCAAGAAAGAAAACTGGTTTTGATCCGAATGCCAATTTTTGTTTTCGAGATTTGATATTATAAATTCTAGAAATGAACTCTAGGGAGTATGTAGGAGTATTCTAGAGTTTTTGAGAGGGATTGGAGGTGTTTAGACTGGGTTTTGGCTTGAAGAAAGATAGTGTGTGTTCTTGGTGAAAATGAAGAGAATTTGAGAAAGGATGTGCACAAATTTCTGGAAAGTGCTGGCTGAATGGTTTAGGGAGTTCAGGGATTTCGGTTTTCAGTTTAGAGAGAAAGAGAAGAATCTGATGGTTTGAAATTCAAATGGAGGGATTTGAGAAGTGGTTTGAGGTATAGGATATGTCAATAGCGTTTGATTGATGGAGGTTTCTTGGAGCTGCAATGGAGCCGGTTGGACTGCTATGTTTTGCTGAAACGAATGAAGATTGATGGAGCTTTAAGGCTAGCTGAATTTTAGAGCTCCATGGCAGAGGAATTTCTGGTTATGAAGCTTAGTCTAAGGGTGTTTTCATGGAGCAAATGCTGGAAAATTTTAAAGTTCAAATTGAAGTTTGAATAGAATGATCTTAGGAGATATTTGAGGTGTGGTTATGGAGTCCAAGTGTGCAAGGTAAGTGGAGGGGTTAATGGTGTTTAGTTCATGGCTGAACAAGGGTCAATTTACAGAGGTTTGAGGGTGGTTTTCAGCCAAGGCTTTAAGGGAACAAAGTTGGAAATTTCTGGTTTCATGATGGTCTATAGTTCGAATGGTTTGCGGCAATTTCCTATGCAAATTTTCTACAATATTCCAGCCCGGTTTGCAGAGGTTTTTGAGAAGTGTTTGGGGGTCTTTTAAGGCTGGTTTCTAGCCTTCTTTATGGAGGAAAAGCAAAGAAGTTTTGCTGGATTGAAGGTGGAATAAAACAGCTTCATTTTCAGGTTGAAGGTTGCAAAACTGCCCAGAATTTTTTTTCTGGTTTGTGCTGTTTTTTTGTGCAGTCCGAATTGCACAGAATTTTTAGTTCTTCAAACTGAATAAATTGGCCATATTTCTGATAGAAAATGAGCAGGAAACATGGCTGAGATTTTCAAAAGTTAGGCTGCCCAAAATCTGAAAAATTTTCAGATTTCTTCCATGAAGAATATAAACACTATGGAATGGAGTTTGAAGGTTCAATCATGATGATTAATTTTCATTGGGAACCTTTTCTAACTCTTCTCCTATTTTTAGCTAATCCTCTAACTTCCAAGATCCATTTTCGAAATTCAAAGACAAGAAATCCTTGCTGAATTTTCTGGAATTAAAAAGATAAATTTTGATAAATTTTGATAAATTTTTGAACAAATTTAATTCATGAATGTGTTAGGACAAACTAGAGGTAATAAAAGGACAAAAATTCCTCTAGAATTCTTGTTAAGACAAGATGATAAGATTAGGACATTCTTTTCATGTCTCCCCTAAGACAATACTCCTATCTTTAGGGAATACAAGAAAACAAAAATTCAAACTTAACTAAGATAATCATGGTAAAAACTTAATGATGGGATTTGAACTTAAGACCTTAGAGATTAATTCCCAAAGCTCAACCACTAAACCACAATAACTCTTATTCTTATTTTTTCACCCAAATATTCTTCTTATTTAATCCTCAAGCTATCTTCTTATTTTGACCCCAAGCAAAATTATCATTTTACCCTTCCTACTCAATAAGCATAACTAAGGCTTTTAACCTATAAATTATAATTCTAAAGCACATAAAAACATATATATTCATGCAAAATAATATGATATGCATCATGACCCCCTTACTCTAGGGTTGGCTTTAGGTAGGGTTTCATAGGTGCACTGGTGGAAATCTTTGGTGCGATTCCTGCAAGTCTCCTACTGCGTCTATGCATATATATGAATGCCAAGTTTCCTCTCAATCTTCTAATATATGGCCTGCCTAACCCACTTTTGGTGAATACTCACAAGACTAAGGAATTTTTTTCAGAGAGAAAAGAGGCTGCCTTTTTTCCTTTCTCAGAGAAGAAGAAGAAAACAACGTACATCTTTTTTCTCTTGTTTAACCTAAATAAAACCTTAGGTTAAACTAAATTTTTAATTTGGCCTATTAGATTCTTAGTTTAACCTCTTGAACCCAATTAATTATTCTAATCAGAACCAAATAAATGGCCCAATAAATAATTAATTTTTCAACCCAAGTAAACTAGTCCAATTAACAAGACTATATTAGTTTAGTCCTAGGTCAATATTTAATTATTCAATCTGGGCCAAAGCCCTGAATAATTAATTAACCCACCAAACTAATTTAATTAATTCTCTCTCTCCATGGACCTTTATTTTATTCTAACCCAATAATTAAATCAAGCTACTTAAATAAAATAAATTCTATTTAATTTAATTTAAGACCAATTCTTTAGCCTGTATATAATTAGGACTTATGGTCTATATTGGGGACCAAAAGACATGCTGCCTCGCTACTAAAATGACCAAAATACCATTGCCATATAAATAGTTATATTTTGCATTTTAAATATTCCCTAATATCACTATAAGGAAATATTGACCCCAAGGACAATGCCGCGTTAGCAAAGTCTCCGACCTACAAGTAAAATGACTAAAATACCCCTTTATACATCGCCGTGCATTAGAAAGGAAGAAATGTACTAATACATCTCTAAATGACATCTAACATCATTAGGCTTCTAGTTTAATGATCCACGACTTTCTGGATTGTTTTCGCTTTCTAAGGGAGCTACCCTAAAGCAAACATCCAAGTCATGTTTCCCAGGGCCCTGGATATTTTTGGATTATTCAGATAACCACAAGGGGCGATATAGTATAGAAACTATCTTGTACAAGTCTGTCTTAACTAACTAGTCACATCTACCCAACATGCAAGTGTATTGATCCTACGATAGAACCTCAACTAAAATATATTAAAGTACATGTTTCCAGCTTCGTCAAACCACCAACTTATACTCAAGTCGTAGAGTACTAGTCCACGTTGTAGCAGTAGTAGTCTAGGTTTCTACCATATAGTACTTTAAGAAACCACTACTACATGTCCTGTTCTACGTATTCAAAATACGCTTATGTCATGGAGTGAGTGGACTACTCACTAGTTAAAGGTAAGCCACTTCCCATTTGGAATTCATAACATAATAACTTAGATATGATGAGATTCCCATTCTTATCAATCGATTAAGAATAAATGTTTATGTGTTAAGTAACCCATGATCCATACATTATTGTGAAAGACTACCATTTACATAGACCACTTACTTAAAAACAATGGGTCTTTTCCAAACATAATTGTACACAAATAAAATGTAAATTCACAAACAATTTTTGAGAATAAATTCTTTTATTAAAACATTCGATATTTACATCAGAAACCTAGTCTAAGAGGGTATATTTACCAACAATCATACCCTTAAGCAAATACACAAATTTTCTAATGATCATGTGAATGAATAAAGTGCTTAAGAATCACCAACTCATAATATATCCAATGTCATGAAGCTCACAAGTTGATTCATAATGCAAGCGAACATTAAATATCCCAAATTTCGGCAAAAAAAATACCTAAAATTAGAAAAATTTACCTACAACATTTTAACCGTGGGAATTCAAGAAAAATTATACATTTATGTTCTCCTATGCATGGTCAAGCAAAATATGCATAATTTTTTTAGAAATCAAAACTCTTTGAATGCGGATTGAAGATTGGGTTGGCCAATTTGGCTCTCCAAGTTGCACATGGAGGCCTCTAAGTTCCTTGTTGTAGCATCAATCCCTTGAAACTTAGTCTCCATTGTATTTATCAATTAGCCAATCAATTCCTCCAATGGTGGCTTGGAAGGTGCTAAATTGTTGCTCAAAGGAGGTTGGTTTCTTTGATTTCCCCCAAAGTTGAAAGAGCCCTACCTAGGCTGGTTTACATTGCTCCACGAGAAGTTAAGGTGATTTCTCCCAGGATTGTAAGTAGAGCTATAGGGATTGTTACCTGGACGGCCATTACCTGCATAGGCTGCTTGTTCTGTGGTTTCTTGGAGTGAACCCATATTTTGGCACTCATGATTTGGGTGTCCTTCTCCACAGAAATCATAATTTACATTTAGCACTTGGCCTTGAGGCATCACCATTTGTTCCATCTTTTGAGTCAAAGCTTCTACCTTAGCTTCCAAAGCTGCCACAGCATCCACTTGCACTCCTTGCACACAAGCTCTAGACCTTGCACTTCCCCAAGAATAGTTATTAGAAGCTAAATTTTCAATGAGATTGAATACCTGTTCCGAGGTCTTATGATTGATAGAACCCCCTGCAGAAGAGTCCACCACTTGTCGTATTGCAAACGTAAGGCCATTCAGAAAGATGAGTATCTGCATTCCTAGCTCAAATCTGTAGTGTGGGCACTTTCTCAACATCTCCTTGAACCTCTCCTAACTTTCATACAAAGGTTCAGAATCTAATTGTTGGAAGGCAAAATTTTCGTTTCTAAGTTTGGATGTCCTAGCTAGAGGAAAATATTTGGCTAGGAATTTTTCAGCTAGGGCATTCCAAGTAGTGAAGGAACCTGTGGGTAAAGACTTTAACCAAGATTTGGCTCTATCTCTCAAAGAAAAAGGAAAAAGTCTTAGCTTTATAGCATCTTCAGAAACACCATTCATCTTAAAGGTATCACAAATTTCAAGAAAACTAGCTAGGTGGGTATTAGGATCTTCTCCAGGTAGCCCATCAAATTGGACCATATTTTGGACCATCTAGATGATATTGGGCTTTTTTCCAAAATTGTTCGCATCCACCCTAGATCTAGTGATACTCGAGCCCGTACCCGAGATTGCAGATTTCACAAAGTCATCCATGACTCTCATGTTGTTTCCAACATTGTTGTTTTGAGCACTATTCATATCTGCGATTAAGTTCTTTTTTATTGTCCGGCGGATTTTTGACAATGTCCTTTCGATTTCAGGATCAAAATCTACTATATCGCCTTCAGATTGACAGGTCATATACCACGATTAACACCTAAAAAAGACAAGAAGTAAGTTAGATATCCATAATTAATAGAACAAATTAGTCAGGTAAACGTTAGTCAAAGTTAGTAAGTTAGATTACAAAGATATATAATATACAAAATATGGCACATTTTTTTGCAAAAAGAACAAATTTACATATTTACGTATTTACATATTTACGCATTAACATGGTTAAATAAACAAAATCCAAAGTTTTATGATATTGTACCTTAGCAACGGTGCCAAAAACTTTATGTGTATGAATTTGGATATAAAAATCATATAAAAATAAGCACCATTCCCAATTAAGTTAAATAAAAACATTAAACCCAAATTACACATATAAGTAAGCGTGCTCATCATTAGGCATAGCATAGGGTTTAAAACGAGTATCGATCCTCAAGGAACAAGTATGCGTTAATCACTTTTCCTTCATTGTTTAACCGACTCAATAAAGTGAAAAAGAATAAAAATAAAAATAAAAGAAAATAAAAGAATATATACATGTCGAGGATGGAGAATTATATAACTTAAACCATTATTTTGACAAACATGACCTTAAAGTACCCAATCATTAGCATAACTAATCATTCTCTTGGCATCATGAAGGATTAAGATAAATTCACTTCTTTTTCAATCCATGAAATCACTATCTTCTAGATAAATTAGCATCACATCTTCTGTCTCGACTAATTCACCCAAAAGATGCATTAAACACAATCCTTAATTAAATTTTCATATTCTGGCAAACTTAAAATATGAAATTAACCAATGAATCTATATTCTGGCAGATATCAATTAACCTCTAATTACCCAGTTCTTAGCAATTAACCCTCTTTTCAAGCAAGTTTAGAGACAATAAATATGAAATTAATGAATTGAGACCACCATCAACCCCTTTTCCAAGCAAGTTAATAGAAGAAACAACAAATTAACCTCGTAATTAGCATAAATAATTAAATACTAAGAATAACAATCAATTAATCAAAATATCAAAATAACTCTAAAAATCATGAATACTGAAAACAATGTCAAATTACAATAAAACAATTAATACATCATTGTTCAAGAAAAGAAACCAAAGTTAAAAGAAAGCACTCATAGACAAACCTCATTCTTCTTCCTTTGTAGACCCTTTTGTACAATCCTCCTTGATCTGATAGAATTGCTCCTTGAATTTTAGTGATTTGATGTTTTGATCCGCGAATTCCTCCATTTTTCTTGTGTTTTTCTTCTATTTATAGACTTTAGAAGTGCCTAAATCTATCCCTCTAGGGTTTCTGGTCGAATAGAAGTAGAAAAATACTAAAATTTTGCAAATTGCAAAAAATGCGCATGAAAATCGAGGCATCGCTTCAGTACCAGTTCACAGCTGGCGCCGCCTATCCTGCCTAGGGCCAGTGCCAGTTGTGGTATGTTTCTTCATCCATTCACCGTGGTATGTTTCTTTATCCATTCGCCGATTTTCTTAATTTTTACGCCAACTTTTCCAGATTGCAGCCGACGCCACCTCTGAGCTCCCAACCGGCACCGGCTGTGTTTTGTTCAGCTTTGTTTCACCGATTTTTTATCGTCTCGAAGTATGTGCTAGCAGCACGTGGCCGGCACCGGTTCTCCTGTCCTAGCTAGCCCGCCTCTATTCTGTTTAGCAACGTTTTTGCCTTATTTTACCCCTAAAATCTGATATAATGCACAAAATACCTTTTCAAGGATAAAATCTCAAATATGAAGGAACATGACTAGTTATTGAATAAAATATATCACAAAATGGCCTCAAATAACTAGGAAATATATGACTAATTTAGGCCCTATCAGTGGTTCAATCGTCTTTGTGAATATTTATTGAAAGTGGGATTTAAAAATGACCTAGTATGTCCACGTGTTTTTATTAAGAAATCTGGTTTGAAATTTGTGATAGTAGCTATATATATTGATGATATTAATTTTATTAGAACTCTAAAGGAGCTCCAAAAAAAAAAACAATTGATTATTTAAAAAGAGAATATGAAATCAAGAATTTTGGTAAAACTAAATTTTGCCTCGATTTACAAATTGAACATCTGGAAAGTGGAACATTTATTCATCAATCAACATATATAGCAAAAGTTCTAAAAAGATTTTACATGGACAAAGCACATCCATTGAGTATTCTAATGATCATTCAGTCATTAGATGTGAATAAAGATCTTTTTCGACCTTAAGAAGATGATGAAGAACTCCTTGGTCCTAAAGTACCATATCTCAGTGCAGTTGGTGCATTGATATATTTTGCTAATAATACACAACTTGATATTGTATTTATTGTCAATTTATTAACAAGATTTAGTTCTTCACCAACACGATGACATTGGAATGAAATTAAACAAGTCCTTCAATATCTCCAAGGTACAATTGATCACGGATTATTTTATTCAAATAAAACTAGCCCAACATTGATGGATTATGCAGATGTTGGTTATTTATCTGATCTACATAAAGCACATTTTTAAACGGGCTATCTATTTATATGTGAAAATAGCGCTATATTATGGCGTTCTACAAAACAATCTATAGTAGTTACTTCTTCAAATCATGCTAAAATTATAGCCATTCATGAAGTAAGTCGAGAATTTGTATGGTTAAGATCAGTGATTCATTATATCCGAGAAAATTGTGAATTATCATCTATAAGAGATATTTCAACTCCTCTTTATGAAGACAATGCAGTTTGCATAGCTCAATTAAGAAGATGATATATTAAAGTAGATCGGACAAAATATATTTCACCAAAATTCTTCTTTACTCATGAACTCTAGAAAAAATGTGAAATTGATGTGTTACAAATTCGACCATATGACAATCTGATAGATATTTGCACAAAGATTTTACCAACTGCAACATTTGAGAAGTTGAGATATAAAATCGGTATACGTCAGTTCAAAAATTTAAAGTAATCATCTCATCAGGGGGAGTAATAAACAGACATATAGAATAGTGTCATCTTTTTCCTTTACTAGATTTTTTTTCCCACTGGATTTTTATCTAGTAAGGTTTTAACAAGGTATATTCTTTATGTAATGGACATCCAATTAGAAGTGTTATGAATTAGTGAAGAATCCACTAATTCCATTAGTGGATATGGATGTCCACCATTAAGAGTTAGCGGAAACACCACTACTACATATTAGTGGAAGATGATTAATTCCACTAATAGAGCTCTATATATAGAGCTCTTCTCCAAGCTTGAGAGATATACCAATTGTGAGAGAATTGTTAAAGAAAATTGTGAGAGAAAAGAGAGAGAGAAGTTTGAAGAAATTCTTATGCAAATAATAGTTAGAGATTTATTGTGTGTAGATTTTATTCTGACACTGCCAAAATTTTATCACACATTACTATTATCACTTAAAAGTCCGCTTACTATATTACTATACTGATAACTATCAGAATACTTATTGTATATCAATATTGACACTGACTAATTTAGTATTAAAATATTAATAAATTTTAATACAAAATACATTATTTAAATAGTTTCTTTCAATTTAGACAATACAAATTTAAATAATATATAATCAAATTAGTCTATACATATATAAAAAAAATAAACATATTTTTCATATTCTTCATTATTTATTTTTTAGTGTGTATAATATATATATATATATATAGAGAGAGAGAGAGAGATATATATATATATATATAATTGGTATCAATTAATATATGTAAACTAAACATTATTGGAAATTCTATCTTTCACATAATCATTATGTAACCTATTGAAATCAGTAAAAATCATAACGCTAGATGTTATTTCTAAAAATGATATTTACAATTTCTCAAATAAATTTTTTTTTCTATTTTTGAAATTAGGCAACTCATCTGTTTTTTATATGGACATAGAAATTATAACTGCTCACGAAATTAGAAAATAACCGATCTTATATGAATAATCGAATAAAAAAAATTTGGAATTGAAGAAAAATCGTTGACTTTTGACTTTTTTTTGAATCGAATCATTACAAAATTTTTTATACAATATCCGTGTCGAAAACCATCCTAAATAGTACTAAACTAAAGAACCAAAATTAAAACTAAATATACATACATACATACATATACATACATATATATATATATATATATATATATAATAAGAATGATAAGGAATTCTAATTTTTTCCTAATGAGTAAAAGATTAAAAATAATAGAATCAAATCTAATATTTTTGGGTAATATTTTGAGACTAAGTTGTGCTTTTTATTTATTATAACTAATATTTATATTAAAATTAAATTTTGTAGTAAAACTGTTATTGGCCATTGTCATAGGGATTATTTCAATTTTATTTTAGAATCTTATTTTAGATTAAAATTTGAAAATCATTAATATGTATTTTTTAAATTTGTAGATACTAATATTTTTTTGGTGAAAACTATTCAAAAATCAAATTGAAACTGTCTTTGTTCTGTTACAACTGAAGACCCAAATATCCACCCCGTGTTGTCTCAAAATTTCGGGACAAGACGAGATGAAGATTTTGGCACCACGATTCAGTACCGTTACTGAGGGTAAAAGAGAATTGAAATTTTGGAATGGTACGGGGGATTTTCAAATTCTTGAATCGTCCTGAACCATAAGCACCCCTAAAAGAAATATATTCTAAATCTGAAAATAATAATGCTAGGAGAAGAAAGAAAAGATTATAGAATATAGAATTGGGAGAAAGTAAATTGATCAGAGAATTGTTGTAACGAAAATTAAAGAAGAATGGCGCTTTTTTTAAAAAACTTTCTACAGGTCTCTTACTTATCAAAATAGCAAACAAAAAAAAAAGAAATAAAAATAGACACGTCTCCTATATGTTTTTTGTCTGGTTAAGAATTTGTTTATGAAGAAGAATAGTTTTTTTTTTTTTTTTTTGTATTTTCTTAAGTTTCAGTTTAAGTGCACCCTCACTTCCTTATGAAATGGTCAGCATAGAGCTGATGGTCGATCGGGGGCAATAGACCAGTTGAGCCCACAAGCCAACATGATCAAAGATGGGACATGGTAGAGTCCTTCTATGCCATAGAAGATTTTGATCAGTCAACATTCAAGAAGTTTGTAGAACATTTCAGAAGTTTATAGGAGACTTTTGTATATAGTAGAGTGACCTAAACTTGTGTAGAATTCCCTAGAAGGTCATAGAACCTTGTAGGCTTTTGTATAGAATAGTATGGAGAATCATACAGAGTAGGGACGGCAATATTGGACACGACACGCCAACACAACATGAACACAACACAGTTATAGCGGGTTAGGGTTGGAGTTTCGCGGGTTCGGGTCAAAACAGGTCGACCCGTTTAACTTTAAACGTGTACAGGTCATAAATAGGTTCAACCTGTTTTAACCCGTTTCAACCCGCGAACCCGTTTAACTTTTTTTAATATTTATATTTAATACTTTTTGTAATACCCTACAAATTTTATTATAGAAAATTAGATAATTTAATTTTTTACATGAATTAATTGAATTAAATTTTATTATATGAATTAATTAAATTGTTTGTGTGTCTATTTTGTTTAATTATATGAGACATCTTAAAGAAAATAAATGATATTAATGTGGTTATTTGCTTGATATATAGTAAATGAATCATTCTTAATTAATTATTATTTAATGTCTATAATAATAATAATATTATTACGAGTTGGTAAGCAACGATCTTACGCGAGTCTAAAGGGGAAGGTTAGACCTTTAGGAAATAACGTATGTAATATGCCTATAGGCCGAATCGAATATAGAATGAAAAGAAACTCGTGTGGTGCATTCACCAGAGGGTAAGGTTCACTCAACATCGATTGACTAGTTCGTATACTATGTTATTTATGATATTGGGACAAAGACAATTTGAATTACACCCTACAAGGACAAGCCTTCCTTTCGTGCTCGTTTTTTGCTCTCCATTTGCTCTTTAAAATTCTTGGCATGTTACGACAAAATTGTTATTCTAAATATTTAGAGAAAATAATTTCTTGAATAATTCAATTTTATTACAAAATTACATTTGTTTAGATTTTTAAGATTAAATCTTATGAATTTATTAAGATCTCTAGATATTTAGCGGGTTGGTTTGTTATTTTATTGGTTATTTATGACTTTACGGACTGTTTTATTAGTTTTTTAATTTTATATGATTTGATTTGATTTTTAAAATTTTTTTGTGTAATGGTGCACAGATTGGCGAGTTTAGTAAGTATTCGAGTTGACGAATTTAGTAATTATCTATTTAATTTTTGTGTCTAATCGTGTCATGTCGTGTCAACCCATTTTATAACACGAACACGACACGAAAATAAATGGGTTGACACGACATGACACGTTTATTAATCGGGTCGTGTTCGGGTTGGCCTGTCAAGTATAATTATCTCAAGTTGACACGATCCGCCAACCCGAACACGACACGATTGCCACCCCTAATACAGAGTAAGTGTTGTAGTAGGAGTTTGAAAAATTCTCTAGAACATGTTGGGGGCCAAGGCTTTGCCTATAATAGGCCAAACCCTCTCATTTGAAGGATCGCGGGAAATTTAAAACACAGCGAAAATTAAGTTTTTAAAGATAATTTCACAACAATAATATAGGAAAACTTACTTTTGCGATGCATTGGGTGAACTACCAATGGCAGATTTAGGTTTAATGGAATTTGAACACTCGAACTTGGTGCCTCCAGGTTTGCAATAAATACTTGTTCCGCAGGAATACCAACTATGTTGGTATTATGCCCTAGAATCAATTATTTGTATAATTTATTTTACACATTTATTAAATAAAATGCATTCTTTATCTTTCAATTTCTTTGGTTATTTGTACATTCAATATTACTATTCTATATACTATATAATGGGTATACTTGCTCGTATGTGTGATTTTAGTGGTTAGCATTTTATTAAAATTTGACTAATTGTGAACTTTGTTGGTAATATTTTTTACACTAAAAAACACGCATCAAGTTTTTGAAATGTGAAAAGGCCTAATTTTGTTTATACTTTCCTAATTATTTGAGGTTATTTTGTGATACTTTTGATGCAATAACTAGTTAAATTCCTTCCTATTTAATATTTTACCTGTGAAAAGTACTTTTGGTGATTTTGGGTAGAAATTGAAGAATTTGGAGCGAAATTATAAAGTTTCAATGGTGACCCAGCGCCAGTCCACATAGCTGAGCTGGATGAGGTTCAATTCTAGAAGAAAGAGCAGAATAGAGGAGTTTCGGCAGCAGTTTAAGTAGGACCTGGCGCCGGCTGGTCTACCTAAATTGGCACCAGTTGTTACTATTTATAAGGCGGTAGATTTTCCTTTTCAAGCAGAATTAGGTAATCTCAATTGGATTCCTTTGGGAACTCTTTCAACCACAGAAAATGACTCTTATAGGCACTTTTGGCAATCTAAATAAGAGAATAACACCTATTAAATTAGTTTTCACCTTTAGGACTTACAAACCCATAGGAAACTCCTAGAGAAACACCAAAATTTAGAAGGATCAAGGAGACTCTTGGAGAAGGAAGGGAGGTTGATCAAGAAGGTTTCAAGGAAGAAGAAGAAAGCTTACTTGTCTATGAGTGGATTCTTTTTCTCTTCTTTATAATTATTTGGTAATTTGAGTTTTAATTATTTTAATTGTATTTGGAGGATTTTTTGGATTCATAATTTTTTTTATTGATTTTAGTTCTTTGATCAAGTGACTGTTATTCTTGGTATTTGATTACTTGTTTTCATTGGATGAATTAGTTGATTGTTTCTTTCTTCTAATTGACTTGGGAAATGATATTAGGAGTTGGTTTCAGTTAATTGATTTAATATATATTATTTCTTAATGGAATTGGGAAAGAAAGTTAAGAATTGAACTTGAGTAATCAAAGATAAGTTGATTTCGCTTAGAGTATAGGGTCATTGGCTAATTTCATATTTTATATTGCCTAAGCTATAAGAATATTAGTAGAGGAATGAGATTCATGCATCTTTTGGTTGCTTTGGTTTAATTAGAAAATCTACTAAATTGACTAGGAGATAGTGATTCCATAGATTAAGAAAGAAGTGGAGTCTATTTTAATCCTTCATAGTGCCAAGATGATAACTAATTATAATAATTGCTAATTAATCATTGTTGTGTATTCAAGGATCTCTATCTATTTATATATCTTTTCTCCCCATTCTCACTCCTTAATTATCCTTGTAACTTTTCTTGTGTGAATTTGATATATCCTCTAGTATATTAGGTTAGTAGGTTATTTATTTCTATTTTTTTATTTTATTGGCTAAACAATAAAGATTTGGGTAAAATAAGGTGGGAGCCTAAATTGCTGTAGATTCGATACTTGCTATTGCATATATTATATGATGGGTATACTTGTCTGTATGTGTGATTTTAGCGGTTAGCATTCTATTAAAACTTGAATAATTGTGAACTTTGTTGGTAATATTTTGTACATTAAAAAACACGCATAAAGTTTTTGGCGCCATTGCCAGAGATGGGCACTATAAAAAAATTCTCGAGTCTGATTGATTTAGCCATTGTTATATCTATAAATACTACTAACTTTTCTTTGTTTTTGTATGTTTCTTCTCGAGTTTTGTATTTTTGTATCTCTTAGATGTTTTTTGATTACTGACTTTTCTTTTGCTTTGTGAGCTTTGAAAAAAAAAAACTCATCATGGCATGTTATTCATGGGCAAGTCTATGGCTATGGGAGCAAAATCAAAGGAGCTATGATGATAATAGATTGGCACAATTGCTAGATGACGTTGATGGTTTGAGTGAAGCGTCACTTGAAGCACCAATAAATTCCTTTGCTAACAGTGCAAAGACTTCAATTAAAGGGTATGAAGAATCATCCCAACTAATGAGCTCTAAAAGAACATAAGCAGCAAAGTTGGTTGATGAGATCTACAATAGGGAATTCAAAATCGCAGAAAAATCGGGGACGCCATACAATAAGCAACTGGCGCCGGTTGGGATACTTAAGGCGGCACTGGCCTTATCCTAAAAAGCAGAAACGATGACTTTTGAGCCTTCTTTGACTTAAATTAGAGAACAACTATGCCCTTTGAGTTCCAAGGCCCATATATTTGAAAAAGAAAACCCCCGAGGAGAAGAGAGAGGCTATGAGGAACAATTGCACAATGTGGAAAGAGAAGTATTCGATTCTACCTTATGTGCTAATTTTCCACATTTCTTTTTGTCACGTGATTTTATCAGTACCTCCCAATTCTTGGAGAACAATGTTGCCCATGATGAAGTGTGGAGTTTAACATACCTCAAGAAGTTGGATTTTTCCATGATGCATTATAAGAAATTCTTAGAGGATATTGACAAATTTTACCCTTCTTCCAATTTAAAGGGAGATAATTTGATATTTGTAGATGCATTAGAAGTCAAGGATTTATTGATCTCATCTTTAGGACCTCAAATACTAGGTTTAAAGGGGAATTTTAATCGTGAAAATTCTTTTGAAGGGAAAATGGGTAATTTCAAGATTGAATCATTCTTTAGATACTATGTGCATTCATATATTGAAAAAAAATATTTGTGTGTCTAAAGGAATATTAGAGAATGAGGTTTACATATTTTGCTTTGCTGAGAGAAAATGTTTTTATGACATTACCTTTTTCAAGAACCTCCCTTCTTTCTACATTCATCGTTCCTATTCTATGCCTTAAGCATTAATTTCTTTTACAAAAACATGATGAGAAAGCATGATGAGTGGAAAGAACATCCATGTGTCATGGTTTTACCTAGGTTTTCTTTGGATTTTAGTTGTTTTGTCTAGTTTGGTCTTTAGTTGTTTGATGTCTTTCCCCTCCCTCATAAGGAACATATTTGATAGCTTAAGTGTGGGGGAGGGAGAATTTACCACTATTTACTTCGTTATGATTTTTATGAAGTCATTTGTTTTATTTCTTTTATGTTAATGTTTTTTTTTTTGTGATTTATGAGTGTGTTATTTTGCAGGTTTGAATAAATATTTCTTGAACAAGCTCTTCTATTCTTCCCAAAATTTAATATTTATTGAAGTATTATTGCAATTGGGGAGTATTCCTTAACTTTTTACCTCCTTTATCATTTTTTGATCTATTTGGAGATGTTTTCTTACGTTAATTTTTGGCCAATGAGAACATTGTTTAGTTTAAGTGTGGGGGAGCGGTTTGGTGATATTATTTGTCCAAGTTGTTGGCAATTTTGTTGGTGTTTCTTGAAATTTTGGGTTAATTTGGCTAAATTTTGAAAAATTTTGAAAATTTAAAAATTTGAAAGTTTTGGAAATTTTGGAGCTAAATTGCAATTTTTGACTAATATTGTATTGTTATTGTTTTTCTTTTGGTATAAGATTTTGTTTAAGACTTATTGGGTTGAGTTTGGTTTTGTGTAAACTTATATATTTGGTGTGATATAGGCTAAGTCTTGAAATTTTGGATTAAACTTGTTTATATTTTAGTATATGTTGTGACATTTTGTTTCTTGAGGATTTAAGTTGATTTTGTGATGAAATATAAGTATGAAATTTTGGTTGATTTTGATGCTATGGTTTTCTAAACTACTCCTTGTTCTGAGTTTAAGTAAGTAAGGACTAGAGTAATAAAGTCATGAGTTAAAAAAAAGAAAAAGAAAAGAAAAGAAGATTTGAAAAAAAAAATGATAAACACAATGTAAGCGGAAAAAAGAAAGATTTCTGCTGAAAAGGGGGTCAATACGGAGAGAAATAGCAAGTATTGTTCGATGCACTCTCTTGAGGCTATCCTGAAGGCAAAAGGTAAAATTAAGAAAAAAAAAGAAAAGAAAAGAAAAGAAAAAGAGAGAAAAATAAGAAATTAAGAGGGTCAATACGGTAAATGAAGAGAAATCCATTCACCTCGAGGCTATGAATTCCCACAAAAAAAAAAAAAAGGTAAGAAGGTCCCTTGTTTGCTACTTACACTGTAGTAATTTGGAAGTCATGGAACTTGAGTTGATTATTATCCCTAACATATATGAATCACAATGTTTGCATTCTTGACTTAAGGAATGGGGTGAAACACATCGAATGAATATGAACTTATTTAACTCAACTTCAATGGCCTTGGTTATATCTAGATTAATAAATATGTTTATATGAAATTGACTTGGTTGAATAGGTATTAGATTGAATTCTTGAACTAGAAGAATGATAATATCTTTACTAAAATGGCCATGTTAGCTAAAATTTTCTTGTTCATGAGCTATTTGCTTGGTGTTTAATTCTTGTTAGCTTGAGGACAAACAAAGCTAAGTATGGGAGAATGTGATAGAGCCTAATTTTGTCAATATTTTCATTGTTATTTGAGGTCATTTTGTAATACTTTTGATGCAATAACTAGCAAAATCCCTTCCTATTTGATATTTTACCCGCGAAAAGTGTTTTTGGTGATTTTGTGTAGAATTGAAGAATTTGGAGTTAAATTGTAAAGTTCCAGTAGTGGTCCGGTGCCGATCCATATAGCTGAGTTGATCGGGGTTCAATTCTAGAAGGATAGAGTAGAACAAAGAAGTTTTAGAAGCAGTTTAGACAGGAGCTCGACGCTAGCTGGTCTGCCTAAACTGGCACCGGTTGTTACTGTTCACAAGACGATGGATTTTTCTTTTTAAGTAGAATTTGGTAATCTCAGTTGGATTTCTTTGGGAACTCTTTCAACCACGGAAAATGACTCTTGTAGACACTTTTTGGCAGTCTAAACACTTATAAATATAAGAAAATAACACCTATTAAATTAGCTTTTCACCGTTGGGACTTGCAAACCCATAGGAAACTCTTAGAGAAACACCATAATTTAGGAGGATCAAGAAGACTCTTGGAGAAGGAAATGAGATTGATCAAGAAGGTTTCAAGGAAGAAGAAGAAGGCTTACTTGTCTATGAGTAGTTTCTTTTTCTCTTCTTTATAATTTATTGACAATTTGAGTTTTAATTATTTTAATTTTATTTAGCGGATGTTTTTAGATTCATGACTTTTTATTGATTTCAATTCTTTGATCATTTGATTGTTATTCTTGGTATTTGATTATTTGTTTCTTTTTGGTAGATTGATGAAGTTGAATTTCCTTTCTAATGGACTTAGGAAACGAAGTTAAAATTAAGTTCAATTTAATAAATTCAATAAGTGTTATGTTAACTAGATTGGGAAAGAAGGTTAAGAATTGACTTAGATAATTAAAGATTAGTTGATTTTGCCTAAAGTATAGGATTATTGATTAATTTCTTGATTTGATATTGCCTAAAGTATAGGGATATTTATGAGGAATAGGGTTCATGCATTTTTTTGTTGTGTTGGTTTGATTGGAAAATCTACTAATTTAATCAAGAGATAATTGCTAAGATGATAATTAATTGTGATAATTGGGAAAGAACTGGACTCTCTATTTTATTCCTTCATGGTGCCAAGATGATAATTAATTGTGATAATTACTAATTAATTATTTTTATATCTTTAAGGATTTCTATCTATTTATATGTCTTTTCTCCTTATTCTTACTCCTTGATTATCCTTATGACTTTTCTTGTATGAATTTGATCTATTCTTTAGTGTATTAGGTTAGTAGGTTATTTATTTCTATTTTTTTATTCAATTGGCTACATAATAAAGATTTGGGTAAAGTAAGACGAGAGCCTAAATTCATGTGAATTCGATACTTACTATTCCTTGTACTATATGATGGGTATATTTGTCCGTATGTGTGGTTTTAGTGGTTAGCATTTTAATTAAAGTATGACTAATTGTGGCCTTTGTTGGCAAAATTTTCTATACTAAAAAACACGCATCAGTATATATGTATAAAACTGATAGATATAATCTGAAGCACAATGTACCGTGTTAAGAAAATCATGATATAGATCATATTATTGGATTCCTACTACACTATGCAATGCTTGTACTTAAACTATCCCTAGTCATAGTATTAATGTGATAGGTCATTATTAATGCACTAAGACCAGCACGTGTTATACTTCTTAATTGGGTCAAGCAATGGTTTTCACATTCATGAATATTGTGATACTTAAAGTTAATACGCGGATACTTATTAGGTAAACAAGTTATATTGGATGACCTAGTTATGAAATAATTACATGGATAACTATTTAGTGCCAGTCATAGAATCTCATTATAGTAAATATCCAAGGATCCTTAGATTTAAGATCTCTAAGGTACTTTATTTATCAAGTATTATATTTTGATTCCAATCCGTGAAGTTTTCTATAGAAGATGGACATTGGGTACAATATAAAGTAAACAAAAGTAGTTGAGAAGATCAACAGATAATTCATCACTCCTAATAGTATAAGAGTATATCTCACGGACACTTGTAGAGAGTCATCACTCAAAAGTCCTTAGCCAAGGCAATGTGTTAGAAATAGTTTCAAATGATACACAAGTTGAGTAATGAATTCCAGAAACAAGTACTAATGTATCCTGGCTAGAATAAATTATATTCTAGAGAGAGTTGGAAATAATTTCATATTCTAAATTGGATGAGATATAGAATGAAGAAAAGAATTTATTGCACTGGTATTTTGTTATTAAAAGATTTATGTTAAGGTACTTGATTTTCTGGATATTTTAGTGGTCATAATGCATTACTAGATGCCGCTCTTGATCTACCAAATATGAATTTATTAATTAGAGAATTAATAAATAAATTATAATTATAAAGAGTTGCTAATTCTATATCTGATTAGGATTACTTCATATTTTGCTACTAATTGACCAAAAAATCTAATAGGTCACACACAATAGAGGAATTGGTACTCAAGATATTATATAATAACATTATGCAACACATTTTTGAAAAGAAATAACTATATGGACAAATTATAAAGTAGTTATAATTGTTGGGGTCAAATTATAATTGCTATAACTTTATAGGTCTAATTGCAATTATAAAATCCATAGCCCATAATAATTATAACAAGGGTTTATGTGTTTCAATGAAAGGTGGTTCACAAAAATATAAATAAATATGTGTGTGTGTGTGTGTGCGCGCGCGCTACACGCCGTCTTTAGGGTGATTTTGATCACAAAGCCTTTTTCTTCTCAAAATTAAAACCCTACAGCTTCCAAAAAATAAACCGGCTAGTATTGATTCTCGGCACTCAGCTTGGGTACTATTCTTGTGGGGACTTCATTAGAGGTATTTCTATTCTTGAATCATATTGGTTTTGGAAATCACGTGGAGCGAAAGGGTCAACTACTGGTTCTAGAGAAGGGAAAAATTTTGAAAGATGCTAATATGTTCTCAAGTAATTGTGCAATTCCCTTAACCCATTTCTTCATATACGAGTGATCCTCTTGTTTGGGTTTCGTTTTAATTTTCACTACTAATCTGATTTGTATGAGCAAAATTCCAGCTAACCGAGCGTATGCTCCTTCCTATCAAACACACATTAAAACTATTACCTTTCAATCTTCCAGAGTATTTCTCTAACCTTTATAGGCTAAGTACTGGTACAAGTATGATAGGGGTTGAAATCATCACTATTTTTGTAAACCCCACCTAAACCTATCCTAGAATTAGAGGGATAGGATATATTTCATGACATATCACATAAAAATATATTTATTAGACGATTTTGTGTGTTTTAGATTTGTTATATGTGGTTTATATAGTTTATTTGTGCTTGTTAAGTATTAGGGTAATTAGGAAATTTTGCTCAGAGGAGAGAGTAGGAAAGAATTAGGAAGTAGGAGGGAAGAGGATTAAGTTGGGAAAATAAGAGCAAGACTTAATGTGGTTAAGTGGTTAGAGCTTTGTGGTTGATTTCTAAGGTCTTGAGTTCAAATCCCTTCAACTATGTATTATTTTTAATTATCCTAACTTATGTTTGAATTTTATTTCTTGTATTCCATGAAATTATGAATGTTATCTTGGGGAAGACATAATGGTAATATTCTAACCAAGTGATCTTGTCCTAATAGAAAATCTAAAGGAGTTTTAATCTCCATTATTTTAGTAACTAATGCCATAGCATGTTTGAATTTGAAATATTCATATTTCTTGAATTCTTTTAAATTTCCTTATAAAATATTTTAGATGATCTTGGACTTGAATTTTTAAAAGGAAAATTTCAGCTCTTGGAGAATTAGTTGGCTGAAATATAGGAGTGATATTAGGGTGTTTGTTTTCCAAATTAAATCACCATGATTTCTTCTCTAAAGAACTTCATTTTGCCTATTCTTATTTTGGTGCAAAGCTGAAATTATTTCTAGCTCTTCCTCTTGGCTAAAATTCCAAAAAGATGTAGCAAAAATACATTGTCTTTCCTTGCTATCAATAGCTATTTTATGTGTGTAGAAAGCTGAAAAATCCCTTGGAAATTTGAAGCTAATATAACTTCAACAAACCAGAAAAATTTTCAGCAATCCACAAAGTATGTTAGCCATAGGAGTTGAGCCTTTAATCCATGTATAAGTTCATCTAAAGTCCTCTTCTTTTCCTTCAAGATGATGGCTGAAAACCACCATTAATAGACCTTGAAACACTTCTATTTTACAACTGTAAATCCATTCAAAATAATTCAAATTCTTGCTAACAAACCACTTAGATCTTATCACTTCTTCTAGCTAGCTAACCAGAATTTTTTTCCAGCTTTTCCAACCTTCAACTAGCTAGCATTTCTCTTCATTTTCTTCTTCAATTCTCCTTCATTTCTTCACCATACTTTCGGCCATACTAGGGACCTAGCTGAACATCCTTTCTTCTTCACTAACCTTGGCCAACAAAACTCCATTAAAGTACCTCAAAACTCTCCTAGTTTTTCTCCATTCAAAATACTTTGAATTTGAAAATTAAAACCCATCTTTGCTCTATCTAACACTCACCTATCTAGCAACCAATCCTATCAAACCAAACCAGAAATTCTGCACTCATTTCCACAAGAAATTTTGGTCACACCATCCAAGAACATTCTATCACTTCATCTAACTTTCTCTCCTATTCTCTTAAGAACACCAAGAACACATACTACCCACATTCAACCATTTAGTCATTTCTAAACATCCCCAACCACTCTAAAACCTTCAAATCTACTAGAGATCATCATATTCTCTCATTTGGTACATTTTATAATACCAAAACAACTAAAGTTGATCCTTCTTTCGGATCAAACAAGCCTTTTTGTTCAAGACATGAAGAACACCAAAAGGTAAAATAAGTTTACCCATCTCCTTCTTCCTCTTTCTTTTATCTTATTTTCTTCATAATCTTAATCTCTCTCTCACTCACTCACACACTCTCTCTTGGTCGAACCATTGGTGGCCATTTTTGGACAACTTCAAACATTATAGGACTCATCGAAGTACTCAAAGGCCTTCATTTGTCAAGACCACACCTTCGACTTAAACGGTCATCAAATAAGTATTTTGTCTTAACTCCCTCATTTATTTTCGAACTTAAGATTCATAGGATGATGGGTGGGTTATTGTTATGATAATGGATGATCTAGTGGTGTTGGGGAAAATAAATGCATGTTTATATGACATTGATGATTTTATGATGTATAGATGGAGATGTGTATTAGGACTATTCTATGAAGTAGATTTGGATTTTGATTTTGATTTTAACATGAGGTTATGTTATATTGTTAGTATATTTGTGAATTGGGTCTATATGACACTAGCATGAGATGATATGGTGGATAGAGAGATTGTTGCTATTATGATTTTGCTAAAACTTTAATATTTTTTATCTTGCCATCAATTGCCATGCAAACATTTATATGGCTAATGATACTACTTTTGCTATGGAATCATTATTATCACTCTACTTGTATGATTATGACTTTATTTATTAATAACAAAATTATTACTGCCTTTAAATACTAATAGTAATATTATTGCTACTTTTGGTACTTAAATCACTATCATTATTTTTGTTACTGACATTACTACTAATATTCTTTTTTTAAAATAATATTATTTCTACTAATGTTATAAGTTTTATTATTGGTATTTCTATTTTTAAGTATCATCAATATTTTTAATATTACTATTATTATTGGTACTAAACACCATTATTTTGGAGAAATATTAATAAAATTAATATTATTACTAGTATTGTCTCTACTAGCCAACTTATTTTTATTTAATTATATTAATATTATTAATAATATAGTAAATACTATTATTATTTTTATTATTAAAAATTATTATTTAAAAAATAATAAATAAATAAATAATAATGTCATCATTTCTATTTATATTATTATTATTATTATCCTTATAGCAATATTATTATCTATATAATTATCAACGTTTTTATCAATACCTTGGACAATGTAATTATTTTTTGTTATACTCAATTAATACCTATATCACTTACTTATTATTTTTATATCAATTATTATTATTTTTATCGATACCTTGGACAATGTTATTATTTTTTGTTATACTCAATTAATACTTATATCACTTACTTATGTTACTATAGCATCAAATTATTTTTATATTAATATTAACCTCTAAATTGTTTTATTAATTAATTTTAGAACTCTTAAGCCATTTTGCATCATATTTGAGTGTTTTTGTTGATTATGTGTATGTAAAGTTGGGAGTTTTTTTATACCTATGCAATTTTGTTACTTGGTTGTGCACCAATGGTGACATATACCCTTGTTTACTCCAGACAATGTTAGGTTGCCTTGAGCAAGATTTGGAGGATTATTTTGTCAAGTGAAATTAAGAGATTAAAGTAAGTCTTTGCATAAAGATATTTGTGAACAAAAGCACTTTTGCAAGTCAAATGCACGGATTGCCGTGGAAGATATACTTTGGGATGCAATTATGGACAATTTATTCTTTCTACTAAAATAAAATAATTTTAGTCAAGCAAAACAATAAAGTTTTCTTAAACAAATTTTTACCTAAGGTTGTTTTATAAACTATAATGGCTATTTCAAAGAAAACTCTTTGGATGATTCTACTTTTTCCAAATAGGACAAATTTAACGTTGAGTACTCAATAAAGGTAGATTATTAGGACTAATCTTTGAAGGGTTGGGTAAATCTCTCAGTAGGAGGTCACCCTGAGGGGTGAGCTCTGCCTAGACAAGACAACAGTTCTTGTTGGTCTAGCCAATTTGAGCTAGCAATCACAGTTCGGGTGGACTATTTATTTTCAGAGTGGACAACTGGTAAATTTGGGTGTAGAGATGGAAGAGTATCTCACCCAGTAGGCCGTACACCCACCTAGTATCAGTATACACAAAAGTGTAGCATCCTGATCATTCTCTTGTCATGATGTACAAAGTGTGGCATTCTAACCGTTCTATTATCATGGTGCACAAAATGTAGTGCCATGTCCATTCATGATGCACAACTTTGAGTGGTTATTTCTTTACAAGTGGAGCACTTTTACTTTACATATTCTGATAAAACACAACTCAGTTTTCAAAGATAATTTTCTAAACTTGCAGACTTTGTGTTATAACTTGTTCAAAACTTGTATACATGAAATATTTATTTAAATTATCATAACCACACAGGACTTACTGGAAAATATTTCTCATCACCTTTATATATCGTGTCTTCAGGTCGATCCTGCTTAGAAGGTTGAATTACTTATGTTGCCATGAGCTTGGTAGATTTATTTTGATGTATTTGTTTATTGGAGATTTTAGTTATCTTCTATTTGTTTGAAGACCTGTATAAGTACTATTTTAGGATTGTAATAAGTT
Source organism: Voacanga thouarsii (assembly GCA_026120185.1). NCBI lineage: Eukaryota > Viridiplantae > Streptophyta > Magnoliopsida > Gentianales > Apocynaceae > Voacanga > Voacanga thouarsii. Next base: position 1,642,529 of record JANUWF010001032.1, on the reverse strand, counting down.
TAATATTATGTTATTTCCTTCTATATTTTCTATTACCTAATTATAAAGACCCCTTATCCTAAAGATGTGGCGACATCCCCGCCCCTTTTGGGATACGTAGTTAGAGGGGTGTTACAATTTTCCTAGTTATTTGAGGTTAAATTGAGATACTTTTGATGTAATAACTAGGCATATTCCTTCTTATTTGACATTTTGCTTGTGAAAAGTATTTTTGACAAATTTGTACAGATTTGAGTTGATTTCGCGTAAAAAGATGAAGTTTCCAAAATGCACTTGGTGCCAGGTCCAGTTAAGGCACTAGGCGCCAAGTTTAATATAGAAAAATAGTGAAAACAGAGCAAAATTCAGGGCAAGAACAGAACACACTTGGCGCTAGGTAGGTCGACTGGATCCGACTCCAGGTCCACTCTGGACACATGAATTTTGTGCACAAATTTGGCATTTTCCAAGAGATTTTGATATTTTTCAAATCCTACTCAGCTAAGACTCCTCAAGTAACGAATGTTAGCATCAAAGAAACCTATAAAAACAAGAAAAATACAAGAGAAAAGAGAGGAATCAAGGAGTAAATCAGAAAATCACTCATTGAATAAGGAATTCATCAAATCATGGAGGGTTGTTCAAGAGAGTCTTCAAGGGAGAAGAATGAGGCTTGTCTATAAGTTTTTTCTTTTACCTTTATTTTTTTTCTTAAACAATTATTTAATTAATATTTCCATTGTAATTTGACATTATTTTTTGGATTCATGATTTTTTGAATTAATTTAGTCTTTTTGATCAATTCATTATTTATCTTGGGATTTGATTACTTGCTTTTCTTATGGAGTTGATTGATTAATTTTTATTATTAACTTAATTGAAAAAGAGATTGGTAATGATTTCAATTAATTAATTTTATAATTTTTATTTCTTAATTTGCTTGAAAAATGGATTAATTATTAAAGAACTTGAGTATTGAAAGGTTAGTTGATGATTGCTAGAATATGGATATATTGACTAATTTCATGTTTTAAATCACCTAGAATATAAGGTTTATATGATGATTGATTTTAATGCATCTTTTGGATAAATTGGTTTAGACATAATATGTTCACTAATTTAACTACAAGATAGTGATTCCATTGATTGTAAATGAAGTGGGTCTATTTTAAATCCTTCACAAGATCAAGTTGATAATTAATTGTGATATGTGCTAAGTGATTCATTATCATATTTTCAAAAGTTTTTGTCTAAATTTCATATTTTCACATCCTTGTGTTGTTTATATTTTTCTTTTTCTTATTTTATCACTTTATTGGGTTGGTTAAACAATGAATAAAAAATTATTAGTGTGTACTTGTTCCTTTGAGGATCGATACTCGTTAATTCCCTATACTATGCTTACAATGAGTATACTTGCTTGTATGTGTATTTTAGGATTAATGTTTTAATTAAAACTTGGCAATGGATGAATTTAAATTTGATGATTTTTATACACCCAAAATTTACGTATCAATTTTTTAGCGCCGTTGCGCCGGGAACAATATCATGAAAGCTTTGATTTTATTGATTTAATCATGTTTTTATGTCTATATGTAAATATGTATATATGTTCCTTGTACGAATATGTACCATATTTTGTTTATTGTATAATTGTAATTTCCTAATTTCATTGTATGTTGTAAATTTTCTAGATTTGTGAATATATAGTAACTGTTTTAACTTGTAAATTCTATAATCTCACTATCTTATATATGTTCTCTGTAGATCTTGCCCTTAGTATATGACCCGAAGATCTAAAGCTGATATAGTAGATCTTGATTCTGAGATCGAGCGAACCCTCACAAAGGTCCGAAAAGTTATGAGTAAAAGGGTAAGAAATGACATTGGAGATTAATCAACCCAACAATGGTGGTAATGATGGTAACGGTAGGAGGACTATGGACGATTTTTTGAAACCCACAATCTCGGGTACAGGCTCAAGTATTACGAGACCTAGAATAGAGGTTCGAGTATTAGCTAGGATTTTAGGAGTACCTGATGAGGGGTCATATATAGCTGTGGACCATAATAACCAAAAGATTATTTCTGAACCTACTTGGAATGTGAGTGTTGTAAGGACTAGGTTGCATATCTGGAGAAAGGGGCAAACAGGTCAAAACTGTTATTACTCAAATAATGATTTTAAGGTTCAATTGTGAGCCATAGTCTACATTTTTGCTTTCAATGATTACCCTAAGGCTAGTGGTTTCAATAAGTCTAGGGTCCTTGATCTTTACATTCTTGATAAGATGATGAGGAGTGAGCTTATTCCCCTTGCCCATATTATTATTCAATCCATGCGAGAGGTTGTTTGCTCTGGCATAGTTGCTAAGGCCCTCAAATTTCCCTTGGTTATTATGCTCATCCTATGCGACTTTGGAGTGAGATTAGATAGAAAGATTATTGAGTCCACTACTGACCAAGACCTAATAACTGAGCATACCTTGGTTTAGTGTGGCTATCGGTATGATGAGAGGGAGAGGCAATGGAAGAAGCCTTTTGAGGTCCAGCACCCAGGGATGGTGGAGCTTCTTTCTGATGATGAGAAGGAAGAGGAACAACCTACTCGACCTCGCACTCGTGCCACTGATTCTCATTCTTGTACTAATTTTGAAGCACGAGTAGAGGCCCAATTGGAGAACCAAATGACTATTCTCCTCCAGTTACGAGACTCTATTGCTGAACTTCATTGCCGTTAGGATATCCAAAAACAAAAGTTAACGACCTTGATCAAACAATCCACTGGTGCTTCCACGAGTTGAGCAGCTGGTGATAGTGATAATGATGATGAGTCTAAGGACTCTTGATCTACTCTTTGCACTTGAATTTTATTGTATTTTCTGTCATTTTTCTGTTATTTCTTTTCTTTTAAATTTTAATGACCTTTCCTAACTTTTAGTTATCTTTTCTTTTATTTTGCTTTTCTTTGTCTTTTTCTAGATTTATATTTTATATTTTTTTTCTTTTGAGTTAGGTACCCTTGTGACTTCCTTAATGACTACTTCTTGTGGTGGATTCACACATGTTGGACCTAATGTGCAATGGAAGTATTTTCTTCTCTTCATTCTTCCTCTTTATTTATTTTGGTCTTCTTGGCTTTGCTTTCATTGTTGTATTTTTTGCAATTGAAGACAATGTCCCATTTAAGTGTGGGGGAAGAGTTTAGGTATTGAAAATATTTTTCATATCATTTTTGTGTGAAATTTTTAAAAATTTTTGTGGTGTTCATTGTTGAGCAAGGATGTAATTTTTTTTCTTACTTAGATATGAATTTTTGTCATTCATTTGGTGGTTTTTTTTTTATGAAATTGGTTTACTGGATAAGATATTTTTTAAGACTTGAGAATTTGGATTAATTTTGTTTATGCATTGGTGTTTGAGTATTATTTGACTCATCTAGTGTGAATATGGAGAATAAGATGAATGTGGGAAAAGTTTGTTGGCTAACTCTTGTATTATAGGTTTAAGCTTTATTTAGCTTTGAGTTGTAATAAGAAATGTGAGGAGATAAAAGATCTTTGAATGGAAAGATTGTGAAAAATCGTAGAAAATTTTTGTGAGTTGAAAAATTGAAAAAAAATGAGTTGATTGTTGTTTCCTCTTTGAAGATGAGAAAGTATTATTTTTGCTTGACTATGGGGGCCAATACGGATAGTAAAGAGAAATCCATTTTCTTGAGGTTATGAATTCCTGAGAATTAAAAAGAGAAAAGAGGTTGAAAAAATGATGAGTGATGACTAAAAGGGTGCCAATACAATGTGTAAAGAGAAATCTATACACTTGAGGCTATCAATTCTCTAAGTCATTAAAAAAAATTAAGAGAAAAAAATTAGAATGCTTTCCTTACATCATGACTTGAGTTGTGCAATTTTTGAATTTATAATGCTTGAGTTGGTAGGTAGCTTAACTTGTGTGATTCATATTATCTACGTTCTTACTTGAAGGGTGAAATAATTTTCTTAGACTAAGGTATAAACTTGATTAATTTAACTTCAAGAGTTTTGTGATGTTAATCAAAAGTTTCAAAGTTTTATTGTTTCAAAGGGTTTGATGAATGGCAAGAGTTTTATCTAAAGCATGAGGGAAGTTATAATCCTTGTTATGTTTCAAAATTTGTGAAAGAGTAAAGGCTTGTGTTTTCTTGATGACTTTCTTAGCTTAAGTGTTTTTACTAGAGGATAAGCAAAAGTTCAAATGTGGGGGAATTGATAGGAGTTAAAATTGTCACTATTTTTCTAGTTATTTGAGATTAAATTGAGATATTTTTAATGTAATAACTAGGCATATTCTTTCATATTTGACATTTTACTTGTGAAAAGTATTTTTGACAAATTTGTACAGATTTAAGTTGATTTCGAGCAAAAATGTGAAGTTTCTAGAATGCACCAGGAGCCAAGTCTAGCTAAGGCACTGGGCGCCAGGTCCAATTTGGAAAAACAATGAAAACAAAGTAAAATTCAGGGCAAGAACAAAACACACCTGGCACTAGGTCCATTCTGGACATGCGAATTATGTGCATGAATTTGGTATTTTCTAAGGGATTTTGATATTTTTCGAATCCTACTCAGTCAAGACTCCTTAAGTAACGAATTTTAGTATCAAAGAAACCTATAAAAACAAGAAAAACACAAGAGAAAAGAAAGATGTTTGTCTATGAGTTCTTTTTTTTACCTTTATTTTCTTTTTCTTAAACAATGATGTAATTAATATTTTCATTGTAATTTGACATTGTTTTTGGGATTCATGATTTTTTTGAATTAATTTAGTCTTTTGATCAATTCATTATTTATCTTAGGATTTGATTACTTGTTTTTCTTACGGAGTGGATTGATTGATTTTTGCTATTAACTTTCTTGAAAAAAGAGTCGGTAATGACTTTAATTAATTAATTCAATATTTGTTATCTCTTAACTTACTTGAAAAATAGATTAATTGTTAAAGAATTTGAGTAATCAAAGGTTAGTTAATGATTGCTAGAATATAGATTCACTGACTAATTTCATGTTTTAAATCACATAGAATCTAGCGGTTTATATGAGGATTGATTTTAATGCATATTTTGAATAAATTAGTTGAGACATAATATGTTCACTAATTTAACTAGAAGATAGTGATTCTATAGATTGCAAATGAAGTGGGTTTATTTTAAATCTCTCATAAGACTAAGATGATAATTAATTGTGATATGTGCTAAGTGATTCATTGTCATGTTTTCAAAAGCCTTTGTCTAAATTGCATATTTTCACATCCTTGCATTGTATATATTTTTCTTTTTGTTTTCTTATTTTACTACTTTATTGGGTCAGTTAAACAATAAATGAAAAGGAATTAGTGTGTATTTGTTCATTTGAGGATCGATACTCGTTAATTCCCTATATTATACTTAAGATAAGTATATTTGCTCGTATGTGTATTTTAAAATTAATATTTTAATTAAAACTTAGCTAAGAGATTGATGTAAATTTGATGATTTTTATGTACCTAAAATTTACGCATCAAAGTACAAACAAGGATAAAGAATATAATTGAAAGAACACTGGAGAACTATTGTGAAAGGAAGAGAATGGAGGCACAGCCAGAAAGCTGTTTCTATTTTTTTGTCCTAAGTAAAGATCAAAACTGTAGCATGCATAATACCAACTTTACTTCACATACCTTTGCCTCTTTTTCCTTTTATTATGATAGCTGCCCAGGGTTTCAAAAAACTTTGGGCATTTCTTTCAAACCCTAATGGGCTAGAGTTTGACCATCCTCTCACTCAATACAGGACTGATTTAGATCCTTAATTAATTGATTGTCTTAGATCTAATAAAAAATTACTCAAGATAGTTAATTAATAATATAATTTAATAAATTGACACAATATATTATTCTAACTCAAATAAATAATTATTAGTCTCTCAAAATAATTCTTCTAATGTTAATCTCATCCAGTAAGCCCACATAGTACATAAATTACTAAGGTTACTTAAGCAATTCTAGGAACTGAAAGATATATTATTCTTGACTAATAAAATGATTAAAATACCCTTACCAATAAATAGTTGTATTTTATCATTTTAAATATTTTATCTATTACCATATAAAAATATTGACCTCAAGAATAATACTATAAATGCAGTTCTTCGACCTACAAGTGTAATGACGAAAATACTCCTCTACATAATACTAATCATTAAGATAGGAAAAATATATTAACATATTTCTTAATAACATCTACTATTTTTAGACATCTAATTCGATAATCTATAACTTCCAGTATGTAATTGCTTGTATCTGGAGCTACGCAAAATAATATAATACTAAGTTACATTTCCAGGGCATTGTATTATCTAAATTATCCTGGACAATTACAAGGAGTGATTTTTCTTCATTAAGTGAAGTATAGAGACAAAATTGTATAAGTTCGCATTAATTAACTAGAGTCAAATACGTATCATATAAGGTTATTTATTTAATATAAAGACCTCAACCATTGCACATTAAAGTGCATAAGTCAACTTCATCAGACCACCAACTTATACTCAAGTTTTAGTGTACTTGTTCATGCTGTAGTAATAATAGTCTGATTTCTTTAAATATATAACTTTATTAGAAGCCACTACTTCAGGTCCTATTCTATATATTCTAAATACACTTATACTAATAGTATGAGAGAACTACTTACTGATTAAGAGCAAACTCATTTAAAAATCAAAGCATAATAATCTTACCTTGATGAAATATCCAGTTTCATCAAAAAATCAAGAATAACATTTTTCTTGTATGTCAAATGTCCATGACCTATAACTTACTTTAAAAAATGACTCAACACATAAGTCATTAATTTGCCATACTTAAACCTTGATGGACAAATATATATAAACAAACAATCATTAATGAATAAAATATTTTATTACAATTTATAATATAGAAATGCATAGTCTATTTTGGACATATATTCTAACAATTTGTAACTATCAATTTGTGAATACATGCTTCCAAGTTCTCTCACAAAGCTCTCTTGCTCACTAGCTTTCTTTACCTTCCAACACTTGTTTGTTTAATAGATCAACCACCATATTTTTATGCCTTTTGTTTTACACTTAGGTTTATCTTGCAAGCCCTCTAAATTAGTCTTCGAGTTTACTTGAGCTGCACAGGCTAAATGGTGTCAAATTACTCATCCCATGACAAGTGGTATCAAAGTTACAACACGGTTAAGCTATGAGTTGGTATGATGATTTCCATTTCCGAACTTACCAATATCAAGGAACTTGAAGGAGAGCATGGTAGTCGGGAGACTTAGAAGAATCCACGAGTCCAGAACCGCAAGGACAAGTCGACCACCCAAGAGCCTTTGGCATCATTTGAGAAGAGACTGTCTTAGGCAGAGCTAGCCGCAGTGGATCACAATGACCATATGGAGGAGTTGGATTAACACATGGCATAATTCGATGAGGAAGAGTTATGTGAAGGCATGCAAGGGGCACTTAACGAGATGGTATATGGGCTTCTCAAAGAGGATGACACCATTATAATCATGGCTGAAGCTTTCCAATAAGAAGTTGTTAAGCTCAAGGGTGAACTTAAGATGCACAAGGCACAAATAGCATGGGGTGCTACCATGTCTGCTAGTGAACTATCATATGTCCAGGAGAAACTTCACTAATTGAGGGCCGAGCTAAATGCCTACAAGTCTCAAATAGCAATAGGTGCCGTTGTGGTTGCTCTAAAGATTAAGTTGCTGAGGTCAGAGACTTACGGTGGAGTGAGGATGGCGCAAGATATTAAAAACTTTTTCTACGAGGTCAAACATTACTTTGATACCGTTAGCATTTTGGACGATGCCAATAAGTTAAGCACCATTCCACTCTACTTGAAGGATACCACTCTCATATAGTGGAGACAAATGTGTGATGATATGCTGAGGGGAGCTGACGCCATCAACATGTGGGAGGAATTCGAAACCGAATTTAAGAAGCAATTCTAACCTACGGATGTGGATGATGAAGCTTAGGCCAAGCTTTATCATCTCCAACATAAAGATGACCTATTTGAGAGTACATACGGGAACTCTCGAAGCTCATGTTAGAGATTTCAAATATAGTCCTGAGGGAAGATTTGTTACGTTCATAGATGGTTTAAGCCGTTAGGTCGAGCTTAAGTTACAAAAGCTAGGAATCCAAGATATTACTCAAGCTATGGTCGTGGCTAAGTCCTTATTGGAGTTCCAATAGAAGGAAACCAGCAAGGACAAGGATAAGAATCTGAGCCGCAACAAAAGTAGGGGAGACAAGGCTAAGTCGTTTCCCAAGTTGTTGGGACATAGCGGGAACAAGTCAAACCAAAAACTAAAGTGGATGAAAAAGTGTTTCCTTTAGCTAATGGCCATACTTTGCAAGGAATTAACCAAGTCGTGGTAAGAAGCAGCCTTAGCCCAAGACTTATTCCAATCCAATGAACAATGGAGGGTAGCTTGCATACGACGCCTCAATGTGGTTTAAGTCTATGTGCTAGACCAAGAATAGGCCAGATATACGTGGATACTTCCATAGCTAGATACAATGTGTTGGCTTTAGTAGATACAGAAGCGGATATCAAGTACTTAGTATAGATACGATAAAGACGATAGGTTTAGTACAAACATGACAAAGACGATAGGCTTAATATGGTCATCAGCTAAGGGGTAGTTTAAAGATGTGAATGGCATATAGACGCACCTGGAAGAGAAAGCCAAGAACATGTCTGTTCAGATTAACCAATGGCAAGGTAAGACCACCTTTTCTATAGTTTCGTTAGATGATTATGAATTTGTTCTTGGCATGAATTGATTTAACTACTTAGAGCTTGTCATGGTGTTGAGCAAAGACACCATGTTCATAATGTAAAGAGAGAAGCCTTACATTGTGAATATTTGTCATGAGAGCGAGTTAAGCTTGGAGTAACTCAACAAAGGCATTCAAGGGGCAAATCGATGTTTGTCACCAGCATTCAAGATGAGGATCCCTTAACATTTGAGGAAATGATAGAAGTAGCCATCCCACTTGGAAATACTAAGGTCCTAGGAGAGTTCAACAATGTTATGCCTGAGGACCTACCGAAGAAGCTTTCACTAAAACGGGAGGTGGATCGTGCCATTGAGTTAGTTGACGGTGCCAAGCCAATATCCCAACCCTTATACTGAATTTCTTTGAGAGAGTTTGAAGAACTTAAGAGATAACTTAAGGAACTCTTGGAGACAAAGTTTACAAAACCATCAAAGGGCTCGTACGAAGTGCCCATTCCCTTCAAAAGAATGACAAAACAAAACCTTGCGGATGTGTAACAACTATCAAGGCCTCAACAAACGAATTATGAAAAAAAATGTATCTAATCCGACTTATTGCTGATTTGTTTGATCGTCTACAAGAGGCCAAGGTGTTTTCTAAGTTAGATCTCCATAAGGGCTACTACCAAGTATTGCTTGCGGAAAGAGACAAATCAAAAACGGCTATCGTTACAAGGTACTGGTCATTTGAATTTTTTGTGATGTTGTTCGGTTTAACAAACTCACCGCTACATTTTTCATTCTTATGCAATAGGTACTAGCCAAATTCATAGATAAATTCACTGTGATTTACCTCAATGACATAGTTGTCTATAGCAACAATATGAAGAAGTACGAGGACACCTTCGACTAGTTTTTAAAGTACTTCAGGTAAATAATTTATATGTCAAGAAGGAAAAGTATTCGTTTGGACTAAGAGAACTCCCCTTCTTGGGATACATAGTCGAGAATGGAAAGTTTGTATGGACCTCCAAAAAATCAAGGCCATAGTGGAATGGGAGACACCAACTATCAAGGGGCACTCAAGCATTGTTGCACTACTAATGAACCAATTGAAAAAGGGACAAACGTGGAGTTGGACTCTTAAGTGTCAACTAGCATTCGAAGCCTTAAAGTAAACTATATGAAAAAACTAATGTTAGCACTAGCGGACTTCACTAAATTGTTTGAGGTGTACACTGATGCATCTGAACAATATTAAATGTAATATTGCTTGGTTGTCCAAAGTCATCATCACCATTAGTGTTATATTCTACATAATAATCTAGTGTGTTATCACAATCGCTTAAGATAGTACTGTGGGATTTATTTGTTAGCTTTTTCTTTAGATTTTCACAGTCAACTTGAATATGACCAATTTTATGACAATTAACATTTGGGTACTTTTGGTGCATTTTTAGTATTTATAAATTTTTGCTCATTGCTTATCTTTTGTTGAACTTCAGGTTTTTTGTTAAGCGGTCTATCAAAAGATTTATTTATCTACTTTCGCTTTTAAAGCATCTTGATGAATTATCTTGTTCACAATCTAATTTTAACATCAGAATCTTTTCATCAGAATCCTCTTTAACTTTTAAAGAAATACATTTTTCTTTGGTTTTTTTATTGGGATTGAAGACTCATCTCGTAAGTTTGCAAGGAGCCCATAAGTTCATCTAATCGCGTCTTTGATACATCCTTCATTCTTTAATAGTAGCAACTTTGGCATGAAATCTTGGTGATAAAGGTCTTAACATCTTACAAATCAACTTTTCTTTAGAACATTATGCTCCAAGTTGAAAATATGATTAGCAATGTCTCTCAATTTGTTACCAAAAAACTAGTTTCATGTTCACACATCCTTAGTTCTTTAAATTGTATTGTTAACATTTGCAACTTTGACATCTTTACAGTGCTTATTCCTTCAAATACTAATTGTAACAATTCCCATGCATCTTTAGCAACTCTGCATGTTGTAATTAACTTCCAACAGTAGCAAAAATTATATTTAATACTTTAACGTTAGCATTGTCAAGTTGACATTCGACATCAGTCCACAAATCTGTATGTTTTCTTCTTCCATAACAATACTTGTATTTGGAATTCTTGGAGATTTTCATCCTTATATAAACAGCTTTCCTACAAGCAACAGTGTCAAAAGTTTTGATAAAGATTTTCATTCTAGTTTTCCAATAGGCATAATTCGATCCTCCTTCCAACAATAGTGGTCTAGTGACAAAAATTCCTTCTCTCACTAGTCCAGAGATGATTTTCCAAATCAACTTCCAAGATCTCACCCATTAAGTTAATAGTGCCTTTGTAACGGTGAATTGCTCTAATATCAATTGTGTAATTTGGTTTGTCAATCTCCTGTGATTTTATTAAACTTTTTTGTTATAGTTGCGTCAATTTAACAGATTATAAAATAAAAAGTAAACAAACATAGAAAATTATTAATTAGTTCGGCTGTCAATAAGCCTATGTATGCTAATCCTGGACAAGTAAATCAATCCGCTAAAGTTTTAACAAAAGTTATAGAAATATACTTATTTCAATTTCTAAGTGATCCCTAATCAATTCTAATAGAATGCCACGCCAGTGTTCTTTTGTCAAACTTCTAGAAAATCTTTGTTGGACCTAACTATCTCGATTGAATTCCCTTCAGCCTTGTTGCTACAACACAGTGGTACATTGTTTGACTCCAAGAAATCTTTCCACCATAAAAGTATTTACTTTGAAAATAAATTATTCAAGTTTCTTTAAAAGATACTGATTATCGAACCAATTTACTTAAATCGTTGAAGCATACTTTAACAATAAATAGCAAAGAGCTCCATCAATGGTGTTTGCTTCAGAATCAATCAATATTTTTTCTTGAAATCCTTACTCTATACGTTGACCAACTTTCTAAACAATACTGCCTTTGGTTCATACAATATCTCTCTTCTAAATCCTTCTTTAGTTTCATGATCGAGATTTTTATATATCAATAGAGTAGTTTTTTCTTATAGAATTAGGAATCTGCTAAAAAGATTTATTTTACTAAATCTTTGCAATTCCAATTTCACTTAGTATATTCCCAAACTTACAAATAGAATCTTTATTATATCTTTACTAAGATTGATCTTAATTTGTTGGATTCCTTCCCTAATCCAACTTTCATAATCCAAGCATCAAACATTACCAATTTTTAAAATTTTCAAAAGTTTATTGTTGTCAAAGACACTTGTAGTAGCGTTGACATAACTAGTCATATAGTGAATTGTTGAAGTAATCAGACACCTATTCTTAACAATAATAAAATAAGAAGCTATAAGATGAGGCATGTCTATAAATTTTGCCTAAATATTTAATTTTTTATATAAGACCTTATTTACTGGTTCTAATAACTCTTATTTATATATTTATAAAATATTATTTTCTTTCTTTTTTGAGGTAATTTGTTTTAATCAATCAAGGATTAATCCTTTGCATACAAGGCTACCTAATTATTTGTGTAAAATTCGCTCTTTTTTTGAAGTCTTTTATTTATGAAGATATTTTATATTTTATTAAGTTTTTCAGGATCGAATCCTAACACAATCAAAATTAGAATCTTATTTAGTTAATATTTTAAATAAGTAGAGATTTAGGTGCAATTATTAAAGAGTTAGTGGAAAACCCTAACCCTATTTATTAAATACAAGAGTATGTGGCAAATATTGTTATTTTTCTGTAGTCGTAAACAGACATAGAGAAAGACAGAAAATGGTCAACTAGGATTTGAAGAGAAGAATATCGCAATTTGTTACAATAATTAGATGACAACATTAAAAGGTAAGTAGGAATGAATCTCTTCTATTTTTTCGTATGAAAAAAATAATAAAAATGTTATTTTGGTTAAAAATTCTAGAATAAAGTGTAATATCTCATCAAAGTATATTTTTTTAATGATTGATTAATGTATGGTATGTATTTTGGTATTTGTATTCAGTACGTTATACGTGAATCCATTTAATTGATTTTGTACATGATGAAATTCTGTTATATTTCTTTGAATATGATGCCTCTAATGTGAGCTAAATTTTTTTAAAACAATTCTAAGATTGAACTCATTTTTTTAGAATTTGTGCAAGATGAAATTTTATTTTTTTTATACTGCTAAGGTCGAGTTAAACCTTTTTGAATTTTCCTAACTGAATAAGTTTAGTTAAAAGAAGGTAATGATTATATGAATTTGTGTGAATGAGTATTTCAATATGTTTCACGCTTATTACCTTTTTTGTGTTGTGTTGTATTGGGGTATAAGTTCTATTTCTTAAATTTTGGTTGTTTTGTTTTTGGTGTGTGTGTGTGTGTGGGGGGGGGGTGGGAAAGGGGGAAGAGAGATTTCAATTTTTGCTTTTGTATGCTTGGGTTTCTGAAAAGAAAAAGGGAAAAGGTTTTCTAGTTGTGACGTCACTTTGTGCACCTCTTGCATGATAAAGGTACCAAGAAGCTTTAAAAAAAAAAGAATTGATTTTTTCTTTCAATGGTTGCTTTTTTATGTCAGAATATGGGTTGGATGTTTGTGGCGTAAGACGGGAAATTCTTATATGGATTGGGTCTACGGTAGACCGTTGCTTTAAAGTATTGTACCTTTCTAGAAGTGTACGACTCACAAAACATGTAGTACAACACTCAAAGCATGTGCTCCACCGTGGACCCAGTCCATATAAGAATTTCCCGGCGTAAGACCGCATGCCATTCTGAAGGCATCTTTTTTTTAATAAAAAAATTTTGTGCCTCCGAGCATTTTGGTATGCCTTATATTTCTATTAAAAAAATATTTGTTTAAATATATATTACTGATTTTTAGTTGGTTTAAGGTTTGAATAAAAGAAATTATTTGGTATATTTAAATTCAAATAAAAAATAATTTGAGATTTAGTGAGTTATTTATGAAAATAAAATTTTAAATATTTTTAGTGTATTATAAGAATATTTTAAAATTAAATATTTGATAATGGTTATTACTTCTTTGTAAATGTGATTGATAATATTGTATATATGTGTGTATATTATGTAAAAGTGTAATAAGTTTTATTTGAGGGAAGTGATTCATTACTACTTACTAAGTATGTGGTTGACTCACCCTATAATATTTTCACCTTTCAGATTTTAATGATGAACAACGATATGAAGGCCCTTACTACTAAAAATATAATTGAGTTGTAGCACGAAGTCAAAATTGAAGATTTGTTTAGTGACTTATGTTTTTTTTTTTTTTTTTTTTTGGTTTGAGATTCCATCCTTACTACTTAAGTACATGATGAGACGCATGTAAGATTTGATTTTTCTTCTTTCATGTAATGAGTTAAACATATTATAATTGAATTATTTATCAGAATTTTCTTAGAGAGATTTAGTTATGATATATTTGGTTTATTATTTTTGGAAGAGTATTTGATTATTTAAGTTTTTAAGATAAGGTTTCGTATTATTAGAGAAATACTCTAGTGATACAGTTGTGCCACGCCTTGCGGGCATGGAGCATGATATTTAATGGTATCAGAGCAATATGTTGTTATCGTAGTGGGAATAGATAGTTAAGCATGGGGTTCAAAAAAAAAAGGGGGGGGGGTTGATAATTAGTTTAGTAAACCTAGGGTTTTGATTATTTTATGACTATTTTGTAAAACCAAAACCTAAAAAGATAAGATGCATTATGCTTTTAGAATTTTATATTATATTTGTGTGATTTTTATTGTGTGTTGAGGATTGATTTGTGATATAGTTAAATATCAAGTTTCAAGACCGAAACTTTTGTAAGAGGGGTAGAATGTAAAACTCGATCTTTTTTGAAAATATTTTATTTATGGAAATATTTTAGATTTTGTTAAGTTTTTCAGGAGTGAATCCTAATACAATAAGAATTAGAATCATATTTGATTACTAGTTTACACAAATAGGGATTTGGGAAAATTATTAAAGAGTTAGGAAAACTCTAACCTTATTTATTAAATACGAGAATATGTAGACAACATCATTATTTTTCTATAGCCGTAAACAGATATAGAGAAAGGGAGAGGGAGGTCAACTAAGATTTAAAGAGAAGAATACCGTAATTTGTTATAGTAATCAGACGACGAAATTAAGAAGTAAGTAAAAATGAATCTCTTTTATTTTCTCGTATGAATAATATAATAAAGCGTTACTTTGGTAAAATTTTTTTGAATAAAGTATAGTATCTTCTCAAAGTATATGTTTTAATGATTGAGTAATGTATGGTATATATTTTGGTGTTTGTGTCTTGTATACTATACGTGAATTCAGTCAGATAATTTTGTACATGATGAAATTCTGTTATGTTTCTTTGAATATGATGCCTCTAAGATGAATTAAACCCTTTTGAAATAATGTTAAGATTAAACTCAATTTTTTAAAATTTGTACAAAACGAAGTTTTAATCTTTTTAGACCCTTAACACCAGATTAAAATTTTTTTTGGAATTTTTCTAACTGAATAAGTTCAGTTAGAAGAAGATAATGATTATATGAATTTGTGTGAATAAATATTCTAATATGTTTCATGCTTATTACCTTTGTTGTGCTGTATTGTGTTTGGGTATCTGCATAAGTTCTGTTTCTTAACTTTTGGTTGTTTTGCTTTAGGAAAAATGAAAAAAGAGAGATTTGTTGTAAATATGTTGAATTAATGGAAGCTCCACTAATTATGGATTATATGGATGTCTACCATTTAGTGGAGACACCACTCATTTATATTAGTGAAAGATGATGTATTCCACTAAATAAGAGCTCTATAAATAGAACTATTCTCTAAGCTTGAAATGTACCACCATCATTTTTTGTGAAAGAATTGTGAGAGAAAAGAAAGAGAGAAATTTGAAGAAATTCTTGTACAAAGAATAGTTAGAAATTTCTTATTGTATAGATTTGATTCTAACACTACTAAAATTTCATAACACGTTATCAGCATGAATCTTTGTCGTTACAAAAGCCAGAAGACTAAAGCACGAGTCTCTACCGTTACACAAGTCAGAAGACAGGTACGCATTTATTGATTCCGATGGCTAACCTTACTAAACTCGAATTTGTAGCCCTTGATATTTCTGAAAAGAATTATATGTCATGGGTTCTCGATGTAGAAATGCATCTAAATGCTGAAAGCCTTAGTGAATAGTGCATCTGCATAACAAAAGGCCAAAGCTTTTATTTTTATCCGTCGTTATCTTGACGAAAATTTGAAAATGAAATATCTTACTGAAAAAGATTCATATGTTCTGTGGGTAAATTTAAAAGAAAAATTTGACCACCTGAAGATGGTTGTACTACCCATTGCACAGTATGAATGGTTGCACTTGAGGTTGCAAGATTTTAAAACCGTGAATGAATATAGCTTCGCGATATATAAAATTACATCTCAGTTAAAATTATGTGGAGAAAAAATTACTGATGAAGATATGCTAGAAAAAACATTCTCCACCTTTTATGCCTCGAATATTGTCCTGCAGCAACAATATCGAGAAAATGGGTATTTACTGCTCTCCTCATTGTAGAGAAAAATAATGAGTTATTATTGAAAAATCATGAAGCCAGACCAACTGGTGTAACAGCACTCCCAGAAGTGAATGTTGTTGGATCCAGCAGAAGCCATCATTATAGTCGTGGCCGTGATCGTGGTTATGGTCGTGGACACATTTGATATTTCCCTTATCACAGAAATAATCAAGTTGTAAGAAATATTGGCCACCTGAAGTGGAACAGAAAAGATAATAAGGGAAAAGAAAAAGAAATAGAAAAAAAATTATGATGATAAGTGTTATAGATGTGGCATGAAAGGTCATTGGTCACGTAACTGTCGTACGGTCAAGTATTTAGTGGAATTATATCAAGCTTTACTGAAAAAGAAAAATAAAAATGTGGAAGTAAATTTTTCTCAACATCCACTAAATGATGTTGAGGATGATGATATTGATCCTGAAGATCTTAATATCAATATTACCCATATGGATGTAGCTGATTTTTTCGAACATCCAGACGGTAGGATAGATCATTTAATTATTGATGGCAGTGTCCAGAAGAACTAATGCCTCACCTTGATATTTTTGAATTTTCATTATATTCTAATAATATTTACGTTTGAATATATATTTTTGTTCAGATGGTTGTAGTTAATAATGATGTATGTATTATTGATAGTAGAACTATACACACCATACTAAAAAATGAGAAATATTTTTCTTATCTCAAAATGAAAGAAATAAATATTTATACTATAAACAGTAGTACAAATGTGATTGAAGGTTCCAGAAGAGCTAGTATATTGTTGCCTGAAAAAACAACAATTACTATTGATAAGACACTATTTTCCTCAAAATCTAGAAGAAATTTATTGAGTTTTAAAGATATCCGCAGAAATGGGTATCATGTTGAAACAAATGAGGAAAATAGTATTGAATATCTTTATATTACGCAAATTCATTTGTGTAAGAAATCTGTATTAGAAAAACTACCGTCTTTTTCTACTGGCCTATATTTTACAAAAATATGTACAAAGTGATATTCATCATCTAGTAAACCAGAAGTTTACTGATCCTACTACTTTTAGCATTTGGCATGATCGGATGGGTCATCCGGGATCTACCATGATGAGAAGAATAATTGAGAATACACATGGTTATCCCTTAAAAAATAAAAAGTTATTAATATTTGAAAAATTCTCATGTGCTGCATGTTCCCTAGGAAAATTAATTATTAAACCATTACCACTCAAAGTAGGAGTTGAAAGTCCTACATTTCTTGAACGGATTCACGGAGACATTTGTAGATCTATTCATCCACCATGTGGACCATTCAGATATTTTATGGTCTTAATTGATGCATCATCCCGATGGATACATGTGTGTTTATTATCTACTCGCAATCTGGCGTTTGCGAGATTACTTGCTCAAATAATTAAATTACGAGCACAATTTCCCAACCATCACATTAAAAATATCCGTTTGGATAATGTTGGTGAATTTTCATCACATGCTTTTGATGCATATTGTATGTCAATTGGGATTAATATTGAACATCCTGTAACTCATATTCATATACAAATGGTCTTGCTGAATCTTTTTTAAAAGATTATAATTAATTACTAGACCATTATTAATGAAAACAAATCTACCAACATTTGTCTGGAGACATACTATTTTACATGTTGTAGCACTTGTACGTATAAGGCTAACTAGTTATCATAAATTCTCTCATTTACAATTGACTTTTGGTTCAAAATTAAATATTGCTCATTTAAAACTTTTTGGGTGTGTTGTATATGTTCTAATTGCACCAAACCAACTTATAAAGATGGGTCCTCGAAGAAGAAAAGGGATATACGTTGGATATGATTCTCCCTTTATTATCAGGTATGTTGAACCCCTGATAGGAGATGTATTCACAACAAGATTTGCTTTTGTCATTTTGATGAATCATTATTCCCTAAATTAGGGGGAGAACATAAACAGTATAAAAAAGATCTTACTTGGATAACATCATTAACTTATCTTGATCCGCGTACAAGTACATGTGAACTTGAAATTCAAAAGATAATTCATTTGCAAAGTATTGCAAATCAAATGCCAGACGTTTTTGTTGACTCTAGAAGAGTTACAAAATCACATATTCCGCGTATATATGCTCCTATTTGAATTGAAGTTCCAGCAGAATAAAAGATTATACCTATAGCTATTGAGTCAAAAGCACGCCAGAAGCGTGGCCGACCTCTCAGTTCTAAAGATAAAAATTCTCGAAAGAAAAGAGGATTAAATGATTTAGATGATCATATTAAAGAAAAGAATGATAAAGACCAAGAGAAAACTGATGACAAAGAACTAAAAGTTGATGAAAGTAACACTGAAATTTCTATCAATTATACCACTTTCGGTAGAAGTTGGAATCGGATAGAAACAATTATTGATACTATGTTTGCATACAATATATCTCTTGATGTTACACAGGATAATGATGATCTTGAACCAATATCAGTTGATGAATGTCGGCATAGAAAATATTGGCTATAATAGAAAGATGTAATTCAATCGGAGTTAAATGTAAAATGTGAAGTCTTTGGACCTACAATCCGAACACCGGAAGGTGTAAAACCTGTTGGTTATAAATGGATATTTATGCAAAAGCGTAATGAAAATAATGAAATTGTACGCTATAAAACACGGTTAGTAACCCAAGATTTTTTACAAAGACCAGGTATTGATTATGATGAAACTTATTCTCCTATTGTTGATGCTATTATACTCCGATATCTTATCAGTTTAGCAGTATATGAAAAAATAGATATGTGCCTATTAGATGTTGTTATTGCTTACTTGTATGGAAATTTAGAAAATGGCGTTTACATGAAAATCCCTGAAGGATTTCGCATGCCTGAAGTATATAAACATTATCCTCGTGAAAATTACTCCATCAAGTTGTAGAAATCATTATATGACCTGAAGCAATCTGGGCGCATGTAATTCAATCGTCTTAATGAATATTTATTGAAAGCGGGATTTAACAATGACCAGGTATGTCCATGTGTTTTTATTAAAAAATATGGTTTTAAATTTGTGATATTAGCTATAAATGTTGATGATATTAATCTTATTGGAACTTCTGAAGAGTTCCAAGAAACAATTGATTATTTAAAAAGAGCATTCGAAATTAAGGATTTTGGTAAAACTAAATTTTGCATTGGTTTACAAATTGAACATTTGGAAAGTGGAACATTTATTCATCAGTCAACATATACAATAAAAGTTCTCAAAAGATTTTACATGGACAAAGCACATCTATTGAGTATTTCAATGATCGTCCGGTTATTAGATGTGAATAAAGATCATTTTCGACCTCAAGAAGATGATGAAGAACTCCTTAGTCCTAAAGTATCATATTTCAGTGCAATTGGTGCATTAATGTATATTGCCAATAATACACGACATGATATTACATTTGCTGTCAATTTATTAGCAAGATTTAGTTCTTCACTAACACGATGACATTGGAATGGAATTAAACAAGTTCTTCAACATTTTCAAGGTACAATTGATCTCAGATTATTTTATTCAAATAAAACCAGTTCAACATTGATAGGTTATGTAGATGCTGGTTTTTTATCTGATCCACATAAAGTATGTTCTCAAACGGGCTATCTATTTACATGTGAAAATACTGCTATATCATAACGTTTTACAAAACAATCTATAGCAGCTATTTCTTTAAATCATGCTGAAATTATAGCCATTCATGAAGCAAGTCGAGAATGTGTATGGTTAAGATCAGTGATTCATTACATCCGGAAAAGTTATAGATTATCATCTATCAGAGATATTCCAACTTCTCTTTATGAAGACAATGCAACTTGCATAACTCAATTACGAGGAGGATATATTAAAGGAGATTGGACAAAACATATTTCACCAAAATTCTTCTTTACTCATGAACTTCAAAAGAAAGGTGAAATTGATGTGTTACAAATTCGGTCATATGACAACCTCGCAGATATTTTCACGAAGACTTTACCGACTGCAACATTTGAAAAGTTAAGATATAAAATTGATATGCGTCTGTTAACAGATTTAAAGGAATCATCTCATCAGGGGGTAATAAATAGACATATAGAATAGTGTACTCTTTTTCCTTCACTATATTTTTTTTCCACTGGATTTTTATTTAATAAGGTTTTAACGAAGTATATTCTTTATGTAATGGACATCCAAGAGGGAGTGTTGTAAATATGTTGAATTAGTAGAAGCTCCACTAATTATGGATTATATGGATGTCTACCATTTAGTTGAGACACCACTAATTTATATTAGGGAAAGATGATATATTCCACTAAATAAGAGCTCTATAAATAGAGTTATTTTCTAAATTTGAAATGTACTACTATCATTTTTTGTGAAAGAATTGTGAGAGAAAAGAAAGAGAGAAATTTGAAAAAATTCCTGTATAAAGAATAATTAAAATTTTTTTATTGTATAGATTTGATTTTAACATTATCAAAATTTCATAACAAGATTTAGGTTTTTATATGTTTGGGTTTCCCCCCCCCCCCCAAAAAAAAGAAAAAGGTTTTCTGGTTGTGACGTCACTTTGTGCACCTGTTGTAGGATGAAGGTACCAAGAAGATTTAAAAAAGAAAAAGATTTGGTTTTTTTTTTCCCCCCAAAGTTGCTTTTCGACGTCTGAATGTGGGTTGGATGTTTGTGGCCAAAGACTGGATGCCATTCTGAAGCCAGTCTTTTTTTTTTTTTTTAATAAAAAAATTTTGTGACTCCAAGCATTTTGGCATGTCTTACTTTTTTAAAAAAAAATATTTATTTAAATATATAATATTGATTTTTAGTTGGTTTGAAGTTTGAATAAAAGAAATTATTTGGTATATTTAAATGCGAGTTAAAAGTAATTTGAGATTTATTGAATTATTTATGAAAATAAAATTTTAAATATTTTTTAGTATGCTATAAGAATATTTTAAAATCGAATATTTGTTAATGGTTATTATTTTTTTTGTAAATGTATTTGATAAAATATATATATATATATATATATATATATATATAATTGAAAAGTGTAATAAATTTTATTTAAAAAAATAATTTATTATTATTTACTGAATATGTTGTTAACTCATCCTACAATATTTTCTCGTTTTAGATTCTAAGAATGATCCATGGCATGAAGGCTCTTACTACTAAAATTATGATTGGATTGTAGTAACACGGATTTGAAATTCAAGATTTGTTTAGTGACTTATATATGTTATTTTTTTTTATCTGTTTGAGATTCCATTCTTACTACTTAATTACTTGATGAAACACATGCATGATTTGATTTTTGTTCTTTCCTGCAAAGAGTTAAACAGATTGTAATTAGATTTTTTTTTTTGAGGCTTTTCCAGAAAAAATTTAGTTATGATATATTTGATTTATTATTTTTGTGAAAGTATTTAATTATTTAGGGTTTTAAAGTAAGATTTTGTATTATTATCCGCGAGGCATGACAATTTATGCATATTAATATGAAATTTATTATTGTACAAGTGCTAACCACGGCGAGGCATTTGTAGCTTCACTTTTTAAAAAGCCAAATCCAATTTGCAGAAATTTTTTGAAAAGCCGTGTGGGAGAGTTAGTTTTTATTTATTTATTTATTTATAATTAGTTTTTATTTATTTATTTTTAATACTACTAAGTTTTTAAAAGTAAAAGAGATGTGCAAAATTTTTAAAAGATACTTTCTTTTATTTCTTTATCAATTCCTTAATTTGAAATTCTTTTCTGATTTTTTTTATAATTCTATTCCATCATCTTTTACTTCCCTTGTCATCCTTGTCATTCGTTAGATCAAGGATTCGGTTTATGTTTATATTTGTAAATTTAAAAACTCATAAGTTTTGTAAATAAATTTTAATTTGATATTTCAATTCTCTTTGTGACTTGTAAGTATTTAATACTTTAAATAGATAGATTAAATAGATTAGCTAATTTTCTATAAGAATGAATGTTAAAACTTTTAAATTATAAAATTATATTAAGTAATTTTATATCTCAAAATATTTAAAAATATACTAAAAATAGAATATGAGAATTTAAAAAACAAAATCGTCTATAATCCTCAAGTATTTAGACACGACTCTGTCTGTAAAATTAACATTTCAAACAATTGATAACGTAACTATCATGAAAGGCCCGCCAACATTGAACAAAAAGCAATCTCAAGCAGTGAAATTTCTTGTCGGTATATATCTGTGTAATCACCGCAATGGCGGCTGCGACAATTCGATGAACTCTGTCAAACTGAAATGCATGTGAATCATCACAAGCAATGGTGGTAAGGATTTATTTAAATTAGAATTATATTTAATTTTTTAAAAAACAATTATAATTTAAAAATTTACAATTCTGATTCACCCTAATAAAAATCCATTTTACGAGTTGGTTTGGTTGGTATGAACAGCAGAAAAAAATGTGTGGACATTAGTTCTGCACAAACATTTGTTGTTGTCTAGGCTATTGAATGTATCCATAGAAACTCGTATATTTAGGATTGTCTTTTAGTGGGAGCAAATTTTATTGATGGATCGAGTACTAGTCTACTAATGGAGTTGTCTCTGTTTTTATTTTATTTATTTTTATTTATGATGCTGTCATTCATTGAACGTCGTCGGAAGCATGTAGAAAGTGTGACACGACATAAACTCTGCAAAATTGTCAATACAAGTGAATGTGCACCAATAGTAATTCATTGGAATCACCGCCTTTTTTATTTTGGCAAGAAAATCCAAGGGTGGTTATCAGAAACTTAATAGTCACAAACCTTCAACACAAGTCAAAACTCTTCAACTTTAGTTTGACTTTTTTTTTTATTGTTATAAAATATATTTCTCCCTCTCTCTCTCAGAAAATGCAAAGAAAAACAAAACTCTAGCATTGGCCGAAAAACCATGACACTGTCTTCACTGAGCAATTTCTCCTGAAGATGATGAAGTAGTGACATCGAAGAGTCAGCCATCTATAGTTTCTGTTCAGATTGACGTTACGGGTAACATCACTCGACACTCTAAATCTAGGGCTGTCAATGGGTCGGGTATATCCGAATCCGGACCTGTACCGAACCCGTTTATAACGGGTCTGGTACACATAATTTTC
Organism: Voacanga thouarsii; assembly: GCA_026120185.1. Classification (NCBI taxonomy): domain Eukaryota; kingdom Viridiplantae; phylum Streptophyta; class Magnoliopsida; order Gentianales; family Apocynaceae; genus Voacanga; species Voacanga thouarsii. The sequence continues at coordinate 1,619,049 of JANUWF010001032.1, read as the reverse complement.
TACCCGACCCGACCCGGCCCGTTTACCCGATTACTATATATAAATGGGTTCGGGTATGGAACTACATTACCCATACCCGATTACCCGATTACCCGTTTAATAAATTATATTATATATATATATATTATATAAAATATAAAATATATATTATATTATATATAAAATATTATGTTAATTAGTTTTTTTTCTACTCTTACCCTAACTCACCCTATCTCATATTCTCATCTACAGACTACAGCTGCCGTCTTTCTCTTCTTTTCGATCTTCACTGTCTTCCTCTTCTCCTCCTCAGTCTTCACTATCTTCTCTTCTCTTCAGTCTTCACCATCTTCCTCTTCTTCATCTATAGCTGCCATTCATCCTCAACCTCATCTCATCTATAGCACTATAGCAGTCGCCGCCGCCGCCGCCTACCCACGTGGCCCACGCCCACAGCAACACGCGGACCGAGCCAGCTACCTCCGATCTAAGGTTAGTACCACCGAGCAATGTTTGATTTGTCGTACACTCGCCTCATCTCTCCTCGTTGATTTCCGAACCCAGCGATTGTTGTTCTATTGGTCCTTGTCCGATTGTCTCTGTTGGATACTTCTTATCCTTATGATCGAAAAATTACCACTCATCTTGTTCTTCATATCCGATCCGGCATTTGTTTGTTCATCACGAGTAGAATAAAAGTAGAGAACATGTTCATATTACTTGCTTCATCACAGTAGAATAAAAGTACCACTCATTCTGATGGATCACTGAGCACAAATCTGCCGTCTTGTGAAAGCTGAATTTTTTATCCTTCCGAGACTGATTTATGCTATTCTGCATTCTGCTCTGCTTTAGTAATTTTGATTGAATATTCTATTCTGGCAATGTCTATTGTGTTTGACTAGGATAGTGTCTAAATTGCTTCAATTTTTAATGAGGGTATTAAGTTGACATTGGCTGAAGGAGGTTGATTTTGGGATATAATGCATATAAGTGGAGTTTAATTGTCTATACAAAGTGGGAGCAAAAAGAAGTATTGGTTTGTGTTATTTTTCCTTGGAATTAGTTTTTACTACAAGGACATTAATTTTAAATGTTGTTATATTGGTTGCAATCCTGTCTTGGTACTTTCTGAATGCATGAACCAATTTTCCATTCCTTTTGGGAGGCTATTGAGTTGTTGTTTTGAAAACTTGGACTTCATTAGGACTTTAATTGGTTTTGGAGTAAATTGGGGATTTATTATTTTAAAAGGCATATATATTCCTATTTCTTTGTTATGCTATTAGATGACTGTTCATATCTCTATGTTTTCTATTGGATGCTCCTTTCTTCAATTATACTAAGTTTTCCATCTATTTACTTAAACTATTTACTTATCTTTGAATTCTAGTATTTTGTAAATAGAGTAGAATATGTTTTCTGTTTCTTTATACTTTGCTATTATTTTGTGAATTTTCAACTTTGTATGAGGTTTTTGTTCATGTGATTTGAAGTTGGTATTGGGTTGGTTGTGGCATGTGGTGAGTTGTATTGGAGGATTGTAGTTGTTGGAGTTGGATTATTGTGGGAAGTTGTTGATTTGATGAAGCCTTACTAAAGCGAGTAGAATAACATCTTAATGTGGGCATGTTTAGATGTATGTCACATCCTAATGTTTAAAACTGACCATAAAGAAGCAAAACAGCACTGCATTCCCTATTTTAAACAACATAGTATTTTCCCAACAAAATTTACTTATTGTGTTAGAGTTAAGAATTGTTAGTGATTTTACTATATCTATTCAACTTTATCCTATGACGTTTTGGGAATGTTTAGGGATGTTTATAAGAGTATATTGATGCTTGAATTGAATTACATGCTTGCTGGAATTTGGTTGTAAAATTAGCTTGTCATTGAAAATTATTTGTTTTATGAAGGATGTCAAGTACACATACTTGAAACACCACCTTCGGTTTCAAGTGATGATCATAATACTAATAACATGGCCGTGGAGTCACGAGTCTATGGAAGATGTCAATGACGAAGGGATTTTGACCTCAAGGACAAGGAAATTGACTTCTAAGGTATGGGATGAAATGTCAAGATTTACATCTCCTTGCAGGGAGGTTATAGCTAAATGTAAGCTGGTGCAAAAAGCGGCTTAGTGGGGCAAGTAATGCTGGAACTACGCACCTAAAAAAACATTTGGCACGTTGTCCTTTAAGAAAATATAAGCAAGGAGGGCAAATGAATCTCATGAAGGCAAAAAGTCCATTAAGCGATTCTTGTGAAGTTCGAAACTATAAATTTGATCAAGAAAAGAGTAGACGGATTTTGGCCAAAACAATCATTAAGCATAATTATCCTTTTAATATGTGTGAGCATGAGTGGTTTGAGGAATTACTGCATGCAGTTTGAACCCAAATTTCAAGCTTGTCTCTCGAAACACAATGAGGTCGGATGTGATTGATTTGCATAAGGAGGAGAAGGAAAAATTGTATAAGATGTTGGATCATTTTGCTTGTAGATTTACCCTTACTACGATATTTGGACATCCGACCATTCTAATATTGCATACACTTGTTTGATTGCTCATTATGTCAATGACGATTGGGAATTGAAAAAGAATATCATTGCATACGAGACCTATTCCTTATCCTCATGATGGTGAAACATTGTTCGATTCATTAATGACATTATTTTAGAGTGGAATTTGGATAAGAAACTGTTTTCCATGGTTGTTGATAATGCATCTGCAAATGATTCAATGGTTAGGCATTTGAGATCATGGTTGTGTGATAAGTCGTGGCTTCCTTTAGGTGGAGATTTATTTCATGTTCGTTGTAGTGCACATATTCTTAACTTGATTGTGCAAGATGGTTTGGCTCATATTGGTAATACCCTTCAAAAAATTCGAGAAACTTGCAAGTATTTGAAAAGATCACCTCATGGTTGCCAAAAATTTGAATGTGCATTGCAACAATGTAAGCTGAAAAATAAGAAAAAAGTGTCCTTGGATGTTCAAACTAGATGGAACTCTACTTTCTTAATGCTTGATTCAGACATTGCCTTTAAAGGAAGCATTTAGTCGCCTTGCTCGGATTGATAAAAATTACAAGCTCAATCCAAGTGAAGAGGAATGGGAAGTTGCTAGTTTGGTTCACACTTGTTTAAAAATCTTTTATGAGGCTACTTCTCATTTTAGTGGTAGTCATTTTCCCACATCAAATGTATTCTTTCCTGATGTGTGTAGAATCCAACTCAAGCTGAAAGAATGGGTATCTGGTGATAATGTTTTTCTTAAAGCCATGGCTGATCTGATGAAAGTAAAGTTTGAAAAATATTGGGATGAGTGGTGTTTAGTGTTGGGAATTGCTGTTGTTCTTGATCCCAGGTTTAAAATGGATTTGGTGGAATTCTATTACACTGAGATATATGGTGATAATGCTTTTACTTATGTTGAGAGGATTATGAGTGGTTTTCTTAATTTATACCTTGAATATGGTGGTCAGTTGGGATCTGATGCAATTAGTGATGAAAGGGATTGTAATCGAAATGATGGGAATTTGAAAGTTGATGTGCTAAATCGGTTTGACCAATGGTACAAGACAGCAAAGTCTTCTACGCTTCGTGTGTATCAAAAGGCTGAAATAGATCAATATTTGGATGAACCAGTGTATTCGAGGAATGACCATTTTGATATATTAAGCTGGTGGAAAGTTAATTCTTTGAAATATCCAACTATAGGAAAGATTGCACGTGATATCTTAGCTATTCCAGCCACAAGCTGTTGCATCCGAATCTGCTTTCGGTGTTGGAGGAAGGATAATTGATGAGTCACGTTCTTGTTTACTTCACGATATCGTGGAGGCATTGGTGACTACAAGTGACTGGATTGAATCGAAAAAAAAGAGAAGTAAAAGAATATTTGTTACATTTTAATTTTCTATATTTAATTTTTTGTTTATTTATTGGCTAATTAATTTGTCTTTGACAGAGTTAGTTGACTTAGAAGATATGGAAGATTGCTCTTCATTGACAAATGCGACAAAGACTTCAACTTGATATGTAAATCTGTTTATTCATTTTATCTCTTGAAGTTCATATTATGTTTTAACTTTTCATGTGATAATTAATATTTTTATTGTTTTTCTTCTTTATTTAATTACAGATACTGTTGAGGATTGTTGATGAAGGATGAGAAAGTTGAAGATAACTTATTGGGTGAATTGAGGATATTTTATGTTATGTAATAGTTATAAACTTTTTTACTTGGCAATGTTGTTTTAAAAGTTATTTAATGTTTAATTTCTAATTGTCATATATTGTATGAGATTGTTATTTATGAATTTGGATGTTTCTTTTTATTATTGTAAATTTAAAATGTTGAGAATTTATTGATATTATGGTTATTTTGCATTTTTTTAGCTTAAATGTGAATTAAATTGTTTTAAAATTTTAATACAGGAAGATTATTTTTACACATATTTTCGGGTCGGTACCCGATACCCGCATTCGCGGGTATGGGTCTCTTCAATCCATACCCGCCGGGTATTCGGGTCAGGTCCGGTACCACCTTTCTTTAAACGGGTCCGGGTCCGAATGCCCTGTCCCGAACCCGATTAGACCCGTTTACAGCCATATCTGAATCTATTGAGTCTCTTAATACTTGCAAAGATATTATTCTATCTGTGGGGGAATTAGGAATTATGTTCTTAATTGTCTTTTTCATGATAATGAGGAAATTTATTAGGGACTTAAATTTTCTATTCCTAATTACTTTATGAGTATGATAGAAGACATAAGGAATGCTGATAAAAGTGTTGAACTTAATATCATTGTAGACCCATCTTTGGTCCAAATGTTTAAAAAAATTAGGGTAGAAAAGTAATTTCTTAAAAGAGGATAGTATAGTTAGGGGCGGTAATATTAAACACGACACGAAAACGACACGGTTATAGCGGGTTAGGGTTGAGATTTCATGGGCTCGGGTCAAAACAAGTCGACCCGTTTAATTTTAAACGTGTACAGGTTATAAACTGGTTCAACCTGTTTTAACCTGTTTCAACCCGCGAACCCGTTTAACTTTTTTAAATATTTATATTTAATACTTTTTGTAATACCTTACAAACTTCACTATAGAAAATTAGATAATTTAATTTTTTACATGAATTAATTGAATTAAATTTTATTAATTGAATTAATTAAATTGTTTGTGTATCTATTTTGTTTAATTATATGAGACCTCTTAAGAAAAATAAATTATGTTAATGTGACTATTTGCTTGATATATAGTAAATGAATCATTCTTAATTAATTATTATTTAGTGTCTATAATAATATTATTATTACAATGACTTTTAGTTAGAGAAAATAATTTTTTGAACAATTCAATTATATTACAAAACTACATTTGTTTAGATTTTTAAAATTAAATCTTATGAGTTTATTGAGATTTCTAGATATTTAGCAGGATGGTTTGTTGTTTTATTGGTTATTTATGACTTTATAGGATGTTTTATTAGTTTTTTAAATTTTATATGATTTTTTAAATTTTTTTGTGTAATGGTGCACAGATTGGCGTGTTTAGTAGGTATTCGAGTTGACGGATTAATTATTTATTTAATTTTTGTGTCATGTCGTGTCAACCCGTTTTATAACACGAACACAATACGAAAATAAATGGGTTGATACGACACGACACGTTTATTAATCGGGTCGTGTTCGAGTTGGCCTGTCGAGTGTAATTATCTCAAATTGACACGACCTGCCAACTCAAACACGACACGATTGCCACCCTTAAGTATAGCCAATGTTGTCTCTGATGCTTCTGAACCTGTCTCAAAGCTTTCCCCTGCTAATCTTGCTTCCCTAACTATGAAACTGGATACTTGTTTGAATCAGCTTGCTTTGTTAGCTATCTTTGTTGACTCTATCACGAGCAAGCTTGATGCTGTTTTGAGTAACCAACATTAGATTTAGACTAATCTATTTACACTCTCTAATATGATTACACACTCTGAATAATTTTTTGGCAAATTTAAACATTTTTTTTGAAATTTGATTTTCCAAAAACTCTTTTTGTTTTAAAGATAGATCGCAATGTATAAGTTATGCGAGGTAGAAATTCGTGCAGCTTTAAAAGAGATATCTCGGATCTTAAAAGTATGAAACAAGTGATATGCAATCAATACAATAGTAAAGATGGGTAGGTGAGAATTATAAAGGTCTTTTTGAATGATTGAAAACTTTGTGCAAGGAAGTTCGCAAACTTTTAGAAATAAATGCAAAGAAGATGAACAAGAAATGTATAGTGGTCCGATCCTCAAAGATCTACATCCACTATCTTAAACTCATACTTAAGAATTTTAAACTAGATCACTATAAAGCTCAGTTAGCTCAATGATGTTTGCCTACACCAATTACACAAGAGGATCGTCACACTTAATTTTACCCAAACCTCTCAACCAACTACAAATCAAGTCTCACCCCAAATGGGTTTTATACCACAACCTTGATATGTAAAGGATTAGAGAAATGAGACAGATATAGCTCACAATTTTGAGTAGATATGTAGACAAATGAGTACCAACACATTTTTACCTTTTGAACAATTTGATTTCACTTTTGAAGCACAATGAAATAGGAGATTTTTATTTTCTAAAGTGTAAGAGTGTTTCTGAGAGAGATAGTACAAAAATCTACTTGAAAATAGAGTTTTGAAAGCTTTTATAGAAGTAAAAGGTAAGATACTAACGGCTAAAAACAGCTAGTTTCTTGCTGTCATTTTTTTCAGAGTTTTGGACTTAAATATTGGATGAGGGTGCATCCATAAGGTAAGTCCAAAATGGCACTTTTCTAGGAAGAAACATTTTGACACTGTTCATAGAGTTTTGGATGAAACTTTTGGATGCGGAGCCATCCAAACTACTCAGTCTAAACATTTATAAGCTTACTCTTTGGAATCATTTTATTTGTGTGCTTCAAGGTAGAAATAAATTGAATCATAAGGCAAAGAGACATAGGAATTTTACAAGAAATACCGTAATAACGATTCTTAGTCTAAAATTCTTTTACAGGAACTTCTTGGTATGCAATCTCTTAAGCTTGTCTAATATTTGATCACCCATTCTTGGATTTCATTGCTCAAGAGTTGCTTAGCAATCTTATTTGCATACTTTAGAAGAATTGAGATCAAACATATCCTATCACATATAGATCACATAAGTAGTCCTCATCAATATTTGTCATAAGTCAAAATATAGGAGAATGCCCTTAAGGCTAACAATCTCCCCTTTTTTGAGTGATGACAAACTTAATAGGATTGTGATATAAAAACAATGATATGTACAGTATGGATATGTTAAAATGAGAGAAATAAGAATGTTTTTAAACTGAAATGCATTCTCTCATTATAGGACTCAGAGAGTGCTTGTGAGATTAAGATAAGAAAATTAAGTATGTACTCACAAATATGGCTCAATGAGCCTATTGTTAGGATTCGTGAACTCCTAAATGCGAAAAACATCCACGAATCCCTCCCGAGGACCCAAGTAAACGATTAAGAAGATCTAAACTTTAAGAATTACCTCTGGTTGCTGTAATCGAAATCCTTCGATTCTGGTTGCGCTGTTGTACGTTCAACCCGAACAATCACCAGACGCTGCAGTATGCGAATGTCCTCTATCGGATACACACCGCGAACTCACTCGATACCCGGGGAGTGCTAGCGCCTAGGGTTTGACCGTTTGAGAGGGGTTTTTTTTTTCTCTGGTAGAGAATGGCACGAATGTTCTCAACCGAAAAATTGGACTCTTGAAAAGACGACTAGGGTTTTCTTAAAAAACCCCCGAACCTCTTAGAGTCCAACCCTAATAATATCTTATCATATTCTAATTTAAATTCAAATTAAATTAAAACTGATATGATAAGATTTTGCCATTATCTCGGTAATTTAACTAATTAATTTATCGAGTCAGATTCTTATAATCTGGATATCATCCAGATTCATCGAACCTGGTCACCAGAAAAATAACCTAACAAGTTCGCTTATTGTGTGACCCTATAGGTTCATTTAACACTAGCAGTGTGCTTAAATCATATTTAAATGGCCCACAAGTTATAAGCGGTTTCTAGCAAAACATTATAACTATCCAGGTTGAATGAAGATCGGTGATCTCTTTGAACCAAACCATAATTTTTATATTTAGTCCTTTTGTCACACGATATCCAAATTAAGCATAAGGCACGGAGCATGTCATCCTTATTAAGCTTAATCAATTATTTCTTGATTTCATAGTAGACTGTTCAAACAAATGATATCAATATCTTAGATTGATATATTTGAGCACGGCCATGCATTTTTAACAGTCTAACTTATCAAGAGGCCCATGGATATCTCTCTCATAACTGAAAGGGACAAATTCCTTCACAATCAATCATATTCCTCTCCTTGATTTATTCTATATCCAACAATAGTCTAATTTATTATCTGGTTAAAGACAACTTTAGACAATGTCAAAATATAGAATTTATCAAGTAGAAAACTATGATGAATTTAGGTCGAAGGACTTTCAATATTATTATGGCTAGAAAGTACTTATGACATATTCCATGAAGTACTCTCACAGTGGGTCATGTCCAATACAATGTTCTCTAATATTTATTTATGTCTTGACTCGATATCACAAATTTCCATGGCTAGTAAAACATAGCCATCAAGTCACAAACATACTAATCTTAATTTATTATTATTCCAATAATAATAATCGATCAGGGACAGTTTTAGAATAGTCATTGTATTCATTGTAGGGTTTTACTATCAAGTCACGTACTTGATGACCAACAAAATAAAACTCACTATTCATAGAAAGGAAAGCCTCATATTATTATATAAAACATAATGACAATTGTATAAGTACAAATTGACTCTAGGGCATATCCCCAACACCTATGGCCCAACCTACCTCCTTATCCTCATTCCTTCCCTCAAAGGACTATTTTACAAGGAAATAGCTGCAAATAGTAGTCACAAGAATAATGTATAGATATGTACATGAGGAGATATAGAAGATAAATCATAAGATGTAATGCCCTCCCTTAGTATGTGCATATATGAACATATGATATTGAGCCATGAAATGTGTTTTGAGAGTAAGACTGGATTCCAAAATTTTGGACTTCCAAACGTATATCCGAAATAGGGTAAAATGTCGCAGAAACTAATCTTTTAAAAAGGTCATTTTTGGACATAAGGTTTTGGAAGTCCAAAACATGTATCCAAAATAGGGTAACATTAGGTAGAAGCTAGCCCATTCAAAAAAACTTTTTTTTGGACTGGTATTTTGGATTAAAGAAATGTGAGTCTAGAACTCCCCTGTGTATGTGCAAGGTAAAAAAAAAAAAATAAATTTTCACAAAAATAGATCAGAGGTTTCTAACCCAGCCTAGTTTTCTCAAAATATTTCAAACGCAAGGGATTTTCTGTGCAAAAAAAAAAAAAAAAAAAAAAGATGTCATAACCAAATCTCAATTAGTTGGAATGCATAATACACTTATACATATTCTTCAAAGCTCCTGATTTCATAAACCTCAACCTAGATTTCACTAAGTCTCCCAATGCCTTTCAGTCCGTATCCTCAGACCATAGACAGTCTATAGGTCCATAACACATATTCTTATAACAAAGTGCCCAATCAAAACAATAATCACAATATATAGTAGGGCAAAATCATTCATATTCATCCACACTCCGTAATTTAATCACAAGCTTTTCCACATACAAGCTCCTCTTAGTCCATAACATAATCTTCCATAATCACACCATCAGTTCACATATAGCCATGATTCACAATCCATCCATAATCACACCATCAGTTCTCATACAACCGTAATTCACAATCCATAGTTCTCCCCTTTTATCATCAATCAAAATGCAAGAAGGATAGAGTAAAGAGATAACAAAAAAAACTTAAGGACAAGAGTATATATACATTAGTAGATAGATCAGCAGGGGATAAATGCACAAATAAATTGTTCAAGTGCTAGTGTAGAAATTACAAAATTAATTGTCAATGGGAAAGCAGTAAAGGGTGTCCAAGCATAAGAATTTTTGTAAGTAGCCTGTTGAAGTTGTCAGTTAGGAAATATGAATTGTTGCAGATTTAGTCCCGGCGCCCCTTTTTGAATGCTGTCCAGGAATACGGCTGGACTTTCTTTTTACCACCATATGTTTCTACCATTTGTCAGATGAACTTCCAGCTATGGTGGACTTGGGAGCAGGTACTTCAGTGGGAGTAGTAGAGATGGGGATATCGTCCTCCTTTTCTTTAGCCTTTTTACTTTCTTCAGCTTTCTCTGTTTCTATCCCCTGACCCGGTTGCATTTCTTGGTCAAGCTGTTTACTATCTCCATCTTCATCATGTAGAGAGGTAATTCCTTTGTAAGTCATGTGGTTTGGAGAGGGAGCTTATTCAACCTGAATTTCCTCAGTGGTTTGTCTCACGCTCTTTTCCTCAACTATGTTCAATCTGATTCCTAAGTTTTGCAATTTTGTACAGACTTCAGCCTGAAAGCCATCAAACTTTTCCGCTAAGTTATTCAAAGCAGTTACAATATCTTAAGTCAGATTGCTCTCCATTTTTTGTTTCCAATTGTTGGAGGATTCTTCTCTCCTGCTTTTGATTTTCATTATATCCGTGATTGCCCAGCAGGTGCAATTCTTTTTCCTTCAGCCTTAATCTTCAATAGTCTTTCTTTTTCTTCATCTTACATATCTCTAAGCAGGACCTATTCCTTATTTACTTGTACAAATCCCATCATTTCAAAGGATTCCACATTGTACACATTCAACTTACTGTGTCCAAGAGCACAAGTGTTCAAGTTCACATTGAAGTGTCGAAGACCTTGGTTAACAAATTTTCATATGGTAATGCCTTGTAAGAGGATACGAATTCTTGCATGGCTTTTCTTGGTGTTGTGGTTTTTTTGGTGGCTATGTGTTCAGTTCAAACAGAGGGAACCAAAATAGGGACTTTTCTTGTGACAAAAAGAGAAAGTAACCTAACTACCTACACTTTTTCAAACCCTTAAAGAACAAAGCCTCAAAGACCCTCAAGATGAGTAGAAAGTTCTACTATATTCTCACCCTAATATCCTTGAAACAACAAAGGCAAGCAAGAACAAATAGAATAGAGAAAATAGGTACCCAAATATTGAATTTCAAATAAACCTTAGAAGAATAAAGCAACTAAGACCTATTCAAAGAGAACAACATTGGATTATCCAAAAGATTTATAGATTCTTACAAAAGGAGGACTAACCTTTAAGCTTGGTCTTGAACAAGATGAACAAGGAGGCTAGGGCCTCTCAAGATTCTTTCTCAATTTGAAATAAAGTGAAGTGAATTTCCTTTTCAAATGACTAAATGTGCTATTTATACTATCCTAACCCTAGCTAGGTAATCTATGATATTCTATTATAGTTTAGGGTCATAATAAGTCTTTACAAACACTTAAAATTAAAGAAAACTGGAGAAAATATTAAAAATGCAGAGCAGACGACGGCTGTCCAGGGTGCAGTCGGCGCCGGTTTGGACATCACAGCCGGCGCCGGCTGTGTTCTATCTTCAGGCGGTCGAAGGCAGAATAAAGCCGTTATAGGGTAGAATGGAAACGGCGTCAGTTTGGCTGCTTGGAGTCGGCGTCGGCCGTCCTCTGTGGCCTCCTTTTGGATCGAGTTTGTCCTTCTTTATCACCGGCCCTTGTCCTTGCATGGTCACACCTCCCCCTCCTTTATCTTGACCTTCATGATGAAGTAGAGTCTCATCATATCCCCTTCTTTGAAAAGGATTCGTCTCCGAATCATTGCCATCTTTTACATGGAGTGCTTTCACCTTTGTCGCCTTCTTAGCTCTATCAAAGATTATTTGTTCATCTATAGGCAAGGGAATCAATTCAAAAGGAGTTAGGGGATTAAAACCATACACAAGTTCAAAAGGAGAATAAAAAGTGGTAGAGTGAAAAGTCCTTTTGCAAACAAACTCAAATTGTGGCTAGCATTCCTCCCAATTGGTCAAATTCTTCTTGGTTATGGTCCGTAAAAATTGTGTTAGTGTTCGATTGACCACTTCAAATTCTTGAGGAATAGCTGCAATTTTATTAGGCAAAGATAATGAAAAATTATTAGTAGAAACATAAGAACCCTTGCATAAAAGAAGAACAACCGGTTTTCTTAGCTTCTTTAGCCTCTTTGACCTTTCTTTCTTTGGCAAAGAAATTCATTCTTCTTTTACCTCCCCTCTCTTGACCTTGCTCACTTATACCAAACTCTTTTTCTTGCCTCTCCATTTCTCTCCTCTCAATTTCTTGTTTTGGATTAACATTTTGCGCTCCCTTCTTCTTTTCTTGCTTTTTCATGATTCTTGGATCTTTGTTCACCTCACTAGGGGCCATAGGGGTGAAGGTAAACTTAGTTCCCTCCTTGAGTAGGGAATAAGTATTCTTCCTCCTATCATATTTTACATGCCTATCATAGTGCTAAGGCCTCCCTAGTAGTAAATGACCTGCTTGCATAGGTACTACATCACATAGCACATCATCCTTGTACTTCCCCATTTCAAAAGACACCAAAACGTGTTTGTTCACTCTATCTCCTTCACTAGATTTGATGTCATTTTGTGAAGTTGAACTAGATTCTTCATTCTTACTAGTTTCAGTCATTTTTATTTCCCTTTGCACCACCTCTAGCCAACTTCTCTTTTTCTCCTCTCGTGGATGTGAGCTTTCTTCCACTTCATGAGTACTTGAAGCACTGTGGGAACCTTCATCTATAGCACATATTTGTTCATTCTTTATCTCAATTTTTGAATTCTTTGGCTCTTCAACAAATTCCATACTCTTATGCTCAACTTCTTCTTGCACAGTCTCCTCTAACACTTCTAATGGGTTTGACTCATCCTCTAGAAAGAATAAAATGTTATAATATTCCTTAATCACCCTATGTGTTGAACTCAATGGATGTACGTCTTCTTTTTCATCATTACTAAGCTCCTTATTAAGCTCATCAATATTTTCCTTAACTACTTCATGCACTATTTCATCATTTTGATGGGGCATTTCTTGGCCTTGGGCTTCCCTTTCCACCTTCTCCTCCTTCTCAAAGCCACGTAATTCATCTTGTTCACCCCTCTCAATTTTCTCTTCACTTCTTGTCCTTCTTGGGTCCTCAACATCTGCATCATTTTTCTTGGCCATTTTGGCCTCAAGTCTAGCTTTTTGCTTCCCAATTTGTCTATCCCCTTTGCAATCATGTACCCCATAAAATCTTTTATATGCCAATTTATTTGGACAATCAATCTTTATGTGCCTTGTACTACAACAAATTTCACAAGTTAATCCTCTACTACTCATTTGTTGTACTATGCTTATAGAGGCTTGGGATTTTCCCCTTTTGCCTTACGACTCTTTCTTCCCCTTTAGTTGTTGTTGCAAACTTGGACACCTTCTACACTCTTGTTTCCTCTCCACATTATTTCCTTCTCTCCTTCCTCCTCTATGGCCCCATTCTCTATGTTGTTCCCCAAAGGCCTCAACATGATCCCCCTCATACTACTCATCAACTCCCTTAAATTCTCTTTTTACCCCCCTTAGATTGTTCCCCCCATTCATTCTTTGTCCTCTACCTCGTCTTCCTCTTAATCCATGAACTCCCCTCTTATAAGAGTTTGTTGGAATCCCCCAATTGAATGTTTGTCCCATTCTTCCCCTTGTTGGGCGTGTAATGAAGGAGTGTGGGCATCACCATCCCTCATTCTAGGGCTAGGTGCTTCAAATCGTTCTTGGCCCCTCATTTGTGCAATGGTAGAAGATTGGCCAAGATAGTTTATTAGCTCCCTTGTCAAATTTTGAAATTCGCTTTGCATAGTCATCATCATGGCTTGCAAGTCCTCATGAAATCCCTTAGCATCAATGGGTTCTTGAGGTCTACTAGGTCCACTTATGTTAGGCCTAGAGATCTCTTGTTCATGGGCCATGGTGGTAGAGTATTTACTTGTCTATACCTGCAAAATAAGATATTAGAAAGAAAAATCGATCCTCACTGTACTTCTTGCGTGTTGGCTCTCAAGGTTGATCACTCCACCCTCGTGTTTACTGTCTTAGGCTTTTTTGATAATAGGCTCACCCTCTTGCCTCTTTCTCAACACTCAAGCCTTCTTGTTCAATCCCAATTCTCCCCAATAGTTGAAGATTTAGTCCAGCTAAGTGAATCACACAAATCAAAAGGATTTTCCAATTAGGGGGTCTTAGGGGAATTTCAACAAACATTTGTTGGGCACCTCAAGCAAACAAGTTTTCAATCAAGAATTTCAAGAAACGTGGATTCAATCAACACAAGAACAAACAATAAATGCACAAGAAACACTTCTAAGCAAGAAACAATCAAGAATTGTCAAGAACAAAGAAACAAGAACCACTAAAACTAGGATGATGAATAACAAGATGGTCACAAGTGTTAAATAGAGAAATTGAGTTCAATAAACTTGGAATTCAATATTAAAGTGATATACCAAGTCACAAAGTCCCAAGGAATGAAAATCAAGAATCAAAGTTCCAAACTATAACAAAAAACACTCTCATGGAACATTTATCAAACACCTTGGCTGCAATCTCGTCGCTTAAAAATAACCAGAATTTTCAACCATATTCAAGCCAAGTTTCACCACAATCACAAGATACATTTGTTCCCAAGGATTATAACAATATCAAGGAGCAATTTTCCAACAGAAAAATCAAGGAATAATAAAAATTTTAAGACCTTTTTGGAGTAGTTTTTTGAGTTTCGGGATTTTCTGTTTTTTTTTCTCTTTTCTCCATTTGTAGGGCTCATTTTTCTTATTTTCAAGCTTTGATGGGAATCAAGCTTTTTCTTGCTCTGATACCAAACTCTTTGATACGAATTCTTACGTGGCTTTTCTTAGTGTTGTGGTGTTTTTGGTGGCTATGTGTTCAGTTCAAACAGAGGAAACCAAAACAGGGATTTTTCTTGTGACAAAAAGAGAAAGTAACCCAACTATCTACACTCTTTCAAACCCTTAAAGAACAAAGCTTCAAAGACCCTCAAGATGAGTAGAAAGTTCTACTATATTCTCACCCTAATATCCTTGAAGCAATAAAGGTAAGTAAGAACAAATAGAATAGAGAAAATAGGCACCCAAATATTGAATTTCAAACAAACTTTAGAAGAATAAAGCAACTAAGACCCATTCAAAGAGAACAACATTAGATTATCCAAAAGATTTATAGACTCTTACAAAAGGAGGACTAACCCTGAAACTTAGTCTTGAACAAGATGAACAAGGAGGCTAGGGCCTTTCAAGATTCTCTCTCAATTTGAAATAAAGTGTAGTGAATTCCCTTTTCAAATGACTAAATGTGCTATTTATACTATCCTAACCTTAATTAGGTAATCTCTTATATTCTATTACAGTTTAGGGTCATAATAAGTCTTTACAAACACTTAAAATTAACGAAAATTAGAGAAAATATTAAAAATGCGGAGCAGACGACGGCTGTCCAGGGTGCAGCCGATGCCAGTTTGGACATCACAGCCGGCGCCGACTGTGTTCTGTCTTCAGGCGGTCGAAGGCAGAACAAAGCCGTTGTGGGGCAGAATGGAGCTGGCGCCGGCCGTCCTCTGGTGGCCTCATTTTGGGTCGAGTTTGTCCTTCTTTGTCACCGGCCCTTGTCCTTGCATGGTCACACCTCTCCCTCCTTTATCTTGACCTTCATGATGAAGTGAAATCTCATCATAAGATGTATTTCTTGATTGAATCATAAGCTTAACTGCTAGAAAACCAAAACCAACTTGTCTACCCTGAGATAGAGCCAACATCAGAATCATCTACAATATGCTCACGATATCTTATGCCTAAAACTTAGGGCAACTATGGTCGACACCATATAGTGTAAAACTCTTCCAACACCATTTAGCCATTTAGAGTTTTTGTCACTTGAGTTCTTAAAACTCTTTCCACTAGTAAATCTTTTCTCAAATTTTCATAAATAAAAAAGGTCTGACCTTTCAGGAAATTTGTTTATCTCGAAAAACCAAATCCCTCCATCTCTTACTCCAAAAATTTAGTTTAACAGTCGATGGACGAATTCTATATTCACATATCCTATTCTCGTGCTACAATATTGGACCATGAAAACCTCCCCCAGTCTCCTCAAATCATCCATTTTTTAGATTCGCATAAAACTCCCAAACTAAAGGGGTGTATAGTTTTTCATCAACCGTCAGTAGGGCCCCCTCATCTAAGATTTTCAAACATGCTTAGAATGTCAGAGAAATTCAGAAAAGACTCATCATTTACCTGATACCTCCTATTACTAGATTCCCATTCATTGAATTCAGACTCAAATTTTATATCAAGAAATCAAGGTACCTGAGTTTCTGAACTTTCCTGTACAGGAAGCTCTGTTGATGAGTTAGTTTGCGAAGGAGTCTCTTCAGCAACAATCTTCTTTCCCTTCTATTTGGTGGTTGGCTGTGCGGCGGCAACAGCTTTAGTTCTAGCTGCTATCTTGCTTTTCTTTCCATTTTTCGTAGTTTTCCCAGTTTTGATTTTGATACTTTCGTTACGGTAGAGGTAGGAGAAGATGAAGGATTTTTTATTTTGTTGGGGGAAGATAAAGCTTTGAAGGTGAGAGCAGCAGGAAGAACAATGGCAGTTTCAAATTTCTAGAAGAGAGAGAAAAATAGCCTTTTTATGAATTCCTAGGTTCTAAATAGGATAAGTACAATTAAATACTTTCATTCGGAGACTTGCACTCAAAACAAAAGAAAGCATAGTTTTTTGAAATTTCAAAAAAATTGAATTATGGATTTATGCACTTTTTCATCCGAGAAAAAATTGGGCTTTTCATAAACTTTGGGCTGCTGATATTTTGGATTTTGACTAAGTCCAAAATTGTTTGTCCAAAAGGCAGAATAAAATAAGTTCAGCTGAGGGAATTTTGGAATCGTGTTTTCTAGATATTGCGTCTAAAAGCTCTGTCCAAAAGTTGTATCTTCAGTAGTTCTGCAAAAAATAAACAAACAAATCTTTAGCAAATTGTCAGTTACATGATTCTGCCAATTCCCAAACTTCTTCTCAGATGATTAAACCTTTCTTCAACTAGAGGTTTTGTAAAAATATTTGCAAGTTGTTCATCGGTTGAGATATATTCAACACGCACATCGTGTTTAAGAACATGATTTCTAATAAAGTAATGCTTAATTTCAATATGCCTAGTTCTAGAATGTTGAACAGAATTTTTTGTTAAATTAATTGCACTCATATTATCACATAATATAACTACGCAATTGAAATTAAGACCAACATCAAGCAATGTATTTTTCATCTATAGGATTTGCGCACAATAGCTCTCTGTTGCGATGTATGCAGCCTCGGTTGTAGATAGTGATACATAAGCTTGTTTCTTGCTGTGCCATGACACTAAAAAATGTCCGAGAAATTGACAATGCCCACTAGTGTTTTTCCATTCAACTTTACGGCCTGCATAATTTGCATTAGTGTAGCCTATAAGATTAAAAGAGTTAATTCTAGGATACTATAATCTATAATTGTGTGTTCCAACTAGGTATCTAAGGATATGTTTCACAGTACATAAGTGAGATTCTTTTGGACATGATTGAAATATAGTGCAAAGACAGACCGAAAACATAATATCTGATCGGCTAGCAGTAAGATATAACAAACTCCCAATCATATCTCTGTATTTTGATTCGTCTACTTTCTTACCCTTTTCATCCTTGTCAAGCTTTAGAGATATGCTTATAGGTGTGCTGATTTCTTTAGCTTTATTCATACCAAACCTCTTGAGTAATTTCTTAGTGTACAAAGCTTGATTTAGAAAAATTTCATCCTTGGTTTGTTTGATTTGCAATCCAAGGAAGAAGTTGAGTTCTCCTATCATTCTCATCTTGAATTCTTGTTGCATAGTCTTAGTAAACATCTTACACAAGGATTCATTAGTAGCACAAAAAATGATATCATCAATATAAATTTAGACAATGAGAATATCATCAGATTTTTCTGATTTAATGAACAATATAGTGTCAATCAAGCCTCTTGAAAAACATTTTGAGAGTAAAAATCTACTAAGCCTTTCATACTAAATTCATGGGACTTGCTTTAAATCATAAAAAGCCTTTGAAAGTTTGAAATTATGATTTCGAAAGTGCTTATGAATAAAACCGGGAGATTGTTCTACATATACCCCCTCTTCAATAAAACAATTTAAAAATGCACTCTTAACATCCATTTGGTAAAGTATAAAATTTTTTAAGGATACAAAGATAAGTAGCATTCTAATGGACTCTAATAGAGTAACGGGAGCAAATGTCTCGTTATAGTCAATGCCCTCTTCTTAATTAAATCCTTGAGCAATAAGTCTAACTTTATTTCTAATTACCACTCCACATTCATCAAGTTTGTTTTTGAAGACCCACTTTGTACCAATGACCAGATGAACAAGTAGTCTAGGAACGAGTTTCCAAACTTAATTTCTTTCAAATTGGTTCAGTTCTTCTTGCATAGTCAAGATCCAAAATTCATCATGCAAGACCACGTCAATACAGTTAGGTTCAATACTTGAAAGTAAAGCAAAAGTACTGTTTAGTTTTGACTCTACGGCTAGGATCACTAATGATCTGCTCTGTTGGATGATCAGTTTTGTATTTCCAATCTTTTAGTAGCCCATGATCATTATGCTTTTTAGTTTCTTACTTGCTTTGTTCAGCTTGTTGTTCTTCCAATTCTTCTTCTTTGGCATGAGTGTTAAGCGATGGAGCTTGTGCTGTTCACTGCCTTTTTCTTTTGAAATTCCTACATCATCATCATCATCTTTTCTTGGTGTATATGTATTAGATTCATCAAAAACAACACGTACGGATTCTTTCACACATAGAGTTCTTTTATTGTACACTTTATATGCCTTTTTATTGGAAGAGTATCCAAGAAATATAGTCTCATCGGATTTGCAATCAAATTTTTTAAGATTATTTCGAGTATTACGAATAAAACATTTGCAACCAAAGACTTTAAAATCGGAAATTGATGAAGTTTTATCAAATATAAGCTTAAAGGGTATTTTTCCTAGAAAATGTCTCAGCATGACTCGGTTAATAATATAACATGCTATATTAATAGCTTCAGCCCAAAAATATTTTGGAAGAGAGTTTTCACGAATCATTGATCTAGCTATTTCTTGTAAGGCTCTATTTTTTCTTTTAACAACACCATTTTTTAAGGGGTTTTAGCAGCTGAGAAGTAGTGAAAAACTCTATTCTCGTCACAAAAATGTGTAAATTCATGGTTGCAAAATTCTCTACCATTGTCACTCCTAATTGAAATTAATTTGCATCCAAGAGAATTTTAAACGCTTTTGAATGATCTAAAAAATTGAGAGAATGCCTCATCTTTTTGTTCGAAAAATAAAGTCTAAGTAAATCTTGAGAAATCATCTACTAGTACATAAGCATACCTTTTACCGCCAAGGCAAGTGGTCCTCATCGGTTTAAAAAGATCCATATGTATTAATTCAAGGGGTTTTGATGTGAAAATCATTTTCTTGGGTTTAAAAGAAGTTTTGGTTTGTTTTCCAAATTAGCATGCATCACAAATTCTGCCCTTATCGAACTTTATTTTGGGTAGTCCTCTAACAAACTCTTTTGAAGATAATTTGCTTAGCAAATCAAATAATACATGGCCTAGCCTTCTAGGTCAAAGATAGCCATCATCATCATACACGGAAAAGCATTTAATATCATGAGCTATAAGATCATCAAGATAAAATACATATACATTCCCAACATGTTTAGCAATAAAAATTGTTTCATTACTAGAGTTATCCATAATAGAGCAAGAATCTTTCTAAAAAATAACTTTGCAACTATTGTTACATAATTTATTAATGCTAAGTAAATTGTATTTCAACTTATTAATCAATAATACTTATTTCATAATCGTTGAGGATCCTTTATCAATGTTACTTTTGCCAAATATTTTTCCTTTCTTTTTGTCTTCAAAGGTAACGAACCCATCATTTGTATTTTAAACATCTTCTAATATGGCTGTATTTCCAGTCATATATTTTGAGTATCCACTATCCAGGAACCACTTTGTGAAGCTCATTTTGTCCGATGAATGTACCTATACATGAGATGGTGATATGACATTGGGTTTGATTTTCTATTGAATTTTGTGGCTCAATTTAGGGCAAAATGCAAGACCTATTAAAGAACTCTAAACAATGGATTTTATGAAAAAAAGAGACACACCCAATTCAAATATTAGGATTCTAAGCTAAAATAAAGAATTTAGAACTCTAGAAATAAGAATCAAGTCTACTAATTCATACTCAAGAGCCCTTGATTCAATAAGGAGCCAAGAACACTTGAAGAAGATGAACTAGGCAACCAAAGATAACCTCTACTCTAGACTCTTAAATTAACAAGAACTTAGGATTTTATTTTGATAGGTTAGTTTGATCTATCCTTAAGAGTTTATAGACTCAAATTAAAGGTAAGGAATAAAATCCTAAGATTGATCTTGACTTTTATGGAAGAACCCTTAATAATGTTAACCCTCATCAATGTTACCTCTAACTCCTTGTAAAAATCCTTTACACCTTTATTTCCTTATCTAAGCACATGCAACTTGTGGTAAAGTTCATTATAGTAGTGTCAGGGTACAAATCTCCCTCTCATCAAGTTCCTAAACAATTCCCAAGTGGCAACCAGTTGATTTCCCATCCTCCTTCTTTGGGATGCTATTTGGTCCCACCACACTAAAGCATTTTTAAGGAAACTTATAATGACCAATTTAACTTTAGTCCACTCACTATAGTCATAGCACTTAAGCAAAATTTTCATCCTCCTTTCCTATTCAAAATAAGCCTCCGGGTCACTTTTGCCTTGAAAAAAAGGGTACTTTCATTTTGATATACCTCAATTCTCTATCTCCCTCATCTTCATCTCGCCTTCTCACTCTAATCTCGTTTCCCCGATTTTGTCCTCCATAATCATTCTCATGGAATCCCTTATCCCATTCTTCCACTCTTTCAAACTCCCTCTCAAGCCCTATCATGTTTTGCCCATTATGTCTATCTTGCATTCTACTTCTTCCTCCTCTCAATCCTTGCCTACCTCCCCTCAATGGTGTAGGTGGATGACTTCCTACGGAATGCTCATCCCATCCTCTCCTTACTCATAAAATGGGGGTGTGACATTATTTCCCTCTCTCATCCTAGGGTTATCTTGTTCTCTATAACCCCTTCTTTGTGCAACGGTTGAGGCTTATCCTTGGTTGGTTTGCAATTCGGTTATATCTCTTCTCATTTCATCCATTTTTGCATTGAGAGTTTCAAAGGCAGCTCAAATATCAAAAGAGTCTTGGGACATTTTTGTTGAGATTTTACTTGGGTGGTTTAGATAGAAGAAATATTCCTCACAAGCACTCTCTTACGTGTATGCACTCACCCTCGTGTTTAACTCTCTTTGACGTTTATATCAATAGGCTCACCTTTTTACTTTTTTCAATTCACTCAAGTGCTCAACAAGTTCTTCCCACAAAAGTCTTCCTAATCGTTTAGAAATTAGTCCAAACTTTGACACGTCTACTAACTCTCTAAGGACAATCAACTAGATGACTAATAGTGGAAGTTGATCAACATACAACAATGAGCCTTAAGAAGTTTATATCAATCAAGAAAATTAAATGAATTCAAGAATCTCAACAAAATTGATTAGGGAATGGGTGAATGGATAAGACCTAACAAGAAATTCCAAGATAACACTAGAGGCTTAAGGAATATAGTATTCAAGAGTAAGAGTAAGAATTTATCAACTAAGATGATCTCTCAATGGACAAACAATGTCCCCAAAATATTTAAAATGATAGATAATCAACTATAGAAAGTGTTTGTTTTAGCTACAACTTTCAAGTGAAAGGTTCATTCAAGTAAAATATCAAACACTTTATAGGCAGCAGTTTTTGGAACTCAAGATATAGTAGAAATTTGAAGCAATTTTAGCCCCCAAAATCAACAAACAACAAGAAATTTACAATCTCCAATGATTATACTATCAACAAGGCACAAGTTTAATACATAAAACACAAGAAAAATCAAAGAAAATTT
Organism: Voacanga thouarsii; assembly: GCA_026120185.1. Classification (NCBI taxonomy): domain Eukaryota; kingdom Viridiplantae; phylum Streptophyta; class Magnoliopsida; order Gentianales; family Apocynaceae; genus Voacanga; species Voacanga thouarsii. Next base: position 1,596,886 of record JANUWF010001032.1, on the reverse strand, counting down.
GACCTTTTTGTAGCATAAATTTGAGTTACGGGATTGACCAATTTTGAAGCCTTGTTCAATGTTTCTAAGGTTTGATGAGAATCAAAGCTTTCCTCACTATAATATCAAACTATTTGATATGACCTTGGAGTTGATTTTCTATTGAATTTCGTAGCTCAATTTAGGGCAAAATGCAAGACCCATTAAAGAACTCTAAACAATAGATTTTATGAAGAAAAGAGACACCCAATTCAAATACTAAGATCTTAAGCCAAAATAAAGAATTTAGAACTCTAGAAATAAGAATCAAGTCTATTAATTCACACCCAAGAACCCTTGATTTAACAAGGAACCAAGAACACTCGAAGAAGATGAACTAGGCAACCAAAAATAACCTCTACCCTAGACTCTTAGATTAACTAGAACCTAAGACTCTATTTTGATAGGTTAGTTTGATCTATCCATAAGAGTTTATCGACTCAAATCAAAGGTGAGAAATGGAATTCTACGATTGATCTTGGCCGTCATGGAAGAACCCTCAAAGAGCTCTCTCAAGAGTGTCTTTTGATTTCACTAATAATATCCAAGTTACATTTGAAATGTTATAATGTCATATATATAGACATTTAAATCTAACTAAAGTGAGATGAAATCTCAGATATTCAAGCCTTTAAATGGTCTAAAATATCCCTATTACATAATAAAAGCCGTGGGAATTAATTTAGAAACCAAAATAAAACAAAATAAGAAAATTTAGCAAAATTGGGCATGGTCTAAAGGGACCTGGTGCTAGTTGTACTACTGTACCTGACGCCATGTGTGTTTTGGCTCCACACAATTATCTTATTCTTGTCATTTCAACCCCCTATTGTGCTCCTTTAGCCCTCTACACGAGTTGTTGTGTAAATGCAGTTCTCTTGGGTCTTCTCTTTGACATCCAACTCTTCACACTCTTTATATTCCTTGGCTTGTTGAGTGGTTTTGCTTGAATCCTCCATTGTAAGCTTCCATGCCTTAGATTCTTCCAAGGTGCCATGAAGTGTGGCTTGTAGTTCCATCCCCCTTCTTTAGCTTTAACATATTGCTTGAATGGATTTCTATCAAATGGGAGTGATGTGTTTGGATTTGGGTATAAAAATCATATAAAAACTAAGCACATTGCCAATCAAGTTTACATTAAAACGTTACACCTAAATTACACATATGAGTAAGCGTACTTATCATTGACATAGCATAGGGTTCAAACGAGTGTCAATCCTCAAAGAACAAGTATACACTAATCCCATTTCTTTCATTGTTTAACCGACTCCATAAAGTGAAAAAGAAAAATAAAATAAAATAAAATAAAATATATACATGTCAAGGATGGAGAATTATATAACTCAAGCCATTGTTTAGACAAATATGATCTTAAAGAACTTAACCATTATCATAACTAATTATTTCCTTAGTATCATGAAGGATTAAAGTAGATTCACTTCGATGGTCAATCCATGAAATCACTATTTTCTAGATAAATTACAATCACTTGGTCTCGTCTCAACTAATTCATCCAAAAGAGACATTAAACACAATCCTTAATTAAATTCCCTTGGTCTCGGCAAATTTAAAACATGAAATTAATTAATGAACCCTTGGTCTCGGAAGACATCAATTAACCTTCAATTACCAGTTCTAAGTAATTAACTCCCTTGGTCCAGTAAGTCAATAACCAACAGAATATGAAATTAATAAATTGAAACTACCATCAACCCCCTTGGTCCAATAAGTTAATGGAGAGAACCAACCAACTAATCTTGTAATGAGCACAAGTAATTGAATACCAAGAATAATAACCAATTAATCAAAAGATCAAACAACTCTAAAAATCATGAATATCTAAAATAATGTCGAACTACAATAAAACAATTAACACATCATTGTTCAAGAAAAAGAAAACAAAGGAAAGAAATAGATACTCATAGACAAGCCTTCTCCTTCTTCCTTTGAAGATCTTCTTGTACAATCCTTCTTGAACTATTTATCTCGAGAAAATATTGGTGATGCACTTTAAAATAAATCTAAATCTCTACATTGTGCACCTTCCTTTTCTAGGGTAAATTGGCCTTTATTTATAAGCTCACAAAATTCCTAAAAGAGTCCTAAGTAAAGAAGAAGAAACTACCTAAAAATAATCCAAAACAAAAAAGGAGTAATAAAAACTAAAATAAAATCCTAAGTAACTAAATAAGTCCACCGTCTTTGACTTTTGAATTGGAGAATTGGAAATCAAGTTGGATTCAATTTGGACTTTTGTCTTCTTGTGCTGAATTTGCAATTATGTTGTTATGGGATTTGGCTTCAATTGATGTAAAATTGCAATCGCTAAAATTGGCTTCAATTCGAGCCATATGAGAGCCACCAAATTTCTGTTGCCTTTCTTTATTGTCGCAATGGCTCGATTGAGCCATTTTCCTTGTCGTGGCTCAATTGAACCACATACCATCCAAACGCACTGAAAATTGCTGCAATGTAATTTCCCTTTTGTCCTTTTCTCAGTCACTTTTGTTGACCTTTCTTTGCCTGCCTTAGCCCCACCGAATTCACTTCTTTCTTTTGTTTTGTTGCTGCTATCTTCTTCTTGTTGTCGGCTTAATTGATGAAGCAAGCCGAAATTGTTTCTTTGTTTCCAATGCCAATTACCCTGTTTCATTCAATTCTTTTGTTCTTCCAATTGCTTTGCACTTCCCTGTTTTTCCAGTGGAAGACCGGTGCCGGCTATCCTTCTCATGCTGGCGCTGCCTCTATTCTGAAAATCATACAATTAGCTCTAATTTTTCCTTATTTTTGTATAAAATTACATAAAAGCATTTTTATAAGGGACATATCAAATAGGAAGGAATATGACTAGTTATTTCACAAAATGTATTACAAAATGGCCTCAAATAATTAGGAAAAATATGCTTAATTTAGCTCCTATTAATTCCCCCACACTTGAATCTTTACTTGTCCTCAAATAAATACTTAAACAAAGCACTTAAAACAATTTATTTCTTTTCATATTTATCCATAACAAAGCCATAATCTCTTTCTCAACCTTAGACACAAAATTGTCATTTATTCACCTTTTAAAAACCTTTGTAAACTCACACAGTAAATCAAATAATTCCAAGGCCATCAAAGTTAAGTTAAACAAGCTTATATCTAGTACATGAAAATTATTCCACTCCTCAAGCTAAAACATAGATAGCATAAATCATACAAGTCAAGTCATTTAACCAATTTTAGCATTATAAACTCAAATTTACCAAACTCGAGTTAGTGAAATAAGTAAAACACTCCACTCTTTATTTTTTTTTCTCTGACTTTGGGAATTAATAGCATCTAGTGTATGGATTTCTCTTTACACACCGTATTGGCCCTCTTTACAATCATCACTAATCATTTTTTCTCTAACAAATTTTCAACAACTTTTTTTCTCTTTTCTTGCCTTTTTACTTTTGGGATAGCCTCAAGAGAGTGCACCGAATACAATTGTTACTTCTCCCCATATTGACCCCCTTTTCAGCAAAAGGTCTTCAAAGATAAAAACAATAAGGACATTTTTTTCTCAACTCAATTTTTTCATCTCATATTTTTTCACTCTTTTTTCATATATTTTTTAAACTCAATTGTTTTTCTCTCACATTCCTTATTCAAACTCAAAGTTAAGCAAATTTTAAATCCATAATACAAGAATTAATCAACAACTCTTCCCATATTTCATCACATCATCCATATTTAAACTCAAAGAATAAAATAAAACTCAAATACCAAATATACCCAAGGTTAACTTAAATTCTTAAGACTTAGCAAAATTCAACTTAACACACAAGTTTACCTTTTTAATAAAGTCCTACCATACTGAATGACAAATCCATATCCAAAGTTAAAAAGAAAATCATATCTTCATTATAAAGAAATAAAATCAATTTAGCTCCAATTTTTTTTTTCCAACAATTCAAAACAATTCAAACATATATCATTGAAAATCCCTTAAACATCTATAATCGAAGATCCATTGAAAATCATAAAGATGCACTTGAGAAAATGTTAAATCTCTTCCCTACACTTAAATTGGACATTGTCCTCAATGGCCTAAAATAGCACACTAAAGCATAACCAAAGGACCAAGAATGTAAAGAGGAAAAGAAAATAATACTCCCCAAGGCAGATTAGCTCCAAGAAAAATCCAAATTTCAAATTCCAAGGTAACTTAACAACAAGAAAATATCAAGATAATTGATAAAAACTTGGACCAAGAATATCACCAAACCACTCCCCCACACTTAAACTGATCCATGTCCTCATGGGCAAAAAATAAACACAATAAAGCATCTCCAATAGGACCAAAATTGAAAAGGGGTAGAAGGTTTAAGTAATACTCCCCAAGTGTAGATTAGCTCCAAGATATAAGAAGTTCATTCTTCAAGAATTTGGAAGAATTATTCCAGGAAACTTCAATCTACAAATAGAAAGATGAACACACAAGTAAAAGTATAAAGCGTAATTGAAACAAAAATACAAATCAAGGGAAAAGAAAAATATAAAATCAAAGCCTTTAAGTCCCTCTCGAAGTAGAGTCCTCCTTATTTCCAAATTGTCCAATAGCACCACCACATAGACCACCATAAGCTCCAAAGGGTTCACAAAATTCTCTTCTTGTCTCACATTTTGCAATTGGTTCTCTTTCTAGTGAAGACCTTTCCAAATTTTTGATACTCAAGAAAAATAAGAATAATATCCAATGTAAATAGCACAAGTATAATGTCAACCAATCTTCAATCAATAAACAAAGTAGCACAAGGATGCTTAATTGTCCAAGGTCTCCATATATGCAAATTTTCCAGAAAAATATATAGCAAATGCTTAGAAGCAATCACAAGACTTAAAATTCATTATATGCATTCTTCTATCATCAAATAAACTCAACAAATATAGGTCCATGTTTAATAAAATTTTCCTTAAAAACATATATACACAATGTTAAGAAATTTTAGAGGATAAAATCTAGAAATTTGCGCACCACTATATTCCCCAATGTATAAGTTTTTAAAAATTTTTAATCCATGGGGAATAATTAGAAGAAGAAAAATAATGTGAAGAAGAAGAAGGGGAAAAATGAAGATGAAGGGAAGAAATAAAAGTATCATTCTAGGGGAATAGGAAAAAGAAAAGAAGAAAGATAAATAGGAAAAACAAACAAGAAAAATAAAAGAAAAAGAAAACAAGAAGAAAAAGACAAAATAAGAAAAATTTGGGAAGAAAAGGAGAAAAAAAAAAGGGTAAGGGGACGAATGAAAAAAAAACAAAAAATTTTTTATTTATTAATTTTTTTAAGATAGCCTTGTAGACCGGAGCTGGCGCCGGTTGCATTGTGTTCGAGCTCCGTTTTAAATTTTATTTTATTTATTTATTTTTTACTAAAAACAATCCTAATTGAATGCTTGACCTCAATACATTTAAAACAAGAATTCCTAAACTAAACTAAAATTAAAAATTGTAAATAAAGAAACAAATAATAAAATAGTTCGTCTCCAATATCATGTTAGCTAAAGTCCAAACCTGAAAATAAAAAGAGTTAGTATTGACTCAAAATTATAGGTGATAGGTGCTAAATTAGTTATATTTTTCCTAGTTATTTGAGACCATTTTGTGATACATTTTGTGAAATAACTAATCGTATTCCTTCATATTTGATATTTCCCTTATAAAAATGCTTTTCTGTAATTTTATGTAAAAATAAGGAAAAATTAGAGTTAATTGTGTGATTTTCTAGAATAGAGGCGGCGCCAGCCCAGGAAGGACAGCCGGTGCCGGTTAGCTACTGGATGCACAAAGAAAAGTGAGTGAAACATGAGAATGAATTGCAATTGAAATTTGAAAAGAAAAGGGCTTCACGGCTAAGCAAGCCAACGGACAGCAAGGAAAATTCGGACAAAGCCAACAGCAAAAGAGACCAATTGCAACAAAGAAAATTCGGTGGGCCCAGGTGCAACAAGGAAAGGTCAACAATGACAGAAAGCAAAAAGGACAAAAGAAGACAAGTAGAATTGGTGATTTTCGGCTCAATTGAGCCAATGCATGGAAAACAGCTCAATTGAGCCAATGCAATAACAAAAGCAAACAATTTCAGTGGCTTGAAAACGGCTCAATCAAGTCGACACCACAAAGAAAGAATTTCGATAGCAAATCACTTTCGGTGGTTGGACAGCTTTCGACAGCTCAAATTGGAAGGCAATTTCCAATTCCAATTCTGCAAAATTTTGCTTCAGTACAAGATGACAAAAGAAAGACAAAAGCAAAATCAAATTGAAGTCCAATTGATTTCCAATTTCAAAAGTCAAGATGGTGGACCCTTGTTTTATTTAGTTTTATTTAGGTTTTTATTTTAGAATTTTACTAATCCTTTTTGGTTTTTGATTTCTTTAGGTAATTACTTCTTCTTTACTTAGGATTCTTTTAGGAACTTTGTGAGCCTATAAATAAAGGCCAACTTACCCTAGGAAAGGGGGGGTGCAATGTAGAGACTTAGATTTATTTTTTAGTGCATCACCAATATTTTCCGGAAATAAATGGTTCAAGGAGGGTTGTACAAGAAGGTTTTCAAAGGAAGAAGAAGAAGGCTTGTCTATGAGTATCTATTTCTTTTCTTTGTTTTCTTTTTCTTGACAATGATATGTTAATTGTTTTTATTGTAATTTAACGTTGTTTAGATATTCATGATATTTAGAGTTGTTTGATTTTTTGAGTAATTTGTTATTATTCTTAGTATTCAATTACTTGTGCTTATTACGAGATTAGTTGATTGGTTCTATCCATTAACTTGTTGGACCAAAGGAGGGTTGATGGTAGCTTCAATTTGTTAATTTTATATTCTGTTGGCTATTGACATGCTGGACCAAAGGGGGTTGATTGCTTAGAACTAGTAATTGAAGGTTAATTGATGTCTTCCGAGACCAAGGGTTTATTGATTAATTTCATACTTTAAATTTTCCAAGACCAAGGGAATTTAATTAAGGATTGTGTTTAATATGCGTCTTTTGGATGAATTGGTTGTTACGGACCAAGTGATTCTAATTTATCTAGAAGATAGTGATTTCATGGATTGACCATCGAAGTGAATCTATTTTAATCCTTCATGATACCAAGGGAATAATTAGTTATGATAAATGTTGGATACTTCAAGATCATGTTTGTCTAACTAATGGTTCGAGTTACACAAACCTACATCCTTGACATATATTTTTTTAAATTTTATTTTTTAATTATTTTTCACTTTATCGAGTCGGTTAAACAATGAAAGAAAAGGGATTAGTGTCTACTTGTTCCTGGAGGATCGACACTCGTTTGAACCCTATGCTCGGTTAATGATGAGTACGCTTGCTCATATGTGTGATTTGGGTTGAACGTTTTAATTTAAACTTGATTGGAAATGTGCTTAGTTTTAGTATGATTTTTATGCCCAAGTCCGAACACATCAATAGGCATAAAAATCAACAAATTAAGAATACCATTATTACACATTTTTTCACATTAACACTAGGTTGGTAAAATTAAATAACTAAATATACAATAAATACAAAAATACAAAGACGAGTTAATTATTATGAACATGTATCTACTTATTTACATATTTACAACATATAGTGAAATTAAAATACAATTATACAAACAACAAAATAGGGCCCTTACGTATATAAGGAACGTATATACATATTTACATATTTAGTTATAGATATATGAACATATAAACATGGTTAAATCAATGAAATCGCCAAAAACTTGATGTGTTCAGATTTGGGTACAAAAATCATATAAAAACTAACCACATTCTCAATCAAGTTTACATTAAAACGTTACACCCAAATTACACATATGAGTAAGAGTACTCATCATTGACATAGCATAGGGTTCAAACGAGTGTCAATCCTCAAAGAACAAGTATACACTAATCCCCTTTCTTTTATTGTTTAACCGACTCTATAAAGTGAAAAAGAAAATAAAATAAAATAAAATAAAATATATACATGTCAAGGATGGAGAATTATATAACTCAAGCCATTGTTTAGACAAATATGATCTTAAAGAACTTAACCATTATCATAACTAATTATTTCCTTAGTATCATGAAGGATTAAAGTAGATTCACTTCGATGGTCAATCCATGAAATCACTATCTTCTAGATAAATTACAATCACTTGATCTCGTTTCAACTAATTCATCCAAAAGAGACATTAAACACAATCCTTAATTAAATTCCCTTGGTCTCGGCAAATTTAAAACATGAAATTAATCAATGAACCCTTGGTCTCGGAAGACATCAATTAACCTTCAATTACCAGTTCTAAGTAATTAACTCCCTTGGTCCAGTAAGTCAATAACCAACAGAATATGAAATTAATAAATTGAAACTACCATCAACCCCCTTGGTCCAATAAGTTAATGGAGAGAACCAACCAACTAATCTTGTAATGAGCACAAGTAAGTGAATACCAAGAATAATAACCAATTAATCAAAAGATTAAACAACTCTAAAAATCATGAATATCTAAAATAATGTCGAACTACAATAAAAAAATTAACACATCATTGTTCAAGAAAAAGAAAACAAAGGAAAGAAATAGATACTCATAGACAAGCCTTCTCCTTCTTTCTTTGAAGACCTTCTTGTATAATCCTTCTTGAACTATTTATCTCGAGAAAATATTGGTGATGCACTTTAAAATAAATCTAAATCTCTACATTGTGCACCTTCCTTTTCTAGGGTAAATTGGCCTTTATTTATAGGCTCACAAAGTTTCTAAAAGAGTCCTAAGTAAAGAAGAAGAAACTACCTAAAAATAATCCAAAACAAAAAAGGAGTAATAAAAACTAAAATAAAATCCTAAGTAACTAAATAAGTCCACCGTCTTTGACTTTTTGAATTGGAGACTTGGAAATCAAGTTGGATTCAATTTGGACTTTTGTCTTCTTGTGCTGAGTTTGCAATTCTGTTGTTACGGGATTTGGCTTCAATTGATGTAAAATTGCAATCATTGAATTCGGCTTCAATTCAAGCCATATGGAAGCCACTGAATTTCTGTTGCCTTTCTTTGTTGTCGCAGCGGCTCGATTGAGCCACTTTCCTTACCTTGGCTCAATTGAGCCGCATACCATCCAAACCCACCAAAAATTGCTGCAATGCAATTTCCCTTTTGTCCTTTTCTCAACCACCTTTGTTTACCTTTCTTCACCTGCCTTGGCCCCACTAAATTCACTTCTTTCTTTTGTTTTGTTGCTACTGTCTTCTTCTTGTTGTCGGCTTAATTGATGAAGCCAGCTGAAATTGTTTCTTTGTTTCCAATTCCAATTACCATGTTTCATTCAATTCCTTTGTTCTTCCAATTGCTCTGCACTTCCCTATTTTTCCAGTGGAAGACCGGCGCTGGCTGTCATTCTTGAGCTGGTGCCGCCTCTATTCTGAAAATCATACAATTAGCTCTAATTTTTCCTTATTTTTCCATAAAATTACAGAAAAGTATTTTTATAAAGGAAATATCAAATAGGAAGGAATATTACTAGTTATTTCACAAAATGTATCACAAAATGACCTCAAATAACTAAGAAAAATATGACTAATTTAGCCCTATCAGGGAGACTAATTTTTGGTACCCATATCTTCTTTGGTCTATAGAGGTTAGTGATGATTCTTTTAATTCTCTAAATAGTTTTCATTCCTAATCCAATATGTGACATCTAGATTAATTGTGTTCATTTTTACCACAATAAGTACATCATGTGTAATTTGTGTTTGAGAAGTTTACTTTCACAAAATAAGACTTGCATTTTTCTATTTTGTGCATGTTACTATAGCTAAGGCCATTTCTATTTCTAGCCATGCGTTGTACTCTAAGAAGTTTGTTTAAATTTTTTTGCCCATCATTGAATTTTTCAATATATGTAGCGAGATTATCAACTTTTATTTTCATATTATCAAACTCACCAATCATGACTTCAAGAGAAAAGACTTTATCACATAAACATTAGTTCTCCAGTGCAGAACAGTTCAAGAAGGTAGAAATGATTTCTTTTTCAACATTCGAGCAGTAAATAAAGTCAAGTGTAATTTTGTTCTCACTTATCAGATTGTCATTCTCAAGTATAAGTAATCAATTTTTACTTTCATTTCCTTATTCCTTCTTGACAGTCTTTTTAGTTCATGGAACGTATCAATAAGAAGTTCATTTCGATCATCAATATTATCACAAGTGGAATCATGCAATTCAGTTACAAAGTTAGATGGGGAGGAGTTTACCTTATCCTCTACTACCATGAAGCATAGGTTAGCTATTTCATTTCCAGAATCTCTATTTTCCTCAGATTCAAACTCATTTTGATGCTAAGTTCTCATCAGTCCTTTTCATTTCTTTGTTTTCAAATCCTTCATTTTCTTTTTGAGCATTTTGGCTTTTTTCTTTTTAGCTATTGGGTGGTCAGCAATGAAGTGTTCTGTACTCTTGCATTTATAGCATTAAGGTTTGAAAGTTGAAGTTTGTCCCTTCCTTTTTATGAACTTCTTATCTCTTCTAAAGTATCCTTTTCTGAACATTTTTCTGATTTTTTTTGCAATCATAGCCAATTCTTCTGTATCCATTTCAATTCCATTGTCACTATCAGATTGATTGCTATTAGCATTATCATCAATAGCTTTCAGGGCTGTCCCTCTTTTGCTTTTGTCATTGTCATCAAATTCTTGAAACCTTTTGAGTTTCATTTCGTGAGTTAAGAGAGAGCCAATTAGCTCTTCAGTAGGTAAAGTTTTCAAATCCTTTGATTCCTCCACAGCCAGAGCTTTAGGGTGCTAGCTCTTTGGCAAGACATCAAGAATTTTTCTATTCAGTTTACCAAGGGAATAACTTTTCTCATAAGTCTTAATTCCATTTGCAATATTTGTGAATCTAGTGAACATGTCGGTTATGCTCTCATTTGGCTTTATAGTAAATAATTTATAATCATAAATCAAAAGCCTCAACTTCGATTCCTTCACTTGATTTGTCCCCTCATGAGTAACTTCAAGCAATCTCCACATGTCATGGGTTGAATCACATCCACTTACTCTATTATTATATTCGGTAGCATCAAGGGCACAACAAGAATGTTCATAGCTTGAAAGTTCAATGTTAATTTAGCATTGTCTTCAGCATCATATTTGTCACTTTGTTTGGGAACTACTCGTCCTTCAACGCTTTTAGAAGGAACATATGGTCCTTTTTCATCAAATTCTGTAGCTCAAAATTAATTGAGCCTACATAGATCTTCATGCGATTTTTCAGAATGTGTAATTACTTCCAGTGAATAAGGGAGGTTTATTTGTCTAAGATCCCTCGATATAGGGAAGAGAGGAGATATTTGCCATAAGGATCTTTTCTACAAGGCTATTTAGCCAAAGAATGTAGACCAGCGCTCTGATACCAATTGAAAAATTTTAGAGGGAGGGAAAGGGGTGAATAAGGTTTTTGACAAATTTAAACACTTTTTCGAAATATGATTTTCCATAAACTCTTTTTGTTTTAAAGACAGATCGCAATGTACAGGTTATGCGAGGCAGAAATTTGTGCAGCTTTAAAAGAGATATCTCGAATCTTAAGGGTATGAAACAAGTGATATGAAACAAGTGATGTGCAATCAATACAATAGTAAAGATGGGTTGGTGAGAATCATAAAGGTCACTTTGAATAATTGAAAACTTTGTGCAAGGAAGTTCACAAACTTTCAGAAATTAATTCAAAGAAGATGAACAAGAAATTTATAGGGTTTGAACCTCAAAGATCTACATACACTACCTTAAGTTCACATTTAAAGATTTTAAACCAGATCACTATAAAAACTTAATTAGCTCAATGGTGTTTATCTACACCAATTACATAAAAGGATTATCACACTTGATTTTACCCAAAGCACTCAACCAACTACAAATTAAGGCTTACCTCAAATTGGTTTTATACCACAACCTTGATATACAAAGGATTAGATAAATGAGACATATATAGCTCACAATTTTGAGTAGATATGTTGACAGATGAGCACCAACACCTTTTTATCTTTTGAACAATTTGATTTCACTTTTGAAGCACAATGAAAGATGAGAATTTTGTTTTCTAAAGTGTAAGAGTGTCTCTGAGAGAGATAGCACAAAAATCTACTTGAAAATCGAGTTTTGAAAGCTTTTATAGAAGTAAAAGGTAAGACACTAAAGGCTAAAAATGGCTAGTTTCCTGTTGTCAAGTTTTTCAGAGTTTTGGACTTAAAGATCGGACGAGAGTGCATCTAAAAGGTTAGTTCAAAATGACACTTTTCTAGGCAAAAATATTTTGACACTGTTCATAGAATTTTGTGTTAGTGTTGTGCCCTAGAGGCAATCACTTGTACATTGTATATGAAACATTTTATTTTAGTAAAAGGCATTATTTATCTTATAGTTTCTTTTATTTACTTTAAGTAATATAAATGTTCGATAAAGTCCCTAGTACAACACTGTGTGATGAAAATTATGATAGAGATCATAATATGAGATTCCTACTACACTGGATGGTGTTAGTACTTAAATAGTCCCTAGTCATAGTATTAATGAGACAGGACATCATTAATAAGCTAAGACTAGCATGTGTTAGACTTCTTGATTTGATCAGGCGGTGGTTTTCATAACCGTAAGTATTGAGATACTCAAAGTTAACACATGGATGTTTGTTAATGGAGCAAGTTCATTGGATGACCTAGCTTTGAGATAATCACATGGATAACTATTTAGTGCCAGTGATATAATCTCAATATAGCAAATGTGCAAGTATCCTTAGACTTGAGATCTCCAAGGTACTTTGTTTGCTGGGCTTTGTACTTTGATTTCAATCTTCGGAGCTCGATCGAGGGCCGCCTATGGGATGGATATTGGGTACATGGTAAGGGAAACGAAAGTAGTTGAGAGGGTCAATAAAGGATTCACCACTCCTAATAGTAGGGGCGAATATCTCACGGCCACTTGTTGGAATTTCTACTTGAAAGTCCTTGGCCAAGGCAATTGTGTATTGGAAACAATTCCAATTGATACACATATAGAGTAGTGAGTTTCTGGTATAAGTACTATTGTATTTGGGCCAGAATTAATTCTTGAGATAGTTGGCACTAATTCCATACTCCAAACCGGATGAGATATTATATGGTGAAAGGAGTTAATTGCACTGAAGTTTGTTATTGAAGGGTTCATGTCAAGCTACTTGACTTCTTGGACTCTTGGGTGGTCATGATGTGTTGCTAGATACCGCTCATGATCTGAAAATATGGATTTATTAATTGATAAATTAATAAACCAATCCTGATTAGAATTAATAGGATTAATCCTAATTAATTATAGATTATTAATCTAAAAAACGTTTGGATTAATTCATGTTCTCTACCAATTGACTGGAAAAACTAATAGGTCACACACAATAGAGGATTATATACTCAAGGTGTTATTTGATAACATTGTGGGGTTAATTGAGAGAAAGAGAAGTTGTTGTGGACAAATTATAATTAGTTATAATTTGTGGTCTAAGTTGTAATTGTGAGAACTTGATATTTCCAATTACAATTAAGGAATTCTAATAGAATTAGAATTCTCAATTTTAGCAGGGTTTTAGGTATATATGTATGATATAACCGAAAACCCTAGCTGAGGTTGAATACACATGAAATCCCTAGCCAAGACATACGATCTCTTTCTTCTTCTTCTCTATCTCGATTTTGATCTTGAACCCTAGCCGCCATTAATTTTTACTAGCACAGAAATTTTGGTGCTTGAGTATTCCTCTGTGTGGATTACTATTAGAGATAATCACACACTGTGATTATAGCGGTTTGACGTTCAACTCACGTGAAGGATGATCACGAGGATTGCTGGATCTCGCCTCACTTTGAAGAACAAATTTTTGTTCTTCGGACGATCATGCAAAGGTAAAAGCTGTTACCTTTACCCTTATTATGTCTTTTTTTCCACACATAGATGGGTCTTGGGATGGTATCTCATTTTTTTTTCGCTGCGCCGTATAGGATACGACCCTGAGATACCCAACAGTGGTATCAGAGCCATGCTATGTGTGGTCTACGGACATTATTTTGGCATGAAAAACTGTTTTTGTGTTTATCTTTGTTTGCTGTGAAAATCGTTTTACTCGATTCGAAATCGTTTCGATCTTTATGAGTTGGGTCCATAGTATAATGTGACTGTGTTATAGTCACAGAGGATTTCAAAAAGATGCTTTCTTTGGTGCTGAAAAATTTATGTAGAAAAACGTTTTTTTGCAACATGGATGTTACCCTCCGTTTCATCTTAATTTTCCGTTTTGATTTTGTTTAAACTAACAAATTTGTTGTTGTTTATAGCTTCAAAATAGAAAATACAGCTGAGAATTGTTCTCACTAAAAATTTGCAGAAAAAGAAAGCACCAGAAATTGTTTCTGAAATTTTTTGAAAATCGCCGCCATTGTTGCAGAACACAGGCGGCGTCGGCTCCAGCCTCCAAGCCGGCGCCGGTTCCATTCTTTTCGCGATGTCCAAAAATCGTTTTTGAAAACCAGAATAGAGCCGGCGCCGGCTTCCAAACCGGCGCCGGTTCTGCTCTGTTTGGGACTTCCAACTATTTTTTAAAAAAAAAATTCTAGAACGGAATTTTGAAAGGGAAAAACCTCATTTGATGAGAGATGGGACCCGAAAGCATTTTCTCAAAATTAGTTTTGAGACAATCAATTTGTTCTTCAAAATAATGATTTTGAAAATCTAAAATTGATATATTTTCTAAAATGGTGATTTTAGAATTTGTTTTATTTTCCCAAAATAGTGATTTTGGAATAATAAAAGTATATGTTTATTTTGTTTAAGCATTGGCAATGGCATGGTGGATGGTTATGGACTTAAACCAATTATATCTATTCATGCATTTTACAGTTTTGGTTTTTATGAAATAGGGCCTACGTGTCCTGCATTTTCTAGAATTCTTGTATAATTCTCTTCTCATCTAACTCCCCTCGAATGTAACTCGAGGTTTTCTCTCTTTAGGAAATTATGTAATTAGTTTACATATGTTAGATAGGAGTAGAATTATTTTATTCTAGAGATGGCAACCAAAACAAGGCGAGGAGGTAAGACCTTCTACTTAAATCATGCATGAACACATAGGGTTAACTATATTAATTTCTTTTATGGCTTAAAGAAATTAATTTAGGGTAAGGTCTATAACCATACCACGTAATCGCTTTATTACCATGATTATCAATTATGTAATTATTGATTATTATGCATGTCATTCAACAAAATCACTAAAAGGAACAAATCCATCAATTAATATTAAACCTAATTCCTTCCGTTAATATAGTAAGAACGAGAGTCCTTTTTCAAGACCAGGTTGTTGGGCAAACCCAAGCCTACTTGACATTGGGCATGTTCAAGCTATGGAATTAAATTCTTGATTAATGGGTCGGGTTTAACTAAATTCTTTATCTCGGTTAGGCAAACTCAAGCATAAAGAAATTTAGAGGAAAAGTTGGGGTAGCCCAAAAGGCTTTAAGATTAAAAGCTGTTAATCACCTAATGATCCGGTAGTTACATACGATGTAATTGGTATTGGATACCTACCAATGAACTCAAGGGTGGCTTGTTGGGCAAACCCAAGGTTATTCTTGAGGAATTTGGATATCGGTCCACTAAGAAAGCTTCCAACGGGCTTTCCCGAATCAGTAGTGGGGGCTATTAGTTTGAGTAAAATAGTGGAGTAAAAATGCGTTTAATTGAAGTCCTAATTATCTGCATATCATGTGCATATACAAGTAGCTAATGCTCTCTATCTTTACATCTAGGTTACTTACATCACGTCAACGAACTTGAACTTACGTAGCATTTTGGAAACCAATAAGTTAACCGAATCAAACTATCTCGACTGGTATAGAAATTTGAGAATCGTTCTCAAATCGGAAAAGTTGCTCTACGTGCTAGATGCTCCTATTCCACCACCACCAGCCCAAGATGCTCATGCTGATGAGCATGCTGTCCACAAAAGGCACAAGGAGGATAGCGATACAACATTATATATTATGCTAGCATCTATGATTCTTGAGTTGCAAAAACAGCACGAGCATATGGATGCTCAATCGATCATTTTACATCTTCGAGAGCTATTTGATGCCCAAGCTAGAACTGAGAGATATGAGATCTCGAAGCAACTATTTCATTGTAAAATGGTAGAGGGTTCTTCTGTGGCCACTCATGGGCTGAAGATGCTGGGCTTGATAGAGAAGCTTGGATCTCTCGGGTTTACAATGGACCATGACTTAAGTGTTGACTTAATTCTTCAGTCTTTGCCTAATAGTTTCTCACAATTTGTAATTAACTATCAGATGAGTCTACTATCCCTGAGTTGATCAATCTTCTCAAAACTGTGGAGTCCTCCATGAAGTGGGATTCCAATGCGGTTTTAATGGTAGAATCTTCCTCTTGTAAGAAGAAAGTTCAAAAGAAGAAGAAGAAGGTTCCCATGAAGCCCAAAGGTGGTGCGAACAAGAAGGACACAACTACTAAGGGCCCATGCCATCATTGTGGGAAGATGGGCCATTGGAGGCGCAACTGCAAAGCCTACTTGGAGACTATCAAGGACAAGAAGCAGAAGGAGAAGCTTACAAGCACTTCTACTTCTTCTCCAGGTATGTTTATGATTGAGATAAATACTACCTTTAGAAATGAGATATGGGTATTAGATACCGGATGTGGATCTCATTTGTGCAATAACTTGCAGGGACTAAAGAGCAGTAGAAGGTTAGAGAAAGTCGACATGGACCTACGTACTACAAATGGGGCAAAGGTTGCTATACTTGCTGTGGGGACATACGAGCTGAACCTGCTTTCGGGGTTGATTCTAGAACTGGAAAACTGTTATTATGTACCAGTTTTAATGAAAAATATTATCTCAATTGCGTGTTTAGATTTATGTGGATTTCATTTAATATTTAGGAATAAATGTTGTTCTTTTTCATTGAATGATATTCATTATGGTTCAGCAACTTTGGTTAATGGTTTATATGTTCTAGACTTGGACAATCCAATTCTCAATATAAACAATAAGAAACCTAAAATAGATAACTCTAACACCTCTTACTTATGGCATTGTCATTTGGGCCATGTAAACGAAAATCGTATTTCTAAGTTACACAAGCTTGGTGACTTAGGGTTATTTGATTATGAATCATATGGCATATGCGAGTCTTGTTTATTAGGCAAAATGACTAAAACTCAGTTTCCAGGAAAATGAGAACGGGTCAAAGAGTTATTAGAACTCATACATTCTGATGTATGTGGCCCAATGTCAATACAAGCAAGAGGAGGTTATAACTATTTCATAACATTTATCGATGATTTCTCACGATACGGGTATTTGTATTTAATGAAATACAAATTTGAGGCATTTGAAAGGTTCAAAGACTTCAAGAATGAAATAGAGAAACAACTTGGCAAAAGTATTAAGACTCTAAGATCTGATCGAGGAGGAGAATATTTGAGTCAAGAGTTTTCGAGTTATCTTAGAGATAATGGGATATTATCTCAATAGACTCCACCACATACACCTCAACATAATAGTGTATCTGAGAAAAGGAATCGAACTCTTTTAGACATTGTACGGACCATGATGGATTCTACAGACCTACTAAAATCGTTTTGGGGGTATGCACTAGAGACTTTTGTTTATATACTAAACAGAGTTCCGATAAAATCGGTTGATACTACCCCATTTGAGATGTTCTTTGGTAAAAGACCAAGGTTATCTCACTTGCGAGTATGGGGTTGTCCTGCCTTTGTTAAAAGGCCACAGTCAAACAAACTTGATAGTAAGTCTGACAAGTGTTTGTTTGTGGGATATCCAAAAGAATCTTTTGGATATTACTTCTATCAACCCTCCAAAAATAAATTGTTTGTTTCGAAGCATGCCGTCTTCTTAGAGAAGGAGCACATGCTCAAGGGGGACAGTGGGAGTAAGATTGAACTTAGTGAAGTTCATGAAGATCAAACAAACGAGGATCAACCGTCTAACCCCACATCTATTGAGAGAATAGATGAACCTTTTAATACACAAGAACCTCGTAGATCTAGTAGGATACGTATGGCACCTGAGAGATATATATTTCTCATTAGTGACCATAATGACGTATTACTCATAGATGAAGATGAGTCTACTACCTACAAGGATGTTCTGAATAGTTCAAAATCTGACAAATGGCTTGAGGCCATGAAGTCAGAGATGGATTCTATGTATGATAACCAAGTATGGACTTTGGTTGATCCACCAAAAGGAATTAAACCTATTAGGTTCAAGTGGGTTTTCAAGAAGAAAACAGACATGGATGGTAACTTAGTTACCTATAAAGCACGACTAGTGGCGAAGGGTTATCGTCAATAACATGGTATTGACTATGATGAAATCTTCTCGCTAGTAGCCATGTTGAAATCCATCAGGATACTCCTAGCCATTACTGCTCATTATGATTATAAGATTTGGCAAATGGATGTGAAAACAGCTTTTCTAAATGGAAATCTAACTGAGGAAGTGTATATGACACAACCTGAGGGTTTCACGTCCAGTGATGGCACAAATGTGTGTAAGTTGCAAAGGTCTATTTATGGACTTAAGCAATCTTCTAGGAGTTGGAATATCCGTTTTGACGAAACAATCAAAGAGTTTAGTTTCATTCAAAATATGGATGAGCCTTGTGTATACAAGAAGGTTAGTGGGAGTGCAATCACTTGCTTATTGCTTTATGTAGATGACATATTGCTAATAGGAAATGATATACCTGTCTTGCAAACGGTTAAAATTTGGTTGTCCAAACAATTCTCCATGAAAGACCTTAGTGAAGCAGCCTATATTCTTGGAATAAGGATCTATAGAGATAGATCCAAAAGGTTGCTTGGTCTTTCGCAGTCTATATACATAGATAAAGTGCTAAAGAGGTTTAGTTTGGATCAATTCAAAAAGGGATTCTTGCCCATGTCACATGGTGTAAGCCTTTCAAAGTCGATGTCTTCCAAGACATAAGTTGAAAGGGATCATATGAGTAAGATTCCATATGCCTCGGCAATTGGATCTATCATGTATGCTATGATATGTACTAGGCCCGATGTATCTTGTGCTCTCAGTTTGACGAGCAGATACCAATCCGACCCTGGTGAGGGTCATTGGGCGGCTGTAAAGAACATCCTTAAGTACTTACGAAGGACTAAGGATATGTTCTTAGTATATGGAGAAGGTGATTTGAAAATAAACGGGTATACTGATGCCAGTTTTCAATCTGACAAAGATGATTTCAAATCACAATTTGGCTACGTGTTTACGTTGTGCGGAGAGGCAATAAGTTGGAAAAGTTCCAAACAAGAGACAATTGCCGACACTACGACAGAAGCTGAGTACATAGCTACTTCTGAAGCAGCTAAGGAGGCTGTTTGGATCAAAAAGTTCGTGACGGAACTGGGTGTGGTTCCTAGTGTTGTTGTTCTAATAACTTTGTATTGTGACAACAACGGAGCCATTGCACAAGCAAAGGAGACGCGGTTTCACTAACAATCCAAACACGTACTACAGCGCTATCATCTGATCTGGGAGATCATAGATAGGAATGATGTAAAGATAGAGAGAGTTCCCACGGATGAGAACATAGCTGACCCGCTTACGAAAGCACTATCCCAAAAAAAATATGATTGTCATGTTGAGTCATTCGGTATTAGATACATGAATGATTGACTCTAGTGCAAGTGGGAGTTTGTTAGAGTTGTGCCCTAAAAAGGCATTATTTATCTTATAGTTTTTTTTGTTTACTTTAAGTAATATAACTGTTCGATAAAGTCCCTAGTACAACACTGTGTTAAGAAAATTATGATAGAGATCATAATATAAGATTCCTTTTATACTGGATGGTGTTAGTACTTAAATAGTCCCTAGTCATAGTATTAATGAGACAGGACATTATTAATACGTTAAGACTAGCATGTATTAGACTTCCTGATTTGATCAGGCGGTGGTTCTCATAACCATGAGTATTGAGATACTCAAAGTTAACACATGGATGATTGTTAATGGAACAAGTTTATTGGATGACCTAGCTTTGAGATAATCACATGGATAACTATTTAGTGACAATGATATAATCTCAATATAGCAAACGTGCAAGTATTCTTAGACTTGAGATCTCCAAGGTACTTTGTTTGCTGGGCCTTGTACTTTGATTCCAATATCCGAAGCTCGATCGATGGCCGCCTATGGGATAGATATTGGGTACATGGTAAGGTAAACGAAAATAGTTGAGAGGGTCAATAAAGGATTCACCACTCCTAATAGTAGGGGCGAATATCTCACGACCACTTGTAGGAATTACTACTCAAAAGTTCTTGGCCAAGGCAATGCAATTGTGTATTGGTAACAATTCCAATTGATACACATCTAAAGTAGTGGGTTCCTGGTACAAGTACTATTGTATTCGGGCCAAAATTAGTTTTGGAGGGAGTTAGCACTAATTCCGTACTCCAAATCGGATGAGATATTGTATGATGAAAGGAGTTAATTGCACTGAAGTTTGTTATTGATGGGTTCATGTCAAGCTACTTGACTTCCTGGACTCTTGGATGGTCATGATGTGTTGTTAGATACCGCTTATGATATGGAAATATGAGTTTATTAATTGATGAATTAATAAACCAATCCTGATTAGAATTAATAGGATTTATCCTAATTAGTTATGAATTATTAATCTCAAAGACGTTTGGATTAATTCATGTTCTCTACCAATTGACTGAGAAACCTAATAGGTCACACACAATAGAGGATTATATACTCAATGTGTTATTTGATAACATTGTGGGGTTAATTGAGAGAAAGAGAAGTTGTTGTGGACAAATTATAATTAGTTATAATTTGTGGTCTAAGTTTTAATTGTGAGAATTTGATATTTCCAATTACAATTAGGGAATTCTAATAGGATTAGAATTCTCAGTTTTAGTAGGGTTTTAGGTATATATGTATGATATAACCGAAAACCCTAGCTGAGGTTGAATACACACGAAATCCCTAGCCAAGACACACGATCTCTTTCTTCTTCTTCTTCTCTCTCGATTTTGATCTTGAACCCTAGCCGCCATTAATTTTTGCTAGCACAGAAATTTTGGTGTTTGAATATTCATCTGTGTGGATTACTGTTAGAGATAATCACACACTGTAATTATAGCGGTTTGACGTTTAACTTACGTGGAGGTTGATCACGAGGATTGCTGGATCGCGCCTCAACTTGAAGAAGAAATTTTTGTTCTTTGGACGATTACGCAAAGGTAAAAGCTGTTACCTTTACCCTCACTATGTCTTGTTTTCGCACATAGATGGGTCCTGGGATGGTATCTCGTTTTATTTTTTGCAGCGCCGTGTAGGATAAGAGCCTGAGATACCCAATATTTTGGACGAAACTTTTGGATGCAGAGACATCCAAACTATTCAGTCCAAACATTTGGAAGCTTACTCTTTGGAATCATTTTATTTGTGTCCTTCAAGGTAAAAATAAATTAAATCATAAGGCAAAGAGACATAGGAATTTTGTAAGAAATACCTTAACAATGATTCATAGTTTAAAGTTCTTTCACAAGGATTTCTTGATATGCAATCTCTTAAGGTTGTCTAATACTTGATCACCCATTCTTGGATTCCATTGTTCAAGAGTTGCTCAGCAATCTTATTTTCACGCCATAGAAGAACTGACGTCAAACATGTCCTATCACATATAGCTCATACAAGTTAGTCCTCATCAATGTTTGTCATAAGTCAAAACACAGGAGAATGCCCTTATGGCTAACAAAAAGTATTCTATAAATTTGACAAAAGAACACTGGCATAGAATTCTATTAGAGCCCACTAAGCATTACTTAGTGATTGAAATAAGTGTAGTCTTATAACTTTTATTAAAGTTTTAGTGGATTAATTTCCTAGTTTAGAACCCTAGAAACGTAAGTTTGTTGATAGTCAAACTGCGCTAACAATTTGCTATATTTGTTAAACTTCTTATTTATAGTTTGTCAAACTAACACAATTGTAACAGAAAAGTTTAACAAAACCAAAGAAGATTGATAAATCAAATCACACAATTTTTAAAAAACTTTTTGAACTACAAAATCATTTATCATAATCTTACAATCAAGATTTTTGTTTAATATTTCATTCTCGACACGTAATTGTTGATCTATTTAACCTATCCAATAACATATTAGATATCAAATGAGTAGGATTTGCAGCAGTACTGCAACCATGCCAATTTATTATATACTGTTACTATTAGCGATTGAAAATCCTTTTACCATTGCCATACTGATAACTATCGGAATACTTATTGTTTACCAATATTGATTATAAGCAATTTAGTATTAAAATATTAATAATTTTTTATAGAAAATAAATTATATATATAAACACTTTCAATTTAAACTGTACAAATTCAAATAATATATAATCAAATTAGTCTATGCAAATATGGGAAAAATATTTTTCATACTCTTCATTATTTATTTATTTATTATTATTATATATAATTGGTATTAGTTAATATAAGTAAAACTAAACCTTATTGGAAATTCTAATCGTCAGATAATTAGTATATAACTTGATTGAAATCATTAGAAATCACAATGCCAGATGCCATTCCTAAAAATGAGATTTAAGTAATTTAATAAGATTTTTTTTAAGAAAAAGGAAAGGCAACTCATCTATAATTGACATGGACACAGAAATATACTCTGAATCTGAAAAAATACAAATAATGATAGGAGAAGAAAGAAAATGTTACAAAATATAGAAATAGGAGAGAGTAAATGGATCAATGAATTCTTGTAACGAAAGTTAAAGAAGAATGGCATTTTTTTAAAACTTTCTACAGGTCTCCCTTACTTATCATAATAGCAAACAAAAAAAAAAAGAAATATAAATAGACGCCTCTTGTGCTTTTTATCTTGTTAAGTTTGTTTATAAGAAGAGTATGTGTACACACACACACACACACACACACACACACACACACACACACACACACACACACACACACACACACACACACACATACATACATACATACATACATACATACATACATACATACATACATACATACATACATACATACTAGTATGTTGTCTAGCACGAAATCGGATAGTAGTGCTTTCCTTAATTAATCAATTTTTTTTTTCTAATACTACATTTAAAATATTAAATTTATGTAGTTGTTGAAACCAAAAATGTAGCTTGCCAAGCAAGTAAAGCCTCGACTGGATGGACAAGTGAAGATGTGACTGGACAGGCCAGCCAAGACTCTCTTCTGGACAAGGCAGCCAGAGCATGATTGGATGGGCCAATTAGGAGCATCATCTAGATGGGCCAAATAGGCGTGACTGGGCTAAGCAAGCAAACCAGGCTAGACAATCTCCAACAGACCTGAGCAAGACGGAGAAGCAGCTGACCAAGAGTTTGATTCTAGTTAGGGTACTTCCTATCTTTAAAAGAGTTGGTAATTAAAAGGAAAATATATGAATTTCTCTACACGTAATCTCTGGCACTGCAATTAATTATCATAGAGTAAAGGAAAATAGCCACATTCACCATTTTCTCCATTTTCAATCATGAAGGTGTGACTTGGAAACTTGGGGATGAAAGAATTCTACTAATAAAAACTAGAAGATGAATAGAAGAAAAGGAGGACATTAAGAACTCATTTTAATAGCATATTCCGTTTCTTAATTTCTTTTGAAAGCTTGTTTTACTACTTTTTTTTACAACCGTCCTTTAAATTTATGTACTTTTATAGTTTTCAATCAATTCTAGCCAATTTTTTGTTTCAAATTATTGAGTGATTGTATTCTTAGGGTTGTTACTTTAGTTCCCAGTTAATTCTTTCCAATTTAAACCTGATTATTGCATTTACTTTACAAATTGACCTTGCTTGGAGACTTTTTAGAGTGCTTCAAAGAATATTATCACTTGATCTTCAACTTATTGCGCGGGTTTTCCAAAAAAATTATGTAGAAGAAGTAATAAAGAGTGTGGAATACTTAACTGGCCAAGTGTTAACGTCAATTATTCCAATCACAACTAAATTAGTCCTGCCAATCACTGACTTGATGGCCAGACGAAAAACCCTAGATTCAACATGTCTTTTTTAGCATACCTAGTGAGGGCACTAAGTGTAGGTTATGTTGAATGCAATTATGATCTGGTTCCATAATTAGCAAAATGAAAGGATATTTGGGTAAAAATCCTACTCAACTAAAATGTGTACCTCAAACGTAAATGGGAGCTAAGGCCTTTACATCATTTTTTGCCATTTGACAGTAGTTTGGTGAAATATTGGTGAGTTGCTTTAAAGTCCAGTGCAACAAATTGTGATCGTCTTTAAATCAATATTAGAAAATGAGCTGTTTACAGTAATGGAAGAACACCAGCAAGCATCCAGTCCAGTCTATTTAGCCACTCTGCAGGGGTAGGGGGTAAGTCAAATTCCCAGACAACCAGTGCCTCCAACACAACTACAGTATGGTAGGGTAGTAATAGCTTACCCAAATTATTTTGTGTCAGCACAATAGCTACCTCAGGTAGGGAACTCAAACCTAGTGATTGATGCATTGTTATCACCTATGGCCTGTCCCTATATAGATGTCCAGTCACCGCAAATTATGAAATGGAGGCCCAACAACCAATTTATGATAGGGGACATCAACCAACATACTCTGGAGGTCAATATCTGGTGACTGGACCGGGGGGTAATGTAGTAGCAGGATCCTTCATACCAACTGAGATAGTCAGACCGTCCTATAGTAGTATTCTGGCGCATACTATAGTGTCCAAGTAAGGAATCATATAGTGGGAGGCTATGCACAACCAACCACAATTTCTGTGCTAATTCAGCAAAGAATGTAGGCCGGATAGTTCCCACAGGTTGCCTCAACTTCGCAAATATATCAACCAAAGAGCATAGTCCATCTATAAAGTCATAGTTTTCAACAACAAATGGATTTGAATGCAATAGCCAATGTTCTGATGAAACAATTCGGCTTAACAATCATTGGTGTAGAGAAAGTTGCCTATCGGAAGCCTTATCCTGAGTGGATAGACTCAATGCTGACTTTTCCTAAAGACTTCAAAATTTTGGACTTCACTACTTTTTCAGGAGATTCACTGTCTAATGTGGTGATGTAGGTAGGGGTGAATGACATAAATTATATTTTTTCCATTATCATTGACCAGTCATACTGTTACTTAGTATTCTAATCTATTGCCAAACTATGTTCTAAGCTGGTCCGAAATGCAAAGTATTTTTCATAAAAAGTTTTACAGGCCTCAACCATGATGGAAAACGCGAAAACAGGGGAGCATGCTGTAAGTTAAAAAAATTTGCAGAAAAATAAAACGCGAGCCTTAAAGGCTATGCGGAAGCGTGAAGATCATACATTTGCGTTCCTTAACCCTCCTAGGTTGCGTAGGAATAGATTGAATAGCTGGAATCGCCTCGCTTTGCACACTTGAAGGAGCTTCCGGTTGAACACCCGCTAGCCTTCTACTTCGCCTTGTTTGCATTAACGCTTAGCTCTCCAGCTCTCGGGATATTCGTCAGCCTAACCTCTAGTTGGTGAACACTATGGTGAAGAGGAACGATCTCAAAACTCCTTAGTTCTTTCGCTATTGATTAGCAAAGAACAAGAAGAAACCACAGAGGAAGGGAGAGGGAAAAACGTGAGTTCCCAGAGAGAGAGTGACGTGAGTGTGTGAGGCTAGGGAAAGAATTAGGGTTTTTCCTTTTCAAAGAGTTGTTTATATTTAGCCTAAACTAGGTCTCTCAATCTCTGATAAACATATATCTCCGGGATTTCAAAACACCCGGATGTTATCCTGAGAAACAGTTTGGCCTAACCTTAAACTCCTCTTAACCGTTTCTGGAAAAAACCCTAAGGTCCAAGCTATTGGGCCAGAAAAATATTTATTATTTTTCTTGGACCCAAAAGGCCCAAAATAATAAATCTTAATTATTTATTTCCTGGGCTTACATAAGTAACCCAATAAATAATTAATGAGCCCAAATGAACCATAATAATTAATCTTTAATTATTTATTTCTTGGGCCTATATGAATAACCCAATAAATAATTAAACATTATTTATTTCCCCTAGTTTAAGCCCATGTTAATTTCTTAATTATTCATACTGGACCTAGGCTCTGAATAATTAATTAACCAATTAAACTAGATAATTAATTTCTCTCAACTCCTATTTTATTTATTTATTTATTTTAATCCAGTCCAATAATAAATTAGACTTCATGAATAAAATAAAATAAAATAAAATAAAATCCTCTTCAACTGAGACCAATTCCTCAACCTAAAAGTAGTTAGGACTTACGGGCTATCCCGAGGACCAAAAAGACACATCGCCTTGGCTGCTAAAATGACCAAAATACCCCTGCTATATAAATAACTGTATTTTGCATTTTAAATATTTTCTAATATCAGCATAAGGAAATATTGACCCCAAGGACAATGCTACGATAGCAAAGTCTCTGACCTACAGGTAAAATGACTAAAATACCCCTCTACACATCGCCGTACATTTAGAGAGGAAGAAGTGTACTAACACTCCCCTAAATGACATCTACCATCCTTAGGCTTCTAGTCCAATGATCCACGACTTCCTGGAGTGTTTCCGCTTTCCAAGGGAGTTACCCTAAAGCAAACATCCAAGTCATGTTTCCCAGGGCCCTGGATAATTTAGACCATTCGGACAACCACAAGGGGCGATATAGTGCAGAAACTATCTTGTATAAGTCTGTCTTAACTAACTAGTCACACATACCCAACATGCAAGTATATTGGCCCTACGATAGAACCTTAACTACAGCAAATCAAAGTATATGCTTCCAGCTTCGCCAAACTACCAATTCATACTCAAGTCGTAGAGTACTAGTCCACGCTGTAGCGGTAGTAGTCTAGGTTTTTACCATATAGTACTTTGAGAAACCACTACTACAGGTCCTGTTCTACGTATTCGAAATACGCTTATGTCATGAAGTGAGTGGACTACCCACTGGCTAAAGGTAAGCCATTCCCCATTTGGAATTCATAACATAATAACCTAAACATGATGAGGTTCCCAGTCTCATCAATAGGTTAAGAACAAATATTTTTGTGTTAAATAACCCGTGATCCATACCTTACTGTGAAAGACCACCATTCACATGGATCACTTATTTAAATACAATGGGTCTGTTCCAAACAAAAATCGTGCACAAACAAAAAGTAAATTCACAAAAAATTTCTGAAAATAAATTCTTTCATTAAAATATTCGATTTTACATCAGAAACCTAGTCTAAGAGGGTATACAATCCAACAAACCAGACATCTCAGTAGTTGATCTTTTAGCCATCAAATAAAAAGCTGATCAAACTATTACTGATTTTCTAAAAAGGTTTTGGCAGTTGAAGGAAAAGTGCTAGACACTCTAAGTAGAATTAAAATATACACATATTACTGTTGATCGAATGCATTCTCAATTAAGAAATGTCCTAATTCTACATGATTTTTCTGATTTGTCATGGCTGGCCTCACATGTATCTAGAGTTGAGCAGGTCATAAAAAATAAGGAGGCAAGACGAGGGGCAAAGTTCTAGAAGAGGCTAACCATGATTTCGATAATTGACAACATCAACAACCCAATTATTGAAGAAGAAATTATAGCAACCAAGATTATAACTGAGAAGGCTTACAGTTGTCCAACCTTAAAACTGATCAGAAGTAAAGTGTCTATCAAATCAAATGATCAGGAAACATATTCATTTGATATAACTAAGGCCGATGAAATCTTCTATTACCTTCGTAAAGACAGGTAGATCAAACTTATGAGTGGCCAGAGAATCCCGACTGTCGAGAAATTAAAGAGGAAATAGTATTGCAAGTAGCACAATTCCTTTACCCATTCCACTAATAATTATATGGTTTTCAGAAATGCCATTCGAAAGCTATCCAGAAAGAGCATTTCAAATTAACGAATGGTAACAATATCGAAATGCTGATAGATACAAACCTCTTTCTAGCTATTGATCTTAACATAGTGGAAGTAAATAAGGTTGGACCAGATAATTCCATGATAACAGTTAGTGATAGGATAGTTAGTCCCCAAATTTTTGAAGAAACGGTTGTCGATGGACTAATTCATCTTCAAATTGCCAAAGAAACTATTGATGATAGTCCAATCAGAATAGGTTGATGAGGATGAATTGGTAACAAATTTACATAAATTAAGCATAGTTGAAAGAAAGCGAGACAGATTAACCAGGAAGGAGGTGGCTAGATAGGTAGCCGATCAAAATATGATGAATATTGTAGGAGTGAGCCATCTCATCTTAAAAGGGTGTAGATTACAAAAAGAAAGTAGTTAGACCAGTTGGATTTACATTCTGAACAGTTTGTCGTCTGGTTGACCTGCCACTATTGATGAAAAACAGATCTATGATTCAGGCTTTAGAGAGATCAGGTGTGAAACCTCACATGAAGCCAACCTTAGAGTAAGGGAGATGTGATGCATATCATGTCATCATACATAAAATATACCTTTTTGAATGATTTTATATGCCTTAGAATTGTGGTTTATAGGTTAAATGGCTTATTTATGCTTGTTGGGTAGAAAGGGTAAAAATGTAATTTTACTTGAGGTCAAAATAGGAAGATGGCTTGAGGTTTAGATAATAAGAATATTTGAGTGAGAAAATAAGAATAAGAGTTAGTGTGGTTAAGTGGTTAGAGCTTTGTTAATTAATCTCTAAGGTCTTGAGTTCAAATCCCACCACTTAAGTTTTATTCATAATTATCTTAACCATGTTTGAATTTTCGATTTTCTTACATTCCTTAAAGATAGGAATGTTGTCTTAAGGAAGACATGATGGTAATGTCTTGACCATGAGGTCTTGTCCTAAAAAGAATTCTAGAAGAATTCTTGTCCCTTTTAATTTTTGCTAGCCTTGTCATAACATCTTTGAAATTTAAACTATCCTTAATTCATTAATTCATTTTTTCCATAACAATTCTGTGATGAGTCCCCAGCATTGGAATTTGAAAATAGCTCTTGTGGGATAGGGATGGCTAAAAATAAGGATGAGAATTAGGTAGAGATTCCAAGAAAAAGAAAACACCATAGCTATTCCTTCAAACTCCATTTTCATCTTATTCATGTTTTGGTAAAGGAAAATCTGAAAAATTTTCCAGATTTCTTGCAGGGCTGTTTTCAAAGATTTAGCCAACTTTCCTACCCAATTTCTACAAGGAAAATCGACATTTTATGTAAGGTTGAAGGCTGAAAATTCAGTGAATTTTGGACTAGACAAACATCCCAAAACCAGAATTTTGTTTCAGCAATCTAGCCACAGTAAACATGGAATTTAAAGCCACCGTTAGAACATAAGAACAGCTAGAACTTGCTCTGTTTTTCTTCAAGATGAAGGCTGAAAAACCACCATTAAAAGACCTTCAAACACCTTTAAGAACCAGCTACAAAATCGTGCCAAAGAGAGCAGAAAATTCTGCATAAAAAACATCTCAATTCCAAGTATTTTTGTAGCATTAAATTCCAAAAATTTTCCAGTTTGTCTCCTCAAGCCAAAGGCCAAAATTCTTTACTCAAAACCACTGCAATTCTGACCTTGTTCAGCCATGGACTGAATATCTGGGCCTTCACACCAACCTTGGATATTTGGACTGCATGATCATATCTCAAAAAGCTACTAAGATTACTCTATTCAAAACTTATTCAAACTTCAAACTAAATTACAGATTTTTGTTTCATTAAAACACTCCTATAGCTAGTGATCAAACTAGAAAATCCTTGCCATTATAAAACATTTTCGGCCAGCCTTATGTACTGAACAACCCCTCATTCTTTGAATAAAGCCTAGCTAGTTCAGCCATACACTATTGAAGAGCAAACGACTTTCCATGAACAAACTCCATTAACTAATCTTATACCTCAAACAACTCCACCTTTTTCTCCATTTGAATTTCAAAAAAAATCTAAAAATCTTCTATCTCATTCTTGATAGCTGAAACTCCCTTCTACACTAGGCCATTCAGCCATCACAATTCCAGCAACTCTTAAAATCAGTTTTCTCTCAAACTCTCTCAAAAAAACACCATGAATACCAAGAACACACACTATTCATCTTCAAGCTTAAACCAATCCTAAACACCTCCAATCACTCCCAAACACTCTAAGTCATCCATATTCAACTTATAATCTTTATTTCTGGCCTTTATAACACCGAATCACACAAAGTGAAATTTCCAAATGGATCAAAACCAACTTTTTTGTTGAAGGTTCCAAAAAAACCAAAAGGTAAAATAAGAACAACCTTCTTGTTCTTCCTCTTCTACTCAATTTCTAATATTCCTTTCTAGTCTCATTCGTCTCTCTCTCACTCTCTCTTTCTTGGCCGAAATGGTGATGATCAACCATGGCTATTCCCGGACCACTAAAGGCCATCAAGTTCACGAGGATCTTCACTAACCAAGGAAACCTTCGTCAAGCGATCATCCATCAAGTATTTTTCCTTAAATATTCCTTTTAAATTTCTGGAATCATGACTCATAGATGTTGATAGGATGATTGAATAAAGTAGGGGTTGAGTATATGTATATGGGTGAAGGGGATGGAGTAGGACATGAGAGTTGGAATGTATGATTAAACCTTATCGATTTTTCTTTTGAATCAATATATGCTCATCATGATTAAAGAGATTTATGGATGTTTTGATGATGCATGCTAAATATTATGACACCATTGGTGATTAAGCTTTTATATCTTATTTTCCAATAAAGCCATAGATGATGATTATGCCTAGAATGAGATTATTCATGTGTTAGTATATGTTGATTCAAGTGCATGTTCATTGATGGACTAGCATATTATTTATTATATGGGAATATGTTCATAGATCTTCTTTAACAATAGGAAATTATGGTAAAAACTATTTTCTTTGTTAATTCTAAAATTATTTTTATTAGCATTTTTGTTATTAATTTAATTAGGATTATTATTCAATTTAATCTATAAAATTTGAAAACATTAGGAAGGTTTGAAATAGAGTATTAATTAAAATATTGATATTTTATTAGTTAAATAAATAAAATATTTTATTAAAAAAAATAATAAAATATTGGAATATCAAATGACCTTGTAGACTATATTAATTAGTCTTACTAAAACTTTTACCTATATTCATAAATATTATTTATATTAAAATTTATTTATTATTTAATAATTAAAAAATAAGTATAATTAATTTATTATTAATTTTATTGGTTATTTATTGTTTATTAATTAAAAATTAAGTGTAATTTATTATTTATAATAATATTATTTAAATATTACCATTTACTAATATTATTTGGGATTTAGTATTATCCAATATTTAATACTAGTTTATTTATTAGCAATAATACTCATAATTTATTATTTGAAACTATAACTTATTATTATTTATTTTATAACCTCTATTTATTTTAACTTATCAAGGTAGATTTATTTTATAAAATACTTTATCAACTAGTATTAAAGCCTAGGACATTATGGTCATGGTTAGTTGTGGTTGTGACTAGTTGAACTAAGAGTTATTTATTTAAGGCATATATGGTTTGGATATTGTCTTATACTTTGTGTTTACCCCAGGTGGGGTTAGATTGACCTTGGAAGATTTTTGAATCCAAAAAGAGCAAAAGATCAGGTAAATTCTTGCATGGAACCATTTGAAGACTAAAGTTATTGTGGCAAGTCGAACTTATTGTATACAAGTATTTGTACTGTAAAGAAATTATGGACAATTTTTCTTTTTCTTTTAGTCAAGCAAACCATTTAAAACTAAGCAAATAATTTCACACCAAACACTAAACTTTTCCTAAAAACTCAACATTGGCAAGAATTTTAGAAACCATAATTGCTATTTTCAAGTGAATCATTGTATGATCTTTTTCCTCCCAAGTGGGACAAACAACGTTGAGTGCTCAATAATGGTAGACTACTAGGACTAGTCTCTGAAGGGTTAGGGTAAGTCTCTCAGTAGGTGACCACCTCTAAGGGGTGAGTCCTTCCCAAATAGGATGCCAGTCCTGTAGGTCATACCTGTCTGAGTTAGCAAGTTCAGTCAAGTGGACTGTGTGTTTCTGGAGTGGACAACTGGTAAGTTTGGGTGTAGGGATGGAGGAGTATCTCATCCGGTAGGCCGTATACCTACTTTGTAATAGTATGCCCAGCGTGTGGCATCCTGATCGTTACATTGTCATAGTGCACAAAGTGTGGTGCCATGGCTACCTCTTTTGAGTAGTTGTATTTATTGTGCACATGTATGTTTGGAAAGCAAAACACCACTCTTCATTTGTAAAATTTATTTAAGGCTTGCTAGCACTTTCTTTTATAAAATATTTACAACTTGCATACATGAACTGTTTTACTTGAAATACTCAAAGCACACACGGGCTTACTAAGATTTTTATCTCACCACCTTTTATACCATATTTTCAGGTTGATCCTAATGTGAAGGTTATTAGCTAGAGAATTGCTTATGTTTTGAAGACTCGTTGTTATTTTTCCTATGTATTTCTTTTGAGAGACAGTAGCAGACATTTATTTTTAACCCTGTTCATGTATTGCTTGGGTTATAATAAGTTTAATTTTGATTTATTTCTTTTATTTATTTTGTATGTCCTAGTTATAAATACCCCTTATTCTATGGACGGGGCGACATCTTCAGCCTTAATGGGGGCATAAGTAGTAGGGTGTTATATTAGGAGGTAGAAGTTCTAGTAGACAGTCTGTATGTGATTGGCTAAAATTGACTAGAAAAGTGACTTTTAAGGCACATGGAGGGATCTTAACATTGCGTATCTCAGCTCTAAATGTGCAAGATGAAAATTACATAAGTTTAGTGCCTACCATGCTTACTGCAACTCAAAAAAGAAGATTACAAAGGAAGAGGGCTTATTATAGGTATAAACGAAAGGCCATAGAATGTGATAAGCCAGTTAGACTAGAAAGGATGGAGTCTAAAGATTTTGTGAATACAATTGATTGTTTTGCCTTTGAAATTTTGTAGGAATGAGGGTAGGAAGGCATTAGCAGGGGGTGTTTTCATTACTAACCAAGCAGTAGCTAAGTGGATTGACCCAACAAACTAATTAGTCAATACAAAGCGGTTCGACATGCTATTTGCCAAACCGATAGAGGAAATAACCAATTATTTGAAACCTTTATACGTCAAAACTCATGTAAATGATAGACCATTTCTAGAGTATTTGTTGACGGATGAGCTCTTCTCAATATCATGCCTATTTCAACACTCAAGAAGTTAGATAAGTCAGTAGTAGACTTGATGCCGATGAACATCTAGATGCCTGCCTTCACCATCAATACTACTGCAATATTAGGAGTCCTAATTTCAGATATAACAGTCAGTTTAAGGACGAGCTCGATAGCTTTCTTTATCATTGACAGGAAACCTTCATAATCAATCTTGTTGGGCTGGGACTGGATACATGCTAACAAATGTATCTTTTTTAAATTTCATCAATTGTTATTATTTTGGAATGATAGACAAGTTGAAACAATGAAGGTCGATCAGAATCATTTTCAAACAGATGTCAAGATGGTGGAACCTATGTATTACTCCCTAGTTTTAGAGCCAATTAAGGTAGAGATTGTTCAATTTAGCTAGGAGTTCATAGCTTGCAATTTGATTGAGACTAGTTTCTGCTACAAATCATGACCTGCCAGATTGCAGTTTAAGATATATTTGAAAGGATATCCGTTTACACAGACGGATGACGGGAGGATGATAACCCGTCCTTGTTACAACCATAGCTAGAGGGCAGTTTAGGAAAATTACTGCCCAGGAGAGAACCCATCTTCGTTTCTCAAGATTCTCTCATTGATGTGAATTTGGGTGAACCAGACAAATGTCGTATGACTAGAATAAGTGCATTATTGAGTAAGGAACAAAGAACTAAATTGGTTATTGTTATTAAGAACTACAGGGACTGTTTTGCATGGGATTACCATGAGATAATTGGGCTAGATAGAAAGGTCAATGAACATCAGTTGCCTATCAAAGATGGTTACAAACTACACAAGTAGGTCGTCAGGTACTTCAATCTTGAGATCGTGCCTAGGATTAAGGTGGAGATAGAGCAGTTGTTCAATTGTGATTTTATTTGGACTGCCCGGTATACTGAATGGATATCCAATATGGCACATATCATTAAAGAGAATGACCAGTTTTAGGTTTGCATTGCTTTCCGTGATTTGAACTTGGCAACACCTAAAGATGAGTATATCATGATGATAGCTGATATGCTGGTGGATGCAGCAGCTGGCCATCAATTCCTCAGCTTTATAGATGGCTATTCAGGTTACAACTAAAATTTTATAATTGAGGACGATGTTTACAAAATATCCTTCCACTGTCTAAGATCAATTGGACTGTTTGAATGGGCCGTCATGCTTTTCGACTTCATGAATGCTAGAGCAACTTTCTAATATGTAATGAACCTTATATTTCATGACTTGATAGGGAGCTATACAGAAGTCTATATTGATAACTTGGGGGTCAGTTTCACTCAATATTTAGCGAACCTGGAGTAAGCTTTTATCAAAATATAGAAACATAACTTGAAAATGAATCTAGCTCGCTATGCCTTTGGAGTTGTGGCCGGTTAATTTTTGGGATTCCTTGTTCATCATAAAGGGATTGAGGTGGACTCTAACAAGGCAAAAGCAATCATAGAAGCTAGACGTCCAAGGAATAAGAAAGAATTGCAGAGCTTGATTGGAAAAATAAACTCTCTGAGGTACTTTGTGGCTAATTCAGCTGGGAAGATGAGAGCATTTTCATCCTTGCTAAGGTTAAAGTCAACAAACCAGTTTATTTGGGGAAAGGAGTAGCAAGACTCATTCTATCTGATCAAGCAATCTTTAATTAGTCCACAAGTACTAGCACCTCATCAATTAGACCGGTCACTCAAGCTGTACATTTCAACAACCGAAGAATCAATTGGATGCTTGTTGGCACAAAATGACCAACATGAACTTAAGCGAGCTATATACTACCTTAGTCGGTTGCTCAATGACACTGAAACCAGGTATTCTCCAATTGAAAAGTTATGTTTTATTTATATTATAGTTGCACCAAGTTAGAATATTACCTATTGTTAATAGAGGTGCATGTATTGTGTAAAGTAGACATAATCAGGTATCTTCTCAACTAGATTGTAAGACAAGGTAGGCTAATGAAATGGGCCATTGATAGGGGCTAAAATTACCATTCTTTTCCATATTATTTGAGGTTGTTTTGAGATACTTTTGTTATGATAACTAGGCATATTCCTTCTTATTTGATATTTTGCTTGTAGAAAGTATTTTTACAAAATTTGTGTAGATTTGAGTAGATTTCGAGTGAAAAAGTAAAAGGTTCTAGCATGTACCTGGCGCCAAGTCCAGATAATGCACCGGGCGCCATGTCTGCTCTGGAAAAGAGGAAATTGAGGAGAAAAATAGATTATTCCTGGTGTCAGATGGGCCAAATGGACTTGGCACTAGGTCCACTCTGCTTAGAGGCGGTTGTGCATAAATTTGGTATTTTTCAAAGGATTTTGATAGTTTATGAATTCTACTCGAACTAGACTTCTCAAGTAACGAATTTTGGTATCAAGAAGGCTTATAAATACAAGAAAAATACAAGAGAAAGGTGTAATTTGAAGAATCCAAGCTAGCTACTCAATCACCACTCAAATGAGCATTGTTTAAAGGAGGTTTTCAAGGAAAAAAAAAAAAGGCTTGTCTATGAGTTTTATCTTTTATCATTTGTTTACTTTTCTAGAACAATGATGTGCTTAATATTTTAATTGTAATTGGATATTATTTTGGAGATTATGATTTTAAGTTAATTGAAATTTTTGATCAATCTATTGTTATCTTTGTTATTTGATTACTTATTATCATTGGTTATTGATGCGAGTTCTTCTAATTGACTTGAAAAAAATAATGTTAGGAGTTTATTGCATTGATTTCGTATTTGTCAAATCTTAATGGACTTGGGGGACGAAGTTAGAATTATAGGACTAAAGTAATCAAAGATTAGTTGATTTCACCTCGAACAAAGGGTCATTAGCTAATTTAATGTTTATAAGGAATTGAGTTTAATGCATGTTTTAGTTATGTTAGCTTGATTGGAAAATCTAGTAATTTAATCAAAAGATAGTGATTCTATGGATTGAAAAATGAAGTGAAATTTATCCAAGTAGATTCATGACTTGGGAAACGATTGAATTTTACTTTTTATTCCTTCATGATGCCAAGACGACAATTGATTGTGATGAATGCTAATTGATTCACTATTATGTTTTCAAGATAATTGTCTAGTTATATGAAATTGCATCCTTGAGTTATATATATTTTTATCTTTATTTATTTTCCTTTTTATTCTCTTTTTATTTTCTTGGTTAAATAATAAAGATTTGGATAAAGTAAGGTGGGAGACTAAGTTCTCGTGAATTCGATACTTGTTATGCCCTATATTATACGATATGTACACTTGCCTGTTTGTGTGGTTTTAGTAGTTGGAATTTTAATTAAAACTTGATTAATTTTGTAATTTATTGATAATATTTTCTACACTAAAAAACACGCATCAAGTTTTTAGCGCCATTGTCGGGGATGGACACTATCGGAAACACTCGAATCTTACTAATTTACCCTTTGTTGTATTTGTATATGTCACCAATTTTTGTGTCTAGTTAGTTTGTGAATATTTCTAATTTATGTAATTTTTTCTTTATTTTTATATTTGTTTGTTTTAATTTTTATGTTCTATTTGATCTTTATTTTTCTTTGAGTGCGAGATTAACATCATCATGGACAATTATTCATGAACACAATGTCAAAGGAGCTATAATGATGATATGTCGGCAATTTTGCAAGCTCGAATTAATGCTTTTAGTGAGATGTCACTTGAAGTTTCAATCAAATCATTTGTTGCCAACATAAACACATCCATTAGATGGCATGAAGAAGCATCCCAACGAATGAGCTCTACAAGAACACAACTAGCCAAGTTGGTTGATGATGTCATAAAGACCCATACACTTGCACAAAAGAATCCCAAAGGAAATGAGAGAGAATATGAGGAACAATTGCTCAATGTGAAAAGGGAGGTATTCGATTCTCCTCTCTGTGCTAATAATTTTAATCTTTCTTTGTCACATGATTTTTTAGGTTCTTCTCCATCCTTGGAGGGCAAAGGTCCAAATGTTGATGTATGAAATTTAACATGTGTCAAGGAGTTGGATTTATCCAAGATGTATCATAAGAAGTCCTTGGAGGATAGTAGTAATTTATGCCCTTCACCCCACTTTTAGGGAGATAACTTGGTATTTGTACATGCGGTGTAAGGTAAGGATTTCTTAATCCCATCTTTAATAACTTAATTGCGAAGTTTTAAGGAGAATTTTCATTGTGACAAATCTTTTGAAGGGAAAAATGGTGGTTTTAAGTTTGATACATTCTTTAAAGACCATGTGCACTTATATGTTGACAAAAATATTTGTATATCTAAAGGAACATTAAAGACTGAGGTTATTTGTTTTGCTTTATTGAGAAAAATTATTTTCATGAACCCTATATTTTTCAAAAACTTCTCTTATTTCTACTTTCATCATCCTTATTTTTTTCAATGAGTGTTAACATCTTTTACAAAGGAATGATGAGAAAGCATGATGAGTAGAAAGAGTTTGTCTCTTTGTCTTGGGTTTATTTTCTTTAGTCGGTTAAGTGTTTTGTTTTTCCTCTCCCAAAAAAGAAAAATATTTTCCAGTTTAAGTGTGGGGGAGTGAGTTATATCTTTATTTGCTTTCTTAGAATTTTTAGTTTGCTTTTGTTTATTTAGGTGTGTCTTTATTTTGTTATTATTTTCTTTATGATTGTATTTATGTTTTCTTTTGTATGTCAGAATATAGTCCTCTTGGATAAGCTCTTCTCTTTACTCCAAGTTTTAATATTTATTGGAGCATTATTGCACTTGGGCAGTATTGCTTAACTTTCTACCTCTTTTATTATTTTTTGTCCCTTTGGAGATACTTTATTGTGTTAATTTTTTGCCAATGAGGACATTGACCAGTTTAAGTATGGGGAAGTGGTTTAGTAATATTCTTTGTCTAAGTTTTTATCAATTATCTTGAAAATTTTAAAATTTTAAAAATTTGAGAATTTAGAAATTTTGGAGCTAAATTGAACTTATTTGTCGATAATGGAGTTGTGATTTTCTTGTTAACTTTGGATATAGATTTATCATTCATTATGGTTGGATTTCTATTAAAGGTAAACTTGTGTATTAAGTTGTATTTTTCTAAGTCGTGAGAATTTAAGTTAATATTGGTTATATTTGGTATTTGAGTTTGAATATGGATGATATGATGAAGTATGGGAAGAGTTGTTGACTAATTTTTGTATTATGGATTTAAAATTTGCTTAACTTTTAGTTGTGAATAAAGAATGTAAGGAAATAAAAAAAATTGAGTGAAAATAAAAAGATGTGAGTTGCAAAAGTTAGTTAGTTGAAAAAAAATATTTTCATCTGTTGAAAAAAAAAAAGGGAGACCTTTTGCTGCAAAGGGGGCCAATACGGTGAGTGGAAGAGAAGAAATAAAGAAGCATCACACTCTCTTGAGGCTATCCTGAAGGCAAAAAAGTAAGGAAAGAAAGAAGAAAGAAAAAGAAAATTGCTGAAAAAATGATAATGACTATAAGGGGGCTAATACGATGTGTGAAGAGAAATCCAATCACTTAAGGCTATCAATTGCCTAAGTCATTGAGAAAATTTTGAGAGGAAAAAGGGAGTGGAATGTTTTCCTTATTTAATTAACTTAAGTAGTATAAATTTGAGTATATAATTCTTGAATGGGTTAAATGGCTTGACTTGTATGATTTATGTAATTTATGTTTTTGCTTGAGGAGTAGGATAATATTCTTGTACTAGATATAAACTTATTTAACTTAACTTTGATAGCCTTTGAATTATTTGATTAAATACATGAGTTTGAAAGGTTTTAAAAAGGTTATATGAATAGCAAGTTTGTATTTGAGGTTGGAAGAAGATTATTCCTTTATTATGGATGAATTTGCTAAGGAAAAGTTGAAAAGTTATTTTGTCTTAAGCCATTTGCTTAGTGTCTAATTCTTGTTTTGCTTGAGGACAAGTAAAAGT
The DNA here is from genome assembly GCA_026120185.1 of Voacanga thouarsii. Lineage (NCBI taxonomy): Eukaryota > Viridiplantae > Streptophyta > Magnoliopsida > Gentianales > Apocynaceae > Voacanga > Voacanga thouarsii. The sequence continues at coordinate 1,557,531 of JANUWF010001032.1, read as the reverse complement.
TCAAGTATGAGGGTATGTGATCGGGGTTAAAATTACCATTCTTTTCCTAGTTATTTGAGGTTATTTTGAAATACTTTTGTTATGATAATTAGGCATATTCCTTCCTATTTAACATTTTTCTTGTAGAAAGTGTTTTTGACAAATTAGTATAGATTTGAGTTGATTTCAAGCAAAAAAGTGAAAGGTTCCAACATGTACCTGGCACCAGGTCCAGATAGTGTACCAAATGCTAGGTCTGCTCTGAAAAAGAGGATATTGAGGAGAAAAACAGATTGGACCCGGTGCTAGGTGGGCCAAATGGACCAAGCGCCAGGTTCACTCTGCTTAGAGGCTGTTGTGTGCAAATTTGGTATTTTGTAAAGGAATTTGGTATTTTCTGAATTTTGCTCTGACTAGATTGCTCAAGCAACTAATTTTGGTATCAATGAGGCTTATAAATATAATAAAAATATAAGAGAAATGTGTGATTTGAAGGATCCAAGCTAGTTATTCAATCATCACTCAAAAGAGCATTGTTCAAATGAGGTTTTTAAGAGAAAAAGAAGGGCTTGTCTATGAGTTTTATCTTTTATCATTTGTTTACTTTTCTAGAACAATGATGTGCTTAATGTTTTGATTGTAATTAGATATTATTTTAAAGATTATGATTTTGAGTTAATTGTAATTTTTGATCAATCTATTGTTATCTTTGGCATTTGATTATTTATTATCATTGGTAATTGATGCGAGTTCTTCTAATTAACTTAGATAAACGATGTTAGGAGTTTATTGCATTGCTTTCGTATTTGTCAAATCTTAATAGACTTGGCGATGAATTTAGGATTATAGGACTAAAGCAATCAAAGATTAGTTAATTTCACCTCGAACAAAGGGTCATTAACAAATTTCATATTTATAAGGAATTAAGCTTAATGCATGTTTTTGTTACGTTAGCTTGATTGGAAAATCTATTAATTTAATCACAAGATAGTGATTTCATGGATTGGAAAATGAAGTGGAATTTATCTAAGTAGATTCATAACTTAAGAAATGATTGAATTTTACTTTATATTTCTTCATAATGCCAAGACGACAATTGATTGCGATGAATGCTAATTGATTTAATATTATGGTTTCAAGATAATTGTCTACTTATATGAAATTGCATCATTGTGTTATATCTATTTTTATCTTTATTTATTTTTCTTTTTATTCTCTTCTTATTTTCTTGGCTAAACAATAAAAATTTAGGTAAAGTAAGATGGGAGCTTAAGTTCTCGTGAATTCGATACTTGTTATGTCTTATATTATACGATGGGTATACTTGTCTGTATGTGTGGTTTTAATGGTTGGAATTTTAATTAAAACTTGATCAATTGTGTAATTTATTGGTAATATTTTCTACACTAAAAAACACGCATCAACTGTCAAATGTAGTGCATTTGCCGTCAAATACGTCCCACTTTGAGCAGTAAAAGGTTAGGCAGTGACAGATTTCTTAGTTGAACACCCATGTTTGCATATTGAGGATCCAGTCACATTTACACAGTAATATACGAATATCTCGCCTTAGATCCTAACATTTGCAGATTAAAACCTAGCTAGGGGGCAGGGGCTAGCCTAACCATTACCTCTCCAGCTGGCCACAAAGGAAGGTTCTTGTTCGAGCTAGATATTGCTTGCACCAATAATTAAGTAGAGTATAAGGCTCTTATTATCAACCTGGAGCTACTTATTGCAAAAAAGGCCCAAATATTTCAAATCATTTGTGATTCGCAACTAGTGATTAGGCAATTGACTGGAGAATACAAATGTTTGAATCTAAAGCTAATTCCTTTGCAATAAAAGGAGCTTAGTCTGATCAGGCAGGTTACAGATGTTTTGATCATGCACATGCCAAGGGAACACAATAACAAGGCTAATAACTTGGCATAGTACGCTTTTGGAGGAAACTATTTGCCAAGCTAAAAAGAAATCATGTGTGTAGTATTGACCAACTAACCTTCTGAAGACTGTTGGACAGGTTTCATTGCCTACTTGAAAGATCCGTCTGCCAATGCCAGCCAGCAAGCAAAAAATATAGCAATTAATTACTTATTGGTGGATGTTGGCTTGTTCAAAAGGAGTCACGATGACTTGCTACTCAAGTGCCTGAGCGAAGAGGAATCTTTGTGTGCAATGGCTGAGGTACATGAAGGATTGTGTGGGGCTTATCAAGTCAGATCTAAACTTATATGGATAATATATATATATGGCTTTTATTGGCAGAACATTATATCAGATTGCTTCAAGTATTCCAAAAGAGGTACGGTCTACTAGAAACATGGAAGTATGTAAAGTTCCCAACTACACAACTCTATCCAGTCATTACATAGCCTTCACTGGGTAATGGATATCATTAGTAAGATTTACTCACTATTTTGAAAAAGACATGCTTTTATTCTAGTTACTACCTACTACTTCACTAAATGGGTTGAAGCCCAACCAATGTTCAAAGTTGGCCAACATACCGTCATCAAATTCATCCAATACCAAATCATCTATCAGTTTTGAATCCCAAATCTATTACAACCGATCAAGGAACGATGTTTACTAGTGATAAGGAGAACTCTTTTGTTCAATAGTTTAGTATTAAGATAATTCATTCGACACCTTAGCTACTAACCATATTTTGATTGATATGATTAAAAAGAATATCGAAGATCAGCCTAGGAAAAGGCACCAAACATTAAATCAAGTCCCTTGGACTTATTGAAACTAAAAAAAAAAAAAAAACGGTAACTGGCTTTACATCTTTCAAGCTAACCTAGAGTCAGGACATCTCTACCATTAGAAATCTCTGTCCAATCAGTTAGGGTAGCTAAATAACACGGTTTAGAGCCGAATAAATACTTGCAAGCTATGATTATGGAGCTAGACAACCTAAATGACGTTCATTTATTTATCTTTGAGCAGCTAAAAATTGTTAAAGAAAAGATGGCTAGGTCTTATAATCTTAAGATCTGGGAGAAGGTGTTCAAGAAAGGAGACTTGGTGATAGGAATCAAATTAGGCATGAAGGCCATTTTCAAGAAGATGGAAGAAGGACAAAATTATACTTTATGGTGCCGTAGGTAAGAGCAACATTCAAGAGGAATCAAGGGAGTTTTCAAGACAACAAATTCAACAAACTCAGGTCCAAGAAGATTGTGAAGAGATGGATGGAAAAGAAAGGGCCAAAAGACGCACAAAAAAAGCAACAATCTATGTGGAGGATTAAACCAACCTTTAAACAAGGATTGAAGGCCAAAGGAGTATTAAGAAGGGCTGAAGATGACCAACATTTCATTTGGAGGATTAAGGAAATACACAGAAATGGATTGGAGGTCTAATGAGTAAGTTTTGAAGTGCAATAAAATAGGGGAGAAAGCCCAGAGCCTACCCGGTGCTGGTTGAGAGTGAAGGACCCAGTGCTGGCCCTAATCTGAAAAAAACAATAGCTGTCGGGCAGATTACACCCGGCGTTGGGTGTAGTCCTTGGACCCGACGCCGAGTCCATGCAGGCCATGCGTAGTTTTACTGAATTTTCTTGTTTTGTTCTATTTTGTTCCCAAATAAATTCTCACGACTTTTATTATATCTTAACCTATTTTAAGACGTGTAATATAGCCTAAAAACTTGTAGTAAAATCATCTAATTTCTATACTTTATTTACTATTTAGTTAGGGCAACTTGGGGGCCTATAAATACTCCATTATAGCCTCTTTTGTAATAGTTTTCATTCAGAATTCAAATTTCAAAAATAGAATAGAGTATTGAACCCTTGGAGAGAAAAATTCCTTCTTAGTTCTTCTTTTCAAGACCAAGCAAAAGAATTAGACCCACATTTGTTTAGAGTCTCTAAAATCCTTGAGTTAATCCAACTTGTTTCTTCATCTTGAGTAATGGGTAGATTCGTTCTTGTTGGAAAACCTAGAAGGGTGCCTATTTTCTCTATCCCACTTATTCTTGAATTCATTATAGATTCAAGGGTGTTTGGTTATTAAAGTAGTTGGCCAAATCCTATTAGAATTTGAATTGTAGTTGTTAAATAACTTACGGTTATTTTTTTGTGGGCATTTTGGTAGAGGATTGGGTGACCAATTCTTGATTCTTGTTCTTGAGTTTAAATTTCAAATTTTGGTGCTTCCGAGCAAGGTTGTGTTAATTCTTATTAACACAATTTTCTTTGGGCAAAGGTACAACCTTCTTCAAGAGCTTGTTGAATTTTTTCAAATTTTCGTCACTTATTTTTGTGTTATTTTTGAATGCTTAGAACTCAATATTATGTCATAAACTTGATGTTAAATTGATGTTATATGTTGGTATGATGTTTGGGGAATCATTTAGCATGAATGTTTGTGGATTTTGAGATTAAACAAGTGAAAAAATAATGCTGCAATTTCTTTATCCCGTAACTATTTTTCTTGCTATTTTTGAATGCCAAGAACTTCAAATTGTGCTGTGGGCTTGTTGTGAAATTGAGACTACATGTTTGGTTGATGATTAGGAAGTTATTTGAGGTTTAAAATTGTGGAAAATTTGAGGTTTCTTGGGTGTTTTTGCTACAAAATTTTGGACACAGAAAAAATCCCGTAACTCTTTTTGTACTATTTTTGTGAGCTTTAACTATTTTGAGACTTCAATAAGATTCAAAATTTGTCCATGTTATTGCTATGAAATTGCTCTTTCATGTTATATCTATATCTATCATTGAGAATGAGTTTTACTTGTGAATCTTGAGTATTGGAATGGCTATATAGTTAAAAATTTTGAACTACCTTGAGTTGCGAGGTTGCACACCAAGTGTTTGATGTGTGGTTTCATGACTTAGGATTGTGCTTATATGACAACTAAAGCTTTGTTTATTGAATTTCTATAGATTTTCTTGCTTGTTAACTTGATTTTTGTGTAATTAAACTTTCTAATTGCTAGTAGCAAATTTTCTTGTGAATTGTCTAATTTCTTAGAAAACAAATGGGTGCATCTTGGTTTATATCAATTCAACTCTTTAATTTATTGAACCCCTTGTATGATCATTGTTTTGAGTGAGTTGATTGATCATCAAATTGAACTCTTGAGGTTTGTGATAGCATCCTAATATTTAAAAATCCTCATTTGAACTAGTTGCCTACCAAGTGTTTGTTAAGATGCTTAAGTATATTTACAAAGTCTTGTAAGAGTTCTTAACTTACATTTATCACTTCTATTGAACTTAATTGATATACTTCTTATTTTGTTGGGTTAAATATTTAGATTGACACTTCTTGAGATACTTAGGATTTAATTGAACATTGCCAATCTTGAAATCCTATTCTTTAGTGTCCTCATTTATTTGAATCCTTGTGGTGCTTAACTAGCTGTTGTCACTACACATTTTCTTGAGAAATTCTAGAGTTTGTGTGACAATTTATTGTTTGAAATTCTTGATTGATTAAGTCTCATTCTTGTTATCCATTTAGTGATAGCTCATTTCTTCTTAGGAACTTTCTTTTTCTTGAACCCTTGAAATTTAGTTGGCTTTAGCTAGTGGAATTGAATCCTTTGGATTGGGGAGACTTCAGGAAGAATTTAAGAGTGGAATTAAGAGAGTGGAAAAGGCAAGAGGGTGAGCTCATTTTGATAAAATCTAAAAGAGAGTATACATGAGAGAAGAGTGTCATTAAAAGAGTGTATACACGTGAGGGAGTGAAGTGAAAAATTCCTTTTGTGTTTTCTACTTAAATTTTGTGGGTATTTCTCTTGAAAGCAAAGTTCACTATGGCTAGTTAGAATGAAAGTGGAGAATATGATTGTTATGAAGAGCATTGTTCAACTAGAAGTAGTTATGGTAATAATGATGAGTATGATTGGAGATATGAAGAAGATAACTATGAGGGCATGTGGCATTTGGAAGAACATAACAAAGGACTACAAAAATATTCAAGGAGTGGGTTGCAAATGACAAGAAGTGGTATGCTAAAAGAGGGGGAGTATGGGTGCTATATTTGTTCTAGCTATACACACACTTCCTATGAATGTCCAAAAAGATCCAAGCCAAGGGAAATGAGTGCATTACAAAATTCTTCCAAGAGTAGTTTGAGTAGAGAGCAAGGTTATGTTTGTTCTACTTGTTGGGATTATGACTATGACATATGTAATTGTCCAAAAAGGAAAAGTCGAGGAAGTAGGGATGAGTTGTAAAGAAATGAAGTGAGCCCTTGTGAGTATTGTTCCAGCTATGAACACACTTCACCTACTTGTCGTTAGAAGTTCTTTAGTTTGCAATTTAGCCAATTGAACAAAAGATTTGAGATGTGGGAGAAATAATGTGAGGAAAAGAATAGAGAGGAGCAAGAGGTTGAAAACAGTGAACAACATGAGCTACAAGAGTTTGAGAAAGAAGAGAAAATACAAGAAGAAGCTAAAGAAAGAGAATTGCAAAATCAAAGGGGTGAGGAAAAATATAAAGAAGTTGGGAAAACTCCATTAGTACAAGGGAGTGATGACCAACATAGAGATAACAAAAAAGGAGTTGAGCATGATAGTGATGTGGTTGATAAGGAGCAAATATGTACTAAAGATGAAGATCCCAAAAATGCTTCAAGTAACTATGAATTAGGAGAGAGCTCACATCAATAAAAGAAAGAGGGAGAATGTAAGGTTGTGAAAAGTGAAATATCAACACCATTTCCTAGGAAGGCCACAAATCGAAAAAAAGGAGTAGATGGTGAACGGGAAAATGCGGTTGAGCAAAGAAATTCATTAAATAGTGTTGCTAGTGGAGTCTTGGGTACTTATGTTGTTGAGGATATGGATGATTCCCAAAGGGCAAAAATTTTCTACTCAAGACGTAAAATCAATCAAAGTTCATGTAGTATGATAATAGATTGTGCAAGTTGTGCAAAAGTGATAAGTACTATATTGGTGGAAGAGTTAGGTATAGAGACAATAAAGTATCCTAAGCCATACAAGCTTCAATGGGTCAATGATTGTGGTAAGGTGAAGAGAAACAAATAAGCCAAGGTTACATTTAGCATGGGAAAGTATGAAGATGAGGTACTTTGTGATGTAATACCCATGCATGTTGGAGAGTTATTGTTGGAAAGGCCTTAGATATATGATAGAGAGGTGATGCACAATGGGAAAAGAAACACTTATGCCTTAAGCAAAGAGAGAAAGAAGTTTACTTTTTCCATTGCCCCCCAGTGAGGTTACAAAGGATTAAAATTTTTTGAGGGAAAAATAAAGGAAAAGAAGAAAGAAAAAAGAAGAAAAGAAGAGTGTGAGAAGAGAAGGAGGAAGAAAAGAGAGAGAGCTAAATGAGAAGGGGCTGAGATAAAAAAGTTTGAAGTAAAAAGGGAAGAGAGGAGATTAAAAGAGCATAGAGAGAGGCAAACAAAAAGTAATATGATGCACAAGAGAGCCAAACAAAAGGTTGAGAAAAAAAAATGAGTAGAGGTAAACTGAAATTGAGGACTTGGGTTGAGAAGAGAGAAAATAAGGGAGTTATTGAGGACCCAAAGCCAAAAGTTTTGCCTTCACACAAAATATCTTTTTTAAATTGTAATGTAGGTATTAATTTGAAGACGAATTATCTTCAAGAAGGGAAAAATGATAGGAATCAAATTAGGCATGAAGGTCATTTTCAAGAAGGGGGAAGAAGGATAAAATCACATTTTATGGTGACATGGGTAAGAGAAACATTAAAGAGGAATTAATGGAGTTTTCAAGACAATAAATTCAACAAACCTAGGTCCAAAAAGATTGTGAAGAGATGGATAAAAAAGAAAGGGCCAAAAGATGCACAACAAAATCAACAATCTATATAGAGGATCAAGCCAATCTTTAAACAAGGATTGAAGGCTAAAGGAGTATCGAAAAGGGCTCAAGACAACCAACGCTTCATTTGGAGGATCAAGGAAATATAGAGAAATAGAATGAATGTCCAAGGAACAAGTTTTGAAATGCAACAAAATAAGGGAGGAGGCCTAGAGCCTACTCGGTGTCGGTCGAGAGTGAAGGACCCGGTACCGGCCCTAATCTGTAAAATATAATAGCCGTCGAGTAGATTACACCCGACACTGGGTGTAGTCCTTGGACCCAGCACCGGGTCCATGTGGGCTATGTATAGTTTTACTGAATTTTCTTATTTTGTTCGCAAATAAATTTCTGCGATTTTTATTATATCTTAACCTATTTTAAGATGTATAATAGGGCCTAAAAACTTGTATTAATGCCATCTAATTTCTATACTTTGTTTACTAATTAGTTAGGGCAACTTGGGGGCCTATAAATACCCTACTATAGCCTCTTTTGTAATAGTTTTCATTCAGAATTCAAATTTCAAAGAGAGAATTGAGTGTTAAACTCTTGGAGAGGAGAATTCCTTCTTAGTTCTTTTTTTCAAGACCAAGCAAAGGAATTAGACTCACCTTTATTTAGAGTCTCTAAAATCCTTAGGTTAATCCAACTTATTTTTTTTATCTTGGGTAATGAGTAGATTCGTTTTTGCCTAGTGTTCTTGTTGGGAAACCTAGAAGGGTGTCTACTTTCTCCATCCCACTTGTTCTTGAATTCATTGTAGATTCAAGGGTGTTTGGGTATTAAATTAGTTGGCCAATCCTATTAGAATTTCGGTTTTAGTTGTTAAATCACCTATGGTTCTTATTTTGTGGGCATTTTGGTAGAGGATTGGGTGACCAATTTTTTATTCTTGTTCTTGAGTTTAATTTTCAAATTTTGGTGCTCCCGAGCTCGTATCACTTGGTCTAGAAAACTATCAGCTATCTAGTCTAAAAGGCCTCAAGTTCTTCATGTGGTCACCAATGTGGGAAGCCTCGTACTTGATCAAGCAAGTCATAGCAGGGGGAGATTACAGGCTAATGAAACCAAAAGGGCAAGAGTTGGAGAAAAGCATAAATGGTAAATTTTTAAAGCCCTACTACCTTTTCATGTGGGAGAGGATTTAAAATTAAGAAAAGTTGAGAGAATTGTTCTGACTACAAGTCAGCCATTTTTATAGCCATATATATAAAAAAAAGTGTTTAGTGACCATGACTATAGGCCAGTTTGGTTTATAGCCAAATTATTTTTCAAATTTAATAAGTAGAGAGATCACTTGGGGACTGGTTAGGATAGACCATTTGTAAAGGAGGCTTCAAAGAGCCCAGCTACCATTTTCACAAAAAGCAAAGAATTTATTTGTCCTATTCTCTTTGACAAGATAGCATGACAAATAAAGGGACTAGTGTTAATACTTGAAAATGTAGCTAGCCAAGCAAATCCACTCTTGATTGGATAGACAAGTCAAGACGTGACTGGACGGGCTAGCTAAAACTCTCATCTGGACAGCCAGCCAGAGCGTCATTTAGATGGGCCAAATATGTGCGGCTAGGCTAAGTAAGCAAGCCAGGCTAGGCAATCTCCAACAAAATTTCAGGCAAAACGAAAAAGCAGTCGGTCAATAGTTTGACTCCAGTCAAGACATTTTCTATTTTTAAGGAAGTTGGTTATAGAAGTGATAATGCATGAATTTCTCACCAAGTAATCTTCCACATTACCATTGGTGATCATGGAGCAGATGAGAATTGCCACGTTCACAAATTTCTCTATTTTCAATTATGGAGGTATGACTTGGAAACTTGGGGATGAAGGAATTCTACCTATAAAAACTAGAAGATGAATAGAAGAAAATTAAGACATCAAGAAATCATTTCAAAAACATATTTCAATCCTTAATTTCGTTGGAAAACTTATTTTACTGCTTTTTTTTTTATAGTTTCCTTCAAAATTAATGTACTTTTACAGCGTTCAATTAATTCCAGCCCAAATTTTCTTTCAAATTACTAAGTGTTTGTGCTCTCAAAGTTATTACTTTGGTCTCCAGTTCATTATTTCCAATTCACGCCAGATTATTACATTCAATTTGTGAATTGAGCATACTTGGAGGCTTTTTGGAGTGCTCCAAGGAACACTATTGCTTGATCCTCAACTTCTTGCGCAGTTTTTCTAGAAAAATGCATAGAAGAAGTGATAAAGAGTGTGGAATACTTGATCGGCTAAGTGTTAACTTCAGCCAATCTAAGCCAGTCATTGATTTGACGGCCAAATAATGAACTCCATATTCAACAATAGTATTTTACTTTAATAATATATTTAAAATATTCGAAAAAAAATTTATAAAATGGTTGAGATTTGTCTAAGAACATTTCTAAATAAATTTATACAATAGGTAATTTTAATTTTAGCTAAATAAGTGGCTAAATAACTTTTACATACCTTTTTACAATATCAGATAGCATTATATAGATTTGGATTGTCTTCTTCATAGTACCAACAGTCATGGGGAATACAATGATTTTTATTGTGCCTCTACAATTCAAATTCTGGTTCTGATAGAATTTCTTCAATATCTATAGTTTTTCTTTATTATTTTGTGTTTAACAACAGAAAGATGTAGTTTGAAGATTAATGACACTTATAGAAATGCTTGAAATGTATAAAAAAGGTAACTGTAAATTTTGTGTGTTAAATTTCTTGTTTTATAATGTTAAATATTAGCAGTAAAGATTTAGTTGTGTTTACATATGTGTTTCAGGTGGTAATCAGATTTTTTTTTTTTAATGACTCATATTGTTGTGCATTTGCTTACTTATTTGATTAATAGGTGGTTGTTGCTAAGGATTGTCCTTAACATTTGTCAACCAACTAACATGAAGAAAGATACAAATACCCCTGACTAACAAGAATGAACAGTGCACCACAACTCATTTTTCTATTTATGTAAGATACAACATATATTTAGTGATTGTCTTAAATATTTTTTGATAAAATTGAAATTTAAAATTTAAAAATTTAAATTGAAGACTAAAATAATTATAATTTATTTTTATATTATATTTATTATAATTTAATTTATATAGGAAAGTTATAACAATTAGATGAGTATTCAATATATTCAAAATTTAAACTTAAGTAATTTAATTTCATTTAATTTAAAATTCATAATAAGATTTCAATACCTTTTAATTAATTAAGTGATAGCAAAAATTAGTTATTACTTTCACTAAAGTGATTAAGTACTCAATATTATTTTTAAATAAAATTTAATTAATTAATTTTAAATACTTAATTAAATTATCTAACAAGTCCTTAGTTCCCTATAGGCTTCCCCACCCTTGGCACGTAAATCAATTTATTGAGTTAATTTTCTTTGGTATAATGGTTTTTTTATATTTTTTTCATTCTGAAATCTAATCCAAACCCATATGTTTGCTTCTGATTATTAATTGAAACCAAATTCTTTTTGAAAACTGAATTAGGTTTTCCAAAGTGAAAAATTTGCTTGTCGCACATTTTTATCTTGATGATTGAATTACAATGTTGGAGAGAAACATATGTTGGTTTCCTTTGAATTTACATTGTTAAGGATTAGAAAAGGAAAAGGAGAAAAAAGCTGGTTGGGGCCCAAATCTTTGGCTATACCAAAGGAAGTATAGATATTAAGGATGGTAATTTCTTTGCTTAGTTCGACTTAGGTGGAGATGGAGATGAGATTGGAACCAATCCTTGGACTAGTCAAATAGAGATAAGTTAGAGATGGAGATTGTATTAATCCTCGACTTGTCAACATCCATTCCTAATATTTTATTTTCTATATCTATACCAATTTATCTTTTATATATATATATATATATATATATATATATATTATAACAAATTCAAATTATGAATTTGTTGATTTTTTTTAATATTTGTAATTTTCATATGTATTTTAATTTTTAGATCGTATTAAAAATATTTCTCTCATGGCCTGTTGGAACTATCACAGGCTAACCTATGATGGTCTACACGCCTGGGCAAGACATTGTCCACACCCAACTCAAGTGCCCGAGGTGTAACTAGAGTCTTCGGGCTTGTCGTCAAGAAAATCGGAGAGACTGAACGTTCCAAAATGTACTTGGCCACCTTTCTTGGTTAGGTCGAGCATGCCTAAGAACGCTCGTGCTCGTGTCCTGGATGTCTTGGCCAAGTGTGAAGACGCTCGAGCATCCATAGCTGAAGGCCCAAGATGGAGAGTTCGAGACGACAACGAACTACCCAAGAACAAGCCAGCCCGATGACCGCACCTGATGTCCAGCCGAGGTACTCGACACCTACCGAATGTGCAAGAGTCGTACGACAGCTCAGCGTGTCGTGCGCCCAGCTAGTGATGAATCGATGGCTAGCCAGTGACTAGAATTGTCGATCCCTCCGTTTTCTTGTGTAAATATGTAAATAGACTTTTGTTATATTTTTCTAATTTTCCTAAGGCCTTGAAGGCCATGCATATTTTCATATTAGATTCTTTGTACTTAGGATTAGATAAAATCGACAAACTTTTCCCACTTCATCAGAAAAACAGTATCTACTACTCTACCTTAGGAAAAGTTTTCTATGTCTATTATAGGGGATGGAGAAAAATGAGATCGGGTAGAAGCAAATGATGTCGGTTATAAACATTGGTGTTCCTATTCACCAATACTTGTTGTAAATACTTTGTACTCACTTTCAAACTAATGAAATGGCTACTTTCATGTAATTAGATGCCGATTAAGTTTCGTTTAATTACTATTTTTTTTTATCATTTTCATATCGTTCATTGTCGTTTTCAATCGTTTTCATTATAATTCGTTATGAAACCACTCAAGCTTATTTTCAAGTATCCAAACGAGTTTGAAAGAGGCCAGTTTGATGTTGACTCGGGCCTAGTTAAGTCACAGATATCATGGTTAGTTGGTTTGCAGGAAAACAACCCATGATAGCCCCCACTTCCCCAATAATAAGCTAGGAGCAGGGATGATTTTGTTTCATACAAGCTGGGATTGTGATTCTTGCTCCTCCTTAGAAATGAACCGAAGACGAGTCGACATATTAAAGGATGAACTTGTCGTGAGCTGGTTGCCATATGATTAGATCAACATAAATTGGTTGGTCTCCATATTATGTCACTTTCATCATAGGCAAAATTGTTCGGAGAGGGACTACTTGGCATCATTCTAATGCAGTTACCAAGCACCAATGTACCGCTTGAACAAAACAAAGCCTCATTACTTCATGTGAAGGTCTCTTACGTATGCAGAGACATAGAGAAGTGGAAAAAGCACGAGAAACCAATCCCAAGAACATCATATTTGTGAAGAATGATTCAAGAAACACAAGAATATTATCTTTCATTGCCGTCTTTCTAAACAAAAAATTTTCCTTCTTCTATGAATTCTTGTCCGCCAAGTTGCCAATCAAGATTAATTGTTCTATCAAGCCAACGCAACTCAAGTATAGAATTGCCTCTAACATTAATCCACACAAGGAGCACTTAAGAACGCTTGAATTTAGTGCTAGCAAAACTCAAATTCAACTCAGGTTGTATTCAAGAAGAAGATCATGAATTTCAAAGAAAAAAAAAATTCTTGGTGTAATTTTTTGGTCATGTAATTCATTCAAGTCCGCAACATACATATCAATATATATATATATATATATATATATATATGCTTGTGAATAGGAAATGAAACTAATCATTCATGAATCAGAATTCTAAATTTGTAATTAGAATTAGAATTATCCTATTTACAATATGGCCCACGAATTATATAATTTGACCACAAGTGATAGGGGCTAAAATCACTATTATTTTTCTAGTTATTTGAGATTATTTTGAGATACATTTGTTGTAATAACTAGGTATATTCCTTCTTATTTGACATTTTGCTTGTAAAAAGTATTTTTGGTAAATTTGTACAGATTTGAGTAGATTTTGAGTAGAAAATGAACAATTCCAGACTGTACCTGGTGCCAAGCCCAGCCAAGGGACTAGGTGCCGGGTCCATTTTGGTTCAGCAGAGAAATTCAAGCCACTTTCAGGACAAAACCAGAACAAACCTGGTGCCAGGTCTGGCAACTGTCCATTCTGTCTGTAGACCGAAAACAGAGCAAAACTCCAGAGGAAGAATAGTGTGTGCCTGGTGCCAGGTGGGTCGAAGGTACTCGGTGCAAGGTAGTCTCTGGAAGGTAAATATTCTGTGTACGAATTTGAAAATTCTCCAATGATTTTAGTATTTTTCGAATCTTACTTGACCAAAACTTCCTAAGCCACAAATTTAGCATAAAGAGGCCTATAAAAGCACAAGAAAACACAAGAGAAGGAAGATATACATAGAGAGAGAGAGGTGGATTCAAAAGTAAAAATTCTCAAACCACTCATTGAAGGAGGAGTTCACCCAATTAAGAAGGATTGTTCAGGAGAGCTTTTAAGGGTGAAGAAAGAGGCTTGTCTATGAGTACTTTCTTTTATCTTTGTCTTTTTTTCCATAAAGAATGATGTATTCAATGTCTTTATTATAATTTAACACTATCTTGGGATTCACAATTTTGTGCTAATTTAGTTATTTGATCAATTCTTTGTTATCTTTGGTATTTGATTACTTGTTATAATTGGTTATTAATGCAAGTTCTTCTAATTGACTTGGGATGACAATGTTAGGAGTTTCATTGTATTAATTTCATATTTGTCTAATCTTGATGGACTTTAGCGACAAAGTTAAGATTATAGGACTAAGTAATCAAAGATTAGTTGATTTCACCTCGAGAAAATGGTTATTAGCTAATTTCATGCGTATAAGGAATCGGGCTTAATGAATGTATTGGTTATATTAGCTTGATTGACAAATTTGTTAATTTAATCAAAATATAGGATTCCATAGATTGGGAATTGAAGTGGGATTTATTTAAGTAGATTCATGACTTGTGAAATGATTGAACTTTAATTTATATTCCTTCATGATGCCAAGATGATAATTAATTGAGAGAATTGTGAGTTGGTTCATTATTATATTTTCTAGGATAATTGTTTTAATTGCATATTCTTACATTCTTGAGTTGTATATATTTCTTTATTTTTATTTTTATTTTTATTATTTTCTCAATTTATTAGGTCAGTTAAATAATGAATGAAAAGTGATTAATGTGTACTTGTTTCTTTGAGGTTCGATACTCGTTAATTCCCTATATTATACTTGCGATGAGTATATTCGCTCGTATGTGTTTTTTTAGATTAATGTTTTAATTAAAATGTGCCTAATGGCTGGATTTAAATTTGATGATTTTTATACACCTAAAATTTACGCATTATGTTTTTGGCGCCATTGTTGAGGATCAAATCATGAAAGCATGGATTTTGTTGATTTAACCATGTTTATATATTTATATATCCATATGTTTATATGTAAATATGTATATATATTCTTTGTGTAAATCGATGTTCTATCTTGTTGTATGTAACATTGTGTAACTTAATTGACTAGTTTACTTCATGTTGTACTGTAAATACCACAAACTTTGTATTTAGATAGTTTTTGAATGTTTGTGTTTTTCTTTTCTTTAATTTTCTATTATTTATTTTTTCTTTTCTTTGTTTTTTTAAATTTTGTTTGTTTTTATTTTCAATTTTTTTCTTTGAGTGCGAGATTCAAAACATCATCATGGATTCCTGGGCACAATATCAACGAATCTATAATTATGATACGTTGGCAAGGTTGCAAGCTCCTATTGATGTTTTTAGTGAGACGTCAGTTGACGTCTCAATCAACTCCTTTGTTGCCAGCATAAACACATCCATTAGATGGCATAAAGAAGCATCTCAACGAATGAGTTCTACAAGAACACAACTGGTCAAGTTGGTTGAGGATGCCATAAAGGTCCATATGCTTGAACAGGAAAATCCCAAGGAAAAGAGAGAGGATATGAGGAACAATTATCCAATGTGGAAAGAGAGGTATTTAATTCTCCTCTATGTGCTAATAATTCTAATCCCTTTTTATAACATGATTTTTTAGGTTCTTCTCCATTCTTGGAGAACAAGGGTTAAAATGATGATGTGTTAAATTTATCATGTCTCAAGGAGTTGGATCTTTCAACGATACATCATAAGAAGTCCTTGAAGAATGGTGGTAATTTGTACCCTTCACCTCATTCAAAAGAAGGTAACTTAATATTTGTAGATATATTGAAAAGTAATGATTTCTTGATCTCATCTTTGAGAATTCAAATACAAAGTTTAAAGGGAAATTCTAATTGTGAAAATTCTTTTGAAGGGTTAATTAGTGATGCCAATGTTGGTGCATTCTTCAGAGACCATGCACACTTATATGTTGACAAAAATATTTGTCTGTCAAAAAGAATGTTAGAGCATGAGGTTTATAGGTTTCGTCTTGCTAAGAAATATCATTTTCATAAACCTTACCTTTTTCAAAAGCCTCATTTCTTTCCACTTTCATCATGCCTATCTTTGTCAATGAGCATTAATTTCTTTTACAAAAGTTTGATTAGAAAGCATGATGAGTGGAAAGAGCTTATACCTTTGTTTTGTTTTGTAATTTTTAAGTGTTATTTCCCCTAGTAATAAGGAAAATAGTTTCCATCTTAAAGTGTGGGGGAGCGAGTTGTATCTTTATTTGCTTTGTTATGATTCGTATTAGTATTTTTCTTTAGTTTGTTTTCTTTTATTTAGGTGTTTGTATTTTCTTACTATTTTCTTTGTGCTTTTATTTGTGTTTTGTTTTATAGGTAGGAATAAAGTCCTCTTGAGCAAACCCTTCTTTCTATTTCCAGTTTTGATATCTATTGGCACTTTATTGCACTTAGGATGTATTGCTTAAACTTTCTACCCCTTTATCATTTTTTATCCATTTGGAGATGCTTTATTATGTTAAAATTTGGCCAATAAAGACATTATCCAGTTTAAGTGTGGGGGAGTGGTTTAGTAATATTCTTTGTCCAAGTTTTTATCAATGATCTTGGTGTTTTCTTGGGACCAAACAGTTTTGTTGAAAAATTGAAAATCTTAAAATTTTGAAAGTTTGGAGATTTTGGAGCTAAATTGAGGTTATTTGTCTATAATGGAGTTATGATTTTCTTTTTAACTTTGGATATAGATTTGTCATTCATTATGGTCGAATTTTTATTTGAAAAATTAAACTTGTATATTAAGTTATATTTTGCTAAGTCTTGAGAATTTAAATTAACTTTTGTTATATTTGGTATTTGAGTTTTGTTTTATTCAGTTTGAATATGGATGATATAATGAAATATGTGAAGAGTTGTTGATTAATTCTTGTATTATAGAAGTAAAATTTATTTGACTTTGACTTGTGAATAGGGAAATTGAGTGAAAAGGAAAAAAACGTGAGTTGAAAAATTTTTGCTTTCATTTATTGAAAATAAAAGAAAGAGACCTTTTGCTGAAAATGAGGCCAATACAGTGAGTGGAAGAGAAGAAACAAAGAAGCACCACACTCTCTTGAGGCTATCCCGAAGGCAAGAAGGTAAGGAAAGAAAGTTGAAAGAAAAAAAAAATTGCTGAAAAAAAATGATGATGTCTATAAGGGGGCCAATACGGTGTATGAAGAGAAATCCATGCACTTGAGGCTATCAATTCCCTAAGCCATTGAAAAAAAAAAAAAAAAGAGCTGAGTGATTTCCTTATTTTATTAGCTTGAATTTTGTGAATTTGAGTTTATAATACTTGAATTGGTTAAATGGCTTGGCTTGTATGATTTATATTATTTATGTTTTTGTTTAGGGAGTGGGATAGTTTTCTTGTACTAGATATAAGCTTGTTTAACTTAAATTTGATGGCCTTGGGATTGTTTGATTTAATACATAAGTTTTCAAGGTTTTGAAAGGGTTAAATGAATGACAAATTTATGTTTAAGGTTGGAAGAAGGTTATATCTTCATTATGGATGAGTTTTCTAAGGAAAATTTTGCTAAATTGTTTTATCTTGTTCTAAAGGCATAGTGTCTAATTCTTGTTTGCTTAAGGACAAGTAAATGTTCAAGTGTGGGGGTATGTGCTAGAGGCTAAAATAACCATTATTTTTCTAGTTATTTAAGGTTGTTTTGAGATATATTTGTTGTAATAACTAGGCATATTCTTTCTTATTTGACATTTTACTTGTAAAAAGTATTTTTGGTAAATTTGTGCAGATTTGAGTAGATTTCAAGCAGAAAGTGAATAATTCTAGACAGCACCTAGCTCCAGGCCCAGCCAAGGGATTAGGCATCGGGTCCATTCTGGTCCAGCAGAGAAATTCAAGTAGCTTGCAAGACAAAACCAGAACAGACCTGGAGCTAGGTTTGGCAAGTGTACCTGGCGTCGGGCCCATTCTGTCTGCAGACCAAAAATAGAGTAAAACTCCAGAGGAAGAACAGTGTGTACCTGGTTCCAGGTGGGTTGAAGCTACCCAGTGCTAGGTAGGCTCTGGAAGGCAAATATTCTGTGCACGAATTTGAAAATTCTCTAATAATTTTGATATTTTTCGAATCCTATTCGGCCAAGACTTCCTAAACCATGAAATTAGCATCCACAAGGCCTGTAAAAGCACAAGAAAACACAAGAGAAAGGAGATATACATAAAGAGAGGTGGATTCAAAAGTAAAAATTCTCAAATCACTCATTAAATGAGGAGTTCACCCAATTAAGGAGGATTGTTCAAGAGAGTCTTCAAGAGTGAAGAAAGAGGCTTGTCTATAAGTGCTTTCTTTTATTTTTGTCTTCTTTTCCTTAAACAATGATCCATTCAATGTCTTTATTATAATTTAATATTGTTTTGGGATTTATGATTTTGTATTAATTTAGTTATTTGATCAATTCTTTGTCATCTTTGATATTTGATTACTTGTTATCATTGGTTATTGATGTGAGTTTTTCTAATTAACTTAGGACAACGATGTTAGGAGTTTCATTGCATTGATTTTGTATTTTTCTAATCTTGATGGACTTGAGTGACAAAGTTAAGATTATAGGACTAAATAATTAAAGATTAGTTGATTTGACCTCGAGCAAAGGGTTATTAGTTAATTTCATGCTTATAAGGAATCGGGCTTAATGCATGTTTTGGTTATGTTAGCTTGATTGACAAATCAAAATATAGGATTTCATGGATTGAGAAATAAAGTGGGATTTATTTAAGTAGATTCATGACTTGTAAAACGATTGAACTTTACTTTATATTCTTTCATGATGCCAAGATGATAATTAGTTGAGAGAATTGCTAGTTGGTTCATTATCATGTTTTCTAAGATAATTGTCTAAATTACATATTCCTACATCCTTGAATTGTATATATTTCTTTAATTTTCTTTTTTATTATTTTCTCACTTTATTGGGTTGGTTAAAAATGAACGAAAAGTGATTAGTGTGTACTTGTTCTTTTGAGGATCGATACTCGTTAATTTCCTATACTATGCTTGTGATGAGTATACTTACTCATATGTGTATTTTGGAATTAATATTTTAATTAAAACGTGACTAAGGGCTAGATTTAAATTTGATGATTTTTATACATCTAAAATTTACACTTCAACAACAATTTCTTCTTTTTCATTATTAACCCCGTAATGTTATCGAATAACATCTCGAGTACTTTATCCTTTATTATGTATAACCCATTAGATTTTCTAGTCAATTGGTAGCTCATATAAATTAATTCTAATAACCATAGAATTAATAATCCTTAACAATTAGAATTAATTCATTAATTCTAATTGGGATTAAATTTATTAATTCTCTAATTAATAAAATTCATATTTAGTAGATCATGAGCGGTATCTAGCAATACATCATGACTACCTAAAAGTCTAGAAAGTCAAGTGGCTTGACATGAACTTTTTCAATAGTGAAACGTCAGTGCAATAAACTCTTTTCATCATACAATATCTCATTCGATTTTGAGCATATAATTAGTTGCAACTCCTCCAGAATATTAATTAATTCTGGTTCAAATATTCCAGTATTTGTTCCCGGAATCCATTACGCAACATGTGTATCAATTGGAATAATTTTCAACATATGGTCACTTTGACCAAGGACTTCTTGAGTAATAATTCCTACAGGTAGCCATGAGATATTCGCTCCTACTTTTAGGAGTGATGAATCTTTTATTGATCTTCTCAACAACTTTTATTTACTTCATATTGTACCCAATATTCATCGTGTAGGCGGTCTTGTAGGGACTTCAGAGATTTGAATTAAAGTACAATACTTAGCAAACAAAGTACCTTAGAGGTCTCAAGTCTAAGGATACTTGCATATTTGCTATAATGAGATTCTATTACTATCACTAAATAATTATCAATGTGATTATCTCATAGTTAGGTTATCCAATGTACTTATTTAGTTAATAAGCATCCACATGTTAATTTTGAGTATCACAATACTCATGGATGTGGAAAAACCTGCTTGATCAAATCAAGAAGTATGACACGTGCTAATTTTGGCACATTAATAATGTCCTATCTCACTAATACTATGACTAAGAATAATTTAAGCACAAGTACTATATAGTGTAGTAGGACTCTCATATTATGATCTCTATCATAATTTCTTTAATACTATACTATGTGCTTGGGACTTTATCTAATGATTTTTTACACATATACGCAAAATGATTAATTAGACTGAAAGATAAATAACGCTTTTTATTAATAAATGTGTTATATATACAATATACATGTGATTACTTCTAGGTCATTACACTAACACACTCCCACTCGCACTACTGTCAATTATTCATGTATCGAATACCAAATGATTCAATATATCTATGATGTTTCTTCTGGGGTAATACTTTAGTTAGCGGGTCTGCTATGTTTTCATTTGTGGGTACTTTCTCAATCTTTACATCTTTCCTATCTATGATCTTCCGGATTAGATAATAGCATCTTAGTATATGTTTGGATCGCAGGTGAGACTGAGGCTCTTTTACTTGTGCAATGGCTCTATTGCTATCACAATACAAAAATATTAGATCAACAATTCAAGGAACCACTCCTAGTTCTGTCACGAATTTCTTGATCCAAACTACTTCCTTAGTCGCTTTAGAAGCGGCTATGTACTCAACTTCAGTCTTTAAGTCAGTAATAGTATTTTGTTTGAAACTTTTTCAACTTATTATCTTTCCATACAACGTAAATATGTAGCTTGATTGTGATTTGAAAACATCCTTATCGAATTGAAAACTAGCATCTGTATACTTTTTATTTTCAAATCACCTTCTCAATAAACCAAGAATACATCCTTAGTTATTCACAAGTATTTAAGAATATTCTTTACAGCCATCCAATGATCCTTACCAGGGTCAGCTTAGTATCTGCTCGTCGAGTTGAGAATACAAGATACATCAGGCCTAATATATATAATAGCATACATGATGGATCCAACTACTAAAGCATATAGAATCCTACTCATGGGATCCTTTTCAACTTGTGTTGTTGGAGACATCAGCTTTGAAAGGCTTATTCCATGAGACATGGGTAAGAATCCCTTTTTGCATTGATCCCTACATAACCTCTTTAGCACTTTTTCTATGTATGTAGATTGTGAAAAATCGAGCAACCTTTTCGATCTATCTCTATAGATTCTTATTTCAAGAATATAGGTTGTTTCTCCAAGGTCTTTCATAGAGAATTTCTTGAACAACCAAACTTTTACTGATTGAATGATAGGTACATCATTTCCTATTAGTAATATGTCATCGGTATAAAGTAATAGGAAAATGATTGCACTCCCACTAACCTTTTTGTACATACAAGGTTCATTCATATTTTGTATAAAACCAAATTCTTTGATTATTTTATCAAAATGGGCATTCCAACTCCTAGAAGCTTGCTTAAGTCCATAAATGGATCTTTGCAGTTTGCACACTTTTGTGCTATCATTAGATGTAAAACCTTCAAGTTGTGTCATATACACTTTCTCAGTCAGGTTTCCGTTTAGAATGCTATTTTCACATCCATTTGCCAGATGTCATAATAGTAATAGGCGGCAAGTGCTAGGAGTATTCTTATGAATTTCAGCATTGCAACATGATGCGTATTTTTTAGTGTGAAAAATATTATCAATAAAGTCCACAATCAATCAGGCTTAAATTAAAATTCTAATCACTAAAACCATACATACAGGTAAGTATACCCCGTCATATAGTATAGGGAATAGTAAGTATCGAATTCACGAGAACTTAGGTTCCCATCTTATTTTATCTAAATCTTTACTGTTTAGCCAATAAAATAGGAAGAGAATAAAAAGAAAAATAAATAAAGATAAGAATAGATATAACTCAAGGATGCAATTTCATGTAACTAGACAATCATCTTGAAAACATAATATTGAATTATTTAGCATTCATCACAATCAATTGTCATCTTGGCGTCATAAAGGAACTTAAGTAAAATTCAATCATTTCCTAAGTCATTAACTTACTTATGTAGATTTCACCTCTTTCCCAATCCATGGAATCACTATCCCTTAATTAATTTAGTAGATTTCCCAATAAAACCAAAAGATGCATTAAATTCTTCTTTCAATAATTACCTATATACTCTATGTGGCAATAAATATGAAATTAGTTAATAACTCTATGCTATAGGTGAAATCTGTTAGCCCTAAGAACATTCTCCTGTATTTTGACTTATGAAAAACATTGATGAGGACTAACTTGTATGATCTACATATTATAGGACATGTTTGACCTCAATTCTTCCAAGACGTGCAAATAAGATTGCTAAGCAACTCTTGGCAATAGAATCTAAGAATGGGTGATCAAGTAGAAGACCAATCTTAAGAGATTGCATACCAAGAAATCTCTATAGAAGAACTTTAGATTAAGAATCTTGGTTGAGGTATTATTTGTGTAAATTCCTACGTCTTTCTTACCTTATGATTTAATTTATTTCTACTTTGAAGCACACAAATAAACGATTTCAAAGTTTTAAATCTTCAGAATTTTGGATTAAGTAGTTTGAATGACTTTGCATCCAAAAAGCTTCGTCCAAAATCTTATGAATAGTATTAAATCGATTCTGCTTAGAAAAGTGCCATTTTGGACTTATCTTTTAGATGCACCATCGTCTGATTCCTGAGTCTAAAACTCTGGCAAATCTGACAGCATGAAACTAGTCATTTCTTGCTGTTGGAGCTCTACTTTTTGCTTATATAAAAGGTTTCAAAACTTGATTTTAAAACAGATTTTTGTCCTATCTTTTTAAAAAGCACTCTTACTCTCTAGAATACAAAAATCTCATTTTCATATTGTTTCAAAATGAAATCAAATTGATTCAAAAAGGTAAAAGCTGTTTGAGCTCATTTGTTTGCATATCTACTCAAAAGAGTAAGCTATCTTTATTTTATTACTATAATCCTCTTTGTGTATCAAAGTTGTAGTACAAAACCCATTTGGGGTGAACCCTGATTTGTTGGTTGATTGAGAGGTGAAGTGTGGTGATCCTTTTATGTTAATAATGTAGATAGACACCATTGAGTTGAGTGAATGAAATTTGATTGAAAATCATTAAGTGTGAGCATAAGGTAGTAGATGTAGATCATGGTAGATCGAACTACTATAAATCTTGTGTTCTCTCTCTTTGCATTTAAATTTCGGTGAGCTGCAATCTTTCTTGCTCAAAATTCTTTTAATATCTCAAAAAGAAATCTTTATGGTTCTCACCAATCCATTTTCACTCTTGTATCAATTGCATCGTGTGTCTTATCTTTTTCAGATTGTAGTTAATCTTTAAGTCATTTCGAAAGCTTCTCGTTGTATCTGTTGCACTCTCTTCCATCTGAAATACAAAAGAGTTTCTTAAAACAAATTTTTAAAGAACATTTTAAATTTGTCAAAAACCTTATTCACCCCCTAAGGTTTTTCATTTGGTATCAGAGCTTTGGTTTACTCTATTTTCAGTCTAACAATCGTGTAGAAAAGATCTTTATGGCAAACTCTTCTGCTCTCCCTTATGTTGAAAGATCCTTAACAAATCGACCTCATTTGTTCAATGAAAACAATTATACATTGTGAAAAAATAGAATGAAGATTTATATTTGTTAAATCAACTTTGAGTTGTGGAATCTGATTGAGAAGGGTCCATTTGTTCCGTCAAAATTTGTTGATGGCAGAAAAGTTCCTAAACAGAGTGACAAATATGATGTTGATGACAATGCGCAAGTGACATTAAATTTTCAAGCAATGAATATTCTGTGTTGTGCCCTTGATGCCATGAATATAATCAAGTTAGTGGCTGTAATTCAGCCTATGATATATGGAGATTACTTGAAGTTACCCATGAGGGGACAAGTCAAGTGAAGGAGCCTAAGTTGGGACATTTAATTCATGATTATGAATTGTTCATGATGAAGCCAAATGAGAGTATAACTGATATGTTTATTAGATTCACAAATATTGCAAATGGATATAAAGCCTATGGGAAAATCTATTCATTTGGTGAACAAAACAGAAAAATCGTGGATGTTTTGCCTAAGAGCTGGCAACCAAAAGCTTTAGCTATGGAAGAATCCAAATGTTTGAAAACCTTACCGACTAAAGAGCTAATTGTCTTTCTCCTAATGCATAAAATGAAACTCAAGAAGTTTTAAGAATCTAATGATCACGACAAAGGCAAAAGGGGAATAGTGCTGAAAGCTACTAATGAGGACGCTGAAAGTAGCCAATCTGATAGTGATAATGAGACTGAAGTAGATACTGAAGAATTGACCATGATTGCAGAGAAATTTAGAAGAAGAAGTTCGTGAAAAGAAAGAGTTAGACCTCATCATTTAAGCCTCAATGCTATGAATGCAAAAGTACGGAACATTTCATTGCTGACTACCCAATAGCCAAAGAAAAAGAAGGCAGAATGCTCAAAAAGAAGAAGAAGGATCTGAAAGTAAAGAATGGAAAAGGACAAATAAGAACTTGGGACCAAAATGAGTCTGAATATAAGGAAAATGGAGATTCTGAAAATGAAACTGCCAACATATGCTTCATGGCAATGGAAAATGAGGTAAGTTCCATTATCACTAATTCCATATCTGATTTACATAATTCTGATAATGAAAAGCATGATGATCCTAATGAATTGCTATTTGACATGTTTCATGAACTGAAAAATTTGTCTAGAAGAAATAAAGAAATAAAGATAAAAATTGATTGCTTGTTAGAAGAGAATGCAAAGCTATTAAATGAGAACAAAGTCTCTCTTAAGTCACAAATGTGTGCAAATATTGAAAAGGATGTTATCATTACTTCCTTACATCTTATGCCTTTAGAAAATAAATACTTATGTGATAAAATTCATTCTCTTGAGATTATGGTTAGCAACTTTGATGATATGAAAAATAGAGTTGCTGATCTCACTACATGCATTGAAAAGTTTACAAATGGCAAAAATAATTTGGAAAAATTGCTTGGTGCACAACACATAGCTGGAAATCGAAATGGTCTAGGTTATAGGCATGAGATCAAAGCTAAGAATTACAAATCTCACATTGTAAAAGCTGCCTTATCACATATAACACGGAACTGTTACCCATCTGTGAAAAATCTGTACAAAAAGCCTTTAGGTGTCATGTTAAGAAGAAAGTGAAATCCAGTGCAAGAACAGTTTGGAAAATTAGAAGAATCATTACTAACCTCCGTGGACCCAAGAAGATATAGGTACCAAAAATCACTCTCCCTTCTCATGTATAAGTACATTCATTGGAGAAAATGCTTCACAAAGTGGTACTTGGATAGTGGATGTTCAAGACACATGACCAGAAATGTCGCTCTATTAGAAGATGTGCAAGCAACAAATGATGGATTTGTTACCTTTGAAGACAAAAAGAAAGAAAAAATTCTTGGCATAGGTAATATTGGTAAAGGATCTTCAACCATTACCAAATAAGTGTTATTAATTGATGAGCTGAAATACAACTTGATTAGCATTAGTCAATTATATGACAATGGTTGCAAAGTCATTTTTGAAAAAGATTCTTGCTCTATTATAGACAGCTCAAATAATGAAACAATCATTGTTGCTAACCGTGTTGGGAATGTTTATGTATTCTATCTTGATGATCTTATAGCTCATGATATTAGATATCTTTTCGTGCATGACAATGATAGTTATCTTTGGTATAGAAGACTAGGCCATGTTTCATTTGATTTGCTAAACAAATTATCCGCAAAAGAGCTTGTTAGGGGACTGCCCAAAATGAAGTTTGATAAAAGTAAAATATGTGATGCATGCCAATTTGAAAAATAAATCAAAACCTCTTTCAAACCCAAGAAAATGATTTCTACCTCAAAACCTCTTGAATTAATACATATAGATTTGTTTGGACTAATGAGGACTACTTGCCTTGATGGTAAGAGGTATGTTTATGTTTTAGTAAATGACTTCTCAAGATTTACTTGGACTTTGTTTTCTTGGACAAAAAAATGAAGCTTTTTCTGAATTCTCAAAATTATTCAAATGCATTCAAAACTCTATTGGATGCAACCTGATTTTTATTAGAAGTGACAATGGTAGAAAATTTTGTAACAGTGAGTTTATATACTTTTGTGATAAAAATGGAGTTTTTCACAAATTTTCAGCTGCTAAAACCCTTAACAGAACGACGTTGTTGAGAGGAAAAATAGAACCTTGCAAGAAATGACTAGATCTATGATTTGTGAAATGTCTCTTCCAAAATACTCTTGGATTGAAATTGTAAATACATCGTGATATATTGTAAGCCGAGTGATGTTGAGACATTTTTTAAGAAAAACACCCTTTGAGCTTATATTTGATAAAACTCCATCAATTTCCTATTTTAAAGTATTTGAATGTAAATGTTTTGTCCTTAATACCCGAGACAATCTTGAAAATTTTGATAGCAAATATGATGAGGCTATATTCATTGGATACTCTTCCAACAAAAAGACATATAGAGTGTACAATAAGAGAAATCTATATGTGGAAGAATCTGTATATGTTGTCTTTGATAAATCTAACATTTATGTGTCAAGAAAAGATGATGATGATGATGTAGGAAGTGTAAAAGAATGAGGGAAAGAATAGCATAAAACACCACCGCTGGACGTTCATGCAAAAGAAAAGGAATTTAAAGAATAACAAGCCGAACAAAGCAAGCAAGAAACTAAGAGCTCATGGATCAAGGATTACCAAGAGATTGGAAGTACAAAGCCAGTCATCCAAAAGAACAAATCATTAGTGATCCTAATTGTGGAGTTAAAACTAGACAATATTTTAGAGACAATTTTGCTCTACTCTCTAGTATATAACCTAATTGTATTGATGTGGCATTGCATGATGATTTTTGGATAATAGTTATGCAAGAAGTGCTAAACCAATTTAAGAGAAATCAAGTTTGGAAACTCGTCCTTAGACCACTTGATTATTTGGTTAGTGGTACCAAGTAGGTTTTTAGAAACAAACTTGATGAAAATGGAATGGTGATTTGAAATAAAGCTAGACTTGTTGCCCAAAGATTCAATCAAGAAGAAGGCATTGATTATGATGAAACATTTACTTCCATTGCTAGATTAGAGTCCATAAGAATGCTTCTTGCCTTTGCATCTTTTAAAAATTTCATGCTTTATCAAATGGATATTAAAAGTGCCTTTTTGAATGGTTTTATTAAAAATGAGGTATAGATAGAACAACCTCCGGGCTTTATTCATGGGCATTTTTCAAATCACGTTTTTAAACTCTTAAAAGCTCTTTATGGTTTAAAACAATCCCCACGAGCTTGGTATGAAAGGCTTGGTGGATTTTTGCTCTCAAAAGGTTTTTCAACAGGCGTGATCAATACTACACTGTTTATTAAGTCAGAAAATTCTGATGATCTTCTTATTGTTCAAATTTATATAGATAATATCATTTTTAGTGCTACTAATGACTTATTATGCAAGATGTTTGCTAAGATTATGTGGCAAGAATTCGAGATGAGCATGATAGGAGAACTCAACTTCTTCCTTAGGCTACAAATCAAGCAAACCAAGGATGGAATTTTCCTAAATCATGCTAAGTACGCTAAGAAACTACTCAAAATGTTTGGTATGAATGAAGCCAAAGAAATTAGTACACCTATGAGCACTTCTCTAAAGCTTGACAATGATGAAAAGGGTAAGAATGTAGATAAAACAAAATACAGAGGTATGGTTGGAAGTTTACTATATCTTACTACTAGCCGGCCAAACATTATGTTTTCAGTTCGTCTTTGTGCTAGATTTCAATCGTGCCCAAATAAATCTCACTTATGTGCTGTAAAACGCATCCTTAGATATTTGATTGGAACATATTATTGTAGTTTATGGTATTCTTGTACTAATAGATTTGATCTTATATGATATACCGATGCAGACTATGTAGGTTGTAAAGTTGAACGAAAAAGTATTAGCGGGCACTGCCAATTTCTCGGGCATTCTCTAGTGTCATGACATAGCAAAAAGTAGGCATGTGTATCCTTATCCACAACTGAGGTTGAATACGTTGTAGCAAGGAGCTGTTGTGCACAAATTTTGTGGATGAAAAATACACTGCTTGATTTTAGTCTCAAATTTGATTGCACACCTACTCTATGTGATAATACAAGTGCAATCAATTTAACGAAAAATCCTATTCAACATTCTAGAACCAAGCATATTCAGATTAAGCATCATTTCATTAGGGATCATGTGCTCAAAGGAGATGTATGTGTTGAATATATCTCAACTGATGAACAGCTTGCGGATATTTTCACAAAACCTCTGGCCGAAGAAAGATTTAATCATCGAAGAAGAGGTTTAGGAATTACCAAGATCATGTAACTGGCATTCATTTTGCCAAAGATTTGTTTCTATTTTTGCAGAACCATTGAAGACACAACTTTTGGACAAAGCTTTTGGATGCACTATTTGAAAAACATGACTCCAAAATCACCTTAGTTGAATCGTTTTTATTCCACCTTTTGGAAAAATGATTTTGGACTTAGTTTAAGTCCAAAATATCGGTAGCTCTCAATTTATGAAAAGCTAAATATTTTTGTTATCAGTAAAAGAAAACGTGAGCCCGGAAATAACTTTTCAAAATTTTCAAATGTTTGTGCTTTTTTCAATACCCCTGATAAATCTCTGGTGTAAAGCACTTGATTATACATATCCTATCTAGAACCTAGGAAATCTCAAATGAAAAGGCTTTCACTCTCACTCTCTTAAAATCAGAAATTGACATTGCTCTTTGTCACTCTAAACTTTATCTTCTCAAAAAACAAAACCAAAGATCCTTCATCTTCTCCTCATTTCTACTATGACGAAAACAACAAAATTTGTCAAATGAACCACAAAAAGAACCAAGATGGGGAAAGCAACGGCTAAGATAAAAGTTGCTACATCGTTGGACACCAAGTAGAAAGAAAGGAAAATCGTTGAGGAAGCCTTACGATCCAACTCATCTACAGAGCATACTGCACAAAAAAGTTCTGAGACACAGGTACCCCGCTTTCTTGATAAAAAATGTGAAACTAATTTCAATGATTGGCAATTTAAGAATAGAATTATGATTTTAGGATATTGGATTGAGGCTGGAGGTTTCTTAAATTTTTCTGATATTCTGAATATGCTTGAGAATTTGGGTTAGGAAGAGTTACTGGCAGTTGATGAGAAGTTGTACATCCCATTGGTTTGGGAGTTCTATGCTAATTTGAAAAACGGGCGACTTGAGGAGACTGGAGGAGAGTTCATAGTGCAATGGTATAGTACCAGAGTAGGATGTGTAAACGTTGAATATGATCACAGATTGTTGAATCGAATTTTTGGTATGAGAGATGGAGGTATTCAGTTCTTCGAGATGAACAAATTTTTTGAAGGGATGGATATTTTTTATTTGGGCAGATTTGAGAAATGATTCTCTAAAGGGGAGAGTTTCAAAAACACGGGTGATAGAAACACGAAATGGCTGAATGGTCCTGGAAGAGTCTTACACTATATGGTGTCGACCATGGTTGCCCCGAGCTTTGGGCATAAAACTTTAGTAAGTATTATGCAAATGATACTAATGCTAGCTCTTTCTAAGGGACGACAGATCAGTTTTGGATTTTTGGCAATCAAATTGATGTTGCAGTTAAGAAAAACTTCATATAAGGCACTTCCATATGGTTATGTTTTGACCAAAGTATTTAGATATTTCAATGTAGATTTAGATAAGTTTGGACTTGGGCAGATGAAGACAAGTATGTATAACATGGAGTCATTCGAAAGAATATGTTTTATTCTAGTAAATCAGAAATGGGTTTTGCTCAGAATCTATTGGATGAAGAGAAAGAAAAGGTGAAAAATCAAGGAGGAAGGAAAAAGAACTACTCAATCTGTAGGAACTAAACGTTAATCTGAAATAGAAACTCAATTTGAGTTTTCTAGCAAAGGTAAATAGAGAACTCGAGACACAAGCATCAATCAGAGCATTTTGGAAGCAATCAATCTATTGGCTGTTAAGGTGGACAGCCTCAGTTCAAAATTTTGGGCTCTTAGGAATAGGCTAATTGCAGTAGAAGAGAAGGATTAAAAGGATGAAACAATACCTATTTTATCAGCACCATCCCCAAAAAAGGTAACTAAAGAACAACCTGTCACTGAGGCCGAAGAAGAAGCTGTGAAAGAATAGTAGGATGAGAAAATGACAGCCCCTAA
Source organism: Voacanga thouarsii (assembly GCA_026120185.1). Taxonomy (NCBI): domain Eukaryota; kingdom Viridiplantae; phylum Streptophyta; class Magnoliopsida; order Gentianales; family Apocynaceae; genus Voacanga; species Voacanga thouarsii. Next base: position 1,527,032 of record JANUWF010001032.1, on the reverse strand, counting down.
ACAAGGAAGGTAGATATCCCCATATTAGGAAGAATCAGCACCCCCTGCCCTTACGGAAATCCCTGTCTCATTTGGGAAAAGATAGAGGCATGTGGTAGTTAAAAGGAAGTCCAGTAGGCTTGCTGGGTAGTATTCCAAAAAAAGTGCCGGGTCCAAGATCAAGACTGTTCATATTTCATAAGTGATTGTTCTGGTGGATTGATTCCTCGGCTCCCTCTGCCAGAAACTCTTTACTGCTTTTCCATTGATAATTTTTTATTCTGCTGCAGTATTTGAACATTTTACCTTATGCTTTTTAGCTACTTTTTTCGCTTAATATATAACTGCTTAATATATAAATTTCTCTACTTTCTAGCCCCGATATTTACTAGTCATTCTTCTTATTCAACATTTCGATTGATGACAAAAGGGGGAGAAAAATGGCAGTTGGGATTATGATTGTGCACTGATTATGCTATATTGTGATATACTGTTGGACTTATGCATTACTTGTTGGGTATCTCAGGCTTGTATCCTATACGACGCAGCAGAAAATAAAACGAGATACCATCCCAGGACCTGCCTATGTGTGGAAAACAAGACATAAAGATAATAAAGGTCGCAGCTTTTTACCTTTGTTTGATCGTCCGAAGAATAAAAATTTATTCTTCAAGTTGAGGTGCGATCCATTAATCCTCTTGATCCAACTTCACGAGAGTGGAATGTCTAACTACTATAATCACAATGTGTGATTATCTCTAATAGTAATCCACACAGACGAATACTCAAGCACCAAAATTTTCTATGCTAGCAGAAAAAGTGGTGGCTAGGGCTGTTTCACGTTTTTAGCAAAATAAGAAAGAGAGAGAAGAATGTTGGTTGTTGTTTTTGTGTATTAATAATCTAGCTAGGGTTTCGTGTATCTTATTTATATGTTACATGAAAATTGTGAAACCCCACCAAAAGCCAACCCTAGAGTAAGGGGGTCGAGATGCATATCATATTATTTTGCATGAATATATATATTTTGAATGATTTTATGTGCTTTAGAATTATGATTTATATGCTAAAAGGCTTAGCTATGCTTATTGAGTAGGAGGGGTAAAATGGTAATTTTGCTTGAAGTCAAAATAGGAAGATAGCTTGAGGATTGAATAGGAAGAATATTTGAGAGGGAAAATAAGAATAAGAATTGTTGTGGTTTAGTGGTTAGAGCTTTGGAATTAATCTATAAGGTCATGAGTTCAAATCCCATCATTTAAGTTTTATCATGATTATTTTAATTTAAGGTTGGATTTTCGTCTCTTGCAGTCCATTAGTAAAAATAGGAGTGTTGTCCTAGGAGAGATATGAAGGGAATGTCCTAATCTTATTCTTATGTTTTAAAGAGAATTCTTAAGGGATTCATATTCTTTTATTCCCTAGCTTACCCTAAACTCTTTAGCAATTAAATTTGTTCAAATTTTATCCAAATTTATGTTTTTAATTCCAGAAAATTCAGCAAGGATTCTTGGCCTTTGAAATTTCGAAAATGTTTCTTAGAGGTTGGAGATTGAACTGAAAATAGGGAAGGAGTTAAGGAAGATTCTCAAGAGAAATTAATCTCCATGGTTGAGCCTTCAAACCCCACTCCATAGTGTTCATATCCTCCATGAAAAGAATCTGAAATTTTTCCAGATTCTTGAGCAGCCTAGTCTTCAAAAATCTTAGCCATCTTCCTTACTCAATTGCTGCCAGAAAAATGGCCAATTTATTTAGTTTCAAGGCTGAAATTCTTTTGCAAAAACCGGCCTGCCCAAAGCTGTGCAAACCAGAAAATATTATGGACAGTTTCGATGCATGGCAGTAGAAAATCAAAGCTGTTTCCACTGCCTTCAAAACAGTAAATTATCTCTATTTTTCTCCATAAAGAAGGCTGGAAACCAGCCTTAAAAGACCCTCAAACACCTCTCAAAACCCTCTACAAATCGGCTGGAATATTGCAGAAAAAAAATACTGAACAGAAAATTCTGCAACTATTCGAACCACAACCAGAAAAATTCCAGTCTTGTTCTTCAAGCTTTGTCCGAAAACCACCCTCAAATCTCTGTAAGTTAATCCTTCTTTAGCCATGAACTGAACACCATTACCCCCTCTCCACTTAACTTGCACAACTGGACCCCATAGCCACACCTCAAATTCCTCCTACAATCACTCCAATCAAACTTCTATTTGAAGTTCAAAAATTCTAGCATTTGCTCCATGAAAACACCCTTAGATTAGGCCTCATAACCAGAGATTCTTCTGCCATTAAACTCAGGAATTTGGCCAGCCTTATAGCTTCCTCAACTCTCATTCATTTCAGCAAATCTCAGCAAACCAGTCGACTATTTGCAGCTCCAAGAAACCTCCCTCAATCAAACACTATTAACACATCTTCCCCCTCAAAATACTCCTTAAATTTCTCCATTTGAATTTCAAACAACTAGATTTTTCTCTTCCTCCCTAAACTGAAAACCAAATTCCTGAACTCTCTCAATTATTCGGCCAACTCTTTTCAGAAAATTCATCCATCATTCACCTCTAATCCTCTCCATTTTCACTAAGAACACCAAGAACACATACTACCTTTCTTCAAGCCAAAGACCATTCTAAATACCTCCAATCCCTCTCAAAAACTCCAGAACATGCCTACATACCTCCTAGAGTCCATTTTTGGAATTCATAACATCAAATCTCGAAAACAAAAATTTGCAATCGGATCAAAACCAGATTTTTCTTTGAAGTCTCAAGAACATCATCAAGGTAACCAAGAACAACTTTTGTTCATCTTCTTCCCTTCAACCCTTAACATGTTATACTAATTCTCTCTCTCTTTCTCTCTCTCTTGGCCGAAATGGTTGCTACAACCATGGCTGTTTTCTTTCTCCTCTCTTGGACAATTCAAGACCCTCAAGCGCGTGGACCTTCTTAAATCTTCATCGAGATAATCATCCACCAAGTATTTCTCCTTAACCTTCTTTTTAATTCTAAATTCATGTCTCTTGGATGTTGTTAGAGAGAATAGAATATGATTGGGGACTGAGTATATGCATATGTATGAAGGGGTTGAGATTGGAGCATGAGAATGATTGATCATGATTAAGTTTTATGAAATTCTTTGAGAATCGATGTATGTTCATCATGTCTTAAGGGAGTATGAGTGTTTAAGCATGCTAGATGTTATGTCACCTTTGGTGAATAGGATTTTTATGTTCTTATTTTTATTGAAGCCGTGAGTATGATTACGTTTAGTAGGGATTTGACCATGTGATAGTAGGTATGGATTTAAGTCTTTGTTCTTGAATAGAATAGTTTGTTGATTGATGTTGGAGTATATGCTCATGAATCTTATTAGCAATAGGAAAATTATGATCTTGACCTTGTTGATCCTAGGCTATTTTGATTAGCAAATTTTATTACCCTAACTAAAATTATTACTATGTTTTTCCTCTAAAGATTTCGAAATTCTTAGGAAGTTTTGGAATTGGAGTACTAAATGAAATAGTGATATTTTATTAGCCAAATAAATGATATCTCCTATTAAAAAAATAATATATATATATATATATAACTATATAACATTTGATATAAATGAGTAAAATATTAATGATCTTGTAGACCATATGTTCATAAATATTATTTATAGTTATTAATCAAAATTTAATAAAAGTTATTTATTATTATTTTTAATGCGTATTGATTATTAATTAAGAGAGTAGTAATAATTTATTTTGCTACTTAAGAATTACCATTTAATAATATCAACTAGGACTTAGGATTCTTCAATACTTAAACCCTAGTTTATTTATTAATAACAGCACTCAAGATTTATTATTTAAATCTATAAGTTATTGGTAATTATGTTACAAACCCTAGTTATTTTAACCTATCAAGCTAGACTTATTTTATAAAAGCCTTTATCATCTAGTCTTAAAGCTTAGGACATTAAGGTTATGATTATAATTAGTTGAACTAGGATTATTTATGTAAGCGAATATAGCTTGAGTATAACCTTATGACTTGTGTTTACCCCAAGCCGGGTTAAGTCAGCTTTGGAAGATTCTTGAGTTTGATCAAACAAATGATCAGATAAGCCTCTGCATAAACTTATTTGAAGACAAAAGGTTTCTATAGCAAGCTAAACGTGAAGTGTATAGACACTCATTTTGTAAAGGCAATTAAGGATTGTTTCCTTTTTATTTCAGGCAAGCAAATCATTTGAAAATTTAAACAAGCAGTTTAGCAAATTCTAAAACTCTTTCTAAAACCCAACTTTGGTAAGAATTTTTGAAACCCTTAATTGCTATTTCCAAATAAAGCAATGTATTATCAGTTTTCTCCCAAGTGGGATAATCAATGTTGAGTATTCAATAATGGTAGACTACTAGGACTAGTCTTTGAAGGGTTTGAGTAAGTCTTTCAGTAGGTGGCCACCTCTGAAAGGTGAGTCCTTCCCGGACAGGAGATGCCAGTCCAATAGGTAATGTCGGTCCAAGCTAGTAAGTTTCAGTCATGTGGACTGTGTGTTTCTGGAGTGCACAATCGGTAAGTTTGGGCATAGAGAAGGAGGAGTATCTCACCTGGTAGGCCGATTACCTACCTTTTGTTAGTCTGCACAAAGTGTGGCATTCTGACCGTTATATGGTCATGGGGCCCAACGTGTGGTAACCCATGGCTACCCATTTGAGTTGCTGCATTTTTTGTGCACATGTATAGTTTGAAGAGCAAAACGCCACTCTTTATTTTTAACCTTATTTATTGCTTGCCAGCACTTTCTCTTTTACAATTTTTGCAACTTGCATACATGAACTATTTTACCTGAAACACTCAAAGCACACACGGGCTTACTGAGATTTTTTTTTATCTCATCACCTTTTATGCCATGTTTTCATTTCGATCCTGTTATGGAGATGAGTAGCTAGATTTGATGCCTGCTTTGAAGACTTTGTGTTATTTATTTTATGTGTTGTTTTGAGAGATGATAGTAATCAATTTATTTTGGATTTGTTCCTGAATTTTTTGGTTGCAATAAGTTCAATTTTTAAAGTATTATCTTTATTTTCGTTTGTATGGCCTAATTATAAATACCCACTGTCTTTTGGACAGGGCGACATCCCCAGCCCTGTTGGGCCTAGGTAGTGGAGTGTTACAAAAATTCCCTACCAAAACTAAGAATTTTAATCCTATTAGAATTCCCTAATTATAATTGAAAACCTCGAGTTCTCACAATTACAATTTGGACCATAAATTATAACTAATTATAATTTGTCCACAACAACTTCTCTTTCTCTTAATTAACCCTTCTATATTATCAAATAATACCTTGAGTATATAATCCTCTATTGTGTGTGACCTATTAGGTTTCCCAATCAATTGGTAGAGAACATGAATTAATCCAAACATCTTTAAGATTAATAATCCATAATTAATTAGAATTAATCCTATTAATTCTAATCAGGATTGGTTTATTAATTCATCAATTAATAAACCCATATTCCCAGATCATGAGCGGTATCTAGCAACACATCATGACCACCCAAGAGTCCGAAGTCAAGTGGCTTGACATGAACCCTTCAATAACAAACTTCAGTACAATTAACTCCTTTATCATACAATACCTCATTCGGTTTGGAGTACGGAATTAGTGCTAACTCCTTCCAGAATTAATTCTAGCCTGAATAAAACACTACTTGTACCAGGAACTCACTACTCTAGATGTGTATCAATTGGAACTATTTCAAATACACAATCACCTTGACCAAGGACTTCTCGAGTAGTAATTCCTACAAGTGGCCATGAGATATTCGCCCTTACTATTAGGAGTGGTGAATCCTTTATTGACCCTCTCAACTACTTTCGTTTACCTCATAATATACCCAATATCCATCCTATAGGCAGTCCTCGATCAAACTCCGTAGATTGGAATCAAAGTACAATGCTCAGCATACAAAGCACCTTGGGGATCTCAAGTTTACGGATACTTACACGTTTGCTATATTGAGATTATATCACTAGCACTAAATAGTTATCCATGTGATTATCTCAAAGTTAGATCATCCAATGAACTTGTTCCATTAACAAGCATCTATATATTAACTTTGAGTATCTCAATACTCACGGATATAAGAACCATTGCCTGCAAATCAGGACGTCTAACACATACTAGTCTTAACGCATTAATGATGTCTTGTCTCATTAATACTATGACTAGGGACTATTTAAGTACTAACACTATACAGTGTAGTAGGAATCTTATATCATGATCTCTATCATGATTTTCTTAACATAGTATTGTACTAGGGACTTTATCGAATAGTTATATTACTTAAAAGTAAACAAAAGATACTGTAAGATAAACAATGCATTTTATTAAAATAAAATGTATCATATACAATGTACAAGTGATTGCGTCTAGGCACAACACTAACACTACTTTTAGCTTATGTACTGCTATAGACTGATGTTGGATGAACTGCAAATTAGGTGTTGTGCAATGGATTGAAAATAGTTATTGTGTTTTGGACTGCAACATACATAGACTCTGAATATTCCTTAAGATCCTGCGAAAAACTCTATGGAATTCATGTTGGGATTTGTGTTTGATCAAACTAACATATTGTGTTAATTGTTCTTTGTATAAATTATGATTTATGATCATGTATCGGTTGTGTATTGGTTTATGATAAGTTTGATCTGTAATTTCTGATTGATTATGATCATAGTTTGCTACAGTCCAAAAAGATTTAAGTATTCAATGAAAACTAGTTTGATATTCTGTTTTGGTCAAAGGAGTTTGAAGTGTGTACATAAAGTTTTCATTGAGATTGGGGTTGTTGAACAATCTGTTTTGAAAGCTATAATGATATGCTCTATGTTACAAATCTCAGATGAGAAGGATAGTTATTCATATATTTTTCATTACTTAAAACTTTCCTTGAAGTTTGAAATTTCTTGAAAAAACTAGGCTGGATCAAAATTTCTGAAAACTCATTGCTTCTTGCACATACACAGTGGGAGTTTTGGACACATATTTTCTTGATCCAAAAGTCTAGTCTAAATGTCTACGCTATTTTCAATACCTCTGAAAAGTCTCTGATGTAAAGCACTTAATTGTACCTATCCTATCTAGAACCTAGGAAATCTCAAAAGAAAATGCTTTCACTATTTCTCTCTTGAATATCAGAAACCGAAATTGCTTTTTGTCACTCTCAACTTCATCTTCTCTAAAGCAAAACCAAAGATCCTTCATCTTTTCCTTGTTTTTGCTATGACAAAAACAACAAAATCTATTAAAGGAACCGCAAAAAGAACCAAGGTAGGGAAAGTAGCGGCTAAGACAAAAGTTGTTACACCGCTGGACACCAAGCAGAATGAAAAGAAAATTGCTGGGGCAGCCTCACAATCTAACTCATCTACAAAGCATACCGCACTAAAAAGTTCTGAGACATAGGTACCTCATTTTCTTGATAAAAAATGTGAAACTAATTTCAATGATTGACTATCTAGTAATAGAACTGTGATTTTGGGATATTGGGTTGAGGCTGGAGGTTTCTTAAATTTCTCTGATATTCTGAATATGTTTGAAAATTTGGGTTGGGGAGCATTACTGATAGTTGATGAGAAGTTGTACATCATGTTGGTTTGGGAGTTCTATGCTAATTCGAAAAAGGGGTGACTTGAGGAGACTGGAGGAGAGTTCATGGTGCAATGGTATAGTACCTGAGTAGGATGTGTAAATGTTGAATTTGATCACAAATTGCTGAACCGAATTTTTGGTGTAAGAGATGGGAGTATTCAGTTCTTTAAGATGAACAAGTTTCCTGAAGGGATAGACATTTTTTATTTAGGCAGATTTGAGGAAAGATTCTCTAGTAGGAAAAGTTTCAAAAACTTGGGTGATAGAAACATGAAATGGCTGAATGGTCCTAGAAGAGTCTTACAACATATGGTGTCGACCATGGTTACACTGAGCATTGGGCATAAAACTTTAGTAAGTATTATGCAAATGATACTAATGCTGGGTTTTTCTTAGGGACGATAGATCAGTCTTGGATTTTTGGCAATCAAATCAATAATGCAATTAAGAAAAACTTCACATAAGGCACTTCCATATGTAATCTTTTAACCAAAGTATTTAGATAATTCAATCTAGATTTAGATAAGTTTGGACCTGGGTAGATGAAGTGATAAGGCCTAAATTAGTCATATATTTCCTAGTTATTTGAGACCATTTTGTGCAATAACTGGTCATATTCCTTCATATTTGAGATTTTACCATTAGACAGGTATTTTGTGCATTATTTTAGATTTTAGGGGTAAAATAAGACAAAATCGTCGCTAAATAGACTAGAGGCGGTGCCGGCCATGTGCTGCTGGCACGCACTTCGAAATAATAAAAAAAATTAACGAAACAAGAGCTGAACAGAGCACAGCCAGCGCCGGTTGGAAGCCCAATGACAGTGCCAGCTGCAATCTAGAAGAAGTGGCACGAAAATTGAGAAAAATTGACGAACGGACAGAATGCAACCAGCATAGGCCCTAGGCAGGACAGGCGGTGCTAGTTGTGCTCTGGCTTAGAGGCGATGCCTCGATTTTTGTGCGTATTTTTGGTAATTTTTGGAGTTTAGTATTTTCCTACTTCTATTCGACCAGAAACCCTAGAGGGACGAGTTTAGGCACTTCTAAAACCTATAAATAGAGGGAAAACACAAGTCAAAGGTAAGAATTCAATGAGCAAAACATAAAATCACTCAAAATCAAGGAAGAATTCATTAAGTTAAGGAGGATTGTACAAGAGAGTTTACGAAGGAAGAAGAAGGAGGCTTGTCTATGAGTGCTTTCTTTTAACTTTGTTTTCTTTTCCTGAACAATGATGTATTAATTGTTTTATTGTAATTTGACATTATTTTCGGTATTCATGATTTTTAAAGTTATTTTGATCTTTTGATTAATTTATTATTATTCTTGGTATTTAATTACTTATGCTAATGACGAGATTAATTTGTTGTTTCTTCCTATTAACTTGCTTGGAAAAGGGGTTGATAGTGGTCTCAATTCATTAATTTCATATTTGTTGTCTATTTACTTGCTTAGAAAATGGGTTAATTGCTAAGAACTGGATAATTAAAGATTAATTGATGTCTGCTAAGATATAGATTCATTGATTAATTTCATGTTTTAAATTTGCCAAGATATGAGGATTTAATCAAGGATTGTGTTTAATGCATCTTTTTGGTGAATTATTTGAGACGGGATATGTGATGCTAATTTTTCTAGAAGATAGTGATTTAATGGATTAGAAAAGAAGTGAATCTATCTTAATCCTTCATGATGCTAAGAGAATGATTAGTTATGATAATGATTGGGTACTTTAAGGTCATATTTGTCAAAACAATGGTTTGAGTTACATAATTGTCCATCGTTGACATGTATATATTCTTTTATTTTATTTTATTTTATTTTATATTCTTTTTCACTTTATTGAGTTGGTTAAATAATGAAATAAAAGTGATTATTGCATACTTATTCCTTGAGGATTGATACTCGTTTTAAACCCTATGCTATGCTTAATTATGAGTACGCTTGCTCATACGTGTAATTTGGGGTTAAGGTTTCAATTTAAATTTGATTGGGAATTTTCTTATTTTGATATGATTTTTTATACCCAAATCCGTACACATCATGAAGACAAACGTATATAACATGGAGTCATTTGAAAGAATGAGTTTTGTCCTAGTGAATCAGAAATGGATTTTGCTCAAATATCTATTGGATGAAGAGAAAGAAAATGTGCTAAAAATCAAGGAGGAAGGAAAAGGAATTGCTCAATGTGCAAGAACTAAAAGGAAAGTTGAAACAAAAACTCATGCTAAGTCTTCTAGCAAAGGCAAACACAGAACTCAGGACACAGGCATTAGTCAGAGCATTCTGGAAGCATTCAATCTGCTGGTTGTTAGGTGGATAGCCTCAGTTCAAAAATTTAGACTCTTGGGAATAGGCTAATTACAGTAGAAGAGAAGGCTAAAAAGGATGAAACAATGCCCGTTCCATTAGCACCATCACCAGAAAAGGTAACTAAAGAACAACCTGTCATTGAGGCCGAAGAAAAAGCTATGAAAGAGCAGTAGGATGAGAAAATGGCAGGCCCTAAACAAAGAAGGCAGACATCCCCATATTAGGAAGAATCAACACCCCCTGCCCATACTGAAATCCCTGTCTCATCTGGGAAAAGACAGAAGCATGTGGTAGTTAAGAGGAAGTCCAGTAGGCTTGTTGGGCAGCACTCCAAAAAGGGGCTGGGTCCAAGATCGAGACTATTCATATTTCATAAGTGATCATTCCGGTGGATTGATTCCTCGACTCCCTCAGCCAGAAACTTTTTACTACTTTTCCATTAACAATTTTTAATTCTTTTCCAGTATTTGAACATTTTACCTTCTGCTTTTTAGCTACTTTCTCTGCTTAATATATAACTTTCTCTACTTTCTAGCACCGTTATTTACTAATAATTCTCCTTATTCTACATTTTGATTGATGACAAAAGGGGGAGAAAAATGGCAGTTGGGATTGTGATTGTGCACTGATTGTGCTATGTTATGCTAATGTTGTGCTATGTTGTGATATGTTGTTAGACTTATGCACTACTATTGGCGTATGTACTGTTATGTTGTGATATGCTATTGGACTTATGCACTACTATTGGCTTATGTACTGTTATAGACTTATGTTAGATGAACTGCAAATTGGGTGTTGTGCTATGGATTGGAAATAGTTATTGTGTTTTGGACTGCAACGTACTCAGACTCTGAATATTCCTTAAGATCCTATGAAACACTCTATGGAATTCATGTTGGGATTTGGGTTTGATCAAACCAGGATGCTGTGCTAATTATTCTTTGTATAAATTATGATTTATGATCATGTACCAGTTGTATATTGGTTTATGATAAGTTTGATCTGTGATTTTTGATTGATTATTATTATAGTTTGCAGTAGTCTTAGAAGATTTAAGTGATTTAATGAAAACTAGTTTGATATCCTGCTTTGGTCAAAGGAGTTTGAAGTGTGTACATAAAGTTATCATTGAGGTTAGGGTTGTTGAACAATTTGTTTTGAAAGCTATTATGATATGCTCTATGTTAAAAATCTTAGATGATACGGATAGTTATTCATATATCTTTCATTACTCAAAACTTTCCTTGAAGTCTCAAATTTTTTGAGAAAACTAGGCTAGATCAAAATTTCTGAAAACTCGTTGCTTCCTACACATATACAGAGGGAGTTTTGGACACACATTTTCTTGATCCAAAAATCCAGTCCAAAAATAAGTTTTTTAACAAAAGGGACAGTTTTGTCTAACTTTATCCTATTTTGGACACATGGTTTGGACATCTAAAGCTTAAAGTCCAAAAGTTTTGTAGTCTCCTCCATCTAGTTTTGGATGCACATTTTGGAAGTCTAACGTTTGAATCCAGTTTTCTCTCAAATCGCACTTTGTGAATTGTATTAAAGGGGAGCGTTTCATCTTATGAATTGTATTCTATACCTCCTTGTGTACATAGTCATACATTTTTTTTTTTATTATAGCTATTCTCTTAAGGAATAGCCGTGTGATAGAAGGAAGGAGGATATGGAGGTTGGTTGGGCCATAGGCTCATTGAGCCATATGTTATGAATACATGCTTTAATTTTTTATCTTAATCTCATAAGCACTCTTTGAGTCCTATGATGAGATATTACATTTAAATGAAAAATAGTCTTATTTCTCTTGGTCTTGAGGATTTAAATGGGAAGCAAAACGCAGTAGAAGTAACGAACTGAACAAGAAAAACACGCAGCAGAACTCCAGATTGGAGCTGGCGCCGGTACCGACAGCCTTAGCCAGCGCTGGTCACGACCTGTCTGAGCTCTGAGAGGGAAAAAAATTACCTCTTCTTCTTGTTCTTAAAGTTGGCTGGACCGGAATGTGTAGAACCGGGGTAGGTGCGCTGGTGGAAACCTCTGGTGCGATTCCTGCAAGCCTTCTACTATGTCTGTGCATGTATATGAACGCCAATCTCTCGATCTTTCAGTATATGGCCTACCTAATCCACGTTTGGTGAACAACTCAAAGGGCTAAGGAATTTTTCAGAGAGAAGAGAAGGCTATCCCGTTTTTTCTTTTCTTAGAGAAGAAGCAGAAAAAATAACGTTGAAAACGACTTATGTCTTTGTTCTCCTGTTAACCTAAATAAAACTCTAGGTTAAACTGGATTAGCCTATTGGACTCTTAGTTTTGCTTTTTGGACTAAATTAATTATTCTAATTAGAACAAAATAAATGGCCCAATAAATAATTAATTTTTTCAGCCCAAATAAACTAGTCCAATTAACAAGCCTATATTAGTTTGGTCCCAGGTCAATCTTTAGTTATTCAAACTGGGCCAAAGCCCTGAATAATTAATTAACCCACCAAACTAATTTAATTAACTCTCTCTCTCTCTCTCTCTGTGGATCTTTATTTTATTCTAGCCCAAAAATTAAATCAGACTACTTAAATAAAATAAATTTCATTTAGTTTAAGACTAATTCCTTAGCCTGTATATAATTAAGATTTGTAGTTTATATTGGGGGCCAAGAGACACATCGACTTAGCTACTAAAATTAGCAAAATACCTTTGGCATATAAATAGCTATATTTTGCATTTTAAATATTTTCTAATATCATCATAAGAAAATATTGACCCCAAGGACAATGTTGCGTTTAGCAAAGTCTCCGACCTACAGGTGAAGTGACTAAAATACCCCTCTATACATCACCTTACATTAGAGAGGAAGAAATGTACTAACACATGTCTAAATGACATCTACCATTCTTAGGCTTCTAGTCTAATGATCCACGACTTCTTGGATTGTTTTTGCTTTCCAAGGGAGCTACTCTATAGCAAATATCTAAGTCATGTTTCCCAGGGCCCTGGATAGTTAGATCATTCAGATTACCACAAGGGGCGATATAGTATAGAAACTATCTTGTACAAGTTTATCTTAACTAGCTAGTTACACATACCCAACATGCAAGTATGTTGGTCCTACGAAAGAACCTCAACTAAATGCAAATCAAAGTACATGTTTCCAACTTCGTCAGACCACCAACTCATACTCAAGTTGTAGAGTATTAGTCCATGTTGTAGCAGAATAGTCTAGGTTTTTACCATATAGTACTTTAAGAAACTACTGCTATAGATCCTGTTCTACGTATTCGAAATACGCTTATGTCATGAAGTGAATGAACTACTCACTGGCTAAAGGTAAGCCATTCCCCATTTGGAATTTATAACATAATAACCTAAACATAATGAGATTCCTATTTTCATCAATCGGTTAAGAACAAACGTTTATGTGTTAAGTAACCCGTGATCCATACTTTACTGTGAAAGATCACTATTCACATGGACTACTTATTTAAACACAGTGGGTTTTTTCCAAATGTAATTGTGTACAAATAAAATGTAAATTCACAAATAATTTTTGAGAATAAATTCTTTTATTAAAACATTCGATGTTTACATCAGAAATCTAGTCTAAGAGGGCATATTTACCAATAATCTCCCACTTGCACTCTAAGACTAAGTAAGTCCGTAGATGCCCACCCCTATGGCGTCTAAGTGTCTCTTGAAGACTCTCTCAACCAATGGCTTGGTGAATGGATATGCTAGATTGTTCTCTGAGGCAATCTGTTCCACCATGACTTTCTATCTCTGGATGAAATCCCGAATCAGGTGGTACTTCCTCTCAATGTGCTTCACCTTCTTGTGGTTCCTAGGTTCTTTGGATTGCGATACTACTCCAATGTTGTCGCAATACATCACAATCGGCTTGTCAATGTGTAGCATGAAGCTGCCACATATTCAGCTTCTATGGTCGAGTCAGCAATGCAAGATTACTTGATACTCCTCCATGAAATGATTCCTCCAGACAAGGTGAAGACATATCTGTTAGTATTTTGTCCTAGAGGCAATCACTTGTACATTGTATCTAACACATTTTATTTTATTAAAAGGCATTATTTATCTCACAATTTCTTTTGTTTACTTTTGTGTAAAATAACTGTTAGATAAAGTCCCTAGTATAACAATGTGTTAAGGAAATCATGATAGAGATCAAGATATGAGATTCCTACTACATTATATAGTGTTAGTACTTAAATAGTCTCTAGTCGTAGTATTAATGAGACAGGACATCATTAATGCGTTAAGACTAGCATGTGTTAGACTTCCTGATTTGATTAGGTGGTGGTTCTCATATCCGTGAGTATTGAGATACTCAAAGTTGACACATGGATGCTTGTTAATGGAACAAGTTCATTAGATGACCAAACTATGAGATAATTACATGGATAACTATTTAGTACCAGTGATAGAATCTCAATATAACAAACGTGCAAGCATCTTTAGACTTGAGATCTCCAAAGTATTTTGTTTGCTGAGCTTTATACTTTGATTCCAATCTCTGGAGCTAGATCGAGGGTCGCCTATGGGATGGATATTTGGTACATTGTAAGGTAAACGAAAGTAGTTCAGGGTCAATAAAGGATTCACCACTTCTAATTGTAGGGGCAAATATCTCACGGCCACTTGTAGAAATTATTACTCGAGAAGTCCTTGGCCAAGGCGATTGTATATTAGAAATATTTCCAATTGATATACATCTAGAGTAGTAGGTCCCTGGTAGAAGTACTATTGTATTCAGGCTATAATTAATATATATTCTGGAGGGAGTTGGCACTAATTTCGTACTCCAAACTAAATGAGATATTGTATGGTAAAAGGAGTTAATTGCACTGTAGTTTGTTATTGAAGGGTTCATGTCAAGCCACTTGACTTCCTAGACTCTTGGGTAGTCATGATGTGTTGCTAGATACCGTTCATGATCTGGGAATTTGGGTTTATTAATTGATGAATTAATAAACCAATAAGATTAATTCTAATTAATTAAGGATTATTAATCTCAAAACCATTTAGATTAATTCATGTTCGCTACCAATTGACCAGGAAACCTAATACGTCACACACAATAGAGGATTATATACTCAAGATGTTATTTGATAACATAGTGGGGTTAATTGTGAGAAAGAGAAGTTGTTGTGGCTAAATTATAATTTATTGTCTAAATTGTAATTGTAAGAACTTGATATTTTCAATTCCAATTAGAGAATTCTAATCGTTTTAGAAATCTCAGATGGAGGATTTTAGTAGGATTTTTGTGTGATATATGGGATAGACTTTCGAAACCCTAGCTAATGTGTAAGACATGAATCAACTCCAACCCTAGCAACACACAACATTCTCTTATTTTTCTCTCTCTTGTTGATCTTGATCAAAACCCTAGCCGCCATTGTTTTTCTGTTAGCATAGGAAATTTTGGTGCTTAAGTGTATCCTCCATGTGGATTTCTGTTAGAGATAATCACACACTGTGATTACAGTGGTTGGACGCTCAACTCTCGTGGTGTTTGATTAAGAGGATTGCTGGATCGCGCCTCGACTTGAAGAAAGAAAATTTTATTTTTCACACGATAAAAGAAAAGTAAAAACTGTTACCTTTGTTCTCTTTATGTCTTGTTTTCCACACATATGTGGATCTTGGGGTGGTATCTCGTTCTTATTTTTTCATTGCGCCATATATGATATGCGAGAGATACCCAATAATATCCACTAGTGGATTTTCTCTCATCCCTATCTGCTTAGAAGTCTGAGTCTGTGTATCCTATAGGAACCAAGTCATTAGCCCTGTAAACTAGCATATAATCTCTCGTTCCCTTGAGGTATTGGAGAATATGCTTTACAACTTGCCAATGATCCTCCTCAGGGTTTGACTAATATCTACTAACTAAGCCTACGACAAAGTAGATATCTGGCCTAGTACATAATATGGCGTACATGAGACTTCCCACAGCCGAAGTATAGGGAATCCTACTCATTCTGTCTTTTTCTTCTTGAGACTTAGGATAGTCCCTTGAAGAAAAAGACAACCTATGTCTGCAAGGAATTATAGCTCCCTTGCATGAGTCTATACTGTACTTGGCCAGCATCTTGTTAATGTATGTCGATTGGGATAATCCCAACATTCTCTGCTTTCTATTTCTAAGAAGCTTAATACCGAGAATGTAACTGGCTTCTCCCAAGTCCTTCATACTGAATTGACTAGATAGCCAAACCTTTGTAGGTGACAATGACCATACATCATTTCCAATTAGTAGAATGCCATCCACATACAAGACAAGGAAAACCACATTAATGCCTTCAAGTTTCCTGTACACGCATAATTCATTCTCATTTTGAATAAAACCGTAAGACTTTACAGTCTTGTCAAAATGAATGTTCCATACTCTCGATGCCTACTTAAGTCCATAAATGGACTTCTTAAGCTTACAAATCATGTGTTCTTGGCCTTTAGTAATAAACCTTTCTAATTGGGACATATAGATGTCTTTACTACGATGGCTATTTAAAAATGTCGTCTTGACATCCATTTGCCATATTTCGTAGTCATAATGACATGCGATGGCAAGGAGGATACGGATAGACTTAAGAATGACTACCGGAGAAAAGGTTTCCTCATAATCGATTCCCTCTTTCTGAATATACCATTTCGCCACAAGCCTAACTTTGAAAGTCTCCATCTTCCCATCCGCTCCCCTATTCCTCTTGTATACCCACTTTCACCTAATGGGTTTTATCCCTTCAGGTGAAGCTACAAGATCCCAAACCTGATTAAAGTACATAGACTCAATCTCGGCTTTCATTGCTTTATGCCATAGATTTGTATCGGCATCAACAATAGCCTCCTCGTATCTAGTGGGGTCTTGCTCCTGATGGTCGGAGACTAGCTCGAAAACTTCTCCAGTCCACCTTTCTGGAATCCTAGATATTTCCCACTATGACGAGGCTCCAATTGTACAGGCTCTTGAGGCTGTGCCTCTTCTTGTTCCACAATCGGGTCAGAAGAAGTTGATTCCAAAGATAACTTCACCTTAAGTTCCACCCTAGTTGAAGTTTTAGTGGAGGTACTCTAATCATCCTCTAAGTATCTAGCATTGATACTAACCAGTACTTTTTGCTTCTTAGGATGATAAAAGTAACCACCCTTTGTTCTTTTTGGATACCCAATAAAATAGTATAATTTTGATCTTGGTTCCAACTTGTCTCCTTTGACCAGTACATAAGTTAGACAATCCCATATCCTGAGATGATTCAGACTTAGCTTACGCCCAGTCCACATCTCATAGGGAGTCCTAGGTACTGACTTGGAAAGTACTAAGTTCAGAATATATGTCGCTGTTTCCAGGGTATATCCCCAAAAAGATACTGGAAGAGTAGCATAAGACATCATGCTTCGAACCATTTCCATCAATATCCTATTCCTTCTCTCAGCTACTTCGTTCTGTTGGGGTGTCCCCGGCATAGAGAGTTGGGATACTATCCCATGATGTACTATGTAGTCTTTGAATTCACCAAGGAGGTATTCTCCACCACGATCTGATTGTAAGGTTTTGATTAATTTACCTGTCCGACGCTCCACTTCAGCCTTAAACTTTTTGAACTTGTCAAAAGAGTTAGACTTGCATCTCGTCAGGTAAATAAAACCAAACCTTGTATAATCATCCGTGTAAGTGATAAAGTACTTAAAATCCCCTCTAGTTGGTGTAGACAAGGGACCACACACATCAGTGTGAACAAGACTCAATATCTCTTTAGCTCTATCTGCCTTTGGGGTAAATGATCTTTTGGTCATCTTTCCCATTATACAGGATTCATATTGAGGCCAATTTTCCAATCTCAATGAGCCCAATAGCCCATCATGGATTAACCTCTAAATCTTGATTGAGTTGATATGACCCAACCTTAGATGCCAAAGATATGAATCATTGACATTGGTCTTTCTCTTCCTAGTTAAAGGCTCAGATTGAGCGTTATTTAATTGATTGTTAATAGGATTTAAGAAGAATAAATTTCCATACATGTGACAGTACATAAAATTTCTCCATCTCTACTGATAGAAATACCAAAATGGAAAGATACAGAATATCCTTGATTTATTAGTTTCGCAACTGAATTCAAATTTTGTCAAAATTCAGGTACGTATAAAATATCTTTCAAAACTACTATTCTATTATAATAAAAAAAATAAGATCTAGCTCTCTCATTACAAGGGCCCAGACTTGTGCTCCATTTCCCACACGTAGCTCATGTTCTAATCTTTCTAAACCCCTGTAAGGAGTTACAGATGTGATTAGTAGCTCATGAATCAACAATCTAAGTGGAAGTTGATCCAACCATTGATATAAACTCTAGATAGAAAACATTACTTGTGGGGTTTTTCTTGGCTTGAAGATCTAGACACTTCTTTTTCTAGTGTCCCTTCATTCCATATTTGAAGCACTTGCTCTTTGGTTTGTCTTTGGGCTGGGCCGCTGCGTTTCCCTTCTTTCTTTTAAACTTTTTAGGCATGGGCCCAGTTCTAAAGGAAGAAGTCTTAACAATTATAGCTTTTGATTGAGGTTTCATGACCTTCTCTGCCATCTGAACCTCCTTCATCAACTTAGTTAAACTCATGTGTTAACTTGTTCATGTTGTAATTCAACTTGAACTGAGTAAAGGAACCCGGTAGAGATTCGAGAACCATGTCCATTTGGCTCTCGGGGTCAATGACAGCTCCTAAGATTTCTGCTTCCTCGAAAGCAGCAATCATCTTGAGCATGTACTCTTTGACTGATGCTCCCTTAGCCATCTTAGTGTTAATGATAGTTCGAAGAGCCTCCTACCTTGCGAGCCGGCTCTTATCCGCGAACATCATTGCTTATGATTGACTTATGTTATACGCAGAAGTCATGTGCTCGTGTTTTGACTGGAACACATTAGACATGGAGGCTAATATATAGCAGCGTGCCATTTCGTCAGTCTTCTTCCACGCCTTTTCAACCTCTTGCTCTTTGGCGGTGGAACCTTCCCCGATAACAGAGCAGATCTCGTAAAGAACATACTTATACTCCTCCGCTGTGAGTATTATATCCAGGTTCCTTTTCCAGTCCACATAGTTTAGACCCGTTAGCTTATTCTCTCGGAGAATAACGGCCAAAGGACTAAAAGAACCTCCCACCATTTCTGAAAAATCGAAAAAATAAATGAAAAATATATAGTTTGTGAAAACAAAACAAATTTGTGCTCTTTATTCTTATATAAAAAAACTGATAATAATTAATTTGGCTCTTAGGAAAACTGACATAACTTCTTGGGAAGATTAACAGTTCCCTAAGCTAAGTGTGTTAACCACCACAAATTAATTTCTCTTCTAACTAATGATCTAGAGGATAACTCCATCGAGGGGATGGCCGTTTCCTCTCATTTTCTATGGACATACATTGCACTATAACCTTTAACGAGGGGCTGGCCGATTATAGTACGTGTCCCGGGTTATTAATTACATTACTCCATTAGATCTAGATCCTTGTGGTATCCCCATCCTATACGGGTTAACCCCAGGGTAATGCGAGGGGACCCATGATCTCTAATGAGGATCGTGATGGAAGCCGTGGGACCGTTGGAACCTCTCTCTTATTTAGTCTTTTAAAATGAGGGGTTTTCTTAAAAAAATATCCTTTTGAAAATTTCCATTAAGGTTTTCTTTAACTCAAAAATAAAATATCTAAATCCACTAAAATCTCTATGTCAAGGTTTATTTTCTTTGAGAGACTTTTCCATGGACTAATTTTATTTAAGTTAAAAACTAAATGATTTCAAAAATTTTCCTATTAAAACTTTCTAGAGACTTTGGTCTCAAGTTTATTTGACAAAATAATTTTTTTCTTGTGTAAAAATAAAACAAAATGGCTTTCTATTTTTAACTTACAAAAATATCTAAATCTAATATATTTTCTATATCAAGGATTAAATCCTTTGAGAAAATATCTAAGGATTAATATTTTGTTTAAATTAAAATAACCATTTAATATTTAGAACAAAAATGTTTTCTTGTCAAAAATATTCCTAAAGACTTTGGTCTTTGAGAAAATGCGCACATAGGTACTTAAAAATAAATAGCATGCTAGAAAACAGTAGACGTTTTTATACTTTTCTATTTTTAAAAATAAGTGCCCAAATAATATAATTAAACACATTAATTAATTAATGGTATTGTTTAATCCTAAAATTCCTTACTAATATTTTTCATGCAAAAATATTCCACGAATATTATCTATTGCAAAAATATTAACTTCGCTTCGTATGGAACTCAAAACAAAAAAGCAAATGCAAGAAAATTACAAGGAAAAATAAAAATTTCTCCTCGGTCCACTGCACTCGCCGCATTGGATCGAGCACCCATCCTCATTGCAGTCCATAACACCCGCCACACTGAACAAGGACCTCGTAGGAGACCCAAGATCCGGACCCGCGGCCTGTGTGCAGACTCGAGCAGGCGCCAGTTCCAACAGCCCCAGCTGGCGCCGGTCCCAGTTTGACTAGCTTCTTCTTTAATTTTTCTGCCGCGATTTTCTGCGATGCATTCTCTGGTTTTTTTTTTTTTCTGCAACTTTCTTCCAGTTCTTGGCTCTCCGATTTCAACCCAAAATCAACAACACCAAAAACTAACAATCGCCTATAGCCATTCAGATTCGATTTACACGGTTTGTTAAGAAAAAAACCAGATTACATATTCACTTATACTTCTATCAGAGAGGTTTAACAATCAATCTATCCATACCAAAACAACAAAGGATCATATGTTATTCACACATATGTGTCTAGTTTTATTTAACTAGCATGCATGCTTCTTATATTTGTACAAAATCTTCATGCTCTGATACCAATTGAAGATTTAAACGAGAAGCAAAATGCAACGGAAGCAATGAACTAAATAAGAAAAACACGCAGCAGAACTCCAGACCAGAGCCGACACCGATCACGGCTTGTCCGAGCTCCGAGAGGGAAAAAATTTACCTCTTCTTCTTGTTCTTAAGGTTGGCTGGACCGGATTGTGTGGAACCGGGGTAGGTGCGCTGGTGGAAACCTCTGGTGCAATTCCTGCAAGCCTCCTACTCCGTCTGTGCATATATATGAATGCCAACCTCTTGATCTTCCAGTATATGGCCTGCCTAATCCACGTTTGGTAAACAACTCACAGGGCTTAGGAATTTTTTAGAGAGAAGAGAAGGCTATCACGTTTTTTCTTTTCTCAGAGAAGAAGTAGAAAAAACAACGTTGAAAACGACCTATGTCTTTATTCTCCTGTTTAACCTAAATAAAACCTTAGGCTAAACTGGATTGGCCCATTGGACTCTTAGTTTTGCTTTTTGAACTAAATTAATTATTCTAATTAGAACCAAATAAATAGCCCAATAAATAATTAATTTTTTAACCCAAATAAACTAGTCCAATTAACAAGCCTATATTAATTTGGTCCCAGGTCAATATTTAATCATTCAAACTGGGCCAAAACCCTGAATAATTAATTAACACACCAAACTAATTTAATTAATTCTCTCTCTCTCTGTGGACCTTTATTTTATTCTAGCACAATAATTAAATTAGGCTATTTAAATAAAATAAATTCTATTTAGTTTAAGACCAATTCCTTAGTCTGTATATAATTAGGACTTACGGTCTATATTGGGGACCAAGAGACACACTGCCTTGGCTACTAAAATGACTAAAATACCATTGCCATATAAATAGCTATGTTTTGTATTTTAAATATTTTCTAATATCACCATAAGAAAAATATTGACCCTAAGGACAATGTTGCGTTTAGCATAGTCTCCGACCTAGAGGTGAAGTGACTAAAATACCCCTCTATACATCGCCATACATTAGAAAGGAAGAAATGTACTAATACCTTTCTAAATGACATCTACCATCCTTAGGCTTTTAGTCTAATGATCCACGACTTCCTGGATAGTTTTCGCTTTCCAAGGGAGCTACTCTAAAACAAATATCTAAGTCATGTTTTCCAAGATCTTGGATATGTAGATCATTTAGACAACCACAAGGGGTGATATAGTATAGAAATTATTTTGTACAAGTCTGTCTTAACTAACTAGTTACACATATCCAATATGCAACTATATTGGTCCTACGATAGAACCTCAACTAAAAGCAAATCAAAGTACATGTTTCCAACTTCGTCAGACCACCAACTCATACTCAAGTTGTACAGTACTAGTCCACGCTATAGTAGAGTAGTCTAGGTTTCTACTATATAGTACTTTAAGAAACCACTATTACAGGTCATGTTCTACGTATTCAAAATACGCTTATGTCATGAAGTGAGTGGACTAGTACTATATGGTCAAAGGTAAGCCATTCTCCATTTGGAATTCATAACATAATAACCTAAACATAATGAGATTCCTATTCTCATCAATCGGTTAAAAATAAACGTTTATGTGTTAAGTAACCCGTGATCCATACCTTACTGCGAAAGACCACCATTCACATGGACCACTTACTTAAACACAATTATGCATAAATAAAATGTAAATTCACAAATAATTTCTGAGAATAAATTCTTTTATTAAAACATTCGATGTTTACATTAGAAATCTAGTCTAAGAGGGCATATTTCCCAACAGGTCTAACATGTCCGTACTATACATATCATTATTTTTTGTATTACAATCCCATCAAATTTGTCATCACTCAAACAGGGAGAGATTGTTAGCCCTAAGGGCATTCTCCTGTGTTTTGGCTTATAACAAACATTGATGAGGACTAACTTGTGTGATCTACATATTATAGGACATGTTTGACCTCAGTTCTTTCAAGGCGTGCAAATAAGATTGCTAAGCAACTCTTGAGCAATAGAATCTAAGAATGGGTGATCAAATAGAAGACCAAGCTTAAGAGATTGTATACCAAGAAATCCCTGTGGAAGAACCTTAGACTAGGAATCTTGGTTTAGGTATTATCTGTGTAAATTCCTACATCTTCCTTACCTTATAATTCAGTTTATTTCTACCTTGAAGCACACAAATAAAAGATTTCAAAGTTTTAAGTTTTCAAAATTTTGGATTGATTAGTTTGGATGACTCTGCATCCAAAAAGCTTTGTCCAAAATCCTGTAGACAGTGTCAAATCGATTCTGCCTGAAAATATGTCATTTTGGACTTACCTTTTGGACGCACCATCGTCTAATTCCTAAGTCCAAAACTCTGGCAAATCTGATAACATGAAACTAGTCGTTTCTAGCCGTTGGAGCTCTACTTTTTACTTCTATAAAATGTTTCAAAACTCGATTTTAAAGTAGATTTTTGTCCTATATTTATAAGAAACACTCTTATTTTCTAGAATACAAAAATATTCTTTTCATAGTGTTTCAAAGTAAAATCAAATTGATTAAAAAAGGAAAAGGCTGTTTTAGCTCATTTATTTATATATCTGCTCAAAAGAATGAGCTATCTTTGTTTCATTACTATAATCCTCTTTGTGTATCAAGGTTATAGTGTAAAACCCATTTGGTGTGAACTTTGATTTGTTAGTTGATTGAGAGGTTTTGGTAAAATCAAGTGTGATGATCCTCTTATGTAATTGATGTAGATAGACACCTTGAGTTAAGTGAATAAAATCTGGTTGAAAATTCGTAAGTGTGAGCTTAAGGTAGTGGATGTAGATCTTGGTAGATCGAACCACTATAAATCTTGTGTTCTCTCTTCTTCATTTAAGTTTCGGCCAGCTGCAATCTTTCTTACTCAAAATTCTTTTAATCTCTCAAAAAGAAATCTTTATGGTTCTTACCAACCCATTTTTACTCTTGTATTAATTGGATCGTATGTCTTATCTTATTCAAATTATAGTTAATCTTTAAGTCATTTCAAAAGCTTCTCATTGTATCAGTTACACTCTCTTCGATCTGAAATACAAAGGCGTTTCTCAAAATAAATTTTTAAAGAACATTTTAAATTTGCCAAAAACATTATTCACCCTCCTAAGGTTTTTCAAAATCAACCAATATTTGATTACTTAGTTCTTTAATATTAACTTCGTTTTCCATGTCTATCAAGATCTAACGGATATGAAATCAATGTAATGAACTTCTAATATCGTTTTCCAAGTCAATTAAAAGAAAACACATCAATAACCAATGATAACAAGTAATCAAATACTAAGGATAATAATAGATTGATTAAAATCCCAATTAATTTAAAATCATAATTTCTAAAATAATATCCAATTACAATCAAAATATTAAGCACATCATTATTTTAGAAAAGTAAACAAAGGATAAAAGATAGAACTAATAGACAAGCCCTTCTTTTTCTCTTGAAAATCTCCATTGAACAATGCTCATTTAATGGTGAATCTCCTCATTTTTTGAGTGATTTGCAACTTTGATTCTTGGATTCACTACTTTCTTTTGTGTTTTTTTGGTCTTTATAGGCTTTTTTAATGCTAAAATTTGTTACTTGAGGAGTCTTGGCTCAGTAGGATTTGAAAAATACCAAAACCCTTTAGAAGATACTAAAATCATGTACAGAATTCGTGTGTCCAAACCAGACTTGGCATCAGGTCCCTTCGACCCACCTGGCACTAATATTTTGCTCCTAAACTTGTTCTGTTTTCACTATTATTCTAGATTGGACCTGGCGCCTGGTGCACTATCCAGACCTAGCGCTAGGTGCAATCTGGAATTTTGCACTTTTTGCTCGAAATCAATTCAATTTTGTACAAATTTGTCAAAAAAATTTCTCCAAGTAAAATGTCAATTAGGAAGGAATATGCCTAGTTATTACATCAAAAGTATTTCAAATTAACCTTAAATAATTAGGAAAATAGTGATGATTTTAGCCCCTATCACATACCCCTACACTTGAACTTTTACTTGTCCTCAAGTAAAACATTTAAGCCAAGAAAATCATTAAGAAAACACAAGTCTTTTATCATTCAAAAATTTTAAACATAGAAAGGATTATAACTTCCTTTCAAACTTTAGATAAAACTCTTGTCATTCATCACTATTTGAAAACAATTCAAACTTTGAAGCATTTGATAGAACATTCCAAAACTCTTGAAGTTAAATTAATCACGTCTATACCTTAGTCTAAGAAAATTATTTTACCCTTCAAGTAAAAACATAGATAACATGAATCACACAAGTCAAGCTATCTACCAACTCAAGCATTATAAACCTAAAATTGTACAACTCAAGTCATGATGTAATGAAAGCATTCCATTTTTTTCTCTCTATTTTTTCTAATAACTTAGGGAATCGATAGCCTCAAGTGCATGGATTTTTCTTCACACGCTGTATTGGCCCCGTTTTAGTCATTACTCATCATTTTTTTTTAAACATCTTTCTTCTCTTTTGCTTTTAGGAATTCATAGTCTTAAGAAAGTGGATTTCTCTTCACTATCCGTATTGGCCCCCATAATCAAGCAAAAATAATACTTTCTCATATTCAAAAAGGAAACAACAATCAACTCATTTTGCTTAAACTCACAATCAATTTTTGTTTCACAACTTTTTCCACTCAAGGATTCTTTTTCCTCACCTTCCTTATCACAATTCAAAGCTAAGCAAAGTTCAAACCCATAATACAAGAGTTAGCCAGCAACTTTCCCCATATTTATTATATCCTCCATATTCAAATTAGATAAGTCAAATAATACTCAAACACTAATGCATACACAAGATTAATCCAAATTCCTCAAGTCTTAACAATATCCTATCGAATAAATCAATTTCATAAAAATCCACCAAATGAATGACAAAACTCATAGCCAAGTTCAAAAGAAAATCACAACTCCATTATAAACAAATAAACTCAATTTAGCTCCAAAATTTCTAAACTTTCAAAATTTCAAAAATTTCAAGGAAATTGTAACAAAATTATTTTTTAAAAATAAAAAAAAAATCAAAGTAGCTCAATACCAAGAAAATACGAAGAATATTGATAAAAATCTAGACAAAGAATATCACCAAATCACTCCCCCACACTTAAACTGGACAATGTTTTTACTAGCAAAAAATAAACACAAGAAAGCATTTCCAAATAGACCAAAAATGATAAAGGAGGAAAGGGTGAAGCAATACTCCCCAAGTGTAATAATGCTCCAAACAATATGAACTTGGAAAAGAAAGAAGAGCTTGTCCAAGAAGACTTTATTCCTACCTACAAAAAAAAAATGAAAAATAGAAACACAAGGAAAATACTAACAAAAAAAAAAAAAAGACACACCTAAATAAAAGAAAACAAACTAAAGAAAAATAAAA
The DNA here is from genome assembly GCA_026120185.1 of Voacanga thouarsii. Lineage (NCBI taxonomy): Eukaryota > Viridiplantae > Streptophyta > Magnoliopsida > Gentianales > Apocynaceae > Voacanga > Voacanga thouarsii. The sequence continues at coordinate 1,500,791 of JANUWF010001032.1, read as the reverse complement.
ATCCTAACAAAGCAAGAAAAGACACGACTCACTCTCCCATGCTTAAGATGGAAAATATTTTCTTTATTTGGGAAAAAAAACACCTAACAACTTCAAATATAAAGTAAAGATACAAACTCTTTCCACCCATTATGCTCTCTCATCAAACCTTTGGAAAAGACACGTATGCGCATTGAAAAATGTAGGCATGATGAATGTAGAAATAAGAGAAGGTTTTTAAAAAATAGAGGGTTCATGGAAAATAGTAGTTACAATGAATGTAAATGCATGACCCCTCTTTCGTAACACCTTTTTAGACATACAAATCAAATTTCAAACACAAAGATGTAACTTATGTCTAAAAAATGTGCAAACATGAGAATCACCACTTATCCCTTCAAAAGATTTGTCACAATTGAAATTCTCCTTTGAACCTAGTAGTGTAACTTTTTATGATGAATCATGAATAAATTTAACTCTTTAAAAGATATGTTAAACTCGATACATCATCATTTAGATCATTGTCCTCCAAGAATGGAGAGGAACCTAAGAAATCTTATGGCAAAGAGAGATTAGAATTATTAACACATAGAAGAGAATCGAATACCTCCCTTTCCACATTGGGTAATTGTTCCTCATATCCTTTCTCCTTTCTATGAGGAATCTCCTGTTCAAGTGTATGGGCCATTAGGGCATCTTCAACCAACTACGCTAGTTGTGTTCTTATATAATTCATTCGTTGGGATGATTCTTCATGCCACTTAACAGTTAACTTTGTATTGGCGACAAAAGAATGCATTGAGGCTTCAAGTGACATCTCACAAAAAGCGTCAATCCGAGATTGCAAATTTGCCAAATTCTCATCATTGTAACTTCTTTTATCTTGTGCCCAAAAGTAATTGTCCATGATGATGTCAATCTCGCGCCCAAAGAAAAACAAAAATCAAATAAAAAATAAAAAAAATAAAAGGGAAAAATAAATAATAGAAAAATATAGAAAAGAAAAACACACATATTAGATATATTTACAAACTACCTAAACACAAAAGTTAGTGGTATTTACAAGTATAACATGAACTAAACTAGTCAATTAAGTCACACAATATTACAAACAAGAAGATATAGCACCTATTTACACAAAGAACATAAATACATATTTACATACAGATATATATACATATAAACATATAAACATAGTTAAATCAACAAAATCTAAGCTTTCATGGTATTGTTCTCTAGCAATGGTACCAAAAACTTGATGTGTGTTTTTTAGTATAGAAAATATTATCAACAAAATCCACAGTCAATCAAACTTTAATTAAAATCTAATCACTAAAACCACACATACGGGCAAGTATACTCATCATATAGTATAGGGAATAACAAGTATCAAATCCACAAGAACTTAGACTCCCAACTTATTTTACCCAAATTTTTATTGTTTAGCTAACAAAATAGGAAGAGAATAAAAAGGAAAATTAATAAAGATAAAAATAGCTATAACTTAAGGATGCAATTTCATGCAATGAGACAATCATCTTGAAAATATAATATTGAATTACTTAGCATTCATCACAAATAATTGTCATCTTGGCATCATGGAGGAACTTAAGTAAAATTCAATCGTTTCCTAAGTCATGAACTCACTTATGTAGATTCCACTTATTTCCTAGTCTATGGAATCACTATCTTTTGATTAATTTAGAAGATTTCTCAATCAAATCAAAACAACCAAAAGATGCATTAAATTCTTCCTTCAATAATTACCTATATACTCTATGTGTCAATAAATATGAAATTAGTTAATAACCCAATGCTCTAGGTGAAATCAACCAATCTTTGATTACTTAGTTCTTTAATCTTAACTTTGTTTCCCAAGTCCATTAAGATCTAACAAATATGAAATCTATGCAATAAACTTCTAATATCGTTTCCCAAGTCAATTAGAAGAAAACTCATCAATAACCAATGATAACAAATAATCAAATACTAAAGATAACAATAGACTAATTAAATTCCAATTAACTCAAAATGATAATTTTCAAAATAATATCTAATTACAATCAAAATATTAAGCACATCATTGTTGTAGAAAAGTAAACAAAGGATAAAAGATAGAACTCATAAATAAGTCCTTGTTCTTCTCTTGAAAACCTCCGTTGAACAATACTCCTTTAATGGTGAATCTCCTCATTCTTTGAGTGTTTTGCAACTTTGATTCTTAGATTCATTACTTTCTCTTGTGTTTTTCTTATCTTTATAGGCTTCTTTGATGCCAAAATTCGTTTCTTGAGGAGTCTTGGCCAAGTAGGATTCGAAAAATACCAAAATCTTTTGGAAGATTGATAGGGGCTAAATTAGTCATATTTTTCCTAGTTATTTAAGGTTCATTTGTAATACATTTTGTTCAATAACTAGTCATATTCCTTCATATTTGAGATTTTACGCTTGGAAAGATATTTTATTCTTTATTTCAGATTTTTAAGGTAAAACAAAATAAAAACGTCGCAAAACAGAAAAGAGGCAGCACTGGCTAGGGTCCTAGAACCGGCACCGACCATGTATTGCTGAAACGAACTTCGAAGCGATGGAAAAATTGGTGGAATAGAGCAGAATAGAACCAAGGCGGTGCTAGCTGTGAAACTGGAACTGGCGTCTGCTACATTCTGGAACACATTATGCAAAATTCGAAGAAAAATCGACGAATGAGTGGAGAAGTAGAACACAACCGGCGCTGGCTTCGAGAGCTAAGGTGGCGCCAGCTGTGCCCTGAAGATAGGGCAGTGCTTGATTTTTTCTACGTGGTTTTTGGTAATCTGTGGAGTTTTAGTATCTTCCAACTTCTACTCGGCCAAGAACAACGTACCTACAAGTTTAGGCACTTCCCAAGCCTATAAATAGATGGAAAACACAAGGAAAAATGAGAGAATTCATTGATCATCATAGAAAATCACTCAGTCAAAGGAGAAATTCTTCAAGTTCAAGAAGGGTTGTGCAAGAAGGTCTTCAAAGGAAGAAGAAGGAGTGTGTCTATAAGTGCTTTCTTTTACTTTGTTTTCTTTTTCTTAACAATGATATGTTAATTATTTTATTGTAATTCAACATTGTTTAGATATTCATGATATTTAGAGTTGTTTGATCTTTTGATTATTTGGTTATTATTCTTGGTATTCAATTACTTGTGTTTATTGCGAGATTAGTTGGTTGGTTCTATCTATTGACTTGCTGGACCAAAGGGGGTTGATTACTTAGAATTAGTAATTGAAGGTTAATTGATGTCTTCTGAGAACAAAGGTTCATTGATTAATTTCATGCTTTAAATTTTTCGAGACCAAGGGAATTTGATTAAGGATTGTGTTTAATGTATTTTTTAGATGAATTAGTTGAGACGGACCAAGTGATTCTAATTTATCTAAAGATAGTAATTTCATGGATTGACCATCGAAGTGAGTCTACTTTAATCCTTCATAATGCCAATGGCATAATTAGTTATGATAAAGGTTGGATATTTCAAGATCATGTTTGTCTAACAAATGGTTTGAGTTACATACTTCTCCATCCTTGACATGTATATACTTTTATTTTAATTTTCTTTTCTTTTATTTTTTTTCTTTTTACTTGTTTTCACTTTATCGAGTCGGTTAAACAATGAAAGAAAAGGGATTAATGTCTACTTGTTCCTTGAGGATCGATACTCGTTTGAACCCTATGCTCGGTTAATGATGAGTACGCTTGCTTATATATGTGATTTGGGTTGAACGTTTTAATTTAAACTTAATTGGGAATGTTGCTTAGTTTTTGTATAATTTTTATACCCAAGTTCGAACACATCAAGTTTTTGGCGCCATTGCCGGCGAACAATAGCATGAAAGCTTGGATTTTGTTGATTTAACCATGTAAATATGTAGATATGTGAGATATGTATAATTGTTCGTAAAAAGGTTCTATCTTTTGTATTTCTTATGTAACTTGTACACCCTTGTAACCTAACCTAACCTACTAACTTTGACTATGTTCTTTTTACTAACTTTGTAACCTTGTAGTTTTGTTTATAATAATTAATTATGTATTTAATTAGCTTCTTGTTTTCTTAGGTGTTGCCCTTGGTACATGACCCGAAAATCTGAAGGTGAGATAGTCGATTTTGACCCTGAAATCGAGAGGACGTTATCGAAAATTCGCTGGACAATTCAAAGGAACCTGATCGTCGAGATGGATGGTGCTCAATAGAACAATATTGGGAATAACGGGAGAATTATGGATGACTTTGTGAAACCCGCAATCTCGGGCACAAGCTCGAGTATCACTAGACCTAAGATAGATACAAACAATTTTGAAATAAAGTCCAACATTATCCAAATGGTGCAAAATATGGTTCAATTTGACGGGCTACCTGAAGAGGATCCCAATGCTCCCTTAGCTAATTTTCTTGAGATTTGTGATACTTTCAAGATGAATGGTGTTTCTGAATATGCCACTAAGTTAAGACTTTTTCCTTTTTCCTTGAGAGATAGAGATAAATCTTAGTTAAAGTCCTTATCTACAGGTTCCATCATAACTTGGAATGCCCTAGTTGAAAATTTTTTGGCCAAATATTTTCCCCCAGCTAGGACAGCCAAACTTAGGAATGAAATCTTCGCTTTCCAACAATTACATTCTGAGCCCTTATATGAAAGTTGGGAGAGATTTAAGGAGATGTTAAGAAAATGCCCACACCTTAGATTTGAGTTGGGAATGCAAATGCTTATCTTCTTGAATGGCCTCACGTTCGCAATACGGCAAGTGTTGGACTCTTCTGCAGGGGGTTCCATCAATCATAAGACCCAGGAACATGTATTTGAGCTTATTGAAAATTTAGCTTCTAAAAACTATGCTTAGGGAAGTGCATGGTCAAAAGCTCGTGTGTAAAGAGTGCACAAAGTGGATGTTGTGGTAGCATTAGAGGCTAAGGTGGATGCCTTAACTCAAAAGATAGAAAAGATAGTGATGCTTTAATGCCAGGTTTTAAACGTCAATTGTGATTTCTGTGGAGAAGGACACCCCAATCATAAATGCCAAAATATGGGTCATTCCAAGAAACGTCGGAACAAGCGGCCTTTGCAGGTAATGTCTGGCCAGGTAACAACCCTTATAGCTCTACCTATAATCCTGGTTGGCGAAATCACCCTAATTTCTCTTGGAGCAATGGGAATCAACCTAGGTAGGGTTCTTTCAATTTTGGCGAAAATCAAAGGAACCAAAATCCCATGACCAACACTGCAGCATCTCCGAAACCACCATTGGAAGAGTTGATTGGCCAATTGGTAAGTACCACAGAAACTAAGTTCGAAGGAGTCGATGCAACGATAAGGAACTTAGAGGCTTCTATGTGCAATTTGGAGATTCAAATTGGTCAACTAGCCAAACTCTTGGGAGATCGTCAAATGGGGACATTACCAGGGAACACTGAGGAAAATCCACGGGATCACAGCCGTGGGAAATGTTGAAGCAGTCTTACTTTTCTTTACTTTCGATTTTTGTGATTGAGACAATTTTGTTATTTCTGTCATTTTGATTAATTAACTAGAGTGCATTATTCAGCATTATTGTATGTTTCACATTTTTATTTAAAAAAAATGGAGAACCGGACAGAACCGAGTTGGCACCAGCTCTAAGAGCTCGGTCCGGCGCCAGTTCTTGTCAGGTGAAGTATAATTTAAGGGCCATTTTAGCCACTTTTCTTTCAAAATCTCCATTCTCCCTCTCAAATTCTCTCAAGCCCGTGCTGGCTTCACATCCCTCACTTCCTAAAAATTTGATTTTGCAACTCCTAAACACGTCTATAACGTCAATTGACTTCTCTTTTCATGATCCTACGGATTAAAACTCTCAAAATCTTCGATTTTTCATAACACCATCACATTTAATCCAAGCAAAGAGCTTAGATTTCTATAAAAAGCTTGCATATTTTGCTTGTCCATGCATATAGGAGTATAAAGGTATGATTTTTATTTCATTCCTACGGTTAAAATGATGGAGATGATTTTTTCTAATTTTAGGGACACTTTTGGCCGAAATTTGGGATTATGTATGCTATGTTTGAATTGTGTATTACTTCTTAAGCTTTATGAGTTGGACTAGATTAGGAGTAAATGGTTCTTTGATATTTAACTCATGTACATGATCATTCGAGACTTCATATAGCTAAGGCTAGAATTGTGGCTATTAGTGATACTTGAATATATGGAACATATATTATTGATCACATGATACCATGATACTGCCTTTATTCACATGATCATGTTTACTAGCATGCTTTGAGGATATCAACACATTTATGCTTTACAGTGAACTTTACATGTATTATGCAGGTTGTGTTGTATTGATTGAAGGTGATTGATTGAATTGGTTGTTGGAGTGGATATATATTGAAAGAATTTGGGTTTTATGGATTGTGAGATTGGTTGAGGATTATGTGAGATTTGAGGAATATCTGTGCAGGGGTAGCAATCCTATTTCAGTATTTGAGCTTACTTGTTCTCTCTTCCTATTCCTCTATTCCTTACTTGATATCATGTCTAGAGGGAGGGGTCAGTCTTCTCAAAGGGCGAGAACTTCCTCTTCCTTAGCTCCTTCATCTGTTGATCCTTTGTCCCTAAGGCCTACTGAGTTTATAGATGCATCTTGTGAGGAATAGTAGTATAGTAAGAGAGCCTCTAATAAGATTATTGTCGAGTGTACTTTCTCACCCACCTTAGACTGTGCACTCAAATTGGGAATGATGTTTAGACAGCTAGGATGGGGGTCGATAGTACAATTGAAAGGGAAGTATTGTCCCGTGCTTATTAAGGTATTCTATGCTAATATAACAGGATAAGGGCAATAAACAACTTCCACATATTGAAACAAGAGTGAAAAGAGTTCCTATTGTCATCACTCAAAACTAATTAGCTAACTTCCTCTAGGTTTTTTACGATGATACTTGGCAAGGGATTGATGTGAATAATCAAAAGATTTTTTCTGACTCGAATTGGGATGTTAGAGGGACTACAGCTACCCTAGGCTTACATAAGCATAATGCTTTCCAAGCTAATATCTTCTATTCTAATAATGATTTGGTAGCCAACTTTCGAGCTCTAGTCTACATGTTTGGGTTCAATGTTGTACCCCGTGCTAGTGGTTTCAATGAGACTAGACTGATTGACACTTATATTTTGCATCGGATGATGAACACATTACCTATCCTTCTTGCACCCTTGATCATCCAATCTATTTGGGAGGTTGTTCATCACCGTCTCTCCACAAAAACCTTTGTTTTTCCCTTAGTTATAATAAAAATTCTAAAAGACTTTGGTATGAGTCTTGAAAGAGAACTCATGGAGACTACCATTGAGCACAATATGGTCACTAAGCAAACTCTTATGAGTTGCGGGTACAAGTACAACCAAGAGTTGAAAAATGGCTAACTTCCTTCGAAGTTAGACATCCCGAGCAGGTAAGGCCACCCACAGTGGAGGAGGAACACCCACCACCACCAACACGTGCACGAGCTAGCAGTTCTCAGTCCCACTCCCGAACTGACTTTGAGACTACCGTGCTGGGGCGACTCGATCAACAAATGGCAGTACTCCTATGCTTGCAAGGTACTATGGAAGACATGGCAAGACGGCAAGCTACTATGGAGTAGCAATTAGCCGAATTGAGGCAACATTCCTCTGGGCCTAATAGGGACTAAATTAGTCATGTTTTTTCTAGTTGTTTGAGGTTCATTTGTAATACATTTTGTTCAATAACTAGTCGTATTCCTTCATATTTGAGATTTTACCCTAGGAAAAGTGTTTTGTTCATTATTTCAGATTTTTAGGTTAAAACAGAACAAAAACGCTGCAAAACAGAGGAGAAGCGGTGCCTGCTAGGACCTTAGAATCGGTGCCGGCCATGAACTGAATTTGCATGAACTCGAAGCAACAAAAAATTATTGAAATAAAGTAGAATAGAACCAAGGCAGCGCTAGTTGTGAAGCTGGAACCGGCACCGGCTGCATTCTGGAACACATTTTGCAAAATTTGAAGAAAAATCGACGAACGAGTGAAAGAACAAAACACAACCGGCGCCGGCCCTAAGAGTCAAGACGGCACCGGCTGTGCCCCGAAGATAAGGCGGTGCTTGATTTTTTCTATGCGTTTTTTGGTAATATGCGGAGTTTTAGTTTCTTCCAACTTCTACTCGGCAAAGAACTTTGTACCTACGAGTTTAGGCACTGCCTAAGGCTATAAATAGATGAAAAACACAAGAGAAAAAGGGAGAATTCATTGATTATCATAGAAGATTACTTAATCAAAGGAGGAATTCTTTAAGTTCAAGGAGGGTTGTGTAAGAAGGTCTTCAAAGGAAGAAGAAGGAGGCTTGTCTATGAGTGCTTTCTTTTACTTTGTTTTCTTTTTCTTGAACAATAATATGTTAATTGTTTTATTGTAATTTGAAATTATTTTAGATATTCATGATATTTAGAGGTATTTGATCTTTTGATTAAATGATTGTTCTTCCTAGTATTCAATTACTTGGGCGTATTACGAGATTATTTGGTTGTTTCTTTTCATTAACTTGCTAGACCAAAGAGGTTGATGGTAGTTGCAATTGATTAATTGTGAAACCCCAGTCGAAACCAACCTTAGAGTAAGGGGGTTGGGATGCATATCATATTTTATTGTATGTTTAAATATATTTTATATGATTTTATGTGCTTTGGATTTGCGTATTATAGTCTCAAGGGCTTAATTATGTTTATTGAGTAAGAATGGCAAAATGGTAATTTTTGCTTGAGGTGAAAATAGGAAGATAGCTTGAGGATTAAATAGGAAAAATATTTAGAGAAAAAATAACAACAAGAGTTTTTGTGGTTAGAGCTTTGGAATTAATTCTTGAGGTCTTGGGTTCAAATTCCATCATTGGAGCTTTAGCATGATTAAATTTTATTTTTGCTTAGGAAGGGGTATTTTCGGCCTTATGTGCTTTAGAATAGAGTAGAGGTGTTGTCCTAGGGGAGACATGATATGAGTATCCTAATCCTATTCTTGTGCCCTACAAAAATTCCTAAGGGAATTTATTCCTTCTTGATCTTTAATTTTTCCTAATTCTCAATTCGTTAGATTGGACAAATTTGTTCTAGCCAATTTTCATTCCAGAAATTTCAGTAATGTGCTGTGGCTTTGAAGGTTTAAAATGTCTTAGTGAAAGATATCTTATGGACCGAAAATATGGAAGAGATGGGGGAAGGTTCCAAGAGAATTAATTCCCCTGGTGAACCTTCGAATCTCCACTCTAGCTAGATTCATTTTTCTTCATGTAATGATCTGAAATTTTTTCCAACTTCTTGTTCATGAAAAGTGTCGAAATTCTCAGCCATTATTCCCTCCCAAATGCTGCCAGAAAATGGCCCTTTTGATCAGCTTGGAATGTAATACCCCGCCCAAAACCACCTTTGACTATGGGAAAAAGTCATGCATTGCATAGCATCTTGCATTTTATGTGGCAGCTAGAATAATTTTATTTGCATGATGCATGTGAATTTTTCAGTTGCTCTTGCATTTGAATTAATTGTTGTGAAATAGTTGTGTTGTTAAAGACTTGTTTAAGGGAGGTTTGGTCGAAGAATTGGAAGGATGAGTATTAGGGTGGTAAGAACTTCTTATAGAAAAATTAGTATTGGAGTTGTTTTGGAATAGCGGGGAGGTTAGTGATTTCCTTTGGTGACCCGAGTTCGAATCCTACCTTTTGTGAAATAAGTTTCTCTTCTTGAAATTCTTTTCTTTAGAACATTTCTTGTCTTGGCCGAAAAAGAATCTAGCTATCCTAGAGAAATTTTAGTATTTTTACTCCAAGGAAATAAGTCTCTATATTTATTTCCTAAATTCAAGGACTTGGATGTGAATAAAGTTCACATTTAATTTTCAGCTTGTATTCCTTAGGATTTTAGAAAAAACCCTAGCTAGTAATTAAAATATTAGATTGATTTTAGTTAGATAGATGTTGCCATGGATAGGTGGAATTAATGAATCTTTTTCCTAGCAGGAAATCTTGTTGATTTTAATCCTAGAATGTTAGCTAAAAATCTAGAAAAAAATTCCAGCAAGTGCTACCACATCTTGGAGGACTTGTAGCTCAATCTAAACTCTTCTAGGACTAGAGGAAATCTTGTCCAAATCCTTGATAAAACCATATTTTATTTCAATCCAAATTCAACTAGGATTTCTTCCTTTTCCTAGGTGAATTTCGGCAACTTTGAATCTACATAAGCTGTCCGAAATTCCAGCCATCTTTAGCTACAATCCAACTCTGAAAATCCTAGCTCAAACCACCTAGAACACTCCATAATAATTCAACTACCTTAGCTGCACAAAACCATAATTTCTATCACCAAAAAATTACTGATTTTTGGTAGCTTGGAAACTAGAAAAATTCGGCCAGCTTGCACAGAATTTTCGTCCAACTGTGCACTCCAAAACACACGAAATTTTGCACTCCAAAACCTACCAAAACTCCTTATTGATTAAGCCAAATTTCAGCGCCCAAAACCCTCACCTTGTCCCTGGAAATTTCGATAGAATTACAACTTGAACAATCCAGAATTTATTCTCCTCTTGTTCAGCGATTTTCACAGCACTTGCACAGGATTTTCAGTCATCAAAACTCACTCAAACTCTTCCTTGTTTGGCCCAAAATTCTGAACACATTTAGCCCTTCCTTTGAGCAGTGTTTTGGCTAGCTTAGGGGAGCAAATTTCAGAATTTTTTCCTGCATAAACTCCCCTAAAATCGGCAACAAGGAGGCGCGCGCAAGTTGGAAATTTCGCATTTGCTGTCCGAGAAACCTAAAGCCATTAGGAGTCTATCTAAACATCACCATCTAACCCTAAACCAATCTTCTCCAACTTTAAATCCTAACCACTGTTTACCCTCTCCATTCTACATGAAAATTTCAGCAACTTCTCTCTGCAAATTTTCGAAAATACAAGAGTTATTCCAAGCAAAAATCGAACATACCTTAAGGTAAGCACAAATCCTTTCAACCTCTTGATGCCGTTTTCTCTAATGATTCTCTTCTCTTTCTTCTACCCTTAAATCACGCCCTATAGAGGCTGATTTCCTCTTCTTCCTAAATTTTTGGTCAATTGAAACAAAGGAGGTAGCTTCTTTCTTCTTCTCAAGCGAACTCGGGATGATCACCATAGGAGCATCGAGACCTCATTACCCGGTAGTTGCAAGGTAAGGGAATACCCTCCCTTGATGTCGAAAGTAAAGTTTAATGGTGTTTATTAGCGAGATAAACATGTGGTCGTAGTATTTGATCTTTGGGGATTGAATAGTTTACTTGAAATTAAATAGGACATTGCGAATTGTTATGGAAATAAATGGGATTAGAGCATGTTTGAATTAATTGAGACCCTGATCATGATATTATATGGTCTAGATCAGGAGGATAATTGAGGAAAGCCAGCGGTGATTTTTATCGCATTTATCTGAGGCATATCAAGTAAGTCCTTGCATAAACTCTTTTATTAAACGTTGTGATGGTAAGTCCTTTTATAAACTGTTTTGTTAAATGTTGTGATGGCAAGTCCATGTTGTGAAGCTTTGTAAAGCTATTGTTAAACTATGTTTGCTTGGGTTGTAAACGTGGATATTTATTCTTTAAACGGTTTTGTCAAACTAACGATTTTAGCAAGAAAACTATTCTTTTCCTTAAATTTTTAGAAATCTCTTTTAAAGAAAATCACGTTTTGTAAAGCCAAGGTTTGAAAATATTTTGAATCAGGAATTGACGGATATGTTCGTTGAGTACTCAATAAGGGTAGGCTAACAATACTAGTCTTGGAGGGCTAGCGTAAGTCTTCTGGCAGGAGGCCACCTCCAGAAGATGAACTCTGCTTGAAAAGGCGACAGTGTTGGTTGGTCAGGCCAGTCCGAGCTAGCATTATACGTGAAAGGTATTATTTATATTCCCGGCATGGACACCCGGATGGTTTTGTTGGGTGTAGAGATGGAGGAGTGTCTCACCCGGTGGGCTGTACACTCACCTTGATCAGAACGCCCAACGTGTGGTAATCTGGTCTGGACAAAGTGCACAAAGAGTGGTGCCTTGGCCAATTTGTTCTCATGGAGCCCAGCGTGTGGTGACATGACTTTTATCCAAGTGGAGGATCTATTTTTTACAAAGTGTGACAATGAGAAAAACCCACTCCTTGCAAAAAGAGATTGTTTATGACTTGCCAATTGTTTTCTACAAATGTTTTACACTTTGCATACACGAACTATTTAAAAACACCATGTGCACACACAAGACTTATTGAGATTTATTCTCACACTGTTTTACATCATGTTTTTAGGGGATAAACTGTGCTGAGCGGGGCATATAATAGTTGAAGCTTTTGCTATTTTCTCTATCCGTTCTAGGAGACATTTATTGCTTATGCTTCTAAACAATATTTTGTTTTATTCCGTTTTGCTCCAAGTTGAGCCTGATGTAATAAGAATATTTCTTTATTTATCTAAGTTAATCCTTTTGGAGATTGCCTTTATATTTTATACCTCGTTCTAAAGACCCCTTTGTCTTACGGGACGGGGCGACATCTCCGCCCTTTTAGGGTACGTAGTCGTGGAGTGTTACATGGAATCCGAAATTTTCTAGTAAATTTCGGGCTGCACAAATGTTGTGCAAAACCAGAAAAATTTCTGATTAAAATCGCAGCTTTGGTGGTCTTCAACCAAGCTGTTTTCTTCCAATTTTCTCCCAACTCCTTAGCCACGTTTTCCATCCATGAAGAAGGCTAGAAACCAGCCATGAAAGACCTTTGAAATCTCCTTCAAACTCTTTGCACTCTGACTGGAAAATGACAGTCGAAACTGCCCAGAAAAAAATTCCAGCAATGGCAATCTGTAATAGGAATTTTCTGTCCAGCTTTGTTTCCTAATCCAGCCCTGACCGAAACTCCATCTCTGTTCTGTACAAACCACTCTTAAACAGCCATGAACTGAACTCCATTGTCTTTCCTAAGCTTCTGTGCAAAAACCAGACATGGCTGCCCTAAAATATCTCCAACAAATTACTGCAATCATGCTTTGATTGGATACCAAAATTCTAGTAGTATTAATTTAGCAACCTTCCATAAAATGTCCCTCAAACAACCAGACATTTCCTTCACTATTACACTCCTTCTTTTCGGCCGCCATTAACCTTCTTCAACCAGCTTTTATCCAGCCAAATCACAGAGCAATCAGTAGGCCATAGCAGCTCCAAAAAGCTCTCCATTGATCAAAGATATTTTTGCTATATTTTGTTACTAAATTTGATTCCCAAAAATATTCTTTTAGGATTTCAACAACTAGCCTTTCCTTTTCCTTTCAAACCAGAAAAAATCATCTACCTAAACTACACAAACAATTCGGCCATTGCACACACACAAAATTTCAGCAGCTTCCAATCCAAAATCCTTCCATTCTCTTCAACCTTCAAACACACATAGAACACCAAGAATACCTACTCCCTTCTCTCGCCTAATACCTCTCCAAACCACTTCAATCTTCTTCAAAAAAATTCTAGAATTCATCTACTCATTGATGTGAGTCCATCCATACCATTTTTAACATCAAACTCCAAAATCCAACTTGCTCTTTTGGATAAAAAAATCAGAATTTTTGTGAAGGCTCAAGAACACCTTCAAGGTAGATTTGTTCAATCAACTTCATCTTCACTAATCTTTGATCTCTAATGAATATATATATGAATAAACATGCAAATGGACTCTCTTCTTCTCTCTTCTCTCTCTCTCTCTTGGCCGAATATCCTCTCCCCCTTGGCCGAATGACTTCTTAACAATGGCTATGCTTTCTTCATCTCATTTGGACAGATTTAGTCATCTAGGAGTTGAGAACCATTCGAAACTCCTTCAAGTTACTCATCAATCAAGCAAGCCTTTTCAACCCTCCTTTTAAATTTTAGATTCATGTCTCTAGGATGATATTGGTAGGAGATGGATTATGAATAGGATTTGAGCATGTATTATTGTGATGAGTAGAGATTGAAGCATGAATAAATGTGTGTTCATGATAGAGATGGAATTTATGCATGAGTTGATTATCTTGGTTAATTGTATGGTGTTTTTAGGGTTTAATGCATGTCACCATGTCATTGGTAGTATTTGTGATCAAGTATGCTAGAGATTATGTCATCTATGATGAATAGGATTTATATTCATGTATGATTATTGAAGCCATGATTATGTTTATGCTGGTAGAGGTTGGATCATACCTTGATAAATTTAGATCTATACTTTTATTCATGATTTGGATGATTTGATGAATTGGAGGGAGTATATGTTCATGATTGTGGTTAGCAATGGAAATATGATCATGATCTAGTTGTCCCTATTTTTCAATAAAATATTTAATATTATAATTTTTGCTAGCAAATTCGAAAACCCTAGGAAGGTAGATTTCGATTAATATATAAGGATATTTTAGTCAAATAAATGATTGCTTTTATTAACGAAATAAAATATATAGATATTATATATAATAATAATAATATCAAATAAAGCCTTTTATGTAAATGATCATAATAAGTAAAAATATTAATTTTGTAAGTCTTATATTCATAAATACCATTAAAATTTATTGTCTTTCAATTATTATCTTTTAATCAAAACCTATTAAATTTTATTTATTACCTTTCAACCAAGACCCATTAAAATTTATTTTCAACTAATTTTAGTTAGTAATTATTTTCAAACAATTAATTATTAATAAATCATTATTTTAGCTAATACCACCTATGACTCTTCATCAAATAGACTCTAAATTATTCTTAGCAAGAATTAAACCTTCAACTTATTAGTACCTATTTCCCAAAACACTAATTATTTTAAATATCAAATTAGACTTAGCTTATAAACATTTTTATTTATTATTTGGCCTTCAAGCTTGGGACACTAGGATCATGGTAGTAGTGAGTGAGCTAGTTTTATTTGTGAAAGTGGATTTTGGATTAAGTTTGATTATGGTTTATATTTACCTCATGCGGGGTTGGGTCAGCGGTTGAAGATCTTTATTTTATCTCGAGTTAAGGATCAGGTAAGCTCATGCATAAAACCTGATTGATGTAAAATATTTATTATGGCAAGCCAAATGTAGAGTGCATGGACGCTCATTTCTGTAAAGGCAATTGAGGATTGTCTCCTGTCTTATTTTCGTCAAACAAATTATTTGAGAATTAATAAGTAGATTTACTCAAACTCAAAACTCTTTCTAAAGCTGATTTTGACAAAGACTTTGAAAACCCTTAATTGCCATTTTCAAGTGGAACTATGTTTTGTTCCTTTTTCCCCAAGTGGGGTAAGTTACATTGAGTACTCAATAAGAGTGGATTACTAGGGCTAGTTTTTGAGGGGTTAGGGTAAGTCTCTCAGTAGGTGGCCACCTCTGAGGGATGAGTCCTTCTCAGATAAGATGCCAGTCTAGTAGGTTGTGCCGGTCCAAGCTAGTAGTTATTTTTCAGTCAAGTGACTGTTTGTTGCCGGAATGGACACCCAGTTGTTGTTTGGGTATAGAGAAGGATGAGTATCTTGCCCAGTAGGCTGATCACCTACCTTTTGTCAGTCTACACAAAGTGTTGGCATTCTGACTGGTTATGGGGCTCAACGTGTGGTAACCCATGATCATTTCTTTTGAGTGGTTGATTTTATTGATTATGTATGGTTGGAAAAGCCAAAACACCACTCTTAATTTTGACTGATGTTTATTGCTTACCAGTATTTCTCTTATAATGATTTATACTTTGTATTCACGAACTGTTTTCATTGGACACTCAAAGCACACACGGACTTATTGAGATTTTTATCTCATCACCTTTTTTATCATGATTTTAGGTCGATCCTGCTGTGGGGATGAGTAGCTAGTGTTGTCTATCTTGGAAGAAAATTTTGTCATTTATTTTTATGTATTTCTTTGAGAAAATGAGAGTGGATAATTTTATTTATGGATTTATTTTGCAATCTTGGATTGTAATAAATTTTAAGTTTAAAGTATTATTTTTATTCTATTATTTTGATTGTGTGACCTAGTTATAAAGACCCCTTGTCCTTTAGACGGGGCGACATCCCCAGCCCTGTCGGGCCTAAGTTGTGGGGTGTTACAAGTAGTATCAGAGCCTAGGTTGTGGGGTGTTACAAATAGGCGCTGGGTCCCTTCGACCCACCTGGTGCTACGTGTGTTTTGTTTTGCTCCTGAACTTTGCTATGTTTTTACTTTTATTCCAGATTGGACCTGGCACTTGGTGCATTATCCAGACTTGGTGCCAAGTGCAATCTGAAATTTTGCACATTTTGCTTGAAATCAACTCAATTCTGCATAAATTTATCAAAAACAATTTTCACAAGGAAAATGTCAAATAAGAAGGAATATGCCTAGTTATTACATCAAAAGTATCTCAAATTAACCTCAAATAATTAGAAAAATAGTGATGATTTTAGCCCTTATCACGACTGGTGAGAAAGTTTTGTTATAATCAATACCGAGTTGTTGACGATACCCTTAGCAACCAGTTGTGCCTGAAGGCATAGAAAGCGTAAAACACGGAGCACACAACGGAAGCGAACATAAAAAAAAACTGGAAAAACAAGAACAGGGATTCTAGGGCAGGGCCGGCGTCGGCTTCGGCAGCCCTAGCCGGCGCCGGTTGTGCCTTATCCCAATCCCGAGGTTTTAAAAATTTTACCTCTCCTTCTGGTTTTCAAAAGTGGCTGGACCGGAACATGCGCAATCAAGGTAGGTGCGCTGGTGGAAGCCTCTAGTGCGATTCCTGCAAGCCTTCTACTCTGCCTTTGCATGTATGTGAACGCCGAACTCTCGATCTTCCAGTATATGGCTTGCCTAACTACTGTTTGGTGAACAACTAACAGGCTAGGGAATTTTTCTAGAGAGAGAGAGAGAGAGAGACATCTGGCTCTACAGAGAAGAAGCCACCTCAGAGTATGTGTTCTGTAACAACGATGTTTTCAATCCTCCTGTTTAACCTAAATATAACCCTAGGTTAAACTGGATTGGACCATTGGACTCTTAGTTTAACCTTTTGGGCTTAATTAATTATTCTAGTTAGAACCAATTTAATGGCCCAACAAATAATTAATTTTCCAGCCCAAATAAACTAGTCCAATAAATAAGCCTATATTAGTTTAGTCCCAGGTTAATCCCTAATTATTCAAACAGGGCCAAAGCCCTGAATAATTAATTAACTCACTAAACTAATTTAATTAATTATCTCACTCCATGGACCTTTATTTTATTCTAGCCCAATAATTAAATCAGGTTACTTAAATAAAATAAATTTCATTTAATTTAGGATCAATTTCTTAACCCGTATTTAATTGGGACTCACGGTCTATACTGGGGACCAAAAGACACACCGCCTTGGCTACTAAAATGGCCAAAATATACTTGCCATATAAATAGCTGTATTTTGCATTTTAAATATTTCCTAATATCACCATAAGAAAATATTGACCTTAAGGACAATGTTGCGTTAGCAAAGTCTCCGACCTACAAGTGTAATGACTAAAATACCCCGCTATACATCACCATACATTCAGAGAGGAAGAAGTGTACTAACACCTCTCTAAATGACATCTACCATCCTTAGGCCTCTAATCCAATGATCCACGACTTCTTGGATTATTTTCGCTTTCCAAAAGAGCTACCCTAAAGCAAACATCCAAGTCATATTTCCCAGGACTCTAGATATTTAGATCATTCAGACAACCACAAGAGGCGATATAGTATAGAAACTATCTTGTACAAGTTTATCTTAACTAATTAGTCACACATACCCAACATGCAAGTATATTGGCCCTACGATAGAACCTCAACTATAGCATATCAAAGCATATGCTTCCAGCTTCGTTAGACTACCAACTCATACTCAAGTCATAGAGTACTAGTCCACGTGTAGCGGTAGTAGTCTAGGTTTCTACCATATAGTACTTTTAGAAACCATTACTACAAGTCATGTTCTACGTATTTGAAATATGCTTATATCATGAAGTGAGTGGACTACTCACTGGCAAAAGGTAAGCGATTCCCCATTTAGAATTCACAATATAATAACCTAGACATGATGAGATTCCCATTCTAATCAATCGGTTAAGAATAAAAGTTTATGTGCTAAGTAACCCTGATCCATACCTTATTGTGAAAGACCTCCATTCACATAGACCACTTAATTAAACACAATGGGTCTTTTCCAAATGAAATTATGCACAAATAAAATTGTAAATTCACAAACAATTTCTGAAAATAAATTCTTTTATTAAAATATTCGATTTTTACATCAGAAACCTAGTTTAAGAGGGCATACATCCCAATAGTGCCTTATAGGAAACTGCATTACCATCCATGCCAATTTTCTTCTTGAAATCCTATTTGTACCCTGTAGGTTTAATTCATTTGGGTGGATCAACCAAAGTCCATACTTGGTTGTCATACATGGAATCCATTTCTAACTTCACGGCTTCAAGCCATTTGCCATATTATGAACTATTTAGGATATCCTTGTAAGTAGTAGGCTCATCTTCATCTATGAGTAATACGTCATTGTGATCATTTATGAGAAATTCATATCTCTCAGGTGCCACATGTATTCTACTCGACCTATAAGGTTCTTGTGTAGACGAAAGTTCATCTATTCTTTCAATAGATGTGGGATTAACTGGTTGATCATATTACTTGTTTGTTCTTCTTAAATGTACTCCCACTGTCTCTTTTAAGCATGTGTTCCTTGTAAAAAAAAAAATAGCATGCTTTGAAACAAACATTTTGTTTTCAGAGGATAGGTAAAAATAATATTCGAAAGATTCTTTCGGATATTCCACAAATAAACACTTGTCAGATTTACTCTAAAATTTGTCAAACTATGGCCTTTTAACAGAGGCAGGGCAACTCCATATTCTCAAGTGAGATAACTTTGGTCACTTACCAAAGAATAGCTGAAATAGGGTAGTGTCAACCATTTTTTACGGAACTCTATTTAGAATATAAATAGCAGTCTCTAGTGCATACCCTCATAATGATTTTGGTAAGTTTGCAAAAGCCATCATAGTCCGTATCATATCCAGAAGGGTTCGATTCTTTCTCTCAGATACACTGTTATATTGATGTATATATGTTGAAGTCCATTGAGATAATAGCCCATTATCTCTCAGATAACTTAGAAAATCTTGACTTAACTATTCATCTCATCGATCGGATCTTAGAGTTTTAATACTTTTGCTAAGTTGCTTCATTACTTTATTCCTGAAGTTTTTCTGTTAGTGTTATGCCCTAAAGGCAATTACTTGTATATTGTATATGACACATTTTATCTTAATAAAAGGCATTATTTATCTCACAGTTTCTTTTGTTTACTTTTGTGAAAAATAACTGTTAGATAAAGTCCTTAGTACAACATTGTGTTAAGAAAATCATGATAGAGATCATGAGATGAGATTCCTACTATACTGTATAGTGTTAGTACTTAAATAGTCCCTAGTCGTAGTATTAATGAGACAGGACATCATTAATGCATTAAGACTAGCATATGCTAGACTTCTTGATTTGATCAGGTGGTGGCTCTCATATCCGTGAGTATTGAGATACTCAAAGTTAACACATGGATACTTGTTAATAGAATAAGTACATTGGATGACCTAGCTTTGAGATAATCACACAGATAACTATTTAGTGCTAGTGATATAATCTCAATATAGCAAACATGCAAGTATCCTTAAATTTGAGATCGCCAAGGTACTTTGGTTGTTGAGCTTTGTGCTTGATTCCAATCTCTGGAGCCAGATCGAGGGCCACCTATGGGATATATATTGGGTATATTGTGAGGTAAACAAAAGTAGTTGAGATGGTTAATAAAGGACTCACCACTCCTAATAGTAGGGGCAAATATCTCACGGCCACTTGTAGGTATTACTACTCGAGAAGTCTTGGCCAATGCGATTGTGTATTGGAAACAGTTCCAATTGATACACATCTAGAGTAGTGGATTTCTGGTACAACTGCTATTGTATTCGGGCCAGAATTAATTCTAGAGGGAGTTAGTACTAATTTCGTACTCCAAACTGAATGAGATATTGTATGGTGAAAGGAGTTAATTGCATTGTAGTTTGTTATTGAATGGTTCATGTCAAGCCACTTGACTTCCTGGACTCCTGGGTGGTCATGACGTGTTGCTAGATACCCCTCGTGATCTGGGAATATGGGTTTATTAATTGATAAATAAATAAACCAATCATGATTAGAATTAATAGGATTAATTCTAATTAATTATGAATTATTAATATCAACGACATTTGGATTAATTCATGTTCGCTACCAATTGACTGGGAAATCTAATAGGTCACACACAATAGAGGATTATATACTCAATATGTTATTTGATAATATAGTGGAGTTAATTGCGAGAAAGAGAAGTTGTTGTGGTCAAATTATAAGTAGTTATAATTTATGGGCCAAATTATAATTGTGAGAACTTGATATTTCCAATTACAATTAGAAAATTCTAACTGTTTTAGAATGCTCAGTTGGAGTATTTTTCCAGCAGATTTCGTGTAATATATAGAGGATATATGCACAAAATTTCTGGGTATGTGTAAGACATGAAAGAACTCCAACCCTAGCACACACGACTACTTCTCTCTTCTCTTTCTCGTTATTCTTTGAACAAAACCCTAGCCATCGTTGTTGTTTCTACTGGCACAGAAAATTTTAGTGCTTGAGTGTATCTTCTGTGTGGATTTCTATTAGATATAATCACACATTGTGATTATAGTGGTTAGACGTTCAGTTCTCATGGTGTTTGATCAAGAGGATTGTTAGATCGTGACTTGACTTGAAGAAGGAAAATTTTTGTTTTCTGCACAATCAAAGAAAAGTAAAAAGCTGTTACCTTTGTTCTCTTTATGTCTTGTTTTTCACATATATGTGGATCCTGTGATGGTATCTCTTTCTTATTCTTCCACTATGCCATATATGATATGCACGAGATACCCAACAGTGGTATCAGAGCCATGCTGTGTGTGGATTGCAGACATTGTTTTTGGCATGAAAAGCTGTTTTCATGAATTCGTGTTTGTCTTTGTTCGCTGTGAAAACTGTTTTCACTCGAGTCGAAATTGTTTTGAGCATTGTAGGTTGGGTCCGTAGAATAATATGATTGTGTAAAAATTACAGCATATTTCAAAAGATGCTTCCTTTATGTGCTACAAGTTTTTGCAGAAAAACATTTTCTTGAACATTGTTGATTGCCTTCCATTTTATCCTAATTATCTGTTTTGGTTTTGTTTAAACTAACAAATTAGTTGTTGTTTTGAGCTTTAAAATAGAAAATACTACTGAAAATTGTTCTCACTAAAAATTTGCAAAAGAAGAAGGCACCAGAAATTGTTTTTGGAAAATTTTCAAAAATCGCCGCCTTGTTCCTGACTACAGCTAGCGCCGGCTCTGGCTCCTAGTCGGCGCCGATTTCGTACTGTTTCGCGAACGTCCATAAATTATTTCTAGAATTTTTTTTAAACCAGACCGCAGCCGCGCCGGCTTTAGCTTTGAAACCAACGCTGATTTTGCTTTGTTTGCGATGTTCCAGCTATTTTTTTTTTTTTTAAAGATTTTGAAAGGGAAAAATCTCATATGATGAGAGGCGATAAAATAAAATTTTCTTTTAAGGGGCGCTACCCCCTTGACCCTCGCCCGCTAACCGGCTAGCAGGACCGCTGTTATCGCTACTAGAGACGGGATCCAAAAGCATTTTCTTAAAATTAGTTTTGAGACAAATAATTTTATTTTTCAAAATAGTAATTTTGAAATTTTAAAATTAATGTGTTTTTCTAAAATATTAATTTTAAAATTTGTTTTATTTTTCCAAAAATAGTGATTTTGGAATACTAAAAATTATGTTTTTTTGGTTTAAGCTTAATTAATAGCATGGTGGATGGTTATGGACTAAAACCAATTATATATATTCATGCATTTTACAGTTTTGATTTTTTATGAAATAGGATCTGCGTGTCCTGCCTTCTCTAAAACTCTTGTGTAATTCTCCTCTCATCTAACTCCCCTCGAATGTAATTCGAAGTTTTCTCGCTTTAGGAAATTATGTAATTAGTTTACATATGTTAGATAGGAGTAGAATTATTTTATTTTGGAGATGGCAACCAAAACAGGGCGAAAAGGTAAGACATAGGATTTAAATCATGCATGAACACATAGGATTAATTATATTAATTTTTTTTATGGCTCAAAGAAATTAATTTATGATAAAGTCCATAACCATACTACGTAATCGCTTTATTATCATAATTATCAATTTTGTGATTTATTGATGTTGATGCATGTCATTTATTGAAATTACTAAAAGGAATAAATCCCTCAATTAATATTAAACCTAATTTCTACTTTTAATATAGTAAGAACGAGAGTCCTTTTTCGAGAGCAGGTTGTTGGGCAAACCCAAGCCTACTTGACATCAGGCATGTTCAAGTTATGGAATTAAATTCCTAATTAATGGATCGGGTTTAACTGAATTCTTTATCCCAGTTCAGCAAACTCAAGCATAAAAAAATTTAGAAGAAAAGTTGGGGTAGCCCAAAAGGCTTTAAGATTAAAAGTTGTTAATTATCCAATGATCCGGTAGTTACATACAATGTAATTAGTAGTGGATACCTACTAATGAACTCAAGGGTGGCTTGTTGGGCAAACCCAAGGTTATTCTTGAGGAATTTGGATATTGGTCCACTAGAAAAGCTTATAACGGGCTTTCCCGAATCAATAGTGGGGGCTATTGGTTTGAGTAAAATAGTGGAATAAAATTGCGTTTAATTAAAGTCCTAATTATTTGCATTTCATGTGCATATACAAGAAGATAATCCTCTCTATCTTTACATCTAGGTCACTTACATCATGTCAACAAACTTACACCTACGTGGTATCTTGGAAACCAATAAATTAACCTAATCAAACTACCTCGATTGGTATAGAAATTTGAGAATCGTTCTCAAATCGGAAAAGTTGCTCTACGTGCTAGATGCTCCTATTCCGCCACCACCAGCTCAAGATGCTCATGCTGATGAGCATGCTGTCCACAAAAGACACAAGGAGGATAGTGATAGATATGAAACCCCACCTAAAGCCAACCCTAGAGTAAGGGGGTCGGGATGCATATCATATTATTTTGCATGAATATATATGTTTTTAAATGATTTTATGTGCTTTAGAATTGTGGATTATAGGTTAAAATGCTTAGTCATGCTTATTGAGTAGGAGGGGTAAAATGGTAATTTTGCTTGAGGTCAAAATAGGAAGATAGCTTGAAGATTTCATAAGAAGAATAAGTGGTTGAGAAAATAAGAACAAGAATTAGTGTGATTTAGTGGTTAGAGCTTGGTGAATTAATTTTTAAGGTCATGAGTTCACATCCCATCATTTAAGCTTTTGTCTTGATTATCTTAACTAAGTTTGAATTTTTGTTTTCTTGCATTCCATGAAAATAGGAATGTTGTCTTAGGGGAGACATGAAGAGAATGTCCTAATCTTATC
The DNA here is from genome assembly GCA_026120185.1 of Voacanga thouarsii. Taxonomy (NCBI): domain Eukaryota; kingdom Viridiplantae; phylum Streptophyta; class Magnoliopsida; order Gentianales; family Apocynaceae; genus Voacanga; species Voacanga thouarsii. The sequence goes on along the minus strand of JANUWF010001032.1, from coordinate 1,477,206 downwards.
CTCATGTTCTAAAAAGAATTCTAGAGGAATTTTTGTCCTTTTTATTACCTCTAGCTTGTCCTAACATCTTTATAATTTAAATCCATTAAATCTCTTCTTTTGAATTCAAAAAATTCTGTGATAATTCATCCACTTTGAATTTCGAAAATCAGCTTTGGAGGATGGGGAGTTGGCCAAAAATAGGAGGGGAAATAGGAAGGGTTTCCAAGAGAAATCAATCACCATGAAAGAACCTTCAAATTCACCTTCAAGTTGTTCATATTTTAGTGAAGGAAAATCTGGAAATTTTCCAGAATTTTTGCAGACCATCTCTTCGAAAGTTCAGCCAGTAAACCTCTTCATTTGCAGCCAAGAAAATGGTCATTTCATATGGCTTGAAGGCTGAAAATTCTGTGCAATTTTCGGACTGCACAAACTGCACCAAACCAGGAAAAAAATTCTGGTAGTTCGCCATTTCCAGCTTTGAAAATGTAGCTGTTTTAATCCACCTTCAAGCCAGTAAAACTCTTCTATTTTTCTTCAGAAAGAAGGCTGAAAAACCATCCTTGGAAGACCCTCAAACACCCCAGAAGAACAAATGTCGTTCTGACTGTTATAATTGTGAGAACTTGATATTTCCAATTACAATTAGGAAATTCTAACTGTTTTAGAATGCTCAGTTGGAGTATTTTTCCAGCAGATTCTGTGTAATATATAGAGGATATATGCACAAAATTTCTTGGTATGTGTAAGACACGAAAGAACTCCAACCCTAGCACACATAACTACTTCTCTCTTCTCTCTCTCTCGTTATTCTTTGAACAAAAACCTAGCCATCGTTGTTGTTTCTACTAGCATAGGAAATTTTGGTGCTTGAGTGTATCCTCTGTGTGGATTTCTATTAGATATAATCACACACTGTGATTATAGTGGTTAGACGTTCAGTTCTCGTTGTGTTTGATCAAGAGGATTGTTGGATCGTAACTTGACTTGAAGAAGGAAAATTTTTGTTTTCCATACAATCAAAGAAAAGAAAAAAGTTGTTACCTTTGTTCTCTTTATGTCTTGTTTTTCACACATATGCGGATCCTGGGATGGTATCTCGTTCTTATTCTTCCACTGCGCTGTATATGATATGCACGAGATACCCAACAGTGGTATCAGAGCTATGCTGTGTGTGGATTGCAGACATTATTTTTGGCATGAAAAGCTATTTTCATGAATTCATATTTGTCTTTGTTTGCTGTGAAAACTGTTTTCACTTGAGTCGAAATTATTTCGAGTATTGTGGGTTGGGTCTGTAGTATAATATGATTATATAAAAATTACAGCATATTTTGAAAGATGTTTCCTTTATGTGCTACAAGTTTTTGCAGAAAAACGTTTTCTTGAACATTGTTGATTGCCTTCCATTTCATCCTAATTTTCTATTTTGGTTTTGTTTAAAGTAACAAAATTGGTTGTTGTTTTAAGCTTTAAAACAGAAAATACTGCTGAGAATTGTTCTGACTAAAAATTTGCAAAAGAAGAAGGCACCAGAAATGATTTCTGGAAAATTTTCTAAAATCGCCGCCTTGTTCCCAACTACAACTAGTGCCGACTCCGGCTCCTAGCCAGCGCCAGTTCCGTGTTGTTTCGCGAACGTCCAGAAATCGTTTCTGGAAAATGTTTTTTAAACCAGACCGCAGTCGGCGCTGGCTCTGGCTTCCAAACCGGAGCTGGTTCTGCTCTGTTTGTGATGTTCTAGCTATTTAAAAAAAAAAAGAATTTTGAAAAGGAAAATCTCATATGATGAGAGGCGATAAAATAAAATTTTCTTTCAAGGGGTGCTGCCCCCTTGACCCCCGTTCGCTGACCGACCTGCGGAACCGCTGTTATCGCTACCAGAGACGGGACCCAAAAGCATTTTCTTAAAATTATTTTTGAGACAAACAATTTTATTAGTTAAAGTAGATAGATTTATATTTCCTGTGAATTTGGTTATTCTTGATATAGATGAAGATTCGAAAGTTCCTTTAACTGTAGGTTGACCCTTTAATTAATGTTCATGGGAGAAAGTTAACACTTAGGGTTGGAATTGAAGAAGTCATTATTAAAATCCATAGAAGCATGCAACATCCTATATTTTTACATGATTCCTGCTTAAAGATTAATATTCTTGATAAGTCTATCTTTGATTTTGTGTAGGAATCCTTGGGCAATTTCTCTATGGAATTGATAGAGCAATCCATTGCATACTTAGAAGAGTCAAATAAAGCCCTTGAGGTGGGAGAGTTTAAAGAAATCGAAAAAAGCAGTTTAGGAAGGATGAAGTCATCTATTGAGGAACCACTAGAATTAGACTTGAAGAACCTCCCCAAGCATTTGAAATACGCATTTTTGGCTAATAGAAGAAAACTGCCGCTGATCATTACAAAAGATCTTACTTGGGAACAAAATACTAAATTGGTAGGCTTATTAGGAAAATATATAGGAGTCATAGCATGAAAAATCACAGACATTAAGGGAATTAGTCTTTTCTTTTGCACTCACAAAATATTGTTAGAAGAGGGAGTAAAGCTCATAGTGCAACCCCAACGTAGGTTGAACCCAAATATAAGCAATGTGGTAAAAGGTGAGATGATTAAACTCTTAGATTCATGCATATTTATCATATTTCTAATAGTATTTGGGTAAGTGCCCAACATAATTGGTATCAAAGAAGGGAGGAATGATGGTGAGCCTAAATGAAAAAAAAAAAATGAGTTGATCCCAATGAGATTGGTAACCGGTTGGAAGGTTTACATTGTGATAGGGGCTAAATTAGTCATACTTTTCCTAATTATTTGAAACTCTTTTGTGAAACGTTTTGTTTAATAACTAACCGTATTCCTTCATATTTGAGATTTTACCATTGGAAATGTATTTTATTCATTATTATAGATTTTTGGGGTAAAACGAAGCAAAAACATCACAAAACAGATTAGAGGCGGTGCCGACTGGGACAGAGGAACCGGCGTCGGCCATGCACTGGTTGCATGAACTTTGAGGTAATGAAAAATTGGTAAAACAGAACGGAATAGAGTGGAACCGGCACCGACTCCAGTAGCCAAGATGGCGCCAGCTGCACTCTGGACAACATTGTGTGAAATTCGGAAAAAAATCGACGAATGACTAGAGAAACAAAACACAACCGGCGCCGGCTCCAAGACCCAAGGCACCGACTGTGCCCTGAAGTTAAGGCAATGCTTTGATTTTTCTACGCGATTTTTTGTAATCTGTGGAGTTTTAGTACTTTCCAACTTCTACTCAGCCAAAAACATTACACCAACAAGTTTAGGCACTTCCCAAGCCTATAAATAGATGGAAAACACAAGGAAAATGGGGAGAATTCATTGATCATCATAGAAAATCACTCAAATCAAAGGAGGAATTCTTCAATTCAATGAGGGTTGTGCAAGAAGGTCTTCAAAGGAAGAAGAAGGAGGCTTGTCTATGAGTGCTTTCTTTTACTTTGTTTTCTTTTTCTTGAACAATGATGTATTAATTGTTTTATTGTAATTCGACATTGTTTTAGGTATTCATGATTTTTAGAGTTATTTGATCTTTTGATTAATTAATTATTCTTCTTAGTATTTAATTACTTGAGCGTATTACGAAATTAATTGATTATTTCTTTTCATTAGTTTGCTAGACCAAAGAGGTTGATGATGGTTGCAATTGATTAATTTTATATTTATTGGCTGTTAACTTACTAGACCAAAGAGGTTAATTGTTGAGGATTAAGTAATTAAGGTTAATTAATGTTTGTCAGACCAAGGATTCATTGATTAATTTCTTGCTTTAAATTTTCCAGACCAAGAAAGTTTAATTAAGGATTGTGTTTAATGCGTCTTTTGGGTGAATTAGTTGAGACTGACCAAGTGATGCTAATTTATCTAGAGAATAGTGATTTTATGGATTGACCATCGAAGTGAATCTACCTTCATCATTTATGATGCTAAGAGAATAATTAGTTATAATAATGGTTAGATACTTTAAGATCATGTTTGTCTAAACAATGGCTTGAGTTACATAATTCTCCATCCTTGACACGTATATATTTTTGTTTTTATTTTCTTGTGTTTTATTTTATTTCGTTTTTTTTTCACTTTGTTGAGTTGGTTAAACAATGAAAGAAAGGTGATTAGTGTATACTTATTCCTAGAGGATCAACACTCGTTTGAACCCTATGCTATGTTAATGATGAGTACGCTTGCCCATATGTGTAATTTGGGATTAACGTTTTAATTTAAACTTGATTGGGAATGTGCTTATTTTTATATGATTTTTATACCTAAATCCATAGGCATTAAGTTTTTGGTACCGTTGCCGGGGAATAATAGCATGAAAGTTTAGATTTTGTTGATTTAACCATGTAAATATGTAAATACGTAAATATGTAAATTAAGTATAATTGTTCTTTCTGCAAAAATGTGCTATCTTTTGTATTTTGTGTATTTGTGTATACCCTTGTAATCTAACCTACTAACGTTAACTATGTTCTATTGACTAACTTTGTAAGCTTTTCCTTTTGGTTGTAATCATGAATTTCATATCTAACTCACTTCTATGTTTAGGAGAAATGGCGAATTGGAATCTGAAGAAGTCTAATGAAGGGCAGTACCTCTATTGCCCTCCTAAGATGACACTCATAGCATCAAAATTAGCAGAACTCAAAACCCTAATTGGGAAATTTGTTCTTCATGTCATAAGGTGTTTCCAGGAAATCGATTCCACATTTGAGAAATTCGAAGCAATTATCTGCAATATGGAACGACAAATTTGGTTTTTGACGGACATGGTGATAAAATCCCACGAACTAACTCCAATAGCCAGTGAGGAAACAGTTGTTGTCACATTACGAAATGGAAAAGAATTACCAGACATCCCAGATGACAATCGGCGCCGGCTGGAAAAAGAGAACTAGCGCCGGCTATCCGGTAAGCCTGAAATAGAGCAACACAGAACTGAACTGGCACCGGCTAAAGCACTGGAACCGGCGCCGGCTATCCCCTGTCCATCTCCTGAAAAGCCTCATTTTCAGCCTAACATACCATATCCTACCCGGTTACACAAAGCCCGAAAAGATGCTCAATTCGACAAATTCCTTGAGGTATTTAAACAACTGCACATAAACATCCCACTCTGCGAAGCTTTAATTCATATGTCCAAATATGCCAAATTCCTCAAAAGCATGCTTGTCAATAAAAAGCGATTAGAAGAGTTGTTCACAGTAGTCCTTAACGAAGAATGCTCAACCATTCTACAAGACAACTTGAATTTGCCACATAAAGCAAAAGATCTAAGGAGTTTCTCTATCCCATGTTTAATTGGCACTCTTTATGTATGTAATACATTAGCTGACCTAGGTGCTAGCATTAATTTTTTGCCATATAAAACATTTAAAAGTTAGGCCTAGGAGAACCACAGCCCACTAGGATGAGTATTCAACTCGCGGATAGATCTATCAAATATCCTAGGGGTATAATAGAAGATATGTTGGTAAAATTTGATAAATTCATATTTCCAGTGGATTTTGTTATTCTTGACATGGATGAAGATTCCAAAATCTCTCTAATCCTAGGTAGACCTTTCCTAGCTATAGCGAAAGCGTTAATTGAAGTTTATGGGGAGAGGTTGACACTTAGGGTTAGGGATAAGGAAGTAGTCATTCAAATCCACAAGAGCATGCAACACCCGTTGTCTTCCGATGATTCTTGTTTAAGAATGGATATTCTTGACAAACCTATTTTTGAGTTGATGTAGGAATCCATTGAGGAAGAATTGACGAAAACATTAATGGCATATTTGGAGGACTTTAATAATGAGGATGGGTGAAGAAGTTGGAAATTGAGAAAAGCAATCTAGGGAGAATGAAATAATCCATAGAAGATACTCCCGAATTAAACTTAAAAGACCTACCCGAGCACTTGGAATATGTGTTCTTGTATAAAGGACGTAAATTGCCTGTGATCATTGCCACAAATCTCAATATAGAACAAAAGACCAAATTGGTAAGTATGTTAAGAAAATATAAGGGAGTTATAACTTGGAAAATCACTTATATAAAGGGAATTAGTCCATTCTTTTGCACTCACAAGATTTTGATGGAAGAAGATATAAAACCCATAGTGCAACCCCAACGTAGGTTGAACCTACATATAAGTGAAGTGGTGGTTAAGCTCTTAGATTCAAGCATCATTTACCCTATTTCTGATAGTGTTTGGGTGAGTCCTACCTAAGTGGTACCAAAGAAAGGAGGAATGACAGTGAGTCTCAATGATAAAAATGAGCTAGTCCCTATGAGATTGCTCACGGGTTGAAGGTTTTGCATAGATTATAGGATGCTAAACAAAGCCACTAGGAATGATCATTTTCCTCTCCCTTTCATTGACCAAATGTTGGAACGGTTAGCCGGATATGAGTATTATTGTTTCTTGGATGAATTTTCTAGTTACCTACAAATCTCCATAGCTCCGGAGGACCAAGAAAAAACCACTTTCACATGTCCATATGGTATTTTTGCATATCGTCGATGCCGTTTGGTCTTTGCAATGGTCGCAGAACATTCCAAAGGTGCATGACAGCCATATTTGAAGGACTCGTGAAGGACATCATGGAGGTATTTATAGATGATTTTTTAGTTTTTAGTGATTCATTTGACTTGTACTTATCTAATCTTGAAAGGTATAAGCAAGATGTGAAGAGACTAACCTCATGCTTCATTGGGAAAAATGCCATTTTATGATGCAAGAAGGTATTATGTTAGAGCATAAAATTTCAAGAAAGGGTATAAAGGTTGATAGAGCAAAAATTAAAGTAATTGAGAAGCTACCCCCTCCTACTTCTATGAAAGCAATAAGAAGCTTTCTTGGTCATGCAGGTTTTTACAGGAGGTTTATTTTAGACTTCTCAAGAATTTCAAAACCTCTTACCTCTCTACTTGAAAAGGATGCTGTGTTTAATTTTAATGATAAATGTCTCAACGCTTTTACCATACTTAAAGAAAAGTTGATCAATTCACCCATTTTAATCGCACCTAATTGGTCTCTTCCTTTTGAACTAATGTGTGATGCAAGTAATTTTGCAGTTGGTGCAGTATTGGGACAAAGGCAAAATAAGCACTTCCAACCTATATACTATGCGAGCAAGACTTTAACGGATGTACAGAAAAACTACACAACAATGGAGAAAGAATTGCTTGTCATAGTGTTTATCTTTGATAAATTTTGTTCTTATCTTATTTTGTCCAAAGTCATTATTTATACGGACCATTCGGCCCTGAAGTACCTATTAACCAAATATGATTCCAAAGCAAGATTGATAAGATGGGTTCTACTATTACAGGAATTTGATTTGGAGATTAGGGACAAAAAGAGTGCAGAAACTTAGCTGTGGATCACTTGTCAAGATTAGATCATCCAAATTTGGAATTCTTGATAGAAGAGGACATCAATGACGCTTTTTTGGATGAGCAACTCTTACTCATCGAAGGTGAGATTCCAAACACCCCTTGGTTCGCCGACTTTGCTAACTACTTGGTTGCATGAATTACTCCAAAAGATCTCATGATGCAACAAAAAAAGAAATTCCTCTCAGAAGTAAGGCATTATTTTGGGAAGACCCATATTTGTTTAAATATTGTACGGACCAAATCATTCGTAGATGTGTGGACTCTAAGGAAGGGGACGATATTCTCAGACATTGTCATGAAGGACTTGTTGGAGGACATTACCAAGCCAACAACACTACACGAAAGGTGCTCGATTTCGAATTCTATTGACCTATGTTGTTCAAAGATGCCTACAAGTTTGTCCAAAGTTGTGATAGGTGTCAACGTACAGATAACGTCTCTAAATCTAATGAGATGCCATTACAAATTTTTCAAGCTTGTGAAGTATTTGACTATTGGGGGATAGACTTTATAGGACCTTTTCCTAGTTCTTTGGGGAATATATATATTCTGGTGGCAGTGGAATATGTTTCTAAATAGGTAGAAGCCCAAACTTTACCCACTAATGATGCAAGGGTTGTGGTCAAATTTATGAAAAAGCTTTTCACCCATTTTGGTATGCCTAAACTAGTCATTAATGATAGGGGGACTCATTTTTGTAATGCACAAATGGAAAAAGTTCTCAAACACCTAGGTGTGAACCATAGGTTGGCCATCCCCTATCACCCCCAAACAAGTGGACAGCTCGAAGTGGTTAATAGAGAACTCAAACGAATCCTGAAAAAAACTGTTAACCACACTCAAATGATTGGAGCCTCAAATTAGACGACACTCTTTGGGCATATAAGACAGCCTTTAAGACACCAATTGGCATGACTCCGTTTCGGTTAGTTTATGGCAAAGCTTGTCACTTACCTATTGAAATTGAGCATAAAGCTTATTGGGCTATTAAACTTGTTAACCTTGATCTTGAGTCAGCTGGTAAGTCCAAGGCGCTTCAGCTAACCGTCTTGGAAGAATTGCAGGCAGAGGCTTATGATAGTTCAATGCAATATAAGAAGCAGGTCAAATGATGGCATGATAAGCATATTACTCAACAACATGAATTTAAGAAAGGCGATCAAGTGTTGCTTTTCAATTCTCGGTTAAGACTTTTTCCAGGGAAATTGAAATCAAGGTGGTGGGAACCCTACACGGTAAGTAAGATATTCCTTTTTGGCACCCTTGAAATCACTCACCCCACTTGGGGCACCTTCAAAGTAAATGGAAATCATGTCAAACGCTACGTAGGCGAGGGTCTTCCCAACCCCGAGTAGGTAGAGATGCTCTTCGACACGACCACATAGAAACTTTTGGTTTATCGTGCGGCGGTTGTTCGTTTGTACTATTTTCTTTCTTTTGTTTTTAGCTTTATTTTATTTTCTAGTTTTTATGCTTTTGTGTGCTCTTTTGTATTTTTTTTAGGTACTTTTCCAATGCCTCATTCTTCCAGCATTCAGCTCTTGTACAACACATTGCCCAATGAATGGATGTTTTTTTTTCTTATCTCTTCTCCTTTATATTTTTAGTCCCATGGTATGATTTATTCTTTGTTATATTTATTTGGCCATTAAGGACATTGTCCAATTTAAGTGTGGGGGAGTGATTTGATTGACAAGTCTTCTATACATATACTTTAGCCTTCTTGGGAACAAATTTTGAGTGAAAATTTTCAAACAATTTTCTAATTTTCTTTGAGATTTCAAGCTGTATTTTTAATGCTTGTCTTTATGATGGATTATAGAACATATGTTCTAGATCATTTATGGCTTCTGCATTATTTTTTGCATGCACTTGGACGAAGTAGTTCTTGATCAAATACTTTGCATTTTTCTTAAACCTATTTTTTTACTAAAATTCATGGAGCATTCTAGAACTTACTTGAATACCTCTCGAGGCGAAATAAGAAAGACAATCATGATTTAACTTAGGGATGACGGTAATAGGCATTCTTTAGATAGTTTGAGCTTTTCAAACCTACCTATTTGTATATTATCCCTAGTGCTTATTTTGAGCCTAAATTGTTGATTTCTTTCTTTAAAACCCGTTATCATACTTTGTCCATTGCTTATTTCTGAGAGTTTGAATAATTTTTCAAATCTTTATACTCATGATGAATGAAAATATATGTAAGAGAATGTTGAGGAAGAATACTTGAAAAAGATCATGACTTGTTACTTTCAGTCATGTATCAATAGTGAATTGAGTTGGAAAAAGAAGAAAAATAAAAGAGAGATTGAAAACAAGAGAAGAAAAGAAACAGCTGCTAGAAAAGATGGAAAGAAAGAAAGTGAGAAAGAAAAAAAAAAAAAGCAGCAGTAAGAGTGAAAAGAAGAGAAAAGAAAGAGAAAAGAAAAGAAAAGAAAGATCACAAAATTGATGGTGGTTGAGCTGTAAAAGTTAAGTTCATATCAAATTTTTTACACCATTGCTGAAAAATATGAGTGATCTTGTGAAAAATAGAGAAGAATTGATGAAGAAAGTAAAAAGATGAGAAGAAGGAAAAAAAAAAAGAGAAAAAAAATGCAGGATTTGCTTGAGTTGAGTTGTAATTGCTGAATAAGGTTATGGTTTGATTGATTTTTGGAATAGGAGAGCAAGAAAAGTTGGAAATTATTGATTTATTTTATTTATCTTTTTATTGCGAACTCTCATCTTCTTTGATATTTGATTCTCCTATATCCTTCGTTTGATAAGCTACATTACAAACTGTTAGCCTTACATTACAAGCTTAAAAGTCCTACTTAACCTAAGTAGAATCATGATAAGTCTCAAATTAGTGGAGAGAATGTATGAAAAGTAAGCTTATGGAATGTATATTCTTTTTCAGCTAAATTCTTTCCAATGGTTTGAGAATATTGTGAACTTTTGAGATGGTTCTACTAAGTCATTATTCACTACACAAGTCTTGAATTTGTTGTGAAAGATGTAGTAGCATGTCTTTTATGTTCTTGAATGAAGAAAGCATTAGAGATATTGTTTTGAAATTGATTGAGTGATTGATGAAACCTTGTGTTTTCCTACTTGTCTTTGATACTTTGCTTGAGGACAAGGAAATATGATAGGGGCTAAATTAGTCATACTTTTTCTAATTATTTAAGGCTCTTTTGTGATACACTTTGTTCAATAACTAGTTGCATTCCTTTATATTTGAGATTTTATCCTTGGAAATGTATTTTGTTCATTATTACAGATTTTTGGGGTAAAACGAAGCAAAAACATCGCGAAACATATTAGAGGCAGCACCAGCTGGGACAGAGGAACCAGCGCCGGCCATGCACTAGTTGCACGAACTTTAAGGCAATGAAAAATTGGTAAAACATAGCGGAACAAAGTGGAACCAGTAGCCAAGGCAGCGCTGGCTGCACTCTGGACAACATTGTGCAAAATTCGAAAAAAAATCGGTGAACGACTAGAGAACACAAGTGGCGCCAGCGCCGGCTCTGAGAGCTAAGGCAGCGCCGGCTGTGCCCTGAAGTTAAGGCGGTGCTTTGATTTTTCTACTCAATTTTTGGTAATCTGTGGAGTTTTAGTACTTTTCAACTTTTACTCGGCCAAGAACATTACACCAACAAGTTTAGGCACTTCCTAAGCCTATAAATAGATGGAAAATACAAGGGAAAGGGGGATAATTCATTGATCATCATAGAAAATCACTCAAATCAAAAGAGGAATTCTTCAATTCAAGGAGGGTTGTGCAAGAAGGTCTTCAAAGGAAGAAGAAGGAGGCTTGTCTATGAGTGCTTTCTTTTACTTTGTTTTCTTTTTCTTGAACAATGATGTATTAATTGTTTTATTGTAATTCGACATTATTTTAGGTATTCATGATTTTAGAGTTATTTGATCTTTTTATTAATTAATTGTTCTTCTTGGTATTTAATTACTTGAGCGTATTACGAAATTAATTGATTATTTCTTTTCATTAGTTTGCTAGACCAAAGAGGTTGATGATTGTTGCAATTGATTAATTTCATATTTATAAGCTGTTAACTTGCTAGACCAAAGAGGTTAATTGCTGAGAATTAAGTAATTAAGGTTAATTAATGTTTGCCAGACTAAGGATTCATTGATTAATTTCATGCTTTAAATTTGCCAGACCAAGAAAATTTAATTAAGGATTGTGTTTAATGCGTCTTTTTGGGTAAATTAGTCGAGACAGACCAAGTGTTGCTAATTCATCTAGAGAATAGTGATTTCATGGATTGACCATCGAAATAAATCTACCTTCATCCTTCATGTTGCCAAGAGAATAATTGGTTATGATAATAGTTGGATACTTTAAAATCATGTTTGTCTAAACAATGGTTTAAGTTACACAATTCTCTACCCTTGACACGTATATATTTTTGTTTTTATTTTCTTGTGTTTTATTTTATTTCATTTTTTTTTCCACTTTGTTGAGTTGGTTAAACAATGAAAGAAAGGTGATTAGTACATACTTGTTCCTGAACCCTATGCTATATTAATAATGAGTATACTTGCTCATATGTGTAATTTAGGGTTAACATTTTAATTTAAACTTGATTGAAAATGTGCTTATTTTTATATGATTTTTATACCCAAATCCATACGCATCACATTGAGTATAGAAAATTGATGGTTTTTCTAGTTACTTTCAAATTCTTATAGCACCGAAGGATCAAGAGAAGACTACATTTACATGCCTTTTTGGTACTTTTGCATATCATCGTATGCCTTTTGGTCTTTGCAATGGTCTAGAAACTTTCTAAAGATGTATGATGGCTATCTTCGAAGAACTTGTGGGAGACATCATGAAGGTATTTATTGATGATGTCTCTATTTTTTGTGATTCTTTTGACTTGTGTTTAGCCAATTTAGAAAAGATACTTCAAATATGTGAAGAGACCAACCTCATGCCTCATGCTTAATTGGAAAAAATGTCACTTCATGGTGCAAGAAGGTATTGCATTGGGACACATGATTTCAAGAAAAGTTATTGAGGTTAATAGAGCAAAAATTGAGAAACTTCTTATTTTCGTTTCAATGAAGGCTATCCAAAACTTTCTTGGTTATGTAGGCTTTTATACGAGGTTTATCTTGTATTTCTAAAAAATTTCTAAATATCTTACTTTTTTACTTGAAAAAGATGCTTTTTTTTTTATTTTGATGATAAATGTCTCGATACTTTTAATGTGCTTAAAAAGAAATTGATCAACTCTCCTATTTTAATTGCACCAGATTAGTCTCTTCCTTTTGAATTAATGTGTGATGCAAGAAATTATGCAGTAAGCGCTATGCTTGGACAAAGGAGGAATAAGCATTTTTAACCAACCTACTATGCAAGCAAATCTCTTACGACTGCACAAGAGAACTATACCACAACGGAGAAAGAATTGCTTGCAATAGTTTTTGCTTTTAATAAATTCCATTCTTATCTTGTTTTGGTCAAAGTCATTGTGTATACAGATCATTCCGCCCTTAAATACTTACTAACTAAGTATAATTCCAAACCAAGATTGATAAGATCGGTTTTATTGTTACAAGAATTTGACTTGGAGATTCGGGATAAAAAGGGAGCAGAAAATTTGGTTGTGGATCACTTATCTAGGTTAGAAAATCTCAACTTCGAACCATTGGCCGAATGGGACATCAATAACACCTTCCCGAATGAACAACTTTTGCTTGTTGATGGTGAAATTTCTCAAACACATTGGTTTGCGGATTTTGCTAATTACTTGGTTGTAGGAATTATTCCTGAGGATTTCACGACACAACAAAAGAAGAAATTGGTAGTGTTGTGCCCTAAAGGTAATAATTACTTGTATATTGTATATGACATATTTTATTTTAATAAAATGCATTGTTTATCTTATAGTTTCTTTTATTTACTTTAAGTAATATAACTGTTCGATAAAGTCCCTAGTACAACACTGTGTTAAGGAAATCATTATATGAGATTCCTACTACACTGGATGGTGTTAGAACTTAAATAGTCCTTAGTCATAGTATTAATAAGATAGGACATCATTAATACGTTAAGACTAGCATGTACTAGACTTCCTGATTTGATCAGGCAGTGGTTCTTATAACCGTGAGTATTGAGATACTCAAAGTTAACATATGGATGCTTGTTAATAGGACAAGTTCATTGGATGACCTAACTTTGAGATAATCACATGGATAACTATTTAGTGCCAGTGATATAATCTCAATATAGTAAATGTACAAGTATCCTTAGACTTGAGATCTCCAAGGTATTTTGTTTGTTGAGCTTTGTACTTTCATTCCAATCTCCGAAGCTCGATCGAGGACCGCCTATGAGATGGATATTGGGTACATTGTGAGGTAAATGAAAGTAGTTGAGAGTGTCAATAAAGGATTCACCACTCCTAATAGTAGGGGCGAATATCTCACGGCCACTTATAGAAATTACTGCTCGGAAAGTCCTTGGCCAAGGCGATTGTGTATTGGAAATAGTTCCAATTGATACACATCTAGAGTAGTGGGTTCCTAGTACAAGTACTATTGTATTCAGGCCAGAATTAATTCTAGAGGGAGTTGGCACTAATTCCGTACTCCAAACCGAACGAGATATTGTATGGTGAAATGAGTTAATTACACTGATGTTTGTTATTAAAGGATTCATGTCAAGCCACTTGACTTCCTAGACTTTTGGATGGTCTTGATGTGTTGCTAAATACCACTCATGATCTGAGAATATGGGTTTATTAATTGATAAATTAATAAATCAATCCCGATTAGAATTAATAGGATTAATTCTAATTAATTATGGATTATTAATCTCAAAGACGTTTGGATTAATTCATGTTCGCTACCAATTGACTGGGAAACCTAATAAGTCACACACAATAGAGGATTATATACTCAAGATGTTATTTGATAATATAGTGGGGTTAATTGAGATAGAGAGAAGTTGTTGTGGATAAATTCTAATTAGTTATAATTTATGATCCAAATTGTAATTGTGAGAACTTGATATTTCCAATTACAATTAGGAAATTCTAACTATTTTGGAATTCTCAATTTGGAAGATTTTTCAGTAGATTTTCATGTGATATATGGCAGATATATACATGAAATTCCCTGGCTGTATGACATACGAATTTGACTATAATTCTGGCATACATGACTTCTTCTCTTCTCTCTCTCTTATGGTTCTTGCAACCTAAGCTCTAGCCGCCACTTAGTTCTTCTACTAGCACAGAAAACTTTGTGCTTAAATGTATCCGCTGTGTGGATTATTGTTAGAGATAATTACACACTATGATTATAGTGGTTAGACGTTCAACCCACGTGGAGTTTGCCCAAGAGGATTGCTGGATCGCGCCTCGACTTGAAGAAGAAATTTTGTTCTTCGGATGATCAAACAAAAGTAAAAAGCTACTACCTTTATTATCTTTATGTCTTGTTTTCCACACATAGGCGGGTCTTGGGATGGTATCTCATTTATTTTCTGTTGTGCCATATAGGATACAAGCCTAAGATAACCAACAAAAATTCCTCTCCGAAGTAAAACATTACTTTTGGGAAGATCCTTACTTGTTTAGGTGTTGTGCGAATCAAATCATTTGAAGATGTGTGGATTCCGCAGAAAGTGCAAATATCTTGAAACATTATCATGAAGGACTCGTGAGAGGCCACTACTAAGTTAACAACACTACAAGAAAGATGCTTGAGTCTGAATTTTATTGGCCAACACTCTTTAACGACTTTCACAAGTTTGTTCAAAATTGTGATAGATATTAACGTACATGTAACATTTCCAAATATAATGAACTGTCATTACATATTTTTCAAGCTTGTGAAATTTTTTATTGTTGGGGATAGATTTCATGGGCCCTTTTCCTAATTCTCTGGGTAACAAATACATTTTAGTTGCAGTTGAGTATGTGTCCAAGTGGGTTAAGGCATAATCCTTGCCCACTAACGACGCTTAGATTGTAGTTAAATTTCTTAAAAAACTTTTCACCCATTTTCGTGTACCTAAAGTACTCATTAGTGATAGGGGAACAAACTTTTGCAATACCCAATTAGACAAAGTTCTCAAATATTTAGGTGTCACTCATAAGTTTGTTACTCCCTATCACCCCCAAATAAGTGGCCAAGTTAAGGTGGTAAGTTGAGAGTTAAAAAGAATTTTGAAAAAAGTGGTTAATCATATAAGGAAGGATTGGAGTTTGAAATTAGATGATACTTTTTGGGCTTATAGGACTATTTTAAAAACTCTTATTGATATAACCCCTTATAGATTGGTGTATGAGAAGTCATGTCATTTGTAACACCCCGCTACCTAGGCCCGCCAGGGCCGGGGATGTCGCCTCGTTCAAAGAACAAGGTGTGAAACCCCAGTCAAGACCAACCTTAGAGTAAGGGGGTTGGGATGCATATCATGCTTTATTTCATGATTAAATATGTTTTCATATGATTTCTATGTGCTTTGAATTTGATTTTTATTATCTTGAAGTCTTGTTGGTGAGTGATGTATGAGAGGGGCAAAATAGTAATTTTTGCCCGAGGTGAAAATAAGGAGATAGCTTGTGGATTGAATAGGAAATAATTTTTCTAGTAGAAATAGCAACAAGAGTTATTGTGGTTTAGTGGTTAGAGCCTTGGAATTAATTCTTGAGGTCTAAGGTTCAAAGTCCATCATAGAAGCTTTAGCTTGAGTAAATTTTATTTTGCTTGGAAAAGGATGGTTTCGGCCATGAGGGCCTAGATCAATGTGGTGATGATGTCCTAGGAGAGACATGTTAGGAGAATTCTCACTTCGCTCTTTTGTTCTTGTTCTTCACGAAATGTCTAAAGGGAATTCATTCTCCCTTGATCTTTAGCTTTTCTTAATTTCCAACTCCTTAGTTTGATCAAGGTGTTCTATCCTTTTCCTTTCCAGAAAATTCAGTAGAGGACTAAGGTCTTTTAGGATCAAAATGTCCTAGTAAAAGGCTTCTCATGGTTTGGAAAATGTAAATGATTTGTGGGAAAATCCCTCTTGAAAGCTTGCTGAAATTTTTCCTCTAACTTAGTTCATCTATCTTCATGAAATGAGCTGAAATTTTCCAGCTTGTTGTACCTTCAAAAGGTCAAAAATTCTAACTCACATTTCCTCCCAAATGCTACCAGAAAAATTGTCTTTAGGATCAATTGAAACCTGAAAGTTTCTTGCCCAAATTCGGACTGCACAAGCTGGAGTAAAACAAGAAAAATTCCTGTACGAAAATCAGCTTTGTGAGCTCCAAATCAAGCTGTTTTCTCCCAGATTTTGTGCAGCACCTTAGCCATGTTTTTTCTCCATAAAGAAGGCTGGAAACCAGCCTTGAATACCCCTGAAATCCCCTTCAAAACTCGCTGCAAATCTGCTGGAAATGGCAGACGAAAATTCTGCCAGAAAACTGTTGTTCAGCGAAATTCCTGAGCAGAATTTCTGTCCAGCTTGTTTCCTATTTTGTTTCAACCGAAAACCCCAACCTACTTCTGTCAAAACCTCCCTTAAACCTCCATTAACAGAGCTCCATTGTTCCCTGAAGCTTCTGCATGAAATTCCCTCCATGGCTGACCGAAAATCTCTCAACCAAATCCCTGAAATTTAGCTTGATTACTTTCCAAAATTTCAGCCATCTTGTTTAACAACTTTCCATAAAATTTTGCTCAATTGATCAGACATCTTCTTCACCATTGTGCACCCTAGTTTCAGCCATCACAAGCCTCCTTTAACTAGCTTTAATTCCCCAGAAAACTGAACAATCCAGTCGGCCATAGGAGACTTCAAAGCTGTCCAGAAAAATCAAGATATTCTTGGAATATCTAGTTTCCAAATTCTCTTCCTAAAAATATTTTTCAAGGATTGTAACAACTAGTCTTTCCTTTCCCTTCCAAATCTGAGAAGTCACTCCCTAAACCCTATAGAATTTCGGCAGCCACAACTCCTCAGAAAAATCGGCAGCTTCTCTTCTCTCTCTCTCGATTTTCTTCAAGCAACAAGAACACACACACACACTACACCAAGAACACCTACTCCTTCTCCACACCTAATACCCCCCCAAACCACTTCAAACCCTCACGAAAATCTCCAGATTTGATCTACTCCTTGTTGTGCATTCATCAACACCCTTATTAACATCAAACTCCACAAATCATCTTGCTACTTTGGATCAAAAAGCAGAAATTTTTGTGAAGAACAAGAACATCTTCAAGGTAAACTTATTCTAACAACTTCATCCTCTTCAAACTTAATCTCTAATGAAAACCTATATGAATAAGCATGCTAATGATCTCTTCTTCTTCTTCTTCTTCTTCTTCTTCTTCTTCTTCTCTCTCTCTCTCTCTCTCTCTCTCTCTCTCTCATGGACCGAAATTTCCTCCCTTGGCCGAATGGTCTCTTTTCCCATGACCATGCTTTCGCCACCCTTCTTGAACAAGATTAGCCATCTAGGGGTTGAGATCTTCTCTAAACTCCTTCAAGTCATTCATCAATCAAGTAAGTACCTTCAATCATCTCTTTAAAATTTAGAATCATGTCTCTAGGTTGATGAATGGCGATGGGTTTGTGTATGTGATGTTGTTGATTGAAGCATGAGTATATGTATGATTGAGATGGAGATGGGATTTATGCATGGAAGGATTATATTGGTGGATTTAATGATGAGTTGAGATTTGATGCATGTCATAGGTAGTATTTGTGATGAAGCATGCTAGAGATTATGTTACCATGGGTGAATAGGATTTATATGTATGATTAGATTTTGAAGCCATGATCATGTTTATGCTAGTAGAGGTTAAATCATGTAATAATAAATTTAGATCTATGCCTATGTGCAAAACTTAGATGATTTGATAAATTGAAGGATTGAGTATGTTATTGATTATGGTTGACCATGGAATCTTGATCATGATCTAGTTGTTCCTAAGCAAATTTTATTTCATGAATAAAATATTTACTAATAATTTTTGCTAGAGAATTTCGAAAACCCTAAGAATGGTAGATTTGGAATTATAATATATGTAAAGGATATTTTTGTCAAATAAATAATAACTTTTCTAGAAAATAAAATAAATAAATATTATTTAAAATAAAGAAATTAATTAAAGCCTTTATGGAAAAGATTTATACTTAATAAAATATTTACTAGATCAAGACCCTTAAGGATTTACTTATTATTTTCCAAGAAGGACTTAATAAATCTAATCTTAACTAGTTTTAGCTATCAATTATTTTCTAACAACTAAGTTATCATTAATCACTATTTTACCTAGTACCACCAATGGCTCCTGATCAAATAAACTCTAAATTTTCCTTAACAAGATTTAAACTTTCAACTTATTAGAATTTATTTCCTAATCCATTAATTATTTTAAATAACAAATTAAACTGAGCTTATAAACCTATTCAATTATTGTTTTGCCTTAAAGCTTGGGACACTAGGATCATGGTAGTAGTGAATTGAGTTGATTTAAAATTGAGGAAGTGGATTGTGGCTTGAATCTGATTAACATTTGTATTTGCCCATGTGGGGTTAGGTCAGCTGTTCGAGACCTTGTTGTTGTGAGCAAGAAGCAGGTAAGCTCCTACATAAAACCTATCGATGTGAAATGTTTTCTTATGACAAGCAAAATATGGAGTGTATGGACACTCGTTTATTTGAAGGCAATTGAGGGTTGAATTCATCGTTATTTCCAACGCTAGAATTATTCAAAAGTTAATGAGCAGATTTTCCAAACTCGAAACTCTTTCTCAAACTGATTTCGCTCAAAACCTTGGAAACCCTCAAATTGCTATTTTCATGCAGAGCGATGCTCTGTTCATTTTATCCCAAGTGGGGAATGTCGTTGAGTACTCAATAAGGGTGGACTACTAGGACTAGTCTTTGAAGGGTTAGGGTGAGTCTCTCAGTAGGTGGCCACCTCTGAGGGGTGAGTCCTTCCCAGATAAGATGCCAGTTCCAGTGAGTAGTGCCGGTCCGAGCTAGCAGTTTATTTTGTTTCAGTCAAGTGACTGTGTTTTTGCCGGAATGGACACCCAGTGATTGTTTGGGTATAGAGAAGGAGGAGTATCTTGCCCAGTAGGCCGATCACCTACTTTTGTCAGTCTGCACAACGTTTTAGGCATTCTGACCGGTTATTGGGCCCAAAGTGTGGTAACCCATATTCCTTTCTTTCGAGTGATTGATTTCATTACTTATGTATGGCTAGAAGAGCCAAAACGCCACTCTTTCTTTTGACTAATGTTTATTGCTTGCCAATGTTTCTCTTATAAAGATTTCACATTTTGCATCCACGAACTGTTTCTGCTAAACACCCAAAGCACACACGGACTTACTGAGATTTCTGTCTCACCA
Organism: Voacanga thouarsii; assembly: GCA_026120185.1. Classification (NCBI taxonomy): domain Eukaryota; kingdom Viridiplantae; phylum Streptophyta; class Magnoliopsida; order Gentianales; family Apocynaceae; genus Voacanga; species Voacanga thouarsii. The sequence goes on along the minus strand of JANUWF010001032.1, from coordinate 1,457,400 downwards.
CCTTTTATCATGATTTCAAGTTGATCCTGTTGTGGGTGAGTAGCTACCTTGGAAGAGAATGTGTTTTTTTTATTTTATGTACTGCTTTGGGAGACGAGTGTGGATGATTTTAATTATGGTTTTTGTTTTGGAATTTCATGGATGTACTTTTGAAGTATTTTTGGGTTGTAATAAATTCTTTTAGCTTGAGTATTATTTATTCCAACAATTTTTATTTGTGACCTAGTTATAAAGACCCCTTGTCCTTTGGACGGGGCGACATCCCCGGCCCTGGCGGGCCTAGGTTTTCTGGGGTGTTACACAAGGGGTCTTTATAACTAGGTCACACAAATAAAATAGCGGAATAAAAATAATACTTTAACTTAATATTTATTACATCCCAAGAATAAATCCATGAATTCCCAAAACAAATCCATAAGTAAAATTATCCACTCTCAACTCCCCAAAGCAATACATAAAAATAAATGACAACATTCTTTTCCAAGACAAATAACACTAGCTACTCATCCCTACAGCAGGATCGACATGAAATCATGGTAAAAAGGTGATGAGACAAAAATCTCAGTAAGTCCTGTGTGCTTCGAGTGTCCAGTGGAAATAGTTCATGAATGCAAAGTATAAAACTTTTATAAGAGAAATACTGGCAAGCAATAAACATTAGTTAAAAGCAAGAGTGGTGTTTTGGATTTTTCAACCATAGATAATCAATAAAATCAACCACTCAAAAGAAATGATCATGGATTACCACACGTTGGGCCCCATAACCGGTCAGAATGCCGACACTTTGTGTAAACTGACAAAAAAGGTAGGTGATCGGCCTACCGGGCAAGATATTCCTCCTTCTCTATACCCAAATAACAACCGGGTATCCATTCCGGCAAAACATAGTCACTTGACTGAAAAATAAACAACTACTAGCTCGGACCGACACGACCTACTGGACTGACATTTTATTCGGGAAGGATTCACCCCTCAGAGGTGGCCACCTACTGAGAGACTCACTCTAACCCTTCAAAGACTAGTCCTAGCAATCCACCCTTATTGAGTACTCAACGACATTTCCCACTTGGGAGAAAATGAATAAAACACCGTTCCATATGAAAAAGTAATTAAGGGTTTCTAAAGTCTTTGTCAAATTCAGTTTTGGAAAGAGTTTTGAGATTGAGTAAACCTACTTATTGATTTTCAAATAATTTGTTGTCTGAAAAAAAGAAAGAAGTTAATCCTTAATTGCCTTTGCAGAACTGAGTGTCCATGCACTCTACATTTGTCTTGCCATAATAAACATTTTACATCAATAAGGTTTTATGCAGGAGCTTACTTGATCCTTGCTTACAATAAAAAGTCTCCAACAGCTGACCTAACCTCGCATGGGCAAATACAAATCACAATCAAACTCAAGCCAAAATCCACTTTCTCAATTTAAAACAACTCAACTCACTATTACCATGATTCTAGTGTCCCAAGCTTTAAGGCCAAACAATAAATAAATAGGTTTATAAGCTAAGCCTAATTTGATATTTAAAATAATTAAGGTTTTGGGAAATAAGTACTAATAAGTTGAAGGTTTAAATTTTGCTAAGAAAAATTTAGAGTTTATTTGATGAAGAGTCCTAGGTGGTATTAGGTGAAATAATGATTTATTAATAATTAAGTTGTTAGAAAATAATTGATAACTAAAATTAGTTGAAAATAAATTTAATGAGTCTTGCTTGAAAAATAATAAATAAATTTTTAATGGGTTTTGATTAAAAGATAATAATTAAATTTTTAGTAATAAATATTTTACTAAGTATGATTATTTCCACAAAAGGCTTTAGTTGATTTCACTATTTTATATAATATCTACATATATATATATATATATATATATTATTTTTCTAGCAAAAGCTATTATTTATTTGACTAAAATATCCTTATTATATATAATAATCCAAATCTACCCCTCCTAGGGTTTTTTTTCAAAATTACTAGCAAAATCATATTATGAAATATTTTATCCATGAAATAAAAATTAGCTTAGGGACAACTAGGTCATGATCATATTTCTATGGCTAACCACAATCATGAACATATACAATCCTTCAATTCATCAACTCATCCAAATCATGCATATAAGCATAGATCTAGACTTACTAAGGCATGATCTAACCTTTACTAGCATAAATATAATCATGGCTTTAATAATCACACAAGAATATAAATCCTATTCATCATAGATGACATAATCTCTAGCATATATGATCATGGAGACATGCATTAAACCTCAAAACATCATACAATCAACTAAGATAACCCATCCATGCATAAATCCCATCTCCAACATATTCATACATATATCCATGCTTCAATCTCAACTCATCACAACAATATATACTCAACCATATTCATGATTCATCTTCTATCAATATCATCCTAGAGACATGAATCTAGAATTTAAAAGAAGGGTTAAAAAGGCTTACTTGATTGATGAATACCTTGAAGGAGTTTCGAATGAATCTCAACCCCTAGATGTCTAAATCTGTCCAAAGAAGATGAAGGAAACATGGCCATGGAGAAGAAGCCATTCGGTCAAGAGAGAGGGAGTGTTCAGTCAAGAGAGAGAGAGAGAGAGAGAAGAGAAGAAAGTCCATTAGCATGCTTAAACACATATATGTTCATTAGAGATTGAAGATTAGCGAAGATGAAGTCGATTGAATAAACCTACCTTGAAGGTGTTCTTGAGCTTTCACAAAATTTCTGTTTTTTTATCCAAAAGTGCGAGTTGGATTTTGGAGTTTGATGTTAAAAATAGTATGGATGGATTCACAGTAGTGTATAGATGAAATTTGGAATTTTTAGAAGAAGTTTGAAGTGATTTGGAGAGGTATTAGGTGAAAGGAAGGAGTAGGTGTTCTTGGTGTACTATGTGTTCTTGAAGGTTGAAGAGAATAGAGAGCTTTTGGGATTGGAGGCTACCGAATTTCTGTAGGGTTTAGGGCTGCCGAATTGCTTGTAGGGTTTGGTAGATGATTTTCTGGTTTGGAAGAGAAAATGAAAGGTTAGTTGTTGAAATCCTTGAAGAATATTTTTGGGAAGCAAATTTGGAAACTAAATATAGAAGAATATTTTTTATTATTGGAGAGCTTTTGGAATGTTGCCATGGCCGACTGCTTGTGCAGTATTTTGGCTGGATGAAAACTGGTTGAGGGAGGCTAAGGGTGGCCGAAAATAAGGAGTATAATGGTGAAGGGAAGGTCTGGTTGTTTGAGAAATATTTTATGGAAGGTTGTTAAATTATGGTGGCTGAAATTTTGGTAACTAATCAAGTATGATTGCAGTAATTTTTTTGGAAATTTTTTAGGGAAGCCATGATTGGATTTTTGTGCAGAAGGTTGGGGAAGACAATGGATTTTAGTTCATGGCTGTTTAAGGGAAGACTATACAGAAAATTGGAGGAGTTTCGGCTAGGGCTGAACAAGGAAACAAGGCTGGAAAAATCACTGCACAAAATTTCGCAATGTTGGAATTTTCTGGACAGTTTTCGGCTGCCCTTTTCCAGTCGGCTTGCAGGGAGTTTAAAGGGGATTTCAAGGCCTTTCAAGGCTGGTTTCCATCCTTCTTCATGAAGGAAAAACATGGCTAAGGAGCTGAGCAAAACCTGGAAGAAAACAGCTTGATTTCGGACCTCCAAAGTTGTGAATTTGCCCAGGAATTTTTCTGGTTTTGCACCACCTTTGTGCAGTCCAAAAATGGCCAGAAAAATTTAGGTTCTAAGCTGATCAAAAGGGCCATTTTCTGGCAGCATTTGGGAGGGAATAATGGCTAAGAATTTTGACACATTGAAGGCACAAGAAGCTAGAAAAATTTCAGTTCAATACATCAAAGAAAATGAACATAGCTAGAGTGAAGTGTTAGAAAGTTCACTAAAGAAATTAATTCACTTGAAATCCTTCCCCCTCTTCCATGGTTTCGGTCCATAGGATGTCTTTTACTAAGACATTTTGAATCTTCAAACCCACAGCACATTGTTGGAATTTTTCTAGAATAAAATTGGCTTGAACAAATTGAACATCCTAATGGATTGAGAAATAGGAAAAATTAAGGATCAAGAGGAAATGAATTCCCTTCAGGAATTTTGTGTAAGGAAAAAGAGTAGGATTAGGATACTCCTATCATGTCTCTCTTAGGACAACATCTCTACCCTACTTCAAGCACCTAAGGCCGAAAGTAATACTTCCCAAGCAAAATTAAAATTTAACTAAGCTCAAGCTCCTATGATGGAATTTGAACCCAAGACCTCAAGAATTAATTCTAAGGCTGTAACTACTAAACCACAACAACTCTTGTTCTTATTTTCCCACTAAAAATATTTTCCTATTCAATCCTCAAGCTATCACCCTTTTTCCACCTCAAGCAAAAATTACCATTTTGCCATTCTCACTCAATAATCATAATCAAGCCCTCTAGACTATAAAACATAAATTCAATGTACATAAAATCATATAAAAATATATTTAAACATGCAATAAAGTATGATATGCATCCCAACCCCCATACTCTAAGGTTCATTTTGACTGGGGTTTCACATCATCTACCAGTGGAAGTCGAACAGAGGGCTCATTAGACAATTAAACTTGTCAATTTTGATCTTCAACTCATAGGACAACAGAGATTGCTTCAAGTAAATGAGTTGGATGAATGGTTTAATGATGCTTACTATAATTCTCAGATTTATAAGGATAAGAAGAAACATTGGTATAATCGGCATATTCGTTCCCCTCAAGAGTTCAAAAAAGGGAACAAAGTGTTATTATTTAATTCAAGGCTCAGACTTTTTCCGGAAAAGTTGAAGTCAAGGTGGTTGGGGCCATATGTGATATATTGAGTTTGTTTGCTTGGAGTTATTGAGGTTTCTCACCCAACTAAGGGGATCTTTAAGGTAAATAAAAGTCGAGTTAAGCCATATTTGGGTAAAGAACTTAATATTTTAGATCATCTCGATGTTACCCTCTATAATTCATGATTTTCCTTTGATCCTTTTTACTTCTTTTTCTTTGTACTATTTTATTTTCTTATCTTTTCCATTTCTAGATTTATGTTTTCTATTTTTGTTTATTTTGTGTTTTATTTAGGTACAATTCCCCAATGACTTATTTTGATGAATTCATATGTGTTGGAGCTACTCTGTAATAGAAGTATTTTCTTTTCTCTATTCCTCCCCTTTATTTACTTTGGCCCCATTGGCTTTGCTTTCATTGTTATATTTTTTGCTATTGAGGACAATGTCTAGTTTAAGTATGGGGGGAGTGAGGGATAGAAAATAGAGGGCAGCATGCTTGAACGGGAAAAAAACCAGAGAAAAAAAATCGCAAGCCTTAAAGGCCACACGGAAGCGTAAAGATCATACATTTGCGCGCTTTAAACCTACTAGGTTGAGTAGGAGTGGATTGAACGACAGGAATCACTTCGCCTTGCCCACTTGAAGAAGCTTCCGGTTGAAAACCCGCTAGCCTCCTACTTCGCCTTGTTTGCATGAACGCTAAGCCTTTCAGCTCTCAGAATATACCTCCGCCCAACCTCTAGTCGGTGAACACAATGGTGAAGAAGAATGATCTCAAATCTCCTTGGTTCTCTTGCTATTGATTAGCAAAGAAACAAGAACAAGAGGCTGCACAAAAACACTCACGAGAAGGAGAGAGAGCTTTGTGACTTTCGTGAGGCTAGAGAGAAAAGCTAGGGAAAAATTAGGATTTTTTATCTATCAGAGTCTTGTTTATTGTTAGCCAAAACTAGGACTCTAATATCTGATAAACATATCCCCGAGATAGCAAATTTCAAACATCCGGATGTTATCCTGAGAATAAGTTTGGCTTAAACCCTAAGCTCATCTGAACCGTATCTGGAAAAAACCTACGGTCCAAACTATTGGCCCGAAATAATTTTATTATTTTTCTTGGACCCAAAAGGCCCAAAATAATAAACATTAATTATTTATTTCCTGGGTTTTATAAATAACCTAATAAATAATTAATGTGCCCAAATGAATTAAAATAATTAATCTTTAATTATTTATTTCTTGGGCTTATATAAATAACTCAATAAATAATTAAGTATTAATTATTTCCCCTAATTTAAGCCCAGGTTAATTTCCTAATTATTCATACTGGACCTAGACCCTGAATAATTAATTAATCAATTAAACTAGATAATTAATTTCTCTCAACTCCTATTTTTATTTTATTTATTTATTTATTTTATTCCAGTCTAATAATAAATTAGACATCTTGAATAAAATAAAATAAAATAAAATAAAATAAAATCCTCTTGAACTGAGACCAATTCCTCAACCCAAAATTAGTTAGGACTTATGGGCTATTCCGAGGACCAAAAAGACACATCGCCTTGACTACTAAAATGACCAAAATACCCCTGCTATATAAATAGCTGTATTTTGCATTTTAAATATTTCCTAATATCACCATAAGGAAATATTGACCCCAAGGACAATGCTGCATTAGCAAAGTCTTCGACCTACAGGTGAAATGACTAAAATACCCCTCTACACATCGCTGTACATTTAAAAAGGAAGAAGTGTACTAATACTCCTCTAAATGACATCTACCATCCTTAGGCTTCTAATCCAATGATCCACGATTTCCTGGAGTGTTTCCGCTTTCCAAGGGAGCTACCCTAAAGCACACATCCGAGTCATGTTTCCCAGGCCCCTGGACATTTCAGACCATTCGGACAACCACAAGGGGCGATATAGTGCAGAAACTATCTTGTACAAATCTGTATTAACTAACTAGTTACATATGCCAAATACACAAGTATATTGGTTCTACTATAGAACCTCAACTATAGCATATCAAAGCAGATGCTTCCAGCTTCATCAGACCACCAACTCATACTCATGTCGTAGAGTACTAGTCCACGTTGTAGTGATAGTAATCTAGGTTCTATCATATAGTACTTTTAGAAACCACTACTACAGGTCCTGTCCTACGTATTCGAAATACACTTATGTCATGAAGTGAGTGGACTACTCACTGGCTAAAGGTAAGTCATTCCCTATTTGGAATTCATAACATAATAACCTAAACATGATGAGATTTCCAATCTCATCAACAGGTTAAGAACAAATGCTTATGTGTTAAATAACCCGTGATCCATACCTTACTGTGAAAGACCACCATTTACATGGATCACTTATTTAAATACAATGGGTCTATTCCAAACGAAAATTGTGCACAAACAAAAAGTAAATTCACAAACACTTTCTGAAAATAAATTCTTTTATTAAAATATTCGATTTTACATCAGAAACCTAGTCTAAAAGGACCTACAATCCAACAATCTCCCACTTGCACTCTAAGACTAGGTAAGTCCATAGGTGCCAACCGCTATGGCGTCTAAATGTCTCTTGAAGACTCTCTCAGCCAAAGGCTTGGTGAATGGATCTGCTAGATTGTTTTCTGAGGCAATATGTTCCACCACGACTTCCCGTCTCTGAATGAAATCCCGGATCAGGTGGTACTTCCTCTCGATATGTTTTCCCTCCTTGAGGTTTCGAGGTTCCTTAGATTGCGATACTGCTCCAGTGTTGTCGCAATACATTACAATCGGCATGTCCATATGTAGTACGACTCCAAGTTCTGAGAGGAACTTCCGGAGCCAGACTGCTTCCTTGAATGCCTCCGAAGCTACCACATACTCAGCTTCCATGGTTGAGTCAGCAATACAAGACTGCTTGATACTTCTCCAGACAAGGTGAAGACATATCCACTAGTAGATTTTCTCTCATCCTTATCCGCCTGGAAGTCTAAGTCCGTGTATCCTGTAGGAACCAAATCATCAGTCCTGTAAACCAGCATATAATCTCTCGTTCCCTTAAGGTACTTAAGAATATGCTTTACAGCTTGCCAATGAACCTCCCCTGTGTTTGACTGATATCTGCTAACTAAGCCTATGGCAAAGTAGATATCTGGCCTAGTACACAGCATGGCATATATGAGACTTCCCACAGCCGAAGCGTAGGGAATCTTACTCATTTTGTCCTTTTCTTCTTGAGACTTAGGACAGTCCTTTGAAAAAAATGACAACCCATGTCTGCAAGGGATTAGAGCTCCCTTGCATGAGTCCATGTTGTATGTACTTGGCCAGCTTCTTATCAATGTATGTTGCTTGGGATAACCCTAACATTCTCTGCTTCCTATTTCTAAGAAGCCTAATCCCGAGAATGTAGCTGGCTTCTCCCAAATCCTTCATACTGAATTGACTAGACAGCCAAACCTTTGTAGACGATAATGTCCCTACATCATTTCCAATAAGTAGAATGCCATCCACATACAGGACAAGAAAAACCACATTAATGCCTTTAAGTTTCCTGTACACGCATGGTTCATCTTCATTTTGAATGAAACCATAAGACTTTATAGTCTCATCAAAACGAATGTTCTATGCTCTTGATGCCTGCTTAAATCCATAAATGAACTTCTTAAGCTTGCAAACCATATGTTCCTGGCCTTCAGCAATGAAGCCTTCCGGTTGGGACATATAGATGTCTTCGCTAAGATGGCCATTTAAGAATGCCGTCTTGACATCCATTTGCCATATCTCGTAGTCATAGTGACATGCGATGGCAATGAGGATGCGGATCAATTTAAGCATGACTATTGGGGAAAAGGTTTCCTCATAGTCGATACCCTCTTTTTGAGTATACCCTTTCGCCACAAACCTAGCTTTGAAAGTTTCCACCTTCCCATCCGCTCCCCTCTTTCTCTTGTACACCCACTTGCACCCAATGGGTTTTATCCCTTCAGGTGAAGCTACAAGATCCCAAACCTGGTTGAGGTACATAGACTCAATCTCGGCTTTCATTGCTTCATGCCACAGATTTATATCGGCATTAGCAATAGCCTCCTCGTATCTAGTGGGGTCTTGTTCCTGATGGTCGGAGACCAGCTCAAAAACTTCTCCAGTCCATCTATCCGGAACCCTAGACACTCTCCCACTATGACGAGGCTCCATTTGCACAGGCTCTTGAGACTATGCCTCTTCTTGTTCCACAATCGAGTCAGAAGAAGTTGATTCCGTAGATAACTTCTCCTTAAGTTCCAACCTTGTTGAACCTTTAGTGGAAGTACTTTGATCATCTTCCAAGTATCTAGCATTGGTACTAACTAGTACCTTTTGCTCCTTAGGATGATAAAAGTAACCTCCTTTTGTCCCTTTTGGATAGCCAACAAAATAGCATAATTCTAATCTTGGTTCCAACTTATCTCCCTTGATCAGTAAATAAACTGGACAACCCCAAATCCTGAGATGATTCAGACTTGGCTTACGCCCAGTCCACATCTCATAGGTAGTCCTAGGTATTAATTTGGAAGGCACCAAGTTCAGAATATATGCCGCTGTCTCCAGGGCATATCCCCAAAAGGACACCGGAAGAGTAGCATGAGACATCATGCTTCGGACCATTTCCATCAATGTCTTGTTCCTTCTCTCAGCTACTCCGTTTTGCTGGGGTGTTCCCAGTGCAGAGAGCTGAGATACTATCCCATGATGTACCATGTAGTCCTTAAATTCACTTAGGAGGTACTCTCCACCACGATCCGATCGTAGGGTTTTGATTAATTTACCTGTCCAACGCTCCACTTTAACCTTAAACTCCTTGAACTTGTCAAAAGAGTTAGACTTCCGTCTCATCAGGTAAATGTAACCATACCTCGTAGAATCATCCGTGAAAGTGATGAAGTACTCAAAACCTCCTCTAGCTGGTGTAGACAATGGACCACACACATCAGTGTGAACAAGACTCAACACCTCATTGGCTCTATCCGGCTTTGGTGTAAATGACCTTTTGGTCATCTTTCCCATTAGACAGGATTCACACTGAGGCCAACTTTCCAATCTCAATGAGCCCAAAGGCCCATCATGGATTAGCCTCTGAATCCTGGTTGAGTTAATATGACCCAACCTTAGATGCCAAAGGTATGAATCATTGATATTGGTCTTTCTCTTCTTAGTTAAAGGTTCAGACTGAGCATTATTTGATTGGTTGTTAATAGGGTTTAAAAAGAATAGATTTCCATACATGTGCCCAGTACATAAAATTTCTCCATCTCTACTGATAGAAATACCATAATAGAAAGATACAAAATATCCTTGATTAATAAGTTTTGCAACTGAAATCAATTTTTGACAAAAACCAGGTACATATAAAATATCTTTTAAAACCACTATCTTATTACAATAAAAAATAAGATCCAGCTCTCCCACTGCAATGGCCCAGACTTGTGCTCCATTACCCACTCGAAGCCCATGTTCGCCCTTCTTGAGTCTTCTTATCTTTCTAAACCCCTGCAAGGAGTTACAGATATGATCAGTGACTCCTGAATCAACAATCCAAGTGGGGATTGATCCTACCATTGATATGGACTCTAGATAGAAAACATTACCTGTGGGGTTTTTCTTGGTTTAAAGATCTGGACACTCCTTTTTCCAGTGTCCCTTCTTCCCACATTTGTAACACATGCCTTTTGGTTTGTCCTTGGGCTGGTTCTTGGGCTGGGCTGCTGTATTCCCCTTCTTCCTCTTGAACTTTCTGGGTTTAGGCCCAGTTCTTGAGAAGAAGCCTTAGCAATCATGGCCTTTGACTGCAGCTTCATGACCTTCTCTGCCATCTGGAGCTCCTTCATTAATTTAGTTAAACTCATGTTCAATTTGTTCATGTTATATTCAACATGAACTAAGTGAAAGAGCCCGGTAGAGATTCGAGAACCATGTCCACTTGGCTCTCGGGGTCAATGATAGCCCCTAAGATTTTCGCCTCCTCGAAAGCAGCAATCATGTTGAGCATATACTCTCGGACTGATACTCCCTCAGCCATCTTAGTGTTTATAATAGTTCAAAGAGTCTCCTGCCTTGCGGGCCGCCTCTTGTCCACGAACATAGTAGTCAATGATTGACTGATGTCATATGCAGAAGCCACGTGCTCATATTTTGACTGGAGCACATTAGACATGGAGGCCAACATATAGTAACGTGCCATTTCGTCAGCCTTCTTCCATGCTTTCTTAGCCTCTCGCTCTTCGGCGGTGGAACCTTCCCTGATAACAAGGCAGGTCTTGTAAAGGATATACTTATACTCTTCAACTGTGAGTATTATGTCCAGGTTCCTTTTCCAGTCCACATAGTTTGGACCCGTTAACTTATTCTCCCTGAGAATAACGGTCAATGGACTAAAAGAACCTCCCACCATTTCTGAAAATCGAAAAAGAAAGAATTTAGTTTGTGAAAACAAAATAAAATTTGTGCACTGAAAATAATTTGGCTCTTAGGAAAACTGACATAGCTTCTTAGGAAGATTAACAGTTCCCTATGCTAAGTGTATTAACCACCACAAATTAATTTCCCTTCTAGGTAATGATCTAGAGGATAACTTCATTGTGGGATGGCCATTTCCTTTCATTTCCTATGGACATACCTCGCACTATAACCTCCAACGTGGGCTAGCCGATCATAGTACGTGCCCCGGGTTATTAATTACATCTTTCCATTAGATCTAGATCCTTGTCGTATCCCCATCCTATACAGGTTCACTCTCAGAGTGACGCGAGGGGACCCACGATCTCTAATGAGGACCGTGATGGAAGCCGTGGGGGCCGTTGGAACCCCTCTCCTACTTAGTCTTTTAAAATAAAGGTTTTTCTGAAAACTATCCTTTTGAAATTTCCATTAAGTTTTTCCTTAACTCAAAAAATAAAATATCCAAGTCCATTAAAATCTCTATATCAAGGCTTATATCCTTTGAGAGATTTCTCCATGGACTAATTTTATTTAAGTTAAAACTTAATGATTTCAAAAATTTTCCAATTAAAACTTTCTAGAGACTTTGGTCTCAACTTTATTTGATAAAACAATTTTTCTAGTGCAAAATAAAACAAAATGGCTCTCCATTTTAATTTACAAAAATATTTAAATCCAATATATTTTCTATGTCAAGGATTAAGTCATTTGAGAAAATATTCAAGGATTAATTTTTGTACAAATTAAAATAACCATTTAATTTTTGAAGAAAAATGTTTTTCTTGTAAAAAATGTTCCCAAAGACTTTGGTCTTTGAGAAAAAGCACACATAGGTACACAAAAAAAATAGCATGCTCGAAAACAGTAAACGTTTTCTTGCTTTTCTATTTTTTAAACCTAAGTGTCCAAATAATAGAATTAAACACATTAATTAATTAATTAATTATCTTGTTTAATCCTAATATCCCTTACTAATATTTTTCATGCAAATATATTCCAAGAATATAAAATATTGCAAAAATATTAACTTCGCCTGGTATGGGACCCAAAACGGAAAAGAAAAAAATAAAAAAATTGCAAAAAAATAGGTGGCGGTCCACTGCACCGGATCCGGGCCCATTTGGTCTGCGGTGCATCGAGGCCGCGGTGCACCACGCCGCACCGGATCAGAATCCTCAGCAACCCGCGAACGCTGCCCGCCCGCCCGAGAACCCGCAACCCACTCCGCCCGCTCGTGCGCCCGCATCTGCGCGTCCGGGGACCCTCAGACCTACGCGCTAACCCGGAAGCTATTGCAATTGAATTGCAACATTTCAAATGCATTCGACTTGGATTTCACAGAAATGGCTCGGCTTATGCGGCTCGCAAACAGCAGCTCGTGACACAATTTCGGGAGCGGCTCGGCTGTAACGGCTTATGAACAGTTCTCTTCTTTGTTTTTTTCTTCCTCCGCTCAAAAGTTGTAGAGACCCTTCTTTTTCATATTTTGCTCATTTCTTTGGCTTCTTTGGACATTTTTACTTACAAAAACTCATCCAAAACAAAAATACAACCACCTATACCCATTTAAATTAGGTTTACACGATCAAACATCAATGCCAAAAAAATTTTACAGAGATACCTATGCTTCAACGGTGAAGCTCACAGTCATCCTATCCCATACCAAAACAGCGAAGGATCATAGGTATAATCATCTTCTCCATTTTTATTAACTACCATACTCCCTATATTGATCAAAGAACCATTGGCTCTGATACCACATTGAGGGACAGAAAACAGAGGGCAGTATGCTTGAACAGGAAAAAAACCAGAGAAAAGAAAACCGCAAGCCTTAAAGGCCACACGGAAGCGTAAAGATCATACATTTGCACGCTTTAAACCTACTAGGTTGAGTAGGAGTGGATTGAACGATAGGAATCGCTTCGCCTTACCCACTTGAAGAAGCTTCCGGTTGAAAACCCGCTAGCCTCCTACTTCACCTTGTTTGCATGACCGCCAAGCCTTTCAACTCTCAGAATATACACTACAAAAAAAAACACTATTTGCGACGGCCAAATCCGTAGCAAATCCGTCGCAAATCAAGTGTTACGACGGATTAGGCCGTCGCAAATAAGAGCGTCACTATTTGCGACGAAAAACTAATTCTGTCGCAAATAGCGACATATTTGCGACGGCCAAATCTCTGGTCAATCTAATTACATTTTGCTATGGATTTGCGACGGAATAATTGGAAAGAAATAAAACGTGGAAAAAAATCCGTCGCAAATCCGTAGCAAATTGCTACAGAATAATTGCAATTTCAAAAAAAATTAAAAAATCCGTAGAAAATCAGTAGCAAATTGCAACGGATTTGCTACGAAAAAATATGAATTTCAAGAATTAAAAAAAAAAATCCATCGCAAATCCGTAGCAAATTGCTACGGATTTGTGACGGAAAAATAGCAATTTCAAAATATTAAAAAAATCCGTAGCAAATTGCTACGGATTTGCGACGAAAAAATAGCAATTTCAAAAAATTTAAAAAAAATCCGTCGCAAATTGCTACGGATTTGCTACGGAAAAATTTGAATTTCAAGAATTAAAAAAAATCCATCGCAAATCCGTATCAAATTGCTACGGATTAATTGCAATTTCAAAAAAAATTAAAAAATCCGTAAAATTTAAAAAATCCGTAGCAAATCCATAGCAAATTGATACGGATTTGCTACGGAAAAATATGAATTTCAAGAATTAAAAAAAAAATCCATCGCAAATCCGTATCAAATTGCTACGGATTAATTGCAATTTCAAAAAAAATTAAAAAATCCGTAGCAAATTGCTACGGATTTGCTACAGAAAAATATGAATTTCAAGAATTAAAAAATCCGTCGCAAATCCGTAGCAAATTTGCTACGGAAAAATATGAATTTCAAGAATTAAAAAAATCCATAGCAATTTGCTACGGATTTGCGACGGATTAATTGCAATTTCAAAAAAAATAAATAAAGTAATCCGTCGCAAATTCGTAACAACTTGTGACAAATATTTGTCAAAATTAATTTTAGAAAACCTGTGACAAATATTTAAACAATTTTTCTCATAAATATCAAATATGTAATGTGAAACTAATAAAACAAATAAAATTTCGAAACCAATAATAAATTGCATGCCAAATCATAAAGTAAAACTACAATAATTCAAATATGTGTATACACATAAGTATCACAATAGATAAATAATGTTCAAAATACAATCATGTTGCTAAAGGATTAGGAGCACTAGCTGAAGGAGGAGCGGGAGGACCATCAAACCCAGTACTAGGACCGGGGTGATGATCAGGTGGGGAAATAAATAAATCATTGTCTTCGTCTTCGTCCTCATCCTCATCCATGTCCTCATCCTCAAATACCGAAGACAGCTGTGGCATAACAACCCCCATCTTCTCGGACATAACTGTCATCCAAGAAGTGATTCCCGCAACTTTATGTTCAAAATTCTTCTTAATCCTATTCTCACGTCGCTTGTACTTGTCCTCGCGACTCCTCTCTCGATGCCTCCATCGATCCTCAACCTACTGAACCCTAGTCTCAACTATCTGGTCAACATCAACAGGAGTGGATGAAGATGATCCTAATAAATGAGACGCATGCATCTGCTCCCTAATGCGAGTAGCCTCTGATCCCAACCCGTAGACACGACCCCTGTTGAATCCACCAGCTGCCTCAATGATAATGGCCTTGTCATTTGGCATAGCAACAGAGTCGACAGACCCGCTAGACTCCATTTGAGAGTAGCGCTTCTTGGTGACATTTGTCGTGTCCTGAAATAACGTGAGTTTATAAAAATTAAAAGAAGACCTATTACAATAAGTAATGTAAGAATAAATTATTTTTACCAATATCTTCTGCGCTCGCTCGCCCACAAACTGACCCTGTCTTTCCCCGTTCTGGAACATATGTAGTTTTTTGAACATGTCCAAATAGCTAAATGTGTCCCCTTCACGTATCCTCTGTAGTTTAATTAATAGAAAAGAATATTATTTCGAATGCGAGTGAATGATTCTGACAATTTTGAATTATACAAAAGTTAATAAAATTGAATTTACCAGGCGTTCCTCGTGCTCAATGAAAGAGATGGAACCTCCTGTGTGAGTGATACCGGTACGAGACCGATTTTGCTTTGCAGATTGCACGATTCGTTGATATTTGGGATCCAACCAATATTTGTTCATCTCCGACCAATAAGTTGGATCAATCCAAGTTGGACATGAATTAGCAGGCGTGCTCTTTCGGGTCTTCGACAAAGTATCGAAAAACCTTTTTGCACACTTTCTTTTCCAAATTTTCCGTATCTGGGGACCATGCTCGGGAGCCCAACGAAATAACTTCTGCAAATATAGTAAACCATCACCGTTAAAGTTTAAATTAATAGTTTAAAGTAAATTTGGTTGCAAATACAACAAATGACATCTGAGAATATAAGCTTCAAAAACATATACATGAGATTAAATTTGTAAGAAAGTAAAAGAAACATATTCCCCACTTCTCGAACCACATGTCCCGAACGTGTATCGGGACATGTGAGTATGTAGCGTATGAACCATTGAATTATTTCTTGAATATGCCTTGAATCTCTCTCACACATTTATTTGAACCAATAAACCTATTTTGTATAACCAGAAAGGAAAGTAATATAATTATTAAATAAGATATGCTGAATTGGAAATCAATCAATAATTATAAATTACACACCCTTCTCCTCGAGGAATAATCATAGGTTGGCCGTCTGTGGCCTGTGATCCAATATGGTGTGATGCAGAAGTAGGAGCGTCTACTTGAGAAGCACCTCTTGATTGTGAAGGTGAACCAGTTTGGGATCGTGGTACGGAGAGGCGCCGTGCATGTGATGGTGATGTGGTGTCAGGAGGATGTGTATATTGGTCTGTTCCAGCACCTCCAGAAGACTGTCCATCGCCAGACATCCTAATTTTGAAATAAATTTATTTAAATTTCAAACATATTTGTAATATATATGTAGAACAAGTTATAAATGCAAATTTATAAAAAAATTTGACAGAGTCTCCCCTACAAAATGGTCATTTTCCAGGCATTAATGCCACATTCAAACATATTCCAAATATCATCAACATATCAAACACAAAACATTTACAACAAAACCTGTATCCATTGAACACATTCTCCATAACAAAAAAATTAACTGCCAATAGATAAACTGGAATATGTAGAAACTTGGCCATTTATACAACTTGAGAAAGAAAAGGTTTGTTATTTTTATTTTCTTTCAAAATGGCTTCATTCTTGCACATAAGTCTGTAACCTTTTCCAAGTATTTTGAAGGGCGAGTGCATGATTCTTCCTTTGTCAATGGATCAAAGCCATCAGATAACGAAATGTGTGTTCTTTTATACAGCTTTTATACAGGTTTTATATCCTAACAAAGAAGACATCTATAATAAAAAGTCAATGTCAACAACAACAATTAACTTAAGGGTAATCACCCATTACCCAGGAGGAGTGATCACCCATCACTCACGGGGAATGATCACCCATCATCCACGGGGAGTGATCACCCATCACTCACGGGGAATGATCACCCATCACTCACGGGGATCCAGTCCATATATTAGACAAAAAAATATACCTTTGGAAAAGCAAAGAACACCTGTTGAGCTGAAAATAGTTAGCATTGACTCATGCTTAACTGTATTTTTTTTTAAAAAAAGTATACCTGTGTAAAGGCAAAGAACACCTGTAGAAAAGAAAATAGTTAAAGTCTTCCCTAACACTTAACTGTATTTTTTTTAAAAAAAAAGGAAGCATACCTATGGAAATGCAAAGAACACCTGTGGAAAAGAAAATAATTAGCATTGACTTGTACTTAACTATATTTAAGCTAATAAAAAGGACAAAAAATGGTATAATAATTGATCATCCAATAAATTAGTAAAACTTGAAATTTTAACATAAATTGTTGATCAACAATATAAGCAACCATCATGAATTATTTAAACTTTACATCACAAACGTATTAGAAATGTACTTTAATCACTCGAGTCATCCTCTGAAATATATTCTTCTTTTTCCATCTCTGTTGTGCTATCTGTATTCCAGTTACCTTCGTTTTCGTCTTCATCCTCATCTTCGAGTTCATTTGTATCCCTAAGTAATCCTTCTTCTTGAACATCTAACAAATCACTTGTGCCCTTTTCATGAGCTAAGGGACCAAGATCAACAACTAAGGAAATACTCATTGCATTGTGAATATCCACCTCTTCTTGGTAAGCTTTATCAATCACAGGTGCATTAATCACATGTCGATCTTTTACTTTACACATAGCTAACCAGTCGGATCTTGGTCTTTTTCATCCTGGATATGAGGCATAGTACACCTGAGATGACTGTTGAGCTAATACAAACGGATCATATTTTGGATTGCAATTAATATCAACAATCTTATACTCCATATGTATTCTAACACCGCGATTTGCTATTTTATCAAACCAATCACATTTAAAAAGGACAACTTTTTGTGATGGATTACCAGGAAACTCTACTTCAACAATCTCTTTAAGAACCCCATAATAATCACTCACTACTGAGTCCTTTTCACCCCCCTTAACACAAACTCCAGAATTCACTGTTTTCTTTCCTTCGGCGTGTTCGTGGGTGTGAAATCTATAGCCATTAATAATGTACCCAGTATATGTTTTTACTTTTCTCGAAGGTCCCCAAGCAAGATTCTTCAAACATCTAGTTGGCACATGGTTTTGTGGATCGTTCACCTATCAAGCATATGAAATGTTCAGGTGGGCATACATTAACTAACAACATATGTTCACATGTAAAGAAATTTAATTGATTAAAGAAGATCATACATAATCTGTAAACCACCCTGCAAACTCATTCTCTATCCTTCTTTCTACATCCAATTCCGAAATGTTTGGGATTGAAGATTGTAAACGAGATATGAACTCACTGTAGAGAAGAAAATGTCACAATTAGCAATGGATCTTATTTCTAATATCAACCAGAGGGGCAAGCATCTCACCTAATATATGGTTGGACCTCTTCACAGTTAAGTAATATATAATTTCTTGCCACTTTGTATTCTTCATGAGAGAGGAATTGGGTTTGAATCTTTCCTAAGATCTTCCCATAAATATTGCATATTGACAACGAAGCTTCATCTACTTCACGCCTGACTACACCTTCATCGTTGCGAGCCATGGATACATGTTTTGTCCGCACATGTGCCTCAAAATAATAGGAGAAGAATGTAGATGTTTCCTCAATAAGATAGGCATTGCAAATTGACCCTTCTACTCGTGTCTTGTTTTTTACATTTAACTTTAAACGAAATAAGAACCTGGCATAATTCAAAGTATGATAATAAGTATTATGCAATGACTACAACTAGCTATAGCAAAATTAGGATAATGACAACTACCTCTCAAAAGGATACATCCATCTATATTGTACAAGACCACAAACCCTTGCTTCGTAAGGCAAATTAACCAAGAGATGTTCTATAACATCGAAAAAACCTGGAGGAAAAATCTTCTCTAACTTACATAGAAGAACCGGTATCTCTTGCTCCAACTTCATCATATGAGATACAGATAATTTAGGAGCACAAATGTCTTGAAAAAACAGACTTAATTCTGTCAAAGTTCCCCAAACATTAATTGGAAGGAATTCTCTAAGGGCAATCGAAAGTAATCTTTCCATGAAGATATGACAATCATGGCTTTTCATGCCGAACAGCTTCAATTTATTAAAATCAACACATCTACAAAGATTCAATGCGTATCCATCTGGAAGAGTTAATCCTTTCAACCACTCAAGCAACATTTTCTTTTGTTCTATCGTTAACGTGTGACATGCCTTAGGTATTGCTATCCTCCCTTCTCCGACGTTACACACATATAGTTCTGGCCTATTGCAATATATTTCAACGTCACGACGGGCCTTCAGATTGTCTTTAGTCTTGCCCTTCACATCCATAACTGTATTGAAGACATTATCGAACACATTCTTTTCATTATGCATTACATCAACATTATGACGAACCAGATGCGTTCGCCAATAGGGCAAATCCCAAAAAAATACTCCGTTTAGCCTAATTATGACTCACATATCTACCTTCCGATCTCCCAAGTTCTCTTCCTGACTCTGTTATTTTCAAATACTGACAAACACTGCTCCACAAGTCATCTCCAATAGGATGTAGAATAGGTTGGAACATATCAGAGCCCTTATCTCTCTTAAATGATGTTGTATCCCGTCGAAATGGATGATCCATGGGTAAGAAGCGACGGTGGCAGTCAGACCATGAGTATTTACCACCATGTTGTAGATGAAAAGACTTTGACCTCTCCATATAATATGGACACGCTAATCTTCCAGCTGTGCTCCATCCACTCATCATTCCATAGGCAGGAAAGTTGTTAATAGTCCACATTAGTGCAGCACGCATCTGGAAGTTTTGTTTCTTTGCTCTGTCATATGTAGCAACACCTTCAGTCTACAAATGATTCAATTCTTCTATTAATGGTTGAAGATAAACATCAATTTTATGTTTCGAATTCTTTTGTCCCGGTACAATGATTGTTAAAAACATCACAGGATCTTTCATGCATAACCATGGTGGAAGGTTATAAGGAGTGATAATAACTGGCCAACATGAATACTGCTTTCCTGACATGCCAAACGACGAGAAACCATCAGTACAAAGTCCCAATCTTACATTCCGAACTTCCTTTGCAAAATCTGGATGAATCCGGTCAAAATGTTGCCAAGCCTTACCATCTCTCGAATGGATCATGTTTCTATCTTCGAACTTAGCCTTTGCATGCCAACTCATGTGTTTAGCTGTAGCTTTAGATGCATACAACCTCTGTAGCCTTAGTGTAATCGGAAAGTAGTACATTTTTTTCATAGGGATCTCGAGCCTAACCCTTCTTTTTTTCCGGCATTTTCTAGGTACGTACCAACATGTCTGCAAAATTTGCATTCTTTCAAATTGATATCATCCTTCCAATAAAGCATGCATCCATTACTGCATACATCTATCTTTTGAATAGGCAACCCCAACCCAGATACTAACTTCTTCATTTGATAAAAGTCATCAGGTATCTTGTTGCTACTTGGGACCACCTCTTTCATAAGCTACACAACTTAGTTAAAAGCTTTATCATATACGTTATTTTTAGACTTAACATTTAGTAGCCTTGAAACTAACGAAAGTACCAAGTGGTTCGTACACCCTTCCTATATGGGAGTGTCTACTGCCCCCAGCATATCATAAAACTTCTGCGCTTCCGCGTTAGGAGGTTCTTCAACTTGCTCATCCGACGGTCTTTCCAAATTAAAATTAGGGCCCGCCGCATCAATGATCATTTCCAGATACGGATTTTTAGAACCTGAATCAACTTAAGATGTACTAGATGTTGAGGTAGACATGCTTTGATTTACATAGTAAGGTTCATCGTGACAAATCCACCGATGGTAATTGCTAACAAACCCATATCTATACAAATGGATCTCAACTTGGTCCGAAGAGTCAAATTTCATGTTCTTGCATTTTGTGCAAGGACATCTGATTTTACTAGACTTAGAATTCGATAAAGCAAATGCAATAAATCCCTACACCCCTTGCTCAAATTCAGTAGTAAACCCTTTATCGGGCAGCCGCCTTGTATATATCCAACCGCGATCTTCCATCTACATATTCAACATATATTATGCGACAAAGAGGTTTAATTGTGAGTTTATGCATGTACGCAATAAAAGGTTTAGAAAAGCTTAAAGGTAATCATCTTCATGTTACTATAAACAAAAATTATAAATACCTGAATAGCCAACTACATGTTTCATGAAATACTTTTTTAGTAATTTATATATACTTCCTTATCGTGCATCATACGTGGGCTTGTGATGGTGAACCATCGTCGCAAAACACTAATCGGTTTCCCAATCATGTTTATATAGACACCCAATATACTTAGCACATAATTAAAATTATTAACTTCTCTGACAATACCTCAATAAGCAACTAGATTTAAACCATGAAGCATCAACCAACTCAGCCACCAACTAACAATCAAAATTAATGTTAAACCAACAACCATAACACACAACCACCAGTGTAAAATTCATTAGGAATTTCGGCAGAGTTTCCCCTATATACTGGACGTTTCTAGGCACCAAGCCACCACAAAATCACCAACATTGAAAAAAAAATATTAACTGTCAAAACAATTATTCAATATAACTAATGTAAGGGTAATCACCCATTACCCATGGGGAATGATCACCCATCACTCACGAGGAATGATAACCCATCACACACGGGGATCCATTCATATAAGTTAAAAAAAAAAAAAAGATGCAATTGGTATTTGTTGGTAGCCAACTTATCATTAAAAAATAGTAAGTACTAATTATTGACGTGCAGTATACTACTAAACATTAAATAGTAATTATTATCAAACAATTTTATATTAAAAAATAACGTTATAAAAAAATATTAGTAGTAATGCTAATATAATGTTGAAAATAATTCCCCCCCTCTAATATAATATTAGTAGTAATGCCAATATACTATTGAAAATAATTTTTTGCCCCACTAATATTTAATAAATAGCAATTCCAATAAACAATCAATAATAATATTATATAAACATATGAATAAAAGTATTAATATTATGGAATAGCAGTTTTAATAGTCAACAAGTAATAAGAACTAATAATTGTCATACTAGTAAATACTATTAATAGTGAGCATAGTAGTTAACATTTAAGCAATTCACTACTTGTAATACACATCACATACCACATACCACATATTCAATATAAAACTATATTATTCAAAAATAAAAAAATATTTTTATATATTTATATACTATCCTTTTTTATTAAATGATTTTTACATATATATGTATATATGTATATAAATATACGCATAAATTCATATAGAATATAACCCAAATATATATACATATATATATATACATACATATTTTATACATAGACACACACACACACCATATATATTAAAGTACATATACACACAAAATCATAAGCACACACACACACACACACACACACATATATATTCATATTATATATTTATATATACACCCACAAGAATTTATTTATATCAATAGATACACACACATATTCATATACATATGTAAATATGTACACATATACAAACATAATCACAAATATATATATATATATATATATATATACATAGACATATTCATATACATACATATATATTCATATATATATATATATATATATTAATGAAGTTTTCTTAATAATTAATGAAACTCCTTATTACTCAATTTATAAAATTATCTATAAAGAACATCTAAGAATATTTTATACAATAAACAATATTAGTAAGAAAATCATGGATATATTCTATGATAATAACACTCATGTGTATATAGTATACAAAATTATACAAAAAAAGCCTTAATAAGTAACTTTAAATATTTTAGATTAAAATTATTTACAACAATAATTTTTTTTAAACTTCATTCTATAGAAAACATCAATCCGTCGCAACTGTAAAGAAAACACCAATCAGTCGCAAATCCGTCGCAACTTTAAAGAAAACACCAATCCGTCGCAAATTTTGCGACGGATTTGCGACGGAATATGTAAATCTGTTGCAAATCCGTCGCAAATTATTTCCGTCGCAAATCCGTCTCTAATTTTGCGATGGATTAGCATAGAGCAATTTTTTTAAAAAAAAAAATTTCTTCAATTTTTTTTTAAAAAAAAATAATTTCCGTCGCTAATTTCGCAATGGATTTGCTAGAGCATTTTTTAAATTTTTTTTCTATAATTTTTTTATTAAAAATTAATTTTCGTCGCTAATTTTGAGACGGATTTGCTAGAGCATTTTTTTGAAATTTTTTCCACAATTTTTTTATTAAAAAATTAAATTCCGTCGCAAATCCATCGCTAATTTTGTGACGGATTTGCTAGAGCTTTTTTTAAAAAATATTTTCTACAATTTTTTTATTAAAAATTAAATTCCGTCGCTAATTGCGACGGAATCTCTAAATCCGTCGCAAATAATTTGCGACAATCAGTCAACTACATCCCTTTTTCCTTTTTTCCGTCGGTGAGCCGTCGCAAATTTGCGACGGATTTTGGCCGTCACAAAAATCCGTCGCAATTTGCTGACTTTCTTGTAGTGATACCTCCGCCCAACCTCTAGTCGGTTAACACAATGGTGAAGAAGAACGGTCTCAAATCTCCTTGGTTCTCTTGATATTAATTAGCAAAGAAACAAGAATAAGAGGCTGCACAAAAACACTCACGAGAGGGAGAAAGAGCTTTGTGACTTTCGTGAGGCTAGAGAGAAAAGCTAGGGAAAAATTAGGGTTTTCTATCTACCATAGTCTTGTTTATTGTTAGCCAAAACTAGGACTCTAATATTTGATAAACATATCCTCGGGATATCAAATTTCAAACATCCGGATGTTATCCTGAGAATAAGTTTGGCTTAAACCCTAAACTCATCTGAACCGTATCTAGAAAAAATCCTACGGTCCAAGCTATTGGGGCGAAATAATTTTATTATTTTTCTTGGACCCAAAAAGCCCAAAAAAATAAACATTAATTATTTATTTCTTGGGTTTATATAAATAACCCAATAAATAATTAATGAGCCCAAATGAACCAAAATAATTAATCTTTAATTATTTATTTCTTGGACTTATATAAATAACCCAATAAATAATTAAGCATGAATTATTTTCCTTAGTTTAAGCCCAGGTTAATTTCCTAATTATTCATACTGGACCTAGGCCCTGAATAATTAATTAACCAATTAAACCAGATAATTAATTTCTCTCAACTCCTATTTTTATTTATTTATTTATTTATTTTATTCCAGTCTAATAATAAATTAGACATCCTAAATAAAATAAAATAAAATAAAATAAAATCCTCTTGAATTGAGACCAATTCCTCAACCCAAAATTGGTTAGGACTTATGGGCTATTTCGAGGACCAAAAAGACACATCGTCTTGGCTGCTAAAATGACCAAAATACCCCTACTATATAAATAGCTGTATTTTGCATTTTAAATATTTCCTAATATCACCATAAGGAAATATTGACCCCAAGGACAATGCTGCATTAGCAAAGTCTTCGACCTACAGGTGAAATGACTAAAATACCCCTCTACACATCGTTGTACATTAGAGGAAGAAGTGTACTAACACCCCTCTAAATGACATCTACCATCCTTAGGCTTCTAGTCCAATGATCCACGACTTCCTGGAGTGTTTCCGCTTTCCAAGGAAGCTATCCTAAAGCAAACATCCGAGTCATGTTTCCCAGGGCCCTGGACATTTCAGACCATTTGGACAACCACAAAGGGCGATATAGTGCAGAAACTATCTTATAAAAGTCTGTCTTAACTAACTAGTTACATATACCCAATACACAAGTATATTAGTTCTACTATAGAACCTCAGCTATAGTATATCAAAGCATACGCTTCCAGCTTCGTCAGACCACCAACTCATACTCAAGTCGTAGAGTACTAGTCCACGCTGTAGCAGTAGTAGTCTAGGTTTCTATCATATAGTACTTTTAGAAACCACTACTACAGGTCCTGTCCAACGTATTCGAAATACACTTATGTCATGAAGTGAGTGGACTACTCACTGGCTAAAGGCAAGACATTCCCCATTTAGAATTCATAACATAATAACCTAAACATGATGAGATTCCCAGTCTCATCAACAGGTTAAGAACAAATATTTATGTGTTAAATAACCAGTGATCCATACCTTACTATGAAAGACCACCATTCACATGGATCACTTATTTAAACACAATGGGTCTGTTCCAAACGAAAATTGTACACAACAAAAAGTATATTCACAAACACTTTCTGAAAATAAATTCTTTTATTAAAATATTCGATTTTACATCAGAAACCTAGCCTAAGAGGGCATACAATCCAATAGGGAGAGTTTATCATTGAAGATATTTTTCATATACTTTAGTTTTGGGCTATACACATTTTGGCTTACATTGTTCTGAATTTTTTCAAAATTTTGTGCTTTTTATTATGTGAGCAAGGTTGTAGTTATCTTTCTTACTTGGATATGAGTTTTGTCATTTACTTAGTGGATTTTTATTGACAATAAATTGGTTTATTAGATGGGATATGTTAATACTTGAGAATTTGGGTTAATCTTGTTTATGCATTAGTGTTTGAGTATTATTTGACTCATCTAGTTTGAATGTGAATAATGTGATGAATGTGGGGAAAGTTGTTGGCTAACTCTTGTATTATGAGTTTAAACTTTACTTGACTTTGAGTTGTGATGAGGAATGTGAGGAAAAAGAAACAATTGAGTGAAAAAAAAAATTGATTGTGAGTTGAGAAAATGAGTTGAAAAAAAAAAAAGAAACTTGTTTCATCTTTGAAGGCAAGAAAATACTTTTTGCTTGATTAAAGGGGTAATACAGATAGTGAAGAGAAATCTACTTTCTTAAGACTATTAATTCTCAAAAGAAAAAAAAAATGTTGAAAAAATGAGGAGCGATAACTATAAGGGGGCTAATACGGAGTGTGAAGAGAAATCCATTCACTTGAAGCTATCAATTCCCTAAGTCATTAAAAAAAAATTTGAGAAAAAAATTGAGTGTTTTCCTTGAATCATGACTTAAGTTGTGAAATTTTTGGATTTATAATGCTTAAGTTAGTAGATAGCTTCACTACGTCTTTGCTTGAAGAATGAAATAATTTTCTTAGACTAAAGTATAAACTTGCTTAATTTGACTTCAAGGGCTTTGATATGTGTTATGTAATATTTCAATTTGTGAATGTTTTCAAGGGTTGTAAAGAATGGCAAGGTCATATCTAAAGTTTGAAAGGCAATTGTGGCTTTGTTATTGTTGAACTTTTTGAAAGATTGTCTTGTTTTTCCTTATTTTAAAGTACTTTGCTTGAGGATAAGCAAATGTTCAAGTGTGGGGGAATGTGATAGGGGATAAATTCATCAATAATTTTTTAGTTATTTGAGGATGTTTTATGATTAATTTGATGTAATAACTACTCATATTCCTTCATATTTGGTGTTTTACCCTTGAAAAGGTGTTTTGGCTTTTTATTGCAGAAAAAGGAAAAAACGATGAAAAATCTCGTCGCTGACCAGTGCACAGCCGGCATTGGCAGTGTCCCACGGAGCTGGCGCCGGCCTTATTCTCGAAAAATAGGGGATTTCGAGAAGAGAAAAATTAGAGTACAATCGGGCAACCAGTGCACGATCAGTGCCGGCCGTGCGAAGCACTACCGGTACCGGCTCCGCTTAGCCCAATGTCGGCGAATTTTTTGATCAAGTGCAGATTTAGTAATTTCCTAAGGGTTTTGGTATTTTCCAACTTTTACTTGGCCTAAAACTCTTAGGGAACGAATTTTGGTTTCTTGAGATCCTATTTAAATAAGGAAAACATAAGGAAAACGTGTGAATTCATGGATCAAAACTTCCAATCACTCACAAGAAGAGGAGATTCAGCAATCAAGGGGGCATTATTTAAGAAGGTTTTCAAAGAGAAGAATGAGAGCTTGTCTATAAGTACTTTCTTTTACCTTTTATTTTATTTTTCTAGAATAATGATGCAATCGATGTTTTCATTATAATTTGTCATTATTTTGGGATTCATGATTTTTGGATTAATTTTGGCTATTTGATCAATTTTCTATCATTCTTGGTGTTTGATTACTTGTAATTATGGAAGAGTTGATGAAGTTAGATTTGCTTCTAATTAACTTGAGAAATGACGTTAGGAGTTTATTTAATTTCATATTTTTTATTTTGTTAATGGACTTAAGAAACGAAGTTAAGACCAAGAACCAAGGTAATCAAAGATTAGTTTATTTCACTTAGAGTATAGGGTTATTGGTTAATTTTTTATTCATTATTACCTAGAGTATAGGGATAATTGTTGAAGGATGAGTTTAATATATCTTTTTAGTTATGTTGATTTGATTGGAAAATTTGGTAATTTAATGATGAGATAGTAAGTCTATGTCTTAGAAAATGATTGGATTCTATTATAATTCCTTCATGAGACCAAGATGATAATTAATTATGATATTTACTAAATAATTCATTATCATGTCTTCAATAATATTTGTCTAAATTGCATATTCTTACATCCTTGAGCTGTATATTTTTTTCTCTTTTTTTTTTTATCATCTTGTCACTTTATTGTATCGATTAAACAATGAATGAAAAGTAATTAGTGTATACTTATTCCCATGAGGATCGATACTTGTTAATTTCCTATATTATACTTGCGATGAGTATTATTGTTCGTATGTATAATTTGGGATTAATATTTTAATTAAAACTTGGCTATGAATGGATTTGAATTTAAATAATTTTTATACATCCAAAATTTACGCATCACTTGTATAGATATTAAGCCACATACATCAGTATGTATAAGTTTTAATAACTCTTTAGCCCATTGTCCTTTTCTAGAAAAATGAGTTTTAGCCATTTTACTAAGTAAACAAGATTCATATATGCCATATGACTCATAATCAAACGACCCTAAGTCACCAAACTTGTTGATGCGTAAGATTTGGGTGTAGAAAAATCATATAATTTTAAGTCCATCTTTAGCCAAGTTTTAATTAAAATATTAATGCCCAAATTACCCATATGAGCAAGTATACACATCACAAGCATAGTATAGGGAATTAACAAGTATCGATCCTGAAGGAACAACTACTATTAATTACCTTTCATTCATTGTCTAACCGACTCAATAAAGTGATAAGAGAATAAAAAGAAAAATAAAGAAAAATGTATACAACTCAAGGATGAAAGAATATGTAATTTAGACAAATATTCTTGAAGACAGGATCATGAATTATTTAGCAATTATCACAATCAATTATTATCTTGATATCATGAAGGAATTAAAATAGAATCCAATCGTTTCCCAAGTCATGGGCTTACTATCTCATGATTAAATTAGCAGATTTCCCAATCAAACCAACATAACCAAAAGATACATTAAACTCCCCCTTCAATAATTATCCCCATACTCTAGGTGATAATAAACATAAAATTAGTCAATAAACCTATACTCTAGGTGAAATCAACTAATATTCGATTACCTTGGTTCTTTATTCTTAACTTCATTTTTAAAGTCCATTAAGAGTTAAAAATATGAAATCAATGAAATTAAATCAACACCTAACATTGTTTTCCAAGTCCATTAGAAGCAAATCTAAATTCATCAATTCTTCAATAATAAAAAATAATCAAATATTAAGAAGAAGAATAAATTGATCAAATAACTAAATTAATCCAAAAATCATAAATCCCAAAATAATGTCAAATTACAATGAAAACATTAATCACATCATTGCTCTAGAAAAAGAAAATAAAGGTAAAAGAAAGAACTTATAGACAAGCCATCTTCTTCTTTTTTAAAAACCTTCTTGAATAATGCCTATTTGGGTGATCAATCTTCTCTTCAATGATTGATTGATAGCTTTAATCCTTGGATTCATATGTTTCTCTTGTGTTTTTCTTGCTTAAATAGGCTCTCAAGATGGCAAAAATCATTCCCCAAGAGTTCTAGGCTGATTACAAGTTGGAAAATACCAAAACTTTTTGGAAATTCCTGAATATGTGCACAAAAAGGAAAATTACCGCCTCTTTGTTTTTTCAACCGAAATCCCCTATTCCCAAACTTAGGCCAGCATCAACTTCGTGCGATACGGCTGTTGCTGGCCGCGCAGTAGTACGGCGACGATTTTTCGTCTTTTTTCCATCAATTATACATAAAAAAAATGCCAAAATACATTTTCAAAGACAAAATATCAAATATGAACGAATATGACTAGTTATTACACCAAATGTATCTCAAAATATCCTCAAATAACTAAAAAATTAATGATGATTTTAGCCCCTATCACATTCTCCCACACTTGAATCTTTGCTTGTCCTCAAGTCAAGTACTTAAAATAAGGAAAAACAAGACAACATAACTTATATCTTTCAAAAAGTTTGACTATAACAAAGCTACAATTCTCCTTTAAACTTTAGACATAATCTTATCATTCTTTCAACCCTTTGAAAATATTTGCAAATTGAAGCATTAAATCAAACATATCAAGACCTTTAAAGTCTAGTTAAGCAAGTTTATACTTTAATCTAAGAAAATTATTTTACCCCTCAAGCAAAAACGTAGACAATACGAATTATATAAGTCAAGCTATCTAACCAATTCGAGCATTGTAAACTCAAAAATTGCACAACTTGAGTAATGATTTAAGGAAAACACTCCACTCTTTCTGTTTTCAATGACTTAGAGAATTGATAATTTCAAGTGAATGGATTTCTCTTCATGCATCGTATTGGCTCCCTTATAGTCATTCCTTATTTTTTTTTCAACATTTTCTTTCTTTGCGCTTTCTTGCCTTTTTGCCTTCGGGATAGCCTCAAGAGATTGTACCGAACAATACTTACTACTTCGCTCCATATCAACCCCCTTTTCAGCAAAAGGTCTTCAATAAAATTTAAAAATAAAAGCATTTTTTTCAACTCAAATCTTTTTCAGCTCACATAACAATGAAGTATTTTTCCACTCATTATTTTTTTTTCTAACTTCTTCACATTCCTTATTCATCACTCAAAGTCAAGCAAATTTTAAATTCATAATACAAAAATTAGTCAACAATTTTTCCTATATTCATCACCTCATCCATATTCAAACTTAGATGAGTAAAATAACATTCAAATACCAATACATAAACAAGAATAATTTAAATTTTCAAGACTTAATATATCTAATCCAATATACCAATTCACTGTTAATAAAAACTTAACCAATTGAATGACAAAAATTATATCCCAAGTAAGAAAGATAATCACAACCTTATTATCAATCAAAGCAAAGTTTCAAAAAATTTAACCCAAAACTAGAATATATAGAATATATTTCCAATTCTAACTCTCCCCCACACTTAAATTGGACATTGTCCGCAATGGCCAAAAATAGAACAAATCAAGCAAAGCCAATGGACCAAAATAAATAGAGGAGAGAAATATATGAAAAGAAAATACTTCCATAGCTTAGTAGTAGCCTCAAGATAGGTGAATCTATCACAAGGAGCATTGGTGCACGTACCTAAAAATAAACAAAAGACGCAAAACAAAACATCAAACTAGAAAAGAAAAAAAACTAAAATAAAATAAGAAAAGTAGCCTAAGAAAAGTCATGAAAATATAAAGAGAAAAGAAGATTAGAAAGGTAAACAGTGGGCAATAGAGAAATGCTCAATCATCATCGTCCTCCTCATCATCGTCATCCTTATCAGCTAATATGGCCACCATCACCTTCTTGTGGTCCAGGGAATTGATACATCCATTCTCCATTCCCACTCTCAACTACTCCAACTGGCCCCTCACCTCAGTCTCAAAATCAGTTCTCGATTGGGACTGTGAACCACTTGCTCAAGCTCTAGGTGGTGGGGCAGGGTGCTCCTCCTCCACAAGTGGAAGCTCAACTTAGCTCGGGTGCTGCATATCATAGGGTCTCAACCATTCACAATCGATTAACCGTGATGCCGTGACTTGGTTAGGCCTGAGCCAACATCACACCAGCCTCTTCTGAACTCTTTCGGACACTTAAAATTGAGCTTGAGTGGTTTCAATGTGAATCACAGTGAAAACGATTGAAAACGGTGATGAACGATATGAAAACGACAGAAAACGGCACAAAAACGAAAGTTAACCGACACCCAATTGCATGAAAGTAGTCATTTCATTGAATTGAAAGTGAGTACAAAGTATATACAACAAGTATTGGTGAGGGAGAACACCAATGTTCACAACTTACTTAGTTTGCTTCTACCCGATCTCATTTATGTACGCCCCTTATAATAGACGTGGTAAACTTTTCCCAAGTTCTAAGAGTAGATACCGTTTTTCCGATGAGATAGGAAAAGTTTGTCTATTTTCTCTAAACCTAAATACAAAGAATTTAGCTATAAAAATTTACATGCATGGCCTTCAAGGCCTTAGGAAAATTACAAAAATATAACAAAATCCTATCAACATATTTACACAAGAAAACGGAGGGGCCTACAGTTCTGGCCGTCAGCTACTACTGGGCACGCGCATGGCACGGGCCGGCTCTGGGTGTGTGGTACTCTCGGGTGCTGGGCACGCGAGCACGCAGCACAGTCTAGCTCTCAGTGCACGTCACGGTCTTGGTTTGGCACTGGGTGCGAGGGCACGCGGCATAGTCTTGCTCTAGGCGCACGACACGATCTGGCGCTAGGCGTACGGGCACGCGGCACGGTCTGGCGCTAGGTGCGCAGACATCGTGCACGACGGGCGGGAGTCTTTAGTCATCCTATGTCGTCTATCACCCTCTATCTTGGGCCTTCAGCTAGTGAGGCTTGGGTGTCTTTAAACATGTCTAGGACATCCTTGACAAGGTCCTGGACGTTCTTAGGCATACTTGACCTAATCATAGGAGGTGGCTAAGTATGGTTAAGAACGTTCAGTTTCTTTAGTTTCCTAAACACGTCTGAAAAAAAACGAGCGCTCTGGTGGTACGTCAGGCACATAGATTGGGCATGGGCAAGGTCTTGCCCACGCAAGCGGACTGTCACAGGTCGGCCTGTAACATTCTTCTCCACTTGATTTGGTGACGTCCTCGGCACCACTTCCTCCTTGAAGCTCTTGGGGTTACCTGTACTGATGGGGTGTTTCACCCAACGTTGTTGGCCTTGCCACCTTGGAGACGAACGTCCCTTCAGGTGACTTTGTTTGGTAGTAAGGTCCACGGCCCTAGACTTGCTTTTCTTCATTAAAGCTTGGGGCATGCCATTCCTACATTCTCCTTCCAACATGTACATGGTCGACAGCTTGTACCCTCTGCTGGATTTTCCCTCGGAGTTCCGAGCAGGAATAACACACAGAATTTTTCCCATCATCACCAATGAATTCGTGTAGGGAATCACGGCAATGTTGAGATCCTTCAAAAACTTCATGCCCAAGATGAGCTTGAAGTCATCCATCCTCACCACAATGAACATAGTTGTGCCCTCAACTGGACCTAACTTGATCCTCACCCCGCGAGCAAGACCCACGATCGGTTTAGCTGCTAAGTTCACGGCCTTCACTGAGCCTGCACTCTTCTCTAGTACAAGGCCTAATCGCCTAACTTCAAAACTAGCCAGATAACTATGGGATGCTCCGGTATCCACCATTGCTCTTATAGGCCTACCGTTCACTTGGATATCTACGAACATCAGTCCCTTTTGTACTCGGGTATTTCCTTCTAGGACTGTCCAAGGGTTTGGGCTACTCCCTTATCCTTGCCCTTTGTCGTTGGGGCATTCCCCGTTAGGGTGTCGCATCCGCTAGCAAACACCCTCATATAACCATCCTCTTCAGCGAATGCCCCTATGTAGCCGTCCTCTCCAATGTTTTCAGTTCCACTAGGTCCTACCTCTCGGGTGTCAGCTCCAATAGCTTTCACCAACGTTGCTAAGGTGACAAGTTCGGTCAGTGCATTCATTAGCGGTCTCCTAGGGCAATTCCAAATGAGGTGTGGTCCGTTGCACGAGAAACACTGATATGTCCTTTTCTGTTGCCCACCATCCTCCTTTTGGTTCCCGTTCCTTCTTTCTCTTGGGGTAGACGGCCCGTCTTCCCCACTTAAGCTTTACTCTGGCTGAGTAGTTTGCTTGTGAGGTTTTCAATTTCCACCGTTCCCTCCTTGGGTTTGGTCGGATCCCTGCCCCGTACTCGCTCCTTTGGGGTTCTCCTTCCTCTCCCTCACAGGGTCTAATTGGAAATCCTCTAAGCTCTCTGCAATCGTAATAGCCTGTGCCAAGTGTTGCACCCGCTGTCTATTCAGTTCTTGCCTGGCCCACGGCTTCAATCCCTCTATGAAACTGAATAGCTTGTCCATCTTGGACATGTTCTTGATCTAGGAGGCATGTGGTGAAGGAATTCATATATTCTTGTACCGTTCCTATATGCCACATCTCCCTGAGCTTCCGTCTCGCACATACTCTGCATTCTGGGAGAAGAACTGCTTCTTCATAGCAGTCTTCATCTCTTCCCAAGTCCCGATGGTTAGCCTTCCCGCTTCCATCTCATCAACTTACACCCTCTACCATAGCTTGGCATCGTCTTCCAAGTATATAGCAGCGGTGTCTACCTTCAGGCATTCCTCAGTTATTCCAACCGCTTTGAAGTATTGTCCAAGTTTGAAGAAAAAGTTCTCCACCTTCTTAGCATCTCTTGCTCCCATGAAGCTTTTTGGCTCTCTAACCTTCGGCTTCGGAGCTCGCATGGTCCCTACCCGCACTTGTCCCTCAACAATGACCTATCCCACGGCTAATTTGAGCATTCTCAGATCTGAACAGATCTCTTCCAGCATATCTCGCACCTCTTCTACGGCAAGGGCATTAGCTACTACCGATGTACGTACTTTCTGTAACGTAACATCCTGCTAGTCGTGCTTGACTTCATGAGATTGCACCATGGGGATTGTCTCTCTTAGTGCGATATCCATATCCTCAGCCTAGACATTAAGACGCACGACGTCCGACTCCATGAAGCTTACACGCTTCACTAGCGACCTAGTATCCATCTCAGTCTCTCCTAGACAGACTAAACTGATTTTGTTCACGGCGGCCTCCAGCACCTCCAGTCGGTTCCTTGTTGTGCCTTCGCCCGACAATGGTCTAACCGTTGCCATTGCCGGCTCGCTGGGTCCTGCCTCAGTCACAGATTCACTTCACTCATACTTGTCTCCTCGGCCATATTCTGTCCCACTCAATCACAATAATGCCCACAAAGCGCTCTGCTAGCTCATACACAAACTTGTTCACCGTTTGTTTAAAATTCGACTCCTCGAGTCTCAGTAGCTAACAACTGGTCCTCCAAAACCAACTCCCAGTGGCTTGGAAAGAAATTCACACGGTATTGTCACCGACTCTCGCTAGTGGTGTAAGCACGTTCACCGGTCCCTGATACCGTCTCCCACTCGATGTAACTAGATCTCTCTCAGTAGTGGTCTTAGTAAGATCCCCCTCAAGACTAATGCTAAGATCCTCTAGAATTTTTATTATCACAAAGGGGAAAACAAAGGCTTTAGAGGAAATGCGAGAATGGACCACATCCCTTATAGATTGGATTATCAAAGAAGTAAGAGGGATAGGCTGGGTGCACAATATGGGCTGGAGCTAGCCGTTCTTTTGGCTTCCCGACGTTGTTCTGCTTTTCAACCGAAATCCCCTGTTCCCAGACTTAGGCCGGTGCCAGTTCTGTGGGACATGGCCGGTGCTGGCCGTGCACTGGTACGGCTACAATTTTTGTCTTTTTTCTATTCATTCTACATAAAAACACCAAAATATCTTCTCAAAGGTAAAATATTAAATATGAAGGAATAAGACTAGTTATTGTATCAAATATATCCTCAAATATCCTCAAATAATTAGGAAATTAATGATGATTTTAGCTATTATCACTTGTGCAATTTAGAAACATGATTCTTATTTATATGACCTAAACGACAATATCACAAATAAGATGAGATTGAGTTATATTTTCTTTATTTCTTGTTGTTTATATTGAGAATAAGATCGTCCATATTTAGAACATACAAACAATTTATCAAAGTTGTAGTACCATATTAGCCATCATTTAATGAAAGAGAACAACCTTTATTTTTGAAAATTAAATGAAAACCATTCATGTCCAAACAAGTAACTGAGCTAATATTCTTAAATAAAACAGGTACACAATAATAGTTTGTAAGTTTTAAGACTAATCCAGAAAGCAAGTGTAGATAATAAGTCCCCACACCAAGTGCAATAACCTTTGATCCATTTGCAACATGTAGGTTCACATCACCCTTTTCTAGCCTTCTATTATCCTTTAGTCCCTGCAAGTTATTGCATAAATGAGATCCATAACCAGTATCTAATACCCGTATCTCATTTTTAAAGGTAGTATTAATTTCAATCATAAACATACTAGGAGTAGAAGTAGAAGTGCTCGCAAGCTTCTCCGTTTCCTTCTTTTCCTTCACGGTCTCCAAGTAGGCTTTGCAGTTATGCCTCCAATAGCCCATCTTTCCATAGTGATGGCATGGGTCCTTGGTGGCTGCCTCATTGTTCTTCACGTCACCCTTGAGCTTAGTGGGAGTCTTGTTCTTCTTCTTAAGAACTTTCTTCTTAGAATAAGAAGAATCTACCAACGCAACTGTATTGGTTTCCTTCTTTATGGAGGATTCAGCAATTTTAAGAAGATTGATCATCTCGGGTTTAGTGGACTTAATCTTTTTCATTTGGTAGTTTATCAAAAATTGCGAAAAACTACATAGAAATGATTGCAGAATTAAGTCAATACTCAATTCGTTGTCTATTACGAACCTAAGAGACCCAAGCTTCTCAATCAAGCCCAACATTCTTAGCCCATGAGTGGCCAATGAAATACGCTTAGCCATTTTAGAACGGAGCAGTTGTTTAGAGATCTCATATCTTTCTGTTCTAGCTTGTGTATCAAACAACTCTTGAAGATGAAAAATGATCGACTAAACATCCATATGCTCATGCTATTTTTGCAATTCCGGGGTCATGACACTAGCTTTATGCAGGATGTTGTGTCACTGTCCTCTTGGTGCTTCGTGCTTCGTGTGTATAGTATGCTTATCAACATGAGCATCTTGAGCTGGTGATGGCAGAATAGGAGGCTCTAGCACATAAAGTAGCTTTTCTGACTTGAGAACAATTCTCAAGTTTCTATACCAATCCAAAAAATTTGATTTGGTAAGTTTGTTGGTTTCCAAGATTCTACGTAGGTTAGGTTGGTTGACATAATGTAAATGACCTAGATGTAAGATAGAGAAATTAGCAAAATGTATATGCACATGATATGCAATAATCAGACTTTAATTAAACGCATAATTATTCTACTATTTTACTCAAACAATAGCCCCCACTATTGATTCGAGAAATTCCGTTGGAAGCCTTTCTAGTGGATCAGTATCCAAATTCCTTAAAAATGACCTTGAGTTAGCTCGACAAATCACTCTTAAGTTCAATGGTAGGTATCTAATACCAATTAGATTGGGCTATCTTAACCGCCTTTTGATCTTGACCACCATCTCCATAGACTTGTAGATAATTTCTAATCATATCTAACCTATGTATTTTAATTACATAATTCCTAATAAAGAAACCTCGATTTACATTCAAGAAGAATTAGATAAGAAGAGAAATTACACAAGATAGAGAAAGTAAGACACGCAAGCCTTATTTGTTCAAAACCAAAGCGATAAAATGCATGAACAATTTAATTGAGCCTATAGTCCATAACCAAACCACCATGCTTTTATTAAGTTCAAAGCAAAATAAAATATAGCACACAATTCCAAAATCACAAAAATAAAATTTATAATATTGTAGGAAAAATATATTAATTTCTAAAATCAGATTTTAGAAATCAATAAATATTTCCAAAACAAAATTCTAGAATTTTAGTGAGTTATAATAAAATTTAAAATCAATATTTTAGATAATATATTAATTTCTAAAATCAAATTTTAGAAATCCATTAATAAGGTTTATGGTAAACAAATGTAAATTTTCAAAGTCTTTTGATGACTTGTAAAAAGGAGCAAAAAATATGTGTGTGTTCAAAAACAGATTCGCTATGCAGTTTTAAAAGTGCACCCACGGATCTTTAACAACTTTACTGAATGATAAGATTTGAGACTATATTGAAGGTGAGTAGATAAGATAACAACAACTTATTCATTCTATAAAAGTTTTTAATCCAATCAATGAATGCAAGAAGGAAGGTAGTATTTTCAAATTTGCTGAACAGTGAATTTATAGTAAAAAAACTACAGATTAAGTGCAAGAGAATAGACCAAAATATTTATAGTTGTTTGATCATCAAATGATCTACATTCACTACCTTAAGCAAACACTTAAGGATTTCAACACAACCACTAAAATCTTTTTTCCAAATCAATAGTGATACGCAACACCAATCTTACATAAGAGGGTCACTACACTTGATTTTATACCCAACCTTTTTACATACAAAAATCAAGGCTCACCCAAACTGGGTTTTACTTTCCAAACCTTGATACAAAACAAACCACAGAGAAATAAATAGCTCACAGATTGAGTAGATATACCCCAGTTAGAGTTCTTTCACCTTTTTTCCTTTGGAATAATGAATCTCATTTTGAAACATAATGTAAATGAGGGATTCTTATTTTTTGAAAGTCTTAGAGTACTTCTGAAAGTGTTAGCACAAATTCCTTACTGAAAATTGTGTTTAAAGGCCTTTTATAGGGGCAAAAAGCAAGACTGCAATGGCTAGTAATGGCTAGTTTGTTACTGTTAGGTTTTGCAGGATTTTGGATTCACAAGATAGAAAATTGTGCGTTCGAAATGTGAGTCAAAAACTCCATTTTATACAGAAGTATATTTTGTACACCTACAGATTCTTGGATGGACATTTTGGATTCAAAAGTCCGTCCAAAATCACTCAACTAAGTTTTTATAAAGAAATCTGAATTGAAAATACCCTCTTTTTAAAATCATTTTTATGTGCTTCAATGTAAAATAAATTAAATCAAGGTAAAGAGACATATGAAATATAAGTAATACCCTAAAAACAATTTCCTAGTCTACAATTCTTCAAAAAGTCTTCAAGATATGCAACTTCGTTAGATAGAATTTTAACTTGATCAATCCTTCTAGAACTTCATTGACCATGAGTTGCTTTGCAATCCAATTCATAAGATTCTGAAGAATTGATGTCAAACATGTCCTATCAAAAAAT
This sequence comes from Voacanga thouarsii, assembly GCA_026120185.1. Lineage (NCBI taxonomy): Eukaryota > Viridiplantae > Streptophyta > Magnoliopsida > Gentianales > Apocynaceae > Voacanga > Voacanga thouarsii. Next base: position 1,419,208 of record JANUWF010001032.1, on the reverse strand, counting down.
TATATTATATATAAATACACATGTTAGTCAATATCAATATTTGTAATAAGTCAAAATACAAGAGAATGCCCTTTGGGCTAACATTAATAATATTTCCAAAATAAAAATTTTGGAATTTTAGTGGATTGTTGTAAAACAAAAGGAAATTGCTTGTGGGTTTTTTTTCCTTTTATAAAAATTTGATCCTGTAACTAATTTGGGCTAAACATTCGCTTAGTGTTCAAAACAAATTATATATATATATATATATATATATATATATATATATATATATATATATATATGAGTGTGAATAGGAAACGAAACCAAATCATTCACGGATCCTTCAAGAATTAGAATTCTGAATTTGTAATTAGAATTGGAATTATCCTAACTACAATATGATCTATGAATTATAATTAATTATAATTCGATCACAATAACTTCTTCTTTTTCATAACTAACCCCATAATATTATCGAATAATATCTCGAGTACTTTATCTTTTACTATGTGTGACCCATTAGTTTTTCTAGTCAATTGGTAGTTAATATGAATTAATTATAATCACTATAGAATTAATAATCCTTAATAATTAAAATTAATTCATTAATTCTAATTGGAATTAAATTTATTAATTTTTTAATTAATAAATTCATATTAAGTAGATCATGAACGGTATCTAGTGATATATCATAACCACCCAAAATTTAGAAAGTTAATTGGCTTGACATGAGCCTTTTCAATAGCGAAACGTCAATGCAATAAACTTATTTTACCATACAATATCTCATTCCTGTTAGAGTATATAATTAGTTTCAACTCCTTCCAAAATATTAATTAATTCTGGCCCGTATACCTTGTACTTGTTTCCGAAATCTATTACTCAACATGTGTATCAATTAGAATTATTTCCAACACTAGTTACTTTGGCCAACGACTTTTCGAGTAATGATTCCTACAAGTGGCATTGAGATATTCGCTCATACTATTAGGAGTAGTGAATCCTTTATTAATCCTCTCAATTGCTTTCGTTCACTTTATATTGTACTGAATATCCATCACATAGGCGTTCTTATAGAGACTCATAAGATTGGAATCAAAGTACCACATTTAGCAAACAAAGTACCTTGAAAGTTTCAAATCTAAGGATATTTGCATATTTGCTATAATAAGATTCTATCACTGCTACTAAATAGTTATTCATATGATTATCTCATAATTAGGTTAAATAATGTACTTGTTTAAGTGACAATCATCCACATATTAACTTTGAGTATCACAATATTTATAGATGCGGGAACCACCGCTTGATCAAATCAAGAATTATAACACGTGCTAGTCTTGGTGTATTAATGATATCATATCTCACTAATATTATGATTAGGAATAACTTAAGTACAAATACTATATAGTGTAGTTGAAATTTCACATTATGATTTCTATCATAATTTTCTCAACACTATATTTTGTGCTTAGGATTTTATCTAATAATTTTATACACATATACGTGGAATAATTAATTAGATTGAAAGATAAAAAATGCCTTTTATTAATAAATATGTCATATACAATATACATGTGACTGCCTCTGGAACATTACACTAACGTCATGTTCTATTATTTTCCAAACTCTGAATGATCCAGACAGCTTAGGATTGATCACTGCTAAAACTAAATCACTTCCCTCCACCCCCCATATCCAACCCCACTAGACACCCTACCACGCAAACACTTTCTTTTCCTTAAGTTTCCTCACCGTCTGCCCCAAACTTCTCTTTTTCTTTCCTCCCTTTTGCTGTTCTTCCTATTCATAATGGCAAATAAACTGTTGTCCCCAAGAACTGGTGAAAGTCATGTTGGAAATAGAATGAACGCTGGATTGTCCAACAGGAGCCCCTGCGCCATTGAAAATTTTAAATATAAAATCATGTGTCGTTGTCTCTCCGGATGCAAATCTCCAGTGAACAAGGGCAGGCTGCGGAGTAAAGAAGACCACATGGGAATGGGATGTATTTCGTATGTAAGATGAAGGAGCCCCGCAGGCCCCCGTCCTTTGGAGGGCGATGCATATGTTAAAGACGGACTTCGTCATTAAAATATAAGGACAAGACAACTAGCAAAAATTATTACTTATCTTTAATTTATTAAATATAAATGTGAAAGTTACGGCTTACGTCCTCTCATATAAAGAAAATCTTACTAAAAATGTTACAACCAGACAGCACCTTCTTGTATAAATATTGCCTTGTCATTATATAAGCATGTGATTTGTGAAGTTAAAATAAGATATTTAATTTCGAATAGAGAATGTAATATTCTTCAACTTGAAGATAGTTTGAAAGATTCAACTTGCAATACTCAGTCTAGTTTTCCTTATTGAAAGTCGATTTACTTACCCATATAGACAAGAACTTTATGATACGAGACCATTTTAATTGAACTTAAAAGACAACGTAGTGTAATAAATAGAATACTTGGTAAAAATTATCTTCAAACTATTTAATTTGTCGAAAAAAGATTTCAAATATATTTTTTAATTTTTTCAATACCTGAACAATTTTTTCCCAAAATTTTTAGTTCCAACCACTAGTTACACGATAGATTCTAATCGTTTTAATCACATGCGCTAACCATATGCAATATTTTTTAGGGGCAAACCTGTCTCCTTATGAAGTTCCGAGGGCACGTAAAGGAGGAAAAGTGGTTGATTGTGGATGGAATAGAGATAAAATGATAAATATGTCCCTCAAAAATATTGCATGTAGTTAAAACCGTCAGATTCTGCCGTAAAGTTGGTGGTCAAGATCCAAAGTTTTGGGAAAAAAATAAGTTCAGGCATTAAAAATGTTGAAATAAATTAAAACATTTTTATGATAAACTAAAGAGTTTGAGAAAAAATTTCGTACAGTCCATTAAATACACATATACTCAACTTCTTTGGAGAGGAGACTATGTAGTTGAGAAAGCTGTCGTGACTGCGCCTTTATCTGATCTCGTCGGCACACTCCACGGAAGTAATGAACACAACACAAGCCTGAACCAAACATTGGCAAGAAATTAAGAACGAAGATAGCTATGTATCATAGACAACTGACGTAGCTTTCGTCAATATTCACTTGTATGTCATAGATATCTTTAATCTGAAATGTAAATGGAAGATCCAAGTATCCTCACTTCGTCTCTCCACGCAGATGGAAGCACGAATTTACTTAATCAGAGTACAAAAACTATGCGTAGTAAGAGAGGAAGAAGAAGAAGACTTGTTCCTTGTCATCATCAATGCTCAAATGGTCCTCCAACATTGAAGTTTGATGGTCCAAAACTAACCCGTCAAAGAGGCCTGTTATTGGTTCCGTGCTGTTCTAGCCTTATCTACATCCAACTCTTCAAGTGAAGTTAATGGCTAAATTTAACAATATGGACAATATTGGGCCACACAATTCTGCTGTAAAAGGTGCTTTTGTTGTCCATGACTCGCACAGCTAGCATTCATATGAAGAAGAAAATGAAATCGTGTTCTGCATCTATGTCATTTCGTTTCTTTTTTCTCCTTATTTGGTTGCTGGCAACGAAAACCACAAGTAATAAAATGACAACAGTAATTAAGATTTTAAAATCGCGTTTGATTTCTTGGTGATGCCATTGCCTTTACAGTTGGAGAATCATAATCACATGTCTCAATTTTGGTATCATTATGGCTTGGAAAGAAAAGTACCAAATTTGTTGGGCGGCTTTGATAATTGGCATGGTTGTTACAGATTCATGGGAGTGTTCTATGCTGTATGCAAGTATGATCAAATGTTAGTTGAATCTTCAAGGTTGTTCCAAATGAAGGGGCTTAATCGAATTTATTAGGTTTTAGTTGTTTCACCATGGCTGGAACGTGTCTTTTTTTTTTTTTTTTTTGGTTGGTTGAAAAAGAACTTGTCCTTCTCTATTCAATCAAATTAATTGGCACCTACAACTTGTATTAAGTAAGGACCAAAACCATGACCATTTCTACCAAACACACCGAGGGAAAAGAAAAGTTCATTTTTATCAAAACAGGCACATAGAATATCCCCCAATTGAATTTACTTGCCATATTTGATTTTTTTTTCAAATTATATGTCATGTTGCAGATTTAAAAAGATATTTATTGTGTTTTTCCAATTCTACCTTTATCATTTTTATTATTCTATTACAACTTGATATTAATTATTTTACATATTATTTTAGGAAATTAAGAATATTAGCTAATTTAGTTCAAAATTTTATAGATTTTAAAATTTTCTTAATTTGTATGTTTCTTTTAGATGTTACAAGTAAATTCAAACCAAGGGACTAAATATATATCCGAAGTTAAATTTTTTGAGAAAGAGAAATCATCTAAGTAGACCTTTTTTTTTTTTTTCTTTTTTCACTAGAATGGCAACGTCATGTTGATTCTTTCATATAAAACCCAAAATTTATCATATCACACGAAAGTTTAATCTCTCTTTGCCATTGAAAAGTTAGAAATTACTAGTAATTTATTGACCATTTGTTTTGCAAAATGAAAAGAATTTGGACAGACTCGATTGTCTAGTTGCTGGGCGGAGGTACTTCAGAGCGTAAAAACTTTTATAATTAGACAAAAGAATTAAGAGATTGATATATGTTGTATTGTTTACGATTTCTTTATGAGAAAAGAAATTATATTGACAAAATAAAAAAATAAATTATGTTTAATATTCTTTGCTATAGCATATTTATCTTTAAGAGCCATAATGTTTGAAAATTTACATTTTACTCTCCTATATTTTGAACTAAAGTGTTGGAGTTTTAAAGGGAATGAGAGAGACTTGAGATGATCAAATGATCAATAATAAGAGTAAGAAAGAACAACAAAGTGTGCTGTAAAGTTTGCTAGATTTTGTTTTATCTAACAATATGTTTAAATACAACAAAAATAGTAATAAAAGAAAAAAGAAAAACAAGGCACTATATGAAATACATTTTCATGATCAATAGCTTTCTAAAAATTAGCAACTACTACTAATCAAATCATTTGAAACAATCAAACAACTAAAAAATTGAAAATAACAAAAAAAAAATAGAAGTAAAATTCTAACTTGGAAAATGTTGCAGCAGCTGAAGCACAACTTCAACACTCCTCCTTGCTTTGGTTGCTGCAAACTCTAAGCTTCTCTCTAAGAAACTCAATGTTGCTTCTTGACAAAAGTTTTGCAAATATGTCAACTAGTTGAAGATAAGATTTGTAGTACTTCAAATCAATTGAGCCTTCCTTCTGCACTTCTCTAAGAAAGAATAACTTGATATTAAAGTGCTTAATTTTCTCATGAAAAACAGGATTATGAGAGATAGTAATTACAACTTGATTATCAACAAACACTTACCTGCATCCTTGTTGCTTCAAATTCAAATCCACTAACAGTTTTCTTAACCACAAAGCCTGATTTGGTGCAATAAATTCATCTTCTGCTATGGATTGTGCCACTGTATTTTGCTTCTTGGAAAACCATGAAAACACTCTTGAACCAATCTTAAAACAGTAACTTGAAGTAGTTTTCATATCATTAGGTGAACGTCCCCATTCACTATCAGAACAAACATGTAGAACACAATCCTAACTTGCACACTGTAAAATCGAATATCACACAAGCGCAACAAAAAAAATAAAATTTAAATTAGAGTTTAAGATGAAGGACCACGGGAAAAAATAAATATGCAGCGGATTGAAGACAACAAATTAAAATTTTTTCTGAGCCAAAGTTTAGAAATACTTACTTCTAGAGAAATTAACTTTAATAACCATAGTTGGATTTGGGTTCAACGGCGCTTGTTGAATAGGAAGGTTTACTTATTTCATGGGAACATCAGCTAACCGTCGACTCCTTCATATTAAATACTTACCACATTTGCTAACTCCTTAACCTTCCAAAGTATTCTCTAATCACTATAGACCTCTACCGGTAAAAATAGAATTAGGGTGAAGAAGATTAGAAGAAAAATGGAAGAGCTAAGCGTTAAAGGAAACAAAGGAAAAACTGCAAGAAAAATGGTAGCCTTCGGTTTTGTTTTTCAGGAAAAGACGAAACATACTTTTGGTTTATGGTTTTGGTCAACCTTAATACCAACACACGAGATGCCTATTTAATATAAGTAGCCTCCTTTTTCTTTTCCAAAACAAAAACCAGTTTCACTTTTTTTTCCCTTTTTTTTTCTTTTTGTGCGGCGGTTTCCAGGGATTCCATATCCCTTGCCACCTCACTTACTACCCTGGTGGGCCAGGATTTTCTTAATTGGTCCATGACTAATTAAATAATTCTTTTATTAATTAATTAATTTACTTGAGCTCAATATAAAATTATTTAAAATAATTAATTAATAAACTAATTAATTAAATTAACTCTTTTATTAATTAATTAAACTACTTGAGCCCAATATAAAATTACTCAAGATAACTAATTAGTTAAATTAATCCAATTAATTATTATAGTCTACATAAATAATTAATTGGACTCTTAGAACAATTCTTCCAATAATAAATACACCTAATAAGCTCATATAGTATATAAATTTACTAAGGTTATTTGAGCTACTCTGGGGACCAAAAGACATATTATTTTTTGCTACTAAAATGACCAAAATACTCCTGCTAACACATAGCAGTATTTTAATCATTTTAAATATTCCATTTATTACCATATGAAAATATTGACCCGAAAATAATATTGCAAGTGTAATGTCTTCGACCCATAACTGTAATAACAAAAATACCTCTCTACGTAACACTCATTATTGAGATGGGAAAATAGTACTAACACCTTTATCAATGACATCTACCATCCTTTGATAATTAATTTGATAATCCATGACTTCCAATATGTACCAACATATCTTAGGGAGCTACCCATAAAGCATACAAACCTAGTCATGTTTTTTAAGGCCCTAGATTATTAGATTATCTCGGACAATCACAAGGGGGTGATTTCTTCACGTAATGAGGCATATAAACTCTATTGTATAAGTTCATCTTAATTAATTAGAGTCATACACCCAACGTACAAGGTTATTGGCCTAGCAATAAGACCTCATTCAACACACATCAAAGTGTATAAGTCCAGTTTCACCAGACCACCAACTTACACTCAAGTCCTAGAGTACTCATCCACACACTTTATATTTTTAATACTTTGATAAAGATTATTATCACGTGGTTCAATTTTACATATTCTATATACGCTTATACTATTAATGTGAATAGACTACTCACTGGTTAAAGGTAAGCCATTTCAAATTAAGAAACTATAGTGTAATGATCTAAACCTTAACGAAGTGCCCAACTTCATCAATCAATCAAGAACAATTTTTCACATATGTGTTAGTATCCCATAATCTACACCTTATTGTGAAAGCATGACCTAATCACGTAGATTACTTATTAACACACTTATACCTTAATGTGCAGTATATGTAAACAAGCAATGATTAATGAATGAAACTCTTATTAATTTCCAAAATATAGAAGTACATAGGCCATTTTGGACATACATTCCAACATAAGATTGCATGCTTACTTTTTCTTTTAGAATTAGAAGAAACCGTGATAATAATAGGAATCTATTGTTTAGTAGATTGTCTGGAACTTGTCTGAACCGTAACCTCCAGAGTAGTACTAACTAGAATACTTGCCAAACTTCTACTTTTATGTATGAAATGCTTACAATGCTAAAGCTTTTGATCTTCTAAGTTATTCTCTCAATCTCATAAATTACACTACTGATGAAAGTAGGTTAGGATTATTTTTTTGAGGAAGAACTATAGAGAGAAAGCTTAAAGTGGCGGTTAGGGTTCCTTGTCCTTTTCTTGACCAGCCTCCTAGAGGGTTTTATATAAAACCTCATAGCTGGCCAAACCTAATCTAAGACGAGTTAGGGATACATCCACCAACTGGGCGTTGTTATTATTTGTCTTGAGTTTTTTTATTAAAACCTACAATAATAAAACTTTAGTTCAATATATTTATTATTTTATCTAGACCTTTTATTTAACATAAGATCTAAAATAATAAATACATGACCCAATATAAATATTAGATTAATCCTTATTTATTTTATTCATGCCCAAATAAATTGAACTCCTAGAATTAATTAGTCTAACCCATGAATAAACCTTGGACTTAATTAATTATTCCAACCCAATAGATTTTATAGAATAAAATATCCTCAAATAATCGAAATAATTTGTGCAATAACTAAAATAGCCATTTAGGTTTCTAAAGTTACCTTGTAGACAAAAAGACATATTATCCTGGACTGTTAAAAAGACCAAAATTTCCCTACTAATTAAATTGGTATATTTTGTATTTTAAATATCTTCATTCATTACCATATCTTAGATAGTCATAAGAGGGTGATAAGTCATTTCACAAAGAAATACATAGAAACTCTATTGTAGAAATCCATTTTAATCAAACTAAAGAAATATGTCCAACATTCAAGGATATTAATTTCATGGTGAAAATCTCACCTATAGCATATACGTCTAACCTTACTAGACCATCAACTCATATTCAAACTATAGCGTATTCGAGCATATAGTAATAGCAATAGTTCAATTTTTATTTATTATAATACTTTTAAAAATCTACTATTGTATGATCTAATTTTAAGTATTTCAAGTAGCTTATTATTAGTATAAAAGGACTATTCACTAATTAATAGGAGAAACACAGAACACACACATGATTCTTTCTTTCTCATTCTTCTGTTCTTAAAAAACAATAACCCTGGTCACCATTCTTTCTTTGCTAGCACAGAGATTGTATTCTGGCATTCTTGAGTAAGAATCCTCTATGTGGATATTGTTAGAGGGAGTCTTACACTTAAACTCTAGTGGTGAAGATATGGAGCTCTGGTTGTGCTAGATCATGCCTTCAGCAGTTGAAGAATTTTGAACAACAAAGACATCTGAAAAGGTATATTTATCTATATTTTGATCCATCTATTACACATACATGTGGTCCTCTTGTCTAGAACCCTTTTAATTCTGCTGCGTAATGCATATCTGATGCATGTAAATGTTCTAACGGTGGTTTCAGAGCCTAGTTGTATGTGATTTACGGACATACGTTACCATGAAAATTGTTTCATGTTTGTCTCTATTTTTGTTTCATGTTGCGATCATGTTTCTGAAAAATTATTTTTCAGTTGATTTCCTTACCAATGTCTGAAATTGTTTCACACACATAGTTGGATTATAGAAATTAATTCTGTGATTCGTTTAGTTTGAAATTGTTTCTATTCTGGGTCATAATTCTTGCAGAGAAAAATGTTTTTTGGGCATTTGTTTCTGTAACTGGGAAAAGGAAATTGTTTTCCTAAATCCGTCATTTTTCTTGAATGAAGTTTGATTTGTTTTGGTTTTGTTTTACTAGAAAGGATTTGAGTGAGTTCATAGAATGGAACGAAAAATTTTTTGAATGCCTTAGAGAACTGTTCTCTGAAGTTGTTGCAAAATTCATTGAAGTATTTTCCCTAGAAATCGTTTCTGGGAAGAAGATGAAAGAAAAAAAATGTTTTTGCCCCAAGCCGCGGCTCATGAGGAGCCAAGCCGTGGGTTGAGGCACAAGAACTCCAAGCCGTAGCTCACATGTTTTGGCTCCCCAATTGGACTCATGGCTCACGTGTGATGGTTGTGCATCCTGGGGAGGATGATACACATCCTGCCTAGGATGCAATCCTATATTATATATATATATATATATATATATATATATATATATATATATAATTCTTTTCCTAGTTTCGTTTGACTTCATTCTCGGTAGCCCACAAAGTTTTTTTTTTCTCTTTTTCACTTATGCCCAAGACTTCCTAAAATTCTATTTTAGGACTAACCAAGATTAATTTCTAAAATTAGCTTTGAAAATTAATATATATATATATATATATATAATATGTTTTTTAATTAATTCTCTTTTTGAGAATTAAATCTAATTATGATTATTTTTAAATGTGACCCATGATTTGGGATAAAATTATATTTTGAAAATTAACATATTTACTAAAATATTAATTTTAGATTATATATTATTATTTAATTCCTAAAATATGATTTTAACAATTAATAAAAATTTTAAAATATTGATTTTAGATTTTATCCTAATTAAATTTCTAGAATATGGTTTTAGAAATTAAATCTAAAATATTGATTTTATATTTTATCTTAATTTAATTTCTAGAATTTAATTTTTAAAATTAAATCTAAATGCAATGCTTTCCACAAGAAGTACAAAGAGGATAGTGACATAGCATCTTGTATCATGATGGCATCAATAACCCCTGAATTGCAAAAATAGCACGAGCATATAGATGCTCAATTGATTATTTTCTATCTTCGGGAGTTATTTGACGCCCAAGCTAGAACAGAGAGATATGAGATCTTGAAGCAATTGTTCTATTGTAAAATGGCTGAGGGTGATTATGTGGCCACTCATGGGTTGAAGATGCTGGGTTTGATTGAGAAGCTTGGGACTCTTGGGTTCGTGATGGATCATGAATTAAGTGTTGACTTAATTTTAATACCTTTGCCTAATAGTTTTTCATAATTTGTGATTAACTATCAGATGAACAAACTTGAGTCTACCATTCTTGAGTTGATCAATTTTCTCAAGACTGCGAAGTCCTCTCTATGAAGAAGGATTCCAATGCAGTCTTAATGGTAGAATCTTCTTCTTCCAAGAAGAAAGTTCAAAAGAAGAAAAAGAAGAAGGCTCCTACTAAGCCTAAAGGTGGTGTGAAGAAGAAGGATGCAGCCACCAAAAGGCCATGCCATCACTGTGGCAAAATGGGCCATTAGAGTCACAACTGTAAAGCCTACTTGGAGATCGTCAAGAAAAAGAAGTAGAAGAAGAAGCTTGCAGACATTTCTACTTCTACTTCTACTCCTGGTATGTTTATAATTGAGGTTAATACTACCTTTAGAAATGAGATATGGGCATTGGATACCGAATGTAGATCTCATTTATGCAATAACTTGTAGGGACTAAAGGGCAGTAGAAGGCTAAAGAAGGGCGACGTGGACCTACGTACTGCAAATGAAGCAAAGGTTTCTGCACTTGCTGTGAGGACTTACAAGCTACACTTGCTTTCTAGATTAGTTTTAGAGCTACAAAATTGTTATTTTGTACCAGTTTTATTAAAAAATATTATCTTAATTGCATATTTAGACTTATGTGAATTTCATTTAATATTTAAGAATAAATTTTATTCTTTTTCATTGAATGATATTCATTATAGTTCTACAACTTTGGTTAATAATTTATACGTTCTAGACATGAATAATCCAATCTTCAATATAAACAATAAGAAAGAAAGAATAGATAATTTAACCTCATCTTATTTATGATATTGTTGTTTAGGCCATGTAAATGAGAATCGCGTTTCTAAGTTACATAAGTTAGGTAACTTAGGGTCATTTGATTATGAATCATATGGCACATGCGAATCTTGTTTACTTGGTAAAATGGCTAAAACTTCTTTTTCTAGAAAAGAAGAAAAGGCCAAAGAATCGTTAGCACTTATACATTCTGATGTATGTGGCTCAATGTCAATACAATCAAGAGGAGGTTATTGCTATTTCATAACCTTTATCGATGATTATTCACGATATGGGGTATTTGTATTTAAAGAAATACAAATTTGAAGCTTTTGAAAAGTTCAAAGCCTTCAAGAATGAAATAGAAAAACAACTTGGGAAAAGTATTAGAACTCTAAGATTTTATCAAGGAGGTAAATACTTAAGCCAAGAGTTTCAGGGTTATCTTAGAAATAATGCGATATTATCTCAATGGACTCCACTACATACACTTTGCATAATGGTGTATCTGAGAGAAGGAATCGAACCCTTCTAGACATAGTACAAACCATGATGGCTTCTGCAGACTTGTCAAAATCATTTTGGGGGTATGCACTAGAGACTTCTGTTTATATTCTAAATAGAGTTCCGTAAAAAACGGTTGATACTGCCTCATTTGAGATGTTCTTTGGTAAGAACCAAAGTTATCTCACTTGAGAGTATGTGATTGCCCTACTTTTGTCAAAAGGCCATGGTCAGACAAATTTGACAGTAAGTCTGACAAGTGTTTGTTTGTGGGATATCCGAAAGAATCTATCGGGTATTACTTCTATCTCCCCTCCGAAAATAAAGTGTTTGTTTTGAAGCGTGTTATATTCTTAGAGAAGGAGCGCATGCTTAAAGGGGACAATGAGAGTAAAATTGAATTTAGTGAAGTTTAAGAAAAACAAACAAACAAGGATCAATCGTCTGATCCCACATCTATTGAGAAAATAGATGAACCTACTACTACACAAGATCTTCGTAAGTCGAGTAGGATACGCGTGGCACCTAAGAGATATAGATTTTTCATAAGTAACCACAATGATGTATTACTCAAAGATGAAAATGAACCTACTATCTACAAGGAAATTCTGAACAGTTCAGAATCTGACAAATGGCTTGAGGCCATAAAGTCAGAGATGGATTCCATGTATGAAAATCAAGTATGAACTTTGGTTAATTCACCCAAAGGAATTAAACCTATTGGGTGCAAATCAGTTTTCAAGAAGGACATAGTACAAATAGCTTGAGGCCATGAAGTCAGAGATGGTAACGTAATTACCTATAAAGCACGACTAGTGGCTAAGGGTTATCGTTAACAACATAGTATTGACTATAATAAAACCTTCTCGCTAGTAGCCATGCTAAAATTCATCAGGATACTCCTTGCCATTGTCGTTCATCATGATTATAAAATCGATGTAAAAATAACTTTCCTAAATGGAAATCTAATTGAGGAAGTGTATATAATACAACTCAAGGGTTTTACATCCAATGATAGTACAAAAGTGTGTAAACTGCAAAGGTCTATTTATGGATTTAAGCAAACTTCTAGGAGTTAGAACATCCGTTTTGATAAAACAATCAAAGAGTTTGGTTTCATTCAAAATGTAGATGAACCTTGTATATACAAAAAGGCTAGTAGGAGCACAATCATTTTCTTATTACTTTATATAGATGACAACTTGCTAATAGGAAATGATGTACCTATCCTTCAATCAGTTAAAGTTTGGTTGTCTAATAAATTCTCCATGAAAGACCTTGGAGAAGTAACCTATATTCTTAGAATTAGAATCTATAGAGATAGGTGAAACAGGTTACTAGGTCTTTCACAATATACATACATAGACAAAGTATTAAAGAGGTTTAGTAGGGATAAATCCAAAAAGGGATTTTTACCCGTGTTCTATGGGAGAAGCCTTTCAAAGTCGATGTCTCCTAATACATAAGTTGAAAAGGATCACATGAGTAAGATTTCATATACTTCGGCTGTTAAATCTATTATGGATGCTATGATATGTATGAGGCCCGACGTATCCTGTACTCTCAGTTTGATGAATAGATACTAATTTGACTCTGGTGAGGGTCACTGGGTGGCTATAAAGAATATTCTTAAATATTTTCAAAGGACTAATGATGTATTCTTGGTATATAGATGAGGTAATTTGAAAGTGAATGGGTATACTGATGCTAGTTTTCAATCTGACAAAGATGATTTCAAATCACAATCTGACTATATGTTTATATTGTGTGGAGAGGTAATAAGTTGGAAGAGTTCCAAACAAGAGATTATTGCTGACTCTACGTCTGAAGTTGAGTACATAGCCGCTTCTGAAGCAGCTAAGGAAGTCGTTTGGATTAAGAAGTTTGTGAGGGAATTAGGTGTGGTCCCTAGCGTTGCTGGTCCAATATCCTTGTATTGTAACAACAATGAAACCATTGCACAAGCAAAGGAACCATGGTCTCACCAACGATCCAAGCACGTACTACGACATTATCACCAAATCCAGGAGATCATGGATAGGAATGATGTAAAGATAGAAAAAGTTCCCACGGATGAGAACATAGCTGACCCGATTACAAAAGCACTATCCCAGAAGAAACATGATACGCATAGTGAGTCATTCGGTATTAGATATATGAATGATTGACTCTAATACAAGTGGAAGTTTATTTTTGTTGTGCCCCAAAGGCAATCACTTGTACTTTGTATATGGCACATTTGTTTTATAATACAAAGCATTATTTATATTTCAATTTATCTTCTTTACTCTCATGTAAAATAATTGTTAAATAAAGTCCTTAGTACAACACTGTGTTAAGAAAATTATTATAGAGATCATGATGTGAGATTTCTACTACACTGTATTAGTACTTAAATAATCCTTAGTCGTAGTATTAATGAGATATGACATCATTAATGCACTAAGACTAGCACGTGTTAGATTTTCAATCTGATCAGGCAGTGGTTCTCACATCCTTGAGTATTATAATACTCAAAGCTAACATGTGGATGCTTGTTAATAAAATAAGTACATTGGATGACTTGGTTATGAGATAATCACATGGATAACTATTTAGTGCTAGTGATAGAATCTCGTTACAACAAACGTGCAAGTATCTTTAGACTTGATATCTCCATGGCACTTTGTTTGCTTAGCATTGTACTTTGATTCCAACCTCTAGAGCTCGATCGAGGGCCACAAATAAGATGGATATTGAATACTATGTGAGGTAAATGAAAGTAATTAAGAGGGTCGAAAAAGGATTCACCACTCCTAATAGTAAGGGGAAATATCTCATGGCCACTTGTTGGAATTGCAACTCGTGAAATCCTTGGCCAAGGTGATTATGTATTGGAAACAGTTTCAATTAATACACATGTAGAGTAGTGAATTCATGGTAAAGTACGGATTTATTCGAGCCAGAATTAATATATATTCTGAAGGGAGTTTGCACTAATTCCATACTCCAAACCGAATAAGATATTGTATGGTGAAAGGAGCTTATTGCATTATTGTTTGTTATTGAAGGGTTCATGTCAAACCACTCGACTTCCTGGACTCTTGGGTGGTCATGATATGTTGTTAAATACCGCTCATGATTTTTTGAATATTAGGTTTATTAATTGATAAATTAATAAACCAATCTTGATTAGAATTAATAGGTTAATTCTAAATTATTAAGGATTATTAATCTCAAAGACATTTGGATTAATTCATATTTGCTACCAATAGACTGAGAAACCCAATACATCACACACAATAGAGGATTAAATACTCAAGATGTTATTTAATAATATTGTGGGGCTAATTGTGAGAAATAGAAGTAATTGTGGTCAAATTATAATTAGTTATAATTTTGAGTCAAATCATGATCGCTAACACTTATGATTTCCAATTGCAATTTGTGAATTCTAATTAGATTAGAATTCACAGAAACGTGTTTCTGTGCAATTTTGGGGATAACACAGGAGTTAAAGCTGGATATATTTTTTTGATATATCATGAGAATTGTTCTCTCGACTTTAATAAAAGAAACATAGAACACATGCATGATTCTTCTCTCTCTCCTTCTTCTGTTCTCAAATAATAAAAACCCTGGCCACCATTCTTTCTCTGCTAGCACAGAGATTGTATTCTGGCATTCTTGAGTAAGCATCCTCTGTGTGGATATTGCTGGAGGGAGTCATATACTTAGACTTTAGTGGCAAAGATGTGGAGCTCTGGTTGTGCTGGATTGTGCCTTCAACAGTTGAAGAATTTTGAACAACAGAGACATCCGAAAAGGTATATTTATCTATCTTTTAATTTGTCTATTACACATACATGCGGTCCTTCTTGTCTAGAATCCTTTTAATTCCACTGCGTAATGCATATTTGATGCATGTAAGGGTTCTAACGCATTCCCCGTCAAAAAATCATTGTCACTACAAAAAAACAGAGCAAAGATGACGGACGTAAAACCATTGTAATAGATATCTTTTAACGATGGTTCTATAGCCGGCATATTAGATAGATTTTATAATGCAGTTTGAAAAGAACCATCGTATTAGATCAAACAAATATGATGGCTATTGTAAACCATCATAAAAGATTAATATAATACGATAGTTACTTTAAATCATTGTAATAGATTACCCT
Organism: Voacanga thouarsii; assembly: GCA_026120185.1. Classification (NCBI taxonomy): domain Eukaryota; kingdom Viridiplantae; phylum Streptophyta; class Magnoliopsida; order Gentianales; family Apocynaceae; genus Voacanga; species Voacanga thouarsii. The sequence goes on along the minus strand of JANUWF010001032.1, from coordinate 1,403,199 downwards.
AATACGACGGTTAGTTTAAACCGTCGTATTAGGTTATTTATTATGATGGTTTATTGAACCATTGTAATTGTTTGAGAGAATAATAATTTGAAATTAAATTGTGGCAGTTTTTTTTTTTTTATAAATACCATGCTTTAACAACCATCGTATTAGGTTAAAATTTTTGAATTAAAATAAAATCAATCGAAAGTAGTTTGAATTTTATCTGATTTTTTTTTCAAATTTAGTCACAATAGTTTTGGTAATGATTTTAACAAATCTAACGGTTAGATCGTTAATTTGATATATTTATATTTGTAAATACACTTATTATTATTATGTTATAAGTATTACTACAAAAATGTGATAAAATAAAAAGAATGACTTTCAAATTTGGTCACTGAACTTGTTTTAAGTTTATAAATATATCTAATGGTTAGATCATTGATTTTGTAAATAAATTTTTGTTTACATCTTAAATTTTCGTATATTTGTATTAAAGATTGAGTTTGAATGTCATTTTGTGTATGTATGTATGTATGTATGTATGTATGTATGTATGTATGTATGTATGTATGTATGTATGTATGTATGTATGTATGTATGTATGTATGTATGTATGTATGTATGTATGTATGTATGTGCGCGCGCATTATAACATATCCTTATTAATTAGTAAGTATTAGATTAATATGTTCCCTCTGTCCACAAATAATTGGCCTAATTTTCTTTTTGATTTGTTCAAAAATAACTATCCATTTTCAAAATATATGTTGTATTTAATTATTTTTTTCAATTTTACCCTTAGCACTATTTTCTATCAATTAATTAATATTACAATTACCCATACTGAAGTTATTTTAATCAACAAAAATTACATTATCCTATAATAATAGTTAAAAGTGTAATTTAATAAGGTGATATGAGTAAAAAAAAGACTCTAAAACATATAGTGGGAAGAGAGAGACAAATGACATAAGTGAGAAGAGAGAGACATGTAATTACTAGAGTAATGTAATTAAATAAGTGGTGTGATTCAAATTAATGAGGTGAGAAATATAATAAAAATACCTCAAATGGTATAATTGACATTTTAATTATTTTTATTATAGAATTCCACAATTCCTTAATATGCGTAATTTATATAATTAGACCAATTATTTGTGAACGGAGGAAGTACATAATATGAGAAATTTTAATTACAAACATACATATGCATGCGTGTGTGCATATCTATGTAATACAGTATACTATCTTAATCATACATTTATTCACACACACACACACACACACACACACACACACACACACACACACACACACACACACACATTCTATGTATAATTATTATTATTGTAAAAATAAAATTAATATAATTTTATTTGTCACATTAGTAATATATATATATATATATATATATATATAACACTAATTAAAATTCATTTTAATTTTTTTTAATGTTGTAACTATATACGACGGTTAATCATTAACGGTCGTATTAAGTGATATTTAATACGACGGTTCAGTGTAACCATCGTATACGGTTTCTTCTTAATCTCTTCCCAGATTTCTTCTTCCTTTTTTACCATTCTTGTGTGGCTGCCTGTGTTTTTTGGTGTTCTTCGCCGACATTCGTCCTTCTTCTCCGGCAGCTCGATTGGGTGTTCTTCACCAACTCTAGACTTCTTCTCCAGTGTGGGGCTCTCATTTCAGCGGTCTCCGGGCTCTCTTCTTCATCGCATTTCAGTCGCCTCCTATGCCGACTCCCTCTCCGCATTTCATCATCAATTCATTCTTCAAGTACAGTAAGTTTTCTACAATTCAAAGATTGAATTTTGGGTGAATTATGTTAGCAATTTTGGAGCTATTTTTTATAGCAAATTTCAGCTTTGATATCTGATTTTTTTTTGGGTGATTTGTGGATCCTGTGAATTGTTAGTATCTTGCTTTCTTCTGTTTTCAATATATAGATTTTTTTTATTCCTTGCACCATATGTTGGAAGGCTTTCGAAAATCAATGTACATAGAGGCCTAAATATCTATATTGCAGTAGAATTCTATAGAGAAGTTCCTGAAGTAGATATGAAGCTCAATCGATTACCAATTTGCTATGAGACCTTGAAGAAAGAATTGGCCAAAATGGTAATTGAAAGAATTAACCAATATACTAATTGAAGTGAAGAACATATAGAATGGTAATTGTATTTTTCTGTGATTTTTTTAATCTCAATGAGCTGGGAGTTTTGTGGTGCTATGTTGATGTAATGGAGCTTTAGTGTTTCATTAGGTGAAGTGTAGACTTTTAGAGTTTCATTTTGTGGTGGATTAGATAAGTGGCTTTTTCTCTATGCAAGTATCCAATTTTAGATTGATCAATCCTTTTTTACTTCCATAAAAGTGCAAGTCTGTTTCTTTGTATATGTGTGGACCTGAATAGCTCAGTGGACTTGAGAACAAAGGTTTTCTTTAGCTTAAGGTACAAATTGCAAAGCTAGGGACTTGGTTAGTTGATTGTGTCTATGAGTTTTATATGGTGGTGATTTATGTAGTAAAGCTACGAGCGTAAAGGATATAGGATAAGCCTAGTTCTTGTTGTTTTTGTATAAGTTTAAAAATACATGAAAGGCAGGATGGTATGTGTACTGTTATCCAAGTACAACTAACATGCAAACTTAAGAAATAAGTTAATTTAGTTACTATGAATACAAGTGGAAGAAATCTGAAAGCTGTCTAGCATTTATCCAGCACCACTAATGTATGTAACATTAACATAGAAAAGGAAGATGGAAAAAGAATGAAACAACAGATTGCCACTAACTGTTGGAATCATGATTACTAGTAAAAGCAAGGAAAGGGGGTGGAAGTAAAGGGAAAAGAGAAAGAGTAGGGCAACTAGAAGGAGAAGGAGAAAAAAATGGTAAATGGAAAATAAAGGAGGGATTAGTGTCTGTTGTTGCATTACTTATCTGCATTTTGTATCACAATTTTCTAATGCACATACTTAATGGTGCAAGTTCTAATTACTAGATATATGATGGCTAAAATGCTAAAGATTATAAAATATTGAAAGTAAATGCATTCTATTCTGCCTTTTCCTAGCTTGCAGTTTGCAGTCTCCACTTTACTGTAAGCTGAATTTCCTAGGTGAAAGGATGTAAAGCATTTTCAAGTATAATAATGACCAGTGAAGATATTTGATTTTGATTTTTCAATTTGTGATTTTCATACTATAGGAGAGTAAATACTTCTAAAACTATTGATGTGGCTTGTTTGTGTAACTCCAGTGCTGCTAAAATGATGCATATCATTGCGGAGGGAAGTGTGAATAAGTTAATAATTCTGCTAGGAATTTAGCTGTGGACAGAGAAGGCCTAGAAATTTGAGTGAGTCTTGACCTAGTATGTTTTTTTGGGCATAAGCTCATCCAAGTTCCCCTCATTTCCTCTAAGAAATCAGGCATCCCCTTCTTTTCCTCTCTTTAATTTCTCTCCTTCCTTCTCCCTTGACCACCACACCTACCTTCTCCCCTTCTCTTTAAATTTTCTCTCAAACACAAGCAAGAATCCTAACCCTAGAAGCTTGGAAAATCAAGTATTTCTACTAATTTCCATATTTTACAAAGTGGTCTTCAAGAGGTATTAACTAATAACTTCATCTCTCTTTGTTTTCATAAATTTAGTACAAACTACTTTTTCAGACAAATTTTGATGTTTCAACAAAAATACAATTTTTGGTCACTTTGATGATGGAAATTTGTTATAAACATGATTATGACAAGATCTACTGTGATTATGTGATTTTACATATGAGATTTGTGAAGAATTGATGATGGCATGATTGAATGATTAGATGGTTTTTATGAGTTTTTTGTTAGTTGAATTGCATAATTGTGCATTTTGAGGTGGCCTAGTGCCCGGAAAATATTCAATTTATAAGGAAAACTATGTCAAAATTTTTCAAAATTTTTTTACAAAGAATCTGAATAAAATAGTTTTATGAGAATATTATATACAAATAATTCTTACCCCATGAGAATAATTTTTTACAAATATTTTTTTTTACATACTCAATAATGTGATGTAACAATACTAATGATTTTTTGTACATTAAGAGTATTTTAGAGTTTTTAATATAAATTTACTAAATGAAATTTCATTTCCCTCAATTTCCATTTATTCTTGAACATGTTTATCATAACGAAACTTGTAGATTGACTGAAAATATGGATAAATGAATAGCAAGATGGACCGATCGTAGATTGACTTACAAAACTGTTTAGGTAATGAATATAATAAGGGTTTGGATACCTTTGTAGAATTTGCATTAAGAGATAAACCTGATGGATCTAAAATTCATTGTCCTTGTATGAAGTGCCAAAATAGGTATCTTTATAATACAATAGATGTCAAATAGCATTATCAAATGTGGGGTTTCATGCGTTGGTACAAAAAGTGGAGTGTTCATGGGGAAACATACTTATCTTCTCGCAATACAACTAGCAATATTCCTTTGACTGAAAACGAACAAAGAGATGATATGGTTGGGATGCTTCAAGATATTGGTAGCATTAGTGACTTCGATAATATAGCTGAAGAGCCTAAAGATTTGAGAGAAATACATAAATTGTTAAAAGAGGCTAATATAGAGTTGTATCCAGGTTGTACTAAGTTTTTCTTTATTTTCATTCATTATGAGATTATTACATTTAAAAGTCTTGAATGGGTGGTCGAACAAGTCTGTTGATTATGCTACTTGAGCTTCTAACGAATGCTTTTAGTAGGATAGGAGTGAGAATTACCAAGAATTAGTACGAGGCTAGTAAGATAATGAATGTGTTAGGAATAGAATGCGAAGTCTGGGATGCTTGTCCAAACAATTGCATAATATACAGAGGGAAAAATGAGGCCGCATAACTTTGTAAGGTATGCAATGCTCCGAGGTACAAGAAAGATGGTAGTACAGTTGCATGCAAACATGTTAGATATTTTCCATTGACTTCGAGGTTGAAGCGATTGTTTATATCTCGAAAAACTGCATCCCTTATGAGGTGGCATCAAGAATGTTGTATGAAAGATGGAGTCTATAGACACCCAGCTGATTCTAAGGCTTGGAAAAAGTTTGATGAGTCGCATTTGGAATTTGCAAGTGACTGTTGAAACATTAGACTTGGATTGGCTTCAGATGGATTTAGTCCATTTTCAAATATGAACATACCACATAGTACTTGATTGTTGTTTTAATACCATACAATTTACCACATAGTACTTTTGATTGAGATTGCTTCATGTTTTAGGCAGTTGTATTCTAAAGTTAACAAAGAAAGGCATCTTGAGTATCTTCAAGACCATTACACAGCTACACTCTGTCTTCTTGAAAAGACATCATCCTTAGTTTTTTTTTATATATAATGGAACATTTATCGATATATTTGGCTGATGATGTATTGTTAATTGGTCCAGTTCAATGTCGATGAATGTTTCCGGTTGAAAGATACTTGAAAACTCTCGTGTTACATGCATAATCGTGCTAGACCTGAAGGTTCGATAGCCAGCGGATAGTTAATGGAAGAATGTATGACATTCATATCGAGATATTTAGATAATGTTGAGAGCAAAAAGAATAGGCCCCCAAGATATGTTGATGATAACCTGATAGGTAAACTAATTGGAAAAGGGATTGATGTAATATTTGATCGTTTAACATTGATGCAAGCATATCAGTGGATTTTAGCCAACTCTGACATCCTTAAACTATATAGAGAGTTAGTTTTCCTTTCAATTATTATCTTTCATTTTTTATGCTTCTTTTATTATAACTTCTAAATTTTTACGTATGTCTATATGCATTCTTCACATGTCTGTCATAAATAGAGAGCATCCAAGATCTTGATTACACAGCAGACAACGTATTTATTCTCAAACGTTTCACACTTGGCTCAGTCATTATGTAAGCAAAACACAAACAATATAGCAAGTTTTCCTTTAGAACATTTAGTCTTTATAACACTTAAATTTATTATAGGTTGATGAGAATGAAGAATGCCTTGATATTCCTGCTAAAGTTAAAAAGCTTACAAATGGTCCTTTCAATCAAGGGTTGCGCTACAATGCATGCAACATGAATGGCTTCCAATTTCGTGCAACAACATATGAGGTTAACAAGTCAACACAAAATTCTGGTGTCATGTGTAAAGCTGATACTACAAGTTATTCCAGTCCAAGAGATATGAATCTCGTAGCAGCTGGTGTCAATTACTATAGAGTGTTTACTGATATTATAAGGATCCGAAATAGTAGTGAACTGAAATTTCTGTTATTCAAATGTGATTGGGTTGATGTACATCTAGGTGTTAAAGTCAACGATCTAAAGTTTACTTTGGTGAAGCTAGACCGTTTGTTGTACCGAAAAATAGAGAGATGGATGAACCATACATACTAGCAAACCAAGAAGAAGAAGTTTAGTTTTCTCGTTATCCTAAAGAAAGAGACTGGCATGTGCTAATGCCAATGATGAGAAGAGATAATTATAATGTGTACTCAAGGGACTATGATCTAAAAATTTTTCCCGTGTAGCAGTTAGATTCTAGTCCTGTTTCACGCGAAGTAGATGTCGTATGGGTTAGAGATGGGATTTCTAGGGATGAAGTAGATTTAGTTAGAAAAAGAATACAACCTGCAATTTAAATGTACTTAAATCACTTAATCGTTTACTAAATGTGCTTCAGTTGTTAAAATCTTTTACTCAATGTTAAATCTTTTTATTTTGTAGATGGTAAACAAACGATTTGAACGTGGATTGATGCAAGATGCCATAGCTGCCTCAAAATCAAGAGCATAGTACGGGGCTTCATTGTGAATAATTTATAATTGTGAATTAGAAGCCTCAATTTTGATTCTTTAACTTGGTTTGTCCCCTCATGGGTGACCTCAAGTAATTTTCACATGTCATGGGCTAAATTACAACCACTAACTCGATTATATTCAATCGCATCTAGTGCACAGTATAAAATGTTCATAGCCTGAAAATTCAGTGTCATCTTAGCATTATCTTCAACACTAAACTTGTCATTCTGTTTAGGCATTTTTACGCCATCAACAACTTTTGACGGAATATAAGGACCTTTCTCTAACAAATTCCACAACTCAAAGTTGATTGAACACACATAGATTTTCATTCTATTTTTCTACAATATGTAGTTGTTTCCATTGAATAAAGAAGGTCGATTTGTTAAAGATCCTTCAACATATGGAAAAGAGGATGAGCTTGCCATGAGGATCTTTTTTTACAAGATTGTTAAACTAAGAATATGTAAACTAAGCTCTTATACCAAATGAAAAACCTTAGAGGGGGAGTGAATAAGGTTTTGAAAAACTAAAAATTTTCAAGTCGTCTGATATACAAAATATTGATGATCTTTAAGTTTTTTGGACCAACTTCATGGCAATAAAGAAAGCTATCCAAGAAAACTTTGAGAACTATCCAGATTCAGACTAAAGTAAGAAATACAATGCAATTAATGTTGTATGCCGAAAAATGAGACACATAATGTGTAGTGATTCAATCTACTAAGATCTACATCCACTATCTTAAGCTCACACTTAAAGATTTTCAACCAGATTTTATTTACACAATTTAATGAAATCAAACTATACCAAATACAAGAGAAAATCACCACACTTGATTTTCCAAAACCTCTCAACCAAACAATCAAATCAAGGTTCACCCCAAATGGGTTTTACACCATAACCTTGTAATGCAAAAAAGATTGAATATCAATAGAATAGTAAAAGCTCACTTGTTTGAGCAGATGTGCACTAAGGAAAAAACACAAACACTTTTTACCTTTTAGATACAATTTAAATTCACTTTGAAGCACTTTAATAAAGGAGATTTTTGTTTTCTATAGAGCAAGAGTGTTTCTTAGAAGCATACCACAAAAATATTATGTCAAATCATATTTAGAGGCTTTATATAGAGCCATAAAGTAACGTACCAACGATTATAATTTTTCTATTAAATTGACTCGTGTTTTGGACTTAGGTTTTGGACAACGATGCATCCAAAAGGTAAGTCTAAAATAGCACTTTTCCAGGCAGAAACGATTCGACACTGTTTTTGGACGAATCATTTGGGTGCAGAATCATCCAATCTACTCAATCTAAAATTCTGAGATTTTTAAAACTTTGAAATCTTTTTCTTTGTGTGCTTCAACGTAGAAATCAATTGAATCATAAGGTAAAGAGACATAGGAATTAACAAGAAATACCTTAATAACAATTTATAGTCTAAAGTTCTTCCATAAGGACTTCTTGATGTGCAATCTCATAAGCTTGAACTTCATCTTGATCACCCATACATGAATTCCATTGCTCAAAAGTTGCTTAACAATCTTATTTAAATGCCTTAGAAGAACTAAAGTCAAATATGTCCTATCATATATAGATCACACAAGTTAGTCCTCATCAATGTTTATCATAAATCAAAATATAGGAGAATGCCCATAGGGCTAACAATCTCCCCCTTTTGAGTGATGACAAACTTGATAGGATTGTGATATAAAAATAATTATATGTACAGAACGAACATGTTAGACCGAGAGAGATAAGAATTGTAACACTCCACTACCTAGACCCATTAGGGTCGGGGATATCACTCCGTTCATAGGATAAGGGGTCTTTATAATTAGGTCACATAAAATAAAATAAAAGAAATACTTCAAAATTAATCTTATTACAACCCAACAATACAAGAACGAATTGAAAAATAATTGTCTGCTACAATCTCTCAAAAGCAATACCTAAGCAAAATTACAAAGAGTCCTCAAAATCATAAGCAACAATCTAGCTAATGACCTTCACAGCAAGATCGTCCTGAAAACATAGTACAAAAAGTGGTGAGATAAAAATTTCAATAAGCTCATGTGTGCTTTGAGTGTTTCAGGTAAAACAGATCATTTATGCAAGTCGTAAAAGTTTCATAAGAGAAAGTGTTGGCAAGCATTAAATAAATGTTAAAAAATGAAAAGTGATATTTTGCTTTCCAAATTATACATGTGCACAATAAATACAATCACCTAAAGAGGTAGTCATAACACCACACGTTGGGCCCCTTGACAATATAATGGTTAGAATGCCACACGTTGAGCATGCTGCCGGTCAGAATGCTACACATTGAGCATGCTGACATAAGGTAGGTGTACGGCCTACCGGGTGAGATACTCCTCAATCTCTACACCCCAAACTTACTGGTTGCCTACTTTGGAAACACACTGTCCACTTGACTGAAACTTGTTAGCTCGGACTGGTATGACCTACTAGACTGGCATCCTATTCGGGAAGGACTTACCCCTCAGAGGTGGCCACCTACTAAGAGACTTGTCGTAACCCTTCAAAGACTAGTCCTAGTAGTCTACCCTTATTAAGTACTCAACGTTGTTTGTCTTACTTGGGAGAAAATTGATCATACAATGTTTTACTTGGAAACAACAATTAAAGGTTTCTAAAATTCTTATCAAAGTTGGGTTTTGGAAAGAATTTAACGTTTTGAGTAAAACTGCTTGTTTAATTCTCAATTGATTTGCTTGACTGAAATAGAAAGGAAAAATAGTTCTTAATTACCTTTACAACCGAATGATCATACACATTGAATTTGGCTTGCCACAATAATTTTTTGTCTTCAAATGACTCCATGCAGGAGTTTACCTGATCTTTTGCTTTTCTTGAACTCAAAAATCCTCCAAGGTCAACCTAGCCCCGCCTGGGGTAAACACAAGGCATAAGGTTACATTCGAACTATACCCGCCTTACATAAATAATTCCTAACTCAACTAGCTTCAACCATGACCATAATGTCATAAACTTTAAGGCTAGATGATAAAGTATTTTATAAAATAAATCTAGCTTGATAAATTAAAATAACTAGGGGTTCTAAAATAATTACTAATAAGTTATGGTTTCAAATAATAAATTTTGAGTATTACTACTAATAAATAAACTAGTGTTAAATATTGAATAATACTAAGTCCTAAATAATATTAGTAAATGGTAATTTTTAAATAGTATCATTATAAATAAATAAATAAATAATAAATTACACTTAATTTTTAATTAATAATTAATAGATAATAAATAATTAGTAATAAATAATAAATGAATTATATTAAATTTTTAATTAATAAATAACAAATAAATTTTAATATAAATAATATTTGGGAATATAGGTAAAAGTTTTTACTAGGGTCTACAAAGTCATTAATTAATTATAATATTTTATTTATTATTATCTACATAAAATATTTATTTATTAATATATATTATTTTTAATAAAAGATTTTATTTATTAGATTAATAAAAATATTAATATTTTAATTATTATTCCAATCCAAATTTTCCTAGAATTTTGAATTTTATAGAAAAAAATATAGTAGTAATTTTAATTAATGTAATAAAATTTGTTAATAAAAATAACCTAGAATTAATAAGAAAATAATCTTTCACCATGATTTTCCTATTGCTAGAAAAGATTCATGAACACATTCTCCAACATCAAATAATAAACTAATCCATTCATGAACATATACTTGAATTATCACATACTATCACAAGGCTAATTTCCTTCTAGGCATAATCATCAATCATGGCTTCAATAGAAAATAAGAACATAAGAGCCTAATTACCTTTGGTGTCATAATATCTAACATGCTTCAAACATCCATAAATTTCATTAAGCATGATGAACATATATAGATTCAAAAGGAAAATCCATATAGCTTAGTCATATACATTAATCCTCATGTCCTAACCCCATCACCTTCATCCATATACATATACTCAATCCCCCATTCATATTCAACCTTCCTATCAACATCTAAGAGACATGAATTAAGAAATAAAAAGGAGGATTTAAGAGAAAATACTTGATAGACGATCGCTCGATGAAGGCTAAAGAAGGTCCACGCAATTGAGAGCATTTTGTCGTCCAAGGAAAAAAAACAGCCATGGTTGATGGTTGATCGACCATTTCGGCGAGAGAGAGAGAGAGAGAGAGAGAGAGAGAGAGAGAGAGAGAGAGAGAGAGAGAGAGAGAGTATTAGAATGGTATATTGAAAATTGAATGGAAGAGGATGAACAAGAAGGTTGTTCTTGATTTACCTTGATGATGTTCTTGAGACCTTCAAGAAAAAGCTGATTTTGATCTGATAGAAAATTCTCTTTTGCATGATTTTGGGTTATAAAGACCAGAAATGAATACTAGGGATTAAGTAGGAGTAATTTGGAGTATTTAAGAGTGATTGGAGGTGTTTAGGGTAGGTTTAGGCTTGAAGAAGTGTAGTGTATGTTCTTGGTATTCTTGGTATTTTGGAGAGAATTGAGAGAAAGGCTTCACGAAACCTAGAAAAGCTGTTGGCTGAATGGTCTAGGGTGATTAGGAGTTTCGGTTTTCAGCTAGAAGGAGAGAGAATGATAAGATTTTTTGAATTTCAAATGGAGAAATTTGTGGAGTTTTTTTAGGTAGGAGATTAGCTAATGGTGTTTGATTAAGAGAGGTTTCTTTGTTCTTCAATGGTGCCGGCTGGACTAATTAGATTTAAGGCAAGGGAATGAAGGCTGTTTAGGCTTTATTGCGGGCTGAAATGCAGTCTACAATAGCAGGGGAAATTCTGGTTTGCTAGCTTGATACAAGAGTGGTTTAAAGAAGTAAGAATTCTGGAATTTTTTTGAAGTTCAAAATCAGTTTGAATAGAGTAATCTTAGGAGGTTTTTGAGGTGTGATCATGAAGTCCAAGTACGCAAGGTAAGTGAGGAAGTTAATGGTGTTTAGTCCATGGTTGAACATGGTCCACTTTGCAGAGGTTTGAAGGTGTCTTTCGGTCTAGGCATAGAGAGACAAGGCTGGGATTTTTCTGGTTTCAAAGTTGTTCAAGACTTCAAATGGTGAAGATTTTCAGTGCAAAATTTTTTGCATTTCTTCAGCCCGATTTGCAGCTGGTTTTGAGGGGGGTTTGAACGTCATTCAAGGGTGATTTTCCAACATTCTTTCTGGAGAAAAATAGGGGCTTAAGCTGAATTGATGACAAAAGATAGCTTCAATTTCAGCATAGTGTGCAGCGAATTTGTACAAAAACTTTTTCTGGTTTTGTGTAGATTGTGCAGTCCGAAATTTGCACAGAATTTTCAGTCTTCAAGCCATATGAAATGACCATTTTTCTAGCAGTAAATGGTTAGGATTTCTGGCTGAATTTTTCGAAAGTTGGACTGCCAAGAAATCTGGAAAATTTTCAGATTTTTCTTCATTAGAAGCATGAACAACATGAAGGTTCTACTATAGTGATTTATTTCTCTTGGGAACCCTTCTTAACTTCTCTCTTATTTTCGACCAACCCTCTAACTTTCAAGACTAATTTTTGAAATTCAAGGCTAAAGAATTATCACAGAATTTTTGGAATTAAAAGAAGAGATTAAATGGATTTTGGTTTATTTAAATTATGAAGATGTTAGGACAAAGTTAGAGGTAATAAAAAGGACAAGAATTCCTCTAGAATTATTTTTAGGACATGATTATATGATCAAGACATTCTTTTCATGTCTCCCCTAAGACAACATTTCTATCTTTAAGGAATGTAAGAAAATATAAAATTCAAACATAGCTAAAATAATCATGAATAAAACTCAAGTGATGGGATTTGAACTCATGACCTTAGAGATTAATTCTCAAAGCTCTAACCACTTAACAACACTAACTCTTATTCTTATTTTCTCACCCAAATATTCTTCTTATCTAAACCTCAAGTCATCTTCCTATTTTGACCTCAAGCAAAATTACCTTTTTACCTTTCCTATCCAATAAGCATAACTAAGCCTTTTAACCTATAAACCACAATTCTAAAGCACATAAAATCATTCAAAAATATATATTTTCATGCAGAATAGTATGATATGCATCCTAACCCTCTTACTCTAAAGTTGACTTTAGGTGGGGTTTCACAAGAATATTTTTCAATGAAGTGTAATCTTTATTTATAGGACTCAAAGAGTGCTTATGATATTAAAATAAAAAGTTAAAGCATATAATCACAAACATAGCTTAATGAGCCTATGGCCCAATCTACCTCCATGTCCTCCTTCTTTTTATTAAATGATTATTCCAAAAAGAAATAATGATATAGTGAATTTTATAAAAGAGATATAGCAGACAAGTTATATGATAAGATGTTTCCCCTTAATATTTGAATATATGAATATTTGAAAATGAGGGAGAAATTGAAGTCAATTTTGTACGTCTAAAACATTGGTGAAAGTATATATGAAACCTTTATGAATGCAAGTTTTGGATGTCCAAAAGGTATGTGTCCAAAATAGTATGAAAAAAGATTTTTGGATCAAGAAAATATGAATCTAAAACTCCATCTGACATAATGCACAAGATAATTGATTTTTCAGAATCTCAAAGAGTTTTGATCATAAAGCTAAGCAATCCATCTGACTGAAATTTTTATCAATGAAATTGTCACAGAATCATATCAATACCTTAAAAATATCTTATCAATCTAGTCTGAAAGATACCTTAATTATGAAGAGAATACTTTTGGACGGGAAAAAAAAATTAGGATACCAAACTGGTGTCCAATTTGGATATCAACAAACTAAGATCAGAGATGATCAATATTTATATCAAGCAATTCATCTAAAAATATCAAATTAAAGCACAAAGTTTCACTAAAGTAAATTTACTACTAAATCAGTAGAACAAAGAGCATAGTATACTATCACATAGATAAATAATCAAATAAATCTGTAAAATAATTACAGCCCAGTCAACAGAGTTAATTATAACGCTCAGATAATTGTATGCAGAAAATTAGTTTCATATTCAATAATCATATCCAGTTTGCAAAAAACTTCTCAGTCAGTTTCATATTCAGTAATCCTATCTAGTTTGTTTATATTTTTCTCCTCTTTTGTCATCAATCAAAAATAGTAATAACAAAAAAGAAGTAGAAGAAATAGATTATAGATAGATAGGAAGTATTCAGAATTTAAGCAGATAGTCTAGTGCATAAGTAAAGTAAGAAAAGTAAATTGTTCACGATATCAGAGAGAATTGAGGGCAGTCAGGTTGAAGATCATTCTGCCAAATTGGTCTTCTTAGGAAATGTGAATTGTTTCAGCTTTTGATCCTGCACCTTTTTGAGGGTGTTGACCAGCAATCCTACCAGATTTTCTTTTAACCACAACATGCTTCTGCCTCTTTCCAGATAAGACATATGGTTTGGAGGCGGCAGAAGGTGCTACAGCTTCCTGAATCGGGAATTTTTCCTTAGTTTGCACAGTAACAGGCACTTCCTCCGTTGCAGGTAGTTCTTCAGTCTCTTCCTCAATAACTGGTTCGTCCCCTGTTGCCTTTGCTTGAGCAGATACTATAGGTGTAGATACCGGGTAATTTGTTTTTGCTATCTTTTCCACTGCTGTCAGTCTATTTCCAAGATTTTGAAGCTTTGAACTGTGGTTATCCATTTTGACAGCCAATGAGTTGATAGCGTCCAAAATATTCTCAGATAGTCCCAATGTCTTTTTCTTTTCCTTTAGCAGAGGATTCTTCTTGAGGATCTTTCTCAAGTTTTTTTTTTTTTTTTGTCCCAACAGAAAGGGTAATCTTTCCTTCTGCTTTTTTTTTTCAACAATCTTTCTTTTTCCTCACCTTCAGTATCTCAAAGCAACTTCCATTCATTGCCCACTCTTACATATCCCATTCTCTCAAAAGAATCAAAGTTATAAACATTTATTTTTTACAAATCACAGGAAACTGAATTTAAATCAACATTAAAATATCTGAAGACCTCAATTAATAGATTTCTAAATGGCAAGGCTTTACTAGAGGTATTTCTCGATTGCAGCATCAAGTTAGCAGCTAAAAGCCCAAAACTAATTTGCCTTCCTTCTACCAAAGTTAACATAATTATCATCTGCAAAATATTAATGGAAGTCTTAAGACCAAAACTCGGCACCACTATGGTAGAGACCTTATGGTGCAAGATCCTCCCTACTCTATTCAGCCATTTTGTATTTCTGTTACTTGAATTTCCAAAACTCCTTCCTCCAATAAAAATTTTTTCAAATTTCTTTAGCTCAAATATGTCATTTCCCTCTAAAAATTTATTTAACTCAAAATATTGAACCCCCCTGTCCCTTACTTCACAAATTCTATTCAGCGAATGATAATCAAACTCAATATCCTTTCCTCTAACTCTTGAAATATACCAACAAAATCTAAAACCTCCCCCAGTCTCCTCAAAACGTCCTTTCCTTAGATTAGTATAAAATTCCCAAACAAGTGAAGTATATAGTTTTCATCGACAAAAAGTAAACTACCCCAACCAATATGATCAAACATATCCAACACATTTGAGAGATTCAGAAAGGAAGAAGGATTAACACGATATCCAGAAATAATGATTCTATTTCTAGAAACACAATCATTGTAATCAGATTCATTCTTAGCTTCAATAAATCGGAGTACTTGATTTTCGGAACTCACTTATTCCGGTGAAGACTTTGAAGAATCATAATATGATGCCGAGAAGTCTGGTTCCGGTGAGACTTCTTTTCCTTTTGCTTTGTTCAAGGTTAAACCCTTCTTCTTCGTTTTTTGTGACATTTTTTGTACCTTCTTGGGTTTTGGTATAGATGATTTTGTTTTTGCCATTGAAAAGATTAGAGCTTTTGGATTGTCAGTTGTTTTGGAGCAGAAGGACTCAGAGAGTTTTTGGAAGATGTCGGTTACAGAGATTTTGATAAGAGAAGAAATGAAGTCCTTTGAATGTCTGGAGAGTTGTGGTATAAAGTACATTAAAAAGATAAATTAACACAAAGATTTAGAGAAAAGCGCAAACCCTTTTTGAAATTCAAAAATTAGAATATGGAAGCAGTTATTTTTTAAAAGAAATATAAAGTATATATATAAAAAAAATAGTTCTGTTTTGAATTTTGACCCAAACCGAAATAATCATCTAAACGAAACTTTTTCAGAAATGAATTTTGGATGTATATTTTGGACTTAAATACTGCGTCTAAAAACGTTGTTGGTGTGTTTTGGATACAAACACTGTGTCTAAATGCTTCGTCTTCACTAATCTTGCAAAATAAAGAAAACTTGTACCACCAGGTTAGTTATGTGATTTTTGTAATTTCCAATCCTTTTCTCAGATTATTGAATCTTTTTTCAGTTAGAGGTTTTGAAAAGATATCGGCAAGTTGTTCATCAGTTGAAATATATTCAACACACACATCGTCGCCTTTGAGCACATGATCACGGATAAAATGATGTTTAACTTCTATATGCTTTGTCCTAGAATGTTAAACTGGATTTTTTATTAGATTGATAGCACATGTATTGTCACTTTTGGCTTCTCTATTTGTCTATATGCATGCTTTTCGTTTAAATTTTAAGCTTCAACCATCTCAAGCTGCTCCTCATAGATATTAACTGTCAGGCCTTGTCTTTCTAGGAATCCCATCATCTGTTGTTGCCGCTCAATGATTTGACTCTACTATGCCACTGTGTCCTGAAGTGCGTGGATCTGTTGATAAGCATGGTAAAATGGGTGCGCACCTCAATTTAGAATTCAGCAATAGCAGCAGGTCATCCTATATTGGGCTTCTGAGCTCTGGAAGATTCTGCCTATGAGTACTGCTGCTGAGGTGGAGGCTGCCGTCTCTAGCTTGTCCACTCTTTGAACTCTTTAGGAGTTAAGTATCTCTTAGCATCATCATTATAGCTATAACCATAGCTGACTAAAGTCCTATCTGCAACTATCTCACTAGTAACAATAGTATATGCCACTTCATCCTCTACTGGCACCTAAAAGTGCTGAAATATCTCAGTAATCACCAATGGGAAGGCAAATGCCTTAGAAGAATGGGTGGAAAACACTACATCTAGCATGTACGAAATGATGAGAGAGGCTAAAGAAATAGTATATGAGTAACAAGCTTATGCAATACATAGATGTCCACTAGCAGACCTTCATTGAAACCACTAGCCCTTAGGGTAACATTGGAAGCCAATAAAGATACCACAAATTTGTACTGAGCAGGTAAGTTGGTAACGTGTAAAGCCCTGCCTGCCCAACCAGCTGGTAGAGTACATATAGCTCAATCCTGCTTGTCTTGAATTTCCAGTCAGGATTTGACACCACTTTTTTTATTGTAGCTGTCAATCTCTACCAATGCTTTCTCATATCTTAATCCTAAAAGAGTAGCTAGAAGCTCCCTAGTCAGGCTGATACGAACTCTTTTGACTGTGGTATAAATATTCCTCAGATTATTTTACTTCTTGGCTTCCATAATGGTATAAAACTCCTTAACTAGAGTTAGGTAGTAAACTTTCTACAGCCTCAAGATAGGCCCCCATCCAACCTGCCTGAACAACTGACCAATTTTTAATTCATGGTCCAGGAGGTTGCTCAACAATAATCTTCCTTGACCAACAATGATCTTCCTTCCTTTCCACTTTTCAAACCATTTCTTATTCTCATAATTGACAAATCGAGCAACATTAGAGGGTTGGGGTTGGTGGGATGAAGAGGCCTTATTTTTCTTTCTCTTTGAGGGTAGCTTAGTTGCAATATGTTTGGGTGTTATAGATAGAATAGGATAGGATATGACTGGAAAGAGAAGGACAGAAATAAAAGATAGATAACTCAAAAGAAATGACAAAGTGTTTTACTCAATGCACATTCACAACCCCAACTCAATTTCCCTTCAAACTAATCAAATAACCAATAAATATCAACCATCACCAATCCAGTCATCATCAATCAAACTAATCAACCACACACTCTACACAATTGCACAACACCAATCATCTCTTCAATCCCTACAAGAATTACACAATTTTAACATAAATCCCCCCAATCAAGTCAAACTCCTTTCACAAATTGCCTACACAAAATCCACAATACAATTCAATAGGTTTCACATCAAAAGCAGCTCAACAAAGCTCAATCATATCCACTAAGTCACAAGGATCTCACTTCCCATACGCCAATTCAATATACCAAAACGCACTGCTTTGCCAAACTCAATAGCTCAACTTCTTTTCACTAATACAAACAAACTAATCTCCACAATAAGAGCTCAACAATCAAATGCAACTTAATTCATAAAAACATCAATAGAAAATACCATAACAAGTACAACATAAGTCTAAAGTACTAAAAAAAAAAAGAAAAAAAGAATTCAACTCAAACTTAAGCAACTTAGCAATTGGATAAGCATAAACATTTGTCAACAACCCTTTAAAATGTAAATGGCCAACAGTAACAACTCAAATATAGCTCATCAAAAGATAGCATATATTACTTCAATAAAATATCCACAAATCCACAAAAGTCAAGCAAATTCAAATGAAATTTTAGCTCAACAGTTACGCATCCAACTCATAAGCAAATATATCTAATTTACTTAACTTCCAACTCAACTCAACTTATTGATAACTCAAAATGAAACCAAAAAAGATTTCAAAAGTCACCAAAAAATTACTCAAAGAAACAGCTAGGATAACTTCCTATAGCTCGATTGACAGTGAGCTTCCCACGGTGGACTTCAATCAAATTGCTTTGTCATCAAATGAAGGCTTGTACAATGTCATTTACCCAAGATTTATAGCATAAAGAATCAATGATACTGGGTAGAAATTAGAGGTCAACCTCGATTGAGGATAATATATTGAAAAAGGGGAAAATGCTCGACAGATTAAAATCAGTGTGAAGGATGAAATTATGAGGGAAGAATGCTTGTATGGATTGATTTGATCAATGGGTGAAGTAATAAAATGCAAGGCAAAGAGGAATTGAGACAAATAGGGTATCACCGTCAAAGGGTTTGAAAGAAATTTGGAGAAAATGACAGAAGAAATCTGTTTTACTTTTCTAAAATCTGACATTACATGGTGCCATTGAAGTTGATATGCATGTCACGATTGAAGCGTAAAAGTTTGAAACTTGAAATCAAAACGATGTTGTTAATATAATGAATAGATGCACGGTGTTGTGTGGCATGACCTCTCCGGTGCTGTGCACAACTTTAAGCAACATGAGTATTTTTAGTGAAAGGAAAATGTTTTCGTCCAAGTAGAGTGCATGGTGGCGGCGTGCATGACTTGCATGATGCTGTATATTCCTAGAATTTTCAAATTTTTTTGTAGTATTTAAGGTCACGACACCATGGAGTATAAGCTTTACCTTACCGTGCACTTCTAGAAAACACAAAAACACGCTTTTTTTATATATGAATATTAAAATTAAAGTAATAAACAACTGAAGAAATGAAAATCAAATAAAGTTGATATATATAATCACCAAACTCGACAAAAATGACATGATATAAGAAATGCCTTAAAACATAACAAACTAAATAAGGTAAAAATGTCTAATCAAGACTTATCAGCCATAAAACTCATTAAAAACAAAACAAAGCAAAAAACATCTAGAACTAAACATTTATTCAAGTGTAAAGAGAGGAATCAAGGTTTTCCATATTTGTCAAGTGGATTGCCTTGAGTTTTTTCAGGCATAGTTCCTATAAGCCTCTTGGCAAGCATCTTTGCAAGTTGTCCAATTTAGCTTTAGAGGTTGTGAATTGATGCTTTTTGGTTTCTCATTAATGCCTCAACACCTTGGAAGAAAGTATTAGTGGAAGTCACCAACATAGGAACCAAGTTTTCTAATGATGGCCTTGATTGTGCTCATGAAAGTGGTGGAGGTTGTGATGGACAAAATGGTAGAGGGGCTTGGGATCTTGGGGCGTAGTTAGCTTGAACTCCTTAATGTCTTCCTTGGTTTTGTTCTTGAATGTTCCAAGAAAAAATTAGATGATTTCTCCAATTTAGATTGTATGTATTACCAAAAGAAGTGTGATCTTGTCATCCATTCCCTATGTAATACGCATGTTCAACTTGTTACTCACTACCAACTCCTATTCCTTGATATTTAAGATTAGGATGTCCTTCCCTACAAAAATCACACACCATGGCTTGCATAGTAGAATTAGTAGTCATATTATCCATTTTCTTAAGAAATGCTTCCAACTTAACTTCAAAAGATGTCATTGTATACACATTGTATATTTCTTGACTTATCTTTGATCTATGTATTCCCTAAGAATGGTTGTTCAATAAGATATGTTCCATTAAATCAAAAAGTTCTTTTGGTGTTTTTAAAGAAGTAGTTCCTCCTGATGAAGTATTAATCATTTGCTTGGTAGAAAAATTCAACCCATAATAGAAAGTGAACATTTGAAAACTAAGATCAAATCCATGTTGAAAACATTTTCTTATCAACTCCTTAAACCTTTTCCATGTATCATGAATTGTTTCACCATCTAACTAGGAAAATGAGAAAAATTTATTCCTTAGCTTGGCCACTCTAGTAAGGGAAAATTACTTAGCAAGAAAACTCTCAGCCAATTGATCCCAAGTAGTAATAGAATCGGATGGTAAGGATTCAACCAAGATTTAGCTCGATCTCTCACAAAAAATGGAAACAACCTTAACTGTATAGCATCTTTGGATATGCCATTAAGCTTAAATATGTTACAAATCTCTGAGAGAGCTGCTAAATGAGCATTAGGGTTCTCATTTAATAATCAATCAAATTGATTCTATTAAATTATTTGGATGAAATTAGGTTTAATCTCAAAGTTATTTACATCCACTTAAGGTCTCACAATACTCGTATTTGTATCAAAAAAGTAGATCTAGCATAATCATCAATTGTTCTTCTTCCATTACCATTCCCACCTTGATTGATTTCCATTTTCTCACCAAATTCACTTGAAATGTCTAAATTTTTTTCAAAGCTTTCAAAACTCTTTGTTTTTTTGCTCTCTATGTATTATTCGAAAAGTCCTCTTAATCTTACTATCAAATTATATCAACTTTTTACCACAATCTCTTCTATGCATACACAAAAAAATTATCTTACAAAATAAAGCAATGTTAAGTTCAACTACGAATAATCTAATAATAAAACAAATCAAGATCAAAAGAAATAATTTTAGTAAGAACTGAAATAAAAGAATCGCAATAAAAATATGCACAAAATATCAATAAAACATTTCTAAATTCAATTATCCTCAAATAGAAAATCAATCCACAACCTAATAAAAACAAAATTAAAGATATACGCAAGATAAAAATGATTGAATCAATAAAATTCAAGTATTTTTGGAATATTAACAACCAATTCCCGGAAACGGCGTCAAAAACTTGTTTGTATGGTTTGTGCTAGTGCTATGTTTTAAAAAATAGATTCAATGCTCCACCAAGTTTTAAAATAAAATACTAATTTAATTCATATACACATATATTTGGACAAATATACCCATCATGTTGTATAGAGTGTAGTTGGTAAATATCGAAGACCCTTAAAAACAGGATCAATTACTCCTAGTTCCACTTGAATTTTATTGTTCAACCAACCAAAATAAGAAATAAAAATAACTAATTATTGCTATTACGCACAAGAGCGTACCGCACGAATACATCAACACAATTCTCAAGGTTAAGGCTAAAAGATCACAACGCAAAATTCAAGCAAGGAAAGGATATTTGACATGTAATTAAACATGAATTTTCCCAAGGATACTCAAATAATAAAAATCACTCAATCAATTGATATCAAATCTAAGCATTGGTAAGATTTTCAAAATAAAGTAAAATCTACTCTTTCTCGAGTAATGAATCTTCTACCCTAAGATCCAACCCATAGATATCTCTATCATATAAATCAAATCTAAGGATACATAAAATCAAGGAAATCTATTTACAAGCCAAAAAGTCCTAGAATCCCTATCTTTAGGTTACCCCATAACCTTATCTATTATCGAGTTCTAAATTCTCCAAATCCTTTTTTTTACGTTCATCAGAGGAAAACAAATCTACTAAATTAATATAAAAAGGAACTCCATCTGATGAATCATTTCTTAAGTTCAATCAATCAAATAGGAGTAAACTATCCAATCAAGTAATTTAATCAATCAATCAACATAAGAGAATTATCCAATCAAGTAATTCAATTAATCAAACCCAAGTGATAAACTAATCAAAAGAAATATCAATTAATCAAATAAACATCCAATACAAGAGTAAATTAGAGTACAACACTTTGATTATAATTGAAATCAAATAAATCCCACAACTACAAAATCAAATCACAAAGGGAGAAAAGGAAAACTCATAGACAGGGTTTCTCTTCTACTTTGCAATCTTCTTTTAGAGTTACTCCTTCTTCCTCAAATCTTCCTTGATCTTCTTTTCTCTTCTCTTTCTTGTGTTCCAAGAGGACTCTCAAATGGTTTTTTTGGGTGGCTCTCTTTTAGACTCTCAGAAAATGGAGTATTTATAGGTTCTCTTTGCAAATCCCTAAAATTCTACACAATAAGGGGTGATTTGTGATGTTGCACGACGCTGTAGAAAATGGCTTGTACTACACCGTGTATGTTTCCGTATAGTATATTTGGTTCAAAATGCTGCCTTTTGACTTGATCTCTTGATGTGTTGGAATCATACATGGTGGGGTGGTTTATGATCTTCATAGCACCGTCGACTTGTTGAATATTTGATATTTCCGAGATCTTAAAGATGCATGGCGACATGTAAAATGTTTGGCATAGCATCGTGGACCTCCAATATCTTAGCTCTGAAATCTAGAAATTACACATCGGCATCAACCCCAGCACCTATGGCTTCATGTACACTCAAAATTTCACTTTTCACAATCTGTTTCTCCTTCATTCCAGTGTATGTCTTAAATCATTGGAACCTATATTAAATAAGGAGAAAATAGGGGAATAAGTAGTAGTCTACATCAATTTTCAAGGATTTTAAAACACAAATGATATGCAATATTGTGTATATAATGAAAAATTATCAAAAGATAAGGAAAAATAGTCCTTCCTAGTGTTGGCATTTAATATCCTATAATCGGTGCAAACCCTCCAACCATTTTAAAGTCTATTAGAAACCTTTTCTCCTTCATCATTATCAATTATGGTTATTCCATTTTTTTTTTTTTTTTGGAATTACATGAATTGAGCTTATCCACATAGAATTGGTGATAGGAAAAATGATAGTAACTTGGGTTTGATTTGCAATGTTGCACGACGCTGTAAAAAATGGCATGTATTGCACTGTGTATATTTTCGTATGCTATATTTAGTTCAAAATGATGTCGTTTGACTTGATCTCTTGATGTGTTGGAATCATACATGGTGGGGTGGTTAATGATCTTCATAGCACCGTCGACTTGTTGAATATCTGATATTTCTGAGATCCTGAAAGTGCACTGCGACATGTAAAATGTTTGGCATGGTGTTGTGGACCTCCAATATCTTAGCTCTGAAATCTAGACGTTACACAACGGCATTGACTCCAGCACCTATGGCGCCGTGTACGCTCAAAATTTTACTTTTCTCAATGTTTTTCTCCTTCTTTCTAGTGTATGTCTTAAATCATTGGAACCTACATTAAATAAGGAGAAAATAGGGGGGGATAAGTAGTAATCCACATTAATTTTCAACGATTTTAAAACAAAAATGATATGTAAAAATGTGTATATAATGAGAAATTATCAAAAGATAAGGGAAAATAGTCCTTTCTAGTGTTGGCATTTAATGTCCTATAATTAGTGCAAACCCTACAACCATTTTAAAGTCTATTAGAAACCTTTTCTCCTTCATCATTCTCAATTATGGTTATTCCATTTTTTTTTAATTACATGAATTGGGCTTATCCACCTAAAATTGGTGATAGGAAAAATGATAATAACTTTTAGTAATTTCAAATTCTCATTTTCCACTACTTCCATCATTTGTGAGTTTAATCTTCTTTGGGGTTCCCTAGTTATCATAGTCTTATCATCTAGAATGATGCGACATATGCAAGTAAATAGACTAATTCCTTTAATGTTGGCTAAGTTCCAACCAAGAGCAGTTTTTGTGGTCCCTAAGTACGGAAAGTAACCTCTCTTCTTGGGAAGAAAAGAGATTACTAGCAATGATAATGAGCAATGTTTCTTCTTTATCTAAATATTCATATTTAAGATGAGAAATGTTTCTTCTTCATCTAAATATGCATATTTAAGATGAGATGGTAATGGTTTTAACTCAAGTGAAGGAGAACTTATGATAGATGGTAACATACTTTTATGCAAAATAGGCAAATTAATTTTATAAACTTATTCTTCTACCATATTCACCATGTCAACATCAAAATTCCTAGTCAAAGAATTTAGCAAATGCACATTAAAATTCTAATCCAAAGTAAATTGTATCATATTCATGTTTGTGTGTTCAAGCATTTCATTGACAAGAGGATCAATGATATTAATTAAGGAGATATTAGAAGATTCATCACAAAGACATTTCATTGCATCAAAGATGTTAAAGCAAATTTTCTCCCCATCAAACTCCACGGAGAGTGTCCCATTATGAACATCAATTTATGCCTTAGTTGTTCTCAAGAATGGTCTTCCTAAAAGAATGGGAGAAGAATTAGATGAACTAGGTCTATCCTCCATTTTAAGAATATAAAAGTCTACGGGAAAAACTAATTCATTGACTTTCACTAGAACATCTTCAATCACTCTCTCGAGATATGTTTCAGACCTATCCACTAATTATAATTCTTGTAGGATTCAAAAGTCCTAGTTCTAGGGAAGAAAACAAAGAATATAGTATGATATTAATGGATGCTCCTAAATCTAACATATAACCCGGAGTAAATTTGTTACCAATGATTCAAGGAATGGTGAACATATTGGGATCCTTTTGTTTTGGAGACAATTTTCTTTGAAGAATAGAAGAGATATTTTTATCCATTGTTATCCTTTTATCGCCCTTAACCTTCTTTTTATTAGTGCACAATTCTTTTAGAAATTTGGCCAAACGGGGACTTGCCAAATTGCTTTAAGTAAGGGAAGATTTATTTCTACCTTCTTAAATTTTTTTCAAAAGGTCATTTTCCAAATCCTCCTTATTTTTAGTCAATTTACTAGGAAAAGGTGGTTGTACTTTGTTAGGCATCGATTTTCCTAACTTAATCTCCTTTACACTAGGCTTCTTTGTTGGCTTGGGTACGTGTTTTGCCTCTAGCTCATCCTCCTCTTCTAAAGGCTTTATCCTAGGTCTACTTAATTCCTTCCCACTCCTAAAGGTAATGGCATGGGCATTCTTTTGAGGGTGAAAGGATTGAGGTGAAAAATCATTAGGAAAAAGTGCTTTAATGTGACTCATTTCTAAGACAAATTTCCCTAGTTGGTTTTTTAGATGGTGAATGCTAGTTTTGGTCTCAGTTTGAAAAGTGAAGGAACTAGATGCAAGAAACTCAACCATATCTTCTAAAAACATGCCCTAAGATCGATTTAAAGAAGGTACATGTATAGAAGGCTTGCTAGCCATAGGTTTCCCAACCCCTTGGTTCCCCCAGCTAGATTTTGAATGATTGCCCTGATTATAAGTGTTAGAATATATATTAGATCGCCTAGAGGGTTGATTGGAAAAACCTAAAGCATGAGCATCTTCATTAAATGAACAATTAGGTTAAAAATCACTAGAATGATCAAGAGAAGTGCAAAAATGGCAAGTCCTAATTTGTGAATTTGTTTCCAAAATCTTTCCTACCAAATTCGTAAGTTTGTCCACCTTTTCATCCAAAGAAATTGCACCTATCTCACATACTTTTTTAGAATCCTTACAAGTTCCAAAAGATTGTGTGTTAGATGATACGTTTTCAATCAAATCCCTAGCGGCTTATGGGGTTTTTATCCACAAAGGCACCACCACTAGCTACGTCGATCAATGACCTATCATATGGATGCAACCTTTCATAGAAATATTGCACAAGTAAATAGTTACTAATTTGATGATGAGAGCAACAAGCACAAAGTCTCTTAAATCTTTCCTAATAGTCAAACAATGCTTCCATATGTAATTGCCTAATTCCACATATTTTTTTCCTAATTGATATTGTTCTAGATGCGGGAAAATATTTTTCAAGAATTTTTTTTTGCACACTCAACCAATTAACAATGGAACCCATAGGCAAATCATACAACCAATCTTTAGTATGTCCATGCAAACTAAATAAGAATGCACGTAATTTAATAACTTCATCTTAAATTCTAACCAGTTTTATATTAGATCATACAATATGAAAGTCCTTCAAATGCCTATGTGGATCTTCTCCTTGTAACCCATTAAAAGATGATAAAAGTTTAATCAAATACGAATGCAATTTTAAAATATAATTAATTTCTAGAAAACAATACATAAGGGTTGATCATTTAGGGGGGGGGTAGCAAAGTCTTTAAGAGATAAGTTAGCACTCATTTTAGAAGCAAGAATAGGAAAGAATTTACCAATTGCAAAATCAAAATCAAATCAAATTAAGAATTACCCTCCATTGGAGCAATTCTTTGCAAGTCCTTTGTAAGCTCCTTGGTGTTGTCTTCTCAATTCTCTACAAGAAGATAAGAAACCTACAAGATCAAATACAAATAAAATCAAAGAGTTAAAAAAAAAAAATTGATATCAAGAGAACCAATTAAATCAAGTATCATAAGAATCAATTATAGAGTGAAGGTGATCAAAATTCTTTCTCTCAAGTTCCCTGGTAATGGCGCCAAAAATTTGTTGTTATGGAGTATGACATAAAAAAAAAGTTCTTATAAAAAATGCAATCGTAATTCACCAATAAATTTTAAATCCTACGCCTAAAGATATAACTTAGTATAGTAGCAAGTAAAGTATCTATTCCAGAAGGAACATGAGAAGTATACTAAAAAAGAAAAACAACTCAACCAACTTCATTCATATGAAATCATCTTATAACCACTTAACTTAATTAATTCTAAGGATGTATTATTTTCAAATATTTACATATGAATATGGGAATTGAATTAGGAAACTACATAAAACTAATATTAAAAAATTAAGGAATTAAATAATCAAAATAGGAAATAGGTAAAATAGAAAACTTCAAGACTAATTAAGAAATTACCAAGTTCTTAGGCATATATTATGAAATCAATTAAGAAGTTCATCATTGATATGTTTACTTTGAGTAGTTGATTTTAGAATTTATGCAAAGCTCCAAGAATTTCTATCCTTGCAAAGGTGGATTAATTTTCATTAAATGCCCCCCAACTAATCCCTAACCTTATTCTTAACCTAATCCATATCGATTAATATTTTCTTCAAGACATTAATACTTCAGTTAATCAACTGTCAAAGATTAATAACAAGATTAACAAGTATATTGTTAGTGAAGTTTGTGCTAGTGCTATGTTTTAGAAAATAGATCTAATACTTAAGCAAGTTTTAAAAATAAAATATCAATTTAACTCACATACTCACACAAAATTAGGCAAGTATACCTATCAAGTAGAGTAGAATGTAGTTGGTAAGTATCGAAGACCCTTGAAAATGGGATCGATTACTCATACTTTCACTTGAATTCTATTGTTCAATCAACTAAAACAAAAAGGAAAATGACTAATTACTACTATTATAGACAGTGGAGTATCACATGAATATATTAACCCAATTCTTAAGGTAAAAACTAAAAGATCACACAGAAAGATACAAGTAAGGAAAAGAAACTGGCCATGCAACTAAAATAGAATTCCCCAAAGAATACTCAAATAATAAACATCACTCAATTAATTGATATCAAATCTAAACATTGGCAAAATTTTCAAAATAAAGTAAAATCCTCTCTTTCTCGAGTAATGAATCTTCAACCATAGGATTCAACCCATATATAACTCTATCATACAAATTAAATCTAAGGGTGCATAAAAACAAGGAAATCTAATACAAGCAAAAAAGCTCTAGAATCTATCTCTAAGTGACCCCAAAACCTCATCTATCACCAAGTTCTAAATCTCCCCAAATCCTTTCTCAAGTTCAACAAGGGAAAACAAATCTATTAAATTAATATAAAAGGGAACTCATCTCATGAATCATTTCTCAAATTCAACATAAAAGAATTATCCAATTAACTAATTCAATTAATCAAATCCAAGTGATAAATTGCTCAAAATAGACACCAATTAATCAAATAAATATTCAATACAATAGTAAATAAGGGTACAACCCTTTAATTATAATTCAGATCACACAAATCCAACAACCATAAAATCAAATCACAAAAAGGAAAAAGGAAAAACTTATAGACAATGTTTTTCTTCTACTTTACAATCTTCTTTTGGTTGCTCTTTTTCCCTCAAATCTCTCCTTGATTTTCTCTTCTCTTATCTTCTTTTGTGTTCCAAGGGGTTTCTCTGGTGTTTTTTCGTGGGTGGCTCTTTTAGAATGACCTAGAAAAGCAATATTTATATGTTCCTTCACGAATCTCTAAAATTTTGCAAAATGGGGGGTAATCTACAATGTTGCACGGCACAGTAAAAAGTGGCCTCCACAACACCATGTATGTTTCCGTGTGCTATATTTGCTTCAAAATGCTATCGTTCAACTTGGTCACTTGATGTGTTGAAATCACGCATGACGGGTTGGACAATGATCTGCACGACACCATTGCTTTGTAGAATCTCTGATAATTCTAAAATCCTGAAGGCCTTCGAAAATATTTATTTTTGAATTTCAACAGCTGCACAACGGCATCGACTCTAGCACCCATTACATCGTGTACACTCAGAATTTCTCTTTTTCTGCCGTTTTTCTCCTTGAATCCTCAACTAATCATAACTTTTTCATCCTACATAAAACAAAGACAAATGGGGGATTAAGTTACAATCTAGAATGCATTTCTCCAAAATTTAAGCACAAATAATGTAGAAAATATGTGTACAATAAACACGCATCACTCTTCCACACTTAAACTTTTACTTATCCTCAAGTAGAATACCAAAATTAAAAGTATTCTAGGCAAAAAGTATAAAAATCAAGAGTAGATTTTTGGAACAACGACTGCTATTAGAAACGATATTTATTTTCTATTGAGATGAGAATTTAGTTCAAGATCATTCAACTAAACTAAACTCATGTAAATATATGTATTTGAATATATAAAACTAAAGCCATAGAAGTTAGATTAAATAAGTCTATATCTATTCAACAAGTGTCATCCCATTTCCTAAGTTAAGAATACGATTCAAGTGATTCATATAAGTAGGGAATAATGAGTTATTTAAGTTCTCTGACTTTCAAAAGCTACTGTAGCCCAAGTAGTAAATAGAGGATTGGTTCCGTGTAGTATTAATGATATAGGACATCATTAATACGCAAAAACTAGCACGTGTTATACTTCGTGATTAAATCAAGCAATGGTTCTTATATCCGTGAGTATTGTGATATTCAAAGTTCACGTGTGGATACTTGTTATATGAATAAGTTCATTGGATGACCTACTTCTGAGGTAATCATATGAATAACTATTTAACGTCAGTGATAGAATCTCATTATAGCAAATGTGCAAGTATTAGTATACTTGAGATCTCCAAGATACTTTGTTTGTTGAGCATTGTACTTTGATTCTAATAGTTGAAGTCTTATCAAAGACCGTCTATAGGATAGATATTAGGTACACCGTAAAATAAACGAAAGTAATTGAGAGAGTTAAGAAATAATTTATTACTCATAATAGTAAGGGCGTTTATCTCACGGCCACTTGTAGAGAATCATTACTCATGAAATCCTTGGCTAAGGCAACTATGTGTTGAAAATTATTCCAAAATGATACATATATTGAGTAATGGATTCTGGAACACTTAATAATAAATTCATGTTAGAATTAATTACATTCTAAAAGGAGGTAGTACTAATTTCACACTCTAAATCGAATGAGATATTGTATGATAAAAGGTGTTTATTGCACTGATATTTTGCTAGTAAAAGATTCATGTTTAGGTAGTTATGATGTATTGCTAGATGTCACTCATGATTATTAATTTTATAGTGATTAGAATTAATTTATTTTTTGCTACCAATAGACTAGAAAACCTAATAGGTTACACACAATAGAAGAATTGGTACTCAAGATATTATATGATAATATTATGAAATTAATTTGTGAAAAGAAATAATAATTATAGACTAATTATAAAGTGTTATATTAGTTTGGTTAAATGCTAATTATTAAAAGGCTTGTAAGTCTAATTGTAATTTTAGAAACCCAAGCCCATTAAGGAAAAAGGGTTTCTATGTCTGCTCGTGAATGTATATATATGAGATATATACAGATGTTGTGTAAGAGACATAGCAGATACTGTAGCCTTTTTCTTTTAGTTCTCAAAAAATTATTCTGAGATTTCTTTTCTTCTCTTCCGTAACAAACCCTAATGCCACAAATCAAAACCCACTAGCATTAAAATGAGAAGTCTCCATAGCTTGGGATGAAAAAGAGAGCTTGTAAGTGAGGGGCTGCTATGTTACCTTGCTCAATCATAAATAAGCAGTATAAAAAGAATTGAGATATTATTTTTGTTCCGTGTAGTATTTGAATGAACCTTTCATTCTTGAATGCATTCTTCGTGTGGATACAATTAGAAGAATTCTTATTCTTGGAATTTTGGTGACTCGATTTGATCAACGTTTGAAGGGGATTCACACAGAAGAAAAATTTTAAAAGCTGTGATTTTGAGATATTAAATTGCTCTTCTCTCTCTTGACCCATTTAATTTCATACGAGTTATCATTTCAGTGGATTTCATTTTAATTTCTGATGCACGTATATTTGATATAACATGATTGAAATCCAACACTACGTGTACAGCCTTAGCCTTGTGGAACTCTTACTCAAAATCTGACACCACTTTGTTATTATAGGTGTCCATCTCAACCCCGGCTCCCTCATTACAAATCCCAAGAATATCAGCTAACAGCTCTCTAGATAGGTGAATGGGTACTCCTCAAACTGTGGTGTCAATATTTCCCAAATTGTTTTTCTTTTTGCCCTCTATATTAGCATAGAATTCCTTTACCAAATTTAGGTCCTTTCAGTCCAAGGATGGGGCCCCAGCTAACTTTCCTGAACAAATCAGAAATCTTGAATTCATGGTCCAAAGGCTGCATCAAAATTCATGGTTGCTCGATGAGATATATTCCGTTAAATCAAAAAGCTCTTTTGGGATTTTCGAAAAAGTGGTTCCTTATGATGAAGCATCAACTATTTGCTTAGTAGAAAAACTTAACCCATTATAAAAAGTCAACATTTGTAAATCAAGATCAAAACCATGTTGAGGACATTTTCATATCAGCTCCTTAAAACTTTCGCAAGCATCATGAACTGTTTCACCATCTAACTGGAAAAATGAGACTATATCATTCCATAGCTTGGCCACTCCAGCAAGGGGAAAATATTTAGCAAGAAAATTTTCAGTTAATTGATCCTAAGTAGTAAAAGAATGGGAGGGTAAGGATTTCAACCAAGATTTAGCTCGATCTCTCGAAGAAAAGAGAAACAACCTCAACTGTATGGCAACCTCAGATACACAATTAAACTTAAGTGTGTTACAAATTTTCAAGAAAGCTGCTAAATGAGTATTAGGGTCCTCGTTTAGTAATCCATCAAATTGAACTATCTGTTAAATCATTTGGATGAAATTAGGTTTAATCTCAAAGTTATTTGTATCCATACGAGGTCTCATAATACTTGAATTTGTACCTGAAAAAGTAGGTCCAGCATAATCACACATTGTTCTTCTTCTATTACCATTCCCATTCCCATTACCATTAGCACCTTGATTACTTTAATTTTCTTATCTAATTCACTCGAAATGTTTAATGTTTTCAAAGCTTTCAAAACTCTTTGTTTTTGTTCCCTATACAACCTTCGAAAAGTCCTCTCGATCTTACTATCAAACTCAACTAACTTGTTACCAAAATCTCTTCCATGCATACATAAGAAAATTGTCCTACAAAATAAAACAACGCTAAAATATACTATGAATAATCTAATAATAAAACAAATTAAGTCTAAAGAAACAATTATAGTAAGAATTGAAATAAAAGAATCACAAGAACGTATGCACAAAAAATTAATAAACTAACTCTAAAATGCATATGCTAAAATAGAAAATTAATCAACTACCTAAGAAAAATCAAAAGCAAAGATGTATGCATGATAAAAATGATTGAATCAATAAAACTAAGATGTTTTTGGAATGTTGATAACCGATCCCCGCAACGGCACCAAAAACTTGTTTGTACGGTTTGTGCTAGTGCTACGTTTTAGAAAGTAGATCTAATGCTCAACTATGTTTTAAAAATAAAATATCAATTTAATTCACATACTCACACAAAATTGGACAAGTATACCCTTCATGTAGTATAGAGTGTAGTTGGTAAGTATCGAAGACCCTCAAAAATAGGATTCATTACTCCTACTTCCACTTGAATTCTATTGTTTAATCAACTAAAACAAGAAGTAAAATGACTAAGTACTACTATTAAAAACAACGGAGTACCATACGAATACATTAACCTAATTCCCAAGGTAAAAATTAAAATATCACAAGGAAAGATCCAAGTAAGGAAAGGGAATTGACCAGGTAATTAAACAAGAATTCCCATAAGAATACTCAAATAATAAACATCACTCAATCAATTAATATCAAATCCAAGCATTGGTAAGATTTTCAAAATAAAGTAAAATCCACTCTCTCTAGAGTAACGAATCTTCTACTTTGAGATTCAACCCAATAGATATCTCTATTATATAAATCAAACCTAAGGATGCATAAAATCAATGAAATATAATTACAAGCAAAAAAACCCTTAAAATCTCTATCTCTAGGTGACCCCAAAACCTCATCTATCATTAAGTTCTAAATCCCCCAAATCTTTTTTCAAATTCATCAATAGAAAATAAATCTATTGAATTACCATAAAAGGAATACACCTTATGAATCTTTTCTCGAACTTAACATAAAAGAATTACCCAACTAACTAATTTAATCAATCAACCCAAGTGATAAATTGCTCAAAATATACATTAATTAATCAAATAAATATTTAATACAAGAGTAAATTAAGGTAAAAACCTTTTATTACAATCAGATCAAATAATCAAATAATCACAAAATTAAATCATAAAGGGAAAAAGGAAAAAACTCATGAACAACATTTCTCTTTTACTTTGCAATATTCTTTAGGGTTGCTCCTTTTCCCTCAAATCTCTCCTTGATCTTCTCTTATCTTCTCTTTCTTGTGTTCCAAGGGGTTTTTCTGGTGTTTTTTCATTGGTGACTCTCTTAAAATGACCCAGAAAAGCGGTATATATAGGTTCCTTCGCGAATCCATAAATTCTATAGAACAGGAGGTAATCTATGATGTTGCTTGGAGCCATGAAACTAGTTTGCATAGCATTGTACATACTTCCATATGCTTTATTATTTTCAAAATGCTGTCTTTTGACTTGATCACTTGACGTGTTAGAATCATGCACGACAAGCTAGACAACGATCTACATGACATCATCAGCTTTCTAAATCTCTGATAATTTTGAAATCCTAAAGGTCCATGACAACGTGTAAGGTGATGGGTACGACACCATTGTCTCCCAAAATGTTGATTTATGAATTTCATAGCGGCATCGACTCTTGTACCCAAAATAACGTATACACTTAGAATTTCTCTTTTTCTGACTTTTTTTTCCCTTGAATTCTTATCTAATCTCAACTTTTTAATCCTATATAAAATAAAGAGAAAATTAGGGATTAAGTAGCAATTTAGAATGCATTTTTCCAAAACATAAGCACAAATAATGTAGAAAATATGTCTATAATAGATACTCATCAGTTATCATTGCATCATCAACATCAAGCCAAAAACTTACAAATATATGCAACTTAAATTATGTAAATTCCCTACCAATCCTAACTAAGCCAAAAACTTGCAATTAACTAAGATAAATTGACACTACTTAGAACACATTAACCTAAAGATCAACCATGGTATGTCAATCAATGATTAACATTCCTAACTATTCAACTATGCAAGGTAAATATCTTGATCGAGCATAAAAACTCAACACAATTGATAAGAAAAGAAATCCGGAATGGCATAAATACTCAAGAGGTAATCTAAGCAATGTCAAATATAGAATCTTTAATATATAAATCTCAAAGTATCAAAATTAACAACAACACATAGCCTTAAAATATGAATAAAATTATCAATTATTTTATTACAAAGAAAATTAAAACCGATAAAAATTTGGAAATAAGAAAGAACAAGAAAAATATTGAAAAATCAAACTTGGGAAGCCCACACTCTCAAGTCTTATTAGCTCCCCGACTTCTTCTCCTTCTCTTGGCCTCTTTGATGCTTTTTTTTTTTTTCGAGAGAATTAGGTTTTTGGTGAAGTATAGATGTGTCTCCCTTGAATTTAGATGTTCACCATCTTTATATAAAGTCTCTAAATCATCTTTGGTTGAATTTAGAAAGTTTAAACTACTATTGGACTTGTTTACGACTTTCTAAAACCTTTAGGAAGCTTGCATGGCTTATAGACACTAGTGTTCATAGAAGCTGTACATAAACTCTAAACAAAAATATCTCGATAGTGGCATGGGATTGAGCATGGCTGCACAAGATGTCCATGTATCTGCATGGGATCATGCGCAGCTGTGCACTTGGTCGTGTATCCTATAGAGTAAATTTTTTCTCATATTTGTAAACTTCTGGTGTTGAAAAATTCTTCCCTGTTATGCATGGAATGGAGCACAGACGTGCTTCTCCTCATGCATGTCTTCTAGAAGCTTCTTTGTCTTTCATGGCTTGATGTGTGGCCGTGCATACACGTGAACCCTTAAAACTTACTTCCAGGGCCTCCAAGCAACTGGCAATCAATAATATTGTGAAAATATAGCGTTTAAGTCCAATTGCTACTCATTTTTCATCAAAGTGACCTAGAAACATCAAAGAAAATAATATGAGTAGAAAACCATTCATTATTACACAATAACATACATAAAAGCTAAGAAAAAAAGATTATAAAAATGTGACTATTTCATGCCTAACAAATGTCCCCACACTTGCTTTTTGCACGTCCTAGAGCAAAATAATTTTTTCAAAAAATATTGAAACATTATATTTCAATTTTCAAAAGATATGGTAAAGAGGCTAACTTTTCTTTTCACAATGAAAAATATTCTAATCTTTATTTAATCAAAAAGATTTTAGTCAAACTCATATATTAAATCAAATATACCTAAGGCTATTGAAGTTAATTTAAATAAGTTTATCTCTATTCAACATATTCCACTCCTTCTTTTGATCAAAACACATAAATTATGCAAATCAAATAAGTTAAGCATATACAACTAATTCAAGTTTTTGTTGTCTAAACTACTACGAATTAGGTATCAAATTAGGATTTCTCTATCATATTTGTTTTTTTTTTCTTACTTTGTTGAATTAGGATGTTTCCATGGGATTTATAACCTTAAGTAAGTGCATTTCACTCCATCTCACTGTATTGACCCCCTTTTCATATAATTTTTCTTTTTTTTACACGTTATTTTTTGCCAAAGAACATGCGCTTTGCATTCCCAGACTTTTTTTCTCCTTACCTAGTTGGTGCCATTTGGGAACCACCAACTTTGTCATATTTACTCAAACCCAAGTTTATGATTAGTTTAGACAATTTTCAACAAAAAATAGCACACAAACCAAACTTATACTCATCCTATCTATTATTTGAATTTTACAAATTCAAAAGCTTCATACATTTAATAAGAAATCAATAAGGCTAAACTAAATTCGTGAGACCTTGTTATCTCTAACCTAATATGAAAGTTTAACAAAAATTTAATTGGTTGAATAAATATCAAACTATTTTTCAAAGTCAAAAGAGAAGAAATTAACTCCACCAAGGTTTCTTCTCAAGTTCAAATTTTAAAAATTTTACCCAAAAGTACTCAAAAAGTTAGGAAAAATTAAAATTTTTTGAAATTCCACCCATACACTTAAACCATGCATTGTCCTCAATGGATGAAAAATAAAGTAAGAAATCATAGCCAAAAACTAAATACTTCCCAAAACAAATATGCTCCAAAATTGCCAATTAAGAAAAAGCTCTAGAAGTTGCACTATTATTCCATTGAAAGCATCAATGATAGACAAGAAATGTTGCTAGATCATTAAGTACATAGCCCCAAAAAAAGTGAGAGGTTCAAATAAAAACAACATAAAGAAAAAGTGCCTGAAATAAACCTAGTCTACAAATAGAAGACGTAAAAAGAATCAACTATACACAAAAGAAACGAAGGATAAGAGAAATTCCCTTAGGTTACTTCCCAATAAGCCTTTTTGTTTTACACCGGTGGCTCAACGTGGTCACTCTCTTTAGCTATGGTAAGTAAGTTCTTTAAGGTGCAACTCATAGATGGGATGAACTTATGTTCCATCATAGAATGGTTTCAACCTATAACCATTTACCTTAAATATCTTACCAGTATTAAGAGCTTGAATTTCTACAGCCCCATATGGAAGGATTTTAATGACCAAGAATCACTACTACAAAAAAGTGATTTACCAACTGACAAAATCGGTTGGTAATTAGCTAAATTCGGTTGGTAATTATGATTTATCAACCGATTACCAACCGAATGGCGTCGCATACAAAAACCTTAGCTTGTAAATTTTTCAACCGAAATTTTTTGGAGTCGGTTGGTAATTACTAACAGCATTTTGGTTGGTACTATAAAATCGTCGGTTAGAAATTTGACATTAAGTTTGGCATTTGAGTTAACTATTTCTCTTGGTAAATACCAATCGGAACTCAGTTGGTAATGTAAAATCTTCAGTAGGAAATTTGGTATTAAGTTTGGCATTTGAGTTGACTATTTCGGTTGGTAATTACCAACAAATATTTATATTACCAACCGATTGTTGCAGTTGGTAATTATCAACCAAAAATGTAGTTTCTAAATTTATAATTTTTGGTTGATAAATTTGTATTGAATATAAGATTGTAATTTATTAATTTACCAACTGAGACATGTTGCTATCAACTGATATATGTGTAAGTAATTACCAACTGATTTTTGGTTGGTAATTATTTTTTTTAGTTGATAGTTTTATTTATTTACCAACTAAATTTTGGTTGATAAATTTTCAACTATTTTAATTATTTAAAATCTGTTGATAATTTTTTATTGGTAAATTACTAACCGTGTTCAGTTGCTAATTCTTTTTTTCCGTTGGTAGCTTTCTTTCTTTACCAACCAAATATTCAGTTGGTAATTTTTTAACTATTTTAGTAATATAAAATATGTTGGTAATTTTTTGTTGATAAATTACCAACTAAGTTGTTTGTTGGTAGATAGTTGGTTTGAAGATTACTAACTGTTATTTAATATATTACCAACCGAATTATTTTCAATTACTAATTGAAATACCAACCGAATTCTATTTAATTACCAACTGGGTTTTTAATTGGTAATTTTTCTTTAATTTGGTAGAATTCTGGTTCATCTGAACATATAACCAAACACCTGCATTTAACAAAGTCATAAAATAATAAAGCAAAATACATCCACAAACCCAACATAAACATCATCAAATCCA
The DNA here is from genome assembly GCA_026120185.1 of Voacanga thouarsii. Classification (NCBI taxonomy): domain Eukaryota; kingdom Viridiplantae; phylum Streptophyta; class Magnoliopsida; order Gentianales; family Apocynaceae; genus Voacanga; species Voacanga thouarsii. The sequence continues at coordinate 1,365,631 of JANUWF010001032.1, read as the reverse complement.
ATACAAACATCATCCTTCCATAAACATAAACATCATCCTTCCACAAATTCAAAGCAAATATAATTCCCTCACAAAATACCACAAATCCTAACCAAACATCATCTTTAATTAAACATAAAAGATTATCATAATATGAAAGTGAGATGAACTACAGGTCCATGGTTTAACAACAGTGAAGGAATATTAATACAATTAAGAAACACAGTGAAGGAATATTAATTTTCTGGTTGATTTGATCCAATTAGGTCCTTAACCTTCTGTGTTAGCAAAGAAGCCTCCGCTGTCAATTGCTCATTTGTCTTCAATGCTTCTTGAATCTGTGTGTCAACAGCCTTTTGTACCAACTCTGCAAGCCTACTTTCAAATAGAATATTAAATCGAAGGCTAATACAGTTCCATTTGAAGCCTACTTTCAAAGTTCTCTAGTACCTGGAAAACCCCCCTTAAGTTGGATGGCACTAGAATCTACTTAGTTCAACTTTATCCTGGCAATAAGAATCTGAAGTCAATATGCATTTCAGGCGAATGATACAAACGACTAAATGAATTGTAAGGGTCTACTTGGTGTGGGGTTTTCCAATATTACACGTTTAAGGTTTACCTCAACACCATCGTGGTAGTAACAAACAAGAAAGATGCACTTGCAGTCTTCATTGTCATATGATATTCTCTCAATTTCTTCAACTTCTGCATTCTAATATGTTTCACGATCTTTATCCTTCTAAAAAGAAAACCCAAAAAGTCCATAGGTGAATAAGAGAAACAGAAATTATTCAACTAAAAATTACAAAGCAAGTTCCAATAGATTCTTTGAACTTTGCATCTACCTGTGCATTAACCACAACTAAAATTGCTTATTTTGTATTAGACACACTAAATCTACCAAAAAATGTAAACTTTCCATTATTGTCTTAGCCTTCTTGCAACTTCAGAATAGACCATCTCAAAAGAGATAAAATAGAAGCCTGTCCCAAAGGAAGAATAAAAGATTTTTGCCCTATTGCCAACATTGGAGGTGGGGCAACATCCCAGCTCTGAAAAGAAGACGCTGCACAGGCTGTAAAAGTTGTGCAGCAACAGATAACCAATATCTGTAGAACGAGGGATGTTAGTCGAAGTCGTAATTTCACACATTTTAATGTTGACATATTAGTGAGTAGCAATAATCTTTTCTTCTAATCGAGTATCAATGATCCTGGATGATATGTAGAAGAGGGGGAAATCCTTATACAAATTGATTTAGGAACAAGAATTCTCGGTTGTATAAGACAAATATTATCATGACAAATGTGAGATGCAAATTAAAGGAACCAAATACACATGTACAACCCGTTTAATTTTGTTAGCAAACTGCAATTGCTATTAGACTTGGAGAGTTTTCATAATCCACCACAGATCAGAAAAAAGAGAAAATCTTGTAGAAACTAATATATCAATGAAATTCAGCAGCCATTAACCACTAAGTGTGAATTCTCTCTGAAATGCTTCAAACAAATTTACTAAATATTTACTAATATTTACTAAATTTGGCAAGAAATAAACGTGGTAATACACTAAGAAAAAATATGAATGGTGTCTGCACCTCTTGTAAAAGTTGCAACTGCTTTTAAACTTGCATCCTAAAATTCTGGAGTAACAAGTATTAAAAATTGTTTGTAACAATGAAATAATGTGCAGGACTTTATGGAATGAGTTCTTAGGAGTTGTTTTATTAACTAGCATTATACACATAACATTTCCTTAATTATTCGTATGCGACTCTCAACTTCATCAATTTCAAATGAAATAAAAAACTTCTGTCAATTGAAAAATGACATGTATGGAGTATGGTTGCAAGATAGTTCAATTCCTTTTGCAGCCAAATGTTACAAAGAAAGTAAACCCATACTAATTTCTCAACATAGAACACGGTTGAGACCACAGATTAAACATCTGGAGTCATAGATGAGATAGAACTTGCTCAATCAGTTGAATTTCCAGTAGGGAACTGGATATTGTCACGAGCAATGGAAATAAGCAAATATTCCCCCCCCCCTTTGACTTTTATCTACCAGAAAATCATTTATTAAAAATGTCAATTTGGGGAGTTGAAAACGCCAAATTAGGATATTCCTATTGATTTAGAAACACCCCAACCCCCCACCACCATCACAAACACACAACAAAATAATGCACTTGAATGAATCAAATTATCCAAAGAAGAAACTACAGGTGAATGAAAGTGAAGATTTTGAAATTTTTTGTATGTCATCGCCACACAATATTATTAAGTTGGTCAGTCAACAAAGTATCCATGAGATGCCACAACTGTAAAAGGAACACATTATGCTATCAGGAAGTGCTGAAAATTTTTAAATTTACTTGATTTTATGAATTTCAACTTTCAACCATAGCCATAGAAAATAAGCATATTGATGGTTAACCAACGCTATCAAAAAGGTGGAACAATAGTCTCATTCTAGAGACTTCCATCCCTTTTTCTTTTGCACTATTTCTCCTCAACAACTTTGCTGGGAATAAAAAATAGTAATACACAAACCAAATTTTTAGAAAAATAAGTAGTCACAAACCAAAAATAAATCAGCACCTACTCTCATAAATTATAGCTAGTCTATTGGCATTTTACTATGTTCCACGAAAAGCACAGTCTTACCAACCTAGAATTGGCCCCTGGCATTTGAATGCAAGAACTGCCAGGACATGTAACACTAAAAAGTTGTAGGAAAAACATTAGTGAGGTATAAAGTTCAGAATCCGGATTGGTTCCTTGCAAAGAACTATCTTGAAAAGGACTCTGGAGGCAAAATCCTTACTTGCTTAATGACTTTTAACCTCAACTTATTCATCTTCTATTGGACTGGGTAATCAAAATTAGACTTTTGCAATTTTATTCAACCTCATCTTCTGCAAATCAGATAATAGTTCATACAGAAGAAAAGAGATGAGATGAAATGACAACAAATTTCAGTTCTATCTTTTCATAGTATGAGACTGATCCTGTGTGTTTAACAAGCTTTCAACAAGATAACTATGAAATCTAGCATTGTATGTTCAACTAAGAACCAAACTCAATGGACAATAAAACCATATTTATAATATATGTAAATCCATATATATATATATATATATATATATATATATATATATATATAGCGAATATTGATCAACTGAGAATACAAAACAAATTTCAATTATTAGGGGCAATTGCCCATTTAAGTATAACCTAAGAAGCTGAAATGAGATGAATCATGCCATGTAGCAAAGTAGACAAAAACATACAATCACTGATCTTGATAGAATAACATAATGGTTCTTGTATTCTAAAATTAAGTAACAAACAAGCATTACATAATTGAACATAGAAGCAAAATCTTTGACGCTAATCTCTTATTTATTCAACAATTATATGCATGTTGTCATTTCAGAGCTCCCCAAGCAACACTAAAGATCCATTTCTTTCTTTTCAGCAAAAAGACGAAGCAACTTATTAATTAGCGAATATGTATAGCAGCGTACTCCACACTCCAGGAACAAAACAACTTTGAACCAAAGCCTAAGATGTTGAACACAAAATTAAGAATAGAGTATTCTAGAACTGGGGCATATACAAGTTCAAGTCATGTATCTATCATAAGCAAGAAAAAAGAGATCACATTGCACCATGAAAAGCAATAAAAAGTCCTCCCCAATGATGCCATAAGGCCATTTAGCACATTATGTAGTCAAACATATACTTTCTCAAGTTAAAATTACAAGAAGTTCAAAACACACTCTTTCCCCTGGACAAGTAAAATACCCCTAACACACAGAACTACACTTTAAAAGTACATGTGCAGGGATTTCCTGGGCTTGCCAAGTTATGAATTTGCAGGAAAAACATCCTAAAATTATGAGGAATTCTCTATTCCATGAATGCAATAGTCAAGCTGATCTAGTACTTCAAATGTTAAAGCCAAGCACCTTTTTCTTTTTCCTTTTCCTTTGGACGTTACTATTTCAAGAAACATTAAAAAAGATTAATAACCATGTTTTCACAAAAAGACATTTTTACTTGAAGCAAAACTTTAGTTTTTGAAGCACTCTGCAATTGCCTTACAACATTATGTAATAGAAGACCATCATCAGCAAAGATGTATTCAATGCACTCCATAGAGCCATCAACAAAGGCCAAACAATCTGATATACAAAGGATAAACAATTAGCTCGCAATGATTACAGTCTAAAAACAAAACACAAAGAATATATTTCTATCCTAATTACAAACAACTCTATTGGCATTTTACTCTGTTCCACGGCAAGTATAGTCTTACCAACCCAGAATTGGCCCCTGGCATTTGAATGCAAGAACTGCCAGGACATGTAACACTAAAAGGTTGTAGGAAAAACATTAGTGAGGTATAAAGAAAAAACATTAATACAAAATCTTTGGTTTGTAGAGAAAAATTGACCCATGAAGTTAATACAAAATCTTTCAGTTCATTCTCTTCAAAATCTTCTATGACATGCACAATATTCACAAGGATATACACAAGGAAATCACACTTAAAAACACCTTAAAAGTTTGCCTTGAGTCCTTAAGTTCCTAGTCCCATCATTGTCCAAACTATTTTGCTTGTTAAAACCAATAGAATAAAGAGTTCACTACCATTTACACATAAATCACTTTGATCCCTTTGGATTCCTACTTCATCATACCACTTGAAGATATTGAATTCAATCCAAATTCCCTTTTAAACACCATCTAATCACTTATTTTCAGTCATGAGCAACACATAAATATCAAGAAATATCAAGCCCATGTTGCAATGTTCTCATTACTCAAAAAAGAGAACAGTTAAAAATTTGGCAGTTAACAATTAAACAGTTAACTGCATCTTTAGGGATCCACACCCCTTTTTCTGTTCTTTAATAAAATTTGGCAGCCAACTTAAGTGCTTCAACAATCTGTCCTTGTGAATATGTATTCTACATAAACAATGATAAACTAAACCATAGATCATCCAGTTTTAAAAAATTCAGTAGACACCACAAAATGCAAGCATTTCGATGAACAAAATAATACTCAAAGCACCATAAACAGCTACAACAATAACAAATAAAACTTGTCATTCCAATGGAGGTTTACCTATTGTTTGTATATTATTGCTAAATTATTAAAGGGAGCAGACAGACCACTGGTCATAGTTAATATCGCCTTATAACATTATGCAACAACATTGGTCATGTTCCTACATAATTGCAAAATAAAAAATTTAAAAAATTAGATAATAGTACATTGTGATAGGAACCAAAGCAAAAGGCTAAATGGATCAATCAACACCCACAATTACAAAATTGAGACAAAAAGATTTTTTATGAAAGCTTACCATTCCAACGACTCTATAGGAGCAGTTGCTGCTAGAGCACGTGCGGTAGGAGGGGAACAGGGAGAAGGGGTCGCGGGGGGAAGGGGGTGAGTTGGGAGGGGGAGCGGACTTGGGGAAAGGGAGATGGGGTTGTGGGGGTGGCGGGGGGATCGACAGAATGGGGGAGGAGGGTGCGGCGGGAGGGGTAGGGGATAGGGGGAGGGGGTGAAGCAAGAGGAGGCTCGGGTTGGGGGGAGGGAGATAGGGTTGCGGGGGGTGGCAGGGCGGAGATCGGCAGAAGGGGGGAGGGGGGTGAGGCGGGAGAGGGATAGGGAGAAGGGGTTGTGGGGTGGGGGCACTGAGTGAGGAGATCAAGACGAGGGGGCGGAGACGGGCAGGGGGCTCGCAAGGAGGCCGGTAGGGGCTGGCGGGTGAGTGGCTATGGGTTGGAGAAGAAGAGGGAGAATGAAAGAAATTATACAAGTTTTAATTTTTTTTTTCAAATAAAAAGTTAAGAATTTAAAATAGTTGAAGCAATGAAATATATATATATATATATATACACACACACATATGAACAAACATATATATATATATATATATATATGTTTGTTCATGTATATTTATGATTATGATTGTATATATAAATGAGTGTGTGTATATGTTTGTTCATATGGATACTAAATTAGATAAAGATTTAATAGAGATACAAAAAACCATTATTAGTTACGGAGAAAAGATCATAGTAGAGATTGATAAAATGACAGTCTTGATTAGAACCTTGTTACAACAAAAAGATAGAGAAAAGAAAAAAGAAATAGTGACTAATACACACACACACACACACACACATATTTATTTACATATATATATACACATACACACACACACACATTCATATTCATATATAAATATATATATATATATATATTCATATATTCATATGTATATATATAGATATATATATATTTATTTATTTATATATTCATATAAATAAATAAATAAATATATATACACTCACACACACATAATTAATGAATTTTTTTATTAATTAATGTCACGGTAATATAGTTAATTGCACTGATATTTCCAATAGTTTTTGTTGTAAAAAAAGAAAAAATATATATCATATCTGCCACGGAATTGCTACGGAATTAGTGGCAATTTTGTGATTCTTCGTGGCAAACAGCCACGGATTTGCCACGGAATATACAACAAAAATTTAATCCTTTCTTTTTATCACTACTTTGCGTAACATACTCTTTTGTGTGTGTGTGTGTGTGTGTGTGTGTGTGTGTGTGTGTGTGTGTGTGTGTGTGTGTGATATTTGCAAGATAAGGGTAATTAATTACTTCTATTCATGTTTACCTAGTGATTTGCAAAACAAAATAGTTCAAATCCTAGATCATGTCCTTCAAAAAAAATTAGGAAGAAAAGAACATTTAGACTATATTTAGATTTAAATCTAAATTTTAAATAGATAAATTTAAAATTTGTAATAAAACAAGTAATTACTCTAAACATCTAAAGTTTAGTTAATTATTATTGTTAATTAATTGTTGTGTTTAATTTTTTTTAAAATCAAAACAAATAAGGTCTAAAAATGAGAGACGTGTGCAAATCAAGTAATTAACTCCATATTTTCTTTAGTATCTTCTTTATTTATTCTATCCACTTTATTCCAGGAAATTGCCATCCCTAGTTGAGAGGGAAAAGGGTGATTGACGAAAGGGACGAGTTTGAGCAAGGGGAGAGTGAGAAAAGAGGAATGTCGTTGGTATTGGGGGCATGAGGGAATGATTGAGTGAAAACTTATTGTCCTAAGGGTTTCTTTTGAAAACTTTAGGGACTTAGATATAATTATCTAAATGAACTAAGTTAAAATAATATAAAGATTGAAAAATTATTTTAAAAGATTTTTTATTTATTTTTACACTTAACTCGTTATTTTTCAGAAGATATTTAAAATAGGTTGTGCTTAAAAAAATTTATGGTTGTAAGGGTTTCTTTTTTAGAAACTTTAGGGACTTAAATATAATTATCCAAATGAACTAAGTTAAAAAATATAAGAATTCAAGTAATGACTAAATGCATTAATAATTAACTAATATATGATCTTAAATCTCAATATACATTCACATATAACTTGAAAATTTATAAATTTTATCTATAATAATTATAATTTATATATGTGCATGTATACAGAAAGACAAAATGTGATATAGTAATTAAAAGTATGGGATAAAAATAGTAACTTTACTAAGTATTTCTACTTTTTATACTAAAAACTATTTCTTTTTATAATATTTGTTGTATATGATATAAATTTAAAAATTTATCAATTTGAATATAAAATAAAAGAATCAAATTTACGAATATATTGACAATTTATATGCATTAATAAAGATAATTCTTATTTAATTTTGTATGATTTACAGTAATTACTATTTATATATGTGCATGTAAATAGAAAAATATAAATATGATGGAAACACATCCTACACATATACATGACGTCTACGTATTTATATTGTCATACAAATAAAAGTAATAACTTTTACATTATGATAAAAAGAATAACAATTATATCTATTAATAAAATTATGTGTACAAATATAATATATTTTTTTGATTGTTAAATTTAAAACACCTAATTGATAAATTATTTAATGTCTATTTAGTTATGAATATTTACATAATTAAAAAATTATGAACTGAGTCTTCTAAATTCAAAAGTATTTATTATATTAAAAAAAATTATAACTAAGAAATTTGTTGTATAACTAAATGTATGAACAAATTGCTTCTTTTATTATTAATTAAAAAATAAAATTTATATCATTTAGGAATATATGTACAGAATAATTATATACTCTAATAAATGGAAGCAAATTAAAAATGAAAATTTTTAAAAAAACAAAGGTAATAAAAAAATTTTACTTTATTTATTTATTTAAATCAAAATTTACAAGTTTAAATAGTGTATTTCATATAATTGTAATATTTTGCAAGAAGTAAATAAATATAATACGTGCTACCAATTTGAACAAACAATGACGTAGCACAGTGGTTGGAACACTGCGCCTCCACAATGGAGATGCAAGTTCGACTCCTAGTGGCAGCAAGAAATGTTGGATTTTCCAGCGTGGTGCCATGTGTAGCCACGTGGTGAACCATTCTACCACGCGACATATTTTAAATATTTTTTTAAAAAATTAAAATTAAAATACCAACCGATTACCAACTATATATATTACCAATCGATACATTTCGGTTAGTAATTGGTTGGTAAAATTTTTAAATTAAAATACCAACCGACTAGGTTTACTAACCGAAATATTTCGGTTAGTAGTTGGCCGGTAAAATTTTATACATTTCGGTTAGTAATTGGTTGGTAAATTTTTTAAATTAAAATACCAACCGACTAGGTTTACCAACCGAAATATTTCGGTTAGTAGTTGGCCGGTAAAATTTTTAAATTAAAATATTAACCGATTACCAACTGAATATAGTACCAACTGATACATTTCAGTTAGTAATCGATTGATAAAATTTTTAAATTAAATTACCATAAAAAATACTAACCGATTACTAACTGAATATATTACCAATTGATACATTTTGGTTAATAATCGGTTGGTAAACTTTTAAAATTAAAATTCCAATCGATTGCCAACTGAATGTATTACTAGCCGATATATTTCAGTTAGTAATCAGTCGGTAAAATTTTTAAATTAAAATACCAACTGATTACCAATCGATTACTAACTGAATATATTACCAACCGATACATTTCGGTTAGTAATCGGTCGGTAAATTTTTTAAATTAAAATATCAACCGATTATCAATTCAATATATTACCAACCGATTGTTATCGATTGGTAATTAGTTGGTAAATATTTTTCCGCCAAATTACCAACTAAATATATTTTCAACCGATATATTTTAGTTGGTAACCAGTTGATAAAATTTTTTCCATTAAATTAGCAACCGATTACCAATTGATAACAACCAACTGATAATAAACCGAGTGTTATCAGTTGGTATTCGGTTGGTATATATTCTTCCGCCAAATTACCAACCAATTACTAACTGATTACCAACTAACTATTTACCAACCGATTATGTTTGTTGGTAATGGTTGGAAAAGTTTTAAAATTTCTCAATTTTCATTTCGGTTGGTAATCAGTTGGTAATTACCGACAGACGTAGTTAGTTAATAATAGTTAGTTGGTATATTGTATTTTTCTAGTAGTGAATGGACCAAGATATTAAGAGGTAAGCTTACTAGGAAAAAGTTAAAGTCTCAAATTGTAAAGTAAAACCTTGTCACCCATACTAAAAGTCTTTCTAGAAATCGACTCATCATGATAAAATTTAGTCTTTTCTTTGCAAATCAAAGAATTCTCATATGTGTCATTCTTAATTTCCTCTAATTCCTGAATTTGCAATTTACAATGAGCTAAAGCATCATGGAGATTTAAATTGCATTGGTTATTAACCCAGAATGCCTTATGCTCTAACTCAATTAGAAGATGATAAACTTTACCAAAAATAAGCCTATATGGTGACATGCCAATTGGTGTCTTGAATGCAGTTCTATATGCCTATAATGCATCACCCAAACGAAGACTCCAATCTTTTCTATTAGGGTTGACAACTTTTTTCAAGAATGGACTTAATTTCTCTATTAGAAATCTCAACTTGACCATTTGTTTGGAGATGATACGTAGTGAAAATCTTATGATGGACTCTAAATTTCTTGAGTATGGCTTCAACAACTCAATTACAAAAGTAGGATCCTCTATCACTAATGAGTGCCTTAGGAACCCCAAACCTATTGAAAATTTAGTCCCTAACAAAATTAACCACTACTTTAGCATCATTAGTCTTTGTAGCTCAAGATTCAATCCTACTTAGAAATATAGTCCACTACCAATAAAATGTACATGTTAGCAAAATATTTAGGAAAAGGTCCCATAAAATTGATTTCCCAAATATAAAAAAGCTCACTAAGTAGAATGTATTGGAGGGGCATTTTATCTTTCTTAGACAATTTCCCAATTTTTTAACATTCATTACATATTTTCACAAACAAATAAGCATCATTATGCAAGCTAGGCCAAAAGAAACCACATTCAAGCACCTTATGTGTAGTGCGTTGTTGACCAAAATGACCTCTATACTTAAATGTATGACAAAATGCTATTGGAAAGTATGCCCTCAAAGACTATGTATTTTGTGTAAACATATTGCAATAAAATATTTATTCATTAAATTAAGTTTATTTCTTATATTTTGCACATTTAAAGGTCCAAGTATGATAAGTAATGGTCTATGTGTTAGGTCCTTCTACATAGTAAGTTATAGACTATGGGTACTTATCATATAAGTAAAATTGAGTCCTTAGTTATTTGATAGAATTGGGCATTTCACCAAGGTAAGTCTATTGTGCCATGATTTCTAATGAGGAATGGTTTTACCTTGAACCAGTGAGTAGTTTACTCACATCACAGGCATAAGCGTATTTTGAATACGTAGAACTGGATGTATAGGAGTGGTCTCTCTTAAAGTACTATAATTATAGAGACCAGACTATTACTACTACAGCATGGATGGATACCTTCATACTTGAGTATGAGTTGGTGGTCTGGCAAAGTTAGGGTTTTATACTTTGATTTATTTTGGGTTAGATTTCTTTTACGATATCAATATCCTTGTTTGTTGGATATATTACTCTAGTTAGTTAAGATAGACTCATGCAGCAGAGTTTCTATACTTTACTTAGTGAAGTTAAATCACCCCTTTGTAATTGTCTAGGATAATCTAATGATCGAGGGTCTTGGGAATGTGACTCTAGAATGTGTGCTTTTGGGTAGCTTCTAATGATAAACAAGTACATTCAAATGAGTTATGGATTATCGGACTAGAGATCTTAGGATGGTAGATGTCTTTGAGATGGGTGTTAGTACATTTATCCTGTCTCATTGATGGGTGTTACATAGAGGGGCATTTCTATCATTTCACCAGTAGGTCAAAGACATTGTTTCAGCAATATTATTCTTGGGGTTAATATTTCTATATGGTGATAAGTAGAAATATTTAAAATGATAAAATAAAGCTATTTAATAGTAAGGGCATTTTGGTTATTTTAGTAATCATGAATAATATGTCCCTTGGTCCCCGAAGTAGCTCAAGTTACCTTGGTGTTATTTAGATACAATCTAGACTTAATAGATACTTATATGGAAGAGAAATAAAATTTATTCTAAGAGTCCAATTAGAATTAATTAATTAGTCTTATGTTTTGATAAGGCTCACAAAAGATAATCAATTAATTAAGAGAACTTGGGTTGCAATAAATTAATTAATTAGACTGATATATGTTGACATATATTAAGAGTTCAATTAGAATTAATTAATTAGTCTTGGGTATTTAATAAAACTCAGAAAAGAAAATTAATTAATTAAGATGATTGGACCAGTCTTGGATTAGTTTTGGAGCATAGCACCAAGCCCATTAGAGCTTCATGTTTTCGGCCATTAGGGCTTAATGAAGCCCTAAGGCTGGCTGAAAATATGAGGTGAAAAGGAGAAAAAACTAAACGCGATTTTTCCTGAGTTTTTTCTTCTCCGGTGTGCCATCTTTTCTGGCGCTCTCTCTCTCTTGTTCTTGTCTTTCTCTTCTTTCTCTCTTGGAGAGTATTTTGATTATCCAAAGAATGAACTTTTACCAAGCTAACCCAAGAATAAGGTAAAGCCATACTCTGAAAGACGAAGAGAAAACGCTTGATGCGTAGGAGTAGAAGATTGATGGGAATCCCAATTGAACAGCGGGGGCCTCCTTCTCCCCCTCCAATGCAAGAAGTTCCAGCACAACCCGTCCCTACATTGGTTGATCTACGAACAATAAGAAAAAGTAAGTACTTTCTCTTAGATGTGGCTCGAAAAACTGAAAAAATTTTCACTGCATTTTCTTTAATGTCTTTCGTTGATCTTTTAAGTGGTATCAGAGCCACAATTTTCATCTAAGAGCATGTATTAGGGTTAAATCAAGAAAAATGTGGTTCCTTTACTATTAAAAATGAATCTTTTGTGATTTCATATGATCCCTCATACATTAGTTTCTAGAGTTCATGTATGTCTCACGATTAGAGGCATAAGATCATGTATTTTGATGGTTTTCCTATTGTTTTTCTAATTTTAGGTAAATTCGATGTATGCCTCGTGGTTAAAGGCATAAACGCTTGTAAAGGCATGTTTTTATGCCTACTTTTGCATTTCTTTGTATTCTCTTAATCTATAAATTTTGGAGACTAGAAGAATGTGATTGCTGGAATTAATGAGGGGCAAAAAATGGCTGAAACATTGAATTTTTTCTAGAAACCGATAAACTCTAGAGCGGACCTAATGCCAGGTTGGCCAATCGGACCAGGCGCCAGGTCCACTCTACCTAACTAGAATTCTTAGAGAAACAGATTGGACCCAATGCTAGGTGGGCCCAACGGACCAAACACTAGGTCTACTCTACCCATAGGCAGTTGTGCACAAATTGTCCAAGAAATAGGAGAGCACCTGCTGAAGTTTTTATTCCTCAATTTTTCCTTGATGTAATTATGTTTTGAAACCATTGTATGAGGTTAATTTTCTACAATGGTTTTATTTATCTATAGACGAATAATTTGCATGAAAATGAACAGCAAAGGATGGAACCACTTTAAGATTAAACATGATCATTAGTTTTTAAATCATGATGTTTAATCCATTGTTTGGTCACTTAAGAATAAATGAATAGTTTGAGTAGGAAAAAGTTTATTTTTGTTATATGCTTATTTCGTTTTTGTGATCAAATGTGCAAGTTCTTGTGAGACTGAAGTCTCACTAGATAAAATGGATTTTGATAAAGTATTTAAATCTAAAAAATTTTAAAAATAAAAGAGTTCATGGTTTATTCTCTTAAAGGGTTTAATCCTTGACATAGAGAATAATATTGAACTTAAGGTTATTTAATAAAGTTTTACTTGGTTTTTAACTTAGATAGTAAAATAAATTCATAGTTTATTCTCTCAAATGATTTAATCCTTAACATAGAGAATAATACTGAATTTTAGATTTTTACTAAAGTTAATGAAACTATAAGATTATAAAAAATATTTTTTGGGCCTAAAACTCTATTTTTAATAAAAGATTAAGTAGGAGAGGAGTTCCAAAGACCCTATGGCTTCCATTACAACTCTCATTAGAGATAGTAAATTTTCTCATATTATTCTGAGCATGACTCCCTATAGAATGGATTTTCACAAGTATCTAGCAGTAATGAAAGAGAAAAATTAGAAGTCTAGAGTATTTACTAAGATCGACCAACTTACGTTGGAGGTTTTTAGCATTAGATTACCTATAGGTGGTGTGAATTAGTGGCCATCTTATCAATGGAACTTGTTCTAGACCATTACCTATTTTAGGAAGTTTTGATTCATGATAGTTATACACTTAACTTAGGATGTTATTAATCTTCCTACGAAGTTCTGTTAGCTTTTCTAAGAGCCAACCTATTTATATTATTGATAATGGTTTTAAGAGTTATCTATTATCAAATAAATAATATAAAGAATGTGCATTTTTATTTCTTGCAAACTAAATGAATGTTTTTTTTTCGCAATATTTCAGAAATGTCTCGTTTCAGTCCATTGTCAATCATTTTCAAGGAGAATAAGTTGACAGGCCCAAATTATATGAACTGAAAGAAGAACCTGAACATAGTACTCACTGTCGAGAAGTACAAGTATGTTCTTACGGATGCCTGTCATGAGACTGGGGAAGAATCCACTTATTAGGAGCGAGAGGCCGAGAAGACATGAAAGAAAGCCGATGAGATGGCTAAATACTACATGTTGACTTCCATGTCTAGTGTGTTCCAATCTAAGCATGAGCACATGGCCACTGCGTACGAAATGGATTTGTTATTGCGTACCATATTTGCTGACAAAAGCTGGCCCACAAGATAGGAAGCTCTCAGGGTAATCATGAATACTAGAATGGCTGAGAGGGCATCGGTTTAAGAGCATTTGCTCAAGATGATTGCCTACTTCGAGGAGGTTGAGGTTCTAAGCACGATGATAGATCCCGAGAGCTAAATTAACATGGTTCTTGAAACTCTGCCTAATTCATATTCTCAGTTCAAGTTGAACTACAGCATAAACAAGTTGGATATGAATATCATAGAGCTTATGAAAGAGCTCCAGACAGCAGAGAAGATCATGAAACCCGTGTCAAAAGTTTTGATCTTTCGTTCTGCTTTTTTTTCTAGAATTAAGGTGAAACCTAAGGAATTCAAAAAGAAGAAGGTCCAGAAAAACACAAGGGTCCAACCCATAGCATCTAGTCAGGCCAAACCCAACAGAAAGCCCAAAGGCAAATGTTTCAAGTGTGGTAAGAAGGGGCATTAGAAGAAAGATTGTATGGGTTGAAACACAAGAAGGTGCAAGAAGGGGCAACATTGTATGGGTTGAAACAATCTTTCTTCTATGCCCTTTCTTGAAGCCTATATTCTTGCTCCATTCCTACTTGAAGTCCATGATCACCCTTGCTCCATTCCTACTTCAAGCAAGCAATAAAACAAGAATATGGGTTGAAGCAGTAGGAGATCTTGAGTTTATTTTTTTATTGTAATAGAAAGTTTATTTTAAAAGATATTTTATATGGTTCTTGTTTTAAACAAAATTTGATTTTAGTTTCCAAATTGATGAATCAAGGATATTCTGCTTTTTTCCATTCTGGTGTTTCCATCAGTAGAGATGGTAATTTAATTTGTACAGGAAACATGTATAGAAATCTTTTTTATATATACATCCTATTCGAAATCAAGTAAACAATATTCAAACTGAACCTAATAATAAAAAGAGAAAGGTCATATCAAATTATTCGTATTTGTGGCATCTAAGATTCGGACATATAAATTCTAATCAGATTCAGAGGCTAATTTATGATGGGTCTTTAGGTTTATTAAGACTGGAAGAATAGCCTCAATGTAAATCTTGCCTTAAAGGTAGAATGACCAAAGTCCTTTACCAAAAAGGCAGATAGAGCCATGAAAATACTAACACTAGTACAGATGTTTGTGGTCCGATGACTACACCGGCTAGAGGAGACAATGAATACTTTATCACATTCACAGATGATCACACTCGTTTTGGTTACATTTATCTGATAAGGCGCAAGTTTGACTCTTTTGATAAATTTAAGGAGTTTAAAGCTTAAGTGGAGCATCGAACAAGTAAATTAATTAAACCTTTGAGATCGGGTCGTCGTGAAAAGTACCTTCTCAGTGAGTTTAAGGACTACCTGGTGCATCATGGTATAGTACTCAGTTAACTGCACCTGAGACTCCCTAACAGAATAGAGTAACTGAGAGAAGAAATAAAACTTTGATGGAAATGGTCAGAAACATGATGAATCATGCATCTCTTCTTATTTCCTTTTGAAGGTATGCCTTAGAAATAGCGGCATATATTTTGAACTTAGTACCTTCCAAATCAATACCTAGAACACCCTATGAGATATGGCCTGAACGAAAGCCCAGTCTGAACCATCTCAAGATATGTGATTGTCCAACTTATATGCTGACAAAAGGAAGTAACTTAGAACCAAGATTAGAGTTATGCTACTTCGTTGGATATCTAAAAGGAACAAGAGGTGGATATTTCTATCATCCTTAAAAACATAAGGTACTTGTTAGTACTAATGCTAGATACTTAGAGGTGAACAAGTTACTTCCACCGCGGGTTCAAGCATAATACAATTAGAAGATACGTTGGTCACTCATTCAACTTCAAGTACTTCTAACACCCCGATTAAGGAATCAAGAGAAATACTACCAGATGTTCCTATACAAACTGAGCATTGTTATAGTGGGAGGATCACTAGAGTTTCAGAAATGTGAATCGGAGAGATCTATGATCTAGTCTCTGATCATCATGAACAAGATCCCACTAGATACGAGAAGGCCATTATTATTATTGATGTTGATGCAGACAAATGGCAACTAGCCATGAATATCGAGATTGAGTTCATATACCTCAATCAGGTCTAGGATCTTGTCACTGCGCCTGATGGGATAAAACTTATTAGGTGTAAGTAGATATACAAGAGGAAGAGAGGTGCGGATGGAAATGTTGAAACCTATAAAGTAAGGTTGGTTGCTAAAGGCTATACTCAGAAAGAAGGGGTCGATTATAATGAAACTTTTTCACCAATAGCCATGCTTAAGTATATCCGAATTCTCTTAGTCATCGCATGTTATTATGACTACGAAATATGACAGCTGGATATCAAGATGGCCTTCTTAAATGGCTATCTTAGAAAAGACATCTATATGTCCCAGCTAAAAGGTTTTGTTGCTAGAGGTCAAGAACAAGTGGTCTGTAAACTTAAGAAGTCCATCTGTGGACTTAAGCAAATATCACGATCTTGGAACATTCGTTTTGATGAAATCGTGAAAGCTTATGATTTGATTCAAAACGTGGATGAACCATGTATGTATAGAAAATTAGATAGTGGCAAAGTGATTTTCTTTGTATTTTATGCGGCTGATATTATACTTATTAAAAATGATGTAAGGACATTATCATCTGTTAAGGTTTGGTTATCTAGTTAATTTAGCACAAAAGACTTGGGAGAAGCTAACTATATTCTAGGCATCAAGCTTCTTAGAGATAGGAAACATAGAATATTAGATTTATCCCAATCTGCTAACATTGACAAGTTATTAGTTAAGTACACCATGGATTAAAGTAAAGGGATTATTATACTCTTTAGACATGGATTATCTTTATCTTCCAAGTAGTGTCCTCAAACACAAGAAAACAAACAGAAAATGAGCAGGGTCCTTTATGTTTCAGTTGTAGAAAGTCTCGCGTATGCTATGCTTTGTACTATGCCAGATATCTGCTTTGCAGTAGGCATGGTTAATAGATATTAGTCAAACCCAAGGAAAGCTTACTGACAACCCGTAAAAAATATACTCAAATATCTCAAGCAAATAAGTGATTATATGCTTGTACATCATATTGATGTTTTAGTTCCTATTGGTTACACAGACTCAAACTTCTAGGCAGCTAAAGATGAAAGAAAAACCACTAGTGGATATGTCTTCAAATTATCTGGAGGGGCTATTTCATGGAGAAGGATCAAGCAATCTTACATTACTGATTCTATCATGGAAGCTAAGTACGTTGCTGCTTCAGAAACTTCTAAAGAAGCTGTGTGGCTCCAGAAGTTCCTCATAGAACTTGGAGTAGTATCGCACATAGATAGGCCTGTCACC
The DNA here is from genome assembly GCA_026120185.1 of Voacanga thouarsii. NCBI lineage: Eukaryota > Viridiplantae > Streptophyta > Magnoliopsida > Gentianales > Apocynaceae > Voacanga > Voacanga thouarsii. The sequence goes on along the minus strand of JANUWF010001032.1, from coordinate 1,347,963 downwards.
ATTTATTATGACAAATTGGAGTGGTGTCACAATGCAAGGAACCTCGAAACCATAGGAAGGGCAAGCACATAGAGAGAAAGTATCACCTCATACAGGACTTCATCCAGAAATAAGAGATTATAGCCGATCAGATTTCCTTTGTCAACAATCTGGCAGATCCCTTTACCAAGCCTTCAATAGAAAAGGTGTTTTATAGACATTTAAATGACATAAGGGTAAGCACTTATGGACTTTCTTAGTCTGTGTAGTGCAAGTGGGAGATTGTTGGAAAATATGCCCTCAAAGACTATGTATTATGTGTAAACATATTGCAATAAAATATTTATTCATTCAATTTAGTTTATTTCTTATATTATTGCACATTCAAAGGTCTAAGTATGATAAGTAATAGTCTATGTGTTGGGTCGTTCTTTACAGTAAGGTATAGACCTTGGGTACTTATCATACAAGTAAAATTACGTTATTAGTCGTTTGATAGAACTGAGCATTTCATCAAGGTAAGACTATTGTGCCATGATTTTCAGTGAGGAATGGTTTACCTTGAATCAGTAAGTAGTTTACTCACATCATAGGTATAAGCGTATTTCAAATACATAAAATTGGACCAGTAGTAGTGGCCTTTCTTAAAGTACTATAATTATAGAGACCAAACTATTGCTGTTACAGTGTGGACGGATATCTTCATACATGAGTATGAGTTAGTGGTCTGATGAAGTTAGGATTTTATACTTTGATGTATGTTGGGTGATATTTCTTTTGTGAGATCAATATCCTTATATGTTGCTTGTATTACTCTAGTCAGTTAGACAGACCCATGCAGCAAAGTTTCTATACTTCACGTAGTGAAGTTAAATCACCTCATGTGATTGTCCTGGATAATCTAATGATCCAAGGCCCTAGAAACGTGACTATAGAATGTGTGCTTTTAGATAGTTTTCAATGATAAGTAAGTACATTCATATGAGTCATGAATTATCGAACTAGAGATCTTAGGATGGTAGATGTCTTTGAGATGGGTGTTAGTACATTTATCCTGTCTCATTGATGAGTGTTACATAGAGGGGTATTTCTGTCATTTCACCAGTAGGTCAGAGATATTGCTTTAGCAATATTATTCTTAGGGTCAATATTTTCGTATGGTGATAAATGAAAATAATTATAATGATAAAAATACAGCTATTTAATAGTAAGGGTATTTTGGTCATTTTAGTAGCCATGAATAATATGTTTCTTAGTCTTCGAAGTAGCTCAAGTTACCTTAGTGTTATTTAGACACAATCTGGGCTTAATGGATAATTATATGAAAGAGAAATAAAATTTATTTCAAGAGTCTAATTAGAATTAATTAATTAGTATTGTGTTTTGATAAGGTCCAGAAAATATAATTAATTAATTAAGAGAATTTGATTGCAATAAATTAATTAATTGGGCTGATATATGTTGACATATATTAAAAGTTCAATTAGAATTAATTAATTAGTCTTGGGTATTTAATGAAGCTCAGAAAAGATAATTAATTAATTAATAAGACTGGATTAGTCTTAGATTAGTTTTGGAGCACATCATTCAGCCTATTAGGGCTTAATATTTTCGGCCGGGCTTAATGAAGCCCTAAGGCTGGCCGAAAATATGAGGTGAAGAGGAGAAAAAACTTAAAGTGGTTTTTCCTGAGTCTTTTCTTCTCCGGTGTACTGTCTTTTCTGGCTCTCTCTCTCTTGTTCTCGTATTTCTCTTCTTTCTTTCTTGGAGAGTATTTTGATTATCCAAAAAAGGATCTTTCATCATGTTAACCCAAGAATAAGATAGAGCCATACTACGGAAGACGAAGTTAAAACACTTGATGCGTAGGAGTAGAAGATTGGTAGGAATCTCAATTGAACATTAGGCGCCTCCTTCTCCCCCTCCAACGCAAGAAGTTCTAGTACAACCCGTCCCTGCATTAGTTGATCAGCAATCAATAAGCAAATGACTATGTATTATGTGTAAACATATTGCAATAAAATATTTATTCATTCAATTTAGTTTATTTCTTATATTATTGCACATTCAAAGGTCTAAGTATGATAAGTAATAGTCTATGTGTTGGGTCGTTCTTTACAGTAAGGTATAGACCTTGGGTACTTATCATACAAGTAAAATTACGTTATTAGTCGTTTGATAGAACTGAGCATTTCATCAAGGTAAGACTATTGTGCCATGATTTTCAGTGAGGAATGGTTTACCTTGAATCAGTAAGTAGTTTACTCACATCATAGGTATAAGCGTATTTCAAATACATAAAATTGGACCAGTAGTAGTGGCCTTTCTTAAAGTACTATAATTATAGAGACCAAACTATTGCTGTTACAGTGTGGACGGATATCTTCATACATGAGTATGAGATGAGTATGAGTTAGTGGTCTGATGAAGTTAGGATTTTATACTTTGATGTATGTTGGGTGATATTTCTTTTGTGAGATCAATATCCTTATATGTTGCTTGTATTACTCTAGTCAGTTAGACAGACCCATGCAGCAAAGTTTCTATACTTCACGTAGTGAAGTTAAATCACCTCATGTGATTGTCCTGGATAATCTAATGATCCAAGGCCCTAGAAACGTGACTATAGAATGTGTGATTTTAGATAGTTTTCAATGATAAGTAAGTACATTCATATGAGTCATGAATTATCGAACTAGAGATCTTAGGATGGTAGATGTCTTTGAGATGGGTGTTAGTACATTTATCCTGTCTCATTGATGAGTGTTACATAGGGGGGTATTTCTGTCATTTCACCAGTAGGTCAGAGATATTGCTTTAGCAATATTATTCTTAGGGTCAATATTTTCGTATGGTGATAAATGAAAATAATTATAATGATAAAAATACAGCTATTTAATAGTAAGGGTATTTTGGTCATTTTAGTAGCCATGAATAATATGTTTCTTAGTCTTCAAGTAGCTCAAGTTACCTTAGTGTTATTTAGACACAATCTGGGCTTAATGGATAATTATATGAAAGAGAAATAAAATTTATTTCAAGAGTCTAATTAGAATTAATTAATTAGTATTGTGTTTTGATAAGGTCCAGAAAATATAATTAATTAATTAAGAGAATTTGATTGCAATAAATTAATTAATTGGGCTGATATATGTTGACATATATTAAAAGTTCAATTAGAATTAATTAATTAGTCTTGGGTATTTAATGAAGCTCAGAAAAGATAATTAATTAATTAATAAGACTGGATTAGTCTTAGATTAGTTTTGGAGCACATCATTGAGCCTATTAGGGCTTAATATTTTCGGCCGGGCTTAATGAAGCCCTAAGGCTGGCCGAAAATATGAGGTGAAGAGGAGAAAAAACTTAAAGTGGTTTTTCCTGAGTCTTTTCTTCTCCGGTGTACTGTCTTTTCTGGCTCTCTCTCTCTTGTTCTCGTATTTCTCTTCTTTCTTTCTTGGAGAGTATTTTGATTATCCAAAGAAGGATCTTTCATCATGTTAACCCAAGAATAAGATAGAGCCATACTACGGAAGACGAAGTTAAAACACTTGATGCGTAGGAGTAGAAGATTGGTAGGAATCTCAATTGAACATTAGGCGCCTCCTTCTCCCCCTCCAACGCAAGAAGTTCTAGTACAACCCGTCCCTGCATTAGTTGATCAGCAATCAATAAGCAAAAGTAAGTACTCTCTCCTAGATGTGACTCAGAAAACTGAAAAAAGTTTCCATTATGTTTTCTTTGATGTTTTTCGTTGATCCTTCAAATGCAAATATGGATTGAAATTCCTTTTCAGGTATATATTTTCTCATAATATTATTTACACAAATTTTGAACAAGTATGGATCATTCCAAATGTAGAACTTACCATCATACTTTATCCTTTCTTTTTGAGCCCTAGTTAAGTCCATAGGTAGTTCTTTAGTTATGAAGTAATTAATAATGTCGGCATACCAAAAGAACTACCATGCAATAAATATAAATGTTCTTCAAGAAATAGATCAGGGATAGGTAATACTTTCCCTTCATAGGTAAGCCTACTTAGATTGTCGACCACATAATTCTCCGCTCCTTTTTATCGCGAATTTCAATATCTAATTCCTGGAACAAAAGAATCCATCTCAAAATTCTAAGCTTAGACTCTTTCTTGTTGAGTAAATGCCTTAAAGTTGCATGATGAAAAAATATAATCACCTTAGTTCCTAATAAATATGAATGAAATTTTTTCAAGGTAAAAATAATAGCATGAAGTTTCTTTTTAGTGGTGGTGTAATTGCATTGTGCAGGGTTAAGTATATGAGAAACATAATAGAGCACATAAGGAACCTTATCTACTATTTGTCCGCAAACTGCACCTACTACCTTATCACTTACATCAAACCTAATCTCAAAAGGCCAATTGCAATTTGGTAGTCAAATGATGCATAAAGAAATTAATTTCTTTTTTAGCAAATCAAAAGCCTTTTTGCAATTTTTATTAAAGTCAAAAGAAGTTTCTTTTTGCAATAAATGACACAAAGGTTGTGCAATTTAAAAAAAAAAAAATCTTTGATGAACCTTCAATAAAACCTAACATGGCCTCAAAATGCCTTTATTCCATGCACATTAGAAGCATAAGAGAGAGATTAGATTATATCAATTTTTACTTTATCAACTTCAATTCCCCTACCCAAAACAATATGCCCTAAAACTATACTTTGATTTACTATAAATTGACATTTTTCATAGTTCAATATAAGATTAGTTTCTATACACCTATTTAGAATAAGCTCAAAGTTTCCTAAGCCTGTATTAAAATAATTTCCATGTACAGTAAAATCATCCATAAACATACTCAGAAAAAAGGTAAAGCATACATCTTTGAAAAGTGCTGGGACCAATACAAAGACTAAAAGGTGTACTCTTATCTACAAAAGTCCTAAAGGGACATGTAAATGTAGTTTTTTCTTAGTCCTTAGGTGTAATAGAAATTTGAAAATATCCATAAGACCTACTAGAAAGAAAAAATATGATGATTTTGCAAGATACTTTAACATTTAGTCTATTAAAGGCAAGAGAAAATAGTCCTTCCTAGTGTTAGCATTTAATATCCTATAATCGATGCAAATCGTCCAACCATTTTGAAGTCTAATAGGAACTGTTTCTTCTTTCTTATTCTCAATTATGGTTATTCTAATTTTCTTTGGAACTACATGAATTAGACTTACCCACCCAGAATCGATGATAGGAAAAATGGTACCAACTTTTAGCAATTTCAAAAACCTCAATTTTCACTACTTCCATCATTGGAGGGTTCAATCTTTTTTGGGGTTCTCTAGATGTCTTAGTCTCATTATCTAGAATAATACAATGCATGCAAGTAGATGCATTCCCTTAATATCAGCTAAGGTCCAAACAAGTACAGTTTTGTAGTCTCTAAGTACGGAAAATAACCTCTCTTCTTAGAAAGAATAGAGATTATTAGCAATGATAATGGGTAATGTTTCTTCTTCATCTAAATATGCATATTTAAGATGAGATAGAAATGGTTTCAATTCAAGTGAAGGGAGACTCATGATAGATAGCAACATACTTTTATAGGAAATAGGTAAATCAATTTTTTGCTAAATAATGCGACATGTAACCAATTCTTCTATCATATTCACCATGTTAACATCAAAATTTAAAGGCAAAGAATTTAGTAAATGCTTATTAAAATTCCAATCCAATGTGGATTGCATCATCTTTATGTATGTGTGTTCAAGCATTTCATCGATAAGGGGGTCAATGATATCAATTAAGGAGATATTAGAAGATTCATCACAAGGAAATTTCATGGTATGAAAGATGTTAAAACAAATTTTCTCCCCGTTAAACTCCATTTAGAGTGTCCCACTAGGAATATCAATTTGTATCTTAGCTATTCTCAAGAATGGTGTCCAAAGAATGGGAGAAGAATTAGATAAACTAGGCCTATCCTTTATTTCAAGAACATAGAAATCCGTAGAAAAAAACTAATTCATTGACTTTCACTAGAACATTTTCAACCACTCCCTCAGGATATATTTCGAACCTATCCACTAATTGAATGACAACTCTTATAGCATTCAAATGTCCTAGGTCTAGAGAAGCATGCAAAGAATATGGCAGGACATTAATGGACGCTCCTACATATAACATACAACCCAGTATAAGTTTGTTTCCAATAATGTAAGGAATGGTGAACATATCGAAATCCTTTTGTTCTGGAGGTAGTTTTCTTTGAAGAATAGTAGAGACATTTTCCCCAATTTGTTATCCTTTTATCCTACTTAAGCCTTTTTTCATTAATGCACAATTTTTTTAGAAATTTGGCATAATGGGGAACTTGCCAATTACTTTAAATAAAGGAAGATTTATCTCTACCTTCTTAAAAATTCCTACAAATTCTTTTTCTCTAAATCTTCTTTTATATTTTTAGACAATCTACTTGGGAAAAATGGTTACATTTTGTTATGCGTTGACTTTCCTAACTTAGGCTCCCCTACACTAGGCTCCTTTGTTAGCTTGGTAAGTGTTCTTCCTCTAATTTATCCTCCTCTTCTAAAGACTTTATCCGAGGTCCACTTAATTCATTCCCACTCCTAAGGGTAATGGCATAGGTATTCTTTTGAGGGTGAAAGGATTGAGATAAAAAATAATTAGGAAAAATGCTTTGATGTGACTCATTTCTAAAGCCAATTTCCCTAGTTGGTTGTTTAGATAGTGAATGCTAGTTTTGGTGTCATTTTGAAAAGTAAGGGAATTAGATGCAAAAAATTTAATCATTTCTTCTAAAAACATTCCTTGAAATGGATTTGAAGAAGGAGGTGCATGTATGGAAGGCTTGCTAGCCATAGGTTTCCCAAACCCTTGCTTCCCCCACCTAGAATTAGGATAATATCTCTCATTATATGTATTGGAATATGTATTGTTGATTGGGAAAACCTAAAGTATGAGCATCTTTATTAAAAGCACAAGTAAAGCAAAAATCACTAGAATGATCAAGAGAAGTGCAAAAATGGCAAGTTTCAATTTGTGAATTTTTTTCCAAAATCTTTCTTATCAAATTCGTAAGTTTGTCCACCTTTTCTTCTAAAGAAATTGCACCTATCTCACCTACTTTCCTAATGGGATCCATACCAATTCCAAAAGATTGTATGTTAGATGGAATGTTTTCAATCAAACTCGTAGCGGCTTGTGGAGTTTTATCCACAAGGGAACTAGTACTAGCTGCATCAATCAATAACCTATTATGTGGATGCAACCGTTCATAGAAATATTGCACAAGTAATAGGTCACTAATTTGATGATGCAACCCTTCATAAAAACTAGCATAAAGTTTTTTGAATCTTTCCCAATAGTCAAACAATATCTCCCATGCAATTGTCTAATTCCACATATTTCTTTCCTAATTGATGCAGTTTTACATGCGAAAAAAATATTTTTCAAGAATTTTTGCATACTCAACCAATTAGCAATGGAACTGATATAATCTTGGATGGGTGATTTTCCATGGAATTTCATAGCTCAATTCACCAAGCAAAATAAGAATAATTTAAGTAAATAAAACAAGACACAATTGCAAAAAATTGGTACCCAAGCTATTATCTAACCCAAAACTTGGAACCCTAAGCTGAATTAACACGTAGAATCCTGTAGATACGATGGATTTGGTCCTGCAATTCAGCACCCACTCCCCCTATTCTATTAGAGATTAGAAACTAATAAGATGAGTTAAACTAGAAAATTAATTATTAGAAACAAGAACCTTGATTCAAACTTAGAAAAATTAAGACCCAAGCAAGAGCTAACAATTAATCTATACTTGTAGGAATTTAGAGACTTATTCTAAGGGTAAGAAGTAGAACCCTAAGAGTAAGTCTTAGCTTTAGGGAAAAAACCCAAAAAGGACTTCTCCTCACAAGTGAACGAATTTCTCAAATGCCAAAATTGTTTATAATGAAATAAAACCATGTATATATAGGTATCTTCTAATCTATTATAAGGGCTTCAATGATATGTTGATTATGGGCTTCAATGATAATAGGATCAACTATGATGCTTTAACAAAGTAAAGAATTCTTCAATGTCAATTTGCTCAAGTGGATTGAGTATTAAAAGGCAACTAGACAAGATTTAGACAAATATAAGCATGAATCTCAACACACATAACATTCTAGAACAAGTAAAATGGTATTCATGGATTGTTAATGAATTAAAACAAGAAAGGTAACATCTAAGATTGCTCAATTGGTCATGTAACCCCCCTATGATGCTTAAATTCAAGGGTTAAATAATAATAGAATGTGTTTACGAGAAGATTAGTCACAATTCAACCTCTAAATTCAACTCAAACATATGGTATCCTAAATTCAAAGTTCAAAATATCTCAAAATTTTCAATCAATTTAAGTCACCAAAAATCACAAGTTACAAATTGTTGTTCTCAAATTCCATATACATAATATAAAGTAGTTTTTCAAAATAAAATTCAAGAGAATTGAAGTTTTTGATGACTTTTCGTGGCCCTTTTCTTAGCTCCAAGATTGCTATATTTTGGAGGTCATTTTTTTCTTGTCTTTTTCTTCAGTTACAAGTGAAAATAAGAATCAATACTCTTCAAAATTTGATACCACTTTGATATGATCTTGGAAGGGTGAATTTCTATAGAATTTTGTAGCTTAATTATCTAGGCAAACCAAATATAGGTTAAGTAAACATAACACGGAACAATTGCAAGAAATTGGTACCTAAGCTATTGTCTAACCCAAAACCTAGAACCCTAGGATGAATTAACACCTAGAACCCATTAAATACAATATATTTGGTCCTCCAATTCAACACCTACAACCCCTAATCTATATAAGATTAGAAACTAATGGACTAGAATCCTAAGAGCTAGTTTTAGTTTTAGGGAAGAACCTAAAAAGTAAATCTTCTAAAGATTTCTCAAATCTGAATTCTCAAATGCCAAAATTGTTTACAACGAAATAAAACCATGTATATATAGGCTTCTTCTAATCTATTCTAATTGAGATTAAATCTTAACCATTGGATGCCTTTTAATAGCCTAAAATAAGCTAAATATATCAGAAAAGCCGTGGGAATTAAAAAAGAAGTCTACTAAGCTATTACATAGAAAAAATCAGCTAAAATTTAAAGATCCCAAGTAAGCTAGTGCGGGTCCAATGCCTATACTGGTGCAAGTTCATTTCTGTCTTGGCTATCCTATGTTGTTCAGTGTATATTCGACGCTGATTCTATATTGTTTTCCCCTATTCTGTGAAGCTAGCTTCCTTAGCTTGATTTTGGCCTTTCACTTGGCTCCTTAACTTGGTTACTCATTAATATTTGTTTTTGAATTCTTCCAATGACGTGCAAGGGTCTTCTTTTCTCAAATAGCCTTTTAGTAGCCTTGTATCCCCCTTTGGAATCCATATCTTCCCAATTCTTCTTATAGAATTTTGAGGAGTTGGTTGATTAATCTCCTTGACTCTTATTATGATTTTTTGTTTCAATTGATCATCTTTCAATCTTCCTTTTCGTAACCATTTCTTCACAATCCTCATAACCGTTGTCCTGGAAGATTTGTTTGCTTGGAATCTCTATTGATCACCCTTGGTCATTGGTTTGATACCTTAGATGGCTTGTCATTCTCCTTGAAACCTCTTGAACATTAGCTTTATCCAATGAGTGATGAGTTGAGGCCTAATCATCTTTTTTCCTTCTTTGAATTAGATATTGTGCTCGAGGCGATTCCTATCAGGAACCTATAGGCAAATCATACAACTAATCTTTAGCATGTCTATGCAAATTAGATGAAAATGCACGTAATTTAACAAATTCATCTTGAATTCCATCTAGTTTTATATTAGAACATACAATATGAAATTTCTTTAAATGCCTATATGGATCTTCTTCTGGTAACCCATTAAAAGATGCTAAAAGTTAAATCAAACCCGAATGCAACTTGAAAGCATGATTAACTTTCAGAAAAATAATACATAAGGGGTGATTATTTAGGTTAGGGGTAGCAAGTTCTTTAAGAGATAGATTGGCACTCATTTTAGAAGCAAGAATAGGAAAGAGTTCACCAATTATAAAATCAAACTCAAATCCAATTAAGAATTACCCTCCAATGGAGCAATTCTTTGCAAGTCCTTTGTAAGCTTCTTGGTGTTGTCTCCTCAATTACCTACAAGAAAATGAGCAACCTACAAGATCAAATAAAAACAAAATCAAAAAGTAAAAAAAAAAAATAAATAATCGGTATCAAGAGAACTAATTAAAATCAAGTATCATATTAATCAATCATAGAGTGAAGGTGATCAAAATTCTTTCTCTCAAGTTTCTTGGCAATAGCGCTAAAAATTTGTTATGGAGTATGACACACACAAAAAAAAGGGTCCGTATAAAAATTACAATCGTCATGCACAAACAAATTTTAAACCATACTCCTTAGAATATAGCTTATTGTAGTAGCAAGTAAAGTATTGATCCCACAAGGAACATGAGAAATATACACAACAACAAAAACAACTTAACCAACTTTATTCATATGAAATCATCTTATAACCACTTAATTAATTCTAATGATATATTATTCACAAGTATCTACACATGCATGGGGAAATTAAAGAAACTACCTAAAACTAATCTTTACTAATTAAAAAATTAAATAATCAAAATAGGAAATAAGCAAAATAGAAAACTTCAAGACCAATTAAGAAATTCCCAAGTTCTTAGGCATATATTATGAAATCAATTAAAAAATTCATCATTTATATATTTACTTTGAGTAGTTGATTTTAAAACTCATACAAAACACTAAGACTTTCTATCCTTGCAAAGGTTGATTAATTTTTGTCAAACGCTCCCAACTAATCCTTAACCTTATTCTTAATCCAATCCACGTTGATTAATATTTTTTAAAGCTATTAATATTTTAATTAATCAATTGTCAAAGATTAATAACAAGATTAACAAGCATATTAAGGCATCATCAATATCAAGCAAACGCATACCCTAAAAACTTGCAAATGCATGTGTTGCTATCAAAATAGGGAACCGATGCAAACGAAATTCAGCTTCATATCTGACAAACACAAACAATCCGATATGGTGCAACAGAGATTGATATCAGATCTTTTTTGAATCAGGGATTGGGTTCCTTGAGTTTACTATAGAAAGGGCTCAAGAATGTCGGCTGAGCATACTAAATGGAAGGACTTTTCTGGGAGAATAAGATAATAGTTGTATTAATTGACTTAATGGAAGGTACAGAAAGAATGTCCGATATTGAAAATATGAACAGAAAGCTGTAAGAAAAGCTGTAAATAATGCTGGAAAGCTGTAACAGAGCAGTAAGAAAGCTGTAAAGAACTAAGATTCTAGACTAGAAAGATGGAAATGATGATGAGGTAAAAGAAAATGAAATTATACTCTGCTGGTTGATGGTTTGATTGGTTGTCCTCGATTCTGGGCGATGCTCCTCATTTTATACTTGTTGTAAATGAGCCACTAACAGATCGTGTAGTTTTTTCGGCCAAAGAATGCTCCCAACGATCGTGCAGAATTCCTTGCGCCGAAAGATCAGGAATCTGTTTTCCTTCTTATCGGTTCCGGGGTGCCGATGTTGACCATGACCATCGGCTGCTTGAAAGGTTGACTTCATCGGCTCGTCCTAATTTGTCCAATCGGCATCGGTTCAAAGTAGCCATTATATTGCCTGGGCAAAGCTGACGTCAACACATGCTCCCCCCGAGTCCTGTTGTTTCGGCAAACGCGAGTCAGCGAAACGATGGGAATCGTACAACTATTAATGGCAGCCGTTCTTTTTCTGACGAAATCGAAACGTCCCGAACGTTGTGGAATCATTGTGACGCCTCGGCCTTAGAACCCGCGAACGGCTTAATTTCAAACTTCCTTATAAATTTCGGTGGTCTCTAATTAGAACTCCTTACTCCTTTCAACTTTTATCTCCTTCAAAATTCTACTGCTTGAGCAATTCATCGGACTTTTATCTTCTTGCCCTAATTCCCTACAAACCATGAATTTCTTTTTGGTAAAAGCAACGTCACAATGCCAACCCCCACCGATAAGAATATTTTGTCCCTGGTCCAAGCTGATGCCAGGTTGTTTGCCTTGGGTCCGCGCCTCCTGCCTGCCGAGGTTACCACTGAACATCTGCGATTTGCCTTACTGGCTAATTTCACACTCCCTCTGCAATAGGACACTTTCACAACCGCCAATCTTCCCTCTTCTTTCCGCCATTGGCCCCGCAAATTCAAAAATTATCGAGAATGGCGAGATCGTTGCTACGCCCAATTTGGGGCTATTTGGGCGCAATAGGGAATTTTGGACGCCATAATGATGATCGACTTTGAGATGGCATTTGATTGCAATCTGTTTGCCGCCGTCCTACCCTTTTGGTCTTCGGCGATCAACGACTTCATCTTCCCGCACGGGATATTTTCTCCCACCATTCTTGACATCTGCACTATTCTCGGCTTCCGATGTGAAGGCGATGAGATTCCGAGGCTTCATGACGAGGAAAATTTGCAAGCCGTTGAGGCTCGTCTGGACAAGGCCTTCTCTTCATATGGCAACTTCATCAGCGCTCAACGAGAGATAGAGGACACTCCTTCTAACCAAGAACAAGCGGCCTTCTTATGGCTTTGGTTGTGTAAGTATATCGTTTGTTCCCATTCTGCCGGCATCAGCAATGAGTACCGCTACTATGTATCGGCTCTTCTACAGAGTAAGAGGCGTTATGACCTTACCTCTCTGGTTCTCGCCTTGGTCTATCGCACCATCAATCAGCTGATGGTTGCTCTTGCCTCCGGGGAAGATCCGACCAACCTAAGGGGCCCACTCTGGATTATTCAGCTCTGGCTGTATCAATATTTGTCCAATTTTGGCATTACCCGAATTGCAGGCACCCAAGCAGACTCTTCTGAACCGGCTATCGGCTCCTACGGGTCCCCATAAATTTTGCCTCTACCAAAACTATCGTCTCGTTCCTCTACCAATGTAGAGACTTCCGTGGCGCCATTTTCTTCCCATATGCTGCTCGCCAAGAGGGCCCCCTTTGGTTGAGAAGCTTGTCGGAAAGTCCCGAGGCCACACAAGAAACTTTATGGGCCCGTATTCTGTGCTCTCGGGAAATTCTTCTGGGGGCCAAACCTGGAGCTCGGAGTGCTAAGACTTCCTGTGAGTGGTATAATCCTCGTTGCTTCTCCCACTAATTCAGGCTGATACAGGACATCCCCACAAATCCAGGGCATGTTTCCTCTTTCTCTGTGAAACCGGTGTTATTGGCTAAAAATGTACACATTTTAGCCGAACGTACTCAGGCAATTCTGAGGTCCTTTGAGTTCAAACCTTTCCAGATGGTGCTGGAGACTTCTCCAAATTTTGATTTATGGTGGAGGCTACTGAGTGGGGTCCTATTTTCTGCCCCCCATAGGTGCCTGGCTTCTGTGCATTCCTGGGCCGGCCACTTCTCTGCCTAAACCACCTTTATCTACTAAGAAAGGAAAACAGGTAAAATTTCCTGTAAGTCCTGTAATAATGTCGACCTTACACACTCCCTTGGTGCAGAAAACCACGGCTACTGCTCCTGTTGTCCCGGAGGAGGAAGAGGAAGAGGTTGAGGTTCCGTCTTTACTCCGTCGATCCAAAAGGAGATATGAAACACCGACTCCTCCTATTTTCAAGGTTTGCTTCTGGCAATTCTTACTTTGTTTGGTTCCTCCAACGTTTCATTTTTGTCTAACAGCATCATTCTTTCTGTAGAGACTCAAACAAGTGATAAGCCGTCCCGTTGTTATCGACACTGCTTCTGACTCGGAGAAGGATATTCCGCTCCGATCTCTAGTCGAAAGGGCGGCTGAAAAGACTGCTCATCCGATGGTAGATACTCTGTTGGTGGAGGCTACGGCTCCTCCTTCCGTGACCGACATACCAGCCTCCTTACCCGCGGCAACCCTTTCGTCGGCTAAGCTTCCGACTCCTGAAAGTCCATTCTCTATCCCGCTAAGGCCTAAAAAACAACCAGTGGCTGCAAATGTCAAGATAATGGTGCCTCTCCCAAGCCAGGGGACTGGAGCAACTACTGCTTCCCCGCCGATGCTGACATTGGCTTCGGCGCTAGACTTCTTTGACAGCCTCATCGGGACTTCCCTGCCTACTGAGAAGGTCACTCTGGACAATGTGAGTCGTGCCCTTCTGCGGATTATTCAGTCAGCCGACCCCGACATGCCCCTTGTACTTCGGAACCTGGCAATTGGGTGTCTGGGGCAAATGCGTTTCACTGGCCGCTTCTTGTTGGATACGCAACGCTATTGGGACGAAGCGCATGACCAATTAGAGCTCCTGAAGCTGCATCGAGAAAACGCGGAATTTGCAGAAAAAGATCGCCGGGAATTCACGGGTCAACTTACACTTCTGCGAGCCGACATTACAACAGGCAAAGGGAATATTGAACGGCTCGAACGCTAAATATCTGAACTCCAGGAAGAGCTTGCCTCTGAGAAAAAGTCTTTAGAGCAGCAGCTTGTATCAGAGGCAGGGCTTCAGGCAACAGTCAAGGCCATTGATGACTCCCTTTGTCAGCATGAGGACGAACGGCTAATGCTGGAGGAAGAAGAAGAACTGCTCGAGGCTGAATTATCATACTCAACCGCCTTGCTGAACGAGATGAGGTCTGGATGGGACCGCTTTGTGGCCACGCTGAACAAAGCTTTACACCCTTCGCCTTCTGACGAAGCAGGCCCCTCCGGAACTTAAACCGAAGACACTACCCCTTTAGTGGCCGAAACAGGGGTTCAAGAGATGTTTGCTGAAGAGGTGGCCCGGCCTTCTGAAAAAGGAGCAGAAACAGAGGCTGAGATGGCTGAAGAAGAATTCCCAGTTCTCGATCCGCAGCCAACGGAAGCTGCCATGATGCCTAGCTTGGCGTCCGTCGAGTCAGAGGATCTTATTCGGCTGGCGATTGTTCCTTATCGGCCAACACTATTGCCCCCACCCCCTTCCGATGATAGCTAATTTCTCTTGTAATGGCACTTACGGCTATCTGATCGACCTCTTGTGATCAGTTCTATATATCAGACCAATAAGTTTTACTCAAGACGTTCTCTTTCTTTCTTTTTTTTTTTTTTTTAACTCGCTAGCCCCTTCCCAGAACGTCGGATAGTACCGCTTCAAAAACTTACCGTTAATTGCTTTACCTGCTTCCTTTCCATCGGGTGTCATTAAGTGGTAAGCTCCTCCATCGAAAACTTGTGTTACTAAGAGTGGGCCTTCCCAGGATGCAGACCACTTACCATACTTCAGATCTTTTGGAGCAACGGAGAGAATAGTCTTCCATACCATGTCTCCTTCTTGAAACTTTCTTTCTCAAACTTTCCGATTGTATGCCTTTACCACCTTCTCCTTGTGTTGTTTGATATTCTCCAAGGCAACCCAGTGGTCTATCTCAATTTGGTCTAGGCTTAGGGCCACGGCCATCTGATAATCTTTAGTCGTTAGACCATGCTGGTAGGCTATCTGGGTTGACTGCAATGATATCTCAACAGGTAATACAGCGTCCTGCCCATAAGTTAGCCTAAACGGGGTGAACCCAGTTGCAGTTTTAGCAGCATTCCAATGGGCCCACAATACCTCCTGCAACGTCTCATGCTATCTTCATGGATTGTCTTCTACTGCCTTATGGATCATACCGATTAAGGTTTTGTTCGTTGCCTTTGCTTGTCCGTTGGCCTGTGCATAGTAAGGAGAAGAGTGAAGCAACTTGACTTTAAACTATGTTAGGAAATTACGTACCTGATCCCCCGTAAATACCGTTCCTTGATCCGTTGTTATTGTCTCTGGGATTCCGAAACGGAATAGAATGCTTTGTCGAAGGAAGTTGATGACTGCTGTTTGTGTCACGTTGGTCAGTGGTTGCACCTCCACCCACTTGGTGAAGTAATCTGTTGCCACCAATATAAATGAATGCCTTTTTTTGTTGAAGGTGGATAGATTTTTTCGATGATGTCCAGGGCCCATCCACGGAAAGGCCATGGTTTAATAATCGGATGCAGTTTCCGTAGAAGGTGTGTGCAATAAAGGGCCATGCTTTTGGCAAACTTTACAGCCAATCACATAAGCATTACAATCCATAGTCATTGACGGCCAAAAGAAACCGTTGCGTTGAAGCATCCACTTCAGCTTTGGGCTCGCCTGATATGCTCCACATAAACCTTCGTGTACCTCTGTCATAGCCCGTAAGGCTTCCTCCTTTGAGAGACACTTTAAGAGGATTCCGGTGTGACTTTGCCGAAACAAATCATTACCTACCAATGTAAAGTTGAGGGCTTTTCATTTCACTTCTCGCGACGCTTGTCCAGTCAGATTTCTCAAATAGTCAACAATTTTCTGTTGCCAATCTTCCTGATACTCTGTTTTCGCTATCTGTTGGCACATTACTGCTTTCCTAAAACCTGACGCTAGCTGAGCTAGACGGTTAGCACTCTGGTTTTCTGCCCTGGGAACATGAACTAAGGTGACCTCCAGGAAATGCTAAAGTAGCCCTTTTACCTCCTGTAACTTATCCGAGAGCAACAGATTAGCACATTTATAATCTCCTACTACTTGTCGGATAACTACTTGAGAATCACCTACAACTCTGACTACTCGAGCTTCAAGTGCTTTCAAGATCCGCAATCCTAAAAGAGGGCATCATATTCCGTCTGATTATTAGTTGTCCCCTTCTTTAACTCAAAGTGGACCTTACCCTACTGTTCATTCGGAGACTCAAATACCAGACCAATACAAGCCTTCTGCTGGGTACTTGAGCCGTCGAATTGCAAAACCCATGGTTTCAAAGAAATGTACCTCTGTAGCTTGTCTCCTTCTGTTTGTGGTATCTCCAGAGAGGGATACTCAACTAAAAAATCTGCAATTGCTTGTCCTTTCACAGCCCTCAGTAGCATGTAAGTTAGAAAAAAAGTATGTAATTTAACTGCCCATTTCATAAGTCGCCCATTCAGTAAAGAGCGATTCAACAAAAGTTTGATTAAATCTACCTTGCATAGGATATGTACCTCCCTAAATAACAAGCAATGCTTTAGCTTTGTGCATGCATAGTAAAGAGACAAGCATTGCTTTTCAATAGGAGTGTACCTGATCTCTGTATCCGATAGATTTCGGCTGAGATAGTATATCGCTCTTTCTATCCCCTCGCCGGTCATCCCGAGCCAATAAACTGCCGATAGATCCTACTGCAGCTGAGATATATAACTTCATAGGGGACTGGTCGTGTGGAGGAGCTAACACCGGTGGATGTGACAAAGCTACCTTTATTTGCTCAAACGCCCATTGATGCTCAGGCTGCCAGATAAACTCTTGAGATGACTTTAAACGTAGCAAGGAAGAAAATACCTTTTGTTTACCTGCAGCGTTTGCCAGAAAACACCGTAAAAAATTTATCTTCCCCAAGAAACTTTGCAACTCTTTCTTCGTCTGAGGTGGTCTTGCCTGTAAAATGTCTCGGGCCTTACTCTGGTCTATTTCGATCCCTCTCTGGTGTACTAAGAACCCAAGGAAATTCCCAATCGCAACTCTAAAAACGCATTTAGCCGGATTGATTTTCAACTGGTGCTGACGCATCCGAAGGAATGCTTATCCAAATCGACTAAATGTTGTAGGAACATGGGAGACTTTACGACCAAATCGTTTATGTAGACTTCCATGGTGCTGCCGATAAGGTCGTGGAAGATGAGATTCATGACCCGTTGAAAGGTAGCCCCAGCGTTCTTCAGACCAAATGGCATAACCACCCATTTGAATAAGCCGATAGACCCTGGGCAACGAAATGCCGTTTTGCTTGTATCCTCTTTAGCTATGAATATCTAGTTATACCCTGAGTACCCGTCCATGAAACTCAAAAACTGGTTGCCCACAGCAGAATCTACTAACATATCTGCTATTGGCATAGCATACTCGTCCTTAAGAGTGGCCAAGTTCACGTTTCTGAAGTCTATGCAAACACGTAGTTGTCCATTCTTCTTAATGACCGACACGATGTTAGATATCCATTCTGCATATCAGCACGTATGGATGAATCCGCACCGAAGTAACCTTTCCACCTCCTCCTTGATCCTGGGTAACAATGCAGGATTAAAGTGTCTTGTTGGTTGTTTATGGGGTTTAAAGCCTTTTTTCACAGGTAGGCGATGTTCCACAATGCTTCTGTCCAATCTTGGCATCTCATGATAGTCCCACGCAAAGCAATCTTTGTACCTGCGGATTAGACAGGTTATCTTATCCCTTTGCTCGATCGTTAAATGTAAACTCACCTTGGCTGTTCTGTTTTCCCCTGCTTCCCCTATGTCTACTTCTATTAACGGATCTTGAACAACGAAGCCAGGAGCTTATCGGACCTCTGGATCTTCTGGTCGTAGGCCTCTTGGCTCCTCAATAGTGATCAAGTTATGAGCCATCGTCAAATTGGCGTATTAGCTTGGATCAAATGTCGGATGATAAAACAGAGCCTCGTTCATGTGGATTTCGGCTAAAAACGGATTAGGATCAGCTGGGATTTACTCCACCTGCTTTCCATCCCAGATCAGCATCATTTGGTGTAAAGTGGACGGTACGCAACGGTTTGCATGAATCCAATTCATGCCCAATAAAACGGAATAAGTTGGCTTTGCATCAATTATAAAAAAAGACATTTTTATTGGTTTTGGACCCGACTGTGACTCACAAGTGATCACGCCTTCTGCCGCAGCTGCTTCTCCAGTGAAATTAACTATCTGTACATCAGTAGGGGACAAATCCAACTTATCTTTTCCCAGTCGTTTCAAGGTAGAGAAAGTCATTACATTTAAAACAGCTCCCCCATCAACAAAAACCCAAGTAAGTGGCTTGCCATTGACATGCACTTTGATGTACAGGGGCCTAAGATGGTTAGTGTTTTAGGCTGTTGGAATGGGAAAAAGCATCCCCTCTGGGGGAATTTGGACATCTACCAGCTCCACTGCGGCTCTTTCCTCAGTATGAAAATCCTCTTCCATGGATTCTTGACGAGAGGCAGCCCAGAAACTTGATAGAAAGATGCTGAGCATGTTTTGGCCATTATCAGGGGCTAGTTGCTCTTCAACCCAAGCATCAATCAGCTGCCTCTGTTGTGCCCGCTTCCGCTGCTTCCATCTTTTTTGGGACTTTGATAGTCGGGAACAGCAGCTAGGCTGAAATGTCTCCTTTTGGGGAACCTGCACTGTTAGTTTCCCTTCCTTGCCATGAAAATGTGCTGCAAAAGAGGGAGGAGATAAGTGGATAAAAACTGACTGGTTTACCATCCAATCTCTAGAACGCTTATTTTGTTTCCCCAGGCTCCTTGTTTCCTATATGTTAATGCTGTTTCCCACATATTGTTTGCAGCATGTGTGCATCCGCTAACGGAAATGGATCTGTGTCTACCAAAGTCTCTTTTTTGTCTGTAAACTTCAATCTTCCGTCCTAAATAGCCTTCTAAATGACATTCCTGAAAACAACACAACTGTTAGTGCTGTGCGAGAAAGAGTTGTGCCATTTACAATACCTTTTTCCTTTCAATTCTTCCGGGCTGGGGATCTTGTGTCCATAAGCCAAACGAATCTACTTATCTACCACCAGTTGGTCAAAGATTTGTTCAGCTTTTGAGACGTCGAATGAATAGGAAGGTCCTGACATGGCAATTTTCTCCTTCCCTTTGCCAGACTTCAAGTGAGGACACGTATAGGATGCACCCTTTACCAATTATGCTACCATCACCTCTATAGCCTGGTCATCGTCTTCCTCATTAGTATCATCTATGACGGATATCATTGTCTGACCATGAGAGACTTTTACGGAACGCCTCTTCTCTTTCTCCTTGACCATCTTCTCTATTCTGATGGCGTGAGACAATAGCCGGGACAAATCTGAGAAATCTTGGAGAATGAGTCGTTCTTTGAGTTGCGGATGTATCCTGCTAATAGCAATTCTTGCGCATTCTGTTTCAGGCAACTGGGTTGTACACTTGGACTTAGTTTGCCGGAAACGTTCAATAAAATCCGCCACATCTTCTGATCCCTTTTGTCTGATGGCCAACAGGTCTGCGATAGAAACTTCCGGCACCGGCTTAGCAACGTTGGTGGAACATTCTCTCCATGTCAGCCCATGAGTATACAAAATTAGGAACTAGATTGGCATACCATGTAAAAGCCGCTCCTGTCAGAGATAATGAAGACAATTGTAACTTATGCCTTTCATTGTTTCCTAACTCGCCGCATTGTGCCGTGAATCTTTCGATGTGTTCTATGGTAGACTTATTGTCTTCACCGAAAAATTTTGAAAATTCCGACAGTTTGTAACCTCAAGGAAGTACCGCCATGGCATCCACCCACTCAGGGTAGGGTTTTTGGTATACGAGCCTATCCCGTGACTGTCGTCGGAATGTTTCTACTCCCACATCCACCGGTTGGTACGGCTGTTGAAATTGAGGTGACAGACTTTGCATGACGGGTCTAGGACCCTGTCCTATAAGCGGTTCAATACTTCCAATCCCTTACCCTGGGTTAGCCGTTGTGAGTGCCGGGTATGAAGGAGGATAAGGGATAGAGTAGTTCGGCGGCCCCCCAACAGGCGGCATGCTTCCCCTAACCAGGCTCGGAACTGTTTCATACATCGACGGTAACCCTGTTAACGAGACTAGAGTTCTGCCTGGGAACATTTCTGCTAGTAACTTGTTTTAAGCCATTACTCCTGGAATTTGATGCCCCCCGGTAGCATGGAAACCCATTTCTTTTCGCAGGAGGTGTACTGAGCCATGAGAGGGCGCACCATCAGCTGATGGCACAGGGTATGCAGATGCTATGTTTGTTCCTTGTGCATGGTACCCCGATGGCTGAACAAAGGTTTACGCACTTTGCCTTTGCGCAAATTGTTGAAGCTCATTCTAAAGCAAAGGTTGAAAGATAGTAGCAAATTGTGGAATAAGCCCCTGTAAGAGCTCGCCAGTACACTGTTTCATAGTATGTCGAATGGCAGTTAACGAGGTGGACAACGGTTGAGAAGCCGATGGTGGGGACGAGGACTGATCCCCTTGCTCCACCGAAGTACCCTGAGTACCACTAGTAGTAGTAATTGAGGGATCAAAGACTCCCCGGAGAGCACGGACTGGGGGTCGCTCGGATGTCTCCGATGCCTGTGGCCACTGTGAATTATTTGCCATTGTTCGCCCTGACCGCAATAGCATGCGACTACTAACCTCTAGTCCCACCAGGCGTGGCAATCTGTGTTGCTGTTAAAATAGGGAACCGATGCAAACGGAAATCAGCTTCATATCCGACAAACACAAACAATCCGATATGGTGCAACAGAAAATGGTATCAGATCTTTTTTAAATCAAGGACTGGGTTCCTTAAGCTTACTATAGAAAGGGCTCAAGAAGGTCGGCTGAGCATACTAAACGGAATGACTTTTCTGGGAGAATAAGATGATAGTTGTATTAATTAACTTAATGGAATATACAGAAAAAAGGTCCAATATTAAAAATATGAACAGAAAGCTATAAGAAAAGCTGTAAGAAAAATTGTAAACAATGCTGGTAAGCTATAACAGAGTAGTAAGAAAGTTATAAAGAACTAAGATTCTAGACTAGAAAGTTGGAAATGATGATGAGGTAAAAGAAAATGAAATTAAACTCTGCTGGTTGATGGTTTGATTGGTTGTCCCCGATTCTGGGTGATGCTCCTTATTTTATATTTGTTGTAAATGAGCCACTAACAGATCGTGTAGTTTCTTCCGGCCAAAGAATGCTCCCAACGATCGTGCAGAATTCCTTATGCCGAAAGATCAAGAATCTGTTTTCCTTCTTATCGGTTCCGTGGTGCCGATGTTGACTATGACCATCGGCTACTTGAAAGGTTGATTTCATCGGCTAGTCCCAATTTGTCCAATCGGCATCGGTTCAATGTAGCTATTATATCGGCTAGGCAAAGTTGACGTCAACAGTACGTAACTTAAATTATGCAATTCTCTACCAATCCTAAGTAAACCAAAAACTTGCATTTAACTAAGACAAATAGACACTACTTAGAACATTAACCTAAAGATCAACTATGGCAAGTTAATTAATTAGTAACACTCCTAGCTATTCAATTATGTAAGTTAAATATGTTGATCAAGTATAAAAACTTAACGCAATTGATAAGAAAAGAAATCTGGAATAGCATAAATACTCAAGAGGTAATCTAAGCAATATCAAAGATAGAATCTTTAATACATAAATTTAAAGTGTCAAAATCATCGACAACACATAGCCTCAAAACGTGAATAAAATTCTTAATTGTTTTAATACAAAGAAAACTAAAAATAATAAAAAGTTGGAACACAAGAAAGAACAAGAGAAATATTGAAAAATAGAACTTAAGAAGCCCACAATCACTTGTGTTCTTGCCTCCTCAATTTCTTCTCCTTCTCTTGACCTCTTTGATGCTTTTTTTCCGAGAGAATTAAGTTTTTGGTAAAGTATAGATATTTCTCCCTTGAATTTGAACATGCACTACCTTTATATAAAGTCGTTAAACTGTCTTAGATTGAATTTAAGTTTAAACTGCTATTGTTCTTGTTTAAGACTTTCTGAACCTTCAGGAAGTTTGCACGGCTTGTAAGCACAGATGTGCATAGAAGTCATGCATAAACTCTGAATAAAAATATCTCGATGGTGGCATGGGATTAAGCACGGATGTACAAGGTGGTCGTGCGTCTGTACGGGATCATGCATGATTGTGCATCCTGCAGAGCAGTTTTTTCTCGATTTTTTAAAATTTTTAAGGCTGAAAAATTCTCCCCTGTTATGCACGGGGTGGAGAATGGGCATGCCTCTCCTGATGCATGTCTCCTGGAAGCTTCTATGTCTTTCATGGCATGGCCGTGTATGAACGTGAACCCTTAAAACTTACTTCCAAGGTCTCCAAACAATTGGTAATCAATCTTAGTATGAAAATATAGTGTTTAAATCCAATTTCTACACATTTTTCATCAAAATGACCTAGAAATATCAAAGAATACAATATGAATAGAAAATCATTCATTATCACATAATAACATGCATAAAAGTTAAGAAGAAAGACTATAAAAATGTGACTATTTCATACTTAACATCTAGAACCTGAATCTTAGTGGAAAATAAGAGCTTTCTGTGAAAAAAAAAAAAAAGAATTTGTAATTGTCATACCTCTTCTCGCGAGGTGTACATTAGATTCTTTCAAAAATCAAAAAATTAGCAAATAAAAGAAAATAATGATTATAAGATCCTATACCTCCACTCGTAGGGTGTATAAGTAATCTAGAAACCAATCATACAGATTATGTAAATCAAAAGAATTGATTTTTAAAGAACCACTCCCACCAGTAGTTGGCAGCCTAAAGTATGTTCCTATATGTTTAACTAATACTCTGATACTACTTGTAAGATCAAATATCACATGAGCACAATAGAAAGTAAAAATTAATCAGAATTTAGGATCACATGCTTACTTTTTCTTCTAAAATTAGAAGAAACTGTGACAATAATTAGAATATGCTATTCAGTAGATTGTCTGGAACTTGTCTGAACCATAACCTTCAGAGTAGTACTAATTGGAAGTCCTACCAAGCATCTGCTTCTATGCCTAAAATGCGTACAATGCTGAAATTTTTTATCTTCCAAAGTATTCTCTCAACTTCACAAATTACATTACCGGTGAAAGTAGGTTAGGGTTATTTTTCTGAAAAGAACTAAAGAGAAAGAGCTTAAGATGGCAGTTAGGGTTCCTTGTCTTTTCCTTAACGAGCCTCATAGAGGGTTTTATATAAATCCTTGTGATTAGCCAACCCTAATTCAAAAAACAAGTTAGGGTTATGCCTACCAACTAATTTTTTATTATTTGTTTTGAGTTTTTATTAGAATCTAAAATAATAAAACTTTAGCCCAATATATTTATTATTTTATGTAGCCATTTTGTCTAACACAAAACTTATAATAATAATAAATGCGTAACCCAGTATAAATATTAGATCAATCTTTATTTATTTTATCCAAATCCAAAATAAATTGGACTTCCTAGAATTAATTAATTAATTATCTTAGCTTATGAATAAACATTGGAGTTAATTAATTATTCTAACCCAATGAATTTTTTTTAGAATAAAATAAATTCTCTTATTCCTCAAATAACCTAAATAATTTGTTCAATGACTAAAGTAGCAATTTAGGTTTTTAGAGTTATCTAGGAAAC
Organism: Voacanga thouarsii; assembly: GCA_026120185.1. Classification (NCBI taxonomy): domain Eukaryota; kingdom Viridiplantae; phylum Streptophyta; class Magnoliopsida; order Gentianales; family Apocynaceae; genus Voacanga; species Voacanga thouarsii. The sequence goes on along the minus strand of JANUWF010001032.1, from coordinate 1,323,695 downwards.
CAAAAGACATAATATTTTTTGCTACTAAAAAGACCAAAATGTCTCTGCTGATCGATAGCTGCATGTACATTTTAAATATCTTTACTCATTTCTATTTGAATATATTGACCCCAAAGATAATATTGCATTAGCATTGTCTTCGATTTACAAATATAATAATGAAAATACCTCTATATGTAACACACAGAATTAAGATAGGATTGATTAGTACTATCACATTTCTCAATGACATCTACTATCCTTTAACCTCTACTCCATAATTTATAACCTCCAAGAGTATAACTAAAAGGAATGACCCTTAAAGCAACACTCATAACCATATCCTAAGACCTGAATTTTTATAAATTATCTTAGACCGTTACAAGAGAGTAATCACTTCTTCCACAAAGAAAGGTATAAAATCTCTATTGTATAAGTTTATTTTAATCAAACTAAAGATATATGCTCAACATACAAGGATATTGATTTTATGGTGGAAATTTCACCTATAACATGTCAAAACATATACGTCTAGCCTTAGTAAACTGCCAACTCATACTCAAACCATAGAGTATTCATCCATGTAGTAGCAGCAATAATCTTGTCTTTATTTATTATAGTACTTCTATAAAAACTACTATTGTGTGGTCCAATTCTACGTATTTCAAATATACTTACACTATTAATGTAAGATGACTACTCACTAGTTAAAGGTAAACAATTCTCCATCTAAAAACTATAGTATAATGATTTAAATCTTAACAAAATATCCAACTTCTTAATCGATCAATAACGTTTTTATGTAAGTACGACCCAACATGTAGATTACTTACTAATATACTTGAACCTTCGTATATAAGAAATGTAAATACAAACTTATAAAAATAAATACTTTTATTATTTCAAAATTTATATCTTTATAGAATTTATATGTCTTTTAGGGCATATTTCCAGTACACAAAACATAATTGTATAATTCAGTGTCCTTCCCACATATCTATAAACTGTTTTAGCACCTATAAGGCATGTTTTACTTGCACAATTTGCAAATCTAGATAATAAACTTATAGGATGTAAGATATCAAGCCTTGTAATTGTTAGATACGTCAGGCAAATTACTAGACTTCTGTAGAAGGTTTGATCAACCTTCTTGGCTTCATCTTCCTTACTCAGCATCTCCTTTTGAAAAATTGGAGTATCTGCGCTCTTACATTCGTGCATTTTAAAGTTTTTCAGAATCTCCTTAGCGTACTTCTTTTGACAGATAAACACTTATCCATTCTTAGAAACTAAGCCATCTCTCCCAAATCTGTCATCTCGAAGGTTTGCTTCATAACTTCTTTGAACTTTCTCACAAATTCTTTATTGCTTCCTGTCACTAGCAAATCATCCGTATATAATGAAACAACTACAAAATTGATTTTATCATCTTTGATGTAAAGGGTAGCTTCACTAAAACTTTTTCTAAAACTTAAATGCATCAAGTACTTATTAATTCTGTTACATATACCAGGCTCTTGGAGCCTGTTTCAGGCTATACAAAGCCTTTTGGAACAAGTACACATCATCTTCTTGCCCTTTCACAGCAAATCTCTCAAGTTGCTCCACATAAATCTCCTTTATCAAGAAACCATTTAAGAAGGCTGATTTAACTTCAAGTTAATAGACTTTGTAATCCTTTTTTGTAGTTATTGCAAGCAACATCATGATTTTATCTAGTCTAGCAATAGGAGAAAATGTGTTAGAAAGATCAACAAAGAAAATTTGAGCATACCCTTTTACAACAAGCCTAGCTTTATGCTTGTTGATTGAGCCATCAAGACTTAACTTAGTTTTAAATACCCACTTTACGCAAATCACTTTTCTATCTGCAAGTCTTTTCACCAACTTCTAGGTTTGATTTATTGAATAATCTCGAGCTCTTTCTTTATTGCAGTAATCCATTTTGGATCCTTCTTAGCTTTCAAAAAATCTATAGGTTCAAGTATAGCCACGTTGCATTTTTGATAAATATCAGCAAGTAATCTCATACCTCTTACAGAAATTTCATCAAGTCACTCATCTTCTTTGAGCTGTAATTCTCGAACTTACTTAGGAACCAAAGCTAAATAGTTTTCTTCCCAATCCTACTCATCATAATCTATTTTTTGAATCATCTTGAGCTCTTTTTTCATTGTAATAATGTAACACCCCACTACCTAGGCCTGACAGGGCCGGGGATATTGCCATATCCAAAGGACAAAAGGTCTTTATAACTAGGTCACACAATCAAAATAACAGAATAAAAATAATACTTTAAACTTAAAACTTATTACAATTCAAGAATTCAAAGACAAATCCATAATAAAAATTATCCACTCTCAACTCCTAAAGCATTACACAAAATAAATATCGAGAAAAAAAATCTTCCAAGACAGGCAACAACTAGCTACTTATCCCCACAGCAAGATCGACCTAAAATCATGATAAAAAGGGTGATAAGATAAAAATCTCAATAAGTCCGTGTGTGCTTTGAGTGTCCAGTGAAAACAATTCGTGAATGCAAAGTGTAAAATCTTCGTAAGAGAAATACTGGCAAGCATTAAACAATAGTCAAAATCAAGAGTGGTGTTTTAGCTTTTCCAACCATACATGTTCAATAAAATCAACCACTCAAAAGGGTGGTCATGAGTTACCACACGTTGGGCCCCATAACCAGTCGAATGCCACACTTTGTGCAGATTGATAAAAAGTAGGTGATCGGCCTACCAGGAAAGATACTCCTCATTCTCTATACCCAAATAAAATCGGTTGTCCATTCCGACAACACACAGTCCACTTGACTGAAAACTGCTAGCTCGGACCGGCACGACCTACTAGACTGACATCCTATCTGGGAAGGACTTACCCCTTAGAGGTGGCCACCTATTGAGAGACTTACTCTAACCTTTCAAAGACTAGTTCTAGCAGTCCACCCTTATTTAGTACTCAACGTAACTTATCCCACTTGGGAAAGATGAAATAAACATAGCTCCACTTTAAAATGGCAATTAAGGATTTCCAAAGTTTGAGACAAAGTTGGTTTTAGAAAGAGTTTTAAGTTTGGGTAAAACTACTTATTGATTTTCAAATAATTTGTTTGCTTGAAATGAGAAAGGAAATAATTCTCAATTACCTTTATAGAAATGAGTGACCACGCACTCCACAATTGGCTTGCCATAGAACTATTTTGCATCAATCAGGTTTTATGCAGAAGCTTACCTGATCCTTAGCTTGAGATAAACTAAAGGTCTTCAACAACTGACCTAAACACGCCGAGGGTAAATTTAAACCATAATCAAACTCAAGCTAAAATCCACTTTCACAAATAAAACTAGCTCAACTTACTAAAATCATGATCCTAGTGCCCCAAGTTTTAAGGCCCGATAATAAATAAAAAGGGTTTATAAGCTAAGTCTAGTTTGATATTAAAGTGATTAGGGTTTTGGGAAATAGGTACTATTAAGTTGAAAGTTTAAATCTTGCTAAAAATAAATTAGAGTTTATTTGATGAAGAGTCATAAGTGGTATTAGGTAAAATAATGATTTATTAATAATTAACTGTTAGAAAATAATTGATAACTAAATTAATTGCAATTAAAGTTTAATAAGTTTTGATTAAAAGATAATAATTGAAGGATTATAAATTTTAATGGTATTTATGAATATAAGACTCACAAAATTAATATTTTACTTATTACGATTATTTATATAAAAGGTTTTATTTGATATTATTATTTTATATAATATCTATATATTTTATTTCTTTAATAAAAGCTATTATTTATTTGACTAAAATATCTTTATTTCATATATAATAATCCAAATCCACCATTCCTAAGGTTTTCAAAATTTACTAGCAAAAATTATAATATTAAACATTTTATTGTTGAAATAAAATTAGCTTAGGGACAACTAGATCATGATCATATTTTCATTGCTAACCACAATCATAAACATTCACTCCACTTCAATTGATCAAATCATCCTAATCATGAATAAAGGCATAGATCTAAATTTACCAAAACATGATCCAACCTCTACTAGTATAAACATAATCATAGCTTCAACAATCATACATGAACATAAATCATATTCACCAAAGGTGACATAATCTCTAACATGCTTGATCACATGCCACTCACAACATGGAGATATGCATTAGACCCTAAAAATGCCATACAATCCACCAAGACAATCAACTCATGCATCAATCTCATCTCCATCATATACACATATTTATTCATGCTTCAATCTCAACTCATCACAACGATACATGCTCAAATCCTAATTACAATCCATCTCCTTCTAATATCATCCTAGAGACATGAATCTAGAATTGAAAGAGAGGGTTGAAGAGGCTTACTTGTTTGATGAGTACCCTGGAGAAGTTCGAATGGATCTCAACTCCTAAGAGACTAGATCCGTCCAAGAGAGATGAAGAACACATGGTCATTGTTGAAGGAATCATTCGGTCAAGAGAGAAAGAGCATTCGGCCAAGAGAGAGAGAGAGAGAGAGAGAGAGAGAGAGAGAGAGAGAGAGAGAAAGAGAAGAAGAGAGTCCATTAGTATGATTTTACACACATATATTCATTAGAGGTTGAAGATTAGTGAAGATGAAGTTGATTAAACAAGCTTACCTTGAAGGTGTTCTTCAGCTTTCACAAAAATATTGGTTTTCAATCCAAGAGAAAGAGTTGGATTTTGGAGTTTGATGTTAAAAGTGGTATGAATGGATTCACGGAAGTGAGTAGGTGAAATCTGAAATTTTTTGAAGAAGATTGAAGTGGTTTTGGTAGCCTTAGACGAGAGAAAGTGAGTAGGTGTTCTAGGTGTTCTTGAAAGTCGAAGAGAATGGAAAGGATTTGATTGAAGCTAGCTGAAATTCTGTGAGATTGGAGTGGCCGAATTGTTTGAGGGGTTTTGGCAATTGAATTTCTGGTTTGATAGGAAAAGGAAAAGCTGGTTGTTTGAAATCCTAAAAGAATATTTTAGAAGATCAAATTTGGAAACAAAATATAGTAAGAAGATCTTTGATCAATGGAGAGCTTTTTGGGAGCTGTAATGGCCAACTGTTGGCTAGGGATTCTGTTGGAATGAAAGCTATTTGAAGAAGCTTAATGGTGGTCGAAAAGATGGAGTACAATGGTAAAGGAAGGTTTGGTTGTTTAAGGGATGTTTTATGGAAGTTTACTAAACATATTTGCTGAAATTTTGGTCTTCAATCAATGGCTTGATGGGAGCAATTGTTGGAGATATTTTAGGGGCAACCATGACTGGTTTTTCGAGCAGAAAGTTGGGGAAGATGATGGAGCTCAGTTCATGGCTGTTCAAGAGAAGTTTGTACAGAAAAATGTGGGAGTTTCGGTTAGGGCTGAAAAAGAAAACAAAGCTGAAAAAATTTTGTACAGGATTTTGCAAGTTGCTGGAATTTTTTGGGCAACCTTTGCTGCCATTTTCCAGTCAGTTTGTAGAGAATTTGAAAGGGCATTTAGAGGTCTTTTAAGGCTGGTTTCTAGCCTTCTTTATGGAGAAAAAACGTGACTAAGGTGCTGGTGAAAAACTAGAAGAAAACAGCTTAGTTCAAGCTCACCTAAGTTGCGAATTTGCCCAGAAATTTTTTGGTTTGCACAGCATTTGTGCAGTCCGAATTTGGCTATAAAATTTCAGATTTTAAGCTGGTCAAGAGGGCTATTTTTCTGGCAGCATTTGGGAAGGAATGATGGCTGAAAATTTTGACACCTTGAATGCACAAGAAGCTGGAAAAATTCCAGATTACTTCATGAAGAAAATGAACATAGCTAGAGTGGGGTTTTGAGGGTTCAACCATGGAGTTTAATCTTTTGGGAACCTTCCCCAACTCCTACCATTTTCGGTCCGTAAGATGTCTTACACTTAGACATTTTTTAACCTTCAAAGCCACTGCACTTTACTGAAATTTTCTGGAATGAAATTGGCTAGAATAAATTGACCAACCTAATGAATTGAGAAATAGGAAAAACTAAGGATCAAGAAGGGTATGAATTCTCTTGGAAATTTTTGTAAGGCACAAAAGTAGGATTAGGATACTCCTATCACGTCTCCCATAGGACAACACCTCTACTCTTCTCTAAAGGACACAAGGCCGAAAATACAATCTTCCCCAGCAAAAAATAAAATTTAATCATGCTAAAGCTCCAATAATGGAATTTGAACCCAAGACCTCCAAAATTAATTCTAAAGCTCTAACCACTAAACTACAATAACGCATGTTCTTATTTTCTCTCCAAAATATTTTTCCTATTTAATCTTCAAGCTATCTCCCTATTTTCACCTCAAGCAAAAATTACCATTTTTCCCTTCTTACTCAATAAACATAATTAAGCCCTCGAGACTATAAAACACAAATCCAAAGTACATAAAATCATATAAAAATATATTTAAACATGCAAATAAATATGATATGCATCCCAATCCCCTTACTCTAAGGTTGATTTCGACTGGGGTTTCACAAATAATCCATTTTGGATCCTTCTTAGTTTCCAAAAATTCTGTAGGTTTAAGTATAGCCATATTGCATCTCTGATAAATATTAGCAAGTGATCTCATACCTCTAACTGGAATTTCATCAAGCAACTCATCTTCTTTGAGCTGTAATTCTGGAACTTACTTGGGAACCAAAGCTAATTAGTTTCCTTCCCAATCCTACTCATCATTATTCTTGAAATGCATATCTCTGCTTATCAAAATTTTCTTAGTGCTTGGTCGGAAAATTTTGTAAGTTTTAGAGATTGTGTTGTAACCAATAAAGATCTTTGCCTCTGCCTTTTTATCCAATTTATTCCTTTTAATATGAGGAATATAAACAAAGCACAAGCATCCAAATACTTTAAGCTTTTTTAGAGTTAAAACCATACCAGGCTTCATATGGAGTTTTTTTTTTTTTTTTCTACAGCTTTAGTAGGAAACCTGTTGTGAAGGAAGATTGCAATGTGTTGGGAAGTATACCCTCTTAGATTATGTTTCTGATGTAAATATCAAATATTTTAATAAAAAAATTTATTTTCAGAAATTATTTTTGAATTTACATTTTATTTGTGCACAATATCGTTTGAAAAAGACCAATTGTGTTTAAATAAGTGATCCAAGTAAATAGTGGTCTTTCACAGTAAGGTATGGGTCACGGGTTATTTAACACATAAACATTTGTTCTTAACTGATTGGTGAGAATGTGAATCTCATCATGTTTAGATTATTATGTTATGAATTCCAAATGAGGAATGACTTACTTTTAGCCAGTGAGTAGTCCACTCACTTTATAACATAAGCGTATTTCGAATACGTATAATAGAACCGGTAGTAGTGGTTTCTAAAAGTACTATATGGTAGAAACCTAGACTACTACTGCTACAGCGTGGACTAGTACTCTATGACTTGAGTATGAGTTGGTGGTCTGACGAAGCTGGAAGCATGTACTTTGATATGCTATAGTTGAGTTTTTGTTGTAGGGCCAATATACTTGCATGTTGGGTATGTGTGACTAGTTAGTTCAGACAAACTTGTACAAGATAGTTTTTATACTATCTCGCCCCTTGTGGTTATCTGAATGATCTAAATATCCAGGGCCCTAGGAAACATAACTTAGATGTTTGCTTTAGGGTAACTCCCTTGGAAAGCAGATACATTCTAAGAAGTCGTAGATCATTGGAGTAGAAGTCTAAGGATAGTAGATGTTATTTAGAGGGGTGTTAGTACACTTCTTCCTCTCTAAATGCATAGCGATGTGTAGAGGGGTATTTTAGTCATTTCACCTGTAGGTCATAGACTTTGCTAACGCAGCATTGTCCTTGGGGTTAATATTTCCTTATGGTGATACTAGGAAATATTTGAAATGCAAAATACAGCTACTTATATAATAAGAGTATTTTGGTCATTTTAGTAGCCAAGGCGATGTGTCTTTTTGGTCTTCGGAATAGCCCGTAAGTCCTAATTAATTTTAGATTGAGGAATTGGTCTCAGTTAAAGAGGATTTTATTTTATTCAGGAAATCTAATTTATTATTGGACTGGAATAAAAATAAATAAAAAGAAATTGAGAGAAATTTATTATCTGGTTTAATAGGTTAATAAATTATTCAGGGCCAAGGTCCAATTTGAATAATTAGAAATTAGCTTGGGCTTAAACTATTTATTTAATTATTTATTGTGTTATTTCTATGAGCCCAAAAAAATAAATAATTAATGTTTATTATTTTGGGCTCTTTAGGTTTAAGAAAAATAATAAATATTATTTTGGCCCAATAGTCTGGACCATGGAGTTTTTCCAAATACGGTTCAGAAGAGTTTAAGGTTAAGCCAAACTCACCCCGTTGATCACATTCGGGTGTTTGAAATATCACATCCCAGGGATATTGTGATAAGAGATCAGATACTTTGTTTTGTCTAGTGAGACTTAGTCTCTAAAAAAAAAGAAGAAAAAAAAAAAACCTTCTAGGATTGTAAAAACTCTCTCTCTCTCATGACTACTCTCCTTTCCTTTGTTCTTGGGATTTTGCTAATCAATAGCAAGACAATCAAGAACATTAAGACTACTCCTCCTCGCCTTTTATTTCACCAACAAGGATTGAGGCAATGGAATATTCTGAGATCCGGAAAGCTTGGCATTCATGCAAACAAAGCGTAGTAGGAGGATAGAGGGTTTTCAACTGGAAGCTTCATCAAGCTGAGGAGAAGGAGTCATTCCTGCGGTCCAGTTGATTTCTTCACATCCAAAAAGGCTTGAGGCACGCAGAGGTATGGATTAAACGCTTCCATGCTGTTGTTCTTCGTGGGTTTTTTTTCCCTTTTTTTTCGTTTCCCACAAGCATGCACCCTCTGTTTTCTTAAACCAACAAGTGATATCAGAGCACGTTGTTTGATTAACTTAGGGAGCATGCTAGTTAATAAAAATGGAGAAGATCATTGTTCGGTGCTTAAGCTTGTGATCCTTCACTATTTTGGTATGGGATAAGTGCTTTGTAAGCTTCACAGTAGAAGCATAGGCCTTCTGTAAATTTTTCATGCTTTCATAGAACAATTGTGTGAGTCCAATTTTGAAGGGTATAGGCGAATCTGTTTTTGGATTGGATGAGATTATACAATGCAAAACGTCCAAAGAAGCCGCTGGAAAAGAATAGCAGAAAAAAAACCAGAAGGAACGTCGGCAAAAAAATGCACTGAAAAAACGAAGAAGGAAGCACTGTTCATCGGCTTGGCTCACCGCCAGCATCGCCTTGTACTTGGAGCCGTAGCGGCTTGACTAGGCGTGGGAACGGCTCGGTGCAAAATGTAATTCAATTGCGATTCGAGCGCACCCGAATCGGCAGCAGCAGACGCGGGTCGCACACTGGAGCAAGTTGTCGGCAGGCGGGCTTCATGGATGGAGCAGAACGTGATCCGGTGCGACTGGTGCACCGCGCTCCCAGTGGACCATTAGCGCGATCTGGTGCAACGGGTGCACATGGACCAAAAGTTTTTTTTTTAATTTTTCCTTGCAATTTTCTTGCGGTTTTTTTTTCCGTTTTGGGTCCCATATCAGACGAAGTTAATATTTTGCAATAGTTAATATTCTTGGAATATATTTGCATGAAAAATATTAGTAAGGGATTTTAGGATTAAACAAGACCATTAATTAATCAATTAATGTGTTTAATTCTATTATTTGGGCACTTAGGTTTAAAAATAGAAAAGTATGAAAATGTCTACTGTTTTCTAGCATGCTATTTTTTTTTTCTTTTGTACCTATGTATGCATTTTCTCAAAGACCAAAGTCTTTGGGAACATTTTTGACAAGAAAACATTTTTCTATATTTTTTTTAAAAAAATTAAATGGTTATTTTAACTTGAACAAAAATTAATCCTTAGATATTTTCTCAAAAGATTTAATTCTTGACATAGAAAATATATTGGATTTAGATATTTTTGTAAGTTAAAATAGAAAGCCATTTTGTTTTATTTTGCACTAGAAAAATTGTTTTGTCAAAATAAACTTGAGACTAAAATCTCTAGAAAGTTTTAATTGGAAAATTTTTTAAATCATTAAGTTTTTTAACTTAAATAAAATTAGTCCATGGAAAAATCTCTCAAAGGATATAAACCTGGACATAGAGATTTTAATAGATTTAGATATTTTATTTTTGAGTTAAGGAAAAACTTAATGGAAATTTTCAAAATGATATTTTTCATAGAAACCCTTATTTTAAAAGACTAAGTGGGAGAGGGGTTCCAACGGCCCCATGGCTTCCATCACGATTCTCATTAGAGATCGTGGGTCTTCTCGCGTCACCCTACGAGTGAACCCGTATAGGATAGGGATACCACAATGATTTAGATATAATGGAAGGATGTAATTAATAACCCGAGACACGTACTATGATCGGCTAGCCCCTCGTTGGAGGTTATAGTGCGAGGAATGTCCATAGAAAATGAGAGGAAACGACCATCCCCTCAATGGAGTTATCTTCTAGATCATTACTTAGAAGGGAAATTAATTTGTGGTGGTTAATACATTTAGCTTAGGGAACTGTTAATCTTCCTAAGAAGCTAAGTCAGTTTTTCTAAAAGCCAAATTAATTATTTTTAGGTGCACAAATTTATTATGTTTTCACAAACTAAATCATTTCTTTTATTTTCGATTTTTAAGAAATGGTGGGAGGTTTTTTTACTCCATTGGCCGTTATTTTCAGGGAGAATAAGCTAACGGGACCAAACTATGTGGACTGGAAGAGGAACCTGAACATAATACTCACAGCTGAGGAGTATAAGTATGTCCTTTACGAGACCTGCCCTGTTATCAGGGAAGGTTCCACCGCCAAAGAGCGAGAGGCTAAGAAGGCATGGAAGAAAGCTGACGAAATGGCACGCTGCTATATGTTAGCCTCCATGTCTAATGTGCTCCAGTCAAAACACAAGCACATGGCTTCTGCGTATGATATTAGTCAGTCATTGGCCACTATGTTCGTAGATAAGAGCCAGCCCGCAAGGTATGAAGCTCTTCGAACTATAATCAACACTAAGATGGCTGAGGAAGCATCAGTCAGAGAGTATATGCTCAAGATGATTGCTGCTTTCGAGGAAGCAGAAATCTTAGGGGCTGTCATTGACCCCGAAACCCAAGTGGATATGGTTCTCAAGTCTCTACCGGGTTCCTTTACTCAGTTCAAGTTGAATTACAATATAAACAAGTTAAACATAAGTTTAACTAAGTTGATAAAGGAACTCCAGATGGCAGAGAAGGTCATGAAGCCTCAATCAAAGGCTATGATTGCTAAGGCTTCTTCCTCTAGAATTGGGCCCAAGCCCAGAAAGTTCAAAAGGAACAAGGGAAATGTAGCGGCCTAGCCCAAGACCCAGCCCAAAGACAAACCAAAGGGCAAGTACTTCAAATATGGAAAAAATGGACACTGAAAAAATGAGTGTCCAGATCTTCAAGCCAAGAAAAACCTCACAGGTAATGTTTTCTATCTAGAGTCTATATCAATGGTTGGATCAACTTCCACTTGGATTGTTTATTCAGGAGCCACTGATCACATCTGTAACTCCTTGCAGAGGTTTAGAAAGATTAGAAGACTCCAGAATGGCGAACATGGGCTATGCGTGGGAAATGAAGCACAAGTCTGGGCCCTTGCAGTGAGAGAGCTGGATTTTATTTTTTATTGTAATAGAATAATGGTTTTAAAAGATATTTTATATGTACCTGGGTTTCATCAGAATTTGATTTTAGTTGCAAAACTAATAAATCAAGGATATTCTGTCTCTTTCCATTCTGGTATTTCTATCAGTAAAAATGGAGAAATTTTATGTACTGGGCACATGTATGAAAATCTATTCTTCTTAAACCCTATTGACAATCAATTAAATAACACTCAATTTGAACCTTTAACTACGAAGAGAAAGACCAATGTCAATGACTCTTATCTTTGGCATCTGAGGTTAGGTCACATCAACTCAACTAGGATTCAGAGGCTAATCCATGATGGGCCTTTGGGCTCATTGAGACTGCAAAATTGGCCTCAGTGTGAATCCTGTCTGAAGGGAAAAATGACCAAAGGGTCATTTACCCTAAAGGCAGATAAAGCCAAGAAGGTATTAAGTCTTATTTACACTGATGTGTGTGGTCCATTGTCTACACCAGTTAGAGGGGGTTTTGAGTACTTCATCACTTTCACGGATGATTGTACAATGTTTGGTTATATTTACCGATGAGATGCAAGTCTGACTCTTTTGATAAATTCAAGGAGTTTAAGGCTGAAGTGGAGCATCGGACAGGTAAATTGATCAAGACCTTACGATCGAATCGTGGTGGAGATTACATCTTAGGTGAATTCAAGGACTACATGGTACATCATGAGATAGTATCCCAATTCTCTGCATCAGGAACACCCTAGCAGAAGGGAGTAGCTGAGAGAAAAAATAAGATATTGATGAAAATGGTCCAAAGCATGATGTCTCATGCTACTCTTCCAGTGTCTTTTTGGGGATATACCCAGAAAACAATGATATACATTCTGAACTTGGTGCCTTCCAAGTCAGTACCTAGGACTCCCTATGAGATGTGGACTATGCGTAAGCCGAGTCTGAATCATTTCAAGATATGGGGTTATTCAGCTTATGTATTGGTCAAAGGAGACAAGTTGAAACCAAGATCAAAATTATGCTATTTTGTTGGGTATCCAAAAGGGACAAAGGGTAGTTACTTTTATCATCCTAAGGAGCATAAAGTACTAGTTAGTACCAATGCTAGATACTTAGAAGATGATCAAAGTACTTCCACTAAGGGTTCAACTAGGTTGGAACTTGAGGAGATGTTATCTTCGAAATCAACTTCTTGTGACCTGATTGTGAAACAAGAAGAGGCACAGCCTCAAGAGCCTGTACAAATAGAGTCTCGTCGTAGTGGGAGAATGTCTAGAGTTCCAAAGAGGTGGACTGGAGAAGCTTTCGAGCTAGTCTCCAACCATCAGAAACAAGACCCCACTAGGTATGAAGAGGCTATTACTGATGCCGATGCAAATCTATGGCATGAAGCAATGAAAGCTGAGATTAAGTCTATGTATTTCAATCAGGTTTGGGATCTTGTAGCTTCACCTGAAGGGATAAAACCCATTGGGTGTAAGTGAGTATACAAGAGGAAGAGGGGAGTAGATGGGAAGGTGGAAACCTTCAAAGCTAGGTCGGAGACTTTGCTAACGCAGCATTGTCCTTGGGGTCAATATTTCCTTATGGTGATACTAGGAAATATTTAAAATGCAAAATACAGTTATTTATATAGTAGGGGTATTTTGATCATTTTAGTAGCCAAGGCAATGTGTCTTTTTTGGTCCTCGAAATAGCCCGTAAGTCCTAATTAATTTTGGGTTGAGGAATTAGTCTCAGTTAAAGAGGATTTTATTTTATTCAAAAAGTCTAATTTATTATTAGACTGGAATAAAAATAAATAAAAAGAAGTTGAGAGAAATTTATTATCTAGTTTAATAAGTTAATTAATTATTCAGGGCCAAGGTCCAGTTTGAATAATTAAAAAATTAGTCTGGGCTTAAACTAGATGGAAAAAGGTTTATTTAATTATTTATTGGGTTATTTCTATAAGCTCAGGAAATAAATAATTAATGTTTAATTATTTTTGGTTCATTTGGGCTCATTAATTATTTATTGGGTTATTTCTATAAGCCCAAAAAAATAAATAATTAATGTTTATTATTTTGGGCTCTTTGGGTCCAAGAAAAATAATAAATATTATTTTGGCCCAATAGTCTGGACCATAAGGTTTTTCCAGATACGGTTCAGAAGAGTTTAAAGTTAAGCCAAACTCACTCTATTGATCACATCCGAGTGTTTGAAATATCACATCCCGGGGATATTGTGATAAGAGATCAGATACTTTGTTTTGGCTAGTAAGACTTACATCTCTAAGAAAAAACATTATGGGATTGGAAAAACTCTATCTCTCTCTTGTGACTTCTCTCCTTTCATTTGTTCTTGGGATTTTGCTAATCAATAGCAAGACCATCAAGAACATTGAGACTACTCCTCCTCGCCTTTTATTTCACCAACAAGGATTGAGGCAGTGGAATATTCCGAGATCCGGAAAGCTTGGCGTTCATGCAAACAAAGCGTAGTAGAAGGATAGCGGGTTTTCAACCGACAGCTTCATCAAGCGGAGGAGAAGGAGTCATTCCTACGGTCCAGTCGATTTCTTCACAGCCAAAGAGGCTTAAGGCACGCAGAGGTATGGATTAAACGCTTCCATACTATTGTTCTTCGTGATTTTTTTTCCCTCTATTTTTTTTATTTCCCGCAAGCATGCACCCTCTGTTTTCTTAAACCAACACAATGTGTGTTACTTCTACCCAATATTCCCTTTAGCAAATTCTTCTCAAACATTAAACATCTAGCCATCTCCATTATAGTACGATTCTTTCTCTCACTAACTCTATTTTGTAGTAGAGTTTATGGAACAGTGAGTTGATGTTTAATCCTAGTCTTTTAACATAAAAGATTAAATTGGATGGAGATATATTTGATACGTATAGATTTGGGTATAAAAATCATAGAAAAATAAGCACATTCTCAATCAAGTTTAAATTAAAACATTAACCCCAAATTACACATATGAGCAAGCGTACTCATCTTTAACATAGCGTAGGGTTCAAACGAGTGTCGATCCTCCAGGAATAAGTATATACTAATCCTTTTCTTTCATTATTTAACTGACTCAACAAAGTGAAAAAATGAAATGAAATAAATAAAATAAAATAAAAACAAAAATGTATACATGTCAATGATGGAGAATTATGTAACTCAAGCCATTGTTTAGACAAAGATGATCTTAAAGTATCTAACCATTATGATAACCAATTATTCTCTTAGCATCATGAAGGATGCAGGTAGATTCACTTCGATGGTCAATTCATGAAATCACTATCCTCTAGATAAATTAGCATCATTTAGTCTATCTCAACTAATTCACTCAAAAGACGCATTAAACACAATCCTTAATTAAATTTCCTTGGTCTGGCAAATTTAAAACATGAAATTAATCAATGAATTCTTGGTCTGGCAAACATCAAGTAACATTTAATTACTCAATCCACAGCAATTAACCTCTTTGGTCTAGTAAGTTAACAGCCAATAAATATGAAATTAATCAATTGAAACCAATATCAACCTCTTTGGTCTAGCAAGTTAATGAAAAAAAAAAAAAAACCAACTAATCTCGCAATACGCCCAAGTAATTAAATACCAAGAAGAACAATCAATTAATTAAAAGATCAAATAATTCTAAAAATTATGAATACCTAAAATAATGTCGAACTATAATAAAATAATTAATACATCATTGTTCAAGAAAAAGAAAACAAAGTAAAATAAAGCACTCATAGACAAGCCTCATTCTTCTTCCTTTGAAGACCTTCTTGTACAACCCTCCTTGAATTAAAGAATTCCTCCTTTAATTTGAGTGATTTGTTATGATGATTAATGAATTCTCCCCTTTTCCCTTATGTTTTTCATCTATTTATAGGCTTGGGAAGTGCCTAAACTTGTTGGTGTAATGTTCTTGGCCGAGTAGAAGTTGGAAGATACTAAAACTCCACATATTACCAAAACTCACATAGAAAAATCAAAGCACCGCCTTAACTTCAAGGCACAGCCGGCGCCGCCTTGGCTACTAGAGCCGGTGCCAGTTGTGTTTTGTTTCTCCAATTGTTGTCGATTTTTTCTTGATTTCCGCACAATGTATTCTAGAATGCAGCCGGCACCGCCTTGACTACTGGAGTTGGTGCCAGTTCTACTCTGTTCTATCCTGTTTCACCAATTTTTTGTCGTCTCAAAGTTCGTGCAACCAGTGCATGGCCAGGGCCGCCTCTAATCTGTTTCACGACGTTTTTGCTTCATTTTACTCCAAAAATCTAAAATAATGAACAAAACACCTTTTCAAGGGTAAAATCTCAAATATGAAGAAATATGGCTAGTTATTGAGTAAAATAGATTACAAAAGAACCTCAAATAACTAGGAAAAGTATGACTAATTTAGCCCCTATCATATTCCCCCACACTTAGCTCTTTGCTTGTCCTCAAGCAAAGTGTCAAAGATAAGTAGGAAAATACAAGGTTTAATCACACCACTCAATCAATTTCAAAACAATATCTTCAATGCTCTCTTCATTCAAGAACATAAAACACATGCTACTACATCCTTCACAATAAATGCAAGACTTGTGTAAGTGAACAATAACTTAGTAGAATCGCCTCAATACTTTACAATATTCTCAAACCATTGGAAATAATTTTGTTCAAAAAGATTATGCATTCCATAGGCTTACTTTCCATACACTTTCTCCACTAATTCGAGACATATCATGATTCTACTTAGATCAAGTAGGAATTTTAAGCTTGTAATGTAAGGCTAAAGACTTGTAATGTAGCTTATTAAACGAAGGATATAGGAGAATAAAAAATTAAAGAAACTAAGAGTTCGCAAAAAAAGGATAAACAAAATGAATCAATAATTTTCAACTCTTCTTGCTCTCCTATTCCAGAAATCAATTAAACAATAACCTTATTCAACAATTACAACTCAACTCAAGCAAATCCTGCATTTTTTCTTTTCTTTTTTCTCATCAACTCTTCTCTATTTCTTTCACAAGATCACTCAAATTTTCAGCAATGGTGTCAAGTACTTTATATGAACTTAACTTTTTACAGCTCAATCACCATTTCTCTTGTGATCTTTCTTTTCTTTTTCCCTTTCAAAAATTTTTCTTTTCTTTCTTTTCTCTCTTCTTTTCACTCTTACTGCTGCTTTTCTTTTCTTTCTCAATTTCTTTCTTTCCATCTTTTCTAGCAGCTGTTTCTTTTCTTCTCTTATTTTTAAACTCTCTTTCCTTTTTCTTCTCATTCTTTTCTTTCTTTTTTTTCCTCTTTCCAACTCAATTCACTATTGATACATAACTGAAAGTAACAAGTCATGATCTTTTTCAAGTATTCTTCCTCAACATTCTCTTACATATACTTTCATCCATCAAGAGCATAAAAATTTGAAAAATTATTCAAACTCTCAGAACAAGCAATGGACAAAGAATTGTGATGGGTTTTAAAGAAAGAAATCAACAATTTAGGCTCAAAATAGGAACTAGGGATGTTATGAAAATAGATAGGCTTGAGATGCTAAAACTATCCAAAAAAGACCTATTACCGTCATCCCTAAGTTAAATCATGATTGTCTTTCTTATTTCACCTTAAGAGGTATTTAAGTAGGTTCTAGAATGCTCCATGAATTTTAGTAGAAAAACATTAAAAGAGAAAGGAAGAACAAGAGTGATCGAGAAAATGTAGACAATCATCATCAGTCCTCCTCAACTTCATCATCCTCATCATCATCAGCTGGTGTAGAAGTTCCCTCACCACCATGTGGCCCAGAAGGATGCTGCCTCAATTCGGCCAATTGCTGCTCCATAGTAACTTGCCATCTCGCCATGTCATCCATAGTACCCTGCAAGTGTAGGAGTACCTCTATTTGCTAGTCTAGTTGTCCCAGCACAGTAGCCTCAAAGTCAGTACGGTGTTAGGATTGAGAATTGCTAGCTCGTGCACTTGCCGGTGGTGGTGGGTGCTCCTCCTCCACTGTGGGTGGCCTTACCTGACCGGGATGTCTAACCTCAAAGGGAGTTAGCCATTTTTTCAATTCCTGGTTGTACTTGTACCCACAACTTAACAATGTTTGTTCAGTCATCATATCGTGCTCAGTGGTAGCCTCCATCGGTTATCTCTCAAGACTAATACCAAAGTCTTTCAGAATTTTCATTATAACCAAGGAAAAAACGAAGGTTTTTGTAGAGAAACGGTGATGAACAACCTCTCTAATGGATTGGATGATCAAGGGTGCAAGAGGGATAGGTATTGTGTTCATCATTCGATGCAAAATATAAGTGTCAATAAGTCGGGTCTCATTAAAACCACTAGCACGGGGTACAACATTGAACCCAAACATATAGACTAGAGCTCTAAAGTTGGCAGCAAGATCATTGTTTGAATAGAAACTATTGGCTTGAAAGGCATTATGCTTATACAACCCTAGTGTGGCTCTGGTCTTGCTAGCATCCCAATTCGGGTCAGAAAGAATTTTTTTTATTATTCACATCTATCCCTTGCCAAGAATCATCGTCAAATACCTGGAGGAGATTAGCTAATTGATTTTGGGTGATAACGATGGGGATTCCTTTCACTCTTGTTTCAATATGGGGGAAATGTTTCTTGCCCTTATCAACCATATTAGCATAAAATTCCTTGATGAGCACTGGACAATACTTTCCTTTCAGTTGTACTATCGAACCCCATCCTAGCTTTCTAAACATCATTCCCAATTTGAGTGCACGGTCTAAGGTGGGTGCGAAAGTACGCTCGACAATGATTTTATTAGATGCTCTCCTAATGTACCATTCCTCACAAGATGCATCTATAAACTCAGTAGGTCTAAGGAACAAAGGATCAACAGATGAAGGGGTTGAGAAAAAGGAAGCTCTCGCCCTTTTAGAAGAATGACCCCTTGCTCAACGATGTCAAATGGGATGTAACTGCCCCTTACAAATGCACTCCTCTAATCTCACTCAACCCTCAACCAATCTTACAATCTACAAAACCCAAATTCCGTCAATATATATCACCTCCAGCAAACAATTCAATCAATCACCTCCAATCAATTCAACACAACCTGCAACAATATATGTAGAGTTCACTGTAAAGCATAAACGTGTTGAATATCCTTAATATGATCATGTTAATGAAGGTATCATCATGGCATTACGTGAAAAATAATGTAAGTTCCATATATAACCTATAGTCAATCATCACAAATAGCCATAATGCTACCCTTAGCTATGTGCAGAAAGCCTTTAATGATCATATGCATAAATCAAGTATCAAAGAATCATTAACTCCTAATCTAGTCCAATTCATTAAGCTCAAGGAGTAATGTACAATTCAAGCTAGTATACATAATCCCCATTTTCGGCCAAAATTGTCCCTAAGATTAGAGAAAATCATCTACACCATTTTAACCGTGGGATTTGAATAAAAATCATACATTTGTGCTCATGTATGCATGGACAAGCAAAAGATGTTAGCTTTTTGCACAAATCTAAGCTCCTTGCTTGTGGATTGAATGTGATGTTGTTGTCAAAAATAGAAGAATTTGAGAATTTTGATCTGTAGGATCAACAAAAGAGAGGTAGATAGACGTTATAGAAGTATTGAGGAGGTGAAAAATCAAATTTTGGGAAAAGGAGAATGTGAAGCCGGCGCGGGTTAGAGAGAATTTGAGTGGGGGTTTGGAGATTTTGAAGAAAAAGTGGCCAAAATGGCCTATAAGTTGCACCTACCCGATAGGGACCGGCGCCGATCCTGGCTCTTGGAGCCGGCGCCGGCTTGATTCTGTCCGGTTCTCCAAATTTTTTTTTCAAGACAAAAAAAATGAAAAACACACAATAATGATGAGCAATGCACTGTAATTAATGAAAAACAATCAATCAAAATGATAGGAATAAAAATTGTCTCAATTACAAAAACTTAAACAAAAAATGTAGTTTCAATGCTTTCCACGGCTTTGATCCCGTGGATTTTCCTCAGTATTTTCTGGTAATGTCCCAGCTTGACGATCTCCCAATAGTTTGGCTAACTGACCAATTTGGTTTTCCAAGTTGCGCATGGAGGCCTCTAGGTTCTGTGTTGTAACATCGACCCCTTGGAACTTAGTCTCCGTTGTATTTATCAATTGGCCAATAAACTCTTCCAATGGTGATTTTGCAGGTGCTGCAGTATTGGTCATGGAGTTTTGGTTCCTTTGATTGCCTCCAAAATTGAAAGAACCCTGCTTAGGTTGATTCTCATTGCTCCAAGAGAAATTAAGATGATTTCTCCAACCATGATTATAGGTAGAGCTATAAGGGTTGTTACCTGGCCAGACATTACCTGCAAAAACCTCTTGTTCCGAAGTTTCTTGGAGTGATCTCATATTTTGGCATTCATGATTGAGGTGTCCCTCTCCACAGAAATCACAACTTACGTTAAACACCTGACCTTGAGGCATCACAATCTGTTCCATCTTTTAGGTTAAGGCGTCCACCTTAGCCTCTAATGTTGCCACAACATCCACTTTGTGTACTCCTTGCACACGAGCTCTAGAACTTGCACTTCCCCAAGAATAGTTATTAGATGCCAAATTTTCAATAAGATCGAATACCTATTCTGGGGTCTTTTCCCCTGCAAAAGAGTCCACCACTTGCCGTATTGCGAATGTGAAGCCATTCAAAAAGATAAGCATCTGCATTCCTAGCTCAAAACTGTAGTGTGGGCAATTTCTCAACATCTCCTTGAATCTCTTTCAATTTTCATACAAAGGCTCAGAATCTGTTTGTTGAAAGGTAAATATCTCGTTTCTATATTTGGCTGTCCTAGCTGGAGGAAAATATTTGGCCAGAAATTTTTTAGTTAGAGCATTCCAAATAGTGATGGAACCTGTAGGTAAAGACTTTAACCAAAATTTGGCCTCATCCCTCAAAGAAAAAGGAAAAAGTCTTAACTTTATGGCATCCTCAGAATCACCATTCATCTTGAAAGTATCACAAATTTCAAGGAAACTAGCTAAATGAGCATTAGGATCCTCTTTAGGTAGCCAATCAAATTGAACCATATTTTGAACCATTTAGATAATGTTGGGTTTTATTTCAAAATTGTTTGTATCTACCCTGAGCCTAGTGGTACTCGAGCCTGTGCCCGAGATTGTGGTTTTCACAAAGTCATCCACAACCCTCCAATCATTCCCAGCATTGTTATTTTGAGCACCATCTATGTCGACGATTAAGTTCCTTTGGATTGTCCGGCAGATCTTTGACAATGTCCTTTCGATTTTAAGGTCAAAATCGACTATCTCGCTTTCGGATTTTCGGGTCATGTACCAAGGATAACATCTAAGAAAACACGAAGCAAATTAGATAACAGAATTATTGATTAAAACAAAATTATAAGATTACAAAGTTAGTTAATAGAATATAGTCAAAGTTAGTAGGTTAAATTACAAGGGTATACACAAAATACAAAAGATAGCACATTTTTGCGAAAGAACAAGTATACATATTTACATATTTTCATATTTACATATTTACATGGTTAAATCAACAAAATCTAAGCTTTCATACTATTGTTCCCCGGCAATGGCGCCAAAAATTTGATGCGTATGGATTTAGGTATAAAAATCATATAAAAATAAGCACATTCCCAAACAAGTTTAAATTACAACGTTAACCCCAAATTACACATATGAGCAAGCGTACTTATCATTAATATAGCATAGGATTCAAACGAGTGTCGATCCTCCAGGAACAAGTATACACTATTCCCTTTTCTTTCATTGTTTAACCGACTCAACAAAATGAAAAAAATGAAATAAAATAAAAGAAAAGAAAATAATATATATATATATATATATATATACATGTCAATGATGGAGAATTATGTAACTTAAGCCATTGTTTAGACAAACATGATCTTAAAGTATCCAACCATTATCATAACAAATTATTCTCTTAGCATCATGAAGGATGAAGATAGATTCACTTAAATGGTCAATCCATGAAATCACTATCATCTAGATAAATTAGCATCACTTGGTCTATCTCAACTAATTCACTCAAAAGACACATTAAACACAATCCTTGATTAAATTTTCTTGGTCTGGCAAATTTAAAACATGAAATTAATCAATAAATCCTTGGTCTGGCAAACATCAATTAACCTTTAATTACTCAATCCTCAGCAATTAACCTCTTTGGTTTAGTAAGTTAACAGCTAATAAATATGAAATTAATCAATTGAATCCACTATCAACCTCTTTGTCTAGCAAGTTAATGAAAAAAAAACAACCAACTAATCTCGTAATACGCCCAAGTAATTAAATACCAAGAAGAACAATCAATTAATTAAAAGATCAAATAATTCTAAAAATCATGAATACCTAAAACAATGTCGAACTACAATAAAACAATTAATACATCATTATTCAAGAAAAAGAAAATAAAGTAAAAGAAAGAACTCATAGACAAGCATCCTTCTTCTTCCTTTGAAGACCTTCTTGTACAACCCTCATTAAATTGAAGAATTCCTTCTTTGATTTAAGTGATTTGTTATGATGATCAATGAATTCTCCCATTTTCCCTTGTGTTTTCCATCTATTTATAGGCTTGGGAAGTGCCTAAATTCATTGGTGTAATGTTCTTGGCCGAGTAGAAGTTGGAAGATACTAAAACTCCACAGATTACCAAAAATCGCGTAGAAAAATCAAATCACTGCCCTAACTTCAGGTCACAGCTGGCGCCGCCTTGGCTACTGGAGCCGGCGCCGGTTGTATTCTATTTCTCCAATTGTTCGTCGATTTTTTTTTATTTCCGCATAATGTATTCTAGAATGCAGCCGGCGTCGCCTTGGCTACTGGAGCCAGCGTGACTTCCACTTTATTCCATCCCGTTTCACCAATTTTTTGTCGCCTTGAAGTTCATGCAACCAGTGCATGGCCGGCGCCAGTTCTTCTGTCTTGGCCAGTGCCGCCTCTAATCTGTTTCGCGATGTTTTTGCTTCGTTTTATTCCAAAAATCTGAAATAATGAACAAAATACATTTCCAATGGTAAAATCTCAAATATGAAGGAATATGGCTAGTTATTAAATAAAATGTATCACAACAGAACCTCAAATAACTAGGAAAAGTATGACTAATTTAGCCCCTATCAATACTCCTTGCCATTATCAGATCTCAATGCTTGGGTTTTGTGACCACTTTGTGTTTCAATCCATTACTTGAATTTTCAAAACACACATGTAATTTCTAACTTTAATCTGAGAAAATAGATCCAACACATTCTAGAATAGTCATCAATAAAGATAAGGAAATACCTACTCCCATTGAAAGATGGAATTTCGTGAGGTCTAGCCAAATCAATATTTGTTAATTGTAGCTTTTTAGTAGCTCTCCAAGTTGCTTGCTTGAAAGGAAGTCTTGATTGTTTTCCTTGTTGATAGGCTTTATAATCTAGAATTTCAAATTCAAGGTAAGGGAGACCATGAACCAATTCCTTTCTATGCAAATTCACGACAACTGTATGATTAAAATGGTCAAGCCTCTTGTGCTAGACTTCTGCAGAGACTTTTGTCGCAGAGAATACTATTTACTCCTCCTCTAGTGGATCAAGTGCAAAGCTGTTCCTTTTCATTTTTACTTTGAATATATCATTTCCTTCTGTATCCTTGCTTATACACTGATTTATTTCAAAGATAAATTTAAAACCTTTATGAATTTAACTAGCCCACACTTAATAAAATTTGACTAATATTAGGTACAAATAACACGTATTTGATAAGCTTTGTACCTAAAGTGCTTTCAATTACTATTATGCCTTTTACCTTAACTATAATGTACCCTCCATTGCCAATCTTCACTTTGGAAGCTTATAAAATGTCCAATTCCTTGAAGATATCACAATTAAAGGTCCTATGGTTAGTACAACCGCTATCACTAAACCACTTCTCACTTGAATGATAGGTTGAAAAGCAAGAAGTTATAAAATGTTGCTTCTCTTTTTCTTAATCAGCAATCTGAGCAACATTCTTCTGCTACAAATTCACTTGTGGCATAGTCTTCTGTTGAGTGTTGCTCTTGCAAATTCTTTGATGACGTCCCATTTTTGGCCACTTTTCACATTGCTGATCTGGCTTTCTCCAACATTTGGAAGGTGGATAACCTTTTCTTCCATAGTGTTTACAAGGAGGAAAATTAGATTTTTTCCCCCCCTTACTAGTATTGGGAGAATAAGAAGCTAAGTTTTCCTTCTTGTTCTTCCTATTCTTCTTCCCTTTTCCTCCTTGACCGGACTGAGCTCTTGTAGCTAATGCATCTTCAACACACCTTTCAAATCTCATGAGTCTTCTCTGTTCTTGTGCCTAAAAAGCATGCATCAATTCTACCAAACTAACCTTTGATAGGTCTTTAGTGTTTTCTAGTGAGGAAATGGTAGCTTCAAAACTTTCAGGAATAGTTATAAGAATTTTTTGAACTAATTTTGGAATCAGAAAATTTAGAACCAAGTAACGTTACCTTATTTGCATTTCCAAGCAATCTGTCAGAGTACTTCTTCACTGTCTCAGAATCCTTCATCTTCTGAAGCTCGAATTCTCTTATCATGTTCAGAATTTTCATTCTCTTAATCCTCTCATCTTATTTATACTCTTTTTTTAGGAAATTCCAAACTTCAAAAGCTAATCTCATTGTCATGATTTTGACAAAGATTTCAGGAGAGACTATAGCAAATAACGTAGCTCTTGCCTTTGACTTTCTTGATTTCTTCTCTTTGTGATTTTTTATCTTCACCATACTTGGATTTGTAGATAATTGAGGAACTTTGTAGTCCTCTTCCACTGCTTCTTAGAGATTATTTACCTCTAGATGACCCTCCATCGTTGCTGCCTATACATGATAACATTCACCATTGAAAATTAGCGATGCCGGTGTAGTGAAATGAGCTTTTGAATCCGTGAAAGAAGAAAGTAAAGATGTTGATGTGTGTTAAGTTGGGTATAAAAATCAATTCTTTTTAAACTTATTCTTCAAATAAGTTTTAATTAAAATGTTAATCCCAAAACTACACTTATAGAGCAAGTATATTTATTGCAAGTATAGTATAGAGAATTAATGAATATCGAACCACAAAGAACACCTACCACTAATTACTCTCATTCTTTATTGTCTAACTTATCAAAACTAGAAAAAAAAAAGGAAAATAAATACATATACATACAAGATCAACTATGAACAAGTAAGGATTTAAAAATATGTACTTAGGATTTCTAAGAATATGAAAATTATCAAGTTAGCAATCATCACAATTAATCAATCAATCCTATCATCATAAAGGAATAAATTTAGAGTCCATTATCTTTTGAGTTATGGATTCACTATCTCATAGCTAAATTAATGAATATCTCTACCTCATTAATTAACTAAAAAGATGCATTAATTCCAATTCCTTAACAATAATATCCCTATCTCTAGACAATATTAACTATAAAAGAAATTAACGTCCCTATTTTTATGCGACGTTAACAGCTCTTTGATTACTAAGTTCTTAACCCTTAGTCCCTCTCTCGAGTTAATTAAAAGATAATAAATATGAAATTAATTAGATTGAAACTCACTCCTAACCTTTTGCTCGAGTTAATTAGGAAGAAATCAACAATCAATCAATTCAGCTCATAAAATCCAAATAATCAAACACTAGAAATTAACAATGAATTGATCCAAAAATAAAATTTAATATAAAATCATAATCCTTAAATTATCATTCTAAAATACGATAAATCAATAAAAACAACATTGTCAAAGAAAGAAAACAAAAGGAAAAAAAAAAAGGGAGAACTCATAGACAAGCTATCCTTTTTCCCCTCTTGAAAGCTTCTTTGAAACAATGATTATATCCTCCAAAAAACACTTAACTCACCCTCTCAAAATACAATTGATCTTGTACCTATTCTATAACATTGATGTTGCTATCTAATACACTATATCTAAGGCTTCTTCTCCAATGATTATATAGGACTTTCGATAGCCAAAAATTGTCCAGAAGAGTCCCTTTTTGTATCCAAATTAAATTTCAAGAGATCCAATAAAAAACTATCAAATTTTGCTTCAAACAAGATTTTCCACCGCTATTAATCCAGAAAGGGGCCATCACAAGGTCTTTCAGGGGGACCGGTGACAGCTCCTCTCAGTCTCACCTTGAAAATTACCTTGCTTTGCTTTGTTTTTCTTGAAAGAGGTAGGCCCTAACTCCTTTATAGCAATCGGCATTAGGTCCTTACTAGAATTCTCCGATTTCGTTTACTTTTTTATCAATTTCAAATATCTTTTGAATGACAGCTCTTCAAAATCAAACCTAAACAAAAGTTCATCAAAGTAAAAGGTATGAATGAATAATCATTTAACTTAAAAATAACACAAATTCCACATAAATGACTAACAAAATATAGATAAATTCAAATCCTATCAAGTACAGAAAAATGTTTCTCTCAATCACAGGTGCCTCAAGAAGAGGCCTTTGATACCAATTTGTTAGAGTTTTAAAAAGAAAGAGAGAGAATGAGATGATCAAATAATCAATAATAAGAGCAAGAAAGAACAACACGATTTTTTGTGTAAAGTCTGACATTTTATTTTATCAAACAGTGTGTTTAAATATAGCAAAAATATAAAAACAAGGAACTACTGGGAACACTTTCCATGATCAACTTCTTCTTAAAAATCAATAACTATTATTGACCAAATCATTTGAAACAGTCGAACAATTAAGAAATTAAAAATAGCAAAAAGAAAAACATGTAAAATTCCAACTTGGACAATGTTAGAACAGCTAAAGCACAACTTCAACATAAAGGATAAAATTATTAATTCATTGGAGGGTTAATATCCCTAAACTACCTTAACATTTAGGAAAAAAATTAATTTGTTTTATAATATTTTTGTAGTAATTAACAATCTTTAACCAAAAAAATTAAATAACATTTTTACTCCTGTTATTATTAATGAGAAGATTGAATCCTCCTCACACAAAACCCAATTCCTTTTTATCTTCTCCTTCCCTTTTCTAGCATGTTACTTCCACTATCATCATCACTACCTCCATTTTCCTCCATCACCTACACATTAGGCCTCCATCTCCATCACTGCCTGCCGCCACCAAGTATATTATTCAACACCACCTAGTCATACCTCCTAAGCCACCATCACCACTCTCTATCACAACCTTCATCATCGTCTACTAATTCCTCCCAGTCACTATTAGGGATAGGCCCTAAGAACAAACCAAAACTCCAATGGCAAAATCACACAAGACGATAACAAAGAAATAATAATAACAAAATAACGTGAAAAAATAAATAACGAGAAAGAAAATAAAATAGAGAGACACAAAAAACTTACGTGGTTCGGTCAAATGACCTACGTCCACAGGCGGAGGCGAAACAAAACTTCACTACGAAAAAGACAGTTTACAAGGCTTTAGGAAAGTGTTCCTAAATCACTAAACACCATTAATATAAAACAAGAGTATTACAAAGAACAAATGCCTCAATGGCTATTCAAACTCTTGTGTTGGTGTTGTTGTTGTACCTCAAAAAACTAAACTAAGCCTTTATTTATAAGCATCTTAAGGAGATTAGAATTCAAAGAAATTCGATGTGGGATTCCTTCATGAAATAAAGTATTAATGGTGGTAAAGAAATCTTTGGTTTCCCGATGTGGGATGCAAGGTACCCCCAACAAATCTTCACATTGACTTGCATCCCAAACTCAAACATAGCAATTTTGCTCCACTTTCTCCATAAAAGTCCAAAAATCACAAATCATGAACAATGAATGCCAATTAGGTCCAGACTCTGCTTGAACTTGAAAATGGGAAGAGGTTTCGTAAGTGTGTCAGCAAAATTATCTTTGGTGTTAATCTTTTGAACAAAGACTTTCTTCTCAGCAATAATATCTCGAATGAAGTGAAATTTCACATCAATATACTTTGTCCTCTCATGATACATCTGATCTCTAGTTAAATGTAATACACTTTGACTGTCACAGAAAATTGTAGCTACACCTTTATGTAGACTGAGCTTGCCAAATAAACCTTTCAACCATAGGGCTTCTTTGATAGCCTCGATTAGAGCCGTATATTCTGCCCCCATAGTAGACAATGCCACTACATGCTGTAAGCTAGTTTTCTAACTAACTGCACAACCTTCAATGTAAAATACATAGCCCGTAAGCAATCTTCTCCTATCAAGATCTCTGGCGTAGTCAAAGTCCACAAAACCAACTAAAGTGTTGTTATTTTTTCCAAACTCCAAACAAGTATTTGAAGTACCTCGTAAGTATCTGAGAATCCATTTCACGACTTGTTAATGTGCTCTTCCTGGACAAGACATATTTCTGCTAATCACACTGACTGCTTGTGAAATACCAGACAAGTACAAACCATTGCATACATTATACTGGAGACTGCATTGAAATATGGAACACGTGCCATATAATCCTCCTCTTCACTTAACTGTGGTGACTTAGCAGTTAGAAGTTTAAAATGACTCACAAAATGAGTACTTACAGGTTTTGCATTTTTCATGTCAAACCTCTCCAAAACTTTCTCAATGTAATTTTCTTGAGTCAGGTACAATTTCTTGAGAGCTCGATCTCTCTTGATCTCCATGCTAAGAACCTTTTTAGCTGCTCCCAAATATTTCATCTCAAATTCACTCTTTTAACTGTCTCTTCAAAACATCGATTTCTACCAGATTCGTAGCAGCAATGAGTATATCATCAACATAGAGCAACAGATAAATGAAAGAACCATCATGTAACTTTCGGAAGTAAACACAGTTATAATACATGCTCCCTGAATAACCATGACTCAACACAAAGGAGTCAAATCTCTTATATCACTATCTTGGAGACTGATTCAATCTATACAAGGATTTCTTCAAACGGCAAACACAGTCTTCTTTTTCTTCAATTTCAAATCCCCCAGGCTGCTTCATATAAATTTGTTCCTCAAGATTACCATGCAAGAAGGCTATTTTAACGTCAAGCTGCTCCAATTCCAAATCATACATAGCAACTAAAGCAAGTAAAAAATACGGATAGAGCTATGTTTAATAACAGATGAAAATACGTTATTAAAATCAACACCTTATACCGAATTATAGCCCTTCACAGTCAATCTTACTTTGTACCTTCCATCTTTAGCTCCGAGAGTATTCTCCTTTTTCTTGAAGACCCATTTGCAACTAACAATTTTCTTTCCCAAATGCGGCTTTATAAGGATCCAATTTCCATTCTTATGGAGGGATTCAATTTCTTCATTCATTGTAATCAACCACTTAGCTGAATCTTCACATGAAATAGCTTCGTTGTAGGCAGACAGTTCACTATCTCCATTGTTTCTTCTGCAATTGACAACGCATATGCAACCAAATTTGCATACCTTTGTGGTGGTCGAATCTCCCTTCTTGATCTATTCCTGGCTATGGAATATTCTTCTTCTGTATCTTCTTCATCATTGTGAACTAAATTTTTTTGAACAGAAGAAGTCAAATTAGAAGGACTAAAACTATCAATTTCAAGCTCCACTTGCTCTTACGTACCATCTTCATCTGTACAAGAAAAACTCAAAGACTCCCTTTTGGAATTTAACATAGAAAATTTATCAAATGTAACATCTCTTCTATTTACAAATTTTGGTGATTTGGGATCTAGACATCACAATTTGTAACACCCCACTATCTAGGCCCAACAGGGCCGGGGATGTTGCCCCGTTTAAAGGACAATGGGTCTTTATAACTAGGTCTCACAATCAAAATAAAACAATACTTTAAAATTAAAACTTATTACAATCCAAAAATTCAAGACAAATCCAAAATAAAAATTGTTCAGTTTCAACTCCCAAAGCATTACATAGAAATAAATAACAGAATATCTTCCAAGGCAGGCAACAATTAACTACTCATCCCCACAGTAGGATCGACCTGAAATCATAGTAAAAGGGTGATGAGATAAACAATCTCAGTAAGTCCGTGTGTGCTTTGAGTGTTCAGTGAAAACAGTTCATGAATGCAAAGTGTAAGAATTTCATAAGAAAAATACTGGCAAGTAAAAAATAATGTTCAAAAGCAAGAGTGGTGTTTTGGCTTTTCCAACCATACAGGTACAATAAGATAAACCACTCAAAAGGGCGGCCATGGGTTACCACACGTTGGGCCCCATAACCATACAACGGTCAGAATACCACACTTTGTGCAGACTGACAAAAAGGTAGGTGATCGGCCTACCAGGTAAGATTCTCCTCCTTCTCTACACCCAAACAACACCGGTGATCCACTCCAGCAACACACAGTCCATATGACTGAAACTGCTAGCTCGGACCGGCATGACTAAGTAGTACTGACGTTTCTCTAAGTTGAGTTTACCTTCTGGAGGTGGCCTCCTGCCAGAAGACTCACTCTTGCTCTTCAAAACTAATACTACTAGCCTACCCTTATTGAGTACTCAACGTAGTTCATCCCACTTGGGAGAAAACTGATAAAATATAACTTTACTTGAAAATGGCAATCAAGGGTTTCTAAAATCTTTGTCAAAATTAGTTTTAGAAATAGTTTATTATTTGAATAAAATTGCTTGTTGTTTTTCAAATATTTGGTTTGACTGAAACAAGAAAGGAAATAGTCCCTAGTTGCTTTTACCAAATCAATGTTCACAAACTTCGTGTTTAGCTTGCCCTATAAACCTTTTACAACAAACAAGTTTTATACAGGAGCTTACTTGATCCTTTGCTCGAGATAAAATAAAGATCTCCAATAGCTTACCTAACCCCGCATGCGGTAAACATAAGCCATAATTAAACTCAAGCAAAAATTCAATTTCATAAATAATCCTAACTCAACTCACTACAATCATGACCCTAATGTCTCAAGCTTTAAGGCTATATTATAAATAAAGGGTTTGTAAGATAAATCTACTTTGATATTAAAATAACTAGGGTTTGTGAATTAGATACTAATAAGTTGTAGGTTTAAATCTTGCTATAAATAAATTAGGGTTTATTTGATGAAGGGTCCTAGGCCCTAGATGGTATTATTTAAAATAATAATCTATAAATATTTAATTGTTAGAAAATAATTGGTAACTAAAATTAGTTGTAAGTAAATTTTAATAGGTTTTGATTAAAAGATAATAAATAAAATTTAATAGTATTTATGAATATAAGACTTACAAAATTAATATTTTACCTATTATGATTATTTATATAAAAGGCTTTATTTGATATTACTATTATATATAATGTCTATATATTTTATTTCTTTAATAAAAGTTATCATTTATTGGACTAAAATATCATTATTTTATATAATAGTCAAAATCCACATTTTCCTAGGGTTTTCGAAATTATTAGAAGAAATTATAGTATTAATCATTTTATTGATGAAATAAAATTAACTTAGGGACAACAAGGTCGTGATCATAATGCCTACTGCTAACCATAATTATGAATATACACTCTACACTAATCAACACAACATCCAAATCATGAATAAAAACATAGATCCAAATCTACCAACACATGATTCAAACTCCACTAACATAATCATATTCATGGCCTTAACAAGAATACATGAACATAAACCCTATTCACCAAAAGGTGACATAATCTCTAACATGCTTGATCATTCATACTACTTACGACATGAAGGCATGCAACAAACCCTAAAAATGCCATACATTCAACCAAGACAAATCATCTCATGCATTAATCCCATCTCCATCATACAAACACATTCATTCTCATGCTTCAATCCCAACTCCATCACAAAACACATGATCAATCTCCAATTATATCACATCCTCATTCAATTACATCTAAGAGACATGAATCTAGGATTTAAAGAGAAGATGGATGAAGTTTACTTAAATGATGACTACCTTGAAGTCGATCCAAGAGAATCCTCTCGCTAGGAAGGCTTGATCCATCCAAGGAGAAGAAGAAAAATGGCTATGGTGGAAGTAACCATTCGGCTGAGAGAGAGAGAGAGAGAGAGAGAGAGAAAGAGAGTTCATTAGTATATACTCATCAAGGTCGAAGATGGAAGAAGATGGAGATGATTGTTCATGCTTACCTTGAAGGTGTTCCTGAGCCTTCAAGAAAATTTTAGTTTTTAATCCAAAAGTGAGACTTTGATTTTAGTGTTTGATGTTAAAAATTGCCGGAATGGATTCACGAGAATGAGTAGGTATAATCTGAAGTTTTTGGAGAAGATTGAAGTGGTTTTGAGTGGCCTTAGGCGTGAGAATGATAGTATGTGTTCTTGGTGTTCTTGGAGGTTTGAAGAGAATGAAGAGAATAAAGAGAGAGCTGGCCGAAATTCTGTTGGAAAGAGTGGCCGATTGGTTTGGGAGGGTTTTGGTAATTGGATTTCCATATTTGAGAGGAAAAGGAAAGCAAGTTGTTTGAAATTCAAAAGGAATATTTTAGGGAATCAATTTTGGAAACAAATATGGTAAGGAGATCTTGGTTGATGGAGAGCTTTTGGAAGCTTCAATGGCCAGCTGATTGGTTGGGGTTTCTACTGGGATGAATGATGTTTGAAGGAGCTTTAGAGTGGCCGAAATATGGTGTACCATGGTGAAGGAATTTTCTAGTTGTTTGAGAGTTAATCTATGGTAACTTGCTGAAATATCTTGCTGCAATTATGGACTCCAATTGATGGATTGATTGGAGTGATTGATGGAGAGATTTTAAGAGTAGCCATGGAGCTGTTTTTCATGCAGAACAATGGTGAGAATGCTGGAGTTCAGTTCATGGCTGATCAAGGTGTGTTTGTACAAAAAAATGGAGGGGGTTTCGGACAAGGGTGAAGAAGGAACAAAGCTGAAAATTCTGATCAGTTTTTCTGCAAGGCTTGCTGGAATTTCTGGGCTGATTTTTCTACCATATTTCAATCAGCTTGCAGAAGGTTTGAGGGGCCATTAGAGGGTCCTTTAAGGCTGGTTTCCAGCCTTCTTTATGGAGGAAAAACAAGGTTGAATTACTAGTTGAAAAGTTGGAAGAAACAGCTTGGTTTTTGGCTCACCAAGCTGCGAAACTGACCAGGAAATTTTCCTGGTTTGCACAGCTTTTGTGCAATTCAATTTTGGTTGGAATTTTCAGCCTTCAAGCTGAGTGAATTGGTCAATTTCCTGGCAGTATTTGGGAGGGAAAGAAGGCTGAAAATTTCGATAATTGGACTGATCAAGAAGCTGAAAAAATTTTCAGTTTACTACATGAAGAAGATGACACAAGTAGGTTGGAGGTTTGAAGGTTCAACCATGGAGATTAATTCTCTTGGGAACCTTCCATAACTCTTCCTCATTTTCGGTCAACAAGATACCTCACACTTAGACATTTTTGAACCTTCAATGCCACTGAACTTTGTTGAAATTTTTTGGAAATAAAATTGGCTTAGGTAAATGGAATAATCTAATTGATTAAGAAGTAAGGAGAGTTAGGGATCAAGAAGGGTAGGAATCTCTTAGAAATTTTGTAAGGCACAAGAGTAGGATTAAGATATTCCTATCATGTCTCCCCTAAGACAACACTCCTACTCTTCCCTAAAGCATGCAAGGGCCGAATTATATCCTTGCTATACAAAAATAAAATTTAATCATGCTAAAACTCTAATGATGGAATTTGAACTCAAGACCTCAAGGATTAATTCCAAAGCTCTAACCACTAAAACACAACAACTCTTATTCTTATTTTCTCTCCCAAATATTTTTCTTATTTAATCCTCAAGCTATCTCTCTATTTCCTCCTCAAGCAAAATTACTATTTTGTCTTTCTTACTCAATAACCACAATTAAGCCATCTAGACTACAAATCACATATCCAAGGCACATAAAATCATATAAAAATATATTTATGCATGCAAGAAAATATGATATGCATCCCAACCCATTACTCTAAGGTTGGTTTTAGTTGGAGTTTTACACAATTTGTATCATTTCACCCCAAAAGCATACCCAATGAAAATATATTTCTTAACTCTAGGCTCCAATTTCCCATTATTTACATGTATGTATGCCAGACACCCAAAAACTTTCAAATCAGAGTAATTAGCAGGCATACCTAACCAAACTTTCTCAGAAGTTTTGAAATCAAGAGCTGCAGAAAGAACACTGCTGACAATCTGACATGCTGTAGAAACTATCTCTACCCAAAAATCCTTTGTCAACCCTGCATTTGATATCATGCATCGTACTCTTTCCAAAAGCGTTCTGTTCATGCATTCTGCCATACCGATTTGTTGAGGCATCATTCTTACTGTATGGTGCCAAACAATTCCTTCATTTTTACAAAATTCATAAAATTCTTTTTCACAAAATTCCATGCCATTATTTCTTCTCAGCCGTTTTATCTGTTTACCTGTCTATTTCTCAATCAAAACTTTCCATAGTTTGAAAGTTAGGTAAACATCGTTTTTATTTTTTAGAAAATAAATCCAAACTTTTCTTGAATAATCAGCAATGAAAGTCAATAAATACTAGCACCACTCTTAGATGAGAACAAGATGGACCCCAAAGATCTGAATGAATATAATTCAAAGTACATTTAGTTCGGTGAATTGCTGGTGAGTTGAAGCTGACCCTTTTCTACTTCCTAAAAATACAGTGCTCACAAAAGTCCAATGGAGCAGTATTTTGTCCATCCAGAAGGCCTCTCTTACTCAACATGTGCAGACCTTTCTCAGTCATGTGTCCCAAACGCATATTGAAGGAATTTGAAAATTTACAGAGTATATGCAGTAGACGAAAATGGAGAACAAGAATATAATATCAGAGTATGAGAGCATCATGGTGGGCATGAAACATACCTATTGGAGCCTTTAAAACATGAAGATCATGGTTGAATGGTTAGAAGTTCAAGAACAGCTTATTCCTTCCACGTCTAGTGAACACCAATGCTGCAACTTCTTCCGGTTCTAGTTCTTTCTTCCCCTCCGGTGGAAAATGAATGCAAAGCTTTTCAGTTCACAGAATATTCCAGACCTAATCCTCTGGTCGATGAGCACACAATTGGATGAGAAGAAATAACCTCTTACATTTTTCACTCTCTCCGTTTCTGTTGGCATCCTTTGGTTTTGTATCTAAAGAAGACAAAAACCAATAGCCAGTAGAAAATCAAGAGATACGAGAGAGACAGAGAGCCAAGAGACATTCGGAAAATATATTTTTATTTTTTTTCCTTTTTCTTTTATTTTATTTTTCCACACAGAAAGTCAAAAGTCATGAAATAAAAAATAATTATTTTGATAAAAATAATATTCCCGAGATATTATACCCGAATATTATTTACAAAATAAATTTTGGCTTCACCCTAAACTCTTTTAAATTTTGTCCGAAAAAATCTTATGGTCCAGGCTATTGGGCCAAAATAATATTTATTATTTTTCTTGGGATTAAATAAATAACCCAATAAATAATTAATGAATCCAAAGGAACTAAAAAATAATTAAACTTTAATTATTTATTTCTTGGGATTTAATTAAATAAATAACCTAATAAATAATTAAGTAATAATTATTTTCCTCTAGTTTAAGTCTCGGTTAATTTTTTAATTATTCAAACTGGACCCAAGTCCTGAATAATTAATTAACTCATTAAACCAGATAATAAATTTCTCTCTATTTATTTTATTCCAGTCTAATAATAAATTAGACTTCCCGAATAAAATAAAAATCTCTCAACTGAGATTATTTTCTCAACCCAAAAATTAATTAGGACTTACGGGCTATTTCGAGGACCAAAAAGACACATTGCCTTGGCTACTAAAATGACCAAAATACCCCTATTATATAAATAGATGTATTTTGCATTTTAAATATGTTCTAATATTACCATAAGGAAATATTGACCCCAAGGACAATGCTGCATTAGCAGAGTCTTCGACCTACAAGTGAAATGACAAAAATATCCCTCTACACATCATCGTACATTTAGAAAGGAAGAAATGTACTAACACATCTCTAAAAGACATCTACCATCCTTAGGTCTCTAATCCAATGATCCACGACTTCCTGAAGTGTTTCCGCTTTCCAAGGGAGCGACTCTAAAGCAAACATCCAAGTTACGTTTCCTAGGGCCCTAGATATTTAGATCATCCGGATAACCACAAGGGGCGATATAGTGTAGAAACTATCTTGTACAAGTCTGTCTTAACTAACTAGTCGCACATACCCAACATACAAGTATATTGGCCCTCCGATAGAACCTCAACTATAGTATATCAAAGTATATGCTTCCAGCTTCGCCAGACCACCAACTCATACTCAAGTCATAGAGTACTAGTCCACGCTGTAGCGGTAGTAGTTTAGGTTTCTACCATATAGTATTTTTAAGAAACTACTACTACAGGTCCCGTTCTACGTATTCGAAATACGCTTATGTCATAAAGTGAGTGCTCTACTCACTGGCTAAAGGTAAGCCATTCCTCATTTGAAATTCATAACATAATAACCTAAACATGATGAGATTCTCATTCTCATCAATCGGTTAAGAACAATTGTTTATGTGTTTAAATAACCCATGATCCATACCTTACTGTGAAAGACCTCCATTCACATTAATCACTTATTCAAACACAATGGGTCTGTTCCAAACGAAATTGTACACAAATGAAGAAAAATTATTTCACAAACAATTTCTGACAAATAAATTCTTTTATTAATATATACGATATTTTCATCAGAAAACTAGTCTAAGAGGGTATATTTCCAACACATATGCCATAATTTGGTGATATCAGAATCAAACCAAGTTGATGTAGAAACTGTAACAAAACCTGTGATAGTAATTCTCTACAAAGTATACAAACTACCAGACCTACAACATTTCATAACAACAAGAGCACCTTTATAAACTTTCGTAACTCCACCTTCAGTTGCATATTTACACCCAAGAGCTTCAAAGGAGTCCAAAGAGATGAGTTTTTTTTTCAAATCAGGAACATGTCTAACATCAGTGAGAGTCTTCGTAATACCATCATGTATTTTAATTCAAACTGTGTCCTTACCACAACATTACAAGCGGCATTATTGCCGATCAAAATAACTTCACCGCTATAAGCTTCATAAGTGGAAAACAAATCCCTATTGGGACACATATGGTAAGAACAACTCGAATCCAAAATCTATTCATTTTTAGACTTTGTCCTGCTATCGGTCACAAACAAAATATTTCATTCATTCTCATCTGCTACAACACTAGCTTCAACAGCATCATTAGATTTTTCTTTATACTTATCCTTATTTTTCAATTTAAAAAATTCAGACTTAATATGCCCTTTTTTATGACAATAATTGCAAACCAAATTTCTATATCTGAATTTTGATTTATCACTGTCACAATTTCTATTTTCGGATCTACCTTTGGCTACCAAACCTTCAACTTGAGTTCCACTAACCTCCCCAATTAAATCTCTGTCAATCATTTCTTTTGATTTTAAAGTAGATTTAATTTTCTGATATGAGATAGTTTCTTTTTCATACATCATAGTGTCTCGAAAATGCTTAAAGGATTGGGGAAGGGAGCACAAAAATAAAATGGCCTGATCCTCATAATCTATTTTCACATAAATATTATTCAAATCCATAATGAGAGAATTAAATGTATCAAGATGTGAAGTAATAGATGTACCTTCAACCATCCTAAGTGTAAACAAAATTTGTTTCAAGTAGAGCCGATTCTCCATTGTCTTCTTCATATATTTTTCCCACATAGCTTTGGCTGAAGTCTCAGTAGCAATTTCTCTTAAAACCTCATTAGAGAGATTTAGAATAATATCTAATCTCGCCCTTTTATGCAAGTCTTCATATGTCGTTGTTGTCATCTCCACTGACTTCTCCTCTATTCCTTTCAAGGCTAAGTCAACCCCGTCTTGAATTAAGATGGCCTTCATTTTGAGTTGCCACATGCCGAAATTGACACCCCGATCAAATTTCTCCACCTTAGTCTTTGTTACTGTCATTGTCACAAAGTTAAGAGTTAGTAGTTCTAATACTAGTTTGTTAAGGATAGGCCCCAGGAACAAACAAAAACTCTAATGGCAAAATCACACAAGACGATAATAAAGAAATAATAAGAACAAAAATAATGTGGAGAAAAAATAAATAGCGAGAAAAGAAATAAAAGAGAGAGACACAAAATACTTATGTGATTCTGTCAAATGACCTGCGTTCACAGGCGGAGGCGGAACAAAACTTCACTATGAAAAAGATAATTTACAAGGCTTTAGAAAAGTGTTTCTAAGCTACCAACCACTAATACAAAACAAAAGTATTACAAAAAACAAATGCGTTAATGGCTATTCAAACTCTTGTGTTAATGTTGTTGTTGTACCTCAAAAAATCAAACTAAACCTTTATTTATAAGCATCTTGAGGAGGTTAGAATTCATAAAAATTTAATGTGGGATTCCTTCATGAAACAAAGTATTAATGGTGATGAAGAAATCTTTGATTTCCCGATGTATTCATGATGTGGAATGAAGGCACCCCAACAATCACCATCACGACAAGCCACCATCTCCATCACCCTCCATCATACTAGATCCAATCATAACCACCGATACTAGTTCCATCATCCTCCTTCCTATCTCAAACGACCAAAACCAGCATAAAGAATGAAATTAAGAACTTAGGTTGGGAAGGTAAATTACACTAGGGGGCAATATTATAATTTTTTTAAAAAAAATTAAAGGAGTAAAATAAAATTTTTTTTAAAAGACTTTTTTAAAAATTTTAATTTTTTTGAATAAAATACAAAATTTTTAAAAAATTTGGAGATACGGATCCCTCTCAAACCAGCATTTTCTCAAAGTTAGATCATATACACTTTCCCATTGTGCAAATCTAAACGTAGTCCATTTCTTCACTCCTAATGAGGTCCAACTGTTGATATGAAGTGATTATTCCTCCGAGAATAAAGGCTCTTCTTCTACATAGTTTCTTTTATTAAGCAATATATTTTTATATCTTGGGCCGTGGAAAGTACTAAAATTAAGAAGCAAATGGGGGAGAAGACTAGTATATTTGAAGTGTGGAAATCCTCTTTTTACTTTGTCACAGTCTCAAGAAATCTGAATCCCAATATTTCTCATGTCTTTCAGCTTCAGCGATATATCTTCTCCTACAAAGTCAGAAATAATGTCTCAAATGCCAGTGATGAAGCCACATGTAACCTGGGGGGGGGGCATGTGAAAAAATCTAATATATATATATATATATATATATATATATATATTAATGTAATTTGTGCACGTACTTTTCATCTATTTATGATCTTACAATATTATGTCTGTTTTATAATTTTCTTAAAGTTTTTTCTCCTTTCTAAAAAAACCTTTTTGTTTTTATTAATACTTTGTCCTAATTTTAGAGTTTTTTTTTTTTAAATAGAACATGTATAGATAGACAAATTTTCAAATAAATCTTACCAATATGCAAAGTATATAAAATAGTATATAAATAAATTTTACAATTAGGAATAATATTTTTCCCTTTTTAATAATTTTTTATTATTTAAATTTTTATTTTTATTTCTTTTGAATAAGGTATTGATAAGTTTCTCCGCAAAAAAAAAATAAAATAATTTCTCATGAGTAATGATTTCCTTTTTAATTAAATAGTAATGTAAAAATTGTTCAAAGTAAAATAAAATTAAGATTACAAGACAATTAATATATATATATATATATATATATATATATATATATAATTTCCACTATTTAGGGGCAGAAATGAGTTGAGTTGAGGTTAGCTCAAACTCAACTCACTCAATTCCACTCATATTTAGGTGAGCTAATCTTTTTGGTTCGGACTCAGCTCATTCG
Source organism: Voacanga thouarsii (assembly GCA_026120185.1). Classification (NCBI taxonomy): domain Eukaryota; kingdom Viridiplantae; phylum Streptophyta; class Magnoliopsida; order Gentianales; family Apocynaceae; genus Voacanga; species Voacanga thouarsii. Next base: position 1,284,189 of record JANUWF010001032.1, on the reverse strand, counting down.
TAATTCGCCAATGGCTCAACTCGACTCATTTATCACAAACTCTAAAAAAAGCTTATAAATCTTATTTTGATTGTGCAAATTAAAACTAAAAAATTGGTGTGGAAATAAAACTAAATATAACTAATTAGTCAATTCGGAGCCAATCCCCTCCGCACATTAAACTGTATTTGGACTTAGAGAGGCTCAAAATGAGTCAATGACTCTTCTGCCAGTCTGAAAGTAGATTTTGAAGTAATTGTAGATATTGGAATTACAAGAATATCTACCACCATATTCTAGATAGTATTTAGAATTTACCACTATTGGCATTTTACTACTTCAGTGCACAAAAATTAGCCTGTCTGCTATCTTTAGAAATGTACACTAGTTCTTCTAAATGTACCTCAATCTCAAATTTCACTGTTGGAATAGCCTTCTATTCTCATACATAACTCATCAAGGATGACAAATTCGATGATTCAAAAGATATTGTGGTAATACCACTCTCAATATAGTGAATAGAATTTTCATCTTGTAAATTTTTGTTAAGTGTATCAGCCTAACAACTAATAATCATAATGAAGTAAATTACTTAACTACTACTACTAACAACAACAACAACAACAACAACAATAACTAACAACAACAATAATAATAATAATAATAATAATAATCGAGTTAACTTATAAGTCAAATAAATCGTACTTCATTCAATTCTAACTCGACTTATATTTTAAATGAATGAAATATCTTAACTTATATATTACTCATTTAAATTTAACTCATAAGCTAAACTCATAAAGTCAAAAATTGAATAGAATTGCGAGCTGTTCATAATTTGGCTAAATTCACTTTCACTCCTACCACTATCTGTCGGATTTTGCCCCGTCACTGTTAAATGCGTTTCTTCCTGATCAAATGTCATGCTTTGCTCGGATGGTGCTGATTCGTTCCATCTTTTGTGATTCACCTTCCAATATTTAGGAACAAATAACTGAAAGGAAGAAAATATTTTGTATTTCTTTGATGAATTTGTTGACAAAATGATAGCAATAAATCCTCATTAGATAATGAGAATTCTCAGTTAGGTGTTTTTATGGATCCAATTGTCTATATGTGTAATTTTATTTTATTATAAATATATGATCTTACTTTAAATATAAAAAAAATGATAAGGTGATACAAAGAAACCTTATAGGGAAAAAAAATGGAGAATACAACTGTTAAATGAATCTCATTCGAGTTTATTAGAACTCGATTATTAATCGATTTAAATTTAAAAATAAAATTTAACTTGAATATTAATTAATCGAATTCAAATTTATTGACAAATATTTCAGTTCATTCAATTATTAAATAAAAATTATTAGTATTATTTTATATAAAATTTATTTATTTATCTTTTCTTTTTATATTCATATTATTACTATATATAAACTATTCTTTTTAAATTAAAAATTGTTATTAATAATGGTTATTTGAATTTTTATTTTTTAATAAAATTTCAGGATAAAAAATATAAAATAAATAAACTCAATTTTAAACAATTCAAATTCAAACAAACATCCAACATTATCAAGTAATAATTGAATATACTCATATACAAACTCGAACTCAATTATTAATTTAACAAATTCAAATAACATGTGACTATGATCGAACTCAAGTTTAAAAACTGTTCATATTCAATTATACTTTTAATAGAGACCTTTCTTTTTAAAATTTGCACCAGCTTTCGTTCTATTATTTTTATTAAAAATATATTATTAGTTTTCTGTTCTACTCATTGGGGAAAAAAGATATTTACTTAGAAAAATACTCAAAAACCTCAGGAAGTATGAAAATTAAATCATCAATAGATTCATTTATATTATAACAAAATGGAAAAACATTTGTTGATGAAAATATTTATATCTAGTCAACTATGAACATATATTAATATTAACTTGTTGATAATTTTTACATTATTCTAGATTTTGGTAAGATATGTCTTTTATTTATATTTTGTCGTAAATATTTATAAAAATAAAAATATTTGATATAATAGTTAAAAAAAGAGAAAATTTTATTTTCAGAAATTAAAAATTTTAGAAATATAAGTAATTTATTGAGCAGTTGTATTACGAAGTGAAAATAATATGGATTAGGGTAAATTGTTTAGTTGTTGAGCTTAGAGAGTAAAGGCCGTTTTCATTAGATCAGAAGATTCTGTGTGTTTCCCTTCTGTTAGATAAAAAAGATTCTCTGTCTACTTTCTAGTGACACAATCAGCTCCAGACGGACGCTACTGGATGCCCCAAATTCATACAGGCACTTAGGCGCCTAGACAGGAGCCGAGATGGCACAAAACCAAAATCTTTAAGATATTTTACCGGTTAAATTTTAAAAAGTTTATAAAATATTTTAAATATTTTAATAATTTCTTATATATAATACAAGAGTCTAGACTTATATAAAAAGTCATAAAAATTTATAGGATTATGTATAAAATATTATAGAATATTATAGGGACCAAGTGATTCAAGAGAGTTTATAAGATTTTTGACGACAGTTTAATGTCCAAATCTTCTCATTTATAAAGTATCAAGTTATAAATACAAACTCTTAAATTCTCCCTCAAAATTCTTGCACTTAACTTTTTTTATTTTTTATTTTTTGACACTTAACTTGTTCAATCCATGAAACTATCACATCGCTACTACTTCTGTTTACTCTACGGATTCTCTCCTCTAAATTTCTTTTCCATCCTCTCCCCAACTTTCAAAGATTCACCAAGCATCACTACTATTATCTGTATTTATTTTTTTCAAATAAAAATTTATTATTTATTTATTTATTCAAATAAAAGTTTAATTATCTAGATCATTTAGGTTTATTATTTATTTATTTAAGTTTATTATTTAAATTTATTATTTATTTAGAAAAAACAAAAGTTTATTATTTAGATTATTTAAGTTTATTATTTATTTATTTAAATTTATTATTTAGGTTTATTAATTAATTATTTATATTTATTATTTAGGTTTATTTATTTATATTTAAACAAATTTTTATTATTTGGATTATAAAAGTTTATGTTATTTTAAAAAAATAAATAGAGATGATAGAAGAGACACTTGTGAATCAATGAAAATAAAAGAGAAGAGAAAAGGATTTGGGAGAAAGAATCCGTATCGGTCTATTTGGGACTAGCTAGGCTAATTTAACAAATACTTAAGTATATAGCACAAACTAAACGGTGTAAACTTAATCAATCATGACATTAGAAAGAGACATCTTGGTTACAAAATAAATAATAAAAAACAAACGATGGTTACTATTGACGTTATTTTTAATCGATTCGTTGTAATGGTTACTTTGAGTCGAAGCCAATACGAATTTTGCTAAGCAGACGATGACGTCAAGAAAATCTTCAACTGATGTACTCGGTCAACATTAGAATCAAAAACCAATGAGTCGTCACCCCCATATCGCGGAACGATAGGTAAAACACTACCGTTCCTAACTGCCAAAGACGAGCCATGAAACGGGATTTTCTCCACATTCGGATAGTTGGCATCCACGCAACAACAAGTATAAAATGAGTAAGGAGTCCTAGAATGAAAAACCCAACAATAATCGCCACAACAGAATTACCAAATTTCTTCTAGTTTTCAATTCTTTTTCTATATTTTGTTTACAGCTTTGTTCTTTATGTTTTTCCTTATGCCTTTGATTACCAACTTTTTGTTTTTATGTTCCTCTGATTTCAAATTCTGATACTTTTGTATTTGTTCATCATTTCAATTGAAATACACTATTTTCAATCTTAATTTGCTTCCACATGCAATATTTCTACTTTTGTGAACCCTTTCTATAGTAAGTTCAAGGAACCCACGTCTTTTAAAAAATCCAACTCACCCGTTCATCTTTCCATCGGACTGTTTATGTTCATCGGAAGAGTAGCCGATCGATAGTTCCATCGGCTCTCCTTTTCGTAAGGCAACATAAATTGGCACGCCTAGTGGGACCAAAGGTAGTTGTTGCATACAATTGTGTTTAGGATGCATTATGTCTAATTCTCAGCAACAATCCTCAGGGCCTTCGTCGGATTCCTCCGATCGGCCTACAGTGACAACGTTCGGCAATGCCCAGGTCACCATCCCTGAGCAACAGGGGGCATAGTCCTCATCTCCTCTCCAAGTGTCCCAATCGACACCCACGTCTTTAATTGCCCTACAATAGGCTATGGAGCAATGTACAAATGAACTTATTCAGAGCCTTATTCCTTAGTTCGCCACAGTGTTCTGACCTCTGCTGCAAAACGAGCTTCACAATTTCGAACCAAGGCAAAATGCTCATGGAACACCTCAGGTAGGTATGTACCCTCCCCCCTTATCCATTATTGCACCATCTTATGGGTCAGTACAATTGTTGCGCTGGGAGTAGCCTATGCCAACGCCCGGGGGGCACTTAGGGAGTCCGAGGTTAAATGCACTCGGCATGGCTCCTACGGAACCTTTCCTAGGGAGAACTCCCCTATATCCGGTCGTAGGGGCCCAGGTGTCGATGGAGGTACAGTTATACTACAACTAGAATACAGCTCCTAACATGAATGTTTGTTCCTCGTATAGAAGATTCCAAAGTTATGTTGCAGCTATCCCTATCGTGTATCCTGTCACGACGATCGCTTATCCAATACAGGGAGTAAGGTACCCTGAGATGGCTTCATTCCCAGGATAAGGTTCTTGATCGACTGCGATAAGTTCCCCCATGTAGAATCAACAACCAGTACTATCAGCCAATGTCAACTCAATAATTGAGGTGTTGTGTCGACAAGTGAGGGATCGACCGATGTATCAAAAACCTTATCCCGAATGGGTGGATTCTGTGGCAGTGCTACCGAGAGGATTTAAGTTGCCTAAGTTTTTCACAATCTCTGGAGAGGACAACAAGTTAAATATGGAGCATATAAGGAGGTTTACGACACAATGTGGAGAGTTTAGAAATAGTGATTGGCATAAATTGTAATTATTTTCTTTGTCCTTGACAGGTGCGGCGTTTACTTTGTATGCAAATCTGACACCCAACTCCGTGTACTCATGGGCAGATATGGAATGAATTTTTCATGAGGGTTTCTTTAAACCAGCACTTGATATCTCCATAGCGGATCTTTTGGCAGTCAAGCAAAAATCATCCGAAGGTATAGCAGAGTTCATTCAGCTCTTTCGGTAAATTAAAGCCAAATGCACCACTCAATTGACGGAAATGGAGTATGCCAGAATAGCCATTAGTAGAATGCATCCGCAGCTCAAAATGCATCTTATCCTCCAAGAATTTTCTGACTTGTTCCGTCTACTGTCTTAGGCAATCATAATAGAGGAAATAATCAAGGAGAAAGAAAAAGGCGGTCAGTTAAGTTTTCTTAAGGGCAAACCATGATATCAGTAGTGGATGACGTTACGGATAATGAGGAAGAACAGTTACTGAAAATGATGGCGGCGGAATTAGTGAAAGGTACGTCTTACACTTGTCCTTTTTTGAAACCTAGCAAAGGGAAGGAGGAAGCTTCTCCTACAGGACCATCTACATAAACATTTGATGTATCAAGGGTTGATAAAATCTTTGATCAGATGGTTAAATACAAACAGATTCGTCTCACTATTAGAAAAAGGCTAATTACCAATTGTCAATTCCTGTTGGTAGGTGTCCAATTTCTATTGGTAATACTAGTTTACCAACAGAATCTAGTCTGTGGGTAAAAAGTTTGTTGGAAAATGTTACCAACAAGAGATTTTTAAATCTGTTGGTAATTACTAACAGATTTTATTGTTGGTAACATTATATTTCAATTGGTAATAATTTTTTTTTGGGTTAAGTATTTTCTGTTAGTAATTTTTTTACGTTACCAACAAACTAACGACGTCATTGGTAAAGTCGTTGGAAATTTTTGAATTGTGTATTTTGTTGGTATTTTTTCCAATTGATTGTTTAGTTGGTAATGTTGTTTGTAATTTGCTAACAATTCCGTAGTTGGTATATTAATGTTGTAGGTAATTATTATTCATTACCAACAAACGATTTAGTTGGTACTTAGTTGGTAAATGTAAAAAAAGAAAACGTGTATTGATAGCTTACCAACAACAATTTAGTTAGTACTACAAACATACACTGTTGGTAAGCCATTGCAAGGTGTTGTAGTTACGTACCAACAGCGATCTGCTGAAAAGCACTTATAGATTGTTGTTGATATGTACCAACTGATAAATCTATTGGCATGCACCTACAATTTTGTGTTGGTGATTTCTGTTGGTATATAGCAACAGATAAATCTGTTAGTAAGCACCTGTAAATATGTGGTAGTAAATAGCAATAGATTGTGTGTTGGTAACACCTGTAAATTTCTTTTGATATGCACCAATAGATTATTTGTTAGTAAGTACTAATTGATTTTTCATTGGTAAATAGAACTATATTATCACTATATAATCCACAAGCATATTTAATAAAGCAATCCTACATAATATTAAAGCATATTCATACCAAAAGTCATACATTCATATTAAAAGAACATCAATATCCATAACAAAAGTACATCAAACTCTGATGCGGAACAAAAAATAGATAAAGTAAATTTGTTATGACCTTAAAATAATATTTTATTTCAGTAGTCCAAAATATGAAATAAATTCAAGATCTAGCTCGTGAAGCATCCTCTCCCTTGAGTTCCTTGACTTTTGATGTTAAGGATTTCACCTCGAATTGCAAGCGTTCATTCGCTTCTCGTAGTTCTTGAATTGCCTTGTATAATAATTCGTCAACACTTTGCAATTCTAACCTTTGGACATATTCTGTAGACTGTGCTGACGAACAAGATGAAGAGGATGACTTGTATATAGTAGATTTTTCTAGGCTCAAACTGAGGGATCCCATGTCGTAGACTGTATTATCCTTTTTTGGTGTTCTTACAACTCGCAACCAAACATCAACCTTGTTAATTGGTTTTAGTTGCTCCCCTTCAGATGTTCGATTTGTTATTAGATCCGTCTCTTTTTGCAATTCCTCTTAGTACCTTGCTTGTGACAATGAAAATAGTATAGTATAAATAATAGTCCTAAAAATATAGCCTCCCAAAAAAATAGTCCCAACTAAGAACATGTTTCTAGAGAAAAGAGAAGATAGAGGGGTTATTTCAGAGCTTGCATGAGTAGCAACTTCACTACATTTTTCCAGCCACTCACTCACATTTTTCCAACGCTAAACAAAAGGACAAGAACCCCCTTCACTGTAGCCACTGCACTCATATTTTTTCAGCCACTTTAGTCACATTTTTCCAACCCTACAAGAGGACAACAATTCCCCTCACTGAAGCCACTTCACCTACATTTTTTCCAGACACTTCACTCAAAATTTTTCATGTAGTAGTAGATTACCACTCAATTCTCCAATCAAAAATAAACTCCACTGAACAAACAACAATCAAGACAGAACTCTACCACAATCAAAGCAATTATTCCAACACAAGTTTCAATACACCCAACACTATTACAACCCACACTTCACAACTCAATCAAACAATTGACATACTCCTCCTCATAATTGCCACAGCATAAACTCAACAATCTACATTTCAAAGCTCAAATCACTAGCCAACTAACATAAATGCAATAATTAACTAACAAAAATCAACCAATAAAACTTAACTTCTCTTGTCAAGTTTAATAGTATAAAACCAGTATCCAGTCAACTATAACTCAAGCTTAACATTTCACATCAAAGGTAGCTCAATCACATACCAGTTTAAACTCAGTAGGCAAAATTAGAATGCAACTCAACACAGTCAACTCAATTCAATTCAAATTTCAAAGCCAATCTCAATACCAATTGCACAATCTAGTCCCTAGTAGTTTAAGTCTAATCACACAATACCAATTAAATTCTCTGTCTAATTATAACACTAATCCTTAACAATCAACAATTCAAACTGCTGTGGATTACTAGTTAATATTGTGGAAACAATAATTTCAATGGATCCCTATTAAAATAACACCGCAATCAAATTAGATCTTGTGAAATCAAAAGTAGAAATATGTTGATCTTGTATTTCAGTGGATATGACACTTACGTATATGTCCTCAGATCGCTAGTCAATAAAGACAAGTTTTGACACTTCTGGCAGCTCTTCTTCCCCCTTTAACATTAGCCTTTCTCTTTTTAGCACTTGCTCAACCTCATCTTCAATGTTTGTTGTGTGAGTGAAGATATAGATGTCCATCTGCGAATATTCTTTATGGTATTTCTCCTCCTACGAAATTGTCATAACATGTAAGTTGTAACGTATTATACATAAGAACAATAATTACAAATATATTTCAAAAGATGAATTAAAAGAAAATTCTATGTATTATACAAGCTTTCTCTTGTGTACAGTTGCTAGGATAGATCCTCCTGAATCATTTGAGGCTCCTAAAATACTCTTCTTGTTTGTTGACATAGTCTTTGAAATTTTCTTGAATGCATCACTATCCCAATATGCTCGAAGTTTATTGTAATGCTCCTCTTTTATGAAATCATGAAAGATATATTCATTTCGTACTTTTTTCATCAAGTACCTATAACTGTTATTGGCTTTTTCCCCCTATTTTTCTCTCATGATCGAATCATATTTGTGGTCCCATTTGTATTGTTTCTGTAGTTTTCCCATACAAAATTACCAAATTAGCATAATAAGCATAAATTACAACTTATAGCTATAATTGGAAAAAATAAATTTAATACTTGCTGCCCACTTAACGTACCATACATCCCTTGTGGTTGGTGAGACCTTTTTCCAAGTAGGATATGGTCCCAAAAACATAGATTCTATGGTTGGATGAATAGATTGCACTGGTTTGTTAAGAGGCTTGGCATTGCAAAGAATCCTACAACAGAAAAATAAATATTAAGGATATTGCTTGATACATTTAGAATGAATACTAAATTTTAGAAAATAAGAAATTTTGAAATCACTTACTCATCCCTTTCAATCCAACATTCAATCTTACCCGGTGCTGGTGTAGTAATAGCTGTAGATAAGTTAGAGTTTTGCACATTCTCCTGAGTTGGAGTAGACTCAACTTGATCATTAGCAATGATAGGCGCAATTCGCTCATAGTGATTGACTCCGCTTGCTCAGAATGAATCTCTAGCTGGACACTTTCTCTGGAATCGCTACCATTGTGGCCATCAGTAGGAGCAGGCAACGTAGGTGGTGGAGTACAGAAATCATCTACTGCTATGTGGCTAGTATTTGGAGAATTCTGATTTTCTGTTGGGAGTGAATTCAATGGTTGACCTTCGAAGTCGTTATTTGATTGGCCTACACATCGCCCTACCTTTTGCTCTTTTTTTTTTTTGCATTCCTTTCCTATCAGGTGCCATCTAAAAATAATGTATAGAAAACAAGTGACTATGTCATTGAAAGAGAGGAGAAAAGTAAACAGAGAAAAGAGAAGATAGAGGGGTTATTACAGAGCTTACAGGAGCAGCAACTTCAGTCACATTAACAAGAGAACAAGAATCCCCCTCACTGTAGCCACTTCACTCACATTAAGAAACCTTTTGATGTAAGTTTTTGAAAAACTTTAGAGGGGGGGTGAATAAGGTTTTTGGCAAAAAAAAATAATTTTTTCAGTTTGTCTAAAACGCTAAATAGTGATGATCACCAAAATACTTGGACTGACTTTATAGATGCATAGAAAGTTATCTAAGCACTCATAGGTTTTACTCCACAACCTTGACACAAACATAAAACAAGGATCACCCCAATGAGTTTTACCACACAACCTTGAACATAAATCAACACAAGGCTCACCCCTATGGGTTTTACTCCACAACCTTGACACAAACACAAAATAAGGATCACCCCAATGGGTTTTACCACACAACCTTGAACATAAATCAACACAAGGCTCACCCATATGGGTTTTACACCACAACCTTGCACTACCACAGAGATTTGAATATCAATAAAAAAGAGATAAGCTCACTTACTTGAGCAGATATTCACTCGGATACAAGGCATAAATACTTTTATCTTTGATACACAATGAACTCACTTTGAAGCTAGATAAAAGGAGATTTTTGACAAATATTGAGCACTAATGTTTCTAAGATGAATGTTTCAAAAATCTTGCATCTAATCTTGCTTTAAGGTCTATTTATAGAGCTAAAAAGTGGAGTGCCAACGGTCATAAATAAATGGCTATAAATTTTTTTGTTTAAACTCATCCGTGTTTTGGACTCGGGTTTTGGATGAAGATGCATCCAAAAGGTAAGTCCAAAATGGCACTAACCAGACAAAAACTTTTTCAACCCAGTTTATAGGATTTTGGACGAACCTTTTGGATTCAAACTGTTCCATTCAAAATTCTGTGAATTTCAAAAACTTTGAAAACATCTCCTTTAAAGCTTCACGGTAAAATCAAATGAATCAAAAGATAAGAAGACATAGGAATTAATAGATATACCTCAATAACACTTCCTAGTCTAGCATTCTTCATAAAGAATTTTTTTTATATGTAACTCCACATACTTTAATCTTCTTATTCACTCTTCTATTCTTGATTACAGCAAACAATGACTTGCCAACATATCATATCTGAAGACTTTTGAAGAATAAAAGTCACACATGCCCTATCACAATAGATTAATAAGTTAGTCCTTGTCAACGCTTGTCATAAATTAAAACATAGAAGAAAACCCTTAGGGCTAACAATCTCCCCCTTTTTGAGTGATAACAAACATGACACTTATGATATGTAAAGAGAGAACATGTTGAACGAAAAAGGTGCAAATAAATGCAATCTCACTGTATAGGTCTCATAGAGATCTTATGATTAAAAAATTTGTAAACATATCTCAATGATCCTAAAGTCTTTCATATTTTGAAATATTCAGAATAATTTGATAGAGATAGCAAATGGTAAAATACTCCCCCTAAATATATGCTTATGTGAATATTTTTAAACAAAAGAGGAAAAAGCAAAAGTTACGATTTATTCATCCAAAAAGTGCATCCAAAATAGGTTTGGAAGAACGAGTGTTTTCAAAAATTCATTTTGGAGAGGGATTTTGGATGTCCAAAATAATTTTCAATTCTGTAGTATTGTTTATAAGAACATTTGTTTTGGATTCGAAATTTCTGAGTCCAAAACTCCCCCTAACTCAATGCACGAAAATCGTATCCAGAATCTAGTCTTAAGGATACCATTATCATAAAAATGAACGTCACAAACAGAGGAGTTTTTCAAAGAATTTTTAGTAAACAGTGAATCAAATTATATTAGTGATTTTCTTAACAATTCATGCAGTTCGTAACAGTTCATGCAATTTCTTGAAATTCAGTAACTATTTATACAACAGTCTTTTCCTTTCCCACAAACAGTTTCAAATTATCATAGCAGTTCTTTCGCAGATCTAAATAATCAGTCATACATCATCAGTCCAATTTCAGATATAGAACGAAAGTCATGCCCAAAATTCAGTTTATACATACAACATCAGTCATGCAGAATATGATATCAGATTATTATACAAATCCCATGACGTTTTCTCCCCAAACCAACATATAGATAGTTAGTTATGCAAACCTATCATTTTCTCCTTAGTTAATGCATGCAGACAATAACATTATCTTTCTCCCCAGTGAATGCATACAACAGTCATGTAGACCTAACATTTTCTTTCTCCCCCTTTATCATCAATAAAAAATAAGCATAGCAGTAGGAGAGTAAAAGAAAAAAAAAGATGGATAATATGCATAAAATAGGCAAAAGCTTGTTTTTCTAGGTGTTATCTTTGGTACATGATCCGAAAATCCGAAGGCGAGATAGTCGATTTTGATCTCGAAATTGAAAGGACATTATCAAAGATCCACTGGACAATCCAAAGGAACTTAATCGTCAAAATGGATGGTGCTTAAAACAACAATGCTGGAAATAGGAGGGTTATGGACAACTTTGTGAAACCTACAATCTCAGGCACAGGCTTGAGTATTACTAGGCCTAGGGTGGACGCGAATAATTTTGAACAAATGATTCAAAACATGGTTCAATTCGATGGGCTACCTGAAGAAGATCTCAATGCTCATTTAGCTAGTTTCTTTAAGATTTGTGATACTTTTAAGATGAATGGTGCTTCGGAGAATGCCATAAAGTTAAGACTTTTTCCTTTTTCTTTAAGGGATAGAGCCAAATCTTGGTTAAAGTCTCTACCTACTGGTTCCATCACTACTTAGAATGCCCTGGTTGAAAATTTTCTGGCCAAATATTTTCCTCTAGCTAGGACAGCCAAACTTAGGAACTAGATATTTGCCTTCCAACAATTAGACTCTGAGCCCTTATATGAAAGTTGTGAGAGATTTAAGGAGATGTTAAAAAAATGCCCACACCACGGATTTGAGTTAGGAATGCAGATGCTTATCTTTTTGAATGGCCTCACGTTTGCGACACGTCAAGTGGTGGATTCTTCTGCAGGGGGTTCCATCAATCATAAGACCCCAGAACAAGTATTTGAGCTTATTAAAAATTTGGCTTCTAATAACTATTCTTGGAGAAGTACAATGTTTAGAGCTCGTGTGCAAGGAGTACACAAAGTAGATGTTGTGGTAGCATTGGAAGCTAAGGTGGACACCTTAACCCAAAAGATGGAATAGATGGTGATGCCTCAAGGCCAGGTTTTAAACGTAAGTTGTGATTTCTGTGGAGAGGGACATCCCAATCATGAATGCCAAAATATGGGGTTACTCCAAGAAACTTTGGAACAAGCGGCTTTTGCAGGTAATGTCCGGCCAGGTAACAACCCTTATAGCTCTACCTATAATCCTAATTAGAGAAATCACCCTCATTTCTCTTGGAGTAATGGAAATCAACCTAGGCAGGGTTGTTTCAATTCTGGAGGCAATCAAAGGAACCAAAATCCCATGACCAATACTGCAGCACCTTCAAAGCCACCATTGCAAGAGTTGATTAGCTAATTGGTAAGTTCCACGGAAACTGAGTTCCAAAGGGTCGATGTTACAACACGGAACTTAGAGGCCTCTATACGTAACTTGGAAAATCAAATTGGTCAACTAGCTACACTCTTGGGAGATCGTCAAGTTGGGACATTACCAGGAAACACGGAGAAAAATCCACGGGATCAAAGTCGTGGAAAGCATTGAAGCCATTTTTTGTTTACTTTACTTTCAGTTTTGTGATTGAAACAATTTTTACTTCTGTCATTTTGATTGATTATTTTTCATGAATTACAGTGCATTATTCATTATTATTGTGTGTTTCTCATTTTTTTTTAAAAAAAAATTGGAGAACCAGACAGAATGAAACTGGCGCCGGCTATGGCTAGGACCAGTGCCGGTTCATGTCGGGCGAGGCGTTCTTATAGGCCATTTTGGCCACTTTTTCTTCAAAATCTCCAATCTCCCTCTCAAATTCTCTCCAACCCGCACCGGCTCCACATCCCCCACTTCCCAAAATTTGATTTTTCACCTCCTAAACACTTCTATAACATCTATCTACCTCTCTATTGTTGATCATACGGATCAAAAATTTCAAAATCTTCCAATTTTCATAACAACATCATCTTCAATCCACAAGCAAGGTGTTTAGATTTCTACAAAAAGCTTATATCTTTTGCCTGCCTATGCATGCACAAACACAAAGGTATGATTTTTATTCCATTCCTACGGTTAAAATGGTGTAGATGACTTTATCTAATTTTAGGGACAATTTTGGCCGAAAATTGGGATTGTGTATGCTATCTTGAAGTATACATTACTCCTTGAGCTTCATGAGTTGGATTAGATTAGGGGTTAATGATTCTTTGATACTTGATTCATGTATATGATCATTAGGGGCTTCATGCCTATAGCTAAGGTTAGAATTGTGGCTATTTGTGATGGTTGACTATATGGTATATATGGAACGTGCATTATTTTTCACGTAATTCCATGATGATGCCTTCATTAACATGATTATGTCTACTTGCATGCATTGAGGATATTCAACACGTTTATGCTTTACAAAGAACTTTACATGTATTGTTGCAGGTTGTGTTGAATTGATTGGAGGTGATTGAATTGATTGTTGGTTGGAGTGTGATATATATTGAAGGAGTTTGGGTTGTGTGGTTGTGAGATTGGTTAAGGGTTGAGTGAGATTTGAGGAGTGTGTTTGTAAAGGGTAGTTGGCCCCGTGTTAAGTCTTTGAGCTCAATTGTTCTCTCTTCCTATTTTCACCATTCCTTGATACCATGTCTAGCGCAATGGGTCATTCTTCTAAAAGGTCGAGGGCTTCCTCTTCCTCCACCCTGTCATCCGTTAATCATTTGTTCCTTAGACCAACTGAGTTTATCGATGCATCTTGTGAGGAATGGTACAATAGGAGAGCATTCAATAAAATCATTGTCGAACGTACTTTCGCACTCACCCTAAACCGTGCACTCAAATTGGGAATGATGTTTAGAAGACTAGGATGGGGGTCAATAGTATAACTGAAATGGAAGTATTGTCTAGTGCTCATCAAGGAATTTTATGCCAATATGGTTGACAAGGGCAATAAACACCTTCCCCATATTGAAACGAGAGTGAAAAGAATCCCCATTGTCATCACCCAAAATCAATTAGCTAATCTCCTCCAGGTATTTGACGATGATTCTTGGCAAGTGATAGACATGAATAATAAAAAAATTCTTTTTGACCTAAATTGGGATGCTAGCGGGACTAGAGCCACACTAGGATTGTATAAGCATAATGCCTTTCAAACTAATAGTTTCTACCAACTTTTGATGAACAACGATCTTACTGCCAACTTTAGAGCTCTAGTCTATATGTTTGGGTTCAATGTTGTACCCCGTGCTAGTGGTTTTAATGAGACTCGACTTATTAAAACTTATATTTTGCATCAGATGATGAACACACTGCCTATCCCTTTTACACCCTTGATCATCTAATCTATTAGAAATGTTGTTCATCACCATCTCTCTACAAAAGCCTTCATTTTTCCCCTGGTTATAATGAAAATTCTAAAAGACTTTGGTGTTAGTCTTGAGGGAGAACTGATGAGGCTACTACTTAGCGCGATATGGTGATTAAACAAACTCTGATGAGTTGTGGGTACAAGTACAGCCAGGAGTTGAAAAAGTGGCTAACTTCTTTTGAGGTTAGACATTCTGGTTAGATTAGGCCACCCACCGTGGAGGAAAAACACCCACCACCACCGGCACGTGCACGAGCTAGCAGCTCTCAGTCCCAATCTCGGATTGACTTTGAGACTATTGTACTAGGATGATTAGACTAGCAAATGGAGATGCTCCTGCACTTGCAGGGTACTATGGATGACATGGCAAGACGGCAAGCTACTATGGAGCAGCAATTGGCCGAATGGAGGCAACATTCTTCTGGGCACCATAGTGGTTAATGAACTTCCACACCGGCTACTGATGACAAGGATGATGAGGAGGAGGAGGAGGACTGATGATGTTTGTCTACATTTTCTCGATCACTCTTGTTTTTTTTCCTTTCTCTTTTAATGTTGTTTTTTTAGTAGTTTTTCATTTCTTCCTTTTGTTGTACTATTTTCTTTCTTTTGTTTTGATTTATTTTCTTTTTTAGTTTTATGCTTTGGTGTGCACTTTTGTATTTTTCTTTTTAGGTGCTTTGCCAATGCCTCGTTCTTCAAGAATTCAGATCTTGTACAACACACTGCCCAATGAATGGAAGTTTATTTTTTTATCTCTTCTCCTTTATATTTCTGGTCTCATGGCATGGTTTATTCTTTGTTATATATATTTAGCCATTGAGGACAATGTCCAGTTTAAGCGTGGGGGAGTGATTTGATTGACAATTCTTCTATGCATATACCTTAGCCTTCTTCGGAGCAAACATTGGGAGTGAATTTTCAATTTTTTTTTTATTTTCCTTGAGATTTCAAACTGTATTTTTAATGCATGTCTTTATGATGGATTATAGAGCATATGTTCTAGATCATTTATGGCTTATGCATGACTTTTTGCACGAACTTGGACTAAGTAGTTCTTGATCAAATGCTGTTCTTAAACCTGTTTTTCTACTAAAATTCATGGAGTATTCTAGAACTTACTTGAATATCTCTTGAGGCAAAATAAAAAAGACAATCATGATTTAACTTAAGGATGGCGGTAATAGACCTTCTTTGGATAGTTTGAGCTTTTCAAGCCTACCTATTTTTATATTATTCCTAGTGCCTATTTTGAGCCTAAATTGTTGATTTCTTTCTTTAAAACCTGTTATCATACTTTGTCCATTGCTTGTTTCTAAGAGTTTGAATAATTTTCCAAATCCTTATACTCTTAATGGATAAAAGTGTATGTAGGAGCATGTTGAGAAAGAATACTTGAAAAGGATCATGACTTGTTACTTTCAGTCATGTAGTTGCGGTGAGCAAGAAAAAGAAAAGAAAGAGAAAAGAGAAAGTGAAAATAAGAAAAGAAAAATAGAAAGTTGCCAGAAAGAATGGTAAGAGAAAAATAGTAAGAAAGAAAAGAACAGAAGCAGAAAAGAACAAAAGAGGAGTGAAAGAAAAGAAAATTTAAAAAAAAAGAGAGAAGAAATATCACAAGATGAATGGTGATTGAGCTGTAAAAGTTAAATTCATATCAAATCTTTAACATCATTGTTGAAAAGTCGAGTGATCTTGTGAAAAATAAAAAGGAATTGATTAAGAAAGTAAAAAGATGAGAAGAAGAAGAGGAAAAAGAAAAAAAATGTAAGATTTGCTTGAGTTGAGTTGTAATTGTTAAATAAGGTTATGGTTTGATTGATTTCTGGAATAGGAGAGCAAGAAGAGTTGGAAATTATTGATTCATTTTGTTTATCCTTTTCTTGTGAACTCTCAGCTTCTTTGATATTTGATTCTCCTATATCCCTCATTTGATAAGCTACATTACAAATCTTTAACCTTACATTACAAGCTTAAAAGTTCTACTTGATCTAAGTAGAATCATGATATGTCTCAGATTAATGGAGAGAGTGTATGAAAAGTAAGCCTATGGAATGCATATTCTTTTTTAACTAAATTCTTTCCAGTGGTTTGAGAATCTTGTTAAGTATTGAGATGGTTCTACTAAGTCATTTATCACTTATACAAGTCTTGCATTTGTTGTGAAAGATGTAGTAGCATGTGTTTTATGTTCTTGAATGAAGAAAGTGTTGAAGATATTGTTTTGAAATTGATTGAGAGATTTGATGAAACCTGGTGTTTTCCTACGTGTCTTTGATACTTTGCTTGAGGACAAGCAAAGGGCTAAGTGTGGGGGAATATGATAGGGACTAAATTAGTCATATTTTTTCTAGTTATTTGAGACTCTTTTGTGATACATTTTATTCAAGAACTAGTCATATTCCTTCATATTTGAGATTTTACCCTTGGAAATGTATTTTGTTCATTATTACAGATTTTTGGGGTAAAACAAAGAAAAAACGTCACAAAACAGAGGAGATGCGGTGCTAGCTAGGGCACTGGAACCGGCACCGGCCATACACTGATGACACGAACTTCGAGACAATAAAAAATTGTCAAAACATATTGAAACAGAGTGGAACCAACGCCAGCACCAGTAGCTAAGGTGGCGTCAGTTGCATGCTGACTACGTTGTGTGAAATTTGAGAAAAAAATTGACGAATGAGTGGAGAACCAGAACACAACCGGCGTCGGCTCCGAGAGCCAAGGCGGCACTAGCTATACTCTGAGGAAAAGGCAGGATTGTGATTTTTCTACGCGATTTTTGGTAATTTATGGAGATTTAGTATCTTCCACCTTCTACTCAGCCAAGAACATTATACCAACGAGTTTATGCACTTTCCAAACCTATAAATAGATGGAAAACACAAAGGAAAATGGGGGAATTCATTGATTATCATAGAAAATTACTCAAATCAAAGGAGAATTCTTCAATTCAATGAGAGTTGTACAAGAAGGTCTTCAAAGGAAGAAGAAGGAGGCTTGTTTATGAGTGCTTTCTTTTACTTTGTTTTCTTTTTTTTAACAATGATGTATTAATTATTTTATTATAATTTGACATTGTTTTAAATATTCATAATTTTGAGAGTTATTTGATCTTTTGATTAATTGGTTGTTATTCTTGGTATTTAATTACTTATGCTTATTACGAGATTGATTGGTTGTTTCTTTCCATTAACTTGCTTGGACAAAAGGGTTGATGGTAATTTCAATTCATTAGTTTCGCATTTGTTGGCTTTTAACTTGCTTGGACAAAGGGATTAAGAGTAGGGACAAAGTAGTTAAAGGTTAATTGATGTTTGTCAGGATATGGATTCATTGGTTAATTTCATGTGAATTTGCTAGGAATGGAAATTTAATCAAGTACTGTGGTTAATGCATCTTTTAGGTTAATTAATTGAAATATGATATGTGATGCTAGTTTGTCTAGAAGATAGGGATTTCATGGATTGAACAAAGAAGTGAATCTATATTATCCTTCATAATGCCAAAGAATAATCGAGTATGATAAAAATTAGGTACTTTAAGATCATGATTGTCAAAATAATGGTTTGAGTTACATTCTTCTCCATCCTTGACATGTATATATTTTTATTTTTATTTTATTTTATTTCTTTTTCACTTTATGGAGTCGATTGAACAATAAAAGAAATGTGACTAATGCATACTTGTTCCTTAAGGATCGACACTCGTTTGAACCTTATGCTATGTTAATAATGAGTACGCTTGCTCATATGTGTAATTTGGGATTAACGTTTTAATTTAAACTTGATTGGGAATGTACTTAGTTTTTATATGATTTTTATACCCAAATCCATACACATCACTTACACCATGTGACATGGGTAAGAATCCATTTTTGGATTGATCTATGCTAAACCTCTTTAGCACTTTATCTATGTATGTAGACTGTGAAAGACCTAGCAACCTTTTGGATCTATCTCTATAGATCCTTATTCCGAGAATATAGGTTGCTTCTTCAAGATCTTTCGGGGAGAATTGTTTGGACTACCAAATTTTAACCGTTTGCAAGACAGGTATATCGTTTCCTATTAGCAATATGTTACCTACATAAAGCAGTAAGAAAACGATTGCACTCCCACTAACCTTTTTGTATACAAAAGGCTCATCCATGTTTTAAATGAAATCAAACTCTTTGATTGTTTCATCAAAATTGATGTTCCAACTCCTAGAAGCTTGCTTAAGTCCATAAATGGACCTTTGCAGCTTGCACACCTTTGTGCTATCATTGGATGTGAAATCCTCAGGTTATGTCATATACACTTCCTCAGTCAGATTTCCATTTAGGAAAATTATTTTTACATCCATTTGCCAAATCTCATAATCATGATGAGCAGCAATGGCAAGGAGTATCCTGATGGATTTCAACATGGCTACTGGCTAAAAGGTTTCATCATAGTCAATACTATGTTGTTGACGATAACCCTTCACCACTAGTCGTGCTTTATAGGTAACTAAGTTACCATCCATGTCCATTTTCTTGAAAACCCACTTGCACCCAATAGGTTTTGTTCCTTTGGATTGATCAACTAAAATCCATACTTAGTTGTCGTACATAGAATCTATCTCTGACTTCATGGCCTCAAGCCATTTGCCAGATTTTGAACTATTCAAAACATCCTTATAGTTAGTAGGCTCATCTTCATCTATGAGCAATACGCCATTGTGGTCACTAATGTGAAATCCATGTCTCTCAGGTGCTATACGTATCCTACTAGATCTATGAGGTTCTTGTGTATTAGAAGGTTCATCTATTCTCTCAATAAATGTGGGGTTAAACGGTTGATCCTCGTTTGTTTGATCTTCATGAACTTCACTAAGTTCAATCTTACTTCCACTGTCCCCTCTGAGCATGTGCTCCTTCTCCAAGAAGACGGCATACTTCGAAATAAACAATTTATTTTTAGAGGGTAGATAGAAGTAATATCTGAAAGATTCTTTCGGATATTCCACAAACAAACACTTGTCAGACTTGCTATCAAGTTTGTGTGACTGTGACCTTTTAACAAATGCAAGACAACCCCATACTCGCAAGTGAGATAACTTTGGTCTCTTACCAAAGAACATCTCAAATGGGGTAGTATTAACCGATTTTGTCGGAACTCTATTTAATATATAAACAAAAGTTTCTAGTGCATGCCCCCAAAATGATTTTGGTAGGTCTGCAAAAGCCATCATGGTCCGTACTATGTCTAGAATGGTTTGATTCCTTCTCTCAGATATACCATTATGTTGAGGTGTATGTGGTGGAGTCCATTGAGATAATATCTCATTATCTCTAAGATAACACAGAAACTCTTGACTCAAATATTCTCCTCCACGATCAGATCTTAGAGTCTTAATACTTCTGCCAAGTTGTTTCTCTATTTCATTCTTGAAGTCTTTGAACCTTTCAAAGACCTCAGATTTGTATTTCATTAAATACAAATACCTGTATCATGAAAAGTCATCGATAAAGGTTATGAAATAGTTATAACCTCTTCTTGCTTGTATTGACAATAGGCTATATACATCAGAATGTATGAGTTCTAATAACTCATTGGCCCGTTCTCTTTTTCCTGGAAAAGGAGTTTTAGTCATTTTACTTAGTAAACAAAACTCGTATGTGCCATATTGATGTGTCCGGACTTGGGTATAAAAATCATACAAAAACTAAGTACATTCCCAATCAAGTTTACATTAAAACGTTAACCCTAAATCACACATATGAGCAAGCGTACTCATTATTAACCGAGCATAGGGTTCAAACGAGTGTCGATCCTCAACGAACAAGTAGACATTAATCACCTTTCTTTCATTGTTTAACCAACTCAATAAAGTTAAAACAAATAAAAGAAAAGAAAAGAAAAGAAAAATAAAAATATACACATTTCAAGGATGGAGAATTATGCAATTCAAACCATTGTTTGGATAAACATGATCTTAAAGTACCCAACATTTATCATAACTAATTATTCTCTTGGCATCATGAAGGATGAAGGTAGACTCACTTTGATGGTCAATCCATGAAATCACTATCTTTTAGATGAATTAGAATCACTTGGTCCGTCTCAAATAATTCATCCAAAAGATACATTAAACACAATCTTTAGTTAAATTCCCTTGGTCTCAGAAAATTTAAAGTATGAAATTAATCAATGAACCCTTGGTCTCGGAAGACATCAATTAACCTTCAATTCCCTGGAAATTGTTAAACTCATAGGTACAATGTTCTTGGTCGAGTAGAAGTTAGAAAATACTAAAACTCTACAGATTACCAAAAACTGCGTAGAAAGATCACAGCACCGCCTTAGCTTCAGGGTACAACCGGCGCCGTCTAGGCTCTCGGAGCCGACGCCAGTTGTGTTCTACTTCTCTACTTGTTCACTAATTTTTCTCCGAATTTCACATGATGAAGACCAGAATGTAGTCGGCGCTACCTTGACTCTTAGAGCCGGCGCCAGTTCCACTCTGTTTCACCAATTTTTTGTCGCATCGAAGTTCGTGCCAATAGTGTATGGTCGGCGTCGGTTCCAATGCCTTAGCCGGCGCTGCCTCTCCTCTGTTTTGTGATGTTTTTATTTCATTTTACCCTAAAAATATAATAATAAATAATATACTTTTCCAATGGTAAAATCTCAAATATGAAGAAATATAACTAGTTATTGAATAAAATGTATTGCAAAAGAGCCTCAAATAACTAGAAAAAATATGACTAATTTAACCCCTATCACATATGATTCATAATCAAATGACCTTAAGTCACCAAGCTTGTGTAACTTAGAAACAAGATTTTTGTTTACATAGCCCAAACGACAAGCCATAAGTAAGAGGTGTTAGAGTTATCCTTTTTAGGTTTTTTATTGTTTATATTGAGAACTAAATTATCCAAGTCTAGAACATATAAACCATTAACCAGAATTGCTAAACCATAATGAATATCATTCAATGAAAAAGAATAACATTTATTCTTAAATATCAAATGAAATCCATATAAGTCTAAACACGCAATTGAGATAATGTTTTTCATTAAAACTAGTACAAAATAATAGTTTTGCAGTTCTAGAATTAATCCCAAAGATAGGTTTAGCTCGTATGTCTCCACAGCAAGTGCAGCAACCTTTGCCCCATTTGCAATACATAGGTCCACATCGCCTTTCTCCAGCCTTTTACTGCTCTTTAGTCCCTGCAAGTTATTGCACAAATAAGAACCACATCCGGTATCTAATACCCATATCTCATTTCTAAATACAGTATTTATCTCAATCATAAATATACCTGGAGAAGAAGTAGAAGTACTTGTAAGCTTCTCCTTCTGCTTCTTGTCGTTAATGGTCTCCAAATAGGCTTTGCAGTCGCGCCTTTAGTGGCCCATCTTCCCACAATGATGGCATGGGCCCTTGGTAGCTGCATCTTTCTTATTCACACCACATTTAGGTTTCATGGGAGCCTTCTTCTTCTTCTTTTGAACTTTCTTCTTAGAAGAGGAAGATTCTACCATTAAAATTGCATTGAAATCCTTCTTCATGGAGGATTCCGCAGTTTTGAGAAGATTGATCAACTCAGGAATGGTGATTCAATCTTGTTCATCTGATAGTTAATCACAAATTGTGATAAACTATTCGGCAAAGATTGTAGAATTAAGTCAACACTTAAGTCATGATCCATTGCAAACTCAAGAGATTCAAGCTTCTCTATTAAACCCAGCATCTTCAACCCATGAATGGCCACAGAAGAACTCTCTACCATTTTGCAATGAAATAGTTGCTTCAAGATCTCATATCTCTCAGTTCTGGCTTGGGCATCAAACAGCTCTCGAAGATGCAGTATAATCTATTGAGCATCCATATGCTCGTGCTGTTTTTACAACTCGGGAGTCATGGATGCCAGCATAATACATGATACTGTATCACTTTCCTTCTTGTGTCTCTTGTGGACAGCATGCTCATCAACATGAGCATCTTGGGCTGGTGGTGGTGGAATAGGAGCATCTAGCACGTAGAGCAACTTTTTCGATTTGAGAACGATTCTTAAATTTCTATACCAGTCGAGATAGTTTGATTCGGTTAACTTGTTGGTTTCCAAGATGCTACATAAGTTCAAGTTTGTTGATATGATGCAAGTGACATAGATGTAAAGATAGAGAACATTAACTACTTGTATATGTACATGATATGCAAATAATTAGGACTTTAATTAAATGTATTTTTACTCCACTATTTTACTCAAACTAATAGCCCCCACTATTGATTCGAGAAAGTCCGTTGGAAGCTTTCCTAGTGGACCGGTATCCAAATTCTTCAAGAATAACATTGGGTTTGCCCAACAAACCACCCTTAAGTTCATTGGTAGGTATAGGTATCCAATACCAATTACATCGTATGTAACTACTGGATCATTGGACGATTAACAGCTTTTCATCTTAAAGCCTTTTAGGCTACCCTAACTTTCCTCTAAATTTCTTTATGCTTGAGTTTGTCCAACTAAGATAAAGAATTTAGTTAAACCCGATCCATTAATCAGGAATTTAATTCCAAAGGAATTTAACTCCATAGCTTGAACATGCCCGATGTCAAGTAGGCTTAAGTTTGCCCAACAATCTGGTCTCGAAAAAAGACTCTCGTTCTTACTATATTAACGGAAGAAATTAGGTTTAATATTAATTAAGAGATTTGTTCCTTTTAGTGATTTCATTGAATGGCATGCACAAAAATTAATAAATTACATAATTGATAATCATGGTAATAAAACGATTACGTGGTATGGTTATGAACTTTACCCTAAATTAATTTCTTTAAGCCATAAAAGAAATTAATAGAGCTAACCCTATGTGTTCATGCATGATTCAAGTAGAAGGTCTTACCTTCTCGCCTTGTTTTGGTTGTCATATCCAAAATAAAATAATTTTACTCCTATCTAACCTATGTAGACTAATTACATAATTTCCTAAAGAGAGAAAACCTCGAGTTACATTCGAGGGGAGTTAGATGAGAAGAAAATTACACAAGAATTCTAGAGAAGGCAAGACACGCAGGCCCTATTTTATAAAAAACCAAAACTGTAAAATGTATGAACAAATATAATTGGTTTTAGTCTATAACCATCCACCATGCCATTGACTATACTTAAACAAAATAAACATATACTTTTTATTATTCTAAAATCACTATTTTGAAAAAATAAAATAAAATCTAAAATCAATATTTTAGAAAAATACATTAATTTTAAATTTTCAAAATCACTATTTTGAAAAATAAAATTGTTTGTCTCAAAACTAATTTTGAGAAAATGCTTTTGGATCCTGTCTCGCAACGATAACGGCAGTCCCACTAGTCGGTTAGTGGGCGGGGGTTAAGGGGGCAGCACCCTTGCGGGGTTCAGGGGGGTAGCGCCCCCGTGGAAAAATTTTTATTTTGCCGCCTCTCATCAAATGAGATTTTTTCCTTTTCAAAACTCTATTCCATTTTTTTTTTAAACAGCTGGATCGTGCAAAATAGAGTATAATCGGCGCCGGCTCTGTTCTGGTTTCCAAAAATTTTTTCTCTTCCAAAAATAATTTTTGGATATCACGAACAGAACAGAACCGGCACCGGTTTGGAGGCTAGAGCCGGTGTCGGCTGTAGTCGGGAAGTGGCGGCAATTTTTAGAAAAAATTTTTAGAAACAATTTCTGGTGCCCTAATCTTCTGCAGAATTTTAGTGAGAACAATTCTCAACAGAATTTTCTGTTTTGAGGCTCAAAACAACAACCAATTTGTTAGTTTAGACAAAACAAAGCAGAAAATCAAATTCACAAGATGAAACGGAGGGCAACAACCATGTTCAAGAAAATATTTTTTTGTAGAAAATTTTCAGCACATAAAGAAAGCACCTTTCGAAATTTGCTATAACTTTTACAAAATCATATTGTGCTACAGACCCAACACACAAAACTCGAAATGATTTCAACTCAAGTGAAAACGATTTTCACAACGAACAAAGACAAACACGAACGCATGAAAACAGTTTTTCATACCAAAACAATGTCTGTAGACCACATATAACATGGCTCTGATACCACTGTTGGGTATCTTAGGCTCATATCCTATACGGAGCAACAAAAAATAAACGAGATACCATCCCAGGACCCGCCTATGTGTGAAAAACAAGATATAAAGATAATAAAGGCAATAGCCTTTACTTTTGGGTGAAATTGATCTTCTTCAAGTCGATGCGTGATCCAACAGTCCTCTTATGCAAACTCCACGAGAGTTGGACGTCTAACCACTATAATCACAATGTGTGATAATCTCTAACAGTAATCCACACAGAAGAATACTCAAGCACCAAAATTTCCTGTGCTAGCAGAAAAAGATGGCGGCTAGGGCTGTTTTCGTTTTCAGCAAAACGAGAGAGAGAGAGAGAGAGAGAGAGAGAGAGAGAGAGAGAGAGAGAGAGAAGAGAAGAAGAAGAAGACATTTGTTTTGTGGCTCATGTTTTCGTGTGAATCACCATTGAATTAACGTTTCAAGCATATCCAATATATGTTTCAAAATCCACTGAAAATCTGAAATTCTAAAACAATTAGAATTTCCTAATTGTAATTAGAAATATCAAGTTCCTACAATTACAACTTAGACCACAAATTATAACTAATTATAATTTGTTCACAACAACTTCTCTTTCTCGCAATTAACCCCTCTATATTATCAAATAACATCTTGAGTATATAATCCTCTATTGTGTGTGACCTATTAGGTTTCCCAGTCAATTGGTAAACATGAATTAATCCAAACGTCTTTGAGATTAATAATCCATAATTAATTAAAATTAATCATATTAATTCTAATTATGATTGATTTATTAATTCATCAATTAATAAACCCATATTCCCAGATCATGAGCGGTATCTAGCAACACATCATGACCATCCAAGAGTCCAGGAAGTCAAGTGGCTTAACATGAACCCTTCAATAATAAACTTCAATGCAATTAACTCATTTCACCATACAATATCTCATTCAGTTTGGAGTACGGAATTAGTGCCAACTCCCTCCAAAATTAATTCTGGCCCGAATACAATAGTACTTGTACCAGGAACTCACTACTCTATATGTGTATCAATTGAAACTGTTTCTAATACACAATTGCCTTATCCAAGGACTTTTCGAGTAGTAATTCCTACAAGTGGCCGTGAGATATTCGCCCATACTATTAGGAGTGGTAAATCCTTTATTGACCCTCTCAACTACTTTTGTTTACCTCACAATGTACCTAATATCCATCCCATAGGCGGCCCTCAATCGAGCTCCGAAGATTGGAATCAAAGTACAAAGCTCAGCAAACAAAATACCTTGGAAATCTCAAGTCTAAGGATACTTGCACGTTTGCTATATTGAGATTATATCACTGCTACTAAATAGTTATCCATGTGATTATCTCAAAGCTAGATCATCCAATGAACTTGTTCCATTAACAAGCATCCATGTGTTAACTTTGAATATCTCAATACTCACGGTTATGAGAACCGCCACCTGATCAAATCAGGAAGTCTAACACATGCTAGTCTTAACGCATTAATGATGTCCTGTCTCATTACTACTATGACTAGGGACTATTTAAATACTAACACCATCCAGTGTAGTAGGAATCTCATATCATGATCTCTATGATGATTTCCTTAACACAGTGTTGTACTAGGGACTTTATCGAATAGTTATATTACTTAAAGTAAACAAAAGAAGCTGCAAGATAAATAATGCCTTTTATTAAAATAAAATATGTCATATACAATATACAAATGATTGCCTCTAGGACACAACACTAATTAAGAGATAGTGATTTAATAGATTGGGAAAAGAAGTGGAGTCTACAAAAGTAAGTTCATGACTTGGGAAATAATTGGATCTTACTTAAATTCCTTTATGGTGCCAAGATGATAATTAATTGTGATAAGTGCTAATCAATCATTATTATATCTTTAAATATTTCTATCTATTTACATATTTCTTCTCCTTATTCTTACTCCTTAATAATCCTTGTTACTTGTCTTGTATGAACTTAGTCTATTCTCTAGTATGTTAGGTTAGTGTTTTATTTATCTCTTCTTATTTTATTGGTTAAGCAATAAAGATTTTGGTAAAGTAAGATGGGAGCCTAAGTTCTCGTAGATTCAATACTTACTATTTCCTATACTATACGATGGGTATACTTGTTCGTATGTGTGGTTTTAGTGGTTGGCATTTTAATTAAAACTTGATTAATTATGTAATTTATTGATAATATTTTCTATACTAAAAAACACCCATCAAGTTTTTTGCGCCGTTGTCGGGGACAAGCACTATCAGAAACACTCGAATCTTGTTGATTTATCTTTTGTTATATTTGTATATATCACTAACTTTTGTATTTTGGTAGTTTGTGAATATTTGTAATTTGTGTATTTTCTTTTCTTTATTTTTTGTTATTTTTGTTTGTTTTTATTTTTATTTTTGATTTGATTTTTATTCTTCTTTGAGTACAAGATTCAAAACATCATCATGGACAATTATTCATTGACACAATGTCAAAGGAGCTATAATGATGATACGTTGGCAAGGTTGCAAGTTCAAATTAACGCTTTTGGTGAGACATCACTTGAAGTTTTAATTCAATCATTTGTTGCCAACACAAACACATCCATTATATGGCATAAAGAAGCCTCCCAACGTATAAGCCATCAAAGAATACAACTAGCCAAGTTGATTGAAGATGTCATAAAGGCACATACACTCAAACAGGAGAATCTCTAAGGAAAGGAGAAAGGATATGAGAAATAATTACCTAATGTGGAAAGGGAGGTATTCGATTCTCCACTATGTGTTAATAATTCTAATCTCTTTTTGTCCCACGATTTCTTAGGTTTCTCTCCATTCTTAGAGGACAATGGTCGAAATGATGATGTATAGAGTTTAACATATCTTAAAAAGTTAGATTTATCAATGATTCATCATAAGAAGTCCTTAGAGGATGGTAGTAATTTCTACCCTTCACCCCATTCAAAGGGAGGTAACTTAGTGTTTGTAGATGATATGATTTTGGGAAGCACCAAACTTGTAGATTAAATTCAAAATGAGAATACCAAAATATGTTAAAACATAATAAAAGTCATGGAAAAGAAATTACAACTAAAAAGATAGAAAACAAGAGAAATTACAAAAAGTTCAAAAATGACCAGAATAAGGCCAGCACCAGGAAGGCCTCTTGGGGGTGGCGTCGGGTCCAATCTGGAGGAATAGTTCTCGTGCACAAAATTCGGAACAAATATATGAGTTTTTTCCAGTCTACAACCGGCGTCGAGTAGATTTTGTTAGAATAGTACCTGCATCAAAAATTGAAGAATTGTTGCAAATCACAGCCAGTGCCTAGTAGGTTGATCTGGGCCAGCGCCGGGTCAGCTCTAGGCAGCCTCTCTTGTTTTGATGCACTCCAACCCCTAGTCATTTGACCTCCATTCATTTTTCATGTGTTCCCTTAATCTTCCAAATGAAATGTTGGTCGTCTCGGGCTCTCTTTGTTAGTTCTTTGGTCTTCAATCCTTATTTCAATGTTAGCTTGATTCTCTATTTGCTTTGTTGTTCCTTATAGGTAGTGAAGGGAGCTGTAAATGGAATACAAAAGGAACAACAAAGCAAATAGAGAATCAAGCTAACATTGGCTTGTAGTTTGGATGGCTTCAAAATCCTCCCGAAACTTCTTAAATGTTGAATGTTCCTATGGAGATTTGAAACAAGTCTTGACTTTCCATCCCCCTTCTTTAAATGTGTTTTATTGCGTGGACAGATTCCTATCATTTTCCCCTTCTTTGGGATGATTCGTCCTTGAATCGATGTACCTTGTTACTTGTAAATATTTCGCTACATAAGAATTCAACAAGAGTTTGTATGTGAATATAAAATTTCAGACTTTTGCTCCACAATTCCTGCCTTATTTCCTCTCTTCTCAATCTAATTTTTCACTCTCACTTTACTTAGCTTTTTTTCTTCCCTCTTGTTATTTTTACCTCTCCAAACCCAAGTTGGCACTCTTATTTTACCTCCTTGCTCCTTTGTGTGTTCTCTCTCCTCCCTTGTTTTTACTTGCTTTTGGAGCTCTAACCTCTTTTTTTCTTATTTTGTTTTTCTCTCATTTTCTCTCATATCTTGCTCTTGTTTTTCCCTCTTTCACTTTTCCCTCTCTTTTTGTTATTTTCTCTTTTTATCTTTCTCCCTCAAAATGTTTTCATCTTTTACAATCTCACTTGGGGACATAGGGTAAAGTATGAATTTCTTTCTATCTTTACTTAAAGAGAAAGTGTTTTTCTTTCTATGGTGAACAACCTCCCTATCATATAGCCAAGGCCTTCCCAACAGTATATGTCCAACATGCATGGGAAATACATCACACATCACCTCATCTTTATATCCCCCCCATGACAATTATAACCTTGACTTGTTTGTTCATCTTTACTTCACCACAATTATTCAACCATTAAAGTTTATAAGGCTTAAGATGTTTTAAGGTCTTCATTCCCAATTCCTCCACCAAAGTAGCATTAATCACATTTTTACAACTTCCTCCATCAATAATCAAGCTACATGATTTTTTTTTTATTTGACACCTTGAATAGAAGATATTTTCTCTTTATAGATCCTCTTTTCTTTTAACCACACAAGCTTCAACAATTTTCCTCATAACACCAATTAACGCACATGGTTTCTCAAGTGTATCCCCATCTCTTCCATCCAGTATATTTCCTCCACTAGATTTGGTGTCATTTTACGAAGTTAAACTAGATGCTTCATTCTGACTAATTTTACTCATTCTCATTTACTTTTGCACCACCTCTGGCCAACTCTTCTTTTTCTCCTCTTGTGAATATGAGCTTTCTCTTACTTTATGAGTACTTGAAGCATTTTGGGAGCCTTTATCCATAGTACGCATTTGTTTCCCTTCTACCTCATTCCTTGAATACATTTGCTTTTCAACAAAGTCTACTCCATTTTGCTCAACTCCTTCTTGCTCATTCTCCTCTAATACTCCCAATGAGTTTGACTCATCTTCTAGAAAGAATAGAATGTTGTAAAATTCCTTAGTCACCCTATTTGTTGAATTCAATAGTTCCACGTCTTCTTCTTTATCATCACTAAGCTCCTCATCAATTTCATCAACATTTTTCTCAACTTCTTCGTGCACCATTTCATCATTTTGATCTAGCATTCCTTTGCACTTGGCCTCATTTTCTAGTTTTTCCTCCTTCTCAAAGCCACGTAATTCACTTTGCTCAACTCTTTTAACTTTTTCTTTACTTCTTGCCCTTCTTAGCTTCTCAACATTTACAACATTTTTCTTGACCACTTTGGTCTCAAGTCTCGCTTTTTGCTTCTCAATTTACCTCTCTCCTTCGCAATTGTACACCCCATAAAATCTTTCATATGCCAATTTATTTTGACAATCAACATTTGTGTGCCTTGTACTACAACAAATCTCACAAGTCAATTCTCCACTACTCCTTTGTTGAACTCTTTTTGGACAATCATAGGAATGTGCTCAAAAATCCGACACATTCTACATTCACGCCCCCTCAAGTTCTTTTACACCCCATGCTTGGTTGTTTTTTGCGCTCCTCCCACATAAAATTCCTCATTCCAATATTCTTCACTCTCATGTTCTTCTTCATATTTCCAAATTTGTTCCTCAAAACTACCATATCCTTCCCCACTCAAATAAAGTTCTCTATTGTTTTCACTCTCCCTACTCCAATCTTCCATAGGACTTAAGTTATCACATTCTTGATCACTTTCCGATAAGTCTCCGTCATAGCTATTATATTCCCTTCCACTTGTACTTGGCCTCCCATCATGTTCATCCAAATATTTCATGCTCTCATAATCATCCTTATCATATTCTTGCTCATGTTCATTATATTCCCCATAACTACTCTCACTATAGCAAGACTCCTCATCATAGTCATACCCTTCATTTTCACTCCAACTAGCCATTGTGAAGTTCTTTCAAGAGTAATACCCCAAAATGTAAGTAGGAAACACAAAAGAATTTTCACTTCATTCCCTCACGTGTTTACTCTCAATTTTAGTGGTCATTCTTCACTCGTGTTTGCACTCTTCTTGGCTTTTGTAAAATAAGTTCACTCTCTTGCCTTTTTTTAAACTCTCAATTCCACACTTAAGTTCTTCCCAACTCTTTCCCACTTCAAATGATTTAGTTCTACTAGTCAAGTCAACTAAATTTCAAGGGCTAAGAATGAAAAATGTCTTAAAGGCAATTTATCAAACATTTGGTGTGCAACAAGGAAAATGCATGGATTTCAAAAAGTTTTAAACTAGGTGATGCCTATCACAATCTCAAGAACACAATTTAGTAATTTACAGTCACTTGAGGAAATGATGACACAAGTAAATTCAAGAAATAGTAGTAGGAGTTCAAAATGTGCAAATGTTTTTCAAACTTGAGACAAATGCAATGTGAACAAATCTTCTAGCATCAACAAGAACACCAATTAACTTCACAAATGCACTCTTCTAATCAAATCAATCATCACACTTCATGGATAGAAGTCTTGGTAGTCAAGTATAAGCAATTACAAACCATTAAAGCAATATATCAAACATATTGTGTGCATTCCCATAGCTCAATTTAGTATAGCAAATTTCAGCTTAGTTTTAGCCCCAAATCAACAAATGTTTACACCAAAAGACTTCTCAAACATCAATATACCATATATGGTCAAAATAACAACATGTCCATGGCACAAATTCAAGTTTTTTACTTCCAAATATAGAAATAGAAAAAGTGACGAAATTTTAAAAATTAATAGATCTTGAAGAAGATTATACCTTAACCCAAAAAAAGTTAGTTGATTAGAATCAACACAATGCAAACTCTGATACCACTTAATATGATCTTACGAAGCACCAAACTTGTGGATTAAAATCCAAATAAGAACACTAACAAATTCACACATAAGAATACCAAAATGCTAGGAAATTAACACTCTTGTGATAATATGAATCTATCCTACTTCAAAGACACCTTAACACCCTAATCTAACTAGATATTAGAACACCAAAAAAAGGAATTTGAAGGCGCCTAACTCAATCTTATCAAATACACTAGGCAACCTAACACATAAGAATAGAGAAGGAGTTGAGATTATCCCTTAAGATTTAGAGACAAGATTAAAGGTGGGACTAAATCTTTTGATTTAGTCTTGATATTTAATAGAACCACCTATGAGGATCCCCCTCAAGAACTCTCTTTAGAGAGAAAAATCTGATTTCACCTTACAAAATACCAAAGTTATATTTACAAAGCTATAATAGCCTATTTATAGTTACTCCACCCTAAACTATTAATCAACTAAACCTAAATATTAAATGGCCTTACTACAAGTATTGAGGCCTCATTACATGCCTTAAAATAGGTTAAAACATAATAAAAGTCATAAAAAAGAAATTACAACTGAAAAGATAGAAAACAAGAGAAATTACAAAAAGTTCGGAACTGGCCAGAATAGGGCTAGTACCGGGTAGGTCTCCTGGGGGTGGCACTAGGTCCAATCTAGAGAAACAGGTCTCATGCACAAAAGTCAAAACAAACAAACGAATTTTTTCTAGTCCACAGCTGGCATCAGGTCGGGCTATTTGGGTCGGTGTTGGGTCAGTTTTGGGCAGCTTCTCTTATTTTGATGCACTCCAACCCCTACTCATTTGACCTCGATTCCTTTTTCATGTGTTCCCTTGATCTTTCAAATAAAATGTTGGTCATCTAGAGCTC
Source organism: Voacanga thouarsii (assembly GCA_026120185.1). Classification (NCBI taxonomy): domain Eukaryota; kingdom Viridiplantae; phylum Streptophyta; class Magnoliopsida; order Gentianales; family Apocynaceae; genus Voacanga; species Voacanga thouarsii. Next base: position 1,251,404 of record JANUWF010001032.1, on the reverse strand, counting down.
TCCTTGTTAGTTCTTTGGCTTTTAATCCTTGTTTCAATGTTAGCTTGATTCTCCACTTGGAATGTTGTTTCTTTTGTGTTTCATTTACAGCTCCCTTCACTACCCATCTCTTGACAATCTTTTTGGTTCTTGGCTTGTAGCTTGGATAGCTTGAAAATCGTCCCAAAACTTCTTAAATGTTGAATGTTCCCATGGAGATTTGAAGTAAGTCTTAACTTTACATCCCCCTTCTTTAGATGTGTCTTATTGCATGGACAAATTCCTATCAATAGACCATAATTTGAAAAGCAATAATTTTTTGATCCCATCTTTGAAAACTCAAATATCAAGTTTTAAGAAGAATTTCAATTATGACAAATCTTTTGAAATGATAAGTGGTGATTCTCATGTTTACACACTTTTTAGATATGATTTACATCTTTGTGTTGGAAACTTGATTTGCACGTCTAAAAGAGTGTTATGGAAGGGGGATTATGCATGTATATTCATTGTAACTAATATTCTCCATGAATCCTCTATTTTTCAAAATCCTCTCTTATTTCTACTTTCATTATGCTTACCTTTTTCAATGAGCTCTAATTTCTTTTACAAATGTTTGATGAGAAAGCATGATGAGTAAAAAGAGTTTGTCTCTTTGTCTTAGGTTGGTTTTTTTAGCCAGTTAAGTGTCTTTTCCTTCCCCAAATAAGGAAAATATTTTTCATCTTAAATATGAGGGAGTGAGTCGTATCTTTTTTTACTTTCTTAGAATTTTTAGTTTGTTTTCTTTTATGTATGTGTGTCTTTCTTTTGTTAGTATGTTCCTTGTGCTTTTATTTGTGTTTTCTTTTGCAGGTTTGAATAAAGTGTTTTTGAGCAAGCTTTTCTATTCTTCTCCAAGTTTTAACATTTATTGGAGCCTTATTGCACTTGGGGAATATTTCTTAACTCTATCCCTCCTTTTATCATTTTTGGTCCCTTTAGAGATACTTTTTTATGTTAATTTTTTGCCAATAAGAACATTGTCCAATTTAAGTATAGGGGAGTGGTTTGGTGATATTCTTTGTCTAAGTTTTTATCAATCATCTTGGTATTTTCTTGGTGTCAAGCTACTTTGGAAACATTTTGCTAAATTTTGATTTTGAAACTTTGAAGAAATTTGAAAGTTTGAAAATTTTGAACTAAATTGAGTTTATTTATCTATAATGGAGTTGTGATTTTCTTTTACCTTTGGATATAGATTTGTAAGTCATTATGCTTTGATTTTTATTAAAAGGTAAATTTGTGTATTAAGTTAGATTTTGTTAAGTCTTGAGAATTTAAGTTAACCTTGATTATATTTTATATTTGAGTTTTATTTTATTCTTTAAGTTTAAATGTAGATGATATAATGAAATATGAGAAGAGTTGTTGATTAATTCTTGTATTATAGGTTTCAAGTTTGCTTGATTTTGAGTTGTGAATAAGGAATGTGAGAAAATAAAATAAAAAAAATTGAGTGAAAAAGAAAGAATTGTTGGGTAAAAGAATTGTTGCGCAGCGAAAAATAAAACGAGATACCATCTTAGGACTGTCTATGTGTGAAAAATAAGACATAATGATAATAAAGGTAACAGCTTTTACCTTTGGGTGATCGTCTGAAGAACAAAATTGATCTTCTTCAATTCGAGGCGCGATCCAGCAATCCTCTTATACAAACTCCATGAGAGTTGGACATCTAACCACTATAATCACAGTGTATGATTATCTCTAATAGTAATCCACACGAGAAATACTTAAGCACCAAAATTTTCTGTGCTAGTAGAGAGAGAGAGAGAGAGAAGACGACGTTTGTTTTGGTGGCTCCAATTTTCGTGTGAATCACCCTTGGATTAGGGTTTCGAACATATCCAATATATGTTCCAAAATCTACTGAAAATCTGAAATTCTAAAACAATTAGAATTTCCTAATTGTAATTGGAAACATCAAGTTCCCACAATTATGACTTGGACCACAAATTATAACTAATTATAATTTGTCCACAACAACTTCTCTTTCTCGCAATTAACCCCTCTATGTTATTAAATAATATCTTGAGTATATAATCCTCTATTGTGTGTGACCTATTATGCTTCCCAGTCAATTAGTAGCGAACATGAATTAATCCAAATGTCTTTGAGATTAATAATCCATAATTAATTAAAATTAATCCTATTAATTCTAATCAGGATTGGTTTATTAATTCATCAATTAATAAACCCATATTCCTAGATCATGAGCGGTATCTAGCAACACATTGTGACCACCTTAGAGTCCAGGAAGTCAAGTGGCTTGACATGAACCCTTCAATAACAAACTTCAGTGCAATTAACTCCTTTCACTATACAATATCTCATTCGGTTTGGAGTACGGAATTAGTGCCAAGTCCCTCCAGAATTAATTCTGGCTCGAATACAATAGTACTTATACCAGAAACTCACTACTCTAGATGTGTATCAGTTGAAATTGTTTCCAATACACAGTTGCCTTGTCCAAGGACTTTTCGAGTAGTAATTCCTACAAATGGCCGTGAGATATTCGCCCCTACTATTAGGAGTGGTGAATCCCTTATTGACCCTCTCAACTACTTTCGTTTACCTCACAATGTACCCAATATCCATCCTATAGGTGGCCCTCGATCAAGTTCCGGATATTGGAATCAAAGTACAAAGCTCAGCAAACAAAATACCTTGGAAATCTCAAGTCTAAGAATACTTGTATGTTTGCTATATTAAGATTATATCACTGATACTAAATAGCTATCCATGTGATTATCTCAAAGCTAGGTCATCCAATGAACTTGTTCCATTAACAAGCATCCATGTGTTAACTTTGAGTATCTCAATACTCACGGTTATGAGAACCACCGCCTGATCAAATCAGGAAGTCTAACATATGCTAGTCTTAATGCATTAATGATGTCCTGTCTCATTAATACTATAACTAGGAACTATTTAAGTACTAACACCATCCAGTGTAGTAGGAATCTCATATCATAGTCTCTATAATGATTTCCTTAATACAGTATTATACTAGGGACTTTATCGAACAGTTATATTACTTAAAGTAAACAAAAGAAACTGTAAATGCCTTTTATTAAAATAAAATGTATCATATACAATGTACAAGTGATTGCCTCTAGGGCACAACACTAACAAGAATGTGAGTTGGAAAAGATTTCTTTCATCTGTTGAGGAAAAAAAAAAGAGTCATTTTGCTAAAAATGGGGCTAATACGGTGAGTGGAAGAGAAGCAACAAAGAAGCATCACGTTCTCTTAAGACTATCCCGAAGGCAAGAAGGTAAGGAAAGAAAGAAGAAAAAAAAAAGAAAATTACTGAAAAAAATATATAATGACTATAAGGGAGCAATATGGTGTGTGAAGAGAAATCCATTCACTTGAGGCTATAATTCCCAAAGTCATTGAAAAAAAAAAAAAGAGTGGAGTGTTTTCCTTGTTTCACTAACTTGAGTTGTGTAAATTTTAGTTTATAATACTTGAATTGATTAAATGGCTTGACTTGTATAATTTATATTATTTATATTTTTGCTTAGGGAGTAGGATGATTTATTTATTTATTTATTTATTTATTTTTGTAGTAGATATAAGATTGTTTAACTTAACTTTGATGGCCTTAGGATTATTTGATTTAATACATGAGTTTACAAGGTTTTGAAAGGATTGAGTGAATGACGAATTTATGTTTAAGGTTGGAAGAAGGTTATATCATCACTATGGAAGAATTTGCTAAGGAAAAATTTGCGAAATTATTTTGTCTTGTTTTAAATGCTTAGTGTCCAATTCTTATTTGCTTGGGGGCAAGCAAAAGTTCAAGTGTAGGGATATGTGATAGGGACTAAAATCATCACTATTTTTCTAGTTGTTTGAGGTTAAATTGAGATACTTTTATTGTAATAACCAGACGTATTCTTTCCTATTTGACATTTTACTTGTAAAAAGTGTTTTTGACAAATTAGTGCAAATTTAAGTGAATTTCGAGTAAAAAGTGAAATATTCCATATGGGACCCGGCGCCAGGTCTAGTTTAGCCACCAGGCGCCAAGTCTGTTCTGGAAAAGTAGCAATGTTGAGGAGAAACAGATTGGACCCGGCACTAGGTCCATTCTAATTAGTGTTGGCGAATTTTCCTTTTCTAAGCAGATTTTGGCAATTTCAATTTGATTCTTTTGGGAACTCTTTCAACCACGGTAAAGGACTCTGGTACACACTTTTTGAAAATTAGAATACCTATAAATACAAGAGAATAACATCTCTAAATCATTTTTCACCTTTGTGATTTGCAAACCCATAGGAAACTCCTAGAGAAACACCAACATTTAATAGGAACAAAGGAGAATTCTTGGAGAAAAAGAAGAGGTTGTTCAAGAAGGTTTCAAGGAAGAAGAAAAAGGCTTGCATGTCTATGAATGGTTTTTTTTTGTCTCTTCTTTGTAATTTATTGACAATTTGAGTTTTATTGTTTTAATTACATTTAGAGGATATTTTTGGATTCTTGACTTTGTATTGATTTTAGTTTTTTTTATCAATTGATTATTGTTTATGGTATCTGATTACTTGTTGTCATTGGTTATTGATGCATTTTCTTCTAATTGACTTGAGAAATGATGTTAGAAGTTTATTGTATTGATTTCATATTTGTTAAATCTTAATGGACTTGGGAAACAAAGTTAAGATTAAAGAACCTAAGTGATCAATGATTAATTGATTTCATCTCGAGCAAATGTTCCTTGGCTAATTTCACTTTTATGAAGAATTGAGTTTAATGCATCTTTTGGCTATTTTAGTGTGATTGGAAAATCTGCTAAATTAATCAAGAGATAGTGAGTCCATGGATTTGAAAAGAAGTGGAGTCTACATAAGTAAGTTCATGACTTATGAAACGATTAGATCTTACTTAAATTCCTTCATGGTGCCAAAGTGATAATTAATTGAGATAAGTGCTAATTAATCATTATTATGTCTCTGAGGATTTCTATCTATTTACATATCTTTCCTCCTTATTCTTGCTCATTAATAATTCTTATGACTTGTCTTATGTGAACTTGGTCTATTCTCTGATATATTAGGTTAGTGTTTTATTTATCTCTTCTTATTTTATTTGCTAAGCAATAAACACTTGGGTAAAGTAAGGAGAGAGCCTAAGTTCTCGTGCATTTGATATTTGGTATTCCCTATACTGGATGATATGTATACTTGCTCGTATATGTGGCTTTACTGGTTGGAATTTTAATTAAAACTTGATTAATTGTGTAATTTGTTGGTAATATTTTCTACACTAAAAAACACGCTTCACCCTTTTTGTTAACAATCATACTTTTGAGGAACTTTGTATATTTGGGCATATGTATTCACTAAGGGGGATGTTTATGTACAATTGTTTGAATATTTCTAAAAACTTATCAAATTGTGCATATTTTCTTACTTTTTGCATACGAGTGGGATAAGGTACCGGTGGCTGAAAATATGATTTTTTAGGTTGCTTTTCAAAAGGTTCACTAAGAGGGGTTGGTTCCAGCCTATCTTCTTTAGATGGTACCGATTCCGTGCTAGGATCGGATAGCTCCTTATCACTTCATAATGCAATAGCAGCTGAATCATAGTGTTTTCACCCCTATCTTTAGATGGTGATTTTTTCCCTAGATCTTCTAAAAAATAAATTTGTCTTTCCATGTTTCTAATCATTTCCTCAAACTTTACCAATGTCTCATCTATCTCGTGAAAGCGTTTGGTTACATGGGTGGCAAATTTTCCTAATACCCCTTCTAAGATGGTGGACTTGGATGGTCGAGATGTTATCTCTTGAGACATATTAGCCACCGTTCCATGTTCCAATTGGTCATCTTACCTACATAAAAGAAATTGTTAGTACTATATATATACACAGTGTAATATTAAATCAAGTTAACTAGTTAAGGTATATGTTCACAAATTAAGTTAGAAAAATTACAACACGTAGAGACATTAAAGAACAAGTATGTAAGAAAACAAAATATGGCACATATTAATACAAAGAACATATATACATGTTTACATATTTATATATGGACATATAAATATATAAACATGGTTAAATTAACAAAATCTAAACTTTCATGATATTGTTCATCGACAATGATGCCAAAAACTTGATATGTAAATTTTAGATGTATAAAAATTTATAAATTTAAATCCATCCCTTAGTCAAGTTTTTATAAAATATTAATCTCAAAATACACATGTGAGCAAGTATATTCATCGCAAGCATAGCATAGGGAATTAATGAGTATCGATCCTTAAAAGAATAAGTACACACTAATCACTTTTTATTCATCGTTTAACCGACCTAAATAAAGTTAGAAAATAAGAAAAATAAAAATAAGGAAATATATATAACTTAAAGATGTAAATGTATGCAATTTATACAAAAGCTTTTGAAAACATGAAAATGAATTACTTAGCCAATATCACAAGCAATTATTATCTTACTCTCATGAAGGATTTAAAATTGACCTACTTCGTTTGCAACCCATGAAATCACTATCTTCTAGTTAAATTATTGAACATATTCTGTCTCAACCAATTTACCCAAAATATGCATCAAAATCAATCCTCATATAAGCCCCTATATTTTAGGTGATTTTAAAACATGAAATTAGTTAATGAATCCATATTCTAGCAATCATCAACTAACATTTGATTACCTATGTTCTAGACAATTAACTCATTTTTCAAGCAATTCAAAAGATAAAAAATATAAAATTCATTAATTAAAGTCATTACCAACCCCTTTTTCAAGCAAGTTGATAACAAAAATCAATCAACCAACTCTATAAGAAAAACAAGTAATCAAATACCAAAAATAATAATCAATTGATCAAAAGACTAAATTACTTAATAAATCATGAATCCAAAAAATAATGTCAAATTACAATAGAAATATCAAATACATAATTGTTTAAGAAAAAGAAAACAAAGGTAAAAGAAAGCACTCATAGACAAGCCTTCTTCTTCTCCTTTGAAAACGCTATTGAACAAGTCTCCTTGAATGGTAAATCTCTCATTTTTTGAGTAATTGAAATTTTTTATCTTGGATTCACTCTCAATCTCTTGTATTTTCTCTTGGTTTTATAGGCTTCTTTGATGCAAAATTCGCTATTTGAGGAGTCTTGGCCAAATAGGAATTGAAAAATATCAAAATCTTTAAAAATTTATTAAATTCGTGCACAGAATTTTTGAGCTCCAAAGCGAACCTGGCGTCGAGTCCTTTCGACCCACTTGGCACTAGGTGTGTTTTGTTTTCCTCCTAAGTTCTGCTCTGTTTTCTCTCTGCTCGAACCAGAATGGACCTGGTGCCAGGTGTGTGCTAGAAAATTCTTCTTTTTGCTCGAAATCAACTTAAATCTACACAAATTTGTCAAAAACACTTTCTACAAGCAAAATGTCAAATAAGAAGGAATATGCCTAGTCATTACAACAAAAGTATCTCAATTTAATATCAAATAACTAGAAAAATAGTGATAATTTTAGCCCTTATCAATTATATAATTTCGTTTTATTTAATTAAAGATACATGCCCAATATATAAGGCTATTCATCTCATTGAGAAAATCTTACCTATAGTATATCAAGGCATATACATTAAATTTCACCAGACCGCTAACTCATACTCAAACTATAAAGTATTTATCTATGCAATAGCAGTAATAGTCCTGTCTTTATTTATTATAGTACTATTATAAAGACTATTGTCACGTGGTTCAATTCTATGTATTTTAAATACGCTTACACTACTAGTATAATAGACTATTCACTGATTAAAGGTAAATCATTCTTCACTTAGAAATTATAGTATAATGATCTAATCCTTGATAAAATGCAAGTTCCATCAATCAATCAAGAACTTTTTTAGTTGCATATTAAGTAACCATAATCTATATCTTACTGTGAAGCACGACCTAAAACATAAATCACTTATTAACATACTTAGACCTTCATGTGTGAAAAATCCGAATACAAAATTGTTAAATGAAATTCCATTATTGCAAAATATCGCTATAGAATTATTAGGGTGTAATTGGGAAAAAACTCTTTCTAATTCAAAATTTCATAGTAATTAAAAAATATATTAATTTAAATAAATTTTGCTTCTCAAAAACTATCTTATACACAAAACACATCATATTCTCTCTCTTTAGTCTCACTTGGGCCTCACCTTGATCTATCATGTTTTTAAATTTTTTATTATATCTAAATAAACCCATCTCAATATAATTTCTATCCACTTACACCCTTAGTCTTTTAGAACATATTTCTAATAATCTTCCACTTGCATAATAAAGACTAAGATAGCCAATAAGTGCCTACCCTTAAGGCATCTAAGTGTCGCCAAAATACCTTCCCTACTAAATGCTTGGTAAATGGGTCCATTATATAATTTTTCAAGGAAACAGCAGTATATCTTATTAGTGTTATGCCCCAAAGGGCAATCACATGTATTGTATATTGTATATTTATTTAATGATAAAGACATTCTTTATCTTACAATTCATTTTGTTTATACTTTCATGTATATGTAACAATTAGATAAAATCTCAAGCATAACACCGTGTTAAGGAAATTATGATAGAGATCATAATGTGACGTTCCTACTACACTGGATCATGTTTGTACTTAAATTATCCCTAATCACAGTATTTATAAGATAGAACATCAGAAATATGCTAAGACTAGCACGTGTTATACTTCTTAATGTTATCAAATGGTAGTTTTCACATCCGAGAGTATTATGATTCTCGGAGTTAACACGTGGATACTTGTGATAGGGGCTAACATTACCATTATTTTTCTAGTTATTTGACGTTGTTTTGTGATACATTTGTTGTAATAACTAGGCATATTCCTTTCTATTTGTCATTTTGCTTGTAAAAAGTGTTTTTGACAAATTTGTGCAAATTTAAGTTGATTTCGAGCAAAAAATACACAATTCTAGAACAAACCTGGCACCAAGCCCAGCCAAAGGACCAGGCGCCGGGTCCATTCTAGTCAAATAGCAAAATCAAAGCAAAGTTGAATCCGAAAACATATTGGACCCGACGCCAGGTGGCCTGACTGGACCCGGTGCCAGGTCCACTCTGCACAGAGGTGGTTGTGCGTGAATTTGGTATTTTTCAAAAGATTTTGGTAATTTTTAAATTCTACTCGGATTAGACTTCTCAAGCAACGAATTTTGGTATCAAGAAGGCTTATAAATACAAGAAAAACACAAGAGAAATATGTGATTTGAAATATCCAAGCTAGCTACTAATTCACCACTCAAAGGAGTATTGTTTAAAGGAAGCTTTCAAAAGAAGAAGAAGAGTTTTTCTATGAGTTTTATCTTTTATCCTTTATTTACTTTTCTCGAACAATAATGTACTCAATATTTTGATTGTAATTGGATATTATTTTGGAGATTATAATTTTGAGTTAATTGAAATTTTTTTATCAATCTATTGTTATCTTTAGTATTTGATTGATTGTTATTATTGGTTATTAATGCGAGTCCTTCTAATTGACATGGGATAACGATATTAGGAGTTTCATTACATTGGTTTCGTATTTATCTAATCTTAATAGACTTGAGCGACGAAGTTAAGATTATAGGACTAAATGATCAAATATTAGTTAATTTCACCTCGAGCAAAGGGTTATTAGCTAATTTCATGTTTATAAAGAATTGAGCTTAATGTATATTTTGGTTATGTTAGCTTGATTGACAAATTTGTTAATTTAATCAAAAGATAGTAATTACATAGATTGGGAAACGAATTGGAATTTATCTAAGTAGATTCATGACTTAGGAAACGATTGAATTTTACTTTATATTCCTTCATGATTCTAAGGAGACAATTGATTGTGATGAATGCTAATTGATTCAATCTTTTGTTTTCAAGATAATTGGCTAGTTATATAAAATTGCATCCTTGAGTTATATCTATTTTTATCTTTATTTTTTTATTCTCTTCTTATTTTATTGGCTAAAGAATAAAGATTTTGGTTAAGTAAGGTGGGAGCTTAAATTCTCGTGGATTCAATACTTGTTATTCCCTATACTATAGGATAGGTATACTTGTCTGTATGTGTGATTTTAGTGGTTAGCATTTTATTAAAGCTTGATTGATTGTATAATTTGTTAGTAATATTTTCTACACTAAAAAATACGCATCAAGTTTTTGGCTCCACTACTGGAGATGAGCACTATAAAAAACACTCAAATCTTGTTGATTTAGCATTTGTTGTATTTGTAAATATCACTGACTTTTGTTTTTAGGTAGCTTGTGAATATTATTCATTTGTGTGTTTTCGTTTTCTTTATTTTTCTATTATTTTTGTTTATTTTTATTTTTATTATTTTTTTCTTTAAGTGCGAAATTGACATCGTCATGACCAATTACTTTTGGACACAAGATCAAAGGAGTTACAATGATGATAGATTGGCAAATTTGCAAGCTCAGATTAACGCTTTTAGTGAGACTTCACTTAAAGCTTCAATCAAATCCTTTGTTGTCAACCCAAACACGTCCATTATGTGGCATAAAGAAGCATCCTAACGAATGAGCTATCAAAGAACACAACTAGCCAAGTTGGTTGAAAATGTTATAAAGGCCCATACACTTGAACAAGAGAATTCTCTGAACAAGAGAATTCCGAAGGAAAAGAGAGAGGATATGAGGAACAGTTGCCTAACGTGGAAAGGGAAGTATCCGATTCTTCTCTATATGCTAATAATTCTAACTTCTTTTTATTACATGATATATTAGGTTCCTCTCCATTCTTGGAGGACAATAGTCCAAATAATAATGTGTTGAATTTACCATACCTCAAGGTGTTGGATCTTTCAACGCAACATCATATGAAATCCTTGGAAGATGGTGGTAATTTCTACCCTCCACCCCATTCAAAGGGAGTGTAGACCTTAATTTGAAAATTAAGGCTTTCTTGATCTCATCTTTAAAATCTACACTACTAAGTTTTAAAGAAAATTTTAATTGTGACAAATCTTTTGAAGGGTTAAGAAGTGATTCTATTGTTTACACACTTTTTAGACATAATTTACATCTTTGTGTTAGAAACTTGATTTGCATGTCTAAAAGAGTGTTATGGAAGGGGGGTCATACATAATATATTCATTGCAACTAATATTTTCCATGAACCCTCCATTTTTCAAAAACCTCTCTTATTTCTACTTTCATCATGCATACCTTTTTCAATGAGCTTTAATTTCTTTTACAAAGATTTGATGAGGAAGCATGATGAGTGGAAATGGTTTGTATCTTTCTTTTGGGTTGGATTTTCTTTAGTTAGTTAAATGTCTTTTCCCTTGCCAAATAAGAAAAATATTTTCCATCTTAAGTGTGGGGGAGTGAGTCATGTCTTTATTTACTTTGTTAGAATTTTTATTTAGTTTGTTTTCTTTTATTTTGGTGTGTCTTTGTTTTATTATTTTTCTTGTGCTTTTATTATGTTTTTTTTTTAGGTCGGAATAAAGTCCTCTTAGACAAGCTCTTCTCTCTATTCTATGTTTAATATTTATTGGAATATTATTCCACTTGGGGAATATTACTTAACTCTATCCCTCCATTATCATTTTTTGGTCCCTTTGGAAATGCTTTCTTGCGTTAACTTTTGGCCAATGAGGACATTGTTCGATTTAAGTGTGGGAGAGTGGTTTAGTAATATTCTTTATCCAAGTCTTTATCAATGATATTGGTGTTTTCTTGGTATGATCTTGGTGTTTTCTTGGTATCAAATAATTTTGTTGAAAAATTAAAAATTTTAAAATTTTAGAAGTTTGGAGATTTTGGAGCTAAATCGAGCTTATTTGTCTATAATGGAGTGTGATTTTCTTACTAATTTTGGATAGGAATTTTCCATTCATTATAGTTGGATTTTTATTTAAAAGGTAAACTTGTGTATTAAGTTCGATTTTGCCATGTCTTGAGAATTTAAGTTAACCTTGATTATATTTGGTATTTGAGTTTTATTTTATTCTTTAAATTTGAATGTTGATGATATGATGAAATGTGGAAAGAGTTGTGGACTAATTCCTATATTATAGGTTTAAGTTTGCTTAACTTCGAGTTGTGAATAAGGAATGTGAGGAAGCTAAAAAAAAATTGAGTAAAAAGGAAAGAATGTAAGTTGAAAAAAAAATTACTTTCATCTGTTGAGAGAGAGAGAGAGAGAGACCTTTTGCTGAAAATGGGGCTAATACGGTGAGTGGAAGAGAAGAAACAAAGAAGTATCACACTCTCTTGAGGCTATCCCGAAAGCAAGAAGGTAAGGGAAGAAAAAAGAAAGAAAAAAATTATTGAAAAAATGATGACTAAAAAGGGGCCAATATGGTGTATGAAGAGAAATCCATGCACTTGAGGCTATTAATTCCCTAAGTCCTTGAAAAAAAAATTTTGAGAGAAAAAAAGAGAATGGAGTGTTTTCCTTATCTCATTACTTAATTTGAGTAAATCTAAGTCTATAATGTTTGAATTAGTTAAATGGCTTAACTTATATGATTTATATTATCGATGTTTTTGTTTGAGGAGTATGATGATTTTCTTGTACTCTATAAGCTTGTTTAATTTAACCTTGATAGCCTTGGGATTGCTTGATTTAATACATGAGTTTACAAGGTTTTAAAAGGGTTGAATGAATGAGAGTTTGTGTTTAAGGTTGGAAGAAGTTTATTTCTTCATTATGGATAAGTATTTTTAAGGAAAAAATTGTTAAATTATTTTGTCTTGTTCTAAATGCTTAGTATCTAGTTCTTGTTTGCTTTGAGGACAAGCAAATGTTCAAGTGTGGTGGTATGTAATAGGGGCTAAAATTATCATTATTTTTCTAGTTATTTAAGGTTGTTTTGTGATACATTTGTTGTAATAACTAAGCATATTCCTTTCTATTTGACATTTTTCTTGTAAAAAGTATTTTTGATAAATTTGTGCAGATTTAAGTAAATTTCAAGCAAAAAATGAACAATTCCATTACAGACCTAACGCCAGGCCAAACCAAGGGACAAGACGCTGGGTCCATTCTAGTTAAATAGCAAAAACGAAGCAAAATTGAGTCCAAAAACATATTAGACCCTATGCCAGGTGGTCCAACTGGACCCAGCGCCAAGTCCACTCTGCTCAGAGGCGGTTGTGCACGAATTTGGTATTTTCTGAATTCTACTCAGACTAGACTTCTCAATCAACAAATTTTGGTATCAATAAGGCTTATAAATACAAGAAAAATGCAAGAGAAAGGTCTGATTTGAATGATCCAAGCTAACTACTCAATCACCATTCAAAGAAGCCATTGTTCAAATGAGATTTTCAAGAGAAGAAGAAGGGTTTGTCTATGAGCTTTATCTTTTGTCTTTTGTTTATTTTTCTTCAACAATGATGTGCTCAATGTTTTGATTATAATTGGATATTATTTTGGAGATTATAATTTTGAGTTAATTGGAATTTTTTTATCAATCTATTGTTATCTTTGGTATTTGATTGATTGTTATCATTGGTTATTGATGCAAGTTCTTCTAATTGACTTACGACAACAATGTTAGGAGTTTCATTGTATTGATTTCGTATTTGTCTAATCTTAATAGACTTGAGCGATGAAGTTAAGATTATAGGACTAAGTGATCAAAGATTAGTTAATTTCACCTCGAGCAAAAGGTTATTAGTTAATTTTTGTTTATAAGGAATTGAGCTTAATGCATGTTTTGGTTATATTAGCTTGATTGACAAATTTGTTAATTTAATCAAAAGATAGTAATTTCATGGATTGGAAAACGAAGTGGAATTTATCTAAGTAGTTCATGACTTGGGAAATGATTGAATTTTACTTTATACTCCTTCATGATGCCAAGACAACAATTGATTGTGATGAATGCTAATTGATTCAATCTTGTGTTTTCAAGATAATTGGCTAGTTACATGAAATTGTATCCTTAAGTTATATCTATTTTTATCTTTATTTATTTTTCTTTTTATTATCTTCTTATTTTATTGGCTAAACAATAAAGATTTGGGTAAAGTAAGGTGGGAGCCTAAGTTTTCGTTGATTTGATACTTGTTATTTCCTATACTACATGATGGGTATACTTGCCCGTATGTGTGATTTTAGTGGTTAGCATTTTATTTAAGCTTGATTAATTGTGTAATTTGTTGGTAATATTTTCTACACTAAAAACACGCATCAGCTTGTTACCTCAACAAATACGTTGGATGACCTAGTTATGACATAATTACATAGATAACTATTTAATACTAGTGATAGAATCTCATTATAGTAAATGTGCAAATATCCTTAAACTTGAGATATGTGAGGTACTTTGTTTACTGAGCGTTATATTTTGATTCCAATCTCTGGAGTCCCGACAAGACCGCATATGGGATGGATATTGGGTACAACGTTAAGTAAACAAAAGTAGTTGAGAGGGTTAATAAAGGATTCACTACTCCTAATAGTAGAAGCGAATATCTCAAGGCCTCTTGTAGGAGTTATTACTCGAGAAGTCCTTGGTCAAGGTAACTGTGTATTAGAAATAATTCCAATTGATATACATGTTAAGTAATAGATTTCGAAAATAAGTATTAAAATATTCGGATCAGAATTAATTAATATTTTGGAGAGAGTTGGCACTAATCCAATATTTTAAATCGAATACGATATTGTATGGAGAAAGAAACTTATTACACTAACGCTTTTCTATTGAAATGTTCGTGTCAAACCACATGACTTTCTGGACTTTTAGATGGTCATAATGTATTGTTATATATCGCTCATGATCTACCAAATATTGATTTATTAATTAAAAAATTAATAAATCAATTGTAATTAGAATTAATAAGTTAATTTTAGTTATTAAGCATTATTAATCCTAAAAATTTTTGGATTAATTCATATTTCTCTACCAATAGACCAAGAAAACCTAATGAGTTACACACAATAAAGGATAAAGTACTCAAGATGTTATTCGATAACATTAGGAGGTAAATTGTGAAAAGAAGAAGTTATTGTGGTCGAATTATAATTAATTATAATTTGTGGGCCATATTGTATTTAAGAAATTTACAATTCTAATTATGAGAATCTTGATTCTTTCAGGATTCTGGTTTCCATTCGGATGCATATATATAAAGATATATGTACTGCGGATATCATATGACAATCGACCAGCATTACACAAGGAAAATTTGTTTTTCTTTTGTGATTCCTCTTCTTCTTTTTTAACATAACCCGAGATGCCGTTAAATTTTGCTAGCACCAAATTCGGCGATCTTTGAGTGCTCCTTGTGTGGATTAAAGTTGGAGGCAATTCTGTACTTGAATTACGGTGGTTTGACAGAACAAACATTAAAGAGTAATTGGTGTTGCTGTTTCTGGAAGGTTGGATGACGATTCACAGAAGTTTTTTTTTTTATTACAGAGACCAAAGCGTAAGGTAATTTTTCTTGTTTTTCTTAAATCGTTCTTCACATTTAAGCTGTTCTTGGGATTGGTTTCTAATTTTACTTTCGTGTTTCTATGTCTTTGCATGCGCGAAAGACCTATATTGGTATTAGAGCCTGGCTTATATGTGATTTACGGATTCCCTTTATGCTTGAAATTGTTTCATGTATAATGCTTGGTTCTCTGAAATTGTTTCTGTGAAAATTTCTGTCCGTTTGTGGTTGTTGTTTGATGGCTTACAAGTTATTGAAGTTGGTTTAATTACGGTTTGTGAAACCGTGTTAGTAAGTATTAACAAATTGTTTGTTAATCCAACCAGAATAAACCTTCTTCACTGTTTTTTTCCCTATGTTTTAGCTTCAGTATAGTGTTTTTTTTTTTTTAGCCTTTTAATAATTGAAATTTGGTGAAATTTTGATTTATTGGATATTGTTAATTTAGATTATCAATGACCTTATAATCCAACGTTTTCAAATTTGTGTTTGAATTGGAAATTAGCTTACACGATACTAAGTTTTTCTCCCAAAAAGAAAAACCAAAGAAGACAAGTTGTGGTTTCTGGGTTTTGTTAAAGCACTGCCAAGGTTTTGGAAGTGGTGGCTCGGTAAAGCTGTGACTAGGGCCAACTTCGCCTCGGGCAAGCTTTGGAAGCCTGCTCCGCGTCCATAGCTTTTGAATTAAAAAAAAAAATCCTTTTTTGTTATGAATTATTGGAATCTCCATTAATTAGTGGATGCTTCACTAATTATGGATTTATGTGAATTATTAGAAGATTTTTATGGATGTCCACCATTTAGTGGAGACACCATTAATTGAGATTAGTTGAAGATGATGTATGCCATGATGTATTCCACTAATTAGAGCTCTATAAATAGAGCTATTCTCTAAGCTTGTAATACACCATCATTTTGTGAAAGAAAGATTAGTGAAAGAAAGATTAGAGAAAGAATTGTGAGAGAAAGAAAGAGAGAAGTTTGAAGAGAAATTCTTGTGCAAAGAATAGTTAGAATTTTCTTAGTGTGTAGTGTGTAGATTTTATTCTAACACTACCCTAATTTTATAACACGTTATCAGCACGAGTCTCTACCGGTACAAAAGCCAGAAGACTAAGCACGAGTTTCTACCGTTACCAAAGCCAGAAGACAGGTACGCATTTATTGATATCTATGGCTAACATCGCTAAACTCGAATTTGTAGCCCTTGATATTTCTGGAAAAAATTATATGTCATGGGTTCTCGATGCAGAAATGCATCTAAATGCTGAAGGCCTTAGTGAAACTATTCAAGCAAATAATAGTGCATCTGCACAACACAAGGCTAAAGCTTTGATTTTTATTCGTCGTCATCTCGATGAAAATTTGAAAATGGAATATCTTACCGAAAAAGATCCATATGGCCTGTGGGTAAATTTAAAAGAAAGATTTGACCACCTGAAGATGGTCGTACTACCTACTTGCACGGTATGAATGGTTGCACTCGAGGTTGCAAGATTTTAAAACCGTGAATGAATATAGCTCCGCAATGTATAAAATTACATCTCAATTAAAATTATGCGGAGAAAAAGTGACTGATGAAGATATGTTGGAGAAGACATTCTCCACCTTTCATGCCTCGAATATTGTCCTGCAGCAACAATATCGAGAAAATGGGTATACAAAATTTACAGATTTAATTACTGCCCTCCTCATTGTAGAGAAGAATAATGAGTTATTATTAAGAAATCATAAAGCCAGATGAACTGGCTCAACAGCACTCCCAGAAGTGAATACTGTTGGCTCCAGCAGAAGCCATCGTTATAGTCGTAGTTGTGGCAGTGGCCGTGGTTATGGTCATGGACACACTCGATATTTCCCTTATCACAGAGAAATACTGGCCACCTGAAGTGGAACAGAAAAGATAATAAGGGAAAAAGATATTTTCATTAATAATAAGCATCACATATTTTATTCATATCATTAGTGTTCATATAAACTTGAGGATACATGCTTATAGTTGCTCTTTTGTAATTGAGCTGACAAATTTAAGATGAAGGTTTGTAATTGTTCTTTTTCAATATTTACATTAGAGGAAGACAAACAATTAGTAATTATGGACTTTAGCTCCTCTTTTTCGGCATCCTCCTCCTTTTCTTTCCCCTTTGAGCCAGCATCGAGACTAGCAGCAGAATTAGCCGTAAAATTACTGCGAAATGAGTCTTGGGATTTTATGATCCCCTTAAGTTTATTATAATTAAATTTCTTATTATATTTGGCCTTGAAGCATGCTTGTCTCAATTTCTGTGTTTGGTCTTCTAACTGCGTATTAGAACTTTCTTACACCAACTGTTTTTCACATTCTAGTATCGCAATGGTTTCTTTCAACTTCTTCTCAGCCATATGTCCTCCTTCTTCTTTATTTTGCATCTCCTGTAAATCGAAGTGATATCATTGGTTATTTATTTATAAATCTTTCATAGTTTCATACTTGCAAATTATAAGTATGTATGAGAGAGAACCTGAACATTCTTGATTATGGTCTCCAAGCTCACCAACTTCCTGTGAGGCCATCGACGAATTCCTAACTCCCTACATCTTTTCTTGAGACGGGTTATGCCAATATTCAGTTCTTTTGCTGCGCTCTTGATTGGTAGGTAAAAGTACTGCGAAATTATTTCTCTTGATAGTGTCTGGGAGTTATTGCCCTTCTTCTCTCTCTGCCTCTTAATCATCTTCTTCTCCCCAGGAATTTTGTCTGCAATAATATCTTGAACTTCGATATTATGCATTTCATGAGTACTTACTCCGACTTCGTTGCCAAGACCACTCATTATTTCTCCTAGAAAAAAAAATAATATCAGTAAAGGTAATACCATTCAAAATCCATGTTTAAATGTATAATAACCTGGAATCATATTCTGGCTTTGTTCAAAATCCATTAGAGAGTAGAAAGGCTCATGCACAAGCATAACCTCATTCAAAGGAATAGCATCAAGAGGAATAGTATCAAAAGCAGTCTCTTGTATGGGCAGATCAACTTGGTCCAAAGCAGTATGTTCAAAACTTCTACTGATTTATATAAAAAACAAACCAAAAGAGAGTTTAATTTCATTATCAAGCACACTAAAAACAAATGGAAGCCCTCAAAGGTATCTCACCTGAAATTAGGAGGAAGCGGTTAGTTTGGAAAGGAAAACATATCAAAATCTTCTGCGTTCGAATTAGGCAGAAGCGGTTGGTTTGGAAAGGAAAATATATCAAAATCTTCTGTGTTCGAATTAGGCAGAAGCGGTTGGTTTGGAAAGGAAAATACATCAAAATCTGCTGCAGAAACCGAGTCAAAATTTGACCATGTCTCAAATGAATTACGAGTCTCCATATCTGCTTTGTGATTTTTATTTTTGATGTTTACTAATGACTGATGACTGAGATATATATCGATACATATATATATATATATATCTGTATGAGGAAGAAGAAGATGTAGATGGTAGGTAAAGAGTCGGAGGAAAAGAAAAGATAAGAGAGGAAGAGGAAGAGGAAAAGTCGGTACCGGGAAGAGTAAAAAAAAAAAAGGAGATATTTTTCTTGGCATTTCCTACATGTCATCATTTTTCTTATATTTCTTTTCTTATTCTCTTGTGAAATCATTATTCCCTAAATTAGGGGGAGAACCAAAACAGCATAAAAATGATCTTGCTTGGACAACATCATTAAATTATCTTGATCCGCGCACAAGCGCATGTGAACTTGAAGTTCAAAAGATAATTCATTTGCAAAGCATTGCAAATCAAATGTCAGATGCTTTTGTTGACTCCGGAAGAATTACAAAATCGCATATTCTAGCTATAAATGCTCCTATTCGAATTGAAGTTCCAGCAGAATAAAATATTATACCTATAGCTGCTGAGTCAAAAATACGCCATAAAGGTGGCCGACCTCTTGGTTCTAAAGATAAAAATCCTCGAAAGAAAAGATGATTAAATGATCCAGAAGATCATATTGAAGAAAAGAATGATAAAGACCAAGACAGAACTG
This sequence comes from Voacanga thouarsii, assembly GCA_026120185.1. Classification (NCBI taxonomy): domain Eukaryota; kingdom Viridiplantae; phylum Streptophyta; class Magnoliopsida; order Gentianales; family Apocynaceae; genus Voacanga; species Voacanga thouarsii. The sequence continues at coordinate 1,231,917 of JANUWF010001032.1, read as the reverse complement.
ATGACAAAGAACCAGAAGTTGATGAAAGTAACATTGAAATTTCTATCAATTATACCACTTCCACTAGAAGTTGGAATCAGATAGAAACTGTTATTGATAATATATTTGCATACAATATATCTCTTGATGTTACACAGGATAATGATGATCCTGAACCAATATCAGTTGATGAATGTCGGCATAGAAAAGATTGACTGCAATGGAAAGATGCGATTCAATCGGAGTTAAATGCACTGACAAAACGTGAAGTCTTCGGACCTGCAGTCCGAACACTAGAAGGTGTAAAACCTGTTGGCTACAAATGGATATTTGTGAGAAAGCGCAATGAAAAGAGTGAAATCGTGCAATATAAAGCGCGATTAGTAGCCCAAGGTTTTTTACAAAGACCAAGTATTGATTATGATGAAACTTATTCTCCTGTTGTTGATGCTATTACACTCCGATGTCTTATCAGTTTGGCAGTACATGAAAAGATAGATATGCGCCTATTAGATGTTGTCACTCGCTTACTTGTATGGAAATTTAGAAAATGATGTTTACATGAAAATCCTCGAAGGATTTCATATGCCCGAAGCATATAAACATTATCCTCGTGAAAATTACTCCATCAAGTTGCGTAAATCATTATATGGCCTGAAGTAACTGCGGCGCATGTGGTTCACACGTCTTAGTGAATATTTATTGAAAGCGGGATTTAAAAATGACCAGGTATGTCCATGTGTTTTTATTAAGAAATCTGGTTCTAAATTTGTGATATTAGCTATATATGTTGATGATATTAATCTTATTGGAACTCCTGAAGAGCTCCAAGAAACAATTGCTTATTTAAAAAGAGAATTCGAAATCAAGGATTTTGGTAAAACCAAATTTTGCCTTAGTTTACAAATTGAACATCTGGAGAGTGGAACATTTATTCATCAATCAACATATACAACAAAAGTGTTAAAAAGATTTTACATGGACAAAGCACATCCATTGAGTATTCCAATGATCGTCCGATCATTAAATGTGGATAAAGATCCTTTCCGACCTCAAGAAAATGATGAAGAACTCATTAGTCCTGAAGTACCATATCTCAGTGTAATTGGTGCATTGATGTATCTTGCTAATAATACACGACCTGATATTGCTTTTGCTGTCAATTTATTAGCAAGATTTAGTTCTTCACCAACACGACGACATTGGAATGGAATTAAACAAGTCCTTCGATATCTCCAATGTACAATTGATCTCGAATTATTTTATTCAAATAAAACCAGTCCAACATTAATAGGTTATGCAGATGCTGGTTATTTATCTGATCCACATAAAGCATGTTCTCAAACGGGCTATCTATTTACATGTGGAAATACTGCTATATCATGGCGTTCTACGAAACAATCTATAGCAACTACTTCTTCAAATCATGCTGAAATTATAGCCATTCATGAAGCAAGTCGAGAATGTGTATGGCTAAGATCCATGATTCATTATATCCGAGAAAGTTGTGGATTATCATCAATCAAAGATATTCCAACTCCTCTTTATGAAGACAATGCAGCTTGCATAGCTCAATTACGATGAGGATATATTAAAGGAGATCGGACAAAACATATTTCACCAAAATTCTTCTTTACTCATGAACTCCAGAAGAAATGTGAAATTGATGTGCTACAAATTCGGTCATGTGATAACCTCGCAGATATTTTCACGAAGACTTTACCGATCGCAACATTTGAGAAGTTGAGATATAAAATCGGTATGCGTCGGTTTAAAGATTTAAAGGAATCATCTCATCGGGGGAGTAATAAATGGACATATAGAATAGTGTACTCTTTTTCCTTCACTAGATTTTTATTCCCACTGGGTTTTTATCTAGTAAGGTTTTAATGAGGCATATTCTTTATGTATGGATGGACATCCAAGGGGGAGTGTTATGAATTATTGGAATCTCCATTAATTAGTGGATGCTCCACTAATTATGGATTTATGTGAATTATTAGAAGATTTTTATGGATGTCCACCATTTAGTAGAGACACCATTAATTGAGATTAGTTGAAAATGATGTATGCCATGATGTATTCCACTAATTAGAGCTCTATAAATAGAGCTATTCTCTAAGCTTGTAATACACCATCATTTTGTGAAAGAAAGATTAGTGAAAGAAAGATTAGAGAAAGAATTGTGAAAGAAAGAAAGAGAGAAGTTTGAAGAGAAATTCTTGTGCAAAGAATAGTTAGAATTTTCTTAGTGTGTAGTGTGTAGATTTTATTCTAACACTACCCTAATTTTATAACATTTTTCTCTTTTAGGCTCTGAGCAAACGTTTTTTCATTCGCTGACTTTCAAGGTTCAGTCTAATTAGTTACAAGACCCAATTTATAAAAAAAATTAAAAAATCCACAAGCAATTTTCTTTTATTTTACAACAACCCACTAGAATTCCAAAATTTTCATTTTGGAAATATTTATTGATTTCTAAAATTTGATTTTAGAAATTAATATATTTTCTAAAATATTGATTTTAAAATTTATTTTATTATTCCAAAATAATGATTTTAGAACTATGTTCTATATTTTATTTTGCTTTGAGCCAAATAATAGCATGGTGGCTTTGCTATGGACTATGGATTCAATTAAATTGTTCTTGCATTTTATCGCTTTAATTTTAAATAAATATGGCCTGCGTATCCTATCTTCTCTATTTTCTTGTGTTATGTATCTTCTCATCTAACTTCTCTCGAATATAACTCGAGATTTCTTAATTAGGAATTTATGTAATTAGAATACGTATGTTAAATAGGATTAGAAATTATTTACAAGTCCATAGCGATAGTGGTCAAGATCAAAAGAAGGATTGTAAGACTTTCTTCTCAAATCATGAATTAACATTTAGGATTAACCATAGTAATTTACTTTATGGCTCAAGAAAATTAATCTAGTAAAGTCCATAACCAAACCACGTAATGATGTTTATTTTGCTATGTATTTATATATATATATATATATATATATATATATTGATTTTATGCATGCTATATATGAGACTACTAATATAACAAATCCCTCAATTAATATTAAACTTAATGTCTTCCATTAATATAGTAAGAACGATAGCTTTTTTTTTATACCAGGTTATTAAGCTAACCCAAACCTACTTGACATTGAGTATGTTCAAACTATAGAATTTAATTCGTTGGGTTTAACTAATTTCTTTGTCATTGTTGGGCTAACTCAAGCATAAAGAAAATTAGAGGAAAAATTAGGCTAGCTTAAAAGCTTTAAGGTTAAAAGATGTTAATCACCTAATGATTCGATAATTACATTATGTAATTAGTATTGGATACTTACCATTGAACTTAAGAATAGTTTGTTAGGCTAGCCTAATATCATTCTTAAGGAATTTGGATACCGATCTACTACAAAAGCTTCTAATGGGCTTCCCCGAATCAACAGTGAGGACCATTGATTTTATTAAAATAGTTAAATAATTATGCGCTTAATTAAAGACCTAATTATTTACATATCATATGCATATACGTTTTGCTAATTTATCTATCTTTACATTTAGGTCATTTTCATCATATCGACCAACTTGAATTTACGTAGCATCTGGGAAAACCGATAAGTTTATTGAGTCAAACTTTCTGGACTAGTATAGAAACTTGAAAATCATTCTCAAGTCGAAAAGGTTACTCTGTATGCTAGATGCTCCAATTCTACCACCACTAGCTCAAGATGCTCATGCTGATAAGTATGCTATCGACAAAAAAACACTAGGAGGATAGTAACACAGTATCTTGTGCCATGCTAGCGTCAATGACTCATGAACTACAAAAGCAACATAAGCATATGGATGCTTATGCCATTATCTTCCACCTAAGGGAGCTATTCAATCAACATGCCAGAACAGAGAGATTTGAGATTTCTAAACAACTGTTCCATTTAAGATGGTTGAAGGTGCTTTAGTGGCTATTCATAAGCTAAAAATGTTGGGCTTAATTGAGAAGCTTACATCTTTTAGGTTCATCATGGACAGTGAATTAAGTATTGATTTAATTCTACAATCTTTACCAAATAATTTTTTATAATTTGTAATTAATTACCGTATGAACAAGATTGAGACCATCTCACTCGAATTAATCAATCTTCTCAAGACCGCAGAGTCATCCATGAAGAAAGAATCTAATGCAATCATGTTGGTAGATACTTCTTCTTCTAAGAAGAAAGTTCCAAAGAAGAAGAAGAAGACTCCTATGAAACCTAAATGTGGTGTGAAGAAAACAAAGGCACCAGTCAAAGGCCCATGTCATCACTGTGGCAAGATGGGCCATTGAAGATGCAACTGTAAGGCCTACTTGGAGATTGTCAAAGAAAGGAAGGAGAAGGAGAAGCTTGCCGGCACTTCTACTTCCACTCATGGTATGTTTATGATTGAAATTAGTACTAACTTTAAGAATGAGATATGGGTATTGGATATCGAATGTGGTTCTCATTTGTATAATAATTTAAAGGGACTAAAGGACAGTAAAAGGCTTGGAAAGGGTGATGTGCACTATGTGTTGCAAATGGAGCAAAGATTGCTGCACTTGCCGTAGGGACTTATTATCTACACTTGCCTTTTGGACTGATTTTAAAACTTACAAACAGTTATTATGTATCTATTTTACTTAAGAATATTATCTCAATTGCTTGTTTGGACTTAAATGGTTTTCATTTAATTTTCAAGAATAAAAGTTATTCTTTTTCATTAAAGAATGTCTAATATGGTACTGCAATTTTGATAAATAATTTGTATGTTCTAGACATGAATGATCCAATTCTCAATATAAACAATAAGAAGCAAAGAAACGATAACCCAATCTCATCTTACATATAACATTATCATTTAGATCATATAAATGAGAATCGCGTTTCAATTTTCACAAGCTTGCTAACTTATGATCATTTTATTACAAATTATATGGCATATGCAAGTCTTATTTACTTGTGAAAATGACTGAAACTCCTTTTTTTAAAAATGATAAAAGGCCAAAGAGTTATTAGAACTATACATACTGACGTATGTGTCCCAGTGTCAATACAAGTAAGAGGAGGTTATTAATACTTCATTACCTTTATCGTTTGTTATTCACGATATGGGTATTTGTATTTAATAAAATATAAATCTGAAGCCATTGACAAGTTTAAAGATTTCAGGAATGAAGTAGAGAAACGACTTGGCAAAACTATTAAAACTCTAAGATCCGATCGAGGAGGTGAATATGTAAATCAAGAATTTCAAAGTTATCTTAGAGATAATGAAATATTATCTTAATGGACTCCACCATATACACCATAACATAATGGTGTATCTGAGAGAAGGAATAGAATCCTTCTAGACATGGTACGGGCCATGATAGCTTTTGCAGATTTATTAAAATCAATTTGGGGATACACATTAGAGAATGTTTTTTATATACTAAATAGAATTCCGTAAAAAACGGTTGATACTGTCCCATTTAAGTTGTTCGGTAACAGACCAAAGTTATTTCACTTGAAAATATAGAGTTACCCTACTTTTGTTAAAAGACTGCAGTCAGACAAACCTGAAAATAAATCTAACAAGTATTTATTTGTTGGATATCTAAAAGAATCATTCAGATATTACTTCTATCTTCCTTTCAAAAATAAAGTATTTGTTTCGAAGTATGTTGTCTTCTTAAAGAAGGAGTACATGCTTAAAAGGGACAGTAGAAGTAAAATTAAACTTAGTAAAGTTCAAGAAGAACAAACAAATGTGAATCAACCGGCTGATCCCATATCTATTGAGAGAATAGATGAGCATTTATCTACACAAGAACCTCATAGGTTTAGTAGGATATATGTGGTACTTGAGAGATATAGATTTCTCATAAGTGACCATAATGACGTATTACTCATAGATGAAGATGAGCCTACTACTTATAAGGATGTTTTGAATAGTTCAAGATCTGATAAATAGCTTGAGACCATGAAGTCAGAAATGGATTCCATATATGGCAACCAAGTACGATCTTTGGTTGATCCACCCGAAGGAGTTAGACCTATTAGGGATTTTCAAGAAGAAAACCAACATAGATGGTGACATAGTTACTTATAAAGTACGACTAGTTGCTAAAGGTTATCGTCAATAACATGGTATTGGCTAGGATAAAACTTTTCCACTGGTAGCAATGTTGAAATCTATAAGGGTACTCCTAGCACTTGCTACCCATTATGATTATGCGGTCTGGTAAATGGATATGAAAACAGTTTTCATAAATAGAAACCTAACTAAAGAAGTATACATAACACAACCTGAGGGTCTCACATCCAAGATAGCACAAAGCTATACAAGTTGCAAATGTCCATTTATGGACTTAAGCAAGCTTCTAGGAGTTAGACCATCTGTTTTGATTAAACAATTAAAGAATTTGGTTTTATTCAAAACATGGATAAACTTTGTATTTACAGGAAAGTTAGTGGGAGTGTAGTTATTTTCCTATTATTTTATGTAGATAACATATTGTTAATAGGAAATGATATACTTGTCCTTCAATCTGTAAAATTTTAGTTATCTAAGAAATTCTCTATGAAAGACCTTAGAAAAGCAACTTATATTCTAGGAATAAAGGATCTATAGAGATAGATCAAAAAGATTGCTCGGTCTTTCCAGTCTACATACATAGATCAATCCAAAAAAGGATTCTTACCCATATCTCATGGGGCGAGTCTTTCAAAGTCGATGACCCCAAAACACATGTTGAAAGAGACCACATGAGTAGAATTCTATATGCTTTGGCAATTGAATCTATCATGTATACTATGATACATACTAGGCCCGATGTGTCCTATGCTCTTAGCTTAACGAGCAGATACCAATCTGACTCTAGAGAAAGTCATTGGGTAGCTATAGAGAATATCCTTAAGTACTTACAAAGGACTAAGAACGTATTCTTAGTTTATAGAAAAGGTGATTTGAAAGTAAAAAAGTATAATGTTATTAGTTTTTAATCTGATAAGGATAATTTTAAATAATTAATTGGCTACGTATTTACATTGTGTAGAGAAGCAGTGAGTTGGAAAAGTTCCAAACAAGATACTATTGCCGACTCAATGACTAAAGCTAAGTACATAGCCGCTTCTGAAGCAGCTAAGGAAATAGTTTAGATCAACAAGTTCTTCATAGAACTAGGAGTGGTTCCTAATATTGTTAATCTAATATCTTTATATTATGACAACAATAGAGCCATTGTACTAGTAAAGGAGCTACAGTCTCATTAGCGATCCAAGTATGTATTTAGGCGTTTTCATTTGATTAGAGAAATCATTAATAAACGAGATGTAAAGATAGAGAGAGTTCTCATGGATGAAAACATATCTAAGCCTCACTAAAACTCTACCCGAAAAGAAATATGATAGGCATGTTTAGTCATTCGGTATTCAATACATGAATTATTGGCTCTAATACAAGTGGGAGTTTGTTAGTGTTATGCCCTAGCGGCAATCACATATATTGTATATTGCACATTTATTTAATAATAAATGTATTCTTTATTTTACAATTCATTTTGTTTATACTTTCATGTGTATGTAACTATTAGATAAAGTCTCAAGTACAACATTGTGTTAAGAAAATGATAGAGATCATGATGTGAGGTTTCTACTACACTGAATTGTGTTTGTGCTTAAATTATCCATAGTCATAATATTAATGAGATAGAACATCATTAATGCGCTAAGACTAGTAATGCATGTTTTTTAATGTAGAAAATATTACCAACAAAGTCCACAATCAATCAAGCTTTAATTAAAATGCTAATCACTAAAACTACACATACGGACAAGTATACTCATCATATAATATAGTGAATAGTATGTATCGAATCCATTAGAACTTAGACTCCCACCTTACTTTACCTAAATCCTTATTGTTTAACCAATGAAATAAAGAAATAGAAGTAAATAAAACACTAACCTAATATACTAGAGAAAATCAAGTCACACAAGAAAAGTCCCAAGGATACTCAAGGAATGAGAACAATGAGAAAAGACATGTAAATAGATAGAAACCCTTGAATACATAATAATGATTAACTAGCAATTCTTGCAATTTATTATTATCTTGACATCATGAAGGAATAACTTAGACCCACTTCGTTTGCAATCCATAAAATCACTATCTTCTAGTTAAATTAGTGAATATACTTTGTCTCAACTAATTTACCAAAAAGAGACATTAAACTCAATCCTTAAGTAAACCCCTATATTCTAGGTGATATAAATATGAAATTAATTAATGGCCATATATTCTAGCAATAATCAACCAATCTTTGATTACCTAGTCTTTACCCTTAACCTCTTTTGTAAGCAAGTTAAGAAATAACTAGTATTGAATTAATTAGCTGACACCTTCTCTCCTAACATCGTTTTGCAAGTTAATTAAAAAAGAACTAAACAATCCAACAAGATATTATATTCAAGTAATCAAATGCCAAGAATAATAATAAATTGATCAAAGAACTAAAATCAACGCAAAATTATGAATCCAAAAGAATATCCTCTAAAGACAATTAAAACATAATAAACTTAAATTGTCAATAAATTATAAAAAAATGAAAAGAATTCACTCATAGACAAGCAAGATCCTTCCTTCCTTCTTCTAACCTTCTTGATCAACCTCCACTTCCTCTCCAAGAATTCCTTGATCCTTCTAAATCTTGGTGTTCTCTAGGAGCTTTTTAAAGATATTACGTTGAAAAATTGAAAAACTCTCTTGTACAATATTATTCACTTGTATTTATAGGAGTTTTGGTTGTTAAAAAGTGTATACAAGAGTCCTAATTCGTGGTTAATTCAGTTCCCAAAAGAATTCTGATTGCAATTGCCAAAATCTACTTCATAAGGAAAATCCGCCACCACAAAATTAAACTAGGGTTGGCGCCGGCTGCTGCTCCGAAAATCCCTGATGATTGCTTTGTTTTCTCTCTATTTTCTAGAGAGGGGTCAACGCTTGTTGTGCTCCGCACTGTCGACGCGAACCATGCTTTGTCTTCTCGATGATTTAACCTTGTTTTTCATCACATCTTACATAAAATCATCAAAATACCTTTTTAAATGCAAAATATCAAATAGGAAGGAATGTGACTAATTATTTCATCAAATATATCACAAAAGAACCTCAACTAACTAGGAAATTATATATGAAATTAGCCCCCATCACATTCCCCCACACTTAAGCTTTGCTTGTCCTCAAGCAAACACTTAAGATAAGATCACTCAAACAATTCTTCTCATTTTTTATATGGACAAATACTTCTTCAATCATTCTCCCCCCCCCCACTTAAATTGGACATTATCCTCAATGGTCAAAGATATAACAATAAAAGTACAGCCAAGAAAACCAAAATTAATAAAGAAGAAGAAGAAAGTGAAGAAGATACTTCCATTATATCGTAGTGCCACCATATTTGAATCCATCACAAGGAAGAGTCATTACAAGAGTACCTACTTAAAAAGAAACAAATCAAAGAAAAACATAAATCTAGAAAAAGAAAACAAAAGAACATAAAAGAAAAGATACCTAAAAGCTAGGAAAGGCCATTAAAATTCAAAAGAAAAGAAAGAACAAAAAATAAAATAAAATATAAGAGAGTAAGTCAAGAGTCTTCCTTATCATCATTATTATCAGTATCGTCATCTACGCAACTGGAAGACGCACAGTAAATTGTTGGATCAAAGTGGCTAACTTTTGATCTTGAACATCATGGCGGTGACGAATGTCTGCAATGGAATCGCGAAGCTACAGGAAGATAGTCATTTGGCTCTCCAACTGGGCCTCCACTCATGCCTCAAAATCCGTACACGAATGAAAGCTAGTGGCACGAGGGGCAGGTCCAGTAGGTGGCTCCTCGTCCTCCTCCTTCTCAGGGGGAAGCTCCTCCCTTCCGGAGTGCTGCATCTCATACGGCCTCTTCCATCTCTTGGCCTTTTCATCTTAGTGATACTCATACTAAACCAAAGTATGCTCAGTCACTAGGTCACAGTCTAGTAGTAATGTCACTCAACTCTCCATCCATCCGCACTCCAAAGTCTCTCAAAATGCGCATAATAACTAAAAGGAATTTGAGGGTTTTGGCTGCAATGTTAAAGGAAACAACCTCTCACATAAAGTGGATGATAATTGGGGCAAGGTGAATAGGCTCATTTTTCCTCAGCTTATCCAGAATATAAAGGTCAAGGACCCTAGACTCGTTAAAACCACTAACCTTAGGATAAACGTTGAAAGCAAAGATATAGACAATAGCATGCCATTGGGCCTCAAGATCATTGTTTGAGTAAAAATCGGTTTGACCTATTTGCCTTTTTCTCTATATATAAAAACTATCCCTTACAGTTTTCACATCCCATGTAGGTTTAAAAATGACCTTTTGGTTATTATGGTCCACAGCAAGACACTGCCCCTCATCAGGGACTCCCAAAATTCTGACTAGCCTAGTCCTATCAAACTCAATGGGAATCCATTTGACCATGGTGGAGATGACTTGGAGATTATTATTATTATTATTATTATTATTATTATTATTATTATTATTATTATTATTATTATTATTATTATTATTATTATTATTATTATTATTATTATTATTATTTGTCCTGCATGTTGGCATAAAACTCTCTCACGCGCACAGGATAATAAGGACCTTCTATTCTAATAATGGACTCCCACCCCAGGTGCCTAAACATAGTAGAAAGCTCTAGGGAATTGTCTAAAGAAGGCTTGTATCGCTTTTCTTCTATAATCTTATCGTGTTGGTGCCTGTCATACCAAATTTGGGTAGGTTAGGTAGATAGAGGCTCGAAAGAAGGTGTAGAGGAAGATACATCTCGAGCTCTCTTAGCCTCCAATTCTAACCCTCTAAGTCATCTAAACATGATGGAAGGATGAAAAAAAAAATAGTAGAATAGAAAAATATGATTCTCTCAACTCACTTTACAACTAATGCTCAACTCTCAACCTTCTCGTAATTACAACACCATTCAGCACCACCACCAACTCAACACAAAACACCACAAGATAGGCAATAAAACACCACTCAATCCCCTCCAACAAACTTGCAAGAAAGATAGCCATCTACCAATCCAAACACAATATCAACAAACTTGATCAAATCCACAATGTTCAATAGTGCTCAATGAATCAATATTCAACTCAGAATCACAATGCTCAATTAGCCATACCATTTATATCACAATATAAAGCTTATAAGCACAAGGCTAAGTTAAACATGAACAAGTGTCCTTTATCCCAAAAATTACTCACAAGGCATGCATGCTCAATCACTTCTAAAAAGATGTAAAATATCAATGGCATTAATCATAAAGTAGTATCAATTATATTCTCATGCCAATGAAAGCTCAAAGAAAGCAATCTTAACAATCAAATCCTTCACCAGAAACTATTCAAGAATTTTCACCCAAAAATGCATAGAAAATTACCCAAAATTCATAAGAAAAAATTTAATCGTAAAAAATGTAGAAAATTCATACTACAATGATCTCCAATGCATAGGCAATAATTCTATGCAAAAAGATTGAAGAAATGGTGCCCCTAATAAAAGGATTGAAAAATGGATTTTGGAGGAAAAGACTGGATTTTTCTTTGTTTTGATCTAAACTTTTAAGAACAAAGTGAGAATTTTGTATTTAGAAAGTGTTTTGGTAATTTAGAAAGTGACCCGACGGTGTTTTGAGAATGAACCCGGCGATGGGTTAAGAGAAAATTTGAGAGGGATGAGAGTGTTTTGAAAAAAAATGGTCAAGAAGGCCGGTTTTCATATGGCAGCCGAATGGGCCAGGCGTATAACACACCATATTTCCATAGCGTAGTGGGTTGTAACTTTATGGGATGTTGCCCCATCCAATTGCCTAGATAAGGGATCTTTATAACAAACTTTATTCAATAGGCAGTAGAAATTTTTTCAAAATAAAAAAGTACAAGATTTTGGCTTCCGATACATACACTCACGGGTATAACAGGTCCAAGATGTAGTATGAGCCTCTGGGAGTTCACCGCGCTTTCGCTACGCCTCTAATCCTAAATTTTTCAAAAGAGATAACACACATGTGAGCGTAAAGTTCAGTGAGTCCCGTGTGTGCTAGTGTTTATGAAAGAATTAGAGCACATAAAACCTGTATGGAAAAATATATCATTTTCCTACTAAAAGTAATTCTTAAACTCTCTAAAGAAGAGTTTATTCAAAACTCAATCATTTTTTAGAAAATTATATTTCAATTTCAAACCATTGCCCCGATTTTCAAATCACAGGCACTCTTTTTCAATAGAAGGTTGGCCCGTGTGCAAAACTCACAAGGCTTTGCCTTCGGCACCACGTATCATTGTGCTTAAACCGCAGTTTACAACACTCAACCGTATGTCGCCGGAAGGGTAAGTACAATGTAGCGTACTACTAAGAATCAAGTTAGTGCTTAGCCAAGTATTCAAGTTAGTGCATATGCCAAGTAATCAAATTAGTGCATACACCAAGTATTCTAGTTAGTGTTTACGCCAAGTATTCAAGTTAGTGCATAGGCCAAGTAAGTTAGTGCTTACGTCAAGTATTCAAGTTAGTACATATACCAAATATTCAAGCTAGTGCATACGCCAAGTATTCAGGTTAGTACTTACGCCAAGTATTCAAGTTAGTGCATATGCCAAGTAAGTTAGTGCTTACGCCAAGTATTCAAGTTAGTGCATACTCCAAGTATTCAAGTTAGTGTTTACGCTAAGTATTCAAGTTAGTCATGTATTAGATTCAAGAATTGACAAGTTCAAGAAATCAAGAATTCAAAATTCATATTGTTCATAAAAAGACTCATACTTGAGCACATCAAGAAACCATTTTTCATATCAGGGGCAAAATATCATTTTTTAGAATTTGATCCCACTAACTCACAAGTCAGATAATAATTTTCATAGGCTCTGCAAGGCCAATCAGTTCATTTCATAGGTACATCAGGCCAATAAATAGTTTTCGGGATCAAAATATCGTTTTCCAAAAGTCAATCTCATATCGAGAGATCATTTTTCAAAATCATGTCGAAACAAGGTAAAGAGTTCTTTTTAGACATCAAAACAAGCTTCCAAGAGTATTTGTGTCATTTTACCCGTGTTCGATCACAAATGTCATTTCCAAGGGCAGTCGGGTCATTGTACCCATACTCGATTCTAAAAAGACTTTGTGAGGGTATTCAGGTCGTTTTATCTTTACCTTATTTGAAAAGTGTTTACAAGAGTTCCAATAAGGATATTTCGGTCATTTACCGAATACTCGATTCTAAAGATTTTCAGAAAACATTCCAATAAGAACAGTTGGATCATTTTCCAAATACCCGACTCCAAAAGGAACTTTTTCTAAGAATCCAGAATTCTAATCCTAAAAGAGAATTAAATTCAAAGTTTCCAAACATATTTTCATAAAATTTTCCAATAAGGGCATTCTAGTCAATTTGTGAAAACCCAATTCCAAAAATAACCATTTTTTGAAAATCCCAAGTGTTTAATCCAAAAAGGATCAAATTTACAAAATTAATGCTTTAATCATCTGTTAAGGTTTCCAAGCCAAATATGAAGTTCATTCAAGCCTAAAGTGGCATAAGAATAAATCTTACTCAGATAACCTTAAATATATCAAGGATTTCCAAAATGGTATGAAACATAGCATTTCATGGAAAAATAAATCACACTAGCTTTCAAAAGGTTTTAGAAATCAAGGAGACTCACCTCGCGTCCTAATTAAGTTTTCTTGTTCATAGCCGTTCGACCACCGTTTCTAGCATACCATTGGTCGTTTACTGATAAACCTACATCAAACATCGTTTTTAGGTTAAATCGTATTTGGTCGAAAAGTAGTCGATGGTTAGCCGATGTCCAGCCAACGTGCCCGACGGGTAGCGGATGTCCAGCTAACGTGCCCAACAGATAGCCAACGTCTAGCAGTCATGCCCGATGGGTAGCCGACGTCCAATTGACATTTAGCCGATGGGGCTGATGGTTAGCTGACGATTAAGGAAAACATTCAACATTCGTTCACGTCATTTTTTCGTTGTTTATTCAATTCTTTCATTTTTCTTTTTTCATATCCTTCCTCCCTTCATATACAAGGGATTAACTCCATATTTTCCCTTCATTTCATCCAAAAATCACATAATTATTCTTTCTTAAGTTCATTCACTTTCCAAACAAAATCCTGAAATTTTGCTGCTTTGACACACGATTTTGTTTCACACATAACTTTCAATCCACAACTCCGATTTGGCCCTATGATATACCAAAATAACCATAAGACTCTTAAATTTAATTTTATATAGGCTTTTTTCTAAGTCCTATTTCACTTGACATGCTACAAGGCAAAAACTACCCCAGTAGTTTTCTGGTTTTTAATCCATTTTCACAAAATAACTTCACCTACTTGTGCTTCTTGATTTATAACACCTATATAACCCTTAATCCACATCATTTTCCCTTCCAAAAACCTTAATTCTTCAGGTTTTTAGGTTCAAGATAGCCACTAAGTTCTCATGCAAATAACATAAAATCAACATCAACGTTAAAAAACAATCATAATTCATTGTCTTTAACGTTTAACCCCATTTTTATCCCAATTCTACCACATTTCTTCGCAATCATAAGCAACCCTTTAAATCACCATTCAAATACCCTTATTTACCACACAAAATATAGCTTATAGATCCGTTATCCAACTGATACACACTGTGAAAACCCAGTCGGAACCAACCTTAGAGTAAGGGGGTTGGGATGCATATCATACTTAATTGCATGTTTAAATATATTTTTATATGATTTTATGTGCTTTGAATTTGTGTTTTATAGTCTAGAGGGCTTAATTATGATTATTAGGTAAGAAGGGCAAAATGGTAATTTCTTCTTGAGGAGGAAATTGGGAGACAGCTTGAGGATTAAATAGGAAAAACATTTTAGAGAAAAAATAAAAATAAGAGTTGTTGTGGTTTAGTGGTTAGAGCTTTGGAATTAATTCTTGAGATCTTGGGTTCAAATTCCATCGTGGAGCTTTAGCATGATTAAATTTTATTTTTGCTTGGGAAGAGGTATTTTCGGCCTTAAGAACCTTAGCATAGGGCAGAGGTGTTGTCCTAGGGGAGACATAATAGGAGTACTCTAATCCTATTCTTGTGCCTACTCAAAATTTCCTAAGAAAATTCATTTCTTCTTGATCTTTAATTTCTCTTAATTCTCAATTTATTAGATTGGTCAAATTTGTTCTAGCCAATTTCATTCCAGAAATTTCAGTAAAGTGCTGTGGCTTTGAAGGTTCAAAATGTCTTAGTGAAAGACATCTTATGGTCTGAAAATGTGGTAGAGATGCGGGAGATTCCAAGAGAATAAATCCCTCTAGTGAACCTTCTAAAATTGCACTCTAGCTAGGTTCATTTTCCTTCATGGCATTAACTGAAATTTTTTCAGCTTCTTGTGCCTTCAAGGTGTCGAAATTCTTAGCCATTATTCCTTCTCAAATGCTGCCAGAAAATGGCCTTTTGATCAGCTTGAGATCTGAATTTTTCTGGCCATTTTCGGACTGCACAAATGCTGTGTAAAACCAGAGAAATTTCTGGTTGAATTCGCAGCTTTTGAGGTCCGAAACCAAGCTGTTTTCTTTTAGTTTTTGCTCAGCATCTTAGCCATGTTTTTCCTCCATAAAGAAGGCTGGAAACCAGCCTTGAAAGACCCCTGAAATCTCCTCCAAACTCTCTGCAAGCTGACTGGAAAATGGCAGCCGAAAGAAATTCCAGCACCTTGCGAAAATTTTGTACAAGAAAATTTCCAACTTTGTTTCCTAATTCATCCCTGGCTGAAACTTCAGCTTTCTTCTGCACAAACCACTCTTAAATAGCCATGATCAGAAGTCCATTGTCTTCCCCAAGCTCCTGCATGAAAATCAGATATGGCTTTCCGAAAATCTCTCCAGCAAATCTCTGCAACCATGCTTTGATTAGATACCAAAATTCCAGCAACATTAATTTAGCAACCTTCCATAAAATGTTCCTCAAACAACTAGACTTATTCTTCACCATTTCACTCCATCTTTTCGGCCACCATTACCCCTCTTCAATCAGCTTTCATCCAGCAGAAACATTGCACAACAATTTGGCCATAGCAGCTTCCCAAAAGCTCTCCAATGATCAAAGATATTCTTGCTATATTTAGTTTCCAAATTTGATTCCTTAAGATATTCTTTTAGGATTTCAACAACTAGCCTTTCCTTTTCCCTTCCAAACCAGAAAATCATCTACTAAAACCCTACAAACAATTCGGCCAGCCTTAATCCTTCAGAATTTCGGCAGCTTCAAATCAAAACCTCTCCATTCTCTTCAACCTTCAAGCACACATAGAACACCAAGAACACCTACTTCTTCTTTTGCCTAATACCCCTCCAAATCACTTCAAACTTCTTCTAAAAACTCTAGAATTCATCTACTCACTGCCGTGAGTCCATCCATACCATTTTTAACATCAAACTCCAAAATCCAACTTACTCTTTTAGATCAAAAACCAGAATTTTTGTGAAGGATCAAGAACACCTTCAAGGTAGGTTTGTTATAACAACTTCATCTTCTCTAATCTTTGATCTCTAATGAATATGTATATGAATAAACATACTAATGGACTCTCTCTCTCTCTCTCTCTCTCTCTCTCTGGCCGAACCTCTCTCCTTCTTGGCCGAATAGCTTCTTCACCAATAGTCATGCTTTATTCATCTTCCTTGGATGGATCTACTCATCTAGGAGTTGAGATCCATTCGAAACTCCTTCAAGGTATTCATCAATCAAGTAAGCCTTTTTTAACCCTCCTTTTAAATTTTATATTCATGTCTCTAGGATGATGTTGATAGAAGATGGATTATGAATAGGGTTTAAGTATGTATTGTTGTGATGAGTTGAGATTAAAGCATGAATATATGTATGAATATGATGGAGATGGGATTTATGCATGAGTTGATTATCCTAGTTGAATGTATGGTGTTTTAGGGTTTAATGCATGCTCCATGATTAATTATGCTAGAGATTATGTCATCTATGATGAATATAATTTATATTCTTGTGTGATTATTAAAGCCATGGTTATATTTATGCTAGTAAAGGTTAGATCATGCCTTAGTAAATTTGGATCTATGCTTATATTCATGATTTGGATGATTTGATGATGTGAAGGGGTGAATATATTCATGATTGTGGTTAGCAATAGAATTATGATCATGACCTAGTTGTCCCTAAGCTAATTTTATCTCTTTAATAAATATTTAATATTATGATTTTTGGCTAGTAATTTTGAAGAACCCTAGGAAGGGTAGATTTGGATTATTATATATAATAAGGATATTTTAGTCAAATAAATAATAGCTTTTGCTAGAAAAATAAAATATATAGATATTATATAAAATGATGAAATCAACCAAAGCCTTATGAAAAGAATCATAATAAGTAAAATATTTATTATTAAATTTTAATTATTATCTTTTAACCAAAACCTATTAAAGTTTATCTATTATCTTTCAACCAAGACTTATTAAAATTTATTTTCAACTAATTTTAGTTATCAATTATTTTCTAGCAAATAATTATTAATAAATAATTATTTTACCTAATACCGCCTAGGGCTCTTCATCAAATAAACTCTAAATTTTTCTTAGTAAGATTTAAACCTCCAGCTTATTAGTACCTATTTCTCAAAACACCAATTATTTTAAATATCAGATTAGCCTTAACTTATAAACCATTTTCCTTTATTATTTGGCCTTAAAGCTTGGGACACTAGGATCATGGTAGTAGTGAGTTGAGTTAGTTTTAAATTGAGAAAGTGGATTTTGGTGTGAGTTTTATTGTAGTTTATATTTACCCCATGCGGGGTTAGGTCGGTTATTGGAGACCTCTTATTGTGAGCAAGAATCAGGTAAGCTCCTGCATAACACTTGTTTGATGCAAAAATGATTTTTTTTTAATGGCAAGCCAAATATAAAGAGCAAGGACACTCATTTCTATAAAGGCAATTGAGGATTAACTTCTTTCTTATGTCAGACAAACAAACTATTTGAAAATCAATAAGCAGATTTACTCAAACTTAAAAACTCTTTCTAAAACTGATTTTGACAAAGACTTTGGAAACCCTTAATTGCCATTTTCAAGTGGAACTATGTTTTGTTCATTTTTTTTTTCCCAAGTGGGATACGTTACGTTGAGTACTCAATAAGGGTAGGCTAGTAGTACTAGTTTTGAAGAGCAAGAGTGAGTCTTCTGGCAGGAGGCTACCTCCAGAAGATGAACTCAACTTAGAGAAACGTCAGTACTACTTAGTCATGCCGGTCCGAGCTAGCAATTTTTATTTCAGTTAAGTGACTGTGTTTTGTCGGAATGGACACCCGATTGTTGTTTGGGTATAGAGAATGAGGAGTATCTTGCCCGGTAGGCTGATCACCTACCTTTTGTCAGTTTGCACAAAGTGTCGACATTCTAACCGGTTATGGGGCCCAACGTGTGGTAATCCATGACCCTTTCTTTTAAGTGGTTGATTTTAATTATTGTGTATGGCGGGAAAAGCCAAAATGCCACTCTTGATTTTAACTAATATTTATTACTTGCCAGTATTTCTCTTATAAAGATTTTATACTTTGCATTCACGAACTGTTTTCACTCAACACTCAAAGCACACATGGACTTATTGAGATTTTTATCTCATCACCCTTTTTACCATGATTTCAGATCAATCCTGCTGTGGGGATGAGTAGCTAGATATTACCTTCTTTGGAAGATTTTTTGATAATTTATTTTGTGTAATACTTTGGGGAGATAAGAGTGGATAAATTTTATTATGAATTTGTTTTTGGTATTCTTGGGTTTACTCTTGGATTTATTCTTGGATTGGAATAAATTTTAAGTTAAAATATCATTTTTATTCCACTATTTTGATTGTGTGACCTAGTTATAAAGACCCCTTGTCCTTTGGACAGGGCGACATCCCCGGCCCTGGCGGGCCTAGGTAACGGGGTGTTACACACACACTTGCACACACAAAGTCTCACATAATACACAATAATCACTTTAATCATCACAATTCTCATGTTTTCATGTTATAATTCATATCAAAACGATCACCGTAACAAATTCTACAACTTTAATTCTTGAAGCATAGGATTTTACCTTGTGTATGAGATGTTCCAGCTTGAATTTTGCTCCAAGAATCACCAAACTCTCAAGAACACACACTTTTTCTCTCCTTTTCCAATTTTCCTCAAATTTCTCTATCTTTTCTTTCATTTTTCTTTCTTTTCTCTTCCTTTTCTTTCTACCCTCTTTATGGAGGAATTTCCTTGTTGAAATTCAGCTCCTCCACCGCCATACATGGTCCAAATTGGTGACCATTTGGTCACAAATTGTGGGGATATCCGCCACGTGTCGCAATTACATTCGTCCACCAATTTTTTATTTGTTTTTAAAACTTATTTGATAAGCTTTATCTTGTATGAAATCTCAAACAACCTCTCACAATGTGAGATATGTCCCTATCCACCAATCACATAGCGACACACAACAAGTTTCACCCGCATTTTTAATTTTTCTCAGAAATGACTAAAATCGAGTCCGGAATGTAAAAATATTTTACTTCACCATTCAACTCCAAAAATTTCACTGAATCCATTGGTAATACTTAAATTCTCTAATTCTTTCTCAGTTTCATCAAATTTACGGTCAAAGTGGCGGGTGCAGTCAAAATTACGAAAATGCCCCCGATAACCCGAATAACTTATTCCACACCAAAACGTGTGTTTCATCTCACTGATCAATTTTCCTTCTTAGCGTACCCTCAAATTCTTATTGTATTAATAATAGTACCCTTTCGAAAATTTAGGGTACGGGTAGAACAAGTCCAATAATTACATCCAGGTCCTGACAAAATGTTATTATATCAAAATATTTGTTTCATTACACCGATCATCTTTTATTGTGGCCGTTGATACAAATTCTCATCTTATTACAAATAGTAACCAATCGAAGGTAAAATGTGCGGTATTACATGGTGTCGAGCCCAAGGACTAGGCCTAGTGTCGGTCTTGTTCTGTCCTCGTGTTACTGTCGGGCCGTGCTGGCCCGATGCCCGAGCCAAAATCTAGGCCCGGTGCTAGGTCAGCTCTAGCAAAAAAAAAATTACATTTTTTTATTTTAATAGAATTAAAGAAAAAGAACGCAAACTCATGAAAAGAATATAGTCTAACAATTAAAAAGAATAGCCAAATAAATGAAACCAAACGAGAATTAAAAAACTATCCAAAAACTAAATCAATTCAAAATCAGCGTTTCTCGTTTGGTCTCCGTGTTACCTGGAAGTGATCCCGTTTGACGATTACCAAGGAGTTTGGCTAGTTGTCCTATTTGACATTCAAGGTTGCGCATAGATGCCTCTAAGTTTCTTGTTATTGTATCGACTCCTTGGAACTATGTTTCTGTTCCACTTACCAGTTGGTTGACCAGCTCCTCCAGGGATGGTTTAGTTGGTAGGGCATTGTACGACAGTGGTAGTTGAGTCCTATCCATTGCATCCCAAAATTCAAAGAAGCTTGCTGAGGTTGGTTTTGATTATTCCATGAAAAGTTCAGGTGATTCCCCCAACCTGGGTTATAAGTATTGCTATAAGGATTATTACCTTACTGACCATTACTTACAAACACTGCGTGTTCCAATGCTTCTTGTGAAGACCCCATATTTTGGCACTCATGGTTTGGATGTCCTTCCCTACAAAAATCACAATTCATACTCATAACCTGCCCTTAGGAATGAGGCATCACCAATTGATCCATTTTTTATGCGAGTGCTTCCACCTTTACCTCTAATGCAACCATTGCATCCACCTTGTGTACCCCATGTACACAAGCTGGAGATCGTGAACTTCCCCAGGCATAATTATGCGTAGCCAAATTTTCAATCAAATTAAATACCTCTTTCGGGATTTTGAAATTGATGAAACCTCCTGCAGATGCATCAACTAATTGCCTCATAGCAAAGCTCAACCTACTGTGAAAGATCTGCATTTGCATTACCAACTCAAATCCATGGTGAGGATATTTTTTCAGCATTTCCTTAAACCTCTCCCAACACTCATAAAGGTTTTCGGCCTCTAATTGTTGGAAGGCAAAGATGTCAGTCCTAAGTTTGAATGTTCTAGCTGGTGAAAAATATTTGGCCAAGAATTTTTTAACTAACACATTTCAAGTAGTAATGGATCCGGTGAGTAAAGATTTTAACTATAATTTTGCTCGATCTCTCAAAGAAAAGGGGAAAAGTCTTAGTTTGATGGCATCCTCAAAAATACCATTCATTTTAAATGTGTCACAAATTTTTAGAAAGCTCGCAAGGTGGGTATTGGGATCTTCCTCAGGTAACCCATCAAATTGGACCATATTCTGGATCATTTGGATTACGTTGGGTTTTATCTCAAAATTATTGACCTCTATCCTAGGCCTTGTGATACTAGAGCCTATGCTTGAGATTGCAGGTTTGACAAAAGTCATTCATAATCTGCCTATTAACTCCACTGTTACCACCATTATTGGGCTGATTTAGCTCCATTTCTTTCCTTACCCTTTCGCTTATAACTTTTCAGACCTTGGTGAGACTTCTCTCTATATCTAGATCAAGATCAACTATGTCGGCTTTGGATCGTCGGGTCATCAACTAAGAGTTAGGTCCACATAAGACAGAAAATTGTGAGAGTATAGAATTTACAAGTTAGACAGTTAGGATATGTTTACAAATTAAGTTACAAAGAATTACAATGTATAGAGATATTAAATTATAAGAAAACAAAATATAGAACCTAGTCATACAAAGAATAGATATAAATATTCATATATTTACATATAGACATATAAGTATGGTTAAATCAACAAAATCTAAGCTTTCATAATATTGTTCCAAGGCAGCAATGCCAAAAACTTGATGCGTAAATTTTGAGTGTATACAAAAGCATCAAATTTAAATCCATCATTAGTCAAGTTTTAATTAAAACATAATTCTAAAATACACATACGAGCAAGTATACTCATCGCAAACATAATATAAAGAATTAACGAGTATCGATCCTCAAAAGAACAAGTACACACTAGTCATTTTCATTCATTGTTTAACCGACCCAATAAAGTGAGAAAATAATAAAAAGAAAAATAAAAAATATATACAACTCAAAGATGTAGATTTATGCAATTTAGACAATTAACCTAGACAAAACATGATAATGAACCAACTAGCAATTCTCTCAAATAATTATCATCTTGGCATCATGAAGGAATGTAAAGTAAAAATTCAATCGTTTGTAAAGTCATGAATCTACTTAGATAAATTTCACTTTGTTTGTTAATTTATGGAATCCTATATTTTGATTAATATTAACATATTTGTCAATCAAGCTAACATAACCAAAACATGCATTAAGCTCATCATTATATTTTGATTCAATTAGCAGATTTGTCAATCAAGCTATCCTAACCAAAATATACATGAATCTCAATTCCTTAAAAACATGAAATCAGCTAATAACCCTATGTCAAGACGACATCAACTAATCTTTGGTCACCTAGTTTTAAAATCCTAACTTCATCATTCAAATCCATCAAGATTTAACAAATAAGAAAGCAATACAATGAAACTCCTAACATCGTTTTGTCGAGTCAATTAGAAGAACTCGCATCAATAACCAATTATATTAAGTAATCAAATACCAAAGATGATAAAGAATTGATCAAATAACTAAATTAACACAAAATCATGAATTTCAAAATAATGTTAAATTACAATAAAAATATTGAATACATCATTTGTTAAATGAAAAGAAAACAAAAATAAAAGAAAGTACTCATAAACAAGCCTATATCTTATTCCTTGAAGACTCTCTTGAACAATCCTCCTTGATTTGGGTGAACTCCTCCTTCAATGAGTGATTGTGAATTTTTGCTTTTGAATCTATCTCTCTCTATGTATATCTCATTTCTCTTGTGCTTTCTTGTGCTTTTATAGGCCTCTTAGATACTAAATTCGTAGCTTAGGAAGTCTTGGCAGAGTAGGATTTAGAAAATACCAAAATTATTGACAATTCCTAATTTTGTGCATAGAATATTTGCCTTCCAGAGCATATTTGGCGCCGGGTACCTTCGACCTTCTTGGTGCCAAGTGCACTCTGTTTTTCCTCTAGAGTTTTACTCTATTTTTGGTCAGTTCTTATAGGTAGACAGAATGAACCCGCCGCTAGGTACACTTACCAGACCTGGCGCCAGGTTTGTTCTAGTTTTTCCCTGAACGTTGGCTCAATTTCTGCTGCTTGACTAGAATGGACCTGATTCCTGGTCCTTTAGCTGGGTCTGGTACATTCTGGAATTGTTCACTTTCTACTCGATTTTAACTCAAATTTGTCCAAATTTGGCAAAAACACTTTTACAAGCAAATTGTCAAATACAAAGGAATATGCCTAGTTATTACAATAAATGTACCTTAAAACAACCTCAAATAATTAGAAAAATAATGGTGATTTTAGCCGCTATCAATATAAATATGAAATTAGTTAATGACTTTATATTCTAGCAATAATCAACCAATCTTTGATTACTTAGTCTTTACCCTTAACCTCTTTTGCAAGCAAGTTAAGAAATAACTAGTATTGAATTAATTAGTTGGCACCTTCTCTCCTAACATCGTTTTGCAAGTTAATTAGAAGAAAACTAATTAATTCAACAAGATATTATGTTCCAGTAGTCAAATGCCAAGAATAATAATAAATTGATCAAAGAAGTAAAATCAATACAAAATCATGAATCCAAAAGAATATCCTCTAAAGATAATTAAAACATAATAAACTTAAATTATCAATAAATTACAAAGAAAAGGAAAAGAAGTCACTCATAGGCAAGCAAGATCCTTCCTTCCCTCTTAGACCCTTATTGATCAACATTCTCTTCCTCTTCAAGAATTCCTTGATCCTTTTAAATCTTGGTGTTCTCTAGGAGCTTTATAAAGATATCATATTGAAAATTTGAAAAGCTCTCTTGTACGATATTATTCACTTTTTTATAAGAGTTTTGGTTGCCAAAAAGTGTATACAAGAGTCTTAATTCATGGTTGATTCAATTCCCAAAAGAATTATGATTGCAATTGCCAAAATCTACTCCATAAGGAAAATCCACCGCTACAAAAATCAGATGAGGGCCAGCGCCGGCTACTTCCTTCTGAATTGGAGCCGGCCGTGCTCTGGAAATCCCCGAAGATTGCTCTATTTTCTCTCTATGTTTCGGAGAGTGGCCTACGCCTACTATGCTCTACATGGCCAGCGCCGGCCGTGCTTTGTCTTCCTAACAATTTTGCCTTGTTTTTCATCACATCCTACATAAAATCATCAAAATACCTTTCCAAAGGTAAAATATCAAATATGAATAAATATGACTAGTTATTTTATCAAATGTATCACAAAAGAACCTCAACTAACTAAGAAATTATAAATAAAATTAGCCCCCATCAACTAGTACGTGTTATACTTCTCAATTTGATCAAGTAGTAGCTGTTACATCCGTGAGTATTAGAATACTTAAAGTTAATATGTGGATACCTTTTACTTGAACAAATACATTAGATGACCTACTTATGAGATAATCATACAGATAACTATTTAGTATCAGTGATAGAATCTCATTATAGTAAATATACAAGTATCCTTAGATTTGAAATCTCCAAAATACTTTGTTTACAGAGTGTTGTGCTTTGATTTCAATCTCTGGAGTCTTTACAAGACCACATATGGGATGAATATTGGGTGTAATGTGAAGTAAACGAAAGTAGTTAACATGATCAATAAAAGATTTATCACTCCTAATAGTATAAGTGAATATCTCGAGGCCGCTTGTAGGAGTTATTACTCGAGAAATCCCTAGCCAAGGCGACTATGTATTGGAAATAGTTCTAATTGGTATACATGTTAAGTAATGGATTCCAAGAACAAGTACTAAAATATTCGAACCAGAATTATTTAATATTCTGGATAGAGTTGGCACTAATTCCATATTCTAAATCGAATGAGATATTGTATGGAGAAAAGAGTTTATTGCACTGACATTTTGCTATTGAAAGGTTCATGTCAAGACATTTGACTTTCTAAATTTTTAGGTGATCCTGAAGTATTGCTAGATGCCGCTCATGATCTGCTAAATATGAATTTATTAATTAGAGAATTAATAAATTAATTTTAGTTATTAATGATTATTAATCCTAAAGATATTTGGATTATTTCATATTTCGCTACCAATAGACCAAGAAACCTAATGGGCCACACACAATAAAGGATAAAGCACTCAAGATATTATTCGACAACATTACAGGGTTAATTTCGAAAAGAAGAAGTTGTTGTAATTGAATTCTAATTAGTTATACTTCTTGAGCCATATTATCATTAAGAAAATTATAATACTAATTACAAATTGAGAATCCTAATTCTTTCAAGATTCTGGTTTCCATTCGTATGCCTATATATAAAGATATATATATATATATATATATTGCGGATATCATATAACAGACGACAAGAATTTCACAAGGAAAAATTAGTTTTCTTTTGTGATTACTCTTCTTCTTCTTTAACATAACGCGAGCTGTCGTTAAATTTTGTTAGCACCAAATTCCGATAATCTTTGATTGCTCCTTGTATGGATTAATGTTGGAGGCAATTTTGTACTTATATTACGGTAGTTTGACAGAACAAACATTGAAAAGTAATTGGGGTTGCTGTTTCTAGAAGGTTGGAAGACGATTATAGATGTTTTTTTTTTATTATACAGGCCAAAGCGTAAGGTAATTTTTCATATTTTACTTGCACCGTTCTTCATATATAAGTTGTTCCTGGGATTGTTTTCCTATTTTACTTCCACATTTTCATGTCTTTGCATGCATGAGAGACCTACATCTCCTATCTATGAACAAATTCAAGATTAAGTGATACTTTCTCTCTATGTACTTGCCCTTCTAGTGGTTTCTAGATTTTTGCATTGTGATATTGCTCTAGAATTATCACAATACATTATCAATAGTTTGTTCATGTTAGACACATCTCCAAGTTCTACTAGAAACTTTTGGACCTAAACCATCTCTTTAGACGCTACTGAAAATAGTGGTATGAAGTCTGTGGACAATGGCATTAGGAAGATGCTTTGATTTAAGACAAGACAGTGAACTAGTTGGCTTTATAACAAAAAACCTTTCTTCGAATTGAATTGAGTAGATAATGATCTCGTACTTTTAAAGTGATTAAGGAGGAGCCCAATAGCCAGCTACTATAGTAGAATCAATAAGAAAGTTGTTTGATACTCCTCCACAAAATTGTCCCTCAAGACAAAGTGAACATATATCAATTAGTGGATTTTTGTTCATCCTTATCTGCCTAGAAATTTAAGTCTGTGTATCTGACTAAAACCAAATCATCAGCCTTGTAACTCGTACATAATCTCACATTTCCTTAATGTACTTGAGTATATGCTTTATAATTTGCCAATAAGCCTTCCTAGGATTTAATTAGTATCTACTATCTATGCCCACAACATAGTAGATATCGAGCATTGTAGAAAGTATAGCATATATGAGATTTCCTAATGTCGAAGTATAAAGAATCTTACTTATCATTTTCTTTATCCTCTTGTATCTTAGAAGACTACTTAGAAGATAGGATCTATATATGGCTAAAGTGTAAAAGTGCCCATTTACACTGATTCATCTTATACTTTGATAATATCTTGTCAATGTAAAATATCTGGGATAAACCTAACATTCATTGTTTCTTATCTCTAAGAAGCTTTACTCCAAGAATGTAATTGGCTTTTTCCAAATCTTTTATATTGAATTAACTAGATAGTTAACTCTTAATAGATAATAATATTCGTACATCATTTCCAATAGTTGAATATTATCTACATACAATACTAAGAATAACACTTTCTCACCATCCCTATATACACATGGTTCATCTACATTATATATCAAACCATAAGATTTTATAGTTTCATTAAAACATATATTCTATACCCTTAAAACTTTCTGAAGTCCATAAATAGGCTTCTTAAGCTTGTAGACTAGGTGTTCTTGACCTCTAACAATGAATCCCACTAGTTAGGACATATAGATACTCTCAATAAGATTGCCATTAAGGAAGTCAGTTGTAATATTCATTTGTCATATCTTGTAGTCATAATAATAAGCAATAGTAAAGAGAACCTTGATGGACTTAAGTATGGCTACCGGTAAAAAAGATTTCTCATAATCGATTTCCTTTTTCTAAGTGAACCATTTTGCCACCAACCTTACTTTAAGTTGTCAACCTTCCCATCAGTGCCTCTTTTCCTCTCTGTTTACCCACTTACATCATATGGGTTTTATCCCTTCAGGTAGAGTGACAAGATTCTAAATCTAATTAACATACATAAATTCAATCTTTGCATTCATTACTTCAAGCCACTTATCTGCATCAAGGTCAGCAATAAATTTCTTACATCTAGTGAGATCTTGTTCTTGATACTAGGAGACTAAGACTAGATTAAATATTTTTCCAGTTCATCTTTTTGAAACACAACTAACCCCTCCCCCCCTCCCACCACTATGAGGCTCTATTCATATAGAAATGTCATGTTGTGTCTCGCTAGATTTCTCAAGTGGGTTATATTACTCTAAAGAGGATGATGTATTCTCTTCTAATTCCATTTGACTTAAATTACTAGTAGACATTCTTTTATCATCTTCCAAATATCTAGCATGAGCACTAAAAAATACTTTTTACTCTTTGGGATGATAGAAATATTTGCTTCTCCTTCTTTTTGGATACCGAACAAAATAGTACAATCTGATCTTGGCTCTAATTTATTTTTCTTGATCAGTATATAAGTTAGACATTTCCATTTTTTGAGATGATTCTAATTAGGCTTTCGTCTACTTCCCATCTCATAAGAAGTCCTAAATACCAAGTTGAAAGGTACTAAGTTCAGAATATATACTATTATTTTTAAAGTATATCCCCAAAAAGAAATTAAAATAGATGAATAACTTATCCTGCTTCTGACCATTTCTAAACAATATTCTATTCCTTCTTAGCTATCCTGTTTTGTTAGGGTGTCCTAGGCATAATTAGCTGAGATATTATTTTGTGATGTACCAAGTAGTCTTTAAGCTCACCAAGGAGATACTTGCCACCTTAATTTGATCTCAATATTTTGATTTGTTTACTTATTTGACACTCCACTTAAAATTTACACTCTTTAAGTTTCTCAAAGGAGACAAACTTACGCCTTAGCAAGTAAACATACCCAAAGTATGATTAAACATCAATAAATATGATAAAGTACTTGTATCCACTTCTAGCTGGTATAGTAATTGGACCACATACATCACTGTGAATGATGCTAAGTATTTCCCTGTCCCTTTCTATCTTTTGGTTGAATAACCTTTTGGTCAACTTTCTCTTAAGGCATGATTCATATTGAAGCTATTCTTTCAATGTCAATGAGTTTAAAGGCTAATCAGGGATGAGCCTCTGAATTTGATTAGGATTAATATGCCTCAATCTAAAGTATCATAAATACGAATCATTGGACATGATTTTTCTCTTCTTATTAGTTAATTCGATTTCTATGTTATTAATTTGATGACTTATAGGAATAAAATGAAATAAGTTTCCATATATGTTTTTAGAATAAATAAAGTTTTATTTCTACTATTATAACACTAGAATGGGGGGGTGGGGGGGGAGAAGAATAGCCATGATCTATTAATTGAGTAACTGAAATCAAACTCTGTTTTTGAAAATTAAAACTTATAAAACATCTTTCAAAACAAGAATCTTATATAAATTAATACATAAAGTCAATTCTCCTACTGCTTCGCCTAAACTTTAGCTCCATTACCAACTTGAAGTGTGTGTTTGCCTTTACTACGTCTCCTCATATTCCTTAATCCTTGCAAGGAGTTATCGATATGGTCAGTGTTTTCGGAATCTACAATCCAAGTAGATAAAGAGCTAACTATTAAAATAGACTCTAAGAAGAGAATTGTAAGAAGAGAATTGTACCTATATTATTGGCTAAGAAATCTAAGCACTTCTTTTTCCAATAACTCTTCTTGTCACACTTAAAGCATTTCTCTTTAGGCTTAGCATTGGGCCTAGTACTAATTGATCTAACTGCATTGCCTTTCTTCTTCCTGAACTTATTAGCTTTGGGCTTAGTTCCAGAAAATAAGGCCCTCAACGCTAGAGTTATAGACTTAGGCTTCATGATCTTCTCTGTCGTCTAAAGCTTTTCATTAACTTTGAAAAAGTTATACTCATCTTATTCGTTTTAAAATTTAATTTAAATTGAGTAAATGATTCTAGCAAAGTTTCAAGAACTATGTTCACTTAACTTTCGGAATCAATAATCGTACCAAGGATCCTAGTTTCTTCAAAAGTAATAATTATTTTGAGCATATGCTCTTTTACTGATACTCCCTCGATTATCCTAATGTTCATGATTGCCTTAAGAGCTTTCTGCCTTAGGGGGCTAACTTTTGTTAGCAAACATCTTTCTTAGAGAGTAGTATATGTCATAAGCAGTAAGCTTGTTCTTGTGTGTTTGATTGGAGAACATTGGATATAGAAGCTAACATATGGTATTGAGCCATTTTGGCAGCTTTTTTCTATACCTTCTTAGCATCACGCTCTTCTGGGATGGAATTTTTTTCTAATTTCAAGACAAAGGTTTGTCAGAACATACATGTACTATTCAATAGTGAGTACTATGTTCAAGTTTCTTTCCAATTAGCATAATTTGGGTCAATTAACCTATTCTCTTTGAGAATAATAACCACAGGATTAAAAGAACCTCCGTCAAATATTTATGTTAATTTTACAAATAATAAATTATAAGTTTGTATACATTCACATAAAATGTACATTTAAAGTAAACATAGCATTTATCCTGATAATAGATAAACCCTCAAACTATTATCAAAATGTTAATATTTGGCTTATAGAAGAATTGACAAAGTTTGATAGGAAGGTTAAAAATTTTCTAATTTAAGTGTATAACCACTCACCACTAAATCATTTAGCTCATGATCTAGCTAGACATTAGTTGTAATATAGACTGGCCACTATTGCACATGAACTATGGGCAATCTAGTATTATAGACTCCAATATAAGCTGGCCAAATATAACACCTATCCTATATTAGTTTATTCAATCCATTAAATCTAAATTCTTATAGAATTCTATTCTATAGGGGGGTCTTGCTTAGGGTTATACGAGAAAGTCCACAATCCTTAACATTAAATAGGATAGAAGTCATAGGACTATTAGAATCTCTTTCTCACTTAATATTTTATTTAAAGGATTATATTTTTTTTCAAAAAATAATCTAAGTAATTAATTTTAAAGTTTCTAGATTTAAAATATTTTCTAATGTTAAGGGAACAATTCCTTTAAAAAAAATAATTCATGAATCTCACTTTAAAAACTAAATTATGGTATTTACTTTAAAACACAATTTGTTCATTATTTACAATAAAAGAATAAAGTATGTGCAAAATAAAATAAATTATTTTCATATCCTTTCTATTCTTTTAACCTATGTGACCAAATAAGACAGGATTAAGTATCATATATAATGGATGATCCTGTTTAATCCTAAGATGGTTCCAGTCACCTTTTTTCATGTAATTTATTTATAGAAATAAATAAAAATTTTGCATAAAAATAAAGATCACATATAATTGGTCCTAAAACTACCACCAAAAAAAAAATTTGCACTAACAACAAGAGACTAGGGAGTGAACGATGCCACTTGGATTTGAACTTTAGTAGGAAATTTTTCCAAATAAAAGGCAGCACCACTAGGCCTAGAGAAGGCGCCATTACCTAGTTTCTGCCTCACGATGGCGGGAAATTCTGAGTTAACTCTGATTTTGACCATTTCATCTTTTTCTACACCTTTTCTTCAATCTATTGCTAATACCAATTGATTTTTTATCTCTAGAACCTGCATCCTTGTGAAAAATAAAAAATTTCAAGCCAAATAAGAATTTCACAATTACTTATGCCTCCATTTGTGAGATGTACATCAAATTCTATCAAAAATTTGAAAAACTAGTAGATAAAGAACAATAATGATTATAAGATCCTATACCTCAACTCACGATGTTTACATGTAATCTAGAAACTAATCATACGCATCCAATTAAAAGAATTAATTTTTAACAAACTACTACCACTTATTAGCCTAAAGCATGCTCCTAGGTGTTAAACCAAGCTCTGATTCTACTTGTAGAATCAAGTATCACACAAGTATAGTGAAAAATCAATATTTAATTAGAGTTTAAGATTGCATGCTTACTTTTCCTTTTTGAATAAGAAAAAATCGTGATAGTAATCAGATTTGATTGACTAGTAGGTTGTCTGGAACTTGTCTAAAACGTGAACTTCATATATGTACTAACTGGAAGACCTATCCGATATCTACCTCTACACATGAAACGCATTTAATACTAAAGCTTTTATTCTTTCAAGATATTATCTCAATCTCACAAATTAAACTATTAGTGAAAGTAGCTTAAAATTATTTTTCTGAGGAAAAAATAAGAGAGAGAGAGAGAGAGAGAGAGAGAGAGAGAGAGAGAGCTCAAAAGGAACCGATGACCTTAGCTTGCTTGCTTGCTTGCTTTCCCTAGTCAACCTCCATGAGGGTTAAATAAACCATCATGGTTGGCTACCCTAGTCCAAGATGGGCTAGGGTTGTTTTTTGCTAATTGGGCATTTTTATTATTTGTCTTAGGCCTTTTATTAAAAACTTAAACAATAAAACCTTAGTCCAATTTGTTTATTATTTTATCTAGGCATTTTATTTGATTAAATCTCAAAATAATAAATACATGGTCTAATATAATAATTAGGCCAATCTTTATTTATTTTATTCAAATCCATATTTGGGCTTCCTAGAATTAATTAATTAATCTAGCTCATGAAAAAAAAAATGGATTTAATTAATTATTCTAGCCTAGTAGACTTTTTAGAAAAAAAAATAAAATTTTTTATTCTTCTAATAATCCAAATAATTTGTACAATGGCTAAAATAGCCATTTAAATTTATAGAGTTACATTAGGGACCAAAAAAAAATAGTACATTTGTCTACTAAAAAGATCAAAATGTCCATATTAATTAAATAGTTGTATTTTACATGTTAAATTTCATCATTTATCACTATATAAAGATATTGACTTCAAAGATAATATTGCAATAGCATTGTCTTCAACCTACAGGTGTAATAACAAAAATACCCCTCTATGTAACGCCTATCATTGACATAAGATTGATTGATACTATCACTTTCTCAATGACATATACCATCTTTTAACCTCTAGTTCATAATCTATAACCTCCAAGAATATAACAGTTTATCTAAAGAGAGCGACCCTTAAAGTAACACTATTAGTCATTTTCCAAGGTTCTAAATTTTGATAGATTATCTTAGAATGACACAAGGGGATGATTACTCATTTCATGAAGAAAGGTAGAAGCTCTATTATATAAATCCGTCTTGGTTAACTAAAGATATGTGCCTAATGTAAAAGGCTATTGATCTCATTGAGGAAATCTCACCTATGGTATATTAAAGTATAGACGTCTAACTTTACTAGACTGCCAACTCATACTCAAACCATAGAGTATACGTGCACATAGTGTAGTAATAATTTAGTATTTATTTATTATATTACTTTTATAAAAACTACTATTATGTGGTCTAGTTCTACGTATTCCAAATATGCTTGCACTATTGGTGTGAGATGATTACTCACTAGTTAAAGGTAAATCATTCCCTATCTGAAAATCATAGGATAATAATATAAACCTTGATAAAATACCCAATTTTATCAATCGATCAAGAACCCTTTTTTGTTGTATGTTAAGGAACAATGATCTCTATTTTAGTGTGAAGCAAGACCCAACACATAGATAACTTAATAATATACTTGAATTTTTATGTATGAAAAATATGAATACAAACTTGTTAACTAAAATACTATTATTGTAAAATATCTTTATAGAATTTTTTAATCTTTTAGGGCACATTTAAAACAAATAAAACCATATAAAATGGTAATGTTTGAAACCGAAATTTACCATGAACGATGAGAACAACATCCTTAATTTTCTTCCCAAGGAAAACTTTAACTGTCTCCTTCATCTAAGTTAGAATCATAGTACTAACCTTCTCAGGGCTGAAGACCTTAACTTGACCTTCCTTAATCTTAATTTGGATGTAATGCTTTTTGTCCTTGTTCACAATCTTATAATGAATGAGCTTTAGATCCCTGCGAACTTCTTTATTCTCAAATCTATTAGAAAATAATTCTCATATGAGTACAATTCTCATATGAGCACAATAATTCTCATTTATTTATGCCTTCAATGCTATTATAGCCCGTCGGCCCATATGGACGGAACTGGGACAGTTGGATATACAAATACAGAGTCCATAGATCATCATGGGAGATTTCAACACATATTTGTCCCTGGCTAAAAAACTCAACGGAGCTCCATTGACAAATTATGAAATTAAGAACTTCGCAGAGTTATGTGGGGAATTGGATCTGGCAGACATTCCTTTAAATGGCCCGTTCTACACTTGGACCAACTCTCATGTTTGGTCTAAACTTGACTGCATTATGGTAATGCACATTGGTTCTCTTCTCCACTTCAGGCTACCGCGGAGTTCTTTCCCATTTTAGCACTATCTAACCACTACCCATATCTTTGGAGACTTCAACAACCACAGTCGAATGCTTTGAGGCCATTTCAATTCTTTTATATGTGAACTGATCACTGTCAATTTTCTGACCTGGTCCGTGACAACTGGTAGGTCCAAGTTCGGGGTCATAGCCAGTTTATTCTCTGTAAATGGCTTAAGAAGCTTAAAGGACCACTCCCAACTCTTAATGCAAAACACTACTCCCACATATCTAAGCGGGTACTACGGGCTAACAAGGACATTGAACTTGCCCAGGAAAGGCACCAATGCAACCCCACAGACGAGGGGCTATTTAACCAGCTCAAGGCAGCCTACGAGGCTTAGCATCTTGCGGAGGTCGAACTTAAGTTTTACAAGCAGCTGGCAAAACCTAAATATGTTGCAAATACTGACAGGTGCACCAAGTATTTTCATGATATAGTTAACCGCAACAGGAAAAGGCATTTCATAGCATCGGTTACCCGCCAGGACGGAACCAAAATAGCTAGCCTAACGGAGGTTGCACAGGAGTTTGTTGAATACTACATGACCCTACTAGGGACTTTTGCTAAGTGCTCTAGGCTAAACCCAGATGTAGTTTAGGTAGGACCGTTATTCCCAGTGCATAAGGCAGTGGATCTTATTGCTAAAGTTACATATGCGAAAATTAAAGGTGCCCTTTGGAACATAGGGGGACAGCAAGGCACCAGGGCCTGATAGCTATACTACGCTATTCTTTAAGAAAGCTTGGGGTACAATAGGGAATGATGTGTCATCTGCATGTAAGGAGTTCTTCCG
Source organism: Voacanga thouarsii (assembly GCA_026120185.1). NCBI lineage: Eukaryota > Viridiplantae > Streptophyta > Magnoliopsida > Gentianales > Apocynaceae > Voacanga > Voacanga thouarsii. The sequence goes on along the minus strand of JANUWF010001032.1, from coordinate 1,197,278 downwards.
CTCTAGCAAGCTGCTGAGGCAACTTAATCATTCTATCATCACGCTCATTCCGAAAGCCAATAATATAGAATCGGTGGGAGAGTACCATCCAAAATCTTGCTACAACGTAGTCTACAAAGTCATATCAAAGATCTTAACTAACTGTCTGAAAGGAATTTTACCGACTATAGTAAATGCTGCTTAATCTGCTTTCATTGAAGGGAGACTTATAGTCGACAACATTTTCTTAGTATAGGAACTCTTAAGGACATATAGCAGAAAGCGAGCATCAACAAGGTGCACCATCAAAGTTGACATCCGCAAAGCCTACGATTCCACTGATTGGCAATTCATGCTCGACCTCCTGAATAAGCTTAGCTTCCCCGATCAATTTACCCAATGGATAAGCCAGTGTATTACAAGCTCGTCCTATTCCATTGCAATTAATGGACGGGTACATGGCTTCTTCCATAGCTGACGAAGGCTGAGACAAAAAGACCCGATCTCCCTTCTCCTCTTTGTGCTCTGTATGGAATATCTCTCACGGTCGATAAAATTAACTATATTGGGGACCAGATTCAAATATCATCCCAAGTGCGACAGATTGGGCATCACGCATTTAGCCTTCATAGACAACCTTATAATGTTCTCTAGAGGCGAACTTGCATCCATTGCCACTCTACTCAAGTGTCTAGATAATTTTTAGGAGTGCTCGGGACTTCAAATCAACAAGCATAAGTCACACCTATACTTGGCAAGGGTTTCGAAAGTAGACAAAGATCAGCTTGCCAATTCCTGTGGCATCCCACTGGGCTCGTTCCCATTTTGTTACCTCGAAGTGTCTATTATGTTTGATAAAATTCAGCTCAACAACTACCGGCCATTGCTGGACAAGATTGGAGCGTATATAGGCCGTTGGTCTACCCATTCCCTCTTTTATGCTGGTAGAGTCCAGCTTATCCATGTAGTACTACAAGGCATCGATTACTTTTAGCTTTCCCTCCTACCGTCTCCAGCTGGAGTGATTGATCAATTAAACAGGACAGCCAGAGATTTCTTATGGGATGTAAAGAATTCTTTGGTTGCATGGTGCAATTTATATGTTCCTAAAACTAAAAGGGGGCTCGGCCTTAAAAACCTTCGTAGTTGGAACATTACACTCGTAGCTCGTGCGCTTTGGGACATCTAGTCCGAAAAACAAACACTATGGGTCAAATGGGTATCCTACTACTATATATACGGGCAATCACTATGGGACATAACCCCAAACCAAGTGCATTCTCCGTTGTTCAAAAGATTCATTCTAATTAGAGACTCAATCCTCACAAAGGAGCAAGACCGTAACCGAGCTATTAGTGTGCTTTAGGCTTAGGCCGATAGGGGCAGGTTGAGCACCCAACACACTTATGATTACTTCCGCCCTCAGCAACCCACAGTTCCATGGGTAGCAACCATTTGGTAGCAAGGACTAATGCCCAAGCATCCCTTCTATGTGTGGCTATGCGCCAAGGGACGCCTCAAAACCAAAGACACTCTTCCATTTGTTATAGATGATATATGTGCCCGTTGTGTAGACGGAAATCAGAATCAGCTAGACACTTATTCTTTCACTGCCAGTTCTCAAAAGCCATCTGGACCGATATCCGGAACTGGTTGAGACTGCCACAGCCCATAAGCTCACTATCTGCTTGCTTCAAGTGGTTCAAGAGACAAAATCGGGGCTCAAGCTGGGTTGCTAAAACCAGGTCCACAGCTTTGTGTGCTACGATATACCATATCTGGACAACTCGGAACGAATGCTGTTTGACAACCAGCAGTGCCACCTGACAGACGTTTCTACAAAGATCAAAACACATGAGTATAGAGTCATTTTTACCCTTTACCCTCATGTTTTAAGCCTTTTTGAGTCTTATGTCAGATGAACTAGTAGGTGCCTTACTAAGGCCCTAACTAGATGAACACTTTGTACATATTCCTTCTTTTGATCATTAATACACATTTACATTTTATAAAAAAAAATTTTAAAAAAGATGGTCCATTCTGGATATACAGTAGTTTAGTTCTTTGTTACCTCTCCAATCAATCTTTCATTCATAGTGAAAGCAACCCAAGGCGTGATAATTTAGTTTCCTTGATCATGTTTGGTTTCTAAACATGACCATTTTTTAAAGACCAACACAAGAATATGTTGTCGCAAGATCAATTCCAATAATAGTCCCTAACTTTAGTGCTTTATTGTTAGCAATGGAAATTGTAGAAAGGCAGACAATTTTAGCAACAAAAGAAAGCATCTTAATATTCAACAAGGTAATCAATTTTTGAATTATAAGCACTTCAAATAAATAAAATATAAAAAAATATAGTAAGATATTAAAAATGCAGCAATAAATTTCTATCACTGTGCACAAGAATTACAAATAAGGTGGAATGTGGATATAAAAAATGCAAGATAACAACAAATAGTATTCTATAACAAGCAAAAAACAAATGAATATATCAATAAGGGTGAAATCTCAACTTTGATAGAGAGAAAAGCATCCCACATATAAGATAGAAGCAAACATAGGTAAATCAAAGAAAAGAACCACTTCAACTCTCATTAGAGTAGGTCTACTTTGCCTTAACATGAACATACTAAGAAAAATAGTTACCTTTCTAAGCAAATCAATATTCTTTTAATTAGAATGAAAGTCCTATATACTTATACACCACTGGAGATAATAACAAGCACCACTGGGGAACAATTAAGAAATTGGTGGAAATCAAGATCATCATAATGTAGGGACAAAGATACTATAACTGTCCAATGTTAACGTTACTCTCTCTCTCTCTCTCTATATATATATATATACACACACACTTGATTGGCCTCCATCTCTAAGAGTCCAAGCTCAGACCTATTGTTCACCATTGATACGATATCTTTTGAACAAGCCTTATAATCAAATGTATAATAGGAGATGCCAACACTAAAAGTAAAATATTTAAATGATAGAGAGCTAAAAAAATACACTGTCAATTTATGAAAACTTCATGAATTCACTGGGACGTCTAAAATTTTCTAATGGACAAAGGTTTTATCCGAATTAATCTTGCAAGTTTCTATCCATGAACAAGTGGATGTCAAATTGCAATTACCTTAAAGAATTATAAAATATGTATAAGGAAAGGTAAGCAAAACTAACATGGAAATATAATCTCAAGAAAGCATATTTGCCAACCCAAGCATACTTGAATTGCAAATCATTCTTGTTTTTTACATTCAAATGAGTATCAAATTTGAATAGCTCAATGTAAAATTTGTACAGAAAAAGGAAACTTCGGGACAATTTTATATACACATATCTATAAAGACGTTTTGAATGAGACTAATTTCAATTGAGGTCATTTGATCATCGAGATTAACATAAAAATGTTCACAGATGAACCGAGTATCCAACCTCATCAACAAATATGTTGGCAGTATCGAGATTGTCAAGAATTATTCGCCTCTCATGAATATGCTCTAAGACTTTAGCAATGTCGATTGCCACTTTTAATCACTAGTCCCATGAAAAATCATCTATAGAAATAGCAAGATCATAGAAACTATATGAAAACTAAATTGCAAACTCAAATTACAATTCTTTTACATATTTTGAAGAGAATACTTTGAGATGAATTAGAGAACATGAAGGATAGGTTGTGAGAAGAAATTTACTAGTCGTAATCAACATACTCTAATTTTCTAGTAGACGCTTGGGCATTGTTTGGTTTACCAGGGTTCTTCTCCTTGTTCTTGTACTGGGAGTGAAAAGTAGAAGCATAGGTAAAGATATTGAGGGAGAATCATCCAAAAATATGGGGAAAAGAGAAAGGTGAAGGGACGGGCTGTGAGTGGATTGGAATGGACGCATTTGTCTATACAAATTTCCATTAAAGTTAACAAATTTAATCTTAACTCATCTAAGCCATCAAAATTGAATAATGAGAGTAGAAAAAAATAAAAATATTATAAAATAACTAAACGTTCATAATGACCAAATAAATCTAGACCATACAAAAAATCATCTAAAGGGAGTGATGGAATTACAATTATTTATCAAAAGATATACAATTCTAATATTTAATCTAAACCATTGATTGAAAAAGTTAAGCGAAAATTTAAAAATTACTCAAAAATATTTTATAGAATTTTTCCCATAAAAGAATTTAAAAATATTTAATTTAAAAAAGAATTTTGTCCCCGATTTACGTTTATTACATATATTTAGATTAACAACTCAAAAAATCTCATTTGATTAATAAGAGGTGGTTTAAGTAGAAGGAAGCTAGTGTTTTTTAGTAAGATTTCAAATTCGAATCTTATATATAGAAAAGAATGAGGAAAAAGACTATTAGGAGCTCTGTCCCATAAAAAGAGTTCAACTAGAGGAGCACGTTAGATTAATCATAAATAGTTCAATATACATGAATATTTGTTAAGTTTCAAACCTTTTTTTAAAAAATAAAATACTCATCTGACTTCTCACTTTAATTTTCTTTTTTTTTTAGGTGCCTAAAATGTGTTAAACTTTCCACTTAAAGTTGAGCCTTGAGGTGTCTAAAATGTGGAATGCATAAATTGAAGATATCATGTGGGAAAATTTTAATTATTTATTGAATGAATATATTATTTACAAATATAAAAGGGCAAAAGTGGCAATAAGTAATTTTTTATAGATTTTTTTCTCCATCTAAATTTTAAATGTTTGGTTTGTCTCAAACTAAAAAAAGAATTTATTCTTGCTCCAATTTTCTCCATATTGTCTCAAACTAAAAAAAGAAAAAAAATTATTCTTGCTTCAATCTTCTCCATTAAACGCTAATATAGATGACTTTTACATGACTATTTCTAAGACGCCAATCATAACAATTTTTGTGTGGTTTGGTATGTTAATATACTATTTTATTATTAAACTTTCCTATTAATATGGCATTAGTTTAAAAGGCAGAAATAAAAAGTTCAACACACAACAAATTACTAATACAATTCAATTATCAACAAGCCAACGTCTGCAGGGCCTGACCCAATTCAAAAGATCCACTAAAACTTTAACAAAAATTACAAAAACACACTTATCTCAATTATTTAGTAATTTTTATTGGACTTTAATAGAATATCTTGCCAATATTGTTAAACTCCTAAATACCATTGATTGAACTCTTTTTAATCTATGCTATTGCAATATGGCGGTACTTCGTTGGCACTAAAAACTTTCCCACCAAAAAAGTGAAGAAGGTTTATTCAAATTCTTCTTGAAGATATGTTGTAAACGCAGTAATCAGCTTGAATCATGAAGCAAACTTTGACAATCAAAATCAATAAACTCTCAAGTTTTGCATGCTTCAATACACTCAGAATATTTTCATAAAATCCCTCTCTATTGTTCTGCCCTATTTATTGAAAAAAAAATTTGTTTCTTCTTCCTATCTTCATCAAAGTTTATTGGGCATGTTTATATAAAAGTGTGCAATAGAACATATAGTTTCTTTGTTGAATTAGGATATTTCCTAAAAGATACTGATCAAGATCTTTTATATCTTCATATTTTAATCCAGAAATATTCCATAACTTCATAACATAATCTTCACAAAGATTTCGATAGATACTAATAGTTCTTCTTCTAGATCTTTTGGAATTAATTCTCTAATTCAAGTCCAATTCGTTTGCTCAATCCTGTAAGGATTTTAGTTAGCTTCGAATAATAGATATGTCAAGATATTATTCAATATCTTTTAGAATTCACTTTCCTCGTCTGACTCCAATTTGTTTTGCTCAAACATTGCCAATTATTCAATTAGCAATTTCCTTAAAAATCTCCCCCTTTAGCATTATTTAATGCAAACCCCATATTTAACAATGTGTCATTAATAGTCATCAAGAGTTCTTCAACATGCAACTTCTTGATGCTAACTTCAAGATACGGCTACGATCATAGCTTGCTAAACTCTCTTTGAGTTCCAGCTTATTAGTGTCCTTCTAGATTTGTAGTTTTGCATTTTTTAGCTTTGCATTTTTAGCCTTGCTCTCCCCCCCCTTTTGTAGCAAACAAGGTCAAACCATCACTGTAAATCAAAAGAGAATAGCAATATCATCCCAAGTGTTAATCTGATTCCACAACTAATGTTGAATATTACTAATAATTATTGAAGCAACAATCTGTTGTACTCTTTTATGTGAAGATTTAATATGTTCTCTTATTTGACAAGATCTATGGATTCTTTTAATATTCTTTCCCAATTTGGGCATTCAACAGACTGCACCTATCGAACTCAATTCATGTAATAATTTATAGTTGACATGACATAACTTTTAATGACAAAATTCTACCTCATCTATCTTGGCTATCATGCAATTATAACTTCTAATTGCGCATACCTAAAAACAATTGCCTGAAATTCGAGTTCTAGAAATGATACATTTTTCAATTCTTTCAACCACAAAACACTTGTTCTTGTTGAAAGATATGCATATAATTGGCTAATACTTATTAAATTTTTCTTTCAAAATATTAACATGTAATGTTCTAAGTTTAGGCATATCTTCAATATTTAACATGTCATTCCAATTATTTTAATTTTTGAGCCATCACCAAAGGTTACACAACCATCTTCTTTTCGTTGATTATTAACAAATTCCTATCTATCATGTGCTTAGAACATCCATTATCAAGATACTAGACATCTTCTATAATAATTTTTAGAGAAACATAAGTAACATGTATTTTAAGGTCATTCCTTCTAATCTATACATGTTTCACCTTAGGTGCTTTATTACCTTTCTTGAACTCAAGTTTGATAAACCTACACCATATTGAAGATTTTTAAACATTTTCAAATAGTTCTTCCATCTGTGTCCTGCAAGAAAACAATAGTCACAATAAACAAGGAATTTCTTAGGCTTGGGTTTGAATTTTCTCAATATCTCTTCTTCTCAACAATTGTCAAATTCTGTTTTCTAGCCTTGTTGAACTCATTATAGCCAAGTCCAATTCTGTCATAAGGGTATTTTCTGAAAGAAAGAACTCATCCAATTTAGCTTTTCTAATGTTTAGCTTTCTAATAAATTGCTCAACATCTTCTAACTTCTAATTACTAATTTTTAAAATTTCTTCACCTTATTGAACTTGTTATTGAAAATTTTCAATCTCTTGTTGTTGTGAATTATTCTTTTGTTAAAGTCTATAAACTTTTTTCTGTAGTATTTTGTTCAGGTCAGCAACTTCGAGCCATTTTGAGGACATTAACTCATATCCTTTTATAAGTTTCTCATGCGTTGCATCCTCATCATCGACTTATCAAGGTCTTCCTCAGCTTCTTCATTAGAAGAACTTTTTTCATGAATTGAACTCTTTTCAACAACAGTATTGAATGCAATATTACTTACTTGACTTTCATCGTCATCATCTTCTTCAGTGTTATCAACGCCAAGATATTCTTGATTCTCTTCACTATCACTCAAAGTCATGTTGTAGAATCTGTTTTTCATCTTCTTCTAGGTGCTAGTACATTACGATTGAATGTGTAATTGCATTCTCTGCACTTAGATCCTTTTAATCCACTTTTATTTTCTAAATATTTCTTCTTAAATATCTTTTATTAGATTCCAAGTTTCTTATTGAAAGGCTTGTTAAACTACTTGTTCTTCTGTCTTTCCCTATTTAGCAATTTCTTAAACCATTTTATTAGAAGATCAATTTCGGCCTTTTTTGTCATCAAAATCAGCTTCAATTTTCAAAGCCAATCATTTCTTCTTAGATTTTGATTGAAAGTGCATCTAATTGATTTGTAAAAATCCCATGAAATTATTTAATCTTATTTTTGACACACCCTTACATTCTTTAATAATAGCTACTTTGGCATCAAATCGAGATGGTAATAACCTTAATATTTTTCATACTAGCTTCTCCTTAGAATACTTTTTGCTAAGTTGAAAAGTTTGATTGGCAATATCTCTTAACTTACTATTGAATATAGCAATGGACTAATCATCTCCCATCTTTAGATTCTCAAATTGTATTACCAGTATTTACAATTTTGACATTCTAATAGTACTTGTATCTACATACATAGTTTGCAATGTGTTTTATGGATCTTTGGTAGAATCACATATAGAAATCAATTTGAACTTATCAGGATCAAAAACAACAAAGAGAGTATTTAATGCTTTAGTGTTTGCATTGTTAAGACGTCTCTCAACTTTTGTCCATTGATCTACCAACTTTAATTCTTCCACTCGAGTACTAGTACTTGCAATTATTTGGGGTCTCCAAACTTATTCAACAGTTTGAGAGGTAGCATTATTAAGATTTTTTATAAAGATTCTTTTGGTTTTCCAATATGTATCATTTGCACCCTTTAGCAATAGGGTCAAGTAACAGATCCTCATTCTTCCACTATTCTAGATATGTTGTTCTAAATTAACTTCCAAGATCTCACCTCTTAAATTAATAGTAACTCCAACATAGTGAACTGCTCTAATATCAGTTGTGTGATTTAGTTTGTTAACCTACTACATTATTATTAAACTCTCATGTTAATGCAGCATTAGTTTTACATGCAAAAATAAAAAGTTCAAGACACAATAAATTGTTAACGCATCTTGCCTATCAACAAGCCTACATCTACTGTGCCTGGCCCAATTTATAAAGTCCACTAAAACTTTAACAAAAATTACATAAATACATTTATCTCAATCATTTAGTGATTTCTAGTAGACTCTAATAGAACACCACCCTAATATTCTTTGTGTCAAATACCTAAGGACCTTTGGTGGGCTCAACTCCTTTGATTAAATTGTAACACCCCACATTTCCAGTCTTAGTAGGCTCATCTTTATGGGATGTCGACCCATCTAATCCCCTAGACAAGGATCTTTATAATGAAATAAAACTTACAACGGATAGAAAGAAATAAACTATTCCATTAAACTTGCATAGCAGTTGGGGAATAATACATATATACTAACCCCAAAATACATAAAATAAGTATATCTATAGTTTCACCTGGAAAAATTACAAAAACTTTCGCTTGACTGAGCCAAAAGAATGATCTGGTGTCACTGTCACATATCTCTAACTCTGATTCCTAAAAAATAGAAGAAAATAAAGAAATGTGTGAGTTTTACACTCAGTGAGTCCCATATGTGCCAATGTTTCTCTTGAAAAACTAATATCAGAAAATGTTCACATTTTCCCACTACAAACAACTCTACAAGTTGAGTAGTAGAAACCCGTACTAATTTGATTTAATGTTTATGCACCATTTGAAAAAGTTTGATTTTATTTCAAAACACATAGCCTTAATTTTCAAGAAAAGTAGGTACCTATTTTACTAAAAGATCAACATATATGCAAAGCTCACAAAGCTTCGCTTTCGGTTATCACGGTCTTATTGTGTCAGGGACTGCATCTTCAGCACTCAATTGGATCATACTGGATTGGTGAGTGATACATGCACATCACCTCATATCAATACTCCATCATTTGATTTGTGGTAGTACATGCTTTTCTACTCCTGTACTCCGCTTATATGAGGTCTGACAATTGTTTTACTTGCAGTAGCACGGGCTCCCCAACTTCTCGTACTCCCCTCTTACGAGGTCTAGTAAGGGTTGATTGTTGAGTGTCCCGCCCAATATCAACCAGTAGCTTACGCATGAAGATAATGCTAGGTGGGGAACTAGCTAATTTCAATATTTTGTAGTCCTGTTTTGAGTAAGATGAACCCCAAGACTTGCTAACTTACTTGGGGCCATCTATCTCTATCGTAAGTTAGTACAATGGCCAAAGTCCTTATTGAATGCTCAACTTCTTTACTGATTCACATAACCAGTTTCATTATCACATTTCCGAAGGAATATCAAGAAAACAATTTCCAGGTGCAAAAATATCATTTTTCAAATGTTTAATATTTTCAGAGAACCATTTCCAAAGCCAAAATATTATTTTTCCAAATATTTACCATTTCCCGAGTAACCATTTCCAAAACTCATAAAATATAGAAAGACAGATGCCTTTCAATCATCACACAACATGTTTCGGAATATAATTAGGAAAAATGTCTATGTGCATCACTGTAAAAATGCTTTTCTTTATCAAAATATAGTATTCGTGAGAGCATATAATCTTTATAAGATTCATTATTTAATAAATAGGGCTGGAATATACATAGGCATGATTATATGTTTAAATAAGCCACCTCATATAGCCTATGTATTTAAAAATATTTAGGAATCATGAGAAAATGCATAAAGCCCATTTCTAATAATCAAATAAGATTTAATATATAAAAGCTTCATTTTTGCATAAAGTTTTAAGGAAAATCATACGCTAAAATCTAGCAATTTATACCTCAAAACCATGCAAAAAGCTTATACTTGGATATATCAAGAAAGCATTTAGCCATATCAGTGAAGCATTAAATTTTTTGCAAAAAAACACTAGCTAAATGGGAGTTGAAAATCCAAGGGATTCACCTTAGTCTATTAAGTTAACACCCATATTATAACAAGTTTAAGATCTCTCTTAACTTAGATCACCTATAATAATGAAGTATTTCATGAAATATTACTCAATGTTCTTAAATTAGATTTGCATAATCCTAAAGAATTAAAGTACTAAATACTCTAAATTTCCTTTCACTATTCAAGCTTTGTCACCTCTTAGTTTTTTATTCGTAACTTTTGCTACAAAAATCCAAATGAGGTCAAACTAGTTTTTAAATACTCCTAAACATCCCTCTATAATTTCCAATTCATAAAATACTAATTCTCTTTTTTATTTCATTCAATTTGGGTCATGAAGTTACTACATGTCCAAATAGCCATTTTTTTGCACAACTTTCCTTAGGTATTTTCCAATGTTTTCTTCAACATAACTTATCACATCTAAGCTTTCCAAAAGCTCATTTAACATCCCATAAATAGTATTCCAAATTGTTTTCAAACCCAACAATTCTCTACCCATCCAAATATAGCTATTATATCAAAGTAACCAAAATAGAATTTCCATGGCAACTTTAGGCATTCTTGCTACTATTAATTTTTTCAGCCATCGAAAGTCCATATAACTTGTTTAAAATCTTTCCTAATATTCCAAGGTATGTTAGGATTAATAATATTCCATTTCCAGCCATCTTTTCTTAGAGATCACATACAAATTCCAAGCATTCCATATATTATCCTTTAGCTACCAACAAACTTTTCTCTTTCGTATCTTCCATGGACTTCCTCTTTAATTAATCTTAAACAAATTTCTAGCATATAAAAACTTCAAACCATGCCAAATGAGCTCAAAACGAAATTAAATCCCCTCCTAAGTTCAACCGGTCAACATTCCCACTTAAAATAGAAATTTCCTTGAAATATCTTTATAAAATCATGCATTTTTATTAATAATTCACATCAAATAGCTTCTACTATCCAAAAAAATAATAATTTTAGCTCTTGAAAATCAAATCCCACTTACTCCCGACTTCTCTCTCTCCCTTCTCTTGGATTTCCTTCCTCCTTTTTCTTTCTTTTTTTTTTTTCTTTCTTCCTTTTCTCTTTATTTTCTTTCCTTTCCCTTACTGTTTTACTCTTGGTCGACAGCTTCTTAGCTGTTTATAAAACTCTCCTCTCTCATATATAATCTTCCTCAAGTAAATTCATGTGCTTTTGGTGAAAGTCATGTGATTTTTTATGACTAAGCACAACTAGAATGTTATGGAACCTTATGGAACCTCATAGAATACTATGGAATCTTATAGAACATCATGGAAGCTCATAGAGGATTATAGAATCCTTGAGAAAGTTATGGAGACTTTAAGAAACATGTAAAATTTTCATTTATCATGAAAAATTCATGTAACCAATCATAAGTCTCCAAGTGATTTTTCATTTGTGGACTAAACTTTTCTAAAGTCCATTAAGATAGCCCACCATAATCTTTAACTATGGCCCACTAATCTTTTATGTACAAAAAGCCTACCAATATTTAGGGCCCACCAATTCATGTATATATAATAGCCCACAAACTTTTCATATTAAGCCCACTAATTAAAAAAAAATCAAGGTCCACCATATTTTATATTCAAGGTCTACTAATCCTTTTATATATAATAGTCCATTAATTCTTTTCTTTTTTTTTCTATTCTTTTTTTTTACTTTCCCCAACAAAATGTTTGCATAAATAAATCACATAGGGAAGGGTGTTACATGAACTCCTTTCAATCTACATTGTTGTAGCATACCAATACTTCGTCGACACTAAAAACCTTCTCACCAAAAAGGCAGTTAAGTTAAAAAAGGTTGATTCAAGTTCTTCTTGAAGTTATATTATAAATGCAGCAATCAACTTGCATCATGAAGTAGACTTTGACAATCAAAATCAGTAAACTCTCAAGTTTTGTATGCTTTAATACACTCGGAATATTTTTATGAAGTTCCTCTCTATTGCTTGTTAAGTGTGAACTAGTCATGTTTTTATAATTTTTTTTTTATGCATACTTCTGTGTGATAAGTAATGATTTTCTACTCAAATTGTGTTCTCTTATGCCTTAGGGTTTCTTGCTGAAAAATGAATAGAACATGGTTTAATTGATACATTTTTTTAGTTAACATAGTTGCCTACACATTTTGGGTTTTGGAGCATGCACTTAACAAAGTTTTTATGCGTTTTTACAGGGAAACCATGTATCAGGCCATGCAAAACAGTGGAGTTCCAAGAGACATGCATGGCCAAGTACACGGTCATGCCCGTGCATAACAGAGGAATAATTTCAACCCCAAAAGTTTGAGAAATTCAAGAGGAAAAATTGCTCTGCTAAATGCACGGCTATAAACATGATTGTATATGTGACCGTACATATGCATGGCTAAGATGCATGGCTGTGCATTGTGCTTGTGCAACTATCAGTATATTTTGGAAAGAAAACACGCACGACCAAGATGCATGCCCATGCATGTGGTCGTGCATATGTCCTAAAGAGTTTTAGAAAGTTCTAAATTGATCCAATGACGGTTTAAACTTTTCAAATTCAATCAAGGACAATTTAGGAGGGTTCTAAAAAAGTAGAGGTCATCAAAATTCAAAAACATCTGAATATACTCCTCCAAGAACATAATTCTTTAGAGAAAAAGCATCAAAGAAGGTTAGGAAAAGAGAAGAAGGTAAAGAAGTAAGAAGGCTTGAGATTGTGGGTTTTCCAAATATTATCTTTTAATCTTTCTCTTATTCTTTCTTGTTGCCAAGTTGTCTATGTTTTAGTTTTCCTTATATTCAAACAATTAATGTTTTATTCATGTTTTAAGGATATGTTTTTGTTATTAGTTTTTGATATTTTGAGATTCAAGTATTAAAGAGTTTATATTTGATATTATAAAGATTACCTCTTGAGTATTTGTGTGATTCCGGATTTCTTTTCTTATCAATTATGTTGAGTTTTTATACTTGATCAACATATTTAACTTACATAATTAAATAGCTAAGAATGTTAACTATTGATTGATTTGCCACGATTGATCTTTAGATTAATTTTTTAGCAGCATCTATTTGTCTTGATTGAGTTGCAAGCTTTTGGACTTAATTAGGATTGATTAGGAATTGTATGATTCAAGTTACATATGTTTGCAAGCTTTTGGTATATATTTTAATTTGATGTTGGTGATGCCTTAATTTGCTTATCAATCTTGTTGTCAATCTATAGCAAGTGATCAATTGAAGTATTAATGCCTTTAAGAAAAGGTTAATCAACTTGAAATAGATTGAGAAGAAGGTTAAGGGTTAATTTGGAGCACTTTGACGAAGTTATGCAGGAATTTTTGACAACTTTGCAAGAATTCTAAAATCAACACTCAAAGTAATCCAATCAATGGGAAGTTTCTAAATTGATCTAATGACATATGCCTAAAAACTTGGTAATTTCTTAATTGGTTTTGACTTTCTTTATTTTTGTTTATTTCCTACTTTGATTTCTTTGTTTATTAATTTACTTAGTAATAGGATTTGGTAGTTTCTTAATTTATTAGTTTTCTAATGTTATTTCCCACATCTATTTGTAAATACTTGTAAATAATTCATCATTAGACCTAAGTAAGTTAAGTATTATAAGATGATTTCATGTGAATGAAGTAATCAAGTTTTTCTTATTGAGTATACTTCTCATGTTCCTTATGGGATCAATACCTTACTTACTATTATACTATATTATATCTTTAGGAATAGGGTTTAAAATTTATTGGTTCATGACGATTGCATTTTAAAAAACCCATATTTTTTGTCATACTTCACTCCAAACATTGCTCAGCCAATTTACTTTATAATTCTTCAATCTCTTCTTCCCCTCTTCATCAGAATTTGTAATAGAGCTATTTGTTTCCTTGTTAAATTAGGATATTACCAGAAAGATACTCATCAACATCTTCTATATCTTCATAGTTCAATCCAAAAATATTTTATAACTTTATAGGATAATCTTTGCAAAAATTTCAAATAGATACTACTATATCTTCTAAAATTAATTTCTTAATTCAAGTCCAATTTATTTGGTCAATCTCATAGGGGTTTCAAGTTAGCTTCTAATCACATATATGCCAAAATATTCTTCAATATTTTTTTATATTTACCTCTCTAATCCAACTACTATACGTTTTGCTCAAATATTGCAAATTATGTGTCAGCAGTTTCCTTAACAATTTCTATTCCGTTGATTTTCTCAGAATTTCCCAATCCCTTTCTCTATTTATCAAGACACTCTCTTACATTTTTAGCCCCAAAAGCTTCACGACTATGACCTTTTTAAATTTGTTTTTGTTGGGCCCGCACGAGGCCCAACTACCATTCAAACGGTAAACTACCGTTCCGTTCAGATTAGCAGAATTCTTACCTCAAACAAACTGGAAAAACTCATTCATGGAGCCGAAACACACCTTGCAGTTGGAACTCATCCTGAATCCCTTACTTCGAAATGCTCAAGGGCAAGCTCAAGCTCCCTCAGAAAGGCCATCTACCATTTCCTCAGAAGCTTAGCAGTTTAGTGGCTGGTTTTGAGGGTAAAGAAGCAGAAAATGTTGGAATTGATCAAGGGCTTCAGTCTGCTAAAGAATTAGAAACTTTACAGCCTAATGGACTTGGATTCGATGTAGAAGTTGAAGTTCCAAATGAAAGCCCTCGCGAGAAGTGTGGTGGTGACATATTGGAACAAGGGCCTAGTGAAAAGCATAAAAATGATATGGAGGCTATCAAGGTTGATGAGAAGCGATCTGACCTAGAATATGAGGTGAGGATGACAATAGTCTTGTCCCCTCCTTTCAGTTGTTTCAGTCAAAGTTTTCTCCGTTTCCGATAGTTAGATGATTTTGTGGTTTTTGCATTTTGATTAGCTAAATCAGGACAGGCATTCTGAATCTGGTTTCATGCTAACGAGCGCCCCCCCCCCCCCTCTCTACTGAAATAATTTAAAGAATCTTATTTTAGGGTGACATTACCGAAGGTTTACTGGTTGTTTTGTATACATTTTTCTCTGAACTCGTACAGCAAATGAGGGCTGATTTGCTTGTATAAATATGTCAGTGTACAGCATTTGATTGCTTTTTGGTTTCTAATAGATTTCCCAGAGGGTTGTTAATTTGGAGAAGCTGCAAAGAATTGCTAATTCAGGGATTCCAGATGGTGGAGGTTTGCGGGCAACAATTTGGAAGGTAGTTATTGTACATATTCATTGTGCCATTATTTTTTGTAGAGAATATTAAAGGGGAAAATGCAATGGAAATACTCTTTCAAAGTAATCCAGTTCGCAATATTTTTGTTCTGGCTATAGTTTCTGAGGAATATAGAAGAGAAAAAGAAAAGGAGAGTAGTGTTTATTAGGAATATGAAACTATCACACATTGCAAGGTATGTTAAAACTTTTAGATAATACCACGTCATCTAAAAGCTTTTATTTGTACATTTATGAATCTTAATTCCTCCCCTATAGAATTGAGACAAATTCCTCCAATCCTTTTCCTACATGAAATGAAAAAGTTAAAAACAGTAATTCTAGCAAAGCCTAGAATTTGTGTATTTGACCTTCTTTTTTGTTTCAGTGGCATCATGTGAGGCAAGAAATTTCACATTGTTATCTCACTTTCCAAAACAGAGGCTTCACTTTAACATCTCTGGTGATAATTGCATTTGTACATCTTCATTTTGCCTTTACCAGATACCTTTAATGCCTGATGATTAAATGGCACATACAGGCACCCATGGGGATGAGTAATAACACCAAAAGGATTCAGAATAGTTTCATTGGCTAAACTTCTATTGAATCGAATGTATACAGGATATCTGAATGCATGCATCTAACTAAGGATATGGCCCTGCATACTGTAGAATTTAAAAAGGAGATTCCTTTATAGATGGTGTACGATGAGTCTTCCATCAAGACGATCCAACTGAGGATTTTTCAGTTCAATTGCTTTTGCCAAAATCTGTCATTTGCGATTATTTAAATTGTTTCACATTTGGTGCAATTTCACAGCTGCTACTTGGTTATTTACCTGCTTCTCGTGACTTATGGGAGAAGGAATTATCTGAGAACCGACAAAAATATAATAAGCTGAAAGAGGAACTTCTGCTAAGTCCGGTATGCAGCTGCATAACTGTTCTTTTCCTCTTTTTCTTGTTCACAGGATAGATGAATTTCCATGGTTTCTGTCTCTAGACAACTCACGTAGAGTGTACTGGTACCCTATTTGTGGTCAATCATGTGCTAACCATGTAGTTTTATTCTAGACAGTCTGAATGCTTGAGGAGAAAAGATGATGCACTCGAACCAGAAGAGAAACATGCTGATAACGATGCTAAGGGTCCCCTAGAACGACATGATGTATCGAGTGAAGATCATCCCCTTTGTCTAGGTAAAACTAGCGCTTGGCATAAATATTTTGAGGCAAGTATCTTCTCTAGTTTGGGTTCCTTTATGTCATAGACCAATGCTTAGTCCTATGTTAAACACATTCAAAGATTCTATTTCCAGTTTACAGAAACAACCGAACAGATAGACCGAGATTTGGACAGAACACACCCAAGTATAAAATTCTTCTCTGGGGAATCACTTGTGAGTAAGAAAAACAAGGTATGGCTAGAGTGTTGTCTCCTTGTAAATCTTGATATTCAATTTGAACTGCACAAAGGTGAATGCAAATTGGAAATATCCATTTCAGTTATAATGCTAATCTCATTGTAGACACGCACAGTCTCTCTGACGTGCGCTATCGAATTGATAAATGGCTTCTGCAGGAATCTATGAGAAATATTCTTCTTCTGTTTGCAAAACTCAATCCTGAAATTCGTTATGTGCAAGGCATGAATGAGGTCTTAGCACCACTTTACTATGTATTCAGTGCAGACTGTGACAAGAAAAATGCTGTAAGTATTTTCTTCAAACCATATGCTTATATGCTTAATATTTTCTTCTAGATCAAAATTTGAATCTAGACTTCTACAAATACTACACTTCATATTCACACAACCACCCAACCTCCCTCTTCTCTTGTATTGTGGTGTTTCCTTATTTTGCCCTTTTCATTATTGTCATGTATTATGTTGAGATGCAAAATTATTCATGGAAGTGATATTTCGAATCTTCATTTCGGTCTGATGACCCTTGCATATTCCTCAGATATTTCAAGATTTGGCAAGGGACCAAAGAATGTCATAGAATAAATATTTTTTGGATTTTTTCTTAGTCAAACAAACAAGATATTGAGGCTAACTTCAGGTAACTATTCGATCTAGTAGTCTTGCCTCTCTGCTAAAGAAGTTTCTTATTAAGCTTTTTTCATTTAAAGTCCTTGCCTTGATAGTGTTTTAACCCTAAAACAGACTCCTTAATGAATGAAATCTGTCATATGACATTAGAATCACTCAAACTATCTGGGGAATCTCTCTTCAATAATTCTCTTAGCATCCTGTGTTAAACTCACTTTAATTTCAAGAAGACTATATCTTGTTTCTCAATATTCTACTATTGAATTTCTTTAGGCTGATTTAAATGTGGAGAATGTTCAATCTTTTCCATCTGTAGGCAAATGCAGAAGCAGATAGTTTTTCTTGCTTTGTTAGCCTCATGAGTGACTCCGTGGATCACTTTTGCCAACAACTGGATAATAGTCCTGTGGGTATTCGCTCAACCCTTTTGCGGTTGTCAGGGTTATTGAAAGCCAATGACGAGGAATTATGGAGGCATCTTGAATTAAATAACAAGGTAATTTGTTAGCTATGTCAGAAATTTCAAGCACCCGTATTCCATATCTCTTTCCACTTCTGAATATTGAGTGCCATTTTACTTGTTGATCAAACTAAGCTTCCCATTATTGTTTTTTCATTTTTCACCTTGATCCTTATTTATGCTACAATGTGCAGGTGAATCCACAATTCTATGCATTTCGGTGGATCACACTGCTACTTACTCAGGAATTCAGTTTCCAAACTACCTTAGGAATTTGGGATACTCTCTTGAGCAATCCCTTTGGTGTCCAGGTCCTCTACTATCGACAGTTCCTTCAGTTCCAGTTAGGGATCACTTCTGAATGAATACTGATACACATTAGCAGCTTCTGTTTGGTTGCAGGACATGCTTTTGCGGATCTGTTGCGCAATGCTACTGTGTGTGAAGAGCAGATTAATGGAGGGTGATTTCATGGACAACTTAAATCTTTTACAACATTATCCAGAAATTCATGTTAATCGTGTTCTTAAGGTAGCATTGGAGATCACCCCCGACACATCTTCCTTCCACGCTCCTATGTAATTCATTGCTCATCCACTTGGTTAAAGTTAGAAAGATATGTGCTTTTCATATTCGGATATCTATTCCAAGTTGTTAACATTTGTATTAATCCACGGAGGATTGATAACTTCCTGATTGTTGGATAAAAATGGAGAATAAGAGGTTGCACCTCATTGCAAGATCTGATCTGTAACGCATTGCTCATGTAACGTCGTTACAAAGATAATTAGCAACTAAGTGGGAGTGGGAATTTTATTAGATCAATTAATTAATGGATATAATTATTGATTTCAGGAATTACGATTAGACTAAGAATGCAGTTATGTTCTTTTAGTGGGGTGGAACGTAATTAATAAATTATTTTTATTGATAAAATAATTTATTAGAGTTTAGTTTAATTGTATTCGGTAAGGTCCCTTCAATGGTTCCTACTTATGGGACAATAATAAATTATAATTTTTTTATAATTTATTAATAAAAATTGCAAAAAATAAAAAAAAAAATTGTATTTTAGATAGAATAGGATAAGTAGAAATAGTTGTATTTAACTATACAAGTAGAAATAGTTATATTTAACTATACTTTTCTTATTCTATCAGGATTCGTATTTTGAGATAGAGTTAATTATACATATTAGTTTATGACCTATTTTCGATACGTGAGAGACCTGATTGTTGTTTTCTGGGTTTTTTCTCTTAGTTTTGTGTTAGTCCACCCTCAACAAAAAGAGAAACAAAATACAATTAACAAATTTCTGGTCCAAAGGAGATTACATTGAAGAAAATTTGGGGGTCTGGACCGTTGCTAGAAAGCCAAAGACTTTAAGGATCGTATTAGTAAAGACGATATCTACAAAAGTATAATCCGTTTTCATATATTCTTAAGGTTTAATTTGGTTGACACATAAACATATCGATCCTAATAACTAACAAATTTACCATCAAATAATTCTCAAATCACTTGACTTTTGTAGATCACTATATCTGCAGTTTTGTGGGCAAATTTTGGAGTGGCTTGAATCAATGTTGCTCCTATTGCAGCCACAGGATACCAAAGATCATTAACAAGATAATGAAGCTAGAGAAAAAAGAAGTTTATACAGGAGTTGGGAACTATAGCCTGTATTGGGGCTAGAGCATCAAAATCAATAGAAGAGAGGCTAAGAACCTTTCGCCTTAAAAAAAAAAAAACAACAATGGAGATTAGCTAAACAATATGAATTGTGTCATGCAATTCATAATCTTAAACGTATAATTAAAATTTATAGATAAAAGTATAATTATTTATACAAAATAATTGTTTTATTTGTATATATAATAATACATGTTCCAATAAATTATTTACTAATGGCAGGAGAAGGGCAGGTGAAGACAGTGACACGTAGGATGGCAATGAGGTCGGATCGGGTCGATGACTAGAAATTCTGGTTTCGCTCCCGTATATGCCTCCGTATCTCCATTTCCGATCCGTTCCTACCCCGGGAAAATGTGGGGATCCCCGGTCCCGGCCCAATGGGGAAGCAGGGAAGTGGGGCCCGTTTGGACCCAAAAATAATTATTAAGATTTTTTTAAAAAGATTTTTGCCTCCAATATATTTGTATTCAAAATTTTTTAATCATATAAAAAACTTTTGTGGTGATTTCTAATAATTTACGTATTTATCATATCACTATATCAGTAAGAGTAAAATTAATAATTTATAATTTTTTTTCTTTTTTTATTTTTCTTCTTCTTTTCTATTTTATTTTATATACATTTATAATCGACCTTTATATACATATATAATCATATATAATATATATAATTTACCTATAATTTATATAGTGTATATATATATATATATTATGTATATATAAATAGATTATATAAATATATATATATATATAATATGTAAAGCGGCGTGGCAGGCCGGGGGCGGGGATCATGTAATTCTCGTTTTCGGCCCGGCCTCGGTTGACGGGCAGAGGAATGAAGTCCATTTCTGACTTATCCCCGCTTAAATCGAGAAATTTTCGGCTCAATTGAGCCGGGCCGAATAGGATTCCTGATTTAAATGGGAAATTGCCATCCCTCGTTACACGGCCACGTCTTGTATGCAAGTGTACAAAATAATTAGACAGATATGAACAAGTGTCAAGCACATTATTATCCCTTTCAATTCAGTGATTAGTAATGCTTGGAACTATCCAAAGGCCTGCATATTTTAGTGCCGAAACGTCATTATACCAACAACCACCCACCCAATCCACTGTCTTTTTTTTTTTTTTTTTCTAGTTCTTTCCCATCAATTCAGACAAAATACTCATATTATCGGTGTCCAAACTATTTTATCTATGTTTTTAAAGACTTTTTTTTTTCCAGCAATATTGGTTCATAAAAACAAACTTACATTTTAACGGCGTTTTCGCGATATGGTGTCAACCGCTGTTACTAACAAGTGCTAACTAGTATTCCTTCGTCAGTGCGGCCGTTAATAGTCACCTCTACCTTCCTCATTGGATAACAAAGAATAAAGGGCAGTTAGGGAAAATTTTTTAAAATGTTATCACATTTTGTTAAATGAAATAATCTTCATTAACTTTCTTGTTTAATAGTTTTATGAGTTTTTTTCAATTTATTTCTAGACTTATTTATTTATTATGTTTATATTAGGAATAATTAAATAATTCGAAGAAATAATTTTCCAAATAAATATATTAAGGAGAAAAGTACTGAAATTTAACACAAATGTTTCTTTATTAAAGATGATTTATTCATTTCATTTAAAATTAAATATCCACAGTTTTTTGTTGAGATATGTAAAAATAGTTATCCACATACTTAAAATAAATATATTTTTTCTCTAAAAGATCCATCACTTATCTCTTCAGCTAAGGGAATGATTGGGGTGCTTCCCATCTCAATCCAAACTTTAATTTTAATTTAAAATAATGTTAATAATTTAAATAATTTTTATTTCTTAAAAATTATTATATACTCACAGTACATTATATTCTCTTTTTAAATTCACTTTAGGCTCACCTAATTCTATATATTTCATAATTTTTTTATTATATTCAGATAAATTCATCTCAATCTAATCACAATTCAAGTGCACTTTAATAAAAAGATTGTAGATTTTTTAATATATTATTTAGTACACTCCTTGTTACGCTACTAATAAATTGATATGTGTCTATTTATATATAATTAAATAGTTTTTTAAAATTTTATATTAGTTAAATAACACATTTAAATTCATATAGAGAGATTAAGTTATTGTAATATATAAATAAAAAGTAATTAGAAAAGATAAATAGAATAATAAATTTAATTCATAGTTAATGTCTATTATTTAAAATAAATAATTAGAAATTATAATTAGAATTAGCGTTTACCAAAGATTAAGCTACTTTAACATTTTTTCCCAATTATAGAAAAATTGTGATCCACGATGTTAAATGTTTAAATTATTTTGTTTGCAAAATGTCTTGCAAAACAAAATTTAGAGAACAAACGTATTTTTAAGTTGGACAAATATTTCTGCAAAATCTTTTAACACATTATTTGTTATCCTAACGATATTGTTGCATGTCAGATGATTTAGAGCCTACCATGCATTCTTACGAAGTTGGAATAAGTGAAGAATTTGGAAGGGGAACCCAAAAGTTAAAAATTCCCTACATTCATTGGATTATTAGAAAATCTCATAATAAATTCATAATTTTTATAAAATTAGGGTAGTGTTAGAATAAAATCTACACACTACACACTAAGAAAATTCTAACTATTCTTTGCACAAGAATTTCTCTTCAAACTTCTCTCTTTCTTTCTCTCACAATTCTTTCTCTAATCTTTCTTTCACTAATCTTTCTTTCACAAAAATAATGGTGTATTACAAGTTTAGAGAATAACTCTATTTATAGAGCTCTAATTAGTGGAATACATCATGACATACATCATCTTCCACTAATCTCAATTAATGGTGTTTCCACTAAATGGTGGACATCCATAAAAATCTTCTATAATAATTCACATAAATTCATAATTAGTAGAGCCTACACTAATTAAGAAATTAAGAAAGATTCCAATAATTCATAACAATAATTTAATAGTTTTAAATTTATTGGATGTTGTCACTTTCAGTGAGATTAGGACTTCATGTTGGGAACAAGGACTTCGTGTTGCACATGGCTTGAACTTGGCCCACACTCCTGCTTTAAAGTCTCAAGCCACTATTGGTATAGTGGACCTCTTCACTCGATGGTACGGACTGCCCACAGCAATGGCAAGTGGACCCCACTTACCAATTCGGGCCAGCCGGGCCTGGGTCAATAGTCTTGGGCTTAGCATGGACAGATCTCCAGGAGCACAAGGTTTGCGGACCAAGACAGTGGGCATATTTGGCTTGATAACTCTTATAAAATATTAGATTATTTAAATTTTAGATATAATAATATTTTAATATATCAATATTTAATTATTATTTAATAAAAATTTAAATTTTAAAGAAAATATTTAAAAAATTTTAAAAATATATACCTAATAGATTATATTTCAACACGTTGTTGTAGAAGAAACAGAGAAAAGTGAGATCTGAGGAAAGTATTGAGTAAGTTTTGAGGCGAATTAGAGAGTATTTATAGAGTTTTTAAAATAAAAAAGTGAAAATAACTGTTGGGAGGAGGGAATGTAAAAAAAATTAAAAAATGAATTTTGACGGACCGGCCTGTGGTCCATGGACGGTCCACGAGCCTAGCCGAACTCACCTGTGGCGGGTCAAAAAATTTTTCTTGACCCGCTATGGACTGGCTTGCAAGACAAAATCGCAAACTAACCCACCATAAGGGGACCAGGCTAGGACCAGCAAGACGGTCGGATCCACTTACCAATGCTACCCACTTCTAACTTGGGAAATAAAATTATTATAAAGATAAAAAATAAAAATAAAAATAAGGTTATAAATTTAAAAAAAACCAGGGATACGAAGTAAAATTTAGATAACTTTTTTGTAAAAAAAAAATTATAATGTGTTTAAATTAGAATTTTTTAAATATATTTTATAACTTGTTTTAATAAAAAATAAATATAATATAAATAAATTTTATTTTAAGTTTATGATGTTTTTATAAAGTTCATAATCATACGTATATATTTGAAATTTTTTTCATAATCTCAATTTAATTACATGATTAATTATTTAAACGGGATAAGAAGCTTCGCGACATTTGGAAAGGACCGCCACTCTCCGCCCCCCCTTAGATCCAGCCTTGCTTGATGGCTACACCAATGACTGGCTGCCATATTTCCAGTAATTGTCTGCTTTCTTGTAAATGCTGATGCTTCATTGTCAAGGATGTGGAATCCTTAACGTATCTACTCATTTTCTGAATCTGTCCAAGAAGTTTCAGTTTATTCTATTATAGCAAGCTAAATTCTAAGGGAAATTTTTATATGTACGGTGCACACGATCAGATTTATTAAGTAATTATATTATTTATAAATAAAATTATATATAATATTTATTGTATAATTTTTGTTATAAATAATATAATTATCTAATGTATCGATATATATATCTATATACATCGAATGTGTATAAGAATTTCTCAAATTTTAATATAACCTCTTGATTTTATGCTAAGTTGATGGACCAAAAACAAGGAAAATTTTAATTCTATCCATTTAAAACTCCCAAATGTGAAATATAATCCTCTTCTCTTTCTCTTCTCTTCTGTCCAAATCCTCACTTCCAAACCACGCCCGAGTACAGAACTAAGAGATCCATTCTGGAGAAATCGGATTGGCCAAAAGAAGATAACACCTAACTAGGTATAGCGACCCTCAAGCACTCCTGTCCAGTGAAAAACTGAATTGGTTGCCACCTCATCTGAAGTTGACCCAATGCCTTCACTGCTCAGGTGCTATTGCAAGTAATAGTTTATGATCCGCTAGCTATTTTCCATGTTCTCTTTGACTTAATGCTTCCCCTCCCCAATATTTATAGCCAACATTGCAAGGAATATATGAAGATCTGCATGTGAAAGCTCAATTCGGGCTTCCTTTTTCAGCTGAAGTTTTCATCAGTGGTGGATTCTTTTGATCTTCAACTCACGTTTTGTGATCATTTTATCTTGTGAAGTAATCTTCCTGAACTGCGCAAGGTTGGATAAGTCCTTCTCTCTCATTTGCATATAAATATCACGTGTACCCGTATTTCTGCGTAATTGAACGCATTTTGAATTGATTGCAGGCGGCAGATGGCGCAGATTTTGATCCACGGAACACTTCATGCCACAATCTATGAAGTTGATAAGCTTCGCGGTGGTTTTGCTCGAAACCTTCTTCATAATGTAAGTCTTACTATTCAGTTAGCCTAGGTGAAGTATGTTCATTCAAATGTGCTTATTCGTTGAGTAACATAATTTTTCACGGTTTCAAATGCCAAAAATGGTTCAATCATTGTTTTAGAAAGCACAAATTTGTTGTGTTTTTATGACTTTTAAAGTGTTGATCATGAAACACCAGCCTCTTCTTGCGTTAGTTCGGAAATGATGAGAAATATTTTTTATTTGATACTTTACATGTCTCTGAGGGAAGCGGTTGGAAACACTCTGCTGATTTCATTTTCCTCATAAACAAGGATAAGAAAATTAAGAAGTGAGAAAATGAATTTGAGCTACAATATCTGTTCTGCTATTCAAGTTCTTGCATATTTACATAGAACCCCTAAATGTTTCAAGCATAAAATTCCATCTGCCAAGTTACAGATTTAGGTTAAAAGAAGGTTCTGGTTGGCATGAGCATGTAGTTTCATGTTACACTGACGAACTTTGTTGTTTATATCATCAGTTATCTCTTTCCTTAACATCTATTTTTCAAATACCAGAATCAAGTCGCCTTCTGCATATTTTTATTAACTGATCCACACAAGGGGGATAAAAAATGCATCCAACTTGACTACTCGAGAAAAAATTGAATTGATTCTGGTGATTGATAAGAAATCAAAGTAAAGTCGTCTATCTTTACAATTAAATTTTGGAATTTGAGACTATTGCTTCTGAATCAGTATTATCCTAAGCAGTAAGAACTAAGTTTATATATATTTCTTACCTAGCGAGCATCTTGCCAATGTTAAAGAGATTTTGGATTATGTTAGATGTGCCAGTGGATGCTTTTTGCCCTTGATTGGGCAGGATACGATTAGAAATGGTATGATGAAGCCTATGGAGGAAAAACGAAACTAGATTTGACTTTACTTAGTCTTGATCTGCTACTTTTGATTCAATATATGATGTGTGGATTAACTGTGTTGATCAATTCAGTTCCCTTCTCTTGTGTGAATTTCTTATGATGAATTACGACTCCAGGTGGTTGAAGGGGTTGAGGAAGTCCTTGGCTTTAACAAGACTGCCTCTAGACTCTATGCGACCGTTGATTTAGGGAAAGCAAGAGTTGGCCGAACAAGACTATTAGATGAACATTCAAATCCTCGCTGGTATGAATCCTTCCACATTTACTGTGCCCATATGGCCTCCGATGTTATATTTACTGTCAAAGTGGATAATCCAATTGGGGCAGAACTAATTGGAAGAGCTTACGTTCCTGTTCAAGATTTGCTGGCCGGAGAAGAAGTGGATAGGTGGCTTCCTATTCTGGATGAAAATCGTAAGCCGATCCATGGACACTCAAAAATTCATGTCAAATTACAATACTTTGATGTCACTCGCGAGCGCAATTGGGCACGAGGAATAAGAAGTGCAAAATTTCCGGGTGTCCCTTACACATTCTTTAGTCAGCGCAAGGGGTGCAGAGTAACTCTTTATCAAGACTCACATGTTCCAGACAACTTCGTCCCTAAAATTCCTCTGGCTGGTGGCAAGTTTTATGAGCCCAATCGGTGCTGGGAAGATATATTTGATGCCATAACTAAAGCAAAGCATTTGATTTACATCGCAGGATGGTCGGTTTACACAGAGATCACCTTGGTTAGGGACCCAAGGAGGCCAAAACCAGGCGGAGACATTACTCTTGGTGAATTACTTAAAAAGAGGGCTGGTGAAGGGGTGAGGGTACTAATGCTTGTTTGGGATGACAGAACTTCCGTCAACTTACTGAAAAATGATGGCTTGATGGCCACTCACGATGCAGAAACAGGAGATTATTTTCAAGACACTGAAGTACACTGCGTCTTGTGTCCTCGTAATCCTGATGATGGACGGAGTATTATTCAAGATATAGAAATAGCTGCAATGTTCACTCATCACCAAAAGATTGTAGTTGTGGACAGTGAGATGCCCAATGGGAATCCAGAAAAGAGGAGAATTGTGAGTTTTGTGGGCGGAATTGATCTTTGTGATGGAAGATATGATACGCAATATCATTCTCTATTCAGAACATTGAACACAGCCCACCATGACGATTTTCATCAACCAAATTTTAAGGGTTCCTCTATCCATAAAGGTGGACCTAGGGAGCCATGGCATGACATCCATTGTAGGTTAGAAGGCCCTGCTGCTTGGGATGTGCTTTTTAATTTTGAGCAGAGGTGGAGGAAGCAAGGGCACAAGGACTTGCTGCTGGAACTGAGAGAGCTTGAAAGAATTATTATCCCACCATCTCCTGTTACATTCCCAGAAGATCATGAAACGTGGAATGTTCAAGTGTTTCGATCAATTGACGGTGGAGCTGCATTTGGCTTTCCAGAAGCTCCTGAGGAAGCAGCCAAATCTGGACTTGTAAGCGGGAAGGACAACATCATTGACCGAAGCATTCAAGATGCTTACATCAATGCCATTCGGCGTGCAAAGAATTTCATTTACATTGAAAACCAGTATTTCCTGGGAAGCTGCTTCTCTTGGTATTCAACTGACATCAAGGATGAAGATATAGGCGCATTACATCTAATCCCAAAGGAGCTATCACTTAAGATTGTCAGTAAGATTGAAGCAGGGGAGAGATTCACTGTTTACATTGTGGTGCCGATGTGGCCGGAAGGCATTCCAGAGAGTTCTTCCGTGCAGGCAATACTGGACTGGCAGAGAAGGACCATGCAAATGATGTATAAAGATATAGTCCAAGCCCTTCGTGCTAAGGGGATTATAGCTAATCCAAAGGACTATTTGACATTTTTCTGCCTCGGCAACCGGGAAACTAAGAAGAGCGGAGAATACCAACCTTCGGAGAGTCCAGAACCTGATACAGACTACAGTAGAGCTCAGCAGGCAAGGCGGTTCATGATCTACGTGCATGCTAAAATGATGATAGGTAATTTCTAATTCCCCGTCCCAAGGGTCAAGTCCTTCTAGTAGGTACAAATTTTACTAGACTTATAAATCTGAGTCTCTAAGGAGATTCAAGGTTGCACATTACAAGGTATAAATGTAGACGATGTTTTCCCTTTTGCAGTTGATGATGAATACATCATCATAGGATCAGCCAATATCAATCAGAGATCAATGGATGGTGCGAGGGATTCAGAAATTGCCATGGGAGCCTACCAACCGTACCATTTATCCATCAATCAGCCAGCCAGGGGTCAAGTGCATGGTTTCAGAATGTCATTGTGGTATGAGCACTTAGGCATGCTAGATAACTGCTTTCTTCAACCAGAGAGCTTGGAGTGCATTCAAAAGGTTTAACAAAACGGCTGAGAAGTATTGGGATCAATATTCTCGCGAGACCCTGGATCGTGATCTTCCTGGCCACCTCCTTAGCTATCCCATTGGCGTAAGTGAAACTGGAGAAGTCACTCAGGTTCCAGGGCTAGAGTACTGCCCTGACACGGAAGCTCGAGTCCTTGGCTCCAAAGCAGATTTCTACCCTCCCATCCTTACCACTTAATATTGCATTCCTCTTCTCTACCAAATAATATTAGGACTCCTATGTTTACTCATAGTAGGAAATAACAGTGAGTGTATATCCTACTTCAATGCATCATGCATGAAGCTAGAAATGTCTTTCCTCATGGCCGGTGAGCCCGAAGGCCTAAGAAAAGAACGAGTAACGTGTAAAAAGAAGAATAACTATAGAAGCAATGCAAAGCATGAACCGTAAAGTGAAGGAAGTTAATAATAAACAATATACACGTTCTTTCTTTGAGGAATGAAAGTGGCTGTATCAGTTGCGGGTCAAGCTCTAATGTTTCAAATGGTCCATACCAAAGCCATTTTTGGTGTCTATGAGCATAGATTTCACCGTCAGAATTTCCAGTCCGGTGTCCAAGTGCCCCTCTACTACTTAGGTTTTGAATGTAATGGGTTACTCCTCGTGGACCAGAGAACTGTGTCAAAGTGAAACGCAAATAATGGATTCTCACTTTAGTTTCCGTGTTTGACGCGTGTATCTATCATTTTCTCAAATTTATACAAAATATTTAGGCAGCATTAATATTCTTAAGTCAAAATATATTAAAATTTTATATCTTATATATTGTACTACAAATTTTTTATGTATATGATATAAAAAGATTTAAAAAAAAAAAGAAAAAGGGGGCATGGGGTTAGCGATTAGGAGGAAGTGTTTGCAGTAATATTAAAGAAAAGAAGGGCCAGGAGGGGAAAAAGTGAAAGGAAAAAGTGTAAGAGCCATTCAAATATGATAAGGCCCTGTTCCTAGTGGTTTACAGAATTTAAAGTAATATGCTTTCAATTTTTTAAATCAAAAAAATGTTTCAAACTTTTTTTATTTTTTAATTAATGTTAGTCTAAAAGTGTTCAAGAATTTCATTTTGAAGAAGCTAGATTGGAGATATTTTTTAGAACTACTTTTACTGATTAGTGATATTAAAAATAAAAATAAAAATATTATGCGCAACATTTAAAGAAGTTTCACTAATGAATAACAATCTTAAAATTTTTTCTGCATTTAAAATTCCAAAAAGAAAACTATTTCTTGATTAATAGGGGGAAAAAGACCGGGGGGAGGGGGGGGGGTAGGGTAACGTAGCATGCTTACCTTTGAAAACCACAAGAGATATTACCAATAGGTGTTATCTAACAGGGTGATTGGTAAGTCCAAAATATCTTGAACAATCAATTAAGAAACATTAAAAGAAAAACGTGTTTAACTTGATGCCATATACACGTCAAGAATCATAATATCATATTGTGAAAATTTATGTAAGTTTTCATGAGCAAGTGTATTTTTGCAATAAAAACATATGTTGAGCCTACTCTTTGTTCTTTTTATTGGTAAATATGTGGGTGGTTAGAACCTACCCGAATTATAGCTATATAGTGTATTTATAAAAACACACACACACACATATATATATATATATATATATATATATATATATATATATATTTCCAATACAATAACTTATAAAGACCAATATATGTAAATATTTGCTCTAAGGGAAAAATTCTTAGATAAACTTAGTTTTGTATATAAAAAATTATAACAATTATTCTATATACATTGTAAGATATATTTTATTCATCTCATAATATAGATTATTTTAGACTTAAACAAAAAAAATTAAAAATAAGAAATTTTATGAGTTAAACCAGGATTTTTTGGATCGGACTGGACCGGCTGGTCAGATCGTGAATCGGTCCTCAAACCGGTCCAGTCCATTTCTTTAAATCGAAAATCTCAAAAATCAGTCAATTTTATTCAAATCGATTTAGACCGATCAATCCAACCATTTGAATCGATTCTTCTTTTTTTTCCCTTCTAAATAAGATAATATATTCATAAAAAAAAATAAGTTACACAAATAGAATAAATAGTCTATAGTAAGAGAGAAAATATCATATTTTCTTCTAATTTCGTTATTTATGCATTAATGGACTTGAATTACACTATATTATTGATCAATTTTATTCTTAAAAATATTATATTTTTAATTTTTAAATAATAATATTACCGGTTTAATTACGATTCAATTACGATTAGACCATTAAACTATGAACCAATAAATTTTTCGATTCGATATCCAGTCTAGTTCTAAAAACAATAAGTTAAACTATATAAAATGTCTTAATCAAATTAATTAAGAAATCAGAAAGTAGTCTTAAAAAATATTATTAATTTTCATTGAAATTTATATAAAAAAGAAATTTATTATAAAAATAACTTAATTCTAAAAAAGTTTATTATTACAATCCAACAAAGTTAAAATTATATACACTAACAAAATTTACAATTTATAACAGCCCGATGCATCTAAAAATTAGGATTTAAAATCTACATCATCTCATCTCTCTCGATATTATTGAATAAACACTCCCGCACGCATGCATTTTTGGTAGTACGACCACCTAACCACGTTCACTGGAGCGTGATTCTGAGATATCTCACATTCTTTGATTCTGTTCTCGCGGGCATGGAAAGGACTACCCAATTCTTTGTCAATAGAAACCACAGTCATAGTCCCAGCTCAAGAAGCAACTGACCTCACCTCACATATCCACCCCCCTCTCATTCGCACACCCATCCGAAACTTGCCGTTGCCGTGCGGTGCACGAGCAAGAGGCTAATCTGACAATCCCCCTGCCCTCTTTCTATCTCTTCCTTCATCTTCTCCTTCAAATGCTTACGCCTACATGTGCATCCATTCATTTTTTTTTCTTTTTTACTTTCTCAACCAATAGTCCCACCATTTCTTTTTCAATCAAACGTAACCCAAGTAATTTACTAATCCCATTTGCTCTCCATCATTCTTTTTCCATTTTTTATCCCCTATAAAATAAAATCATCAAGTATGCATAGTAATTAATAATTATGAAAAATTCAAATACATGAAGTTTTTCTTTTTGTCGTGGAAATCTTACAAAAGAAAAAGAAAAAGAGAAATGATTACTCACTATGTTCTTTTTCCAAAGGAGTTTAGACCCAAAGAAATGTAAAATTGCTACATCAGCATTCATATTCTCTCGCTTCCTGTATAAATTATTCGATGTAGTAGCTGGTCTATCTGTTTACACCTTCCATGTTGCTGCACCAAACTATTCCTTGTCTCCATGTAGACTAGACTAAGCAAACACCCAAGCAACAAGTTTTTTTTCCTCTGCTTTCATTTCATTAGAAAGGCACCCACACACCTTCACCCACGTCTTCTTCTTCTTCTTCTTCTTCTTGCTTTCCTTTCCCGTCAACAATCATGTCTTCAATCTTGACCTCTCAAGGCATGGTCTTTGCCACTGCGATGGCTGCTGTCTCCGGCACCGTAATTCTCCTCGCTTTTCGCCTCCAGAAGTCTTTCCCGGCGGCCCAGCTCTCGCTGCAGGTCAACTCCCTTCCCCAACCCCCTCGATCTTGCATCTCATCAGGTATGCACAGAATTTCATATCTTTGTTTTCTTTATTTCTGGGCATTCTTGAGCGATAATAGTTGTACTTTAATTAATTGATCTCCACTGAAAATTTGCCTGCATGATTCATGTTTTAGGTACTGGCCCAAAAAAAAAAATAATACAATAATAATAACTATTCATGCAGGGTATATTCACAGATGATTCTTGAATTTGAAATTGCACACGGCGTACCCACCTTGAAATGATCATCCACCTATGGTGAATTTGTAATGCTTATGGAGTCTTTTTTGGATTTGTGTGCAGATGGAAAGAAGAAAGATAAAAAGAAGAAGAGGGTGCATTTCGCAGAAGATGTGGTGGATCCAATTGGGAACAGTGATGAATATAGAAAGCTGCGCTGTAGTGGTAATTACCATCACAACAACACAGCTAACCCATCGTCATCCTCATCTCCATCATCTTGTCTAAGTTCAAGTTCAGATGAATCTGCATTTAGCACCAACAACGGTGGAAAATTTCAGCACCAAATGCCGGCAAACAGGGTGGCACTCTACAATGGAATTCTCCGGGACCGGGTTCTCCACCGGGCATCCTATTCTTATTGACGTCTAGTAAAAGTAAAAGCTCATCCTACTAGTACTTTTTAACCTCCAAATTTGTACATGTTTTGGTCCAATTTCTGTGTAGAAAAAGAAGGGCAAATAAATCAGTGTGTTGTCACTTGACAACACTCAAAAAAGAAAGAAGGCGATGGCTGTCTCCATTCAAGATTAGACGTAAGAGGGACTGTTGCCTCTTTGTAGGATACTCCTAAGCTTTCTTCAATATTTCTGGAATGGAATTCCTTTTGTACAAATTCATATTTTCATCCAATTTTCGGATTCTAAATTGCCTTTACTCAGAATTTTGGTCTATACTTTGGAGGCGTATGAAATGGATCGAGAATTTTCCAGTTTCACAAAAGCAGATGCAATACTGGAATTAAGTTCAAAATTTTGACACTGACACGAAGAGGCAACGTACTTGGTACCACCGTCGAATGGAAAACGGATTAGAGAAAAAAGCCAAAAATATAAAAGTAAAAAGAAACCATCACCGGCCACAACCATCACCGCCGTACCAACCGCCACCAGATCAACCAACGGCCATCCTCATCTCATCCCAAGCTCCAAAAGCAACACGATGAATAAAAAAGGAAAAGATGTTTCGCCCACTTTAGTTGGTTAGACTACAAATCGTGAACAAGAATACTTTAAGGGGGTAATGATCCAACACTTGCAATATGTTTGGGAATGAGGGTGAAAATAAATATTTTAATATTTTATGTCTTTTTCTTTTTTTTTTCCTTGGTGATATGAGGGTAAGGGATCGGCAAAAAGAAGAATTATTAAGTTATTATATTTTTTAATATTTTATTTAAATTTTAAAATATAGTCAAATTAAACCATATAAATGGGAGAGGAGGACAGGTTGACGTTATTTATACATTATATTCTAATAAAATAATATAAATAATTTTACGTACGTCCATATTGATTCCGTCTTCTCTCTCTTTCACACTCCATCCAAGCATACTAGTGTTAATTTATAAGAAAAAAATTGGGAAAACTAGAGTTGGATGGCCAAAAATTGGATCAACTCCTTCAGCTTTCACATTGGATTCTAACAATGCAGTGCACATGGATTATTGCTTTTATTAATCAAATTCTTTAAAGTCCCATATAATTTGCCTCAACGGACATTATAGATGAACAGTGTCAGAGTGTCAGTCGGCAGTTGGCAGTTGGCTCTTACTGGATCAGACACAAAAACCTTGTCGCATGTGCGCCGGTGTATGTGCTATGGAATATCACTACACTGTTGCCAACACCTTCTTTCTTTTGTTACCGTGGTATCAGAGCAGAAACCAATCCCTTGACAGTCGCATTCTTCATTCTTATCGTGCTATACCACAAACTATCATGCATTCTTAGGTGGATTAGGTGGTAGTTGGAGATTAGTAGTGTCAATTTAAGATAATTATATATTATATATAAATTTAAATATATTTGATTAATAAATATATTTAATATTTATAATTTAAATATAATACGATTAATAAATAAATTAATACAACATGATATAATTAGATATAAAAATTAAATAAATAATTATTAAACTCGTCAAATACTTACTAAACCCTTTAATCTGTCCACTAATTATATAACAATCTTTAAAATATCAAAACAAATTATATAAAATTAAAACGACCACAAAACAATTCATAAAGTCTTAAATAGCCAAAAAAATTAACCAATTATCCAACTAAATATTTAGAAATTTCAATAAAATCATAAGATTTAATTTTAAAAATCTAAACAAATGTCTAACTTACTTAATTCATTGAAGATCTGGCAAACTTCAAACAACATTAACATTAATATTTGATGTATGTAAAACCTCCATAGTAGGTGTCTTTTTATTGATATTCAATTAATTCATGTGATAAAATTAAATTATCTAATTTTTTATAGAGAAATTTGTAAGGTATTACAAAAAGTATTAAATATAAGTATTAAAAAAAGTTAAACAGATTCGCGGGTTGAACTCGTTTATGACCCGAACACATTTAAAACTAAATGGGTCATCCAAATTCGTAAAATCTCAACTCTAACTAGTTATGACCGTGTCGTATTCAACATTATCACTCCTATACATCCTTCACCCCCAAAAGAAATTAAAATATCAGAAGGGGAAACCTCTTAGGGAAAAGAGAAAGGAAGTTAATAACCCTTTTCAGGTCAAATTAAGAGATTTTGAACTCAATACTTATGAATGAAGGTCTACATTTTTTAGCTATCCACTTTTATTTTTTGGAACCGGAGATAATTATTCCTACTAAAATAAAATGCAGCTTGTGAAATTCTTTTAAACAAAAGTTATAGCTAGATAATATCGTATAACGAGATTTTTCCAAATTACTACTCAAAGAATGAGATGAACATGAATTCTTAATACCAATGCTGATCAAGAACAAAAAAGAGAGAGTTAAGAAGAATATGTTAATATACTTATTTTATCTTCAATTTATTGTAGTTTACCCACTTAAATTAATAGAATGTGACGTTTTTTCTATTATATAAGTATAATAACCTATTTATATAACATATTCCATATTTCTATTTTATGAATCATGAGTGTGCAGATTGTTGGACCAAGAAAAATTGAAATATGATTAGAAAGAGGAAAAAGCACGGGCAACTGAGAAAGAAGAAGGGGATATTATATATCTACGTCTATGAGTGGGTTGCCTTCACTATTGAAGAGAATATAGAAATTGCTTTTTCTGGTTTGGAATTGGTGTTTGAACACATGTGACGGCTTCATTGTCCTTGGTCTTTACTCAGTATTCTTTCTTCTGTCCACATATTGTAACTACTATACTATATGTTGTGTAAGCCCCTCTTATACTAACTTGTTTTCTTTGCTTCTAATTTAGTTTAAGCTAATTCTTTTTGGAACTTTTTATTGCTTTCTTCTTGGACGGATGTTTATTTTAGTAATTGCCAAGGAGTACGTTGTTCTTAGGTCACTCCAAGCTAAGTACACAGTTGTAGTGGCTGACCATATTTACCCCTAGAAATGAATTAATCCAATATTCAAGTTGAATTATTAAGTAAAAAATAATTAGTTTTATAGTTACTCATTCAGATATCTCATCAAGTACATTTAATAATAAAAATAATGCTTTGAATATTTTATGACATATTATTAAAATTTATCGAACAGATAATATTTATATAAATTATTGTTTATATATTCATCATAATACTTTACATCATCTACAATAAATTTGTACCGATCGCTTTCCTACTAAGATGTGATATTTCAAACCGGCCTACTATCATCTTCTGGTTCTGCCTTGGCTTCATCCTTGCATGTTCTTTAGTGTTGGACAAAGCCGTGTGAAATTTCCACACTCTCCACACTTACTCACATTGAATCGTCCTTGATATTTGGGGACAACACAATCGAGATGAATGACAGAAACGGAGAAGAACTCAGGCTTTCTTTTTCAGACCATATATATTTGCTAAATAATCAATAAAAAGAAAAGTGTCTATTGTTCATTTAATGAGATAGAAAAATATCAATTCCACTGTTATACTTGTTTTTCTAAGAAAAAGATTCAAAGATATGATTAAAGAATATCCACTAGAACGGCTAAAAGAACAATGGAATGGATATCCTTTATTCACACAAAATTTTCCTTGTAAGAATTGGCTAATTTTGCTAATAAATAAGTTGAGATATTAGCTCATGCCAAAGGCCAAAATCCCCCAACTTCTCTCCCACACCTGGCCGCCCTTAAAATAGAGAGAAAAAAACACAAAACGAACATGGAAAAGGGTAATCTACGACTAGTAGTACCTAGGTATTTTTTTATAAATAAATCTCTTAGAAAGGAATAAGGCATAATCAAATCAAATCAAGTCGAAATTTAAAATAATCGAGTAAAAAATTATTATTTTTATACAAAATTCAAA
Source organism: Voacanga thouarsii (assembly GCA_026120185.1). Classification (NCBI taxonomy): domain Eukaryota; kingdom Viridiplantae; phylum Streptophyta; class Magnoliopsida; order Gentianales; family Apocynaceae; genus Voacanga; species Voacanga thouarsii. The sequence goes on along the minus strand of JANUWF010001032.1, from coordinate 1,160,756 downwards.
TTCGAGCTCGAGTTAAATTTAAATAACAATTCTTGGCTCAAACTCGATTCGATTAAAATACTTTAAAGTTCGAGTTCAATTAAAAATTCGATTATAATAAGTTCGAATTTAAATTAAGTTTAGATTTTATTTAAATAAATAAGTTATAATATAATATATTATAAATAATAGTATAAATTATACATTAATTTATTAATTAATTGAAATAGATTCGCAAGTTTTTGAACTTAATATTTAGATATTCAAATTCGTCTTATTTAAAATTTGAGTCTAAACATAAAATTTATATTGAAATCAAATTTAATATTTTGAATTCGAATCGTCGAGTTAAACCCAAATATATTTAATAAAAGTTCACTTCATTTACACTTCAGGAAAGAATGTTATCGGACAATAACCATTGAATGTGTTATGAAATTTTGGTAGTATTATAATAAAATCTATACAATAAGAAATTTCTAATTATTCGTTGCACAATAATTTCTTCAAACTCCTCTCTTTCTTTTCTCTCACAATTCTTTCACCAAAATGATGATACATTTCAAGCTTACAGAGTAGCTCTATTTATAGAGCTCTTATTTAGTGGAATACATCATTTTCTACTAATATAAATTAGTGGTGTCTCCACTAAATGGTGGACATCCAGATAATCCATAATTAGTGGAGCTTCTACTAATTCAACATATTTACAACACTCTTCCTTGGATGTATATTACATAAAGAATATGTCTCGTTAAAATCTTATTAGATAAAAATTCAGTGAGAAAAAAAAATCTAGTGAAAGAAAAAGAGTACACTATTCTATATGTTTGTTTATTGCTCCACCTGATGAGATGATTTCTTTAAATCTTTTAACCGATGCATACCGATTTTATATCTCAACTTTTCAAATGTTACAGTCGGTAAAGTTTTCATGAAAATATATGCGAGGTTGTCACATGACTGAATTTGTAACACATCAATTTTACATTTCTTCTGCAGTTCATGAGTAAAGAAGAATTTTGGTGAAATATGTTTTGTCCGATCTCCTTTAATATATCATCCTCGTAATTGAGCTATGCAAGCTGCATTATCTTCATAAAGAGGAGTTGGAATATCTCTGATAGATGATAATCTACAAATTTCTCGGATATAATGAATCACTGATCTTAACCATATACATTCTCGACTTACTTCATGAATGGCTATAATTTCAGCATGATTTGAAGAAGTAGCTGCTATAGATTGTTTTGTAGAACGCCATGATATAGTAGTATTTTCACATATAAATAGATAGCTCGTTTGAGAACGTGCTTTATGTGAATCAAATAAATAACCAGCATCTGCATAACCTATCAATGTTGGACTGGTTTTATTTGAATAAAATAATCCGAGATCAATTGTACCTTGGAGATATCTAATGACTTGTTTAATTCCATTCTAATATTGTCGTATTAGTGAAAAACTAAATCTTGCTAGTAAATTGACAGCAAAGGTAATATCAGGTCGTGTATTATTAACAAAATACATCAATGCACAAATTGTAATGAAATATGGTACTTCAGGACCAAGGAGTTCTTCATCATCTTCTTGAGGTCGGAAAGGATCTTTATTCACATCTAATGACTGGACGATCATTAGAATATTTAATGGATGTGCTTTGTCCATGTAAAATCTTTTTAGAACTTTTGCTGTATATGTTGATTGATGAATAAATGTTCCACTTTCTAGATGTTCAGTTTGTAAACCAAGGTAAAATTTAGTTTCACCAAAATCCTTGATTTTGAATTCTCTTTTTAAATATTCAATTGTTTCTTGGAGCTCTTCAGGAGTTCTAATAAGACTAATATCATCAACATATATAGTTAATATCACAAATTTAGAACTAAATTTCTTAATAAAAACACATGGACATACCTGGTCATTGTTAAATCCCGCTTTCAATAAATATTCACTAAGACGATTGAACCACATGCGTCCAAATTGTTTCAGGCCATCTAATAATTTCTGCAACTTGATGGAGTAATTTTCACGAGGATAATGTTTATATACTTCAGGCATATGAAATCCTTCGAGGATTTTTACGTAAACATTATTTTCTAAATTTTCATACAAGTAAGTAGCGACAACATCTAATAGGCATATATCTATCATTTCATATACTGCCAAACTGAAAAGATATCAGAGTGTAATAGCATCAACAATAGGAGAATAAGTTTCATCATAATCAATACTTGGTCTTTGTGAAAAACCTTAGGCTACTAACCGTACTTTATAGCGTACGATTTCATTATTTTCATTGCGCTTTCACACAAATATCCATTTGTAGCCAACAGGTTTTACACCTTCTAGTGTTTGGATTGCAGGTCCGAAAACTTCACGTTTTGTCAGTGCATTTAACTCCGATTGAATTGCATCTTTCCATTGTATCTAATCTTTTCTATGCCGACATTCATCAATTGATATTGGTTCAGAATCATCATTATCCTGTATAACATCAAAAGATATATTGTATGCAAACATATTATCAATAATTGTTTCTATCCGATTCTAACTTCTACCGGAAGTGGTATAATTAATAGAAATTTCAGTATTATTTTCATCAACTTCTGGTTCTTTGTCATCAGTTTTCTCTTGGTCTTTATCATTATTTTCTTCAATATGATCATCTGGATCATTTAATCCTCTTTTCTTTCGAGAATTTTTATCTTTAGAATCAAGAGGTCGGCCACATTTCTGGCGTGCTTTTGACTCAACAGCTATAGGTATAATCTTTTATTCTATTGGAACTTCAATTCGAATAGGAGTATTTATAACTGGAATATGCGATTTTGTAACTCTTCTGGAGTCAACAAAAGCGTTTGGCAAATGAATTATCTTTTGAACTTCAAATTCACATATACTTGTGCGCGGATCAAGATAATTTAATGATGTTATCCAAGTAAAATATTTCTTATGCTGTTTATGTTCTTTCCCTAATTTAGGGAATAATGATTCATCAAAATGAAAATCAACAAATCTTACTGTAAATACATTTCCTGTCAATGGTTCAACATACTTGATAATAGAGGGAGAATTGTATCCAACGTATATCCCTTTTCTTCTTTGAGGATCTATCTTTGTACGTTAGTTTGGTGCAATTGGAACATATACAGCACACCAAAAAATTCTTAAATGAGCAATATTTGGTTCTGAACCAAAAGCCAATTACAAAGAAGAGAATTTATGATAACTAGCTGGCCTTATACGTACAAGTGCTGCAGCATGTAAAATAGCATGTCCCCAAACAGATGTTGAGAGATTTGTTTTTATTAATAATAGTTTAGTAATTAATTGTAATCTTTTAATAAAAGATTTAGCAAGGCCATTTTGTGTATGAACATGAATTACAGGATGTTCAATATTAATCCTAATTGACATACAATATGCATCAAAAGCATATGATTAAAATTCACCAATATTATCCAAACGGATATTTTTAATGTGATGGTTAGAAAATTGTGCTCGTAATTTAATTATTTGAGCAAGTAATCTCGTAAATGCAAAGTTGCGAGTAGATAATAAACACACATGTGACCATCGGGATAATATATCAATTAAGACCATAAAATATTTGAATGGTCCACATGGTGGATAAATAGATCCACAAATATCTCAATCCGTTAAAAAAATGTAGGACTTTCAGCTCCTACTTTGGCTGGTGATGGTTTAATAATTAATTTTCCTAGGAAACATGCAGCACATGAGAATTTTTCAAATGTTAATATCTTTTTATTTTTTAAGGGATGACCATGTGTATTCTCAATTATTCTTCTCATCATGGTAGATCCCGGATGACCTAACCGGTCATGCCAAATGCTAAAAGTAGTAGGATCAATAAACTTTTGATTTACTAGATGATGAATTTCACTTGTACATATTTTTGCAAAATATAGGCCAGTAGAAAAAGACGGCAGTTTTTCTAATACAAATTTCTTACCCAAATGAATTTGAGTAATACAAAGATGTTCAATACCATTTTCCTTATTTGTTTCAACATGATACCCATTTCTACGGATATCTTTAAAACTCAATAAATTTCTTCTGAATTTTAAGGAAAATAGTGTCTTATCAACAGTAATTGTTGTTCCTTTTGGCAACAATATACTAGCTCTTCCGGAGCCTTCAATCACATTTGTACTACCAGTTATAATATAAATATTTATTTCTTCCATTTTAAAATAAGAAAAATATTTCTCATTTTTTAGTATGGTGTATGTAGTTCCACTATCAATAATACATACATCATTATTAACAACAGCCATCTGAACAAAAATATATATTTGCAAACGTAAATATTATTAAAATATAATGAAAATTTTAAAAAATCAAGGTGAGGCATTAGTTCTTCTGGACACGGCCATCACCAATTAAATGGTCTATCCTACCGTTTGGATGTTCGAAAAAAATTAGTTACATCCATATGGGTAATATTGATATTAAGATCTTTAGGATCAATATCATCATCCTCAACATCATTTACTGGATGTTGAGAAAAATTTGTTTCCACATTTTTATTTTTCTTTTTCAGTGAAGCTTGATATAATTCTACTAAATGCTTGGCCGTACGACAGTTACGTGATCAATGACCTTTCATGTCATATCTATAACACTTATCCTCATAATTTTCTTCCATTTCTTTTTCTTTTCCCTTATTATCTTTTCTGTTCCACTTCAAGTAATTAGTATTTCTCACAACTTGATTATTACTATGATAAAAAAAATATCGAGCGTGTCTACAACCATAACCACAACCACGGCCACGACTACGACTATAACGATGGCTTCTACTGGAGCTAACAGCATTCATTTCTGGGGATGCTATTAAGCCAGTTGGTTTGACTTCATGATTTTTCAATAATAACTTATTATTTTTCTCTGCAATGAGGAGGGCAATAAATACCCTTTTTCTCGATATTGTTACTGCAAGACAATATTCGAGGTATGAAAGGTGGAGAATGTTTTATCCAGCATATATTCATCAGTAACTTTTTTTTCGCATAATTTTAATTGAGATGTAATTTTATACATCGCGGAGCTATATTCATTCACGATTTTAAAATCTTGCAACCTCAGGTGCAACCATTCATACCGTGCAATGGGTAGTATGACCATCTTCAGGTGGTCAAATATTTCTTTTAAATTTACCCATAAGACAGATGGATCTTTTTCGATAAGATATTCTATTTTTAAATTTTCGTCGAGATGACGACGAATAAAAATAAAAGTTTTGGCCTTTTGTTATGCAGATGCACTATTCACTAAGGCCTTCAGCATTTAGATGCATTTCTGCATCGAGAATCAATGACATATAATTCTTTCCAGAAATATCAAATGCTACAAATTCGAATTTAGTAAGGTTAGCTATCGGGATCAATAAATGCGTACCTGTTTATGGCTTTTGTAATGGCAGAGACTCGTGCTGATAACGTGTTATGAAATTTTGGTAGTGGTATAATAAAATTTACACAATGAAAAATTTCTAACTATTCTTTGCACAAGAATTTCTTCAAGCTTCTCTCTTTCTTTTCTCTCACAATTCTTTCACAAAATGATAGTACATTTCAAACTTAGAAAATAGCTCTATTTATAGAGCTCTTATTTAGGGGAATACATCATCTTCCACTAATATAAATTAATAGTGTCTTCACTAAATGGTGGATATCCATATAATCCATAATTAGTAGAGTTTTCACTAATTTAACATATTTACAACAGAATATTCTTTATAACCAACCATTTTTCCAAACAAGTAAGGCCAACGCATGTTATAAGCTCTCCTTTTGGCAACAGAGACGACCAAATTAGGATAAAGAGCTAGTTAATGGGCATGATGCAATCATCTCCTACAATATTTGAAAATTGGAAATCCATGCTTGAAGCTTCCAAGAAAGACCACCTAACAATGTTGCAATTAGCAAATACTAGTATTGATGTGAAACTTATTCTCTCTGTCTTTATTTTTCTGTCATAGTTAATTACTTTATACAATTTAAGAAAAATTAGTTAGTCTTTTAAATTCATACAATTTTGTTTATATATTTTAAAAGTATCATTGAATTTAATGTTCTCCACAACTATTTTCTTACTTTGTTTGTTCAACTCTCTCTCTAAAATTATTACACTCTCATTCTTCAAAACTATTTAATATAAGATTATAATAATAAAATTAATATTAGTAGCACCTAAATTTTTTTTTTAATGTGACAGATAAAAAAGAATATTAAAACTTTTCATTTGTGATAAATATAAGAACGGAAGGAGTATAATTGTTCATTGGGAATAAAAAAGCCCATTCATCATAAGATAACCATATCATGAAACCTTTGTAAATCTCATACTGTATTAAGGATGTCTTCAAAGTCCTTTTCTTTCATGACCTCATTGAAACCTTATTAATTAGTGCCAATTTGATGTTGTCTTAAACGTAGGGCTGGTCCATGAGACCGTCAGCAAAAGAACTAAAGCATTGTATGTATACAATGGAAAACGGCCACCTAAGAAAGTTCCCCCTTTCCTTCCCCAGATAAAACTCTTCCTAGTCAAGCCAACTAATCAACTTGCAATACTTCTAATTTTACCTTTTCATCTTTAGTCATGTTCTTCATACATCACTAGAAAGTGGCTATCACAATTAAGGCAGTGATTTAGTGATATGGGCTCATACTGACATACCATACAACACGAGCACTAATAGTTATTAAATTAGTATTTTGATAAGATTATAATTTTAAATTCATCTATTTAACAATAATTTTATTAACTCACTTGTTATAGTCATTCAAAAATCAAATATCTATAATTAATTATATATTTCTATAAGAAAATTTTTTATTTATCATCAAGAATATAGCTCAAATTTTATATTACAATATAAATTTCAGTTTAATTTTAATCAATATTTCAACTTTTAATTTTTATTGATCTCCATCCATCTAGTCACTAGTCAATTCACTAAAAATTGATCAGAATCGGTAACATTTGATAAAAATTTTGACAAAATGAAAAATGAAAAATTAAAATGTTGATTAAACTTAAAATAAAATTTAAATAAAAGTATAGAATTTAGTCATAATTTAATATGGCAAAGTGACTTTACTTTCATAAAGACTTTGATGATAGGCTAACCTTTCGAAACCATTCATTGCACGGACCAAATACTGATGCAGATAGCTAACTATTTAGATTTTTCGTGCTGTTATCGTTTATTTACCTCAAGTATTTCGTCCGTCAGTCCATAAATAACTAATTTATTTTTTTAATTTATTTAAAAATAATTGTTTATTTTTTAAATATAAATTGTATTTAATTATTTTTTTAATTTTACCTTTAACAAAATTTTTTATCAATTAATTAGTATTACAATTACCCATATTGAAGTTATTTTAACCAATAATAAAATCAAGTTATTTTATAAAAATAGTCAAAAGTATAATTTAATGAGGTGATATGAGTAAAAAGAAAAGAGAGACGTGTAATTATTAGAGTGAAGTAATTAAAGAAGTGATCGAATTCAAATTAATGAAATGAGAAATATAATAAAAATATTCTAAAAAGTATATTAGATATTTTAATCATTTTTATTATAAAATTTTACAATTCATTAGTATGCGTAATTTTTATAATTAAACTAATTATTTATGGAAAGAAGGAGTAACTATTATTCAAACGAAATCTGGTTAACGTAGTGTGTAAGTAGGTTTTTTTTAAATATATATTTTTAATTTAAAATTATTATATATTTATAATATAATATATATTTATTTTTTAATAATTTTATATATTTAATAATTTTTTAATTATATTTAAATTAATTATATTTAAATAAACTCAATTAAAAATAATTTTTATTTAAGTACAACATTAAAAAAAAGGTTCATGACCATGAATGATTGTAATATTTCTTGATAAGAAAATGAAGAAAAGTAAAAAGTAGCCATCGTCTTTTCAAATATTGGTATAATAATAGTAGTAGAACAGGGCGGATCCTGTGGTGGAGAGCAATGTCGTCCTCCTATAGAGTAGATCGAATCTTTCTTTTAAGTATATAAAAAGATATGGCAGTACAAGAATATGGCTGGATTTGGCCTTCGTTAATTATTAACCAATAGGTGAGTTTCGTTTACTCTCATGACGCCAGCAGATTCGTTTCCTGTCAATTTGCCTCTTCTTTTCTTGCACATAATTTACAGCCATAATTGACTTCCCGGTCTGCTATAATTCGAAACTGAGCAATCCGCAAGTGCTTCTGGTTCGCCAACAAGCCCCCTTGAATTATCTCGCTCATTACAATGTCCATTATTGTGCCAACAACACCAAACACTTCTGCTGCCCAAAGCAGAACGACCAAATCATTTTGAGATTAAAAAGATTAAATTGCTTGTCACAATGGCTGCTAAACACGCTTTTCACAACTCATTTTCAGCATACATCTCGAGTGGAAGTACAGTGTGGTTAAATCTAGCCGGCCGGTGAATTAGCCCGACGGAGACTTGCATGTTCATTGGGGGCTAGACGACTTTTTCAAAAACCGGAGAGATCGAAAGTTTTCAATCTGCTACCAAGATAAAAATACAGACTCAAAATCTATGGAGCCTGTGCTTGCCCGATCATCGTATTGTCTCAGGAATCTGTCACCTGGCAAAGTAGGCCAGGCGACGGGTAGGGAAGCTCATAAACTCGGATTGGGGGATGAATTAAAGATATTAGTTTGGGATATGGGGAGTAAGAAAAAATTAAAAAAATACTCTTTTTATTTCAAAATATTTATTTATAAAATTATTTATATATAAATTAAAATTATTGAAAATAATATTACAATTTAGATAAAATTCTTATTTTACCAATCTTAAACACATGACAACTATTAGTTGGTAAAAATTCTTGAAAAGTAAGAATAAATAAGAGTTTTAGAAAATTATATAGTTGATTTAAAATAAATATGGGTAAAATAGGAAAAAACTAATTATTAATTTTAAAAATATGTATATGAACATTTATTTTGAAACAAAATAAAAAATTTTTATGAACAAGTATTTTGAAATAGAGGGAATAACATTTTAAATTCTTAAAAGAAACAAAAGGTAATGAAGCGTTTCAAATTTTAGAGCTGCTGCCCCTTATTAGATCATATATATTAAAACCTTATATACTTCTATAATATTGTCATGTCCCCAAAATTGAAGATGACATGGCAATATCTCGAAAAGGAATGTTGAATTTTGAACAATCTTACTAATTCTATATACTCAAAGCATTCTAGATTAGCATTATTTGAAACTCAGATACATTATCTCTAACATACAAAACAAGATCTAAAATCATAAGTGCTTGTTCAAAAAAGAAAAAAAAGAAAAAAGAAACCCAATTCATTTACTCCAAAAAACATTCAATTCATGAACTAAAACTTAACAAGATCAATGCAAACCAAGCTCATAATTACATCACTCTAAATCCTTTTCAAATTATTCGTTCAACTCATTATCATCTAACTGAGAGCCTACAGAATGATAGATAAAGAGTGAGCTTACTAGCTCAATAAGGAAACTTAGCTCACTTGGGATTGAGTATGTTATATAAATATAATTTTCAAAAGTAAAAGAAACAACATCGTTTGTAAAAGTAATTATTTTTTCCTGATTGATTGGTTGCAACCCAAGGAACAAAGAATCCCTAAGTATAAGCAATTCGAACGGATAATGAAGTTGAGAACATAGAAGACTTGGTTTAAACAAGGAAACCACATTTGAAGGAGAAGCAACATTGCTTAAGTCAAGAGAACCAACGCTGCTTAAGTTCTAGAAGGTGGACGTCGCCGCTTAAGTAGATAATAACGACGTCGTTTATACTGTACAATGAAATGTGTTGCATAATAGTGAGGAGGTGGCACTATTTATGTCAAGGTGAACGACGCCACTTAGTTTTGCGAGGAAACTATCAAAATTCATAGAATAGGTAGTGCCACTTATTTCAAGTGGAATGGTGCCTTTTGGTTTCAAAAACTATAGAAATAGCTTTCTTCCAAACAGAAAATCACAACTTGAAACTCAAAAAACCCTCAAGTAGCAACTAGAACTTATACACTCAAAAGAAAAACAGGTTTTCATATATACAGTTGTTTCAACACATCAAAGCATAGATTTCGTAACAAATTCATTAGTTTTTCCACTGAACATCAGATGGTTGTGATAAAGACAGAGTTCACATTACATTATTAGTGGGCATTCCCACTATATCTAATCTATTTCTGCTTTCGAGCCAACTCTGATTGTACAATCCAAGGAGAAGTCTTTGATCATGATGTTGCCTACCAAGACTTCATAGTCTATGAAGATGATGAAGATCAGGAGTATGACGATGATGAACATGGCAACTTGGCAACTATGATGGAAATATAGTTAGTGGAATAACTACTAAAATTATGATCCCCACTGTTTTGAGAAAGCATAAATAGATTAAATATAGTGGGAATACCCACTAATAATGTAATGTGAACTCTGTCTTTATCACTACCATCTGATTGTTCAGTGAAAAAACTGTACAGAGTGCGTCTTTATTTTTGTAATACATGTGATCCTCACTTTACATTACTCAGACTTTATGTCAGAGAAAAACTGTTGAGGAGCGTCTTTTAAATCAATTTGTCGGAAAGCATGATGTCCCACTGCTTTTCTGACCTTGAGAAACAAGTACAAATGCTAAAAATTAGTCTCAAAGGAAAAGAAAAAATAAGTAACCTAAACTTTGTAATGTCTGAGTGACAGTACACTGTTCCATTATTTGTTCTTCGCTGAACCATGTATTAGATTTATCTTTACTATTTAAAGATAAAGTGTTTGATGTATTCATCTTTGTTCTCTCAAGACTCTCCAATTTGATGTAATAAAATCTCCTATTTATCTGAAAATCTAGTGTTTTAACTTAGCTTTCCATAATTAATGATAAGTATATAGGCTGGAAACAAACAGCGTTAGAGCTAATATGCTCCATTTTCTTTTTTGAAAGTATAAGACCATGTTGAATACATAAATCAAAAAATCTTTTAAAATGATTTATGTGTTATTTTCTATTTTTACTAAATATCAGTATGTTATCTATGTAAATACTATAAATGGAATTTCTTTGAAGATATTATCCATTTGTCTTTGGAAAATAGACGGTACATTTTTTAAATCTAAATGGCATTACTACCCATTCATAATGGCCATTAGGAACTGTAAATGCTGTCCATGGAACACTATCTTTATGCATTGCTATTTGCCAAAATCCTGACTTAAGATCAAACTTTGAGTAAATAAAACTATCGATTTCATGAAATTTAAAGATAGGTGTGAAATTTGTCCAATTCTCTCACAAAAGCTAGCTGTCAGAGGAGAGACTCAAAATCCCCTTAACTACCACCACGCTTTGCAGCACAACTCTGATAGCACCATTTGGATGCCAGTGTTGCCCATTGGTGCAACCAAGAGTTGAACTCGAGATGTGTGGGTAAGGAAGGCTCTGATACCATTTAAGGAAGCCAATTCTCCCACAAAAGCTAGCTATTAGAGGAGAGGCTCAGAATCCCCTGCTGTAGTTAAGGGGATTCTAAGCCTCTCCTTTGATAGCTAGCTTTTGTGGGAGAATTGGCTTCCTTAAATGGTATCAGAGCCTTTTTTACCCACATGTCTTTGGTTCAACTCCTGCGAGCGCCCAGCTCCAACGGTCAACACAGAGTTGCACACTGAAGTGTGGTGGTAGTTAAGGGAATTCTGAGCTCTCTCCCTGACAGCTAGCTTTTGGTGGAGTAAGTGGCTTCCTTAAATTTAAGGAAGCCAATTCTCCCACAAAAGCTAGCTATCACAGGAGAGGCTCAGAAACCCCTTAATTACCACCATGCTTTGCAAAACAACTCTAATAGCACCGTTTGGATGCCAGTGTTGCCTGTTGGCGCAACTAAGAGTCAAACCCGAGACATGTGGGTAAGGAAGGCTCTGATACCATTTAAGGAGCCAATTCTCTTATAAAAGCTAGCTATAAGAAGAGAGGCTTAGAATTCCCTTAACTACCATTTAAGGAAGTCAATTCTCTCACAAAAGCTAGCTGTCAGATGAGAGGCTCAGTGTGAAACCCCAGTTGAAGTCAACCTTAGAGTAAGAGGGTTGGGATGCATATCATATTTTCTTACATGCATAAATATATATTTATATGATTTTATGTACCTTAGATATGTGATTTGTAGTCTAGATAGCTTAATTGTGGTTGTTGAGTAAGAAGGGCAAAATGATAATTTTTGCTTGAGGTGAGAATAGGGAGATGGCATGAAGATTAAATAGGAAAAATATTTGGAAGGAAAAATAAGAACAAGAGTTGTTGTGGTTTAGTGGTTAGAACTTTGGAATTAATTCTTAAGGTCTTGGGTTCAAATTTCATCATTGGAGCTTTAGCATGATTAAGTTTTATTTTTGTGTAGGAAGGCTATATTTCGGCCCTTGCATGATTTAGGGAAGAGTAGGAGTGTTGTCCCAGGGGAGACATGATAGGAATGTCCTAATCCTACTCTTGTGCCCTATAAAACTTCTAAGGGATTCATACTCTTTTTAAGCTCTAGCTTTCCTTAATTCTTAGATAATTAGGTTGTTTGATTTATTCAAGCCAATTTTATTCCAGAAAAATTCTATCAAAGTGCTGTGGTTTTGAAGGTTTCAAAAATGTCCATATGAGTCATCTTGTTGGCTGAAAATGGGGAGGTGTTTTGGAAGGTTTCCAAGAGAATTAATCTCTATGGTTGAACCTTCAAAACTCCAACCTAACTATATTCATTTTCTTCATGTTGTAAACTAAAATTTTTTCAGCTTCTTGTTCAGTCCAAGTGTCGAAAATTTCAGCCATATTTTCCTCCCAAATGCTGCCAGAAAAATGGCCATTTCACTTAGCTTGAGGACTGAACATTCCAGCCAAACCGAGCTGCTCAAAAATCTGTGCAAACCAAAAAATTTTCTAGACATTTTTTGCAGCATTGGTGAGCTAAAACCAAGCTGTTTCTTCCAGTTTTTCACCCAGCAACTTAACCTCATTTTTCCTTCATAAAGAAGGCTGGAAACCAGCCTTGAAGGACCTCTGAATGGCCCTTTAAATCTGCTACAAACTGACTGGAAAATGGCAACACAATTTGCCTAAAAATTTTCAGCAAACTTGTGAAAATCTGTCCAGGATTTTCCAGCTTTGTTCCTTCTTCAGCCTTGTCTGAAACTTTCACCATTTTTCTGTACAAACTCCCCTTGAACAGCCATGAACTGAGCTTCATCATCTTCCCTAACATTCTGCTCGAAAACTAGTCCCATGTCTGTCCTAAAATATCTCCATCAATCACTCCAATCAAACCATTGATTGAAATCCAAAATTTGAGCAATTTATTTTAGCAACCTTCCATGAATTAAACCTCAAACAACCAGAGAATTCCTTCACTCTTGTACATCATATTTTCGGCCACTCTAAAGCTCCTTCAACAATCATTCATCTCAGCAAAAAACACAGACAAACAGCCGGCCATTGAAGCTTCCAAAAGCTCTCCATTGACCAAGATCTTCTTACCATATTTTGTTTCCAAAATTGATTCCCTAAAATATATATTTTTTAATTTCAAACAACCAGCTTTCCTTTTCCTCTCAAACCAGAAAATTTAATTGCCGAAACTCTTACAAACAATTCGGCCACTCCTTCCCATAGAATTTCGGCAGCTTCATCCAAATTCTCTCCATTCTCTCAAACCTTTAAGAACACCTACTAGCATTCCTACGCCTAAGACCACTCCAAACCTCTCCAATCTTCCCCAAAAACTCCAAATCACGCCTACTCAACCCCTTGAAACCACTTCTGTAATTTTTAACATCAAATACCGAAATCAAAGTCTCTCTTTTGGATAAAAAAACCAGTATTTTCGTGAAGGCTTAAGAACACCTTCGAGGTAAGCGTGATCAATCACCTCTATCTTCACTCATCTCCAACTCCTAATGAATATAGGTATATATAAACATTAATGAACTCACTTTCTCTCTCTCTCTTGGTCGAATGGTTACTTCAATCACGGCCATATTTCCTTCTTCTTTCTTGGTCAGATCAAGTCTCCTAAGAGTAAGGATCCTTTCGAAACTACTCCAAGGTAGTCATCAATCAAGTAAGCCTTTTCAACATTCTCTTTAAATTCTAGATTCATGTCTCTAGGATGATATTGGAAGGGGATGGATTATGATTGAGATTCGAGTATGTGTTGTTGTGTTGAAGTCAAGATTGAAGTATGAATAAATGTGTGTATATGATGGAGATGTGATTGATGCATGAGTTGATTGTCTTGATTGAATTTTATGATTTTTAGGGTTTTGTTGCATGCTCTTCATGTAGTGAGTAGTATGATTGAATAAGCATGTTAGAGATTATGTCACTTTTGGTGAATAGGGTTTATGTTCATATATTCTTGTTAAGGCCGTGATTATGGTTATGTTAGTAGAGTTTGGATCATATCTTGGTAAATTTAGATCTATACCTTTATTTATGATTTGGATATTTTGTTGATTGGTGTAGAGTGTATGTTCATGATTATAGTTAGGCAATAGAAATTACGATCATGACCTTGTTGTCCCTAAGCTAATTTTATTCCATCAATAAAATAATTATTACTATAATTTCTTCTAGTGAATTTCGAAAACCCTAGGAAAATGTGGATTTGGTCTTTTATATAAAATAATGATATTTTAGTCAAATAAATGATAGCTTTTATTTAAGAAATAATATATATATATATATATTATATAAAATAAACTATATAGAAAATAATAATAAAGCCTTTTATATAAATATTCATAATAGGTAAAATATTAATTTTGTAAGTCTTATATTCAAAACTACTATTAAAATTTATTTATTATCTTTCAATCGAAACCATTAAAATTTACTTACAACTAATTTTAGTTACCAATTATTTTCTAACAATTAATTTACATAATACCACCTAAGACCCTTCATCAAATAAATTCTAATTTATTTATAACAAGATTTAAACCTTCAACTTATTAGTACCTATTTCCCAAAATCCTAATTTTTTTAATACCGAATTAGACTTATCTTATAAACCTTTTATTTATTATCTAGCCTTAAAGCTTGGGACTCTAGGATCATGACTGTAGTAAGTTGAGTTAGGATTATTTGTGAAAGTGAATTTTGGCTTGAGTTTAATTATGGCTTATATTTACCCCAGGCGGGGTTAGGTCAGCTGTTGGAGACCATTATTTTATCTCGAGCTAAGGATCAGGTAAGCTCCTGCATAAAACTTGTTTGATGCAAAATGATTACTATGGCAAGCCAAATGTGGAGTGCGTGGACACTCACTTTTGTAAATGCAATTGAGGATTATCTCATTTCTCATTTCAGGCAAACAAATTATTTGAAAATCAATGGGCAGTTTACTCAAACCCTAAAGCTCTTTCTAAAACCAGTTTTGCCCCAGACTTTGAAAATCCTTAATTGACATTTTCAAGTGGAACTATGTTTTATTCATTTTCTCCCAAGTGGGATAAATTATGTTGAATACTCAATAAGGGTGGACTGCTAGGACTAGTCTTTGATGGGTTAGTGTAAGTCTCTCAATAGGTGGCCACCTCTGAGGGGTAAGTCCTTCTCGAATAAGATGCCAGTCCAGTAGGTCGTGCCGGTCTGAGCTAGCAGTTTTCAGTCAAGTGGATTGTGTGTTGCCGGAATGGACAACCGATTTTGTTTGGGTATAGAGAAGGAGGAGTATCTTACCCGGTAGGCCAATCACCTACCTTTTTGTCAATCTGCACAAAGTGTGACATTCTGACCGTTGTATGGTTATGAGGCCCAACGTGTGGTAACCCATGACCACCTTTTGAGTGGTTGATTTTATTGAACATGTGTGGTTGGAAAAGCCAAAACACCACTCTTGATTTTGACTATTGGTTATTGCTTGCCAGTATTTCTCTTATGAAAATTTTACATCTTGCATTCACGAACTGTTTTCACTGGACACTCAAAGCACACACGGACTTATTGAGATTTTTATTTTATTACCCTTTTTACCATGATTTCAGGTTGATCCTGCTGTGGGGATGAGTAGCTAGTTGTTGCCTACCTTGAAAGATTTTTTGATATTTATTTTGTGTAATGCTTTGGGAGTTGAGAGTAAACAATTTCTATTTTGGATTTGTTTTTGAATTCTTGGATTGTAATAAGTTTTAAGTTTAAAGTATTATTTTATTTCTATTATTTTAATTTTGAGACCTAGTTCTAAAGACTCCTTATCCTTTGGACGGGACAACATCCCCGGCCCTATTGGGCCTAGGTAGTGGGGTGTTACACTCAAAATCTCCTTAATTACCACCATGCTTCGCAACACAACTCTGATAGCACCGTTTGGATGCCAGTGTTGCCCGTTGGTGCAACTAAGAGTCGAACTTGAGATGTGTGGGTAAGGAAACCTCTGATACCATTTAAGGAAGCCACTTACTCCACCAAAAGCTAGCTGTCAGAGAAGAGGCTCAGAATCTCCTTAACTACAACTCCTAGGGGTAATTTATAATTTGCCACCTTAACATAAAACATGTGGGGAATTAATGATGACGTCTTTTCACCCACAAAACTAGGAAGATGTAATAGATAGATAGGAAGCTGATGCACTTAATGGATTACAGAGATGTAATTATACAATGATAGCTAAATTATGCTTGGGGTAAGGTTTTGACTAACTGATATTAATCTCTTAACTATTATATCCTGTTAGAAAAAGGATCTAAACAGATACTACATATTGTATTCCTCTAGCAAAGGGCCTTATAGAAGATTAGGTACTATATCCCCCTAGTTAAGGGTTAGAATTCAAACAAAATTTGGAGACTCCCCACCAAAATCACCCACAAGCAACAAACAAACCCGTAGATCAAAATATAGAACTTAAATAAAACTTCAGACCTCACTATTCTGTATTCATATATTCAAATCATAAATAGTAAAACAAATCAAACTAAATCATACTCAATCAAAACTTTATATTCACTAAAATAATATTTTCATAAATTAATGAATATCAGAATTCTCAAGAATAGTAATAAAAAATAAATAGAAGCCAAACCTCTTTATTGGACAATCACGAAGTCAAAACAAAATTCCTATAGTGTCCAAGCACCTCTAATCACCTACAATTCTTATGTCCATAAATTTAATCAAATATACAGACATAACTGATTTTCCCAAATTCAACCTTTACACAAACCCTAAACCCTACCAGAAGCTAAAATTCCAAGAACTATACTAAATGAAACTATCAAAGAGACAAGTGAAACGCGAACTTACCTAGGTTTGAAGCTTATGGTTCAGTACTCTTCTCTGATTCTTCCCTCTCACTGTTCTTCTTCTCTACCAACACAAATTTTGCTACAATGCAACGACGCTCAGAAATAAATGCATTACTGCTAAAGTTATGGGTAAACTATTTTGGTGACCCTTCAACTATTTGGGGTTTTTACCAAAATGGGTTCATTTTAGAACATGATGAGTGCTCATTATATACATATTTTTTGTATAAATTGTATTATACTTGTTGTAGAATTTAGTTTAAATGACCACTCATCCTCGTATTTTCACATTATTTTGTATAGAAATCATATAATAAAGGTTTGATAAATAATAAGGATGAAAAGACTCTACACAATTCCATTCCTGTCACATTACACAACAACATGCATAATCAATATTCAGAAATGTTCAAACATCTGAGAATCAATGGCGCCATGCATATCATATTAGACCTCACCGTACAAGTTTACATGCATAATAAAGGTCACACATCGCGACGTCATTTGAGAGCTAGTACACTTAAAATAAAGCATGAATGGCGTCGTGTATATCATCTCACATGGTACCGCCTAAGTTCGAAGATCAGAATTCTATTTAATTTTAGCTGGGATTTTTAGGGCATCCTTGGCCCTATAAATAGAAGTAATGTAGACAATAAGTGGCGGCCAACACTAAGAGAAAATACCCACTCCAAGAAAAGAAGAGAAAAAAAGGATTGGAGGTTGCCAAGTGAAGATTGAAAATGAAGAAATCAGTTTGTCTTTGAGCAATTTATTATCCATTTCTTTAGTTTTTACTATCAATTTATACCTATTGCTTTAATTATTTTTTGAAGGGTTGAACACTAGTTAGTTTTGTATTAAATCTACTATTGATTTGTTGATTTCCAATTCCTAAAGAATGATTACTTGATTTTATTGTGTTGGATTTGTTATTTGAGTTGTTCTCTCCTAATGAATTCGAGAGATGGGTTAGGAGTTGGGTTCTAATTAATGGGTTTAATATGGGTTTTTCTTCGATTAACTCGAGAGAGAGATTTGAGGATTAGAACTTGATAATCGTTGGGGATTTGCATAATCTAGAAATAGGGATATTGGGGGTTTTTTAGATAATTAAGGGTTTGTGCTTAATGCTTTTTTAGTTCAATTGGGGAGGTAGAGATACCTTCTAATTAGCTCAAGAATAGGGAATTCATAACTCGAGAGAGAGTGAATTTTGCATTTATGTTCTCTACCAATTTTAGAATTAGAAATTTAGCTATCTTGTGTTTGATTTGATACTTGGCTAATTTAGGGGGATTCTTGACAAGTTCATGTCTTTCACTCATTTTCTTCTCTTTAATTTTCTCATGGCCAATCTTGTAGGGGTTGTGTTTATTCTCCTTGTTTGCGCCCATTGTAGTTAGTATTGTTTCATTAATTCGTTAGGCTAAATAACAGAAGAAGAGTTAGTAGTGATACCTTTATCTTTTCCCTAAGTATCTTTGATACTTGCTATTATACACTATACTACGTGATATGTATACTTGCCCAATTATGTGGCTTGAGTGTGTTTAGTATTTTAATTTAAAACTTGATTTATGTGTGTAATTGTTGGTAATATTTTCACACTCCAAATTGCACAAAAAGTTCTTGGTGCCATTGCTGGAAAATAAGGATAATATCATGAAAATTTAGATTTTATTGATTTAGCCATGTAAATATTTATAAATATTACTAATCATTCATTGTAAATAGTCCTTGTAAATATTTTATCTACGTACTTGTATATAGAATTCTTTTTCTTTCTGTACCTTGTTGTAAATTGTTTTGATTCTTTATTTTTATTCATTGAAACAAATAAATTGTACTAAATAGTGTGTTGTATGATTATGTTTATTGTATTTTTATTATTTTTGCTATTGTTGTATGTTGCTATCTAGAAAATTGTATTTATATTGGATTCATTTGATTTAAATTTTATTCTTATATATAGCTTTGTTGTTGACACTTATTTTTGTTATTGTTGGGAAATGTTGTGTGTTGTTGTTGTATTGGTATTTGGAGGATAACAATACAGTTGTAGATGGCTATTCATCGAAGAGACCTTATTGTATAATTTTTGCTTTGAGGATATGAGTGTTGTAATGATATTGGTTATTTTGAGGATATGCTTGATATTGTATATTTGGTTAGGAAATCATTGTGGTTGTTGTGGAATCTTTCTTTTAGTGTGATGATTTTATTAGTGGTTGTTATTGCATTAAATATGGTGAAGGTTGGAGATTGGTTTTAGTAGGGGTGAATTTGTTAGGGAGTTGGTTGGTTTGTGTCGTTAGTGTTGTATTTTTGGTGGATATTGATGTTTGCCTTGAGATTTTGTTAAGTTGGCATACCATTTTGATAGTATTTATTTATGGTGTTGAGGTACAATTTTTAGTTGTTTGGGAGACCATATATGGATATTTGGAGTTTGTAGTTTTAATTAATTGGTGATTGTTGTTGTGAAAATCTTTTGAGTCTCCTTCCATTAAGCTTACCAAGCCCTTGATCATTCACTTTCTTTTAGAGCTAATAGAGTCCATAGTGTTAGTATACCGTTTGTGTTGTTCAACATAATTCTTAGAGGTATTTTGAGGATTTTAACTATTATCTTTGTGTTAATTGTATCTGTTGTTTTTATTTTACAAGAACAGAACATACGCGGCACCGTTTAGTTCACAAAAAAAGGACACTAGTCAATTGCAGAAGTTCAAAAACCTTGAGATCCTGAGAATACATGGCACCATCTATTACCTCTTAACTGGCACCATTCAATATAGTCAGTAGCACGTTTTAAACAATGAGCTGCAAGATACCCGGGGAATATTACTTTCCCTTTCCTTCATATTTTGTGTCATGTAAATGTATTTGTATTATATATTTTGGACAATGAGGACATTGTCTCATTTACGTGTGAGGGAGGGGTTGAGTAATACTTCTTTGCAATTTTGTATTAATTATTTTGGGTATTTTCTTAAATTTTTTAAAAGTCTTTGTGTTTGTATTGAGGCCCAAAAATTTTCAATTTTTTTGGGGGTATATTTGGGCCAATTTTCAAGACCTTTTGGTATATGTGTGGATATGTGTTAAATGATAGAGTTATTATTTATCTTTTTTATTGGGAATTCTACTTAAGACTTTGCTAGGAGAGTTGATTTTATGTACACTTATATATTGAACATAACATAGGTTAAGTTTTGAGAAGCAAGTTAATCTTGTTTATGCCTACAAAAATGTTGTGAATCTTGAATTCTTTAAGAATGGATGAGAATAGTGTGATGAAATATAGTGTAGATTTTTAGCTTCTCTCTAGTTTTGTGGCACCCCTATTTATTCATTTATTTGTTTATTGTGAAAGTGCTGTATTGTATTCTTCAATGTAAATAAAGGTAAATATGAGCAAGAGGTAGGTTACTCAAGGCACCTACTGAAGTGAGGAGAAAAAAGGCTCTCGGAATGTAAAAGGCATGTCTTATGACGAAAAACATGTGAAGAAAAAGAAAAAAAAAAGAATAAAAGCAAGAAAAGAAAAAGCAAAAAGTAAAAATGCAAAGGATGCAAAATGAGCATTCAAGTTAAAATCATTATAAATGCATTCCTTTGTAAAAAAATTATGAAAAATGAGAGAATCCTACTTTGCTACAAAAATTTGTAATATTTTATCATAGAGTTGCAATATATTACTATAAGTATGTACTATTTGTAATGTTGTACTTTTTGTAAGCCGTGAGACTTAAGTTAGCCAAGTAGTCCTATCTTATATAAATTACATTGTTTATATTCTTGACTCGAGAAGTAGAGTGAATCACATTGATTTGGCATAAATTTGTTTAACTTAGCTTTGATATTCTTAGATATGTCTAGCTTAATACAGAGATCTACATGGGATTAATTTGGTGTAGATAAGTATTGGGATGAATTCTAAAGCAAAGGATGAAATAATGTCTTTGCCATCTTGACCTTATTGTATATATTCCGACTTATTCTTATTAATTATCTTGATGTGCGATGTTTATAGTCACTTGTTTTGTTTGAAAAATACTTGTTTGTATTTGTGAATAAATGTGGCTTGCTTGACGTCAAGCAAATGTTTAAGTGTGGAGGTGTGTTCATTATATATATATTTTCTGTATAAATTGTACTATACTTGTTCTAGAATTTAGTTTAAATAACCACTCATCATCGCATTTTCACATTGTTTTATATAGGAATCATGTAATAATGGTTTGATGAATAATAAAGATGAAAAGACTATACACGACATTGTTCCTATCACATTACACGGCGCTGTGCATCATCAGTATTCAGAAATGTACAAACATCTGAGAATCAATGGCGCCATGCATATCATATTGGATCCCATCGTGCAAGTTTGCAATGCATAATAAAGGTCACACATCATGACGTCATTTGAGAGCTGGTACACTAAAATAAAGCATGCACAGCGTCGTGTACATCATCTCACATAGTGCCGTCTAAGTTCGCAAATCAGAATTCTATTTAATTTCAACTGTGATTTTTAGGGCATCCTTAGCCCTATAAATCTAAGCAATGCAGACAATAAGTGGTAGCCAACACTAAGAGAAAACACTCCCTCCAAGAAAAAGAGAGGATTGGAGGTTGCCAAGTAAAGATTAAAGATGAAGAAATCAGCTTGTCTCTGAGCAATTTCTTGTTATTTTCTTTAATTTTCTTTGTTAATTTATATCTATTACTTTAATTGTTCTTGAAGGGTTGAACCCTAGTTAGTTTTGTATTAAATCTACTCTTGACTTGTTGATTTCCAATTGCTAAAGAATGATTACTTGATTTTATGGTGTTGGGTTTGCTATTTGGGTTGCTCTCTCCTAATGAATTCGAGAGTAGGGTTAGGAGTTAAGTTCCAATTAATGGGTTCAATATGGGTTTTCTTTCAATTAACTCAAGAGAGATGTTAGGAGATTAGAACTTGGTAATCATTAGGGATTTAATATCACCTAGAGATGGGGGTATTGGGTTCTTTAGATAATTGAGGGTTTGTACTTAATGCTTCTTGGATTCAATTGGGGAGGTAGAGATACCCTCTAATTGGCTTAAGAATAGGGAATCCATAACTCGAGAGAGTAGACTTTGCATTTGTGACCTCTACTGATTTTAGAATTGGAAACTTAGTTATCTTAGGTTTAATTTGGTATTTGGCTAATTTAGGGGGATTCTTGATAAGTACATTTCTTTCACTCATTTTCTTACTTTTGATTTTTTTGGGCCAATCTTGTGGAGGTTGTGTTATTTTCCATATTTGTGCCCATTGTAGTTAGTATTAATTATTTCATTAATTCATTAGGCTAAACAATAGAAGGAGAGTTAGTAGTGGTACATTTATTCGTTCTCTGAGGATCTTCGATAATTGCTATTATACGTTACACTACACGATGGATATACTTACCCAATTGTGTAGTTTGAGTATTTTTTACATTTTAATTTAAAACTTAATTTGTTTGTGTAATTGTTAGTGATATTTCCCACACTCCAAATCATACAATAGAACACACCACCGAAGCTAGATCCAGATTTGGAGGATGGGCGTGAATGGGGTTCCTTGCATCTGGCACTGTCAAATTTTTTCTAGACCTCACTTC
Organism: Voacanga thouarsii; assembly: GCA_026120185.1. Classification (NCBI taxonomy): domain Eukaryota; kingdom Viridiplantae; phylum Streptophyta; class Magnoliopsida; order Gentianales; family Apocynaceae; genus Voacanga; species Voacanga thouarsii. Next base: position 1,137,757 of record JANUWF010001032.1, on the reverse strand, counting down.
TAGCAAATGCGAGACGCATTCCATGTTGTCAATTTTTTTTTTTTTTTGGTGCTCTATCTTCACAACATATAGAAAACCATAGAAAGTAGATGCAAATTTTGACCAAATAAATAGGTAGTCGAAATCATGCCACTCTTGTGAAAAGGTCAAAGGAAAAAGACAAAAGGTGAAGACACTATTTTGTCCCAATGCTGTTTGGTGATAATTTTGTAATTAATTTAAAATTTTATTTATCTTCAATTTTTAATATATATCTTGTAATTGTTTAAAAAATTTTCAAAATAGAATAATATTTTAAAATAATATATAATATATTCCATTAGGATAGAAGATATAATTAGAAATTTAAATAAGTTATAATTAGAAATTTAAATTCCTGTTATATCTTTGACTCTTTAAAATGATAGCATGTTTAATATTCCCTCTTCCTTTTTTGATACTTATAGTTAATTATTTTACTTTACTGACTAATCTAACAAATTTTCGAATGACAAAGGAACCATTACTATTAGATTGGAAGTATCTATTTTGAAATTGTATTAGGGTATTAGGGTTTATAGTTTAGGTTTTTCATATTTTAAGGTTTATATTTAATAGTTTATGGGTAGGGCATAGGGTTTTAGGTTTAAGGAAGGTTTAGGGTATCAGAGTATAAGGTTTGTAGTTTATGTTTAAGGTTTTTAGGGTCTATGATTTATAGTTTAAGGTCAGTGCATAAGGTTTCAGGTATTAAGGTTTACGATCTTAGGGTTTTAAGGCATAGGATTTAGGGTTTTAGGGTATACGGTTTAGGGTTTTAGGATATACGATTTATAGTGTAGGGCTTCAGGATATGGGTAGTAGGTTTTATAGTTTATTATTTCAAGGAATAAGGTTTCGGGGCAATTGGTTTATGATTTAGGATTTTAGGGCATAAGGTTTCATATTTTATAGTTTAGGGTTTCAAGCCATAGAATTTCGGGCGATAGGGTTTATAGGTTAGGGTTTCAAGGAACACTACAAGAAAACAGGCTATTAGCAATGGCTATTCCCATTGCTACGCCGTCACCAACTAATCTTAGTAACGGTCTAACAGTGGGTACAACTGTAGCTAAAATTCCAATCGCTAAATAAATATTTGTGACGGCTTTGTGACAGAACATCACCAGACCAGCATTTGATCAAAGTTCATATCAGAGATGGAATAACGACGACGAAAAAGAATTTCAAATTCCTATTAATTATAAATTTATTTACACCGTAGGCACATCGTCGCTAAAGTTGCAACGGTTTGCCGATGGTTTAATTATCATCGTCGCTAAATCGTCGCCGTATTGGCTACATTTAGCAATGGATTAGTTCCAAATTCTATAATGTTGACAGTATCGAGCCGTCGCTACACCCTCACATGCCTAGAGATGGTGTAGCGACGGCTTGAACTCTAGCTAAGTTGCTATGATTTAGCGACGGTTACAGACGATTAAAATAAAAGCTTTAGTGTCGTAGGGACGCCGTTGCTAATTATTGGTGTAACTAAACCGTCACTAATGTCTGTCCATATTTCAAAGCCCATTTTATATTTATCTTGAACCCTCTGTATCATATATCAAACAATATATATCATACAAATGCTCTATCACAATAAAATATAAACTGTTCTTATTAAAATGCAAATAATAAATAATCATCTCAATAAAATAATAAATATATTTATTCAATACAAATGTGTAATGTCAAGTAAATATAATATAGAAGATAACGTCTTTAATAAAATCCTACACTACGGGAGTAGTGGCGCCAGCTAATGGAGGTGGGAGAGGAGAAGGAGGACCAGAATGCCTTGAAGATAGGGATCTAGTGATGAAATAAAGCTGCCTCATGTCTCATCTGCATCATCGTCTTCCTGAATTGGCGAAAATGGTGGAAGAACTATCCCAAACTTTTCTGATATTAAGCTCATAAATCCATCGAAGTGATGCTATATATGATCCACTTTCTTCAACTCATTTCTCACAACATACGCCATCTCCTTAACCCTTCTTTCTACTATGTCCTCTATGTCAGCATGTGTAAAGGGTGTGGATGGCAAGGAACCTTGGTTGAGCTGCTGTCTGACTCTCGAAGCCTCGAAACCCAATCCAAACACATGTCCTCGATTGTACCCGCTTGCTGCCTTGAGAAATAGTGACATCTCGTCGGGGAGGACTAAAGACGTAATTCTGGCAGATGAGGAGGAAAATGCCTGAGTAAGATGCTCCCTTTCAGCCGTCACTTCTTCCTGAAATTCAATCAATATTATTTTATTTAGTAAAATGTAAATTATCAAAAAGTAATTTAAAGTACTGAAAATTATTAATAACTTCCAATATCTTGCGAGAGCGCTCGCTGACATGCTGTCCTTGTCTCTCCTCACCCTATAATATGCGCAGCCACTTGTACCACTTGATGTGGTTGAAGTCATCGCCCATCTTCTGCTGTTGCAATTTAAAATTTAATTCATAAGAATAGTGTCTCGAAAAATTAATTGTGAGATGTAAAATTTCAAAATGTGTAAATAATCGATGTAATTTATCATACGCTCCTCGTGAAATGTAAATGACACTAAGCCTCCAGTATGAGTGGAGGTGCCCTGACCCTTGTTCCTTCGAGCAATGGAGGAAACTCATTGAAACTCCTGTGCGGCCCAGTGCTGCTGCATCGCCTCCCAGTGCCGAGAATCGATCTAGGAGGGAGTTTGGCCAGCTTGGATCGTCCTCTGCATCCTCGAGAGGGTGTCGTAAAAGCGGGTCTGGCACTTATACTCCCAATTGGACCGGATCTTAGCACTATGCTCATCGGCCTAATGAAATAGTTTCTACAAAAAAAGAAAATTTTAATTCATATATATAAGTTATTATTTCAAAACAAATGGTTAAATATAAATATAAATATAAATATAAATATAAATATAAATATATATATGAAGGGAAAAAAAAGTAATGTAGAATAATTTATATAATATTTAGTAACTTACCTTAAACTCACCAAACCAGACGTTCTTCACGCTCATCGAGACATCAGCATATGACGTGTAAGACCCATCGAAGTACCTCTAAAAAATGGATGTGATCTCTCGTACACATCTGTCGGAACTTGCAAATCTTCAAAAGTAATGCAAAACAGTTAGCAATAATTGGACTCATTTAATATCCAAAGAGCAATGTAAGATATGGACTCGTGGTATAATCAATGGTATGGGATCCTGTGCCTGTGATCTAGGATGATGCAATGCTAAGGACAATGGAAGTGCAGAGGACTTTCTATCCTGCTTGGCAGGTGGTATTCGAGGAGCATGTATGGGTCAGGGCGTTCGATCTCGTGACCGAGTACGTTGTGAATCATCAGTAGGCAACTAATCTCTAGAAGACGTATTTAGATAGAAGAAGAAAATTGTTATAATTTTGTATTGCGGTGTAAAGAAATTAGTAACATATTCTAACACTTAAAAAGTTAAAAAAAGTATATAGCTTGTTCTTCGGAGTATAATAAGTAAATAAGATGACAAAAAAATGTTTAAAAAAATACTAAGTATTTAGTCTGTACTATTTACTTGTGTCGTTATCTAAACTATATTCCTCCGAATCAACTTCTGTCTCAGAATCTGTCTCCCAATTACCCTCGTCATCATCCTCATCCCCGTGCAAGTCTCGATCCCGATCTAATATCTCTTCCTGAATATCTAACATCTCATTTATACCTTCCACGTGTGTTAGGGGCCCAAGATCGACCACCAAAGATATAGCCATTGCAGCATTGTCGTCAACTTCTTCTTGATAAGCCCTGTCAATAATAGATGCATCAAACACTTAGTGTGCTTTAGTTTTGTAGATTGCCATCCATTAAGATTTCTGTCTTTTAGATAAAGGATATGTAACAAAGTATACTTGATGTGCTTGCTGGGCCAATACAAAAGGGTCATATTTAGGAATATGCCTCTTATAGTTAATATCAACTAATTTATATTGAGGGTACCCTCAATCCCCGATTTGGTGTAGCATCAAAGTAATCACACTTAAAAAGCACAACTTTTTGATTGATTGACCAGGAAATTGAAGTTCAAGAACCTCCGTTAAGACCCCATAATAATCAACAATGCCATGCTCATTCTCGGCGCCTTTAATACAAATTATGTGGTTGACACTTTTTCTATGTTTTGCATGGTCACTCGTATGAAATCGATAGCCATTAATTATCCTTGAAATGATTTCACCTCTCTCGATAGTCCCTACGAAAGGTATTGCAAACATCTATTTGCCACTCCATTGACTGAGTCACGCACCTACAAGAAAGTTGTATTTCATAAGTTCTCATTAAAATTACACTAACTGACAATCGAAACCTTTAAGTGAAGAATCAAAATGAAAAACATCAAAGAAAACGCAGTGAAGATTTTTTAAGTTTTTCGAGCCACATCTAGGAGAGAGTACTTATTTTTCTTGATTAGTCACAGATTAACCAATAAGGGGTCGGGTTGCATTGGAACTTGCATTGGAAGGGGAGAAGAAGGCGTCTACGGTTCAACCGATATTCTCGCCAATCTTCTCTTACGCATCAAGCATCTTCAAACTTTCTTTCTTTGTCTTTCGGAGTATGACTCTACCTTGCTCTTGGTTTAGCTTGGTGAAAGCTCCTTCTTTAGATAATCAAGATACTCTCCAAGAGAGAAAGAAGAGAAGAACATGGAACAAAGCGTGAGAGGGAGAGACGGCACACTAGAAAGAATAAGAAAAAATTAATGTCGTTATTTTTTTTCCTTCTCCTTTCCTCTTAATTTTGGCCAGCCTTAGGGCTTCCACATGCCCTAACGGCCGAAATCATCAAGCCGTAATAGGTTTGGTGCTGTGCTCATAAATCAGTCCAATACTGGTACAATCATCTTAATTAATTAATTATCTTTTCTGGACTTCATGGGATACTTAAGACTAATTAATTAATTCTAATTAGACTCTTAATATGTTAACATATATCAGTCCAATTAATTTATTTATTTCAGTCCAATTCTCTTAATTAATTATTTTTTCTGGGCCTTATAAAAACTCAAGACTAATTAATTAATTTTAATTGGACTCTTAGAATAAATTTTATTCTCTTCCATATAATTATCCATTAAATCCAAATTATATCTAAACAACACCAAAGTAACTTGAGCTACTCCAGGGACCAAGAGACATATTATTCATGGCTACTAAAATGACCAAAATACCCTTACTATTAAATAGTTGCATTTTACCATTTCAAATATTCCCATTTATCACCATATTGACTCCAAGAATAGTATTATTAAAACAATGTCTCCGACCTACAGGTGAAATGATGAAAATACCTCTCTATGTAACACCCATCAATGAGACAAGATAAATATACTAATACCCATCTCAAAGATATTTACTATCTTTAGATCTCTAGTCCGATAATCTATGACTCACTTGAATGTACTTGCTCATCATTGGAAGCAAGCACACATTCTAGAGTCATGTTCCCAAGGCCCTAGATCATTGGATTATCCTGGATAGTTACAAGAGGTTAATTTAACTTCACTAAGTGAATCATAGAAACTCTGTTGCTTGAGTCCATCTTAACTAACTAGAGTAATACACCCAACATACAAGGCTATTGATTTCACAAAAGAAATCTAACCTAGCATACATCAAAGTATAAAACCCTAACTTTGCCAGACCACTAACTCATACTTAAGTATAAAAGTATCTGTCCACGCTACAACAGTAATAGTTTGGTCTCTATAATTATAGTACTTTAAGAGAGACCACTACTACAAGTCCAAGTTTTACGTATTCGAAATATGTTTATACCAATGATATGAGTGAACTACTCACTGATTCAAGGTAAACCATTCTTTATTGGAACTCATGGCATAATAGTCTTACCATGATGAAATGTTTAGTTCCATTAAATAACTAAGAACTCAATTTTACTTGTATGATAAGTGCCCAAGGTCTATACATTACTGTGAAGAACGATCTAACAGATAGACCATTACTTATCATACTTAGACCTTAAATGTGCAATAATATAAGAAATAAACTAAATTAAATAAATAAATATTTTATTGCAATATTTTTACACAAAATACATTGTCTTTGAGGGCATGCTTTCCAACATTAAGAACTTATATAATTTTTGAACCATCTAGCAAATTCGTTCTTGATCCTTATCTCGACTTCCAACTCTGTAACACATATGTGATGGGAGCATAACATTGCAGAAAAAAATCCTAATATATGGTTGAACCTCATTGTAGTTCATCAAAATGTAATTTGTGGCAGCACAGAATTCCTTGGATGTCAGGAATCGAGTTTGTTTCTGCTCAAAGGCCCTTCCTGCAACATTGCATATTGAGAGCAAAGATTGTTCATATACGTGCTCAGTTATTTCTCTGCATTGCGTGCGACTTGTGTATGTCTTGTTTGAATATGTGGCTCAAAGTAGTAGGAAAAGAACGTTGATGCTTCTTCGACTAGGTATGCATTACAAATTGATCCTTTTACCCTCGCCTTTTTTTTTTACTTTGATCTTTAAATGATGCAAGAACCTGTTATTTTGAAACATGGCAAATTTGATCACAATTTTGCAGACCATATTACTGGACGTGTACTATAATGTCAATATCTAGCATATTGAATGCCTATGTATCTTTCAAAGGGATACATCCATCTGTATTGAGTTAGACTACAAAAAAAAGCTTCATAAGGCAAGTGAACTACTAAATGCTCCATCACATAGAGAAAACTAGGGGGAAATATTTTTTCTAGTTTATATATGAGCACAGGAGTTTCATTCTCTAATTTCTTCATGTGAGCCACTGACAATTTAGGTGAGCACAGATCCTTATAAAAAAGACTCAATTCCGCCAACACGTTCCAAACATTGATAGAAAGAAATTCCCTTATAGCAATTGGAAGTAACTGTTCTATAAATACATGACAGTCATGACTTTTCATGTCAGACATCTTCAATTCTTTTAAATCAACACATCTTGATAAGTTTGAAGCATATCCATCTAGAAGTTACAACTCCTTCACCCATTTAAGCAGCGAGCACTTAGCCTCTGCACTCAATGAATAAAATGCTTTTGGCATAAACACCATTCCTTCGCCTTCTCCACAAACTTTTAGTTCAAGCCTATGACAATACATCTTAAGATCATGCTGTGCCTTTAAGTTATCTTTTGGTTTTCCCTTCACATCCATAACAGTATTAAAAACATTGTCGAATACATTTTTTTCATTACGCATGATATCTATGTTATGAGGCACTAGCAGAGTGCACCAGTAAGGCAAGTCTCAAAAAATGCTCATTTTCACCCAATTATAATTTACACCTCTACCATCACTTTGCCCCAATTCACATCCTGAATCTATTACTTTTGAAAAATGGCACACTCTTTCCCACACTTAGTTCCTTGTTAAACATGATGCCGGCGATGAGGTTTCTTGACCTTTGTCCCTTCTAAATGATCGTGTATCCCTCTTAAATGGATGATCTAGCAACAAGAAGTGGCAATGACAATCGAACCAAGAAGTTTTACTCCCGAACTGCAGCTGAAAAGACTTGATACGCTCCATACAGTATAGACATACAAATCTACCTGCAGTGCTCCACCACTTAATATTCCATAAGTTGGAAAATCATTTATTGTCCACTAAAGCACAGCTCGTAGTTGAAAATTTTATTTCTTAGATATGTTGTATATGAGGATACCATCAAACCATAACTTACTCAATTCATCTATCAATGGTTGTGGAGAAACATCAACTTTGTGTTTAGAGTTCTTTGTAAGAACATTATTAGATCTGTCATGCACATCCACGGGGGAAGATTATATAGAGTAAGTATAACTAGCCATCATGAATACTGTTTTTCAGACATCCCGAATGGAGCAAACCCATCTATGCACATTTCGAGCTTTACATTATGCACCTCATTTGAAAATTTAAGGTGACTCGTATCAAACTGTTTTCAGGCCTCGCCATCACAAGGATAACTCATGTATCCATCATTTTCATTACTTTTCGCATGCCATCTCATGTGTGATGCAGTTGTTTCAGAAGTATACAACCGCCGAAATCGAAGTGTTATTGGAAAATAATACATTTTCTTAATGGGTATCTCCTTCTATCTGCTACTCCCCAGATCCCTCCTTTGTATGTACCGTGGATGACCACAAAACTTACATTCTCTATGGGTAAGATCATCTTTTCAATACAGCATACATCCACTCGTGCATACATCTATCTTCTAAATAGGCAAACCAAGATCAGATACTAATTTCTTAGACTCATAGAAATCATTAGGTATTTTATTAGAGCCTGGGACGACCTCCTTCACGAGTTGAACCACTTGGTTGAAACATCTCTTGGACATATTATTTTCGGACTTAATATTTAACATTCGAGAAATAAGTGAAAGTTGCGAGTAGCTCGAACACCCTTAGATATTGGCATATTAGCAGCTCACAACATGTTATAGAACTTCTGTGCTTCTGCATTTGGAGGTTCTTCAATAGAATCTTTAGATGACCCAGGAACTACAAACTCAAGCCCTGTAGAATCTAAAACCATTTCTCAAAACAGGTTGCTAAAACAAGTTTCAGCAGTTGCATTCATTGAAACAGTGGCGGGCTCTCTCAATGTTGTATGATGCGGTTTACCATGACAAGTCCACCGTTAATAATTATCAACAAATCCATAATTGTATAAATGAATTTTGACTTCAGGTAGGGCCAAATACTTCTTATTCGTATGCTTTGAGCATGGACATCTTATCTTAGATGACAATGCATTTGAAGTTGCAAATATAAAGAATTCTTTAATCCCCCATTCAAATTCAATAGTAATACATTTGAAACCAAGAACATGCCTTCAATACATCCAACTTCGATTGTCCATTTAGAATTAACACCAGAAATAACTCAAACCAATTATGTAAGTCTTGATTTCGAAAAAGAATCAATGGAGTGAAAAGAGCGTTGAAGAAATAGAGTCTGATACAAGAAATGGACATTTTCTAGGCCTAACTTAATCAGGTGGCAATTTTTAAAGCAGAATGGTGATCGTAAAAAAAGAAAAGTTCAAATCATATCAAAAAGCAAAAGCTTATACATCTTCAAAACAATTCTTCATCTCTTTCACGTAACCTTCACATGAATCTATTATCTCTGTTATCTGGTTATTTGACTACCTACTTGTAATGTCAGTTTTTATTAGGTGGCTATAAGAATTTTTGTCATTCAATTAATTTTATCTAAAAAGATAACATGGACAGTTGTTCTTTTAGGCCGATAGCTTTTCTTGCTAGATTTGCGATGGACTATTTTACTACGAAGGATAAAGGTGAGTTCATGCTTCAAGTCTCTGAAAAGATAAGATAATGGCCAGACAATTATCTAGCTTTCTGGCATAAGAACAGTTGTACCAATGACAGGGAGTTAGAATTCTAACTGGCCATTTTCTTGTCTTTTTGGAGACTTGGCATATGAGATCACCTTCATCCTTCGTAGTGAAGTTGTCATTGGCAAATCTAGCAGACAAAGTCATTGGCCTAAAAGAACAACTGCCTCTGTTATCTTTTCAGATAAAATTAATTGAATGACAAAAATTCTTATAGCCACCTGATGAACACTGCCAAGACAAGTGGGTAATCAAATAACCAGATGAAGAAGGGAAGATTCATACGAAGGGTACATGAAGGAGATGACGAATGGTTTTGAAGATGTAAAAGCTTCTGCTTTTTAATATGATTTGAACTGTTTTATTTAACGATTACTGTTATGCTTTTAGAGATTAAACGATAATGTGAAATAAGTTTAGGCCAATTAAATGATAATGTGATACGATATAGTATGCTTCATGGTTCAAGTAAATTACTGCAATAATATCATATCTTCAAGAAGGGCTTAAATTATTTTTTTAGATTAAAATACCTTTCTGGTAGAAATGGAGAAATGGAATATGATAACGATTATCGTTCTCTTTTATCACGTTTCACAAATAGAAGAAGCTTTATGTTCTCTAAATTCTTGAAAAAAATTTAACTGAGTTTTCCCTATAAACTGGATGTTTCTAGGCACTAAGCCACCAAAAAATCAACCAACATTCAACCAAAAAAAAAAAAAAAAACATTAACTGTCACAACAATTATTCAATAAAACTAACCTAAAGGTAATCACCTATTACCCATAGGGAATAATCACCCATCACTCACGGAGAATGATCTCCCATCACTTACGGGAATCTATTTCATATAAGGTATACATATTGAAATTTTGATTTCAAATATATAAATTCATGTACTTTTTTCCTTAATGAGCAAAGCGATAGAACAAAGCACCTCAGTAAACGATAATGTGATATGATATAGAAAGTTTGATCAGTTTAGGCTATTTGTGTTAGAGTAATTGGTTTGATTGTTGGATTGCTATATTCAAGGGGAGTATTCAAGGGTCATTGGTTTGATTGTTGGTTATCTGGCTAGGTCTTAGTCAGTTAGGTGGGCTGCCATCTAGACCATTTGATGGTTGAACATTTGAACACTATAAACAACTTTTATTTCATCTGTAATGGGAAATAGGACTGCTTACATTTAGCTGGATATTTTCATGATGTTTTTCTAATGTTTTGTCTAATATCTATGGATTAACTCCTCATGAAGACATTTTGGTTCATTGAAAACTTGTGTTGTGAATGAGATTTAGTAGATCATGATTTTTCATCAAATAATATCAAATAAGGAGATTGTTAAGGGACAAGAATCTTTGATAAGGCGATTTCCAAAAACCTTTAACAAGAAGACAAGAACCTTTGAAGATGTTGCAAAAGTATTTCTTTAACAATGAATCGTTTTTGAAAACTACTTAAAATTGATGATTGGTAATGTTTGACGTTGAAGATATAGATTAAGAAGGGTTCCAGAGAATTTAAGAGAAGATCTTTAACAAGATAATGCTACAAGATTATGAAATTCCAATGGAATTGGAATTGCAGTGTTTTAAAAACTTCACAGAAATTTTTAGCAATCTTCTAATTCAATTAGAAAACAAATAAGTACTCTATGGTAACATCTAGTTAACCCAAGCTACTTTGGCTCAAAAGTAAGAGATTCAAGAAAGAAACTCAATAAAAAAAAAAATAGGCATAGCAATAAAGGGGGAATTCATGAAAATATTTTGAATGTTCTTGAAGACTACATTTTCTATAATGCTTGTTGGTTCTTATTATTAAAATATGCTTCACGGTTCAAATAAATTACTGCAACAACATTGTATCTTCAAGAAGGACCAATATTTTATTATGAGGAGAAAAATTAATGATTACTAAAATATAGATTCATTAACTAATTTTATATTTTAAATCACTTAGAATATAGGGGTTTATATAATGATTGATTTTAATGCATCTTTTAGATAAGCTATTCGAGACAGAATATGTTCACTAATTTAACTAGAATATAGTGATTCCATGGATTAGAAGCGAAGTAGGTCTATATTAAATCCTTCATGATGCCAAGATAACAATTGATTGTGATGAACGCTAATTGATTTAATCTTGTATTTTTAAGATAATTGTCTAGTTACATAAAATTGCATCCTTGAGTTATATCTATTTTTATCTTTATTTGGTTTCCTTTTTAGTCTCTTCTTATTTTATTGGCTAAATAATAAAGATTTGGATAAAGTAAGGTAGGAGCTTAAGTTCTCGTGGATTCAATATTTGCTATTCCATATACTATACGATAGGTATACTTGCCCGTATGTGTTATTTTAGTGGTTGGCATTTTAATTAATGCTTGATTGATTGTGTAATTTATTGGTAATATTTTCTACACTAAAAAAAATACGCATAAAGTTTTTGGCGCCATTGCCAGAAATAGGCACTATCGAAAACACTCGAATCTTATTGATTTAGCCTTTGTTGTACTTGTCTATATCGCTAACTTTTGTGTTTAGGTAGTTTTTGAATATTTCTAATTTGTGTAATTTTCTTTTCTTTAATTTTCTATTATTTTTGTTTGTTTTTATTTTTATTTTCGATTTGATTTTTGTTTTTCTTTGAGTGTGAGGTTCAAACCATCATCACAGACAATTATTCATGAGCACAATGTCAAATGAGTTATAATGATGATAGATTGGTAAGGTTGTAAGTTCGTGTTAATGCTTTTAGTAAGACGTCACTTGAAGCTTCAATCCAATCTTTTGTTGCCAATATAAACACGTCCATTAGATGGCATGAAGAAGCATCCTAACGAATGAGCACTACCAGAACATAAGTAGCCAAATTGGTTGATGATGACATAAAGGCCAATACGCTTGAATAAGAGAATTCCCAAGGAAAAGAGAGAGGATATGAAGAATAATTATCCAATGTAGAAAGGGAGGTATTCAATTCTCCTCTATGTGCTAATACTTCTAATCTCTCTTTATCACATGATTTTTTAGGTTCTTCTCAATTCTTGGAGAACAAGAGTCCAAATGATGATGTGTTGAATTTATCATACCTCAAGAAGTTGGATATTTCAACGCTACATCGTAAGAAGTCCTTGGAGGATGGTGGTAATTTTCACCCTTCACCCCATTTAAAGGGAGGTAATTTAGTTTTTGTAGATGTGTCGAAAAGTAAGAATTTCTTGATCCTATTTTTAAGAACTCAATTGCTAAGTTTTAAAGAGAATTTTTATTGTAACAAATCCTTTGAAGGATTAAATGACGATTTTAAGTTTGATGCATTCTTCAGAGACCATGTGCATTTATTAGTGGGCAAAAATATTTGTGTGTCTAAAGAAATATTAGAGAATGAGATTCATGTTTTTTGTTTTACTAAGAAAAATTGTTTGCATGAATATGACCTTTTTCAAAAACCTCCCTTCGTATTACATTCATCTTGCCTATTTTCTACTTTGAGCTTAATGGTCTTTGACAAGGGTTTGATGAGGAAGCATGATGAGTAGAAAGAGTTTGTATCTTTGTTTGATGTTAGTAGTTGTTAGGTGTTATTTCCCCTAGTAATGAGGAAAATATTTTTCATCTTAAATGTGGGAGAGTGAGTTGTGGCCTTATTTGCTTTCTTATAATTTCTAGTTTATTTTCCTTTATTTATGTGTGTCTTTATTTTATTTCCCTTGTGCTTTTAGTTATGTTTTCTTTTGTCAGTTTGAATAAAGTCTTTTTAACCAAGCCATTCTCTCTATTTCCAGTTTTAATATTTATTGGAGCTCTATTGCACTTGGGGAGTATTGCTTAATCTTCCACCTCCCTTATTATTGTTGGCCCCTTTGGAGATACCTTCTTGTATTAATTTTTGGCTAATGAGGACATTGTCTAGTTTAAATGTGGGGGAGTAGGTTAGTAATATTATTTGTCCAAGTTTTTATCAATGCTCTTGGTATTTTTTTTGGTATGATCTTGGTACCAAACAATTTTGTTGAAAAATAAAAAATTTGAACATTTGGAAGTTTGGAGATTTTGGAGCTAAATTGAACTTATTTGTGTATAATGGAGTTGTGATTTTCTTTTTAAATTTGGATATGGATTTATCATTCATTATGGTTTGATTTTTATTGAAAGGTAAAATTGTGTATTAATTTAGATTTTTTCTAAGTCTTAAGAAGTTAAATTAACCTTGGTTATATTTGGTATTTGAGTTTTGTTTTATTCTTGAGTTTAAATATGGATGATATGATGAAATATAGGAAGAGCTGTTGACTAATTTTTGCATTATAGATTTAAAGTTTGCTTGACTTTGAGTTGTAAATAAGGAATGTGAAGAATGGAAATAAAAAAAAAAAAAATTTGACTGAAAAGGGAAAAAACATGGGTTGAAAAAATATTGCTTTCATCTTTTGAGAAAAAAAAGAGAGACCTTTTGCTGAAAAGGCACCCAATACGGTGAGTGGAAGAGAAGAAACAAAGAAGCATTATACTCTCTTGAGGCTATCCCGTAGGCAAGAAGGTAAAGAAAGAAAGAAGAAAGAAAAAGAAAATTGCTGAAATAATGACTATAAGGGGCCAATACAGTGTGTGAAGAGAAATTCATGCACTTGAGGCTATCAATTCCTAAAGTCATTGAAAAAAAAAAAGAGTTGAGTGTTTTCCTTATTTTATTAACTTGAGTTGTGTAAATTTGAGTTTATAATACTTGAATTGATTAAATGGCTTGACTTGTATGATTCACTACAAAAAAATGGGGCAAATGTGACGAAAACAAATACGACGATAAAAAAATCATCGTAATAGGTTACTTTATTCGACGGTTCTGAAACCGTTGAAATAGATAGACCTAATATGACAGTCTAATGCCAACCGTCGTATTTGGGGACCAAATTTGACGATTTATACAAACTGTCGCAATAGAGCAAGCCAAATACGACGGTTTATTATAACCGTCGCAATAGAGTAGGTCAAATGCAACGATTTAATTTAACCGTACCAATAGAGTAGGTCAAATACGACGGTTTATTTTAACCGTCACAATAGAGTAGGCTGAATACAACACTTTATTTTAACCATCGCAATAGAGTAGACCAAATACAACGGTTTATTATAACTGTCGCAATAGTATAGGTCAAATACGATGGTTTATTGTAACCGTCGCAATAGAGTATATTAAATACGACGATTTATTGTAACTATCATTTTTAATCTAGTTATAACAAAGCCTCTCAAAATTATTTTAAATTTATCTGATTATTTTTAAATTTAGTCACAATACTATTGGTAGTGATTACAATAAATTTAACAGTTAGATCGTTAATTTGATATATTTATATTTGTAAATACTAAGATATCTTTCTATTTTATAGATATTACTGTACAAATGTGATAAAATAAAACGAATAACCTTCAAATTTGATCACTAAAATTATTTCAACATTATAAATACATGTAATTATTAGATCATTGATTTTTTAAATACAGTTTTGTTTACATCTTAGGTTTTCATATATTGATATTGATGTGTTCGGACTTGGACATAAAAATCATAAAAAAACTAAGCACATTCCCAATCAAGTTAACATTAAAACGTTAACCCCAAATTACACATATGAGCAAGCGTACTCATCATTAACCGAGCATAGGGTTCAAACGGGTGTCGATCCTCCAGGAACAAATAGACATTAATTACTTTTCTTTCATTATTTAACCGACGCAATAAAGTGAAAAACAAATAAAAAGAAAAATAAAATAAAAATATGTACATGTCAAGGATGTAGGTTTATGTAACTCGAACCATTGGTTAGACAAATATGATCTTGAAGTATCCAACCTTTATCATTATTAATTATTCCTTTGGCATTGTGAATGATTAAAGTAAATTCACTTCGATAGTCAATCCATGAAATCACTATCTTTTAGATAAATTAGAATCACTTGGTCCGTATCAACCAATTCATCTAAAAGACACATTAAACACAATCCTTAATTAAATTCTCTTGGTCTCAGAAAGTTCAAGGCATGAAATTAATCAATGAACCATTGGTCTCGAAAGACATCAATTAACCTTCAATTACTAGTTCTAAGCAATCAACCCCTTTTGGTCCAACAAGTCAATAGCCAACAAAATATGAAATTAATAAATTAAAATTACCATCAACCCCCTTTGGTCCAGCAATTTAATGGATAGAACCAACCAACTAATCTCGTAATAAGCACAAGTAATTGAATACTAAGAATAATAATCGATTAATTAAAAGATCAAACAACTCTAAATATCATGAGTATCTAAACAACGTTGAATTATAATAAAACAATTAACATATTATTGTCAAGAAAAAGAAAACAAAGTAAAAGAAAACACTCATAGATAAGCCTCTTTCTTCTTCCTTTGAAGACCTTCTTATATAACCCTCCTTGAACTTGAAGAATTCCTCCTTTGATTGAGTAATTTTCTGTGATGATCAATGAATTCATCCATTTTTCCTTGTGTTTTTCACCTATTTATAGGCTTAGAAAGTGTCTAAACTCGTAGGTACAAAGTTCTTGGCCGAGTAGAAGTTGGAAGATACTAAAATTCCTTAGATTACCAAAAACCGCATAGAAAAAATCAAGCACCGCCTTGGTTTCAGGGCATAACCGGCGCCGCCTTGACTCTCGAAGCCGACGCTGGTTGTGTTCTGTTCCTTCACTCGTTCGTCGATTTTTCTACGAATTTTGCACAATGCATTCTAGAATGCAGCCGGCACCGGTTCTAACTTTACAGCCGGCTCCACCTTGGTTCTGTTCTACTCTGTTTCAATAATTTTTCCGTTGCTTTGAAGTTCGTTTCAACAATGCATGGGCGGCGTTGGTTCTAGGGTCCTAGCCGGCGCTGCCTCTCCTTTGTTTTGTGATGTTTTTGTTTGTTTTACCCTAAAAATCTGAAATAAAGAACAGAATACCTTTCCAAGGGTAAAATCTCAAATATGAAGGAATATGACTAGTTATTGAACAAAATGTATCACAAATGAATCTCAAATAACTAGAAAAAATATGACTAATTTAGCCTCTATCAATTTCCCCACACTTAGCTCTTTGCTTATCCTCAAGCAAAGTATCAAGAAAAAGTAGGAAAACACAAGGTTAAATCAAATCACTTAATCAATTTCCAAACCATATCTTCAATGCTTTCTTCATTCAAGAATATAAAACACATGACTACTACATCTTTCACAACCAATGTAAGACTTGTGTTAGTGATAAATGACTTAGTAGAATCATCACAATACTTCACACTATTCTCAAACCATTGGAAAGAATTTAGTTAAAAAAGAATATACACTCCATATGCTTACTTTTCATACACTCTCTCCACTAATCCGAGACATATCATGATTCTACTTAGATCAAGTAGGACTTTTAAACTTGTAATGTAAGGCTAAAGCCTTGTACTGTAGCTTATCAAACGAAAGATATAGGAGAATCAAACATCAAAGAAAAACTGAGAGTTAGTAAGAAAAGGATAAACAAAATGAATCAATAATTTCTAACTCTTCTTGCTCTCCTATTCCAAAAATCCATCAAACCATAACCTCATATAGCAATTACAACTCCACTCAAGCAAATCCTACATTTTCACTCTCTTTTTCTCTCTTTCTTCTTTTCATCAACTCTTTTGTATTTCTTTCACAAGATCACTCAAATTTCCAACAATGGTGTCAAGTACTTTATATGAACTTTAACTTTTTTTTCAGCTCAATCACCATTCCTTTTGTGATCTTTTCTTTCTTCATTCCATTCATAAGTCTTTTCTATTCTATTTCTTTATTTTTCCTTTTCAACTCATTTTGTTTTTCTCACTCTTACTGCTGTTCTTCTTTTCTTCCCTTTTCCTTTCCAGCTCAACTGGTTATTGATCCATGACTGAAAGTAATAAGTCATGATCTTTTTCCCCAACATTCTTCCTCAACATTCTCATACATATACTTTCATCCATCAAGAGCATAAAGATTTGGAAAATTATTCAAACTCTTAGCACAAGCAATGGACAAAATATTGTGACGGGTTTAAATGAAAGAAATCAATAGTTTAGGCTCAAAATAGGCACTAAGGATGATATAACAATAGGTAGGTTTGAAAACCTCAAACTATCCAAATAAGGCCTATTACCGTCATCGCTAAATTAAATCATGATTGTCTTTCTTATTTCACTTCGAGATGTATTCAAGTAAGTTCTAGAATGCTCCATGAATTTTAGTAGAAAAACAAAGTTTAAGAACAATGCAAAGCATTAGATCAAGAACTACTTTGTCCAAGTGAGTGCAAAAAGTCATGCATAAGCCATAAATGATCTAGAACATATGCTCTATACTCCATCATAAAGACATGCATTAAAAATATAGCTTGAAATCTCTAAAAAATCAGAAAAATTTGAAAAACTTCACACAAAAATTTCAAAAATTTGCTCCCAAGAAGGTTAAAAAATATGTATAGAAGACTTGTCAATCAAATCACTCCCCCACACTTAAACTGGACATTGTTCTCAATAGCCAAATCAATATAACAAGAACAACAATACCATAGGACCAAAAATATAAAGGAGAACAGATAAGAGAAACAAACTTCCATTCGGTTGGCAATATGTTGTACAAGATCTGAATGCTTGAAGAATGAGGCATTGCAAAATACCTAAAAAGAAAAATACAATAGAAAACACACCAAAGCAGAAAAACTAGAAAAGAAAATAAAGCAAAAATAAAAGAAAGAAAGAGTACATAAAAAAACAAAAAATAACTAAAGAAAACAACAAAAGAGAAAGGAAAAACAAGAGTGCTCGAGAAAAATCATCAGTCCTCCTCCTCCTCCTCATCATTCTCATCTTCCTCAGCTGGTGTAGAGGTATCCGCACCACTATGTGGCCCAGATAAATGCTGCCTCAACTCGACTAACTGCTGCTCCATAGTAGCTTGCCGTCTTGCTATGTCCTCCATAGTACCTTGCAAGCATAGGAGTACTACCATTTGCTGATCGAGTCGCCCCAGCACGGTAGTTTCAAAGTCAATCCGGGAGTGGGACTGAGAACTGTTAGCCAGTGCACGTACCGATGGTGGTGGTTGCTCCTCCTCCATTGTGGGTGGCCTTATCTGCCTAGGATGTCTGACCTCGAAAGGAGTTAGCCACTTTTTTTAACTCTTGGTTGTATTTGTACCCACAACTCATAAGAGTTTGCTCAGTGACCATATCGTGCTCAGTGGTAGCCTCCATGAGTTCTCCTTCAAGACTCACTCCAAAGTCTTTTAGAATTTTCATTATAACCAAGGGAAAAACAAAGGCTTTTGTGGAGAGCCGGTGATGAACAACCTCCCTAATAAATTGGATAATCAAGGGGGTAAGAAGGATAGGTAATGTATTCATCATCCGATGCAAAATATAAGTGTCAATCAATCGAGTCTCATTGAAACCACTAGCACGGGGTGCAACATTGAACCCAAATATGTAGACTAGAGCTTAAAAGTTGGCTGTCAAATCATTGTTGAAATAGAAGCTATTAGCTTGGAAGGCATTATGCTTATGTAAGCCTAGGGTAGCTCTAGTCCCTCTAACATCCCAATTCGGGTCAGAAAGAATCTTTTGATTATTCACATCAATTCCTTGCCAAGTATCATGGTCAAAAACCTGGAGAAGGTTAGCTAATTGATTTTGAGTGATAACGATAGGAACTCCTTTCACTCTTGTTTCTATATAGGGAAGATATTTATTGCCCTTATCCGTCATATTAGCATAGAATTCCTTAATAAGTACGGGACAATACTTCCTTTTCAATTGTACTATCGACCCTCATCCTAGCCGTCTAAACATCATTCCTAATTTGAGTGCATGGTCTAAGGTGGGTGAGAAAGTACGTTCGACAATAATCTTATTAGAGGCTCTCTTACTGTACCATTCCTCACAAGATGAATCTATAAACTCAGTAGGTCTTCGGGACAAGGGATCAACAGATGAAGGGGCTGAGGAAGAGGAAATTCTCGCCCATTTAGAAGACTGACCCCTTGATCTAGACATGATATTAAGTAAGGAATATGGGACTAGGAAGAGAGAACAAGTAAGCTCAAAGACTGAAACAGGATTGCTACCCCTGCACAGATATTCCTCAAATCTCACACAACCCTCAACCACTCTCACAATCCACAAAACCCAAACTCCTTCAATAAATATCCCCTCCAACAACCACTTCAATCAATACAACACAACCTGCATAATACATGTAAAGTTCACTGTAAAGCATAAATGTGTTGATATCCTCAAAGCATGCTAGTAAACATGATCATGTGAATGAAGGCAGTATCATGGTTTCATGTAATCAATAATGCACGTTCCATATGTTCAAGTATCACCAATAGTCATAATTCTAGCCATAGCTATATGCATGAAGTCTCGAATGATCATGTACATGAGTTAAGTATCAAAGAACCATTTACTCCTAATCTAGTCTAACTTATGAAGCTCAAGGAGTAATGTAAAATTCAATCATAGCATACATAATCCCAATTTTCGGCCAAATGTGTCCCTAAAATTAGAAAAAATCATCTCCATTATTTTAACCGTAGGAATGAAATAAAAATCATACATTTATGCTTTGGTATGTATGGGCAAGCAAAAGATGCAATCTTTTTGTAGAAATCTAGGCTATTTGCTTGTGGATTGAATGTGATGGTGTTATGAAAAATTAAAGATTTTGAGAGTTTTGATCCATAGGATCATCAAAAGAAAAGTCAATGGACGTTATAGAAGTGTTTAGGAGTTGCAAAATCAAAATTTTGAAAAGTGAGGGATGTGAAGTCGGTGCGGGCTTGAGAGAATTTGAGAGGGAGAATGGAAATTTTGAATGAAAAGTGGCTAAAATGGTCCTTAAAGTCTGCTCCACCCGACAGGAACTAGCGTCGGTCTGAGCTCTTAGAGCCAGCGCCGACTCAGTTCTGTCCGGTTCTCCTTTTTTTTTTTTTTTTTAGTAAAAATACGAAACATACAATAATGCTAAATAATGCACTCTAATTAATCAATCAAAATGACAAAAATAACAAAATTGTCTCAATTACAAAAATTGAAAGTAAAGGAAAGTAAGACTGCTTCAATGTTTCCCACAACTGTGATTCCGTGGATTTTCCTCAGTATTCCCTGGTAATATCCCCGCTTGACGATCCCCCAAGAGTTTGGCTAGTTGACCAAGTTGGTTCTCCAAATTACGCATGGAAGCCTCTAAGTTCCTTGTCGTTGCATCGACTCATTGGAACTTAGTTTCTGTGGTACTTACCAATTGGCCAATCAACTCTTCCAATGGTAGTTTTGGAGGTGCTGCAGTGTTGGTCATGAGGTTTTGGTTCTTTTGATTTCTGCCAAAATTGAAAGAACCTTGCCTAAGTTGATTCCTATTGCTCCAAGAGAAATTATGGTAATTTCGCCAACTAGGATTATAGGTAGAGCTATAAGGGTTGTTACCTGACTAGATATTACCTGCAAAGGCCGCTTGTTTCGACGTTTCTTGGAGTGATCCCATATTTTGGCATTCATGATTGGGGTGTTCTTCTCCACAGAAATCATAATTGACGTTTAAAACCTGGCCTTGAGGCATCACCATCTATTCCATCTTTTGAGTTAAGGCATCCACCTTAGCCTCTAATACTGCCACAACATCCACTTTATGTACTCCTTGCACACGAGTTTTTGACCTTGCACTTCCCCAAGAATAGTTATTAGAAGCTAAATTTTCAATAAGTTCAAATACCTGTTCCAGGGTCTTATGATTGATGGAACCCCCTGCAGAAGAGTCCACCATTGGTCGTGTTGCGAACGTGAGACCATTCAAGAAGATAAGTATTTGCATTCCCAGCTCAAATCGTAGTGTGAGAATTTTCTTAAAATCTCCTTAAATCTCTCCCAACTTTCATATAAAGGCTCAGAATCTAATTGTTGGAAGGCAAAGATTTCATTCCTAAGTTTGGCTGTCCTAGCTGGGGAAAAATATTTGGCCAAAAATTTTTCAGCTAGGGCATTCCAAGTTGTGATGGAACCTGTAGGTAAAGACTTCAACTAAGATTTAGCTCTATCTCTCAAGGAAAAAGGAAAAAGTCTTAACTTAATGGCATCTTCAGAAACACTATTCATCTTGAAAGTATCACAAATCTCAAGAAAATTAGCTAAGTGAGTATTGGGATCCTCTTCAGGTAGCCCGTTAAATTGAACCATATTCTGCACCATTTGGATAATGTTGGGCTTTATTTCAAAATTGTTTGCATCTATCATCGGTCTAGTGATACTTGAGCCTGTGCCTGAGATTGCGGGTTTCACAAAGTCATCCATAACCCTCCTGTTATTCCCAACATTGTTCTATTGAGCACCATTCATCTCGACGATCAAGTTTCTTTGAATTGTCCGGCGAATTTTTGATAACGTCCTCTCGATTTCAAGGTCAAAATCGACTATCTCGCATTCAGATTTTCGGGTCATGTACCAAGGGTAACACCTAAGAAAACAAAGAAGCAAATTAGATATATAATTAATGATTAAAAATAAAACTACAAGGTTACAAAGCTAGTAAAAAGAACATAGTCAAAGTTAGTAGGTTAGGTTAGGTTACAAGGGTGTACAAGAATACATGAAATGCAAAAAATAACACATTTTTGTGGAAAAAATAATTTATAAATATCTACATATTTACATGGTTAAATCAACAAAATCCAAGCTTTCATGCTATTGTTCCTCGGTAACGGCGTAAAAAACTTGATGTGTTCGAGCTTGGGCATAAAAATCATACAAAAACTAAGCACATTCCCAATCAAGTTTATATTAAAACTTTAATCCCAAATCAAAAATATAAGCAAGCGTACTCATCATTAATCGAGCATAGGGTTTAAACGAGTGTCGATCCTCCAGGAACAAGTAGACATTAATTACCTTTCTTTCATTGTTTAACAGACTCAATAAAGTGAAAAACAAATAAAAAGAAAAATAAAATAAAAATATGTACATGTCAAGGATGTAGGTTTATGTAACTCGAACCATTGGTTAGACAAGCATGATCTTGAAGTATCCAACCTTTATCATAACTAATTATTCACTTCGCATCATGAAGGATTAAAGTAGATTTACTTCGATGGTCAATCCATGAAATCACTATCTTATAGATAAATTAGAATCACTTGGTCCATATCAACCAATTCATCTAAAAGACACATTAAACACAATCCTTAATTAAATTCCCTTGGTCTCGAAAAATTCAAAGCATGAAATTAATCAATGAACCCTTGGTCTCGGAAGACATCAATTAACCTTTAATTACTAGTTCTAAGCAATCAACCCCCTTTGGTCCAGCAAGTCAATAGCCAACAGAATATGAAATTAATAAATTAAAACTACCATCAACCCCCTTTGGTCCAGCAATTTAATGGATAGAACCAACCAACTAATCTCGTAATAAGCACAAGTAATTGAATACTAAGAATAATAACTGATTAATCAAAAGACCAAACAACTCTAAATATCATGAGTATATAAGCAATGTTGAATTACAATAAAATAATTAACATATCATTGTTAATGAAAAGAAAACAAAGTAAAAGAAAGCATTCATAGACAAACCTCCTTCTTCTTCCTTTGAAGACCTTGTTGTACAACCCTCCTTGAGCTTGAAGAATTCCTCTTTTGATTGAATAATTTTCTATGATGATCAATGAATTCTCCCATTTTTCCTTGTGTTTTTCACCTATTTATAGGCTTAGGAAGTGCCTAAACTCGTAGGTACAAAGTTCTTGGCCTTGTAGAAGTTGGAAGATACTAAAACTCCTCAGATTACCAAAAATCGCGCAGAAAAAATCAAGCACCGCCTTGGCTTCAGAGCACAGCCGGCGCCGCCTTGACTCTCGGAGCCGGCGCTGGTTATGTTCTGTTCCTCCACTCGTTCGCCGATTTTTCTTCAAATTTTGCACAATGCGTTCTAGAATGCAGCCGGTGCCGGTTCCAGCTTTACAGCCGGTGCCGCCTTGGTTCTGTTCTACTCTGTTTCAATAATTTTTCCGTTGCTTCGAAGTTCATTTCAACAATGCATGGCCGGTGCCGGTTCTAGGGTCCTAGCCGGCGCCGCCTCTCCTCTGTTTTGTGACGTTTTTGTTTGTTTTACCCTAAAAATCTGAAATAAAAAACAAAATACATTTCCAATGGTAAAATCTCAAATATGAAGGAATATGACTAGTTATTGAACAAAATGTATCACAAATAAACCTCAAATAATTAGAAAAAATATGACTAATTTAGCCCCTATCAGATATTAAAGAGCTTGAATTTCATTTTAATTATTATAATTAGTTATTCTAAGATATATATATATATATATATATATTATTTATATATAATATAATATATCCTTATTAGTTAGTGAGTATTAGATTAATATATTATATAACATAAATAATTTTTTTATTACAAACATACATATCTCTTGATTATTACACTTAATTATATATATAGACTTTCTATCTATATATTTCGTTACCATTTGTGTTAAATTTAAATAATTATTACATAATAAATAAGGTAAAACTTATAATTTTTTCGTTAATAAATATATCATTAATATTTCGTTACCATACAAGTAAGTTGTTGAAGAGATATTATGCATTAAAAAATTATGGTAAAATTATGATTTATTAAAAAATTAAGTAATAAAGTAATAATATTTTTGCATACTTTATCAATACGTGACACTAATTTTGAAAGTGAAAAATCCATCGCAAAGATTTTCAAAAAATTATGTGACATTTTTAGCACATTTTTTATTTTATTTATCTTCTAGTATATGGCCTGCCTAATTCCGTTTGGTGAATAACTCACAGACTAAGGAACTTTTCTTGGAGAGAGAGTGAGATAGGCGTCTCTTTTTTCACAGAGAAGAAGCCGTAAAAAAAAAAAAAACAATGTTGTATTCAATCCTCCTATTTAACCTAAATAAAACCTTAGGTTAAATTAGACTGGCCCATTGGACTCTTAGTTTAGCCTTTTGGACTAAATTAATTATTTTAATTAGAACTAAATAAATGGCCCAACAAATAATTAATTTTCCAGCCTAAATAAACTAGTCCAATTAACAAGCCTATATTAATTTAGTCACAGGTTAATCTTTAATTAATCAAACTGGGCCAAAGCCCTAGACAATTAATTAATCCACCAAACTAATTTAATTAATTCTTTCTCTACATGGATCTTTATTTTATTCTAACCCAATAATTAAATCAGACTACTTAAATAAAATAAATCCCATTTAATTTAATTTAAGACCAATTCCTTAGCCTGTATTTAATTAGGACTCACGGTCTATACTGGGGACCAAAAGAAACACCGCCTTAGCTACTAAAATGACAAAAAAACTCTTGCCATATAAATAGCTGTATTTTGCATTTTAAATATTTCCTAATATCATAATAAGGAAATATTGACTCCAAGGATAATGCTACGTTAGCAAAGTCTCTGTCTTACAGGTGTAATGACTAAAATACCCATCTATATATCACCGTACATTTAGAGAGGAAGAAGTGTACTAACATCTCTCTAAATGACATCTACCATTCTTAGGCTTCTAGTCTAATGATCCACGACTTCCTGGATTGTTTTCTCTTTCCAATGGAGCTATCCTAAAGCAAACATCCAAGTCATGTTTCCCAGGGCCCTAGATATTTAAATCATTTAGACAACCACATGGGACAATATAGTAGAGAAACTATCTTGTTCAAGTCTGTCTTAACTTACTAGTCATACATACCCAACATGCAAGTATATTGGCTCTAGGATAGAACCTCAACTATAGCATATCAAAGTACATGCTTCCAGTTTCGTCAGACCACCAACTCATACTCAAGTCGTAAAGTACTAGTCCATGCTGTAGCAGTAGTAGTCTAGGTTTCTACCATATAGTACTTTTAAGAAATCACTACTACAAATCCTTTCTACGTATTTGAAATACACTTATGTTATGAAGTGAGTGGACTACTCACTGGCTAAAGGTAAGCCATTCCCCATTTGGAATTCATAACATAATAACCTAAATATGACGAGATTCTCATTCTCATCAATCGATTAAGAATGAATGTTTATGTGTTAAGTAACCCATGATCCATACTTTACTGTGAAACACCTCCATTTACATAGACTACTTACTTAAACACAATGGGTCTTTTCAAAACGTAATTGTGCACAAATAAAATGTAAATTCACAAACAATTTCTGAAAATAAATTCTTTTATTAAAACATTCGATATTTATATTAGAAACCTAGTCTAAGAGGGCATATTTCCCAACAACGTACAAATCACTTATATGCTATAATATTGATAAGGCCCTCCACCAAGCATTGTTTTTTATTTAAGTATTCTTTTCTTCTTAAAATATTTGTGGTCTTTAATTATTTTTATTTTAAATTATCTATTATCCTAAGAAATCAAATATATGTTCATTATTTTTTAATTGACTTTTATCATTTATTATTTTATTAAATTATAACATTCTTAATTTTTAAAGTAATTTTATATTTTCTAATTAAAGTAATTTAATATTTTTCTTTAAAAGTTTCATACAATAGCTTGTTGATTTAAAAATATTCCTTTAATTTACGTCACTTGTATTACTTATTTTCATATGTTTATAATTTTCTAATGATGATTGGAAAAAAGTTATAAAGAAAATAGTAGAAAATAGTAGAACTTTATTACTAGATATACCGTATCCTAATGCATTTAGTTCATTTGTCTTCTTCAATTTGTCTAATGGTATTTGTTTCCCACCGATTTTCTTTTTCCTTTATTGCTTTTGTTTGTTATATGTGTGTGTGTGTGTGTGTGTACATACATATGTATATATATGTATGTATGTATATAATATATACATATATATATATATATATATATTATATGTGTATATATGATTGAAATTTTTGACATTTATAGTAATGGTTTCATGTTTTTGGATAGCAACTATTTTTGACATTTATAGCAATAGTTGTGTACTATTGGATAATAGTTTCATGTTCTTGGCTATTAACAAATAGTATAATTTTTGTCTTTTTTTTTCACGTGCAAATTCAAATTCATCTAAGCATTATATGTGGTACTGCTTTCTATCTTTTGATTCCACTGTGGGATACACAAGATAATTTGTCTACTTTGTTCGAATTTGGCAATAGTAACCGTAGTTCAATTTGTCTGTTGATTCTAGCAATAGTAATCTCTTTCTTTGTCCGAATCTCACCTTCAATCATTCTCTCTGTTTCCGCCCAGTAGCCATCCACTTTGTCCGAGAACGCTTCCTTTGTGCCTTCTTCTCTCTTCCCTCTCCCTCTTCTTCTCAACTGACACCTTTCTTTCTTCCCTCTCCCTCTTCTTCTCCACCGACACATTTCTCTCTTCCCTCTCCATTTGAAAAAGAAAAAGAAAAAGCTGCGAGATGATAGCTTGAAGCTGTACAAAAACAACATTCTTCACCTTAACCAAACTCTAGATTCTAGTAGAAAGTGTATTGTGCTTCTTCCTCTGTCTTCTTCTTCTTCTTCCTTCTTCAAACACCCACAGCAGCCCGCCCACCATTGACCCCTTCCCCCACCCCCTTTCCTACTCCTGTCGCCCCCTGCAGTTACTTCCCTCCTGCCCCCCCTCCCCCTTCCGCGGCAGTCTATGTGGATGAAGACTATGACGATCTTTGGCTAAAGCTTGGTGGTGGAGGCAAAGGTAGCAGTGGAGGCCGCTGCAGCTTGAACTCATATGTGCAAGTCCGCTTAATTCTTTATTTGCCTTTTTGTGTTTGTTGTTTTTGCTTAGTACTTAAGGGGTTGGGTGGGAAAAGTTGGAGGTTTGAAGATCATAATTGATTCCTAGTGTCTATGTTATGCTCATTTAATTATTTCAGATTAATGCTTTGAATGTTTATATGACTAGATTCTTATTTTGAGATTTACTTATCAGCTTCTGCTGGTCCAAGATGGGAAAATCTTTGGTCGGGATCTTGTATTTGCTGTAATATGTAAAGCTGCTTTATTACCTGATTTGGCAAAAAATCATGACCTCCAAAAGAATGAAGCCATCATACAACTTGGGCAGGTGCACGTGAAAATTTTTTCTTATCTATCATATCATTTTATTTATTTATTTTTTTTTGAAGCTTTAACTTTGGACTCTCAGTTTCATCTAAAACTTGACTGAAATTTTAATTTTCTGCATCATTCTTTTCCACACATCATTCATGAAACTTGTTTCAATGAATTAATTTTCTCTATTCTTCCTTTTCCTTTTTTGAGGTTAAACACAATTGTTTTTGAAACTGCATATATCTAATGCCCGATGTTTTTTACTGTAGTTATTAATCAATTTGTTTCGAGTTCTTCGTACAAATGTTGCATGGTAGAGGCGCAAGCTTGGCAAAAGATTACAAGAGTGGGGAATAATATATATGCAGGTATATTGCTGAATAAATTCTTTTCTCCATTTTTCTTTGCAATTTACTGTACCCAATAATTCCTTCAGTCCTTTTTTCTTAGTTGGTCGGGGATGATATTCTTGAATACCTTTATTTGTTGCGTTATGAGCTTGAAATGATGCTATGGTATCATCTTTGGTAAATTTTTGTAGAATTCCTCATTAAATCTCATTCCATTTGTGGATGTTTTTGAGAATAATTATTATGGAGTGCCACCCCAGCCCCAGCCCCACCCACCACCCACAACCCCCTTCCCCCACAATCCCTCCAACTTCTTATGCATTGTGATGATATAGTTATATATTATTCTATTCTTTATATACTCAAAAAATGTGTTCTATTTGTTCATGCTCGTCCTTGTTTTTTTATGCTATGTGAGTCTGGAATTATTTTTATATTTCTATAAATATTTTTGGAGCATATATTTTTTTTAAAATTCTTGTGTTGTTGAATTGTTAGATGTTGATGTGTGGAATTGTTGGGGTGTTGAAAAGTTGATATGGAGATTTGGTGTTGGCATTGTGATTATTGGTGAAAGGGAACTGTAGTGTTATTGAAGTATGGTGCGCCATATATAAACATATTACTTTTATATTACAATTTACTTTTTTTCAATCACTTTGATGATAAAGCAAAAGGTAAGAGAAAACGGTTCTGGAATAGCTAGGTTGAAAGGATGCCTAAAACACCTAGCAGTAATCTTAAACATGATTTAGTTTTTTTTTTTCTTATAGTTGGCCTTGAAGTATGCCTATCTCAGTCTTTTAGTTCGGTCCTTCAACTGCGTATTAGAGATTTCTTTCCATCAATTTCTTCTCATGTTCCAGTATCTCAATTACTTCTCTCAAGTTCTGCTCAGCCATATGTCTGCCTCCTTCTTCATTTCGCATCTCCTATAAATCTAAAGGCATACTCTCAAATTATTAATTCTTTGTTATCTTGGGAGCATATAATTAACTTATTTATAAGTGTGTGTAAGAGAGAATCTAAAGTTTCTTGATTAGGGTCTCCAAGCTCATCAACTTCCTGTGAGGCCATCGACGAATTCCCACTCTTTACATCTTCTCTTGAGAATGGTTAGGCCAACATTTAGTTCTTTAGCCACTCGAGTGAGTGGCATATAAAAATACTTCGCAATAATTGCTCTTGATAATGTCTTGGAGCTACTAACATTCTCCTTTCTCTGCCTCCTGATTATCTTCTTCTCCACAAGAGCTTTGTCCGAAGTGATACCTTCAAGATGCATTTCATGAACTATATTCTGGCTTTGTTCAAAATCTATTACGAAGTAGAAAGGATCATGTACAAGCATATCCTCCATCAGAGGAAAAGTATCAAAAGAAGTCTCTTGAATGGGCATATCAAATTGGAAATCCAAATGAGCAGTCTCTTAAATGGGCAGATCAAGAGGAAATGGTTGGATTGGAAAGGAAAACACATTGAAATCTTCTTCTTTAGAAACTAATTCAAAATTTGACCATATGTCAAACGAATTACGACTATCCATTTCTGATAAAGGGATATATATATATATATATATATATATATATATATATATCTGCGCAGGAAGAGGGGAGTGATGACTGAGGAGAGACATAGACTAAGGGATGACTAATGACTGATGACTAATATATATATATATATATATATATATATATGTTCGGGAAGAGGGGAAGGATGACTGAGGAGAGAAAGATACAAGAGGAAGAGGAAAGGGTAAATGACAGGTTTTGTACAGAAAGAGAGGAGGGAGGATTGAGGAGAGAAAGAGACAAGGAGGAAGGGGAAAAGGTAGATGACATGAGGGGATGGATGATTAAGGAGAGAAAGGGATAAGGAGGAAGGGGAAAAGACGATTGGTTTGCAAAATATTTTAATTGGGGAAGGATGACTAAGGAGAGAAAGGGACAAGGAGGAAGGAGAAAAGGTAGATGTACACAAAATATTTTAATTACACTGCTTTGACATTTTTATGTTGTTCTGACTTTAAATATAATTAGGTTTTGTTACAGAAAGGGACAAGGAGAAAGGGGAATAGATGATTGGTTTGCTCATTTTACATAAAATATTTTAATTGCATTGCCTTGTCTTTTGTTGGAGCCACATTAGTGGTTAAAATATTTTAATTGCACTGCCTTGACATTTTTTTGTTGTTGTGACTTTAAAAATTCTTCAGTTTTGTTGCAGAAAATGACAAGGAGGAAGTGAAAAATACAATTACTTTGCTCATTTTACATAAAATATTTTAATTTCCCTGTCTTGTCTTTTATTAGAGCCACATTAGTGCGCAAAAATATTTTAATTGCATTGCCTTAACATTTTTTTGTGGTTGTGACTTTAAATATAATTCAGTTTTATTGCAGAAAGGGATAAGGAGGAAGGGGAAAAGACGATTGGTTTGCTCATTTTACATAAAATATTTTAATTGCACTGCCTTATCTTTTATTGGAGCCATATTAGTGCGCAAAATATTTTAATTGCACTGCCTTGACATTTTTCTGTTGTTGCAATTTTAAATATAATTGGGTTTTGTTGCAGAATATGCACATTATTTTCATAATTTAGAAATTTATGTCGGTATATGTCTACATTTTAATATTCTAAATTTACACTTGTACATTATTTTTTTTAAAGATGATGCGAAGGTTTTCTATTTATTAGAATCATTTCATTGTCAAGACTGATCTCCGATTTGTGTATTGTGCAGGTAAGGAGATGTTCTAAAGCCTAACCCACTGACCTTAAGTTATGTTGGGTAAAAACTAATATTTTGTTGAGACTGAGGAAAGGAAGAGACAAGGAAGAAAGAGAAAAGATGATACTAGAAAGAGATAAGAAGGAAGGGGAAAAGATGATACCGGGGAGGACTAACGTACTCAATTTTGTTTCTTATTTTACATGTACTACTATTTCTAATAGATTTCTTAGCATTTCCTACTTGTTATATATCTAGTATTACTTCTCTTGTGGAGTTTAAGGATTGTTTATGATTTCAATATTCAAGAAATTGATTTTGATTTGTTTGGCATTAAGCAAATTGTTTTTTATTGTGATTGGTGTTGAATGAGTTGAACGAATTGTATTTGGTTTGAAATTGTAGTTGGATAGGCCTAAATTCCAATCAATTATTTTTTTTAAAAAAATTAATCATACCGTCGTATTTGCTTAGCAAATGCGATGGTCACAATACCATTGTATTTCCTTATTAAAAGCGACGATCACAAACGGTCGCATTTGGTTATGACTTAATAGAACAAATATGACGATCGGAGCTGTCGTTTTTATTAATGGTCACAATTGCTCCAAGATTTATTGCCATGGTTGTAATTACGATGGTTGGATACTGTCGCAAATACTCAGCAATTGAGATGGTTAGGGCCGTCGTAAATAACAAGTATTTGCGACGGTTTAAAATCGTCCTATTTACGAAACAATTGCGACGGTTTTTTCACCAAATACGACGGTTTGCAGAATCTCAACCCGGGTGAGTAATTGCGACGCTTTTTCCTGACCTTCGTATTTACACCGTCGCATTAGCTAAATATGACAATTTTTCGGCCATTTTTAATAAAAACGACGGCATTATATACGACGGTCAAAAAACTATTATTTCACCGTCGTTTATAGCAAAAACGACGGTATTTTCTCAAATACGACGGTTTTCTGGCCATCGTATTTGTCTGAATTTTTAATAGTGATTTATGTTATCTATATTTTTGCTTAAGGAGTAGGATGATTTTCTTTTACTAGATATACGCTTATTTAACTTAACTTTGATGGCCTTGGGACTGTTTGATTTAATGCAAGAGTTTATAAGGTTTTGAAATGGTTGAATGAATGACAAGTTTATACTTAAGGTTGGAAGAAGGTTATATCTTTATTATCGATGAATTTTATAAGAAAATTTTTTTACTAAATTATTTTGTTATATTCTAAATACTTAGTGTCTAATTCTTGTTTTGCTTAAGGACAAGCATAAGTTCAAGTGTGGGAGTATGTGATAGGGGCTAAATTCATCATTATTTTCCTAATTATTTGATGTTGTTTTGCAATACATTTGTAGTAATAACTGAGTATATTCCTTCCTATTTGACATTTTACTTGTAAAAAATATTTTTGAAAAATTTGTGTAGATTTAAGTTAATTTCGAGCAAAAATATGAAAATTTCAAAACAGACTTGGTGCCAGATCCATTCTGGTTAAACAGCAAAAATGGAGCAAAATTGAGGAGAAAAGCAAATTGGACCCGACGCCAGGTGGCCCGACTAGACCTGGCGCCAGGTCCACTCTATCTAGAGATAGAGGTCCACTCTATCTAGAGACAGTTGTGTGTGAATTTGGTATTTTTCAAAGGATTTTGGTATTTTTTGAATTTTACTCAGACTAGACTTATCAAGTAATGAATTTTCATATCAATGAGGCTTATAAATACACGAAAAATACAAGAGAAATGTGTGATTTGAAGGATCCAAGCTAGCTATTCAATCACCACTCAAAGGAGGATTGTTTAAAAGAGGTTTTCAAGAGAAGAAGAAGGGCTTGTCTATGAGTTTTATCTTTTATCCTTTGTTTACTTTTCTTTAACAATGATGTGTTTAATGTTTTGATTGTAATTGGATATTATTTTGGAGATTATGATTTTGAGTTAATTAGAACTTTTGATCAATTGATTGTTGTTCTTGGTATTTGATTACTTGTTTTTCTTACGGAGTTGGTTGATTGATTTTTGTTATTGACTTATTTGAAAAAGAGGTTGGTAATGACCTCAATTAATAAATTTCATATATGTTATCTCTTAACTTACTTGAAAAGGGGATTAATTGTTTAGAACATTGGTAATCAAAGTTTGGTTAATGATTGCTAGAATATGGATTCATTAACTAATTTCATATTTTAAATTACTTAAAATATAGAGGTTTATATAAGGATTGATTTTAATGCATCTTTTGGATAAGTTAGTCGGGACAGAATATATTCACTAATTTAACTAGAATATAGTGATTTCTTGTATTGCAAAGGAAGTGGGTTTATATTAAATCGTTTATGATGCCAAGATGACAATTGATTGTGATGAATGCTAATTGATTCAATCTTTTGTTTTCAAGATAATTGTCTAGTTACATAAAATTATGCCCTTGAGTTATATCTGTTTTTATCTTTATTTATTTTCCTTTTTAGTCTCTTCTTATTTTATTGTCTAAACAATAAAGATTTGGGTAAAGTAAAGTGGGAGCTTAAGTTCTCATGGATTCGATAGTTGCTATTCCTTATGTTATACGATTGGTATACTTGCCCGCATATGTAGTTTTAGTGATTGTCATTTTAGTTAAAACTTGATTGATTATGTAATTTGTTAGTAATATTTTTTACACTAAAAAAACACGCATCAGCATTGAACCAGGAAAGAAGGAAAGGATGCTACAAATTTAAAGTATGAACCACAAGCCAACACACTTCTTCAAAGTCAATTTGTGTATAAACCCATTTTCCACAGTAATTTAGAGACTGTACAACCATATACAAGAATTTTGGCAATAATCCAAAACCAAATTTCCTTTCATTTATCATCAAATATCTTGGTGTACCTGCAACCGACAAACAGAGAACAGAGAAGGCAATCTACCCAATGAAATAAAGAACAAAGAACAAAGAATAGTGAACAATAAAATCTACCCAATCAAACAACCAAAAATGGTGGAATTGACTTACCAAACAGAGAATATTACTATTATTAGCTGTGTGTGTGTATGTTAGTGTATATATATGTAATATTATAATATTAGTATTATTAATATTTAATGTGAAATATATATATATATATATATTACTAACATATACTAATATGTATATATCAGCATATATTATTGTATATGAGTGTTAGTTTTAATATATCTAATATTATAATAATCATATATTCTACCTATATACATACAATATATTTAAATGTATAAATTTGCAACCTATATGATATAAAAATCACATACTATAACTATACACATATCCACATATAAATGAAATTAAACTTTGAAATTTTTGAGTAAATAGTTTAGCGACAGCATTGAGAGGGAATAGGGTACAATCGCTAATCAGAGACGGTTCAACAACGATTAAGGGTATCGTAGCTATACCATCGCTAATTAGCGACCTTACCATAATAGCCGTAGCTATTCCCTTGCTAATGAGTGAGTGTTTTGCTATGACCATTTACCCTAATATACCGAACTATTCTTTGAGCAACCATTTACCTCCGTAGCTATACTGTCGCTATTGTGCGACGGTTTAGTGACTATGATATACCTTAAAATTTTTAATCTGAGAAAAAAATTTAAAGCCGTAGCTAAACCGTTGCTAATTAGTGACTGATTAGCTATGGCTTCTGTATCCTTTAAATTAAAAGTATTTTTTGAAAAAAAAAATGCCAGTCGTAGCTAAACCCTTACTCATTAACGAGAACATAGCTATGGTTGTTTATCTTAAAATTCTAATAAATTCTTTTTGAGAAAAAATTAATGTCGTTGCTAAGTGCTAGCTAATTTGCTAGAGCTTAGCGAAGGCTATATCATAATATTACAAAATATTTTTTTGTAGAAATATTTAGTGCCATAGCTAAGCCCTCCCTAGTTAGCTAGGGTTTAGCATTGGTAATATTATCCTAAAATTTCTAAAAAAATTTATCACCACTAAATTTGCCTCCGTAGCTAACCGCTCGCTAATTAGCGAGGGCTTAGTAAACCGTCACTATTTGCGTGAGGTTAGCTATGTCAGGTCAACCCCTTGGTAAACTGTCCCTCTCCTTGCTTGCCCTCAGAAAACACTAGCTAAATAGCGACGGTATTTTAGTCGTCGCTAATACCGTGTTTTCTTGTAGTGGCATAGGGGAGTTAGGTTTTATAGTTTACGGGTTTCAAGGCACAGAGTTTTAGATTTTAGTTATATGGTTTCGAGGTTTTAAGATTTAGGCTTCCAGAATATAAGGTTTCAAGTTTTAAGATTTAGGGTTTATAGTTTAAGGTTTCGAGGCATTGAGTTTAAGGTTTCAAGATATAGGGGTTGGGTTTTAAGGTATAGGATTTGATGATCCTACTATATAACCCATTACCTAAATTAGGGGTAGCAATCGTGTTGTGTCCGGGTTGGTGAGTCCTGTCAACCTGAGATAATTACACACGACATGCCAACTTGAACAAGATAGATTAATAAACGTGTCTAATTTTGTAACACAAATATGACACAAAAATAAATGGGTTAACACGACACGATATGATTAGACATAAAAATTAAATAGATAATTACTAAACTCGCTAACCCAAATACCTACTAAACTGGCCAACCCGACAAGTAGTTGCCTTTACATGTGCCTTGACATTTCTTTTCCTTTTTTTTTTTCTTCTTGGTCTCGAAATGTCAATTGCTGCAAAGAAAAGCTAAGTTGTCACTAATAGAGGAGTTTGTGCCAAAATAATAATAATAATAATAATAATAAATAAATAAACGGGTTTGCGGGTTGAAATGAGCTAAACCCGTTTATGACCCGAACACATTTAATGTTAAACGAATCGACCTATTTCGACCTGAACCCGCGAAATTCTAACCCTAACCCACCATAACCGTATTGTGTTAGCGTGCCGTGTTTAACATTGCCACCCCTAACCAAAATCCTAAAATCACCCGCTTTCTAATCCTAAAATCTACTTCCTACTAATAAACTTATTATGCAAAGGTACACACGTGCATTGTTATTCAATGGGTAAATGGAAATCAATAGGACCTAATGATACATGCTATCTCCTTGAGTTCATTTATTTTATATTTTTAAAATATTAATATAAATATATAAACATGAAAATGATACGATAATAAATATATCATAAACAATTAAATATGAATATTCAAAATGAATAATTAAATTCTAAAATTTAGATCTAAATTTGAATGAATTATAAAAATATTTTCAAGTTTTAATATAAAAACGATATCTATAATTTTAATAGTCATAATTAGATTAAAAATATTTACTTATTTTAAAAATAAAAATTTATTCAAATAGGTACTATTTTAATCAAATTTATTCAAATATATATCTAAAATATTTACTTATTAACTATTATTCAAATTTATTTAAAATATAAATTATTTGAATTAGAATATAAAAGGATTATAAATTTAGATATATACAAAACTTAAATTTTATTTTTAAATTTTTAGTTATAGCTTATTTAAATTTCTAATTCTATCTTATATCCTAATGGAATGTATTATATGTTATTTAAAAATATTATTCTGTTCTGAAAAATTTGGAAACAGTTATAAGATATATATTAAAATTTGAAGATAAATAAAAATTCAAATTAATTACAAAATAAAAAAAATTATCACCAAACTGCATTGCTGCAAAATAGTGTCTTCACCATTTGTTATTTTCCTTCGACCTTTTTCACAAGAACGGAATGATTCTGACCGCCCATTCATTTGGTCAAAATTCTCATCTACTTTTTGTGGCTTTTTTTTTTTTTTTTAATGTGTGGAGACAGACAGAGCACCTCACATCTGGTGCTTAGTGCACTAGAAAAAAATTTGATAGATGCGTCTTGTATTTGCCAATGTGAGGTCCAAGTCCAACTAGGCCGGAAAAATTCACTTTGCCATCCAAAGTTTGCTTCAAATCTCACATTGTCATCCAAACTTAATTTTGACTCCAATTGGCATCTCAATTTCTATATTTTCCCAATTTGCCATCTAGCCGGTTTTGACTGTTAGTCAACTGAATAAATTCAACCAAAATCATCTGTCAAATTAACCAAAATGACATAAAGACGAAAATGCCCCTCAATCTATCTCCCCAAAACAGTGCAAACTTTCTACCGTTGTAGCTGCAAAGGAATCAGAAAACAGAGGAATATGCAAAAATGTTCGACGCGTAGGGTGGCTCGAATTTTTGTAATATTAATTTAGGTTTGGCAGGTGTAGTAAGGACTGGAGAAGGGATTTTATTTGCGGCTATGCCGAAGGAGTGGGAATTTGCTGCAAAACGGAAGCCGACGTTTTGGCTTTGTTTGAGGTTTTGCAGAGGTGGACAAAGTAAATGTTAGTATATTTTGATTTTAAATATAATCAAAATATCATTCTGCTTTGATTTTGCAAGTTTTGCATTTTCAAATTTCTCTAGTTTTCTCTGATGTTGTATTGTTGGTTGGGAGCTTCTGTTTATTGTATTTCTGCCATTTGTAGGGTTGCTCTGCCATTGGAATCTAATCTCCGCCAGGATCAATCGCATGGAGGTGAAGGGTTTTTAGGGTTCTGCCTAGGGGGAAGGATGATGATGTTGCTTCTCATGGCGTTCTTTCGCATCTTTACTGCTAATCTCATTTCTCAAGGCCAGCTCAAGTTCTGACAGCAAATGGGTTTTTGCTCTTGTGAATTTCATTTCCAACCCTCTGATTCCTTTTTTTTCTCTTGTCAAGAAGGATTGATCGATCAAATTTGTTTCCTGCTAGGGGATTTTGGTTTTGGGTGGAACAACCAAAATTTGGCTTCTTTGTTATTTTTTGTTGTCTCTACTAGGGGATTTTGTTGTTCTAAGCCCAGAGAAGGACGAGGGAAGCAATTTCACTGTGGTGTTTTCAAGGGAAGCTCCTTTTGTGAGTATGGACTCGAGGAAATCGGATGGAGGAGGAGGATTTTGTAATTGTGGTGCTAAGAAACTAAAATCTAGATTGGCTGCATCTGATTTTGATCTTGGCAAGAATGAGAAATCTGGGCAAGAGAAGAAGCTCAGTAGGTAGGACAGGTTAGAGTTAGGTCGGTTGTTTCAAGGTGCTATGAGTACCCTTGAAGATGAAGAATATGCACAAATGTTCGACAATGTTGTAGAAAATGGAGGAAATGAAGCTGAATTAGAGCATGATGATGGTTACACGAGATTGAGGAGGAAGCAGATGGATTGAGGGGCATTTTGGTCTTTATGCCATTTTGGTTAATTGGACAGATAGTTTCTGTTAGATTTACTCAGTTGACTAACAGTCAAAGCCGGCTAGATGGCAAATTGGGAAAATATAGAAATTGAGATGCCAATTGGAGTCAAAATTAAGTTTGGATGGTAATGTGAGATTTGGGGCAAACTTTGGATGGCAAAGTGAATTTTTTCCTTCTCTAAATCTGAACCCAATTTCGGCGGTGTGTTCCAAAATAAATTCATTTTGGTAAAAATTTTAAAATTATTGATTTGTCTAACTTTTATTCTCTAATTAATATAGTATAAAATAATTATTCGAACTTTAAAGTATAAAATAATTATTCAAACTTTTTAATATTCAAATCTTTTTTTTCTCTTAATTAATTACTGATCATTTTTTCCTTCCGTAAAAAAATAAAAGATAAAATTGTTATTTTACTATTCATTCGTCTTCCAAAGTATTCACTTTCTTTTTTCTTCTTCTTCTTCTTTTCTAATTTCCCCCTTCTTCTTCCTCTTTGTGCCGCTGCAATTCCGCTTTTCTTGAAGTCCATTTTCATTGCCCTATCCTGTTTGTTCACCATACACTTAGTGATATTTTTGTTGAATAAGCAACCGTGGGTGATAGATGTTAGTCTGAGGGCTCCTAGAATAGCGTTGAGTTTGATAATCTTGCTCGATTTGCTATTGAGGATTACAACAAGAAGCAGGTAAAAGATTGGGATCTGTTACAGAAAAATTTATTGAAAGGGAATTCTTGATTTTGTTTAGAGCCCAAATCATATGAGGGATTCTGCTTTTGTTTTGTTTGAGGAATTAATTGGCATTTTTGCATATTGTTTTGGGCTTGTAGTCTGACATTATGGGAAAGGAATAGTTTTATTTATTTATGTATTTATTATTATGGTGGAATTTGTTAGATTTGCAGGAAGATTTTTTCTTTTCGTTGATAGAGAAATTTGAATATCATCTTTATTTTTTCTTTCTTGGGTTCCGGCTGATGATTAGAAATTTGAAAATGGATTATATTTCTAGTGCCCAAAAAAAGGCTATTTTCCTCTGTTTATTTGCTAATATAATTATGCATACGGCTCAGGAAATAACATAAAACAAAATAATCTTAAAAAAATGAATTTTCAGGAAAAAGCGTGAAGACTTGGAAAAATGTCATGAATCGTAAATGATCAATGGGTTGTGCTCTGAAATTCTTTTCTAATGTTTGAACAGTTATATGATCTTCAGATGGCTTCTTGTTTCTTGTCAACTTGTCTTTAGTGTTGGTATTTTAATTTCAGATTCTGGGATTGTTTTCAGAATGCCCTTTTGCAATTTCAGAAGGTAGTGAATGTGAAAGAGCAGGTGGTTGCTTTTTACTAATTCATAGATATATTCTGGGAAGAAGACAAATGAAGAGTAAAATGATTAATTTACCTTTTATTTTTTTTGATGGAATGGAAGGTTGACCTTTAATAAATTGATGGAGGGGAAATATCTGAATGATTAAAAAGTTTTAAAAAATATTTTATACTTTTTTTAATTAGAGAAAAAAAGTTAGATAAATCCATAATTGGAGGATCATTAAAATAGTTTGTCCTAAAGTTAGCTTAAGGGAATTGACAGTGACTCCTAACTGCTGAACTAATCGATAATAAGTCTCTTAATTTAATAAAGCTAACAATCGACTCTCGAATCCATGGATCACAAGCCCACTAAATTAGGCCTAAATTAATGAACAAGGGATAGCACAAGGTTAAAAAGTTTGTGGGCTAACATTCCATCCCTTGTAAAAGTTTTTTCTTCAAAACTTACGTAACTTAATAATCAAATAAAAATATATACTTCTAACGTGCATCCTCTTCTAACCCCCAAATTACCTCGCATTCAGTGTGGTTAGATCATTGCTCTTTAACATATGACATTGTTCTTCATCTTAGGACTTGAAATTTCCTATCTACAATCTTTACCGGCATCTCCTCATACATTAAGTCTTCCAGCAATTGTAACGGCGACAACTTCAAAACATGACTTGAATTGGGTATATATCTTCTTAACTGTGATACATGAAAAAAATCGTGAATTCTGGATAACATCAATAGCACAATTAATCGGTATGCCAAATCACCAACTCTTTCAAGGACTTCATATGGTCCTATATATCTCAGACTTAACTTCCCATTGTTGCAAAATCTCATCATACCTTTGGTAGGAGAAACCTTCAAATATACCTTCTCTCCACATTGGAATTCTAATGGCCTCTGTTTGTTGTCAACCCAACTATTCTAACGATCCTAAGCAGCTTTTAATTTCTCTTGAATAGCCAGAAACTTCTCAAATGTAGTCTGCACTAACTTTGGTCTTGTTATCCTCCTTTCACCCCCTATCATCCCAACACACTAGAGACTTGCATTTTTTACCACAAAGAGTTTTATATGGTGCCATTCTAATATTAGCCTGGTAGCTATTGTTGTAAGAAAGCTCCACTAATGCTAAGCTATCCACCCAACTTCCCTTAAAGTCCAAAATACAAGCATGAAACATATCTTTCAATGTTTGGATCATCTTTTCAAACTGTCCATTAGTCTAAGGCTGGAAAACAGTTCTAAGAGTTATGGTAGTTCCCATGGCTTCATTGAAGCTCTTTTAGAATCAAGACACAAACATTATATCTTTGTTTGACACAATGCTCATTGGTACACCGCGCAGCCTATCAATTTCACCCATGTACATCCTGACTAACTCCTCTATAGAAGTAGTCACATTTTATAGGCACAAAATGTGCTGACTTAATCAATTGATCCATTACAATCCAAATAGTAACTTTCACAGTCTTGGACTTAGGTAACCCAGTAACGAAGTCTATAGTGATGTGCTCCCACTTTCATATCAGAATCTCTATAGGTTTTAGTAACCCCACTGGTTTTTGGTGTTTTGCCTTAACTTGTTGGCATACCAGACACTTGAAAACAGAATTTGCTATACTCTACTTCATATCATTCCACCAAATATTCTTCTTGAGATCCCTGTACATCTTAGTTCTTATTCGATAAACCAAGAGTTTGTGTTGTGCGCTTTCCTAAGCACTTCTATCCTCAATGTCACATTATAAGAACACATAACCTGCCCCTAAAACATAGATTGCCACCCTACTGAGTCTAAAAATACAATTGACATCCTCCAAGAGCTGTTACCCTTTTGTTCCAACTTAACATTTGTCAAGTAAGCTTGTTTAACCCATTCCACTTGTGACGATTGTGCTATCATAGCAGCTATACAACCCATAGCTAGTTGTACCCTTTCCAATTCCAGTTTCTCAAACTCCATGATAAGTAGCTCTTGATTCATGAGCAAAGTTGCTAAAGCCCCATATCTCTTTCTACTAAAAGTATATGCTACATGATTAGCCCTTTCTGGATGATAATGAATCTTCAAATCATACTCCTTGAGCAATTTTAGCCATCACCGTTGCCTCATATTAAGTTCCTTCTCTGTGAACAAATATTTCAGACTTTAGTGATTTGTGAAAATCTCATACGTTTCTCCATACAGGTAATGTCTCTATATATTCAATACAAATACTACTATTGTCAACCCTAGATCATGGGATGACTAAGGGGTTCTACAACATACTATTATTTCTAAATAACAAGTCATATCCATTAGAAATGTTAGAGGAGAATGAGTAAGAAGAAAAGGCGCATAGTATTGTTAAATTTCTTGAGGAGCAAAAGAGTCCAAAGAAAAAAAAGAATTGACTAGAAGTGGCGGAAGAACAAATGAGAAGGAATGAAGTAAGTAAGGATGAGCCATCTAGTTCAACTGCACAAAAATACACCAAATCTAGTGAGGAAAGAAGGAAAGACAAAAGAAAGGCCATGTTGAAGCACCAAAGAAGTAAGTGTCACAAGTGTTTGGGATATGAACATACCTTTCAAGAATACCCAAATAAGAAGATGGTAATCATTAATGAACAAGGTGACATTTCATTCGGAGAAGAAAAATGTGGTTAGGCTTTGAATGGTAAGTTTGAAGGAGGAGTAGATAGCATAGGAGGGATTATGATTGAGCCAATTTGTGTATTGATTGGTGTAACAAAGAAGGTTGAGGATGCTTGTGAAGGTATGGAAGAAGGAAAAGATTCAAAGAGAAAATATTTTCTTTTTAAAGTGTCAAATCAAGCAAAAACTATATAGTGTCCTTATTAATGGAAGGAGTTGTAAAAATGTGATTAGTGCTATATTGGTGGAAGAGTTAGGAATAGAAACTTTGAAAAATTTTAGACTATACAAGTTTTAATGGTTGGATAATTATGGTAAGGTGAAAGTGAACAAACAAATCAAGGTTGAATTTAGCATAGGTGGATTCAAGATGAAGTGGTTGTTGGGGATATGCCCTAGAGTCAATTTGTACTTATACAATTGTCATTATGTTTTATATAATAATATGAGGCTTTCCTTTCCATGAATAGTGAGTTTTGTTTTGTTGGTCATCAAGTACGTGACTTGATAGTAAAACCCTACAATGAATACAATGACTATTCTAAAGCTGTCCCTGATCGATTATTATTATTGGAATAATAATAAATTAAGATTAGTATGTTTGTGACTTGATGGCTATGTTTTACTGGCCATGGATATTTGTGATATCGAGTCAAGACATAAATAAATGTTAGAGAACATTGTATTGGACATGACCCACTGTGAGAGTACTTCATGGAATATGTCATAAGTACTTTCTAGCCATAATAATATTGAAAGTCCTTCGACCTAAATTCATCATAGTTTCTTACTTGATAAATTCTATATTTTGACATTGTCTAAAGTTGTCTTTAACCAGATAATAAATTAGACTATCTGTTGGATATAAAATAAATCAAGGAGAGGAATATGATTGATTGTGAAGGAATTTGTCCC
Source organism: Voacanga thouarsii (assembly GCA_026120185.1). Classification (NCBI taxonomy): domain Eukaryota; kingdom Viridiplantae; phylum Streptophyta; class Magnoliopsida; order Gentianales; family Apocynaceae; genus Voacanga; species Voacanga thouarsii. The sequence continues at coordinate 1,094,943 of JANUWF010001032.1, read as the reverse complement.
TCTCAATTATGGGAGAGATATCCATGGGCCCCTTGATAAGTTAGACTTGTTAAAAAATGCATGGCCGTGCTCAAATATATCAATCTAAGATATTGATATCATTTGTTTGAACAGTCTACTATGAAATCAAGAAATAATTGATTAAGCTTAATAAGGATGACATGCTCCGTGCCTTATGCTTAATCTGGATATCGTGTGACAAAGGGACTAAATATAAAATTATGGTTTGGTTCAAAGAGATCACCGATCTTCATTTAACCTGGATAGTTATAATGTTTTGCTAGAAACCGCTTATAACTTGTGGGCCATTTAAATACGATTTAGGCACGCTGCCGGTGTTAAATGAACCTATAGGGTCACACAATAAGCGAACTTGTTAGGTTATTTTTACGGTGACCAGGTTCGATGAATCTGGATGATATCCAGATTATAAGAATACGACTCGGTAAAATAATTAGTTAAATTACCGAGATAATGGCGAGAATCTTATCATATCGGTTTTAATTTAATTTGAATTTAAATTAGAATATGATAAGATATGATTAGGGTTGGACTCTAAGAGGTTCGAGGGTTTTTAAGAAAACCCTAGCCGTCTTTCGATAGTCCAATTTTTCGGTTGAGAACATTCGTGCCATTCTCTACCGAGAGAAAGAAAAAAACCTCTCAAACCCTAGGCGCTAGCACTCCCGGGTATCGAGTGAGTTCGCGGTGTGTATCCGTAGAGGACGTTCGCATACTTGCGGCGTACGGTGATTGTTCGGGTCGAACGTACAACGAGCGCAACCGAGAATCGAAGGATTTCGATTACGGCAACCGGAGGAACTCTTAAAGCTTAGATCTTCTTAATCGTTTACTTGGGTCCTCGGGAGGGATTCGTAGATGTTTTCCGCGTTTAGGAGTCCACGAATCCCAACAGTGGTGTGTGATGTATTCCCAATACATATTGGGCATTTATTATTAGGAAGACCTTGGCTATATAATAGGAAGGTGGTTCATCTTGGAAAGAAAATACTTACACATTGCGCAAGGATAGAAGGAAATTTATTCTTTGTCCAATATCCCCTATTGAGGTTTTAACAGATCAAAATACTTTGAGAGAGAAAGATAGAAGAAAAAGAGAACACAAAGAGAGAAGGAAAAAAAAAAAAAGAAGAAGAAGACAAAACAGGAACAAGAGAGAAGAGAAAATGAGAGGAGAGCAAAAAGGAAGAAAAGAGATTAGAGCTTCAAAGACAAATCCAATCAGAAGAAAAGAGAGAACCAACGAGGGGGGGGGTATGAAGATAAAACAAATGTGCCTACTTGAGATTTGAAAGTTGAAAACAACAAGAGTGAGAAAAAATAGAGTGAATGTAAAATAAGAGTGAAAATTTCAGTTGTACAAAGAGAAAAACAAGGTAGTTGTTGAGGAACAATGACCTAAAATTTTACTTTCACGAGAAAAAAAAAAAACCTCTTGTTTAACTTCTTATGTAGGAAAAACCTTTCAAGCAACATGGCACATCAATTTAAGGATGAACTACCACAAAGAAAGAGAATGATAGGAATTTGCTTAAATATTATGGTTCATTTAAAGAAGGGGGAGGATAGCCACAGTGCAAATAAAGTATCCTTGGGAGATATCATGAATCAAAAGGCTTTAAGAGGAACATCAAGCTTTCAAGCCAAAAAATAGTCAATAGATAGGTACCAAAAGGAGGACAAAAAAGAGTTTAAATCAACACAATTACATTTGGAAGATCAAAGAGCCTTGAAAGCCAATTGAGGATCCAAAATAGCTTAATAAGAAGTTAATTCAAGTGGAAAATCAATAAATTTTTAGGGTGATCTAAGGAGATGGGATCGATCAAGTTATGGAGTGCAGAAACAGGATATGCACGGCTTGATGCACGGGTATGCACTAAGCCGCTCAATTTGCAGAACTCCCAGGAAACTTTTAGAAGTTGTGCATGATTTGATGCATGCCCATGCACTAACCTATGCAATTTAAAAGAAACTCTCAGTAGTTGGGCAAGGTTATATGCAGAGTCATACTACTGCCCTTGCACAGGCACTAGAAGCTTAGTGGACTTCGGCACGGTCATACAATCGGTATGCATGGCCATGTAACATTCATGAAGCCATTTTAATATTTTGCTTAATTTATTTTAACTTTGTTTTGATTTTTTACGAATTGTAATGTTTTGAAAGGCCAATTTGACTAGCTTAGGATAAAGGTTCTATATATAACCTAGTACAACTCTTGTAAACATATTTTTTTATTATTAGTCATTTTATATTCAAGAAACTCTTTAAGAGAGTGATAAGGGTGATTCTTCTTGAAGTTTTTCCAAATCAATCAAAACTTCTCTTAAGGTTTAGTCTAAACTAAATATCAAGTATCTAATATTTTCTTGAATTGAACAATTCTCCTTCTAAAATGAATTTTGGATTCTAGCTCATCTAATGTTCTTTTAGGAGATCAAATTGGTTACCTAAATTTTTCCATCCCATTTTTTCTTGATCCTTCTTGGGTTAGGGGTGTTTGGGTATTGATTTAGTTGGCTTAATTCATTAGATTTTTGGATTTTAAGTGGCTTGGTTTAACCTAAGGTACTAGTCTATGAATTGGGTTTTGTTTAAACAATCACTGATTTGAGTGTTTTTCTTTTGCTTGTTTTCATAATTATTTGAACCCTATTTCGTGGTGCTTCTATGCTTGTATCAATCAGCCTAGCCTATTAGAATTAGTTTGAATCCTTGCCCTTGACTGAACCTAATCTAGGACCTTGTCTTTGTCTGTGCATTAATCTAGGACCTTGTCACTGATTAAAATCTAATCTGGTTCTTTTCTTGTCTTTCTCAGAGTCCTGTTCATTTAAATTCAGCTTCTATATCCAAACTCTTCTGATAAGCCTTCTTACAACTATTTAGCCTAATTGTAGATGGTCTTCTCCAAATCCTCATATGTAATCCCAGGACAAATCTATTAGTTCTTGAGGTAAGATCCTAAGTGATTGCAGAGCATACTTTCTCAAAGCATTGAACTTAAGTGCATAGTTTGTCACACTCATCTACTCAGTCTGCACTAATTCAAAGAACTGATTCTCTTTTTTTATATTGAGTGTGTCTGAAAAGTATTCCCCCAAAAAGATTTTCCTGAACTTCTCCTAGGTGAACAGTTCCTTACCTTTGAAGCTACTGAAGCTCACAGAAGCTATGCATGCGGAAAATAAAAACAGAAAAATCAACGAAACTGCACAGCTAAAGCATTAACAGTATACCTTTCTTCAGGTGAGGTATTTCTTCAGGTGAAGCTATAAGATCCCAAATTTGATTGAAGTACATAGACTCAATCTCAGCTTTTATTGTTTTATGCCACAGGTTTGCATCAACATCAATAATAGCCTTTTCGTATCTAGTAGGATCTTGTTCCTGATGGTTGGAGAGTAGAGCAAAAGCCTTTCTAGTCCATCTTTTTAGAACCTTAGATATCTTTCTATTACATCGAGGCTTCGTTTGTACAGGTTCCTGAGGTTGTACATCTTCTTGTTCTATAATAGGGTTAGAAGAAGTTGATTCAGAAGATAATTTCTCTTTGAGTTCCAACCTTATCAAACATTTAGTGGATGTACTTTGATCATCCTCCAAGTATCTAACATTAGTACTCCTAAGTACTTTTTGCTCCTTGAGATGATAAAAGTAACCACCTTTTGTATCTTTTGGATACCCAATAAAATAACATAATTTTGATCTTGGTTCTAACTTATCTCCCTTGATCAATACATAAGTTGGACAACCCCATATTTTGAGATGATTTAGACTTGACTTACGCCCAATCCACATATCATAGGGTGTCCTAGGTACTGACTTGGGCACCAATTTCAGAATATGTGCCACTGTTTCTAGGGTATATCCCCCAAAAGACACTGGAAGAGTAGTATGAGACATCATGTTTTGGACCATTTCCATTAATGTCATATTCTTTCTTTCAGCTACTCCATTCTATTGGGGTGTCTCCGATACAGAGAGTTGGGATACTATCTTATGATGTACTATATAGTCTTTAAATTCACTAAGGAGGTATTATCCACCATGATCCGATTGTAAGATCTTGATTAGTTTACTTGTCCGACGCTTCATTTCAACTTTAAACTCTTTGAACTTGCCAAAAGAGTCAGACTTGTGTCTCATCAAGTAAACATGACTATACCTTGTACAATCATCTTTGAAAGTGATGAAGTACTCAAACCCCCTCTTGCTGGTGTAAATAAAGGACCACACATATCTGTGTGAACAAGACTCAGTACTTCCTTGACTCTATCCGTTTTTTGGGTAAATGACCTTTTGGTCATTTTTTTTCATAAGACAGGATTCACACTGCTAACATTCCAATCTCAATGAGCCTAAAGGTTCATCATGGATTAACTTCTGAATCCTGATTGAGTTAATGCGACTCAACCTTAGATACCAAAGATATGAGTCATTAACATTGATCTTTCTCTTCCTATTTAAAAGTTCAAATTGAGTATTATTTAATTGATTATTAATAGGATTAATGAAGAATAGATTTCTATATATGTTCCCAGTACATATAACTTCTCCATTTCTACTAATAGTTGTACCAGAATGGAAATGAACAGAATATTCTTAATGTATTAGTTTTGCAACTGAAATCAAATTCTGTCTAAAATCAGGAACAAATAAAACATCCTTCAATACAACTATTATATTACAATAAAAAATGAGTTTCGGTTCTCCCACTACAAGGGCCCAAACTTGTACTCTATTTCCCACATGTAGTCCATATTCGCCCTTCTGGAATCTTCTAATCTTTCTAAACCCCTACAAAGAGTTACAGATATGATTAGTGGCTCTTGAATCAATAATCCAAGTGGAAGTTGATCCAACCATTAATATAGACTCTAGATAGAAAATATTACATGTAGAGTTTTTCTTGGTTTGAAGATTTGGACATTCCTTTTTCTAGTGTCCTTTTTTCCCACATTTGAAGCATTTTCCCTTAGATTTGTCTTCGGGCTAGGACTTAGGCTGGTGCACTTATTCCCCTTCTTCTTCTTGAACTTTCTGGGCTTGGGCCCAGTTCTTGAAAAAGAAGCCATCATAGTTCTAGCTTTTGGCTTCATGACCTTCTCTACCACTTGGAACTCTTTCATTAACTCAGTTAAACTTATGTTTAATTTGTCCATGTTATAATTCAACTTGAACTGAGTAAAGGAGTCTGGCAGAGATTCAAGAACCATATCCACTTGGCTTCCGGGGTCAATGACAGTCCCTAAGACTTCCGCTTCCTTGAAAGCAGCAATTATCTTGAGCAAATGCTCTCTAATTGATACTTCCTTAGCCATCTTAGTGTTAATTATTATTCGAAGAGCCTCCTATCTTGTAGGCTGGCTCTTGTTCACAAACATTGTGGCTAGTGATGTACTTATGTCGTATGCAGTTGCCATGTGCTCATGTTTGGATTAGAGCACATTTGATTTGGAGACTAGCATATAACATCGTGTCATCTCATTAGCCTTTTTTCATACTTTTTCAGCCTCACACTCCTCAATGGTGGAACCTTCCCCGATCACAGAGTAGGTCTCGTAAAGGACATACTTATACTCCTCGGCTGTGAGTATTATGTCCAGGTTCTTTTTTTAGTCCATATAATTTGGACTCGTTAGCTTATTCTCGTGGAGAATAATGGCTAAGGGACTAAAAGAACCTCAACCAACTATTTTTGAATTTTAAAAAATAAAAGAAATTCTCAAAATTGTGAAAACAAAATAATTGTGTACAATTTATCCTCATATTAAACTAATAATAGCTAACCCCATCACTATTATTTTTAACATGATTAATTTAGCTCTTAGAAAAACTACCATAATTTCTTGGAAAGATTAACAATTTTCTAAACTAGGTGTATTAATCATCACAAATTAATTTTCCTTTTAAGTAATAATCTAGAAGATAACTCCATTGAGGGTATGGCCATTTTCTCTCATTTCCTATGGATATACCTCGCACTATAACCTTCAACGTGGGTTGGCCGATTATAGTACGTGTTCTGGGTTATTAATTACATCATTCCATTAGTTTTAGATCCTTGTAGTATCTCCATCCTATACGGGTTCACTCATAAGGTGACGCAAGGAGACCTACGATCTCTAATGAGGATTGTGATGGAAGCCGTGGGGCCATTGGAACCCCTCTCCCAAAATATTTTTTCCTTTGCTAAAATAAATTAAAATGGTTTTCCATTTTAACTTACAAAAATTTTTTAATCCAAAATATTTTCTATATCAAGGATAAAAAATCTTTAAGAAAATAACCAAGGATTAATTTTTGTTCAAGTTAAAATAATCATTTAATTAAAAAATATTTTTTCTTGTCAAATAAAATTTCTCAAAGACTTTGGTCTTTGAGAAAACGTGCACATAGGAATTAAAGTAAATATCATGTTAGAAAATTGTAAACGTTTTAATGCTTTTCTATTTTTAATCATAAATACCCAAATAATAGAATTAAATACATTAATTAAATTAATTAATGATTTTGTTTAATCATTTACTATTATTTTTTATGCAAAATATTCAAAGAATATTAACTATTGCAAAATAATAATTTCGACTTGTATGAGACCAAAAACTGAAAAAAAGAAAAAAATATTTTTTTTCTTGGCCTTGTGCACCCGCCACACTGTATTATGACCTATGAGAAGACCCATGGACACCCGCCCGCGACCTATGGCACTTCTGCAATCAATACTCGGTCACCATCTTGGGCATGATGCAATTGCATCCTGCCCAGGATGCACACTGTAGCGTCGAGCCGAGGCGCGCCTTGGCCTGGCTATGGCTTGAAGCCGTGGATGGCCTGGGTGCCTGCCTCAGCTCCAGGCAGACCAAGCTGCTGCTCGGCTGGTGGCTCGGCCCATCTTCCTCCTACTTTTTTTTTTGTTTGTGCTGTTTCGTCTACAAAATTGTTTTAGGCCTCTGCAACCTCTTCGCGATCGATCTAAGGAGACTTCTTGTTACATTTTTCATAAAAAATAAACACTACATCCGCCTATACCCTTTCAAATTGGGTTTATACGATTATTAAACAAAGCTATAAAAATTTACAGAAGATCCTAAACCTCAACCGTGAGGTGTACAGGGCAATCTACCCATACCAAAACAACGAAGGATCTCAAGCATTCATCCAAAAATAATTTTGCCAATTTTATTTTCTAGCATGTATCAATCCTAAGTTATTCAAAACACCATTGCTCTGATACCTCTTGAAGCTATTGAAGCTCATAGAAGCCATGCATACGGAAAATAAAAATAGAAAAATCAACGAAACTACACAGAGGAAGCATTAACAGTATACCTCTGTGACGTAAATTTTCTTTTGGCCGTGAAGAAGATGAACGAACCACTGGAAAGACTTCTTCTTTGGATGATGATTCCGGTTGAAATCCTGCGTCTGTCTACTCCTTCTGGTTTGCATGAACGCGAGCCCTTCTCAAGAACTCAGAATATTCCACCGCCTATTTACTTGTTGGTGAAACAATTTAAGCGAGGAAAAGCTAGTCTCAAACGAATTCTTGAACCTTTGCTATTGATTAGCAAAATCAAGAAAAATAAAGAAGAAAAGAAACGCAGAGTTAGAGAACAAGAAGGCTTCTGGTTTTTTTCTCTTTTTTTTGTCGTGTGTTCTCTAAGTTTCAAAGAAAAAAAAAACACAATTTCACTGTCTCTGATAACCAAAACACCGAGGTTTTGATATTTCAAAACTCCCGGAGGCTATCAACAGAAGATGTTTGACTTAGCCTAACTCTTCTGTTCCGTGAATAAAAAAATCCATTTAGTTCAAGCTATCGGACTATTAATAATTTATTATTTTTCTTAGACTCAATGAGCCCAAAATAATAACTATTAATTATTTATTTTCTGGGCCAATTAAAATAACCCAGTAAATAACATGCAACGGAAGTTTTAGTGTTTTGTACCTTTATATTTGCTTAGAAGACTAGGTTGATTAGGAAACACAACCATTGGTTGAACAACTTCTGATTCAAACGATGAGGATCTAGATCAAAGTCGCAAGGCGTCGGCTTCTCCTCGGCATGAACGCAAGTTTTATGATCTTTCAGAATATATCCTCTGCCTATTCAAGCCGGTGAAAATGATATAGCTTAGGAAGACTCTGATCTCTTCTTTTTCTTGACAGTTTTCTAAAAAACAATATCAAGAAGAACTTTTTCCCTTCGATTTCTATTGGAGAAGAAAAGGAAAACACAGAGAGAAACTTGACGAGAAAATTAGGCTAGAGAGAAAAGGGGTTCACAGATAAGAGAATTTTTTTTCTTATTACTCAAACTCAACTTAGTTATCTGAGAGAAAAAAAAAACATATCTTTCACCCTTGATCACATATATCTATTATATCTTGGATTTCATACCCCTAATAGAAGACTTATCATATCTGTAACATCCAACCACTTACATGGCTTTGTCGGCTAGCCCTAGCCCTACTGGACTTGGGCTTGGTCCTTAGACCCCTGGTCCAGACTATTGAGCAAAACTCAAATATTTATTTACCATTGGACTAACAAAGTCCATAAATAAATAATTAATTGACCAAAATAAACAAAAATAATTACTTAAGCCTTTTTCATAGTTCAATGTTAGGTCAATCCTAATTATTCAATTTGGGCTCAAGCTGTAAATAATTAATTAACCCACTAAACTAGGTAATTAATTTATTTTCTCTTTGGGTATTTTATTTTATTCTAACCCAATAATAAATTAGGCCACCTAAATAAAATATAATCCATTAATATTTATGACCATTTCCTAGCCCAACATAAAATAAGACTTACAGGCTTTTTGAAGACTAAAAGACACATCATCATTGGATACTAAAATGATAAAAATAACCATAATATAAAATAGTTGTATTTTACATTTTAAATATTTTTTATTATCACCATACGAAAATATTGATTCCAAGGGCAATGTTGCGTATAGTAATATTTTTTACTTACAAGTGTTATAACTTAAATATCCCTCCATGTAGATAAGAAAAATATACTAATGCATCTCTTAATGACATCTATCATTCTTAGATATCTAGTCCGATAATCTATAATTTTTAGTATATCTACTTATTTTTAGGAGTTACCTAAAAGCATATAATACTAAGTCACATTCTCAAGGTCTTGGACTATTTGGATTGTCCTGGACAATCACAAAGGGGTGATATCTCCTTTAGGAGCATAGAAGCTATCACTAGGGCGTGATATCTCCTTTAAGAGTATAGAAGCTATCTTGTATTAATCTGTCCTAACTAATTAGTCATATATACCCAACAAATAAGTAATATTTGTCTTATAGTAGAACCTCACCTACAGTACATCAAAATATATGTTTCCAACTTTGCCAAACCACTAATCCATACTCAAGCCATAGGGTATCAATCTATGATGTAGGAGTAGTAGTCTAGGTTTCTATTATTTTAGTACTTTTAAGAAGCTACTACTATGACTCCAGTTCTATGTATTCTAAATACATTTTACTATCAAGTAAGAAGACTGCTCATTAACTAAAGATAAACTATTCGCTATTTGGAATTCATAGTATAATAACCTTGTTTTGATGGGATTCTCATTCTCATCATCTAGTTAAGAACAAAATTTATGTATTAAGTAATCCATTATCCATACATTACTGTGAAAGACTCCCAATCACACGAATCACTTACTTAAACACTAAGGGTCTTTTTTAACAAAAATTATGCATAACTAATTAATGTAAAAAACACAAATAATTTTGAGGATAAAAATTTATTTATTTATTTGAATTTATATCAGATACATAGTTTGAGGGCATATATTCTAATAATCTCCTATTTGCACTCTAAGATTATGTAAGCCCATAGGTGCCCACTTCTATGGCATCTAAGTGTCTTCTAAATACTTTTTCTGCCAAAGGTTTGGTTAATAAATATGCTAGATTATTTTTTAAGGTAAGTTGTTCTACTACGATTTTCTGTCTCTAAATGAATTCTCGAATTGGGTGGTATTTTCTCTCAATATGCTTTCCTTTCTTGTGGTTTCTTGGTTCTTTAGATTGTGAGATAGCTCCTGAGTTATCATAATACAATGCAATTGGTTTATCCATCTATGGTATAACTCCAATTTCTAAAAAGAACTTTTGGAGCTAGACTACTTCCTTAGATGCCTCTGAAGCCACCACATACTCAGCTTCTATGGTTGAGTTAGCAACACAAGATTTCTTGATATTCCTCCATGAAATTGTTCATTTAGACAAGGTAAAGACATATCCACTAATAGATTTTCTTTCATCTTTATTTGCCTAAATGTTCAAGTTTGTGTATCCTATTGGAACAAAGTCATTAACTTTGTAAACTAGCAGATAATCCTCGTTTTCTTGAGGTACCTGAGTATATCTTTATAGCTTGCCTATGAGCCTCTCCCATGTTCGACTGATATCTACTGACTAAGTTTACAACAAAATAGATATTTGGTCTAGTACATAGCATGGTATACATGAGATTTCCTACGGCTGAAATATAGGAAATCTTACTCATTTTGTCTTTTTCTTCTTGTATCTTAGGATACTCTTTGAAAAAAGAGACAACCCATATCTGCAAGAGATCTATGCCCCTTTTCATGAGTTTATATTGAACTTGGCCAATATTTTGTCAATATATGAGCTTGGGATAATCTAATATTCTTTGCTTCTTATTCGTAAGAAGCTTAATTCCAAAAATATAACAGATTTTTCCCAAATCTTCCAAATTGAATTAACTAGAAAGCCAAATATTTATAGATAACAATGTCTCTACGTTATTACCAATAAGTAGAATGTCATCCAAATGCAGTACAAGAAAGAAAATATTAGTGCTTTCTAGTTTCTTATACACGCATGGTTCATTTTCATTTTGAATAAATCCATAAGACTTTATAGTCTTATCAAAATGATTGTTCTATACTCTTTAATGCCTGCTTAAGTTCATAAATGGATTTCTTAAACTTGCAAACCATGTATTCTTAATCTTTTGCAACAAACTTTCCAGTTGGGACATATATATCTCTTTATTAGCTATTAAGAAAAGCTGTCTTGACATCCATTTGTCATATCTCATAGTGATAATGGTATACGATGGTAAGGAGAATACAAAAGGACTTAAACATGGCTATCAGAGAAAAGATTTTCTTATAGTCGATTTCTTCTTTTTGAGTATAACTTTTTGCTACCAACCTAACTTTGAAGGTTTTTACCTTCCTGTCTACTTCTCTCTTTCTCTTATATACTCACTTACACCCAATAGATTTTATCCCTTCAGGTGAAGCTATAAGATCACAAATCTAATTGAAGTTCGTTGACTTAATCTTGAGGCCGTTGGAATATATGCCCAAAATATACTATGTATTTTTGTATTTTGAAAATTAATAAAAGTTCCCTTCATTAATGGTTGTTTATTTTCATATATTTGTATATTAAAGGTCTAAGTGTGTTAGTAAGTAATCTATGTGATTGGGTCATACTTTCACAGTAAGGTGTAGATTATGAGTTACTAACACATAAGTGAAAAAATTTGTTCTTGATTGATTGATGAAGTTGGACACTTTACCAATGTTTAGATCATTATACTATAGTTTCTAAGTGGGAAATGATTTATCTTTAACCAGAGAGTAGTCCACTTGCACCAATAGTGTAAGCATGTTCGGAATACGTAGAACTGGACCACGTGATAATAATCTTCAGTAAAGTACTAAAACAAATAAAAATTAGTTTATCACAACTACTGCGTGGATGAGTACCCTAAGACTTGAGTATAAGTTGGTGATCTAGTGAAGTTGAACTTGTACACTTTGATGTATGTTGGGTGAGGTTTTATCGTAAGGCCAATAACTTTGTACATTGTGTGTATAATTCTAACTAATTAATACGGACTTATACAATAGGGTTTCTATTCTTCATTACGTGAAGAAATCACCCCCTTGTGATTGTTCGTGAAAATCTAATAATTTAGAGCCCCAAAAAACATGACTAAGTATGTACACTTTTGGGTAGTTCTTTGTGATAAGTGGATACGTACTGAAAATTGTGGATTCTCGGACTAGATATCAAAGGATGATAGATATAATTGAGAAATGTGTTAGTACTATTTTTTGATCTTAATGACGGGTGTTACGTAGAAGGGTATTTTCATTATTACACTTGTAGGTCGGAGACACTACACTTGTAATATTATTCTCGGGGTCAATATTTTCATATAGTGATAAATAAAATATTTAAAATGATTAAAATACAACTATTTGTTAGTAGTGGTACTTTGATCATTTTAGTAGCGAAGAATAATATGTCTTTTAGTCCCCAGAGTAACTTAAATAGCCTTAGTAAATTTATTCACTATATGAGTTTATTGGGTGAATTTATTATTAGAAGAATTATTCTAGGAGTCCAATTATTTATTTATTTGTGCTAGAATAATTAATTGGGCTAATTTAATTAATTATCTTAGGTAATTTTATATTAGATCCAAGTAGTTTAATTAATTAATAAAAGAGCCAATTTAATTAATTAATTATCTTAGGTATTTTATATTGTGCCTAAGTAGTTTAATTAATTAATAAAAGAGCTAATTTGATTAATTAGTTTATTAATTAATTATCTTGAGTAATTGTATAATGGGCCCAAGTAGTTTAATTAATTAATAAAAGAGCTAATTTGATTAATTTATTTATTAATTAATTATCTTGAATAATTTTATATTGGGTCCAAGTGGTTTAATTAATTAATAAAAGTGCTAATTTAATTAATTAATTATATTGAATAATTTTAATATTGGGCCCAAGTGGATTAAGTAATTAATAAGGGAGCTATTTAACTAGTCATTGGACTAATTAAGAGAGCATGGCCTATCACAGTTTTGACGGAAGTAGCCATATAAAAGGAAAAAGAGGAAAAAGGAAACAAAGAAATTAAGGTGGCGAATTTTGTTTCTAAAAAGAAAAGGAAAGCTAATAATAAAATTTAAAAAAGGCATCTCATGTGCCATTGTGTGTTGACCAAAATTCCACAATAAAAGCTTTCATTTTTTTTTTTTTGGAAAATAGCGGTCGATTTTTCTTGTTTTTATTTTTCTTCGTTTTTCCTTAACGTTTAGCTTTTTCATTTTTGTTCCAATCTTATTCACCCTAATTCTACTTTTTCCGGTAGAGGTCCATAGTGACTAGAGAATGCTTTGGAAAGTCAAGAGTTTACAAACATGATAAGTGATTGAAGCGAAGGAGCTGACGGTTAGCTAGTGTCCGTGTGGAATAAGTAGATGTTCCTGTCCAACAAGTGCCGTTGAATTCGAATCCGACTTCGGTTATTAAATTTAATCACCCTAAAAGTAAGTATTCCTAGACTTTGGCTTGGAAAAAATTTTAATTTGCTATCTTCCGTTGCATATTTATTTTTCCCGCGATCCTTCAAGTAGTATCAGAGCCATGTATAGGAGCATGCTTGGGTTTAATAACCAAAAAAGGTTGTTCCTTTACTAATAGAAATATAATCTTTGCGATTGTATGAATCTCTTGTGCTTTTGATATGGGTAGATTTTGTGTATGCCTTGCGCGTGGAGGCATAGGCGCCTATAATTTATTTTTAATCGTATTCGTAAAAATCAAGTTTGCCTCATTTTGAAAGATATAGGAGGTTGAAATTGTATTTTAATTTACTTATGATTTTTTTGTAACAAAAAAATTAAATAATTAATTGGTGCTTGAACGAAAAATCCCTGAAGAAGATTGTATAGAAAAAAATGGAAGGCTGCGGGAAAAAAGAAAAAATAGTCACAACGCGCGGCTCGAGAGATTAGTCTCCCCGAAGCTACGTGCCAGTGTGCATGGCTGAAGTTCTTGGAGTTGTGACCAAGGCCAAAAAGGCCTTGATCCTCGGGAGGATAATGCTAAGCCTTCCACGGCTTGTATGGAGGAAAAGGACAAAAATGCAAGACTTAGTTTGAGTCGGTTTCAACGGTTTGGTTTGCAAGTCATTTGGTCTTCTTGTTTTTTTATACTTTTTATTTTTCTTGTATTTTTTTCTTTTAGGGCTCATATTACATGAGGTTATTTTTCTTACAATGGTTTATTTGTTGTGATAAATAATTTTGCATGAAAATGGTTAGTTAAGGGGAACTGATAGGGGTTAAAATCATCATTATTTTCCCAATTATTTGAGGTTATTTTAAGATACTTTTGTTGTAACAACTAGGCATATTCGTTTCTATTTGATATTTTGCTTGTAGAAATTATTTTTGACAAATTTGTGTAGATTTGAGTTAATTTCGAGCAAAATTGAAAATTTTCTAGCACATACCTAGCGCCAAGTCTGGCAAGTGGACTAGGTGCCATGTCCATTATGATCAGCTAAAGGAAAATAGAGCCACCAGGTGCGTCGATTGGACCCGGCACCAGGTTCGCTCTAGAGTATGAAAATTTTGTGTACGAATTTAGGAATTTTTCAATAATTTTGGTATTTTTCAATTCCTAATCGGCCAAGATTCCTGAAGCGACAAATTTGGCATCAAAGAAGCTTATAAAATAAAGAGAAAACACAAGGGATTGAGAGGAGAATCAAAGAGTACAAATTTCAATCACTCAAAGAAGGAGGAATTCACCAATTAAAAGAGGGTTGTTCAAGAGAGTTTTCAACTGAGAAGAAGGAGGCTTGTCTATGAGTGCTTTCTTTACCTTTGTTTTCTTTTTTCTTAAACAATTATGTACTTAATGTTCCATTGTAATTTGACATTATTTTTAGGATTCATGATTTTTTGAGTTAATTTAGTATTTTGATTAATTCATTATTTATCTTGGGATTTGATTGCTTGTTTTTCTTACGGAGTTGGTTGATTGATTTTTGTTATTAACTTGTTTGAAAAAGGGGTCAGTAATTATTTAAATTAATTAATTTCATATTTGTTATCTTTTAACTTATTTGAAAAAGGGGTTAATTGCTAGAACTTAAGTAATCAAAGGTTGGTTAATGATTGCCAGAATATGTTTTCATTGACTAATTTCATGTTCTAAGTCACCTTGAATAGAGGGGTTTATATGAGAATTGATTTTAATGCATCTTTTGGATAAATTGGTTGAGATAGAATATATTTACTAATTTAACTAAAAGATAGTGATTCCATGGATTGCAAACGAAGTAGGTCTATTTTAAATCCTTCATGAAACTAAGATAATAATTGATTGTGATATTGGCTAAGTAATTCGTTGTCATGTTGTCAAAAGCTTTTGTCTACATTACATATTTTTTTTTTCATAATTGAATTGTATATATTTCTTTAATTTTCTTTTTCTTATTTTATCACTTTATTTGGTCGGTTAAATAATGAATGAAAAGTGATTATGGTGTACTTGTTCCTTTGAGGATCGATACTCGTTAATTTCATATGCTATACTTGCGATGTGTATACTTACTCGTATATATATTTTGAGATTAATGTTTTAATTAAAACTTGACTAAGAGATGGATTTAAATTTGATGATTTTTATACACCCAAAATTTACGCATCAAGTTTTTTGGCGCCGTTGTCAAGGAATAATGTCTTGAAAGCTTGAATTTTGTTGATTTAACAATGTTTATATGTTTATATGTCTATATGTGAATATGTATATATGTTTCTTGTATGAATAGGTGCCATATTCTGGTTCCTTGTATATTTGTAATTTAATGTTCCTACATGTTGTAATTTTTTCTAATTTAATTTGTGAACATGTACCTTAACTAACTTGATTTAATATTGTACTATATAGAATACTAACAATGTCCTTTATGTAGGTGAGATGGCCAATTGGAACATGGAACAGTAATCTAACAGGCCTCAAGAGATGATATCTCAACCGTCCTACTCTACTACTTTAGAAGGGGTATTAGAAAAATTTGCCACTGATATAACCAAACATTTTCACGAGATAGAATAGACATTTGGAAAATTTGATGAAATGATTAGAACCATGGAAAGATACATTTGGTTTTTAACTTATCTAGTGATAAAATCACCATTAGGGGTGGAAATACAACATGATTCAGCTGCCATTACATTACGAAGTGGTAAGGAGTTGCCTGATCCTAGCACGAAACCAGTACCATCTAAAGAAGATGGGCTAGAACCAACCCCTCTTGTTGAACCTTTTAAAAAACAAACTAACAAACTAGACTTTCAGCCACTGGTACCTTACCCCACTCGCACACACAAAGAAAGAAAAGATGCACAATTTGACAAATTTTTAGAAATATTCAAACAACTGCACATAAACATTCCACTCAGTGAGGTTTTGATACACATGCCCAAATATGCAAAGTTCCTTAAGACAATTCTTGTTAACAAAAAGAGGTTGGAGGAATTATCCACTGTGGTTTTAAATGAAGAATGCTCAGTTATCTTGTAGGACCAACGAACTTTGCCACGAAAAAAAAATGATCCAAGGAGTTTTTCTATTCCTTATCTTGTTGGGACTCTTACATTTTGTAATGCATTAGCAGAATTGGGTGCTAGTATTAATCTTTTGCTGTAAAAACTTTCAAAAAACTAGGCATAGGTGAGCCCAAACCCACTAGGATAAGTATTCAACTTGCGGATAGATCTATCAAATATCCTAAGGGAATAGTGAAAGATGTATTGGTTAAAGTGGATAGATTTATATTTCCTGTGGATTTTGGTATTTTTGATATGGATGAAGATTCTAAAGTTTTTTTAATCCTAGGTCAACCTTTTCTAGCAATTGCCAAAGCATTAATTGATGTTTATAGAAGAAAGTTGACACTTAGGGTTGGGGATGAGGAAGTCATTATCAAAATTCATAAAAGAATGTAACATCCTATTTTTATGATGATTCTTGTTTAAGAATTGATATTCTTGATGAATCTATCTTTGATTTTATGCAGGAATCATTTGTCCAATGCTATATAGAATAATCCATTGCATATTTGGAGGATTCAAATGAGGGCTACGAGTTGGGAGAATTTGAGGAAATTAAAAAAAGCAGTTTGGGAAGGATGAAGTCATGAATTAAGGAACCACCGGAATTAGACTTAAAAGACCTCCTCGAGCACTTGGAATATGCATTTTTGGCTAAAGGAGAAAAATTGCCCGTGATCATAGCAAAAGACCTTACTTGTGATCAAAAGACCAAATTGGTAAGTCTATTGAAAAAATATAAGGGAGTCATCGCATGAAAAATCACGGACATTAAGGGAATTAGCCCTTCCTTTTGTAGTCACAAAATTTTGTTAGAAAAAGGAGTTAAACCCGAAGTGCAACCTCAACGTAGGTTGAACTCGAATATGAGTGATGTGGTAAAAGGTAAAGTGATTAAACTCTTAGATTCTGGCATCATTTCCCTTATTTTTTATAGTATTTGGGTAAGTCCAACACAAGTGGTACTAAAGAAGGGAGGAATGACTGTGAGCCCAAATGAAAAAAATGAGTGGATCCTAATGAGATTGGTAATCGGTTGGAGAGTTTGCATTGATTATAAGAAATTGAATAAGGTAACTAGGAAGGACCATTTTCCTCTCACTTTCATTGACCAATTGTTAGAAAGGTTAGCTGGATATGAGTTTTATTATTTTTTAGATGGTTTTTCCAAGTACTTTTAAATTCCCATAACACCAGAGGATTAAGAAAAGACCACATTTACATGCCTTTTTGATACTTTTGCATATCGACGTATGCCTTTTGGTCTTTACAATGGTCTCGGAACTTTCCAAAGGTGTATGGTGGCTATTTTCGAAAGGCTTGTGGTAGACACAATGGAGGTATTTATAGATGATTTTTCTATTTTTGGTGATTCTTTTGAATTATGTTTGGACAATTTGGAAAAAGTGCTTCAAAGGTGTGAAGAGACCAATCTCATGCTTAATTGAAAAAAATGTCACTTCATGGTGCAAGAAGGTATAGTATTACTTCAAGAACAGGTATTGAGGTTGATAGAGCCAAGATTGAGGCAATCGAGAAACTCCCTCCTCCTACTTTCGTGAAGGTTATTCGAAGCTTTCTTGGTCATGCTAGTTTCTATAGGAGGTTCATCTTAGATTTTCTCAAAAATTTCTAAATCTCTTACCTCTTTATTTGAAAAAGATGCTATTTTTTATTTTGACGAAAAATGCCTCAATGCTTTCAATGTGTTTAAAAAGAAATTGATCAATTCTCTTATTTTAATTGCACCAAATTGGTCTCATCCTTTTAAATTAATGTGTAATATAAGTGATTATGCAGTAGATGCAGTGCTTGGACAAAGGAGGAATAAGCATTTTCAACCAATTTACTATGCAAGCAAAACTCTTACGGTGGTACAAGAGAACTACATGACAATGGAGAAAGAGTTACTTGCAATAGTATTTGCTTTTGATAAATTTCGTTCTTATCTTGTTTTGTCCAAAGTTATTGTGTATACGGACCATTCCGCCCTTAAGTACCTACTATGCAAGCATGATTCTAAACCAAGATTGATATGATAGGTCTTATTGTTGTAGGAATTTGACTTAGAAATTAGAAACAAAAAGAGAGCGAAAAATTTAGTTGCGGATCACTTATCTAGGTTGGAAAATCCCAACCTAGAACTTTTGACCGAAGAAGACATCAATGACATCTTTTCGGATGAACAACTTCTACTTGTTGATGATAATATTTCACAAACACCTTAGTATGCAGATTTTGCTAATTGCTTGGTTGTAGGAATTATTTTGAAAGATTTTACTGTGCAATAAAAGAAGAAATTTCTCTCTGAGGTAAAGCATTAGTTTTGGGAAGATCCCTACTTATTTCGGTGTTACGCGGATCAAATCATTCTACGATGTATGGATTCCGTGAAAAGTGCAAACATTTTAAAACATTGTAATGAAGGACCTGTGGGAGGCCACTACTAAGCTAACAACACAGCAAGAAAAGTGCTTGAGTCTGGATTTTATTAGCCTATATTCTTCAAGGACTCTCATAGGTTTGTTCAAAATTATGATAGGTGCCAACGTACAGGTAACATTTCTAAATCTAATGAGATGCCCTTACAAAATTTTCAAACTTGTGAAATTTTTTATTGTTGGGGAATTGATTTCATAGGCATTTTTCCTAGTTCTTTGGGTAACAAATACATCTTGATTGTGGTTGAGTATGTATCTAAGTGGGTTGAGACACAAGCTTTGCCCACTAATGATGCTCAGGTTGTAGTAAAATTTCTTTAAAAACTTTTCACCTAGTTTGGAGTGCCTAAGGTGTTCTTTAGTAATAGGGGAACCCACTTTTGTAATACCCAATTAGATAAAGTTTTCAAATATTTAGGGGTTACTTATAAGTTTGCTATCCCCTATCACCTCCCAAATAAGTAGCCAAGTTGAGGTGGTTAATAGAGAATTAAAAAGAATTTTGAAAAATGTTGTTAATCACACAAGAAAGGATTAGAGTTTGAAACTAAATGATACGCTTCGAGCCTATAGGAGTACTTTGAAAACTCCCTTTGGTACTACCTCTTATCGATTGATATATAGAAAATCTTGTCATTTACCTATAGAAATTGAACACAAAGCTTATTGGACTATCAAACTTGTTAATTTTGATCTTAAGCTTGCTGGACAATGTAGGTTACTTCACTTGAATACATTGGACAAATTGCACATGGCTGCATATGATAATTCTTTAATCTACAAAGAGCAAGTAATATGGTGGCATGGTAAACATATTGATCAATTGTAGGCATTCAAAGAAGGTAATCAAGTGTTGTTGTTTAATTCTCGCTTACGACTCTTTCCGGGTAAGTTGAAATTAAGATGGTTGGGGCCGTATATGGTGAATAAGGTTTTTTCTTTTGGTACTCCTGAAGTCTCTCACCCGGTTAATAGAACGTTCAAAGTCAATAGAAATAGTGTGAAGCATTATTTTGGTAAAACTTTTGATATCGTGGATCATGTGGATATTTTTCTCTATGATCCATGACTTTTCTTAGGATATCTTTTTAATTGCTTTGTTTTATTTCATTTTATTTTTCTCTTTTTTTCTTTTTCTAGATTTTTGTTTTCTTGTTTTTGTTTCTTTTGACGTTAGGAACTCTTGTGACTTTTCTAATGACTACTCCTTGTGGTGGATTCGAACATGGTGGACCTACTATGTAATGGAAGTACTTTCTTTTCTTTATTCTTCCTCTTTATTAATTTTAGTTTTCTTGGCTTTGCTTTTATTGTTATATCTTTGACCATGGAGGATAATGTCTAGTTTAAGTGTAAGGGGAGAATGGTGTTGAAGAAATATTTTCCATATCATTTTTGGGTATAATTTTTCGAAATTTTTTGTGGTTTTCATTGTTTAAGCAAGGTTGTAATTCTTTCTCTTACTTAGATATGAATTTTTGTCATTCATTTAGTGAATTTTTATGAAATTAGTTTATTGGATAGGATATTGTCAAAACTTGAGAATTTTGATTAATCTTATTTGTGCATTGGTGTGTGTGTATTATTTGACTCATGTAGTTTGAATATGGAAGATATGATGAACATGGAAAAAATTTATTGGCTAACTCTTGTATTATGAGTTTAAACTTTGCTTGGCTTGGAGTTGTGATAAGGAATGTGAATTCATATGTGAAGCGAAATGTTGAAAAAATGATGAGTGATGACTAAAAGGGGGCTAATACGGTGTGTGAAGCAAAATTCATATATTTGAGGCTATCAATTCCCTAAGTCGTTAAAAAAAATTAAGAGAAGAAGAATTGAAGTGCTTTCATTACATCATGACTTGAGTTGTGCAAATTTTGAATTCATAGTGCTTAAGTTGAGTTGTGTATTATGAGTTTAAACTTTGCTTGGCTTGTAGTTGTGATAAGGAATGTGAATTGATAAAAGATCTTTGAGAGGAAATATTGTGGAGAATTGTGAAAAATTTTTGTGAGTTAAAAAATTAAGAAAAATGAGTTGTTGTTTTCTCTTTAAAGATGAAGAAGGTATTATTTTTGCTTGATTATGAGGGCAAATACGAATAGTGAAGAGAGATTCAATTTCTTGAGGCTATGAATTCCCAAAAGTAAAAGAGAGAAAAAATGTTGAAAATATGATGAGTGATGACTAAAAGGGGGCTAATACGGCGTGTGAAGCGAAATTCATATATTTGAGACTATCAATTCCCTAAGTCGTTAAAAAAATTGAGAGAAGAAGAATTGGAGTGCTTTCATTACATCATGACTTGAGTTGTGCAATTTTTGAATTAATAGTGCTTAAGTTGATAGATAGCTTAACTTATGTAATTCATGTTATTTATGTTTTTAACTTGAAAGGTGAAATAGTTTTCTTAGACTAAGGTATATACTTGATTAATTTGGCTTTAAGAGTTTTGTGATGTCATGTCAAATGTTTCAAAGTTTGAATTATTTTCAGAGGGTGTGAATGACAAAAGTTTTATTTAAAGTTTGAAGAGAAGTTATAATCCTTGCTATGTTTAAAAAAAAAAAAAATGGAATGAGTAAAAGCTTGTGTTTTCTTGGCTAAAGTGTTTTGCTTGAGGACAAGCAAAAGTTCAAGTGTGGGAGAATTGATAGGGGCTAAAATCAGTATTATTTTTCCAGTTATTTGAGATTATTTTGAGACACTTTTGTTGTGATAACTAGGCATATTCTTTTCTATTTGACATTTTGCTTGTAGAAAGTGTTTTTGACAAATTTGTGCAGATTTGAATTAATTTCGAGTAAAACTGAAAATTTTTCAGCACACACCTAGTGCCAAGTTTAGCAAATGGATCAGGCGCTAGGTCCAATTCTGGTCGGCCAAAGCAAAATAGAGAAAAATTGAGGAAGAAAATAGAACACACTTGGCGCCAGGGGGTCGACTGGACCCAGCGCTAGGTCCGCTCTGGAGTACGAAAATTCTGTGTACGAATTTAGGAATTTTTCAATGATTTTGGTATTTTCTTATTCTTAATCGGATAAGACTCCTGAAGTGATGAATTTGGCATCAAAGAAGCTTATAAAAAGCAAGAGAAAAGATAAGGGATTGAGAGATGAATCGAAGAGCATAAAAAAGAAGAAGGAATTCACCAATTCAAGGAGGATTGTTCAAAAGAGTTTTCAAATGAGAAGAATTAGGCTTATCTATGAGTGCTTTCTTTTATCTTTGTTTTCTTTTTTTTAAACAATTATGTATTTAATATTTCCATTGTAATTTGACATTGTTTTTGGGATTCATGATTTCTTGAGTTAATATAGTATTTTGATTAATTCATTATTTATCTTGGGATTTGATTGCTTATTTTTCTTACGGAGTTAGTTGATTGGTTTTTGTTATTAACTTGTTTGAAAAAGGGTTGGTAATTAGTTAAATTAATTAATTTAATATTTGTTATCTTTTAACTTATTTGAAAAAGGGGTTAATTGCTAGAACTTAAGTAATAAAATGTTAGTTGATGATTGCCAGAATATGGATTTATTGACTAATGTCATATTTTAAATCACCTAGAATATAGAGTTTATATGAGGATTGATTTTAATGCAACTTTTGGATAAATTGGTTGAGACAGAATATGTTCCCTAATTTAATTAGAAGATAGTGATTCCATAGATTGCAAACGAAGTGGGTCTATTTTAAATCCTTTATGAAATCAAGATAATAATTGATTGTGATATTGATTAAGAAATTCATTGTCATGTTGTCAAAAGCTTTTGTCTAAATTACATATTTTTTTCATCCTTGAGTTGTATATATATATATATATATATATATATATATATATATATATATATATATTCTTATTTTATTATTTTATTTGTTTGGTTAAATAATGAATGAAAAGTGATTAGGGTGTACTTGTTCCTTTGAGGATCGATATTCGTTAATTCCATATGCTATGCTTGCATTGTTTGCTTGACCGTATGCATATTTTGGAATTAATGTTTTAATTAAAACTTGACTAAGGGATGGATTTAAATATGATGATTTTTAGACACCTAAAAATTACGCATTAGGAACCACCTTAGGATTAAATAAAATTATTTAATTTTATTCTTATTATTATTATTATTATTATTATTATTATTATTATTATTATTATTATTATTATTATTAGTATTATTATTATTATTATTATGATGATGATGTTTAATCTATCATTTGGTCACATAAGAATTAAATGTTAGAAATAACATGTAAAAATTTTATTTTTGGGAGCATGTCTATTATATTTAATTTTGTGATCAAATGCACAAAGGTTTTTTGAAAAATTAATTTTTTTTCTAGATAAAACAATTAAGAAAAACATTTTAAATTGGAACTATGTAGTTTAAAAAATAAATTCATGGTTTATTCTTCTAAAAGGTTTTATCTTTAATATGGAGAATAATTTTGAATTTAAGTATTTTAAATTTAGTTCTTAGAAAATAGTTTTAACTTAAGTAATGAAATTAAAAAATCATAATTTATTTTTATAAAGGGTTTTATCCTTGACATAGAAAATAATAGTTGAATTTTTTGAATTTTCTCTAAAGTTAATAAAAACCAATTAATTTTAAAAAAATATTTTTCTTAAAAACCTATTTTTCCTCAAAAGATTAAGTGGGAGAGGGGTTCTAACGGCCCCACAGCTTCTATCACGAATTCCCGTTAGAGATTATGGTTATCCTTGCATCATTCTGAGCATGACCCCCTATAAGATAGATTTTTACGAGAATCTAGAACTAACGGAGGAGTTATAATTAAATCGTAAGATAAGTGTTAGTGTCGGCCAACCTATCGTTATAGGCATTAATAGTGGATTATCCGTAGATGGTGAGAGTAGTGGCCATCCTATCGATGGAACTATTTTTGGATTGTTACCTAGTAAGGAAGTTTAATTTGTAATGGTTATACACTTAACTTAGAAAATTGTTAACTTTCCAACGAAGCTTTGTCAATTTTTCTAACAGTCAAATTATTCATATTTTTGATAATGGTTTTAATAGGTTAACCATATCATGGAAATAATTTGATATTTGAAATGTGCATTTTTATATGTGTTTTAAAAAAATATATATTTTTCTTTATGAAGTTTTTTTTTTCAATCAACAAAAATGTCTAGTTTCAGTCATTGTCCATTATTCTCAAGGAGAATAAGTTAACTGGACCAAATTATGTAGACTGGAAAAGGAATCTGAATATAGTACTCACTGCAGAAGAGTACAAGTATGTTCTGACCGACCCTTGTCGTGAAATTGGGGAGATTCCACGGACCAGGATAGTGAGACGGGGAAGGCATGGAGAAAAGCTGATGAGATGACTCGATATTATATGTTGGCTTACATGTCCAATGTTCTCTAGTTTAAGCACGAGAACATGCCTACTGGGTACGACATCAATGTTTCGTTGCGCACTATGTTTGCTAACAAGGGCCAGTTCGTAAGGCAGGAAGCTCTTAGAGCAATAATGAATACTAAGATGGCTGAGGGGGCATCGGTTCGCGAGCATATGCTCAAGATAATTGCCCACTTTGAAGAGGCTAAGGTCCTAGGAGTAACAATTGATCCTGAGAGCTAAATTAATATGGTTCTTAAGACTTTGCCAAAATCGTACTCTCAATTCAAGTTAAATTATAACATGAACAAGTTGAGTATGTTTTTGCTAGAGTTGATGAAGGAATTTCAGGCTGTAGAAAAAATTATGAAGTCTGACTCAAAGAATTTGGTTACTTATTCTGATTCATCTTCTAAAACTGGACCTAAGCCCAAGAAGTTCAAAAAAGAAGAAGGCCCATAACAATGAAGGGCCCAGCCCAAGGTATACAAGCCTTGTCTATCTAAGCCCAGTGACAAGCCTAAGGGCAAGTGGATCATCATCCACTTGGATTGTTGATTCCGGAGCTACTGACCATATTTGTAACTCTTTATAGGGGTTTAGTAAGATAAAGCGACTTAGTAGAGGAGAGCATGGACTTAGAATGGACAACAGAGCACAAGTGTGGGCCAAAGTAGTGGGAGACTTAGAGCTATTATTTGATTGTAATAGAGTTTTAATTTTGAAAGATATTTTATATGTTTCTGGCTTTAAACAGAATTTGGTTTCAGTTTCTAAATTGATTAATCAAGGATATTCTGTTTCTTTCCATACTGGTATTGCAATAAGTAGAAATAGAAATATTATTTATTCTGGAAACATGGAAATCTTTTCTATATTAATCCTAGTAATTGTCAAATAAATAATATTTAGACACAACCTAATAATAAGAAAAGAAAGGCCAAATCAAACAACTCTTATTTGTGGCACTTGAGATTAGGACATATAAATTCTAATCGGATTCAGAGGTTAATCCAAAATGGGTCTTTGGAATCATTGGAATTGGAGGAATGGCCTCAGTGTGAATCTTATCTTAAGGGTAAAATGACTAAAAAGTCCTTTACTCAAAAGGCGAAAAAGGCCAAGGAAATATTAGAGTTAGTTCATACTGATGTTTGTGGTCCTATTTCTTCACCAGTTAGAGGAGGTTATAATTATTTTATTTGGTTATGTTTACTTGATAAGGCGCAAGACTGATTCCTTTGATATATTTAGGGAGTTTAAGGCTGAGGTGGAGGGCCAAACAGGTAAATTAATTAAAAAGCTAAGATCAGATCATGGTGGAGAATATCT
Source organism: Voacanga thouarsii (assembly GCA_026120185.1). Classification (NCBI taxonomy): domain Eukaryota; kingdom Viridiplantae; phylum Streptophyta; class Magnoliopsida; order Gentianales; family Apocynaceae; genus Voacanga; species Voacanga thouarsii. The sequence goes on along the minus strand of JANUWF010001032.1, from coordinate 1,069,313 downwards.
CTTTGGTGAATTCAAGGATTACTTGGCACATCAGGACATGGTATTCAGCTAAATGCACCTGGGACTCCCCAGCAGAATGGAGTAGCTAAGAGAAGAAATAGAACATTGATGGAAATAGTCAGAAGCATAATGAGTCATGCAACTCTTCATATTTCTTTTTGATGATATGCTTTGGAAACATTAGCATATATTTTGAACTTAGTACCTTCCAAGTCAGTGCCTAGGACATCTTATGAGATGTGGACTGGACGAAAGCCCAATATGAATCATCTCAAAGTATGAGATTGTCCAACTTATGTACTAACTAAAGGAAGTAAGCTAGACTCAAGATCAGAATTGTACTATTTTGTAGGGTATCTGAAAGGAATAAATGGTGGATACTTTTATCGTCTCCAAGAGTAAAAGATACTTATTAGTACTCATGCTAAGAACTTGGAAGATGAACAAAGTGTATTCACTAAGTTTTCAAGTAATGTGGAATTGGAAGAGAAGTTGATTGACGCCTCAACTTCTAGCACCCCAATTGAGGAACCAAAAGAGACACAACTAGATGTTCCGATACAGACTGAGCCGCATCATAGTGAGAGGATATCTAGGGTTCTTGAAAGATGGAGTGGAGAGGCCTTTGAAGTCGTCTCTGACCATCAGGAATAAGATCTCGCTAGATACGATGAGGCTATTGTTGATATTGATACAGACAAATGGCAAACTGCAATAGATGTTGAGATTGAGTATATGTACCTCAATCAAGTCTGGGATCTTGTCACTGCACATAATGGGATTAAGCCCATAGAGTATAAATGGATATAAAAGAAAAAAAGATGTGTGGATGGAAAAGTGGAAACCTTTAAAGCAAGGTTGGTCACAAAAGGTTATACTCAGAAAGAATAGATCGATTATGATGATATCTTATCACCAGTTATCATACTTAAGTCTATACGCATTCTTTTGGCCATCACATTTCACTATAACTATGAGATATGATAAATGGATGTTAAGACAATCTTTCTTAATGGTTATCTTAGCGAAGACATCTATATATTCCAGCCTAAAGACTTTATTGCGAAAGGCCAAGAACATATGGTTTACAAACTTAAAAAGTCCATTTATAGACTTAAGCAAGCACCACGAGCATGGAACATGCATTTTCATGAGATTGTGAAGTCTTATGGGTTCATACAAAACGTGGATGTATGAACCATGTGTATATAGAAAGTCAGATGGGAACAATGTGTCCTTTATGGTACTTTATGTAGATGATATTATACTCATTTGAAATGATGTAGGGACATTGTCATCTATAAAGGTTTGGCTATCAAGTCAATTTAGCATGAAGGATATAGGAGAAGCTAGCTACATTCTTAGTATTAAGCTTCTTAGGGATAGGAAGTAAAGAATGTTATAATTATTCCAATCAGTTTATATTAACAAGATACTGGCTAAGTTCAGCATAGATTGGTGCAAACAGGCAATCATACTCATTAGGCACGGATTGACTTTATCTTCCAAGCAGTGTCCTAGGATACAGGAAGAAAATGAGAGGAAGAGTAGGATTCCCTATGCTTCAGTAGTGGGAAGTCTTATATATGCCATGCTTTGTACTAGGCCGGATATCTATTTTGTAGTAGGTATGGTTAGTAGGTATCAGTCAAACCCTGGGGAAGAACATTGGTAAGCTATAAAGCATATACTCAAGTACTTTAAGGGAACAAGAGATTCTAGTTTACAAAGCTGAGGACTTAGTTTCTACCGGTTATACGAACTTAGATTTCTAAGCGAACAAAGATAAAAGAAAATCTACTAGTGGATATGTCTTCATTTTGTTTGGAAGGGTTATTTCATGAAGTAGTATCAAGCAATCTTGCATTGTTGATTCTACCATGGAAGTTGAGTATGTGATAGCTTCAGAAGCTTCTAAAGAAGCGGTTTGTCTGCAGAAGTTCCTCACAGAACTTGAAATTGTGCCACACATGGACAGGTCCATAACAATATATTGTGACAATTTTGGATCTGTGTCACAATGTAAGGAGCTAAAAAACCAGTCCTAGGGTACTCATCCACACAGCTGCTGCGATAAACTAATATTTATTTATTTTTAGTACTTTGATAAAAATTATTATCACGTGGTCAAATTCTACGTATTTTAAATATGCTTACACCATTGGCGTAGTGGACTACTCACTGGTTAAAGGTAAACCATTCCCTATTTAGAAACCATAGTGTAATGATCTAAATCTTGATAAAGTGCCCAACTTCATCAATCGATCAAGAACAATTTTTTGCTTATAAGTTAGTAGCCTATAATCTATACCTTACTGTGAAAGTATGACCTAATCACATAAATTACTTACTAACATACTTAGACCTTTAATGTATGAACAAATATAAACAAACAACCATTAATGAATGAAGTTTTTATTAATTTCCAAAATACAAAAATTATAGTACATTTTGGGCATATATTCTAACACAGGCCGCTGGTCATGTGGCCAATTTTTCTCTGTTTTTCGTTCTTTCTCCAAACTTAGCCTGGCGCTGGGTCAGTCTTCTTGGCTCGGCGCTAGTCTTCACTAGAATTCTTCAATTAACTCTAAATTCACCTATTTTCGCATAAAATGTTAGAAAAATATTTCTATAAGTGAAATATAAAATAGGAAGAAATATGACTAATTATTATATTAAAAGTATAACAAAATATCCTCAATTAACTAGGAAAATATATGTAAATTGAGGCACTATCATTCATCTATATTTTGTATGAAATCATAAGACTTTATAGTCTCATTTAAATGTATATTCCATCTATGAAATGCTTGCTTAAGTTTATAAATGGACTTACTAAGTTTGCAGACCATATATTCTTTACCTTTCACAATAAAACCTTCTAGTTGGGTTACATAGATATCTTTGCTAAAATAGCCATTGAGAAAGTGGTCTTTATATCCATTTGTCATATCTCATAGTCATAATGATATGCAATGGTCAAGAAAATGCGAATGGACTTAAGTATGGAAAAATATGAAAAGGTATCCTCATAATTGATCACTTCTTTCTGAGTATAACTTTTTGCAACCGACCTTGCTTTATAGGTTTCTACATTTCCATCTGCACCTTTTTTTTTTCTTGTATACCCACTTATACCCTATGGGTTTAATCCCTTCAAGTATAGTGACAAGATCCCAGACTTAATTGAGATACAAAAACCCAATCTTAGCATCAATTACTGTAACAACCCGCTACCTACGTACCCCAAAAGGGGCGGGGATGTCACCCCGTCTTTAGGATAAGGGGTCTTTATAACTAGGTAATAGAAAATATAGAAGGAAATAACTTAATAATGAACTTATTACAATCCCAAAACAATACTTTTACAAGTCTTGAAACAAATAGATGATAACCAAACTCTCTAACAAATAAATACATCAGGATAAATCTTCTAAGCTCATAGCAACATAAGTAAATCGACCTTCCAAGCAGGATCAACCTGAAGACATGATATAAAAGGTGTGAGAAATATTTCCTAATAAGTTCTGTGTGTGCTCATGGTATTTTAGAAAAAAACAGCTCATGTATGCAGGTTTTGAACAAGTTATCATAAAAAGTCTGCAAGCCTAGAAATTTATCTTTGAACACTGAGTGGTGTTTTATCAGTATTTGTAAAGTAAAAATGCTCAACTTGAAAAGAAATAACCACTCTAATAATGTTGACTATGAAGTCATGCATCATGAATGGACATGCACCACACTTTGTGCACCACGTCAAGAGAATGGTCAGGATGCCACACTTTGTGCACCATGACGAGAGAATGACCAGGATGCCACACTTTGTGCATGCTGATACAAGGTGGGTGTACGGCCCGAGATACTCCTCCATCTCCATACCCAAATATACTGGGTGTCCACTCCGAAAATAAACAATTCACCTGAACTGTGCTGCTAACTCGAACCGGCCTGACCAACAAGAACTGTCATCTTGTCTAGGCAAGGTTTACCCCTCAGAGGTGGCCTCCTACTGAGAGACTTACCTAACCCTTCAAAGTCTAGTTCTAGTAGTTTACCTTTATTGAGTACTCAACATTATGTTTATTCCACTTGGAAAATATAAAATCAATGAAGAGATTTCTTTGAAGTAGCAATTATAGTTTTCAAACAACTTTAGGTAAAATATTTTTTAAGAAAAATTTATTGTTTTGCTCAGAAAATTGTTTGCTTGACAAAAATTATTTTACTTTAGCAGAAGGAATATATTGTCCATAATTGCATCTCAAGGTACATCTTCCACGATAATCAGTGCATTTGACTTGCAGAAAAATATTTGTTCACAAATATCTTTTATGCAAAGACTTACATGATCTCTTACTTTTTCTTGATGCAATAGCCTTCCAAGATAGTTCAAGGCAACCTAACTCTGCTTGGGGTAAATACGGGGTATAAGTCCCAACATCCAGGCAATACTTGCTTTAAATAAATAATTCCTAGCCTAACATGCTTAAACTCAACTAGATACAACAACATCTATTTATGATAACAACGCCTTAAGCTTTAACACTAGTTGATAAGGTATTTTATAGAATAAGATTAATTTGATAAGTTAAAATAAATAGGTGTTATAAATAATAAATAAATAATAAATTATAATTTTAACTATTTATTAACAAATAATAAATAACGAGTAATATTAATAAATAAAAATAGTAATAAATAATGAGTACTATTAATAATAAATCCCAAATAATATTGGTAATAAATTATAAATATTATTATTACAAATAATAAGTAATATTAATAATATATTGTAAATCATTTTAATAATAAATAACAAATAAAATTAATAGTAAATAAATTATTCTCATATAAATAATATTTAAGAGTGTAAATAAAATTTTTAGTAAGGCTAACTAATAATAATATGAATATAAAATACATTTGATCTTAATTTCAATATATTATTATTTATATATAATAATGTTTAATAAAAATATTATATTTATTTATCTAATAAAATACCAATATTTTAAACAATTATTAGCTTTGAAAATTTTTGTGTTCAACGAAATTAGTCAATTAAACTAAACAATAATATTAATTATATTAGTAATAATAATGATAGTAAGAATAATACTAAAAATAATAAAAGTAGTTCTTATAATAATTTTTAATGACTATAGTGAAATACTAGAGAAAATTTATATACATATTAATACACACATGGATCTAAAAAATAACATGTCGATTTATTCAAAAATAGGCTTGTAATAACATACATCACAACAAGGGTGATCTACTAGTAGCTAAAATATTATTTATGGATTTATTGAAAAATATAACATCATGAAAGCATAATAAAAAATGATGGTTTAATGTCTATCATACATCAAACATCCATAAAACTCTTAATCATAATGAACATACATTGATCTTAAAGCATTCCATACTTCTTGAGTCACAACATTCATTTAATGCTTCATGTCTTAAATCTATTCCCTTCACCCACATACATATCTCCAACCCCACATTATTCTATCAACCTATCAAATCCCTCATCTAAGACTCTTGATTTTGAATGTTTAAAGAGGATATTGAGAAAGAAATACTTGATTTGATGAACGTTTGATGAAGGTTGCACCTTGCTTAGTGGAAATCCTTGAGTGCTTGATGGCTTTTAGTCATCCGAAAATAGTCCATGATTGTTCATCAACATTTTGGCCAAGAGCAAGGGATAGAGTGAGTAGGGAACAAATGAGAGTAAAAGAGGAGAATAGAAGTTGAATAAAATAAGAAGAACAAGAAGATTGTTCTTATTTTACCTTTTTTGTGTTCTTCGAATCTTCAACAAAAAAGGATGATTTGATCCGTTTGAAAGTTCAACTTTGTGTGTTTTTGTGTTATAAGGTGCAGCAATGAAGAATATGGGTTGAATATTGATGATCTAGAGAGTTTGGGAGTAATTGGAGGTGTTTAGGAGTGGTTTAAGCTTGAAGATGTGAAGTGTGTGTTCTTGAGAGAGTTTGAGAGGAGATATATTTTGTGTGTGTTTGTGAGTGTGATGGCCTAATGGCTTAGACTAGGAGGAGCTTTTGGTTATCCAAGAATGAGAGAAAGAGTTTTAGATTTCTTTAAAATTCAAATTGAGAGAAAAGTGGAGTTATTTAAGGTATAGGATTGGTTAATAGTGTTTGCTTTTGGAAGGTTTCTTGTTCTTCAATGGTGTATGGCTGAATTAGCTATGTTTCAACCAAAGGATGGAGAGTTGTTTCAGACTTAAGGCTGGCCAAAAATAACTATGAAATGACAGAGGATTTTCTAATTTTATCAATTAGCTAAAGGAGTGTTTAATGGAACAAAATCTGAAATTTTAATTTGAAGTTTGAACAAGTTTGGATAGGGTGAAGATAGGAGCTTTTTGAGGTATGATAATGGAGTCCTATTACTCAAGGTTGGTGGGGAAGCCAAGATGTTCAGTTCATGGCTGTACAAGGGCCGAAATTCTTAAATTTAGTGAGGTTTGTTGAAGAATTTCGGCCTTAGCATTGAAGAGACAAAGTTGGAAAAATTTTTGGAATTGAAATGGTTTTGGTGCAAAATTTTTGGTCCACTTTTGTACGATTTTGCAGCTGGATTTTAAGGGTGTTTGAAGGTCTCTTAATGGTAGTTTTCCAGCCTTCATCTTGAAGAAGAACCAAGGAAGTTCCAGCTGTTCATATGTTCTAACGGGTGGCTTTAAGTTCATGTTCAATGTTGCTAGTTTGCTGGAAAAAATTTCTGGTTTGGTATTGTTTGTAAAGCTTTGAAAATTCAAGAAATTTTCAGCCTTCATCCTCACATAAAATGATTGGTTTTCTTACAAGAATTGAGTAGGAAAGCTTGTTGCAATTTTCGAAAATAACCTTGAAGGAAATCTGAAAATTTTTCCAGATTTTTAACTAAAACATGAATAAGATGAAGATGGAGTTTTGATGGAATAGCTATGGTGTTTTTTCTTGGAACCTCTACTTATTTTTCCTCCTTACTTTTGGCCATCTCTATCCCACAAGAATTGGGATTTTTGAAATTCTAAGCTAGGGAATTATCTTAGAATTTTTATGGTTAAAAATAAATTAAAGAATTAAGAGTAGTTTAAATTTCAAAGATGTTATGACAAAGCTAGCAAAATTAATAGAGACAAGAATTCTTTTAGAATTCTTTTTAGGATAAGACCACATGGTCAAGACATTACCATTGAATCTTCCCTAAGACAACATCCCTAACTTTAAGGAATGTAAGAAAAAGAAAAATTCAAACATGGCTAAGATAAATATGAATAAAACTTAAGCGATAGGATTTGAACTTAAGAGCTTAGAGATTAAATCTCAAAACTTTAACCACTTAAACCACATTAAATCTTGCTTTTATTTTCTCAACCTAATATTTTTTTTATCTAAACATCAAGCCGTCTTCCTATTCCGACCCCAAGCAAAATTACATTTTTTACCCTTTCTACTCAACAAGTATAAATAAATCATATGCCCTATAAACGACAATTCTTAGGCACACAAAAATCATTCAAGTGATTTATTTTATGCATGATGACATGATATGCATCCCATACCTCTTACTCTAGGGTAGGCTTTAGGTGGTGTTTTCACAATTACTACCTGCAATTTGTTTGCATCAATATCAGCAATGGCCTCATCCTATCTAGTGGGATCTTATTCCTGATAGTTGAAGACGACTTCAAAAGGCTTCTTCAGTCCATCTTTTCGGAACCCTAAATATCTTCCCACTACGACGTGGTTCATTTTGTATAGGAATATTTGGTGCCTTTTTAAGTTCCTCAACTAGGGTACTAGAAATTGAAGTATCAATCAATTTCTCTTCCAATTTCATCTAACTCAAGATCTTAATGGATACACTTTGTTCATCCTCCAAATATTTAACATGAGTACTACCAAGTACATTTTCTCTTGGGGATGACAAAAGTATCCATCCCTTGTTCCTTTTGGATATCTTACAAAATAGCACAATTCTGATTTTGGGTCTAGTTCACTTCTTTTAGTTAGTACATAACCTGGACAATCCTATATCTTGAGATAATTCATACTGGGCTTTCGTCCAGTCCATATCTCATAAGATGTCCTAGGTACTAATTTGGAAGGCCTCAAGTTCAAAATATATGCTGCTTTTTAGAGTATATCCCCAAAAAGAAATAAGAAGAGTTGCATGACTCATAATGCTTTTAACCATTTCTATTAAAGTTCTATTTCTTCTCTCAGCTACTCCATTATGTTGGGGTGTTTCAGGTGCAGTCAGCTGAGATACTATTTTCTGATGTGCCAAGTAGTCCTTGAATTCACCAAAAAGGTATTCTCCACTACGACCCGATCTAAGCTTCTTGATTAGTTTACCTGTTTGACGCTCCACTTCAATCTAAAACTTCTTAAATTTATCAAAAGAGTCAGATTTGTGCCTCATCAGTGATGAAGCATTCATACTTGCCTCTAGCTGATATAGACATAAGACTACAAATATTATTATGAACTAACTCAAGTATTTTCTTAGCCCTTTCCGACTTTTGAATAAAGGGCATTTTGGTCATTTTTTCTATAAGATAAGATTCATACTGAATCCATTTTTCCAATTTCAATGAGTCCAAAGACGCATTTTGGATTAACCTCTGAATCCGATTAGGATTTATACTAATCTTAAGTGCTACATAAATATGAGTTATTTAATGTGATCTTTCTCTTCTTATTAGTAGGTTCATTCTGAGTATTATTTATTTGATGACTTATAGGATTAATATAAAAGAGATTGCCATACATGTTTTCAGAATAAATAATTTTTCCATCTCTACTGATTGAAATACCAGAATGGAAAGAAACAAAATATCTTTGATTAATCAATATTGAAACTAAAATCAAATTTTGTTTAAAATTAGAAACATATAAAATATATTTTAAAACTAAAATCCTATTACAATCAAATAAAAGTTCCAAGTCTCCCACTACTTCAGCCCACACTTGTACTCTATTTCCTACTTGTAGTCTATGCTTTCTTTTATTGAATCTCCTTATCTTGCTGAACCCTTGTAAGGAGTTACAGATATGATAAGTAGCTCCAAAATTAACAATTCAAGTGGATGATGATCCAACCATCAGAATAGAGCCTAAATAAAGAGCAATACCTAAGGAGGACTTGGCCAAGAAGTCCGAACAATCCTTCTTGAAGTGCTTCTTCTTGGCACACTTGAAACACTTGCCTTTGTGTTTGACATTAGGCTTGGACAGATCAGGGTTAGATCCCTTAGGCTGAGCCCCTGTATTGTTCTAGGCCTTCTTCTTTTTGAACTTCTAGGGTTGGGCCCTAGTTCTAGAAGATGAAGAAGAACAAGGAACCAAAATCTTTGACACAGGCTTCATAATTTTCTCAGCAGCTTGGAGTTCCTTCATTAACTTAATCAAAGACATACTCAACTTGTTCATGTTATAATTTAACTTGAACTGAGAGTACGAATCTGGCAAAGTCTCAAGAACCATGTTAATTTGGCTCTCAGGATTTATCATTGCCCCTAGGACTTCAGCCTCCTCAAAGTGACCAATCATTTTAAGCATATGCTCATGAACTGATACCCCTTTTGCCATCCTAGTATTCATGATTGCTCTAAAAGCTTCATGTCTTACGGGGCTAGCTGTAATACCCCACCCAAAACCACCTTTGATTATGGGAAAAAGTCATGCATTGCATAGCATCTTGCATTTTATGTGGTAATTTTATTTGCATGATGCATGTGAATTTTTCAGTTGCTCTTGCATTTTAATTAATTGATGTGAAATAGTTGTGTTGTTAAAGACTTGTTTAAGGGAGGTTTGGTTGAAGACTTGGAAGGATGAGTATTGGGGTGGTAAGAACTTCTTGTAGAAAAATTAGCATTGGAGTTGTTTTGGAATAGTGGGGAGGTTGGTGATTTCCTTTGGTGACCCGAGTTCGAATCCTACTTTTTGTGAAGTAAGTTTCTCTTCTTGAAATTCTTTTCTTTAGACCGTTTCTTATCTTGACCGAAAAAGAATCGAGTTATCCTAGAGAAATTTTAGTATTTTCACTCCAAGGAAATAAATCTCTATATTTATTTCCTAAATTCAAGGACTTGGATGTGAATAAAGTTCACCTTTAATTTTCAGCTTGTGTTCCTTAGGATTTTCGAAAAAAACCTAGCTAGGAGCCACTTTGAAGAATTTCAAGTGGTATAAAACTCTTCTTGATGAATATTAGAGCTAGGGAATATATTAGGGAAAAATCTTATTTTACCTCTTCAAGAATTCTAGCCATAATCCTTTTATTTATTTAATTATTTTAGAGAAATATTTTAACTAAAGTCTTAGATATTTTCTTTGGGATTAAACGCCACTTCCATAGGAGTAAGACTCTATATTTAACTCCTAAGTTCAAGGATTTTAGATAAGGATAAAGTTTGTTTTATTTTCTGCTTTTGTTCCCTTGAATTTTCGGAAACCATAAGATGGAAATATTCTGGAAATTTTTCCAGATTTTGTTCGCTACCTTGGAGCACCTTTAGCTCAATCCAAACTCTCCTAGGATTAGAGGAAATCTTATCCAAATCCTTGATAAAAACCAGATTTTATTTCAATCCAAATTCAACTAGGATTTCTTCCTTTTCCTAGCTGAATTTCGGCAGCTTTGAATCTACATAAGCTGTCCGAAATTCCAGCCATCTTTAGTTACAATCCAACTCTGAAAATCCTAGCTCAAAACACCTAGAACACTCCTTAATAATTCAACTACCTTAGTTGCACAAAATCAGAATTGTATTCACACAAAAACACTGAAATGCGTCCAACATATACACAGAAAATTCGGACAGCTTTGTGCAGGATTTTCGGCCAGCTTTATGTTCCTACTTCAACCGAAATTCTGCACACATCCTTCACTGAAAAATCCCAGCTGAACAAGCTATTTTCAGCACCCAAAACCCTCAATTTTCCTCTGAAAATTTTGGTAGAATTATAGCAGCCAAACCAGTCCAAAACTTGCTACACTTGCACAGAATTTTCACAGCACTTGCACAGGATTTTTCAATCATCAAAACTCACTTAAACTCTTCTTTGTTTGGCCCAAAATTCTGAACACATTCAGCCCTTCCTTTGAGCAGTGTTTCGGCCAGCTTAGAGGAGCAAATTGCAGAATTTTTTCCTCCATAAAACTCCCCTAAAATTGGCAGCAAGAGGCGCGCATAAGCTGGAAATTCCGACTTTGCTGTCCAAGAAACCTAAAGCCATTAAGAGTCTATCTAAACATCACCATCTAACCCTAAACCAATCTTCTCCAACTTTAAATCATAACCACCATTTACCCTCTCCATTCTACATGAAAATTTCAGCAACATCTCTCTGCAAATTTTCGAAAACACAAGAGTTATTCCAAGCAAAAATCGAACACACCTTAAGGTAAGCACAAATCCTTTCAACCTCTTGATGACGTTTTCTCTAATGAATCTTTTCTCTTTCTTCTACCCTTAAATCACGCCCTATAGAGGCTGATATCCTCTTCTTCCTTAATTTTCGGTCAAGTGAAGCAAAGGAGGTAGCTTCTCTCTTCTTTTCAAGCGAACTCGGGACGATCACCATAGGAGCATCGAGACCTCATTACCCGGTAGTTGCAAGGTAAGGGAATACCCTCCCTTGATGTCGAAAGTAAAGTTTAATGGTGTTTATTAGCGAGATAAACATGTGGTCGTAGTATTTGATCTTTAGGGATTGAATAGTTTACTTGGAATTAAATAGGAGATTGCGAATTGTTATGAAAATAAATGGGATTAGAGCATGTTTGAATTAATTGAGACCCTGATCATGATATTATATGGTTTAGATCAGGAGGATAATTGAGGAAAGCCAGCGGTGATTTTTATCGCATTTATCTGAGGCATATCAAGTAAGTCCTTGCATAAACTCTTTTATTAAATGTGGTGATGGTAAGCCCTTTTATAAACTGTTTTGTTAAAGGCTGTGATGGCAAGTCCATGTTGTGAAGCTTGGTAAAGCTATTTTTAAACTATGTTTGCTTGGGTTGTAAACATGGATATTTATTCTTTAAACGGTTTTGCCAAACTAACGATTTTATCAAGAAAACTATTCTTTTCCTTAAATTTTTAGAAATCTCTTTTAAAGAAAACCACGTTTTACAAAGCCAAGTTTTGAAAATATTTTGAATCAGGAATTGACGGATATGTTCGTTGAGTACTCAATAAGGGTAGGTTAATAATACTAGTCTTGGAGGGCTAGCGTAAGTCTTCTGGCAGGAGGCCACCTCCAGAAGATGAACTCTGCTTGAAAAGGCGACAGTGTTGGTTGATCAGGCCAGTTCGAGCTAGCATTATACCTGAAAGGTATTATTTATATTCCCGGCATGGACACCCAAATAGTTTTGTTGGGTGTAGAGATGGAGGAGTATCTCACCCTGTGGGCTGTACATTCACCTTGATCAGAACGCCCAACGTGTGGTAATCTGGTCCGGACAAGGTGCACAAAGTGTGGTGCCTTGGCCAACTTGTTCTCATGGAGCCCAATGTGTGGTGACATGACTTTTATCCGAGTGGAGGATTTATTTTGTACAAAGTGTGACATTGAGAAAAACCCACTCCTTGCGAAAAGAGATTGTTTATGACTTGCCAAATTATTTTTACAAATGTTTTACACTTTGCATACACGAACTATTTAAAAACACCATGTGCACACACAGGACTTACTGAGATTTATTCTCACACTGTTTTACACCATGTTTTCAGGAGATAGATTGTGCTGAGTCAGCGGGGCATGTAATAGTTGGAGCTTTTGCTATTTTCTCTATCCGTTCTAGGAGGCATTTATTGCTTATGCTTCTAAACAATATTTTGTTTTATTCCATTTTGCTCCAAGTTGAGCCTGATGTAATAAGAATATTTCTTTATTTATCTAAGTTGATCCTTTTGGAGATTACTTTTATATTTTATACATCGTTCTAAAGACCCCTTGTCCTACGGGACGGGGCGACATCCCCGCCCTTTTAGGGTACGTAGTCGTGGGGTGTTACACTAGCTCTTGTTATCGATATCATATGTAGTAGGCATGTTCTCATACTTAGACTAAAGGTCATTAGACATGGCAGCCAACATATAGCATCATACTATCTTGTCGGCTTTTTTCCATACCCTTTTAATCTTATGATCTTGGTTCGTTGAATCTTCCCCAATTTCAAGACAGGAGTCAGTCAGAATATAATTGTACTTTTCTGTAGTGAGCATTGTGTTCATATTTGATTCGTATTTATTTGGGTATAAAAATCATATAAAAATAAGCACATTCCCAATCAAGTTTAAATTAAAACATTAACCCCAAATTACACATATGAGCAAGCCTACTCATCATTAATATAGTATAGGGTTCAAACGAGTGTCGATCCTCAAGGAACAAGTACACATTAATCTCTTTTCTTTCATTGTTTAACCAACTCAATAAAGTGAAAAAAGAAATAAAATAAAACAAAAGAAAATAAAAATATATACATGTTAAGGATGAAGAAGTATGTAACTCAAACTATTGTTCTGACAAATATGATCTTAAAGTACCTAATTATTATCATAATTAATTATTCTCTTGGCATCATGAAGGATTAAGGTCGATTCACTTCTTTGGTCAATCCATGAAATCACTATCCTCTAGAGAAATTAGCATCACTTGGTCTGTCTCAACTAATTCATCCAAAAGATGCATTAAACACAATCTTTGATTAAATTTCCTTGGTCTGGCAAATTTAAAGCATGAAATTAATCAATGAATCCTTGGTCTGGTAGACATCAATTAATTTTGAATTACTTAATGCTCAGCAATTAACCTCTTTGGTCTAGTAAGTTAACAGCTAATAAATATGAAATTAATCAATTGCAACTATCATCAGCCTTTTTGGTCTAGCAATTTAATGAAAAGAAACAACCAATTAATCTCGTAATACACCCAAGTAATTAAATACCAAGAAAAACAACCAATTAATCAAAATATCAAATAACTCTAAAAATCATGAATACCTAAAACAATGTCAAATTATAATAAAACAACGAATATATCATTGTTTAAGAAAAAGAAAAAAAAGTAAAAGAAAGCACTCATAGACAAGCCTCCTCCTTCTTCTTTGAAGACCTTTTTGCACAACCCTCATTGAATTAAAGAATTTCTCATTTGATTTAAGTGATTTTCTATGATGGTTAATGAATTCTCCTATTTCTCTTATGTTTTCCATCTATTTATAGGTTTAGGAATTGTCTAAACTTGTTGGTGTAATATTCTTGGCCAAGTAGAAGTAGGAAAGTACTAAAACTCCACAGATTACCAAAAACCGCGTGAAAAATCAAGATCTCGTCTTTTCCTCAGGGCACAACCAGTGCCGCCTTGGCTACTGGAGCCGGCACCGATTGTGTTATGTTTCTCTAGTCGTTCGCCGATTTTTTCTTGATTTTAGCACCATGTTGTCCAGAGTGCAGCTGGTGCCGCCTTGGATACTAGAGCTGGCGCCGGTTCCATTCTGTTCCAGTCTCGTTTCCACAATTTTTCATCGCTTCGAAGTTCGTGGCATCAGTACATGGCCGGCATTGCCTCTATTCTGTTTTGCGACATTTTTGCTTCGTTTTACCCTTAAAATCTGAAATAATGAACAAAATATCTATCCAAAGGTAAAATAACAAATATGAAGGAATATGGCTAGTTATTAAACAAAATGTATTACAAAAGAGCCTCAAATAACAAGGAAAAATATGACTAATTTAACCCTTATCAATATTCCTTTTCCAGTCCATGTAATTAGGTCTAGTTAACTTATTCTCCTTAAGAATAATGGACAAATAATTGAAACCTAACATTTCTGTTAATTGAAAAAAACTTCATTCAAAAAAATATTTATTTTGGAAAAAAACATATAAAATGCACACTTAAATATCATATTATTTCCATGATATGATTAACCTATTAAAATCATTATAAAAATATGAAAAATTTGGCTCTTAAAAAAAATTGACAAAGCTTCATAGGATTGTTGACAATTTTCTAAGTCAAGTGTGTAATCATTACAAATTAAACTTCCTTAATAGGTAATGTGATCCAGAAATAGTTTCATCGATAGGATGGCCACTACTTTCACCACCTACAGATAATCTAGTATTAATATCTCCAATGATAGGCTGGCTGACACTAACACATATCCTAGACATTAATTATAATTCTTCCGTTAGTTCTAAATTCTTGTAGAAATCTATCCTATAGGGGGTCATGCTCAGCATGACACGAGGATAACTACAATCTTTAACAGGAATCTGTGATGGAAGCCGTGGGACCGTTGGAACCCCTCTCCTACTTAATTTTTTTTTTTTGAGAAAAATAGGTTTTTGGAGAAAAAATGTTTTCTTAAAATAAATATTAACTTTAGTGAAATTAAAAAAAATTAACCATTATTCTCTATACCAGGGATAAAATCCTTCAAGAGAATAAACTTTGAATTTGTTATTTTCACTACTTAAGTTAAAACCATTTTGTAGGAACTAAATTTAAAATATTTAAATTCAAAAGTATTCTTCATGTCAAGGATAAAACCTTTTGTAAGAATAAACCTTGAATTCTATTTTAAATTCCTTAGTTCTAATTTTAAAAAAAAAACGTTTTCTTTAATTGTTTTATGTAGAGAAAAAATTAATTTCTCAAAAACCTCGTGTATTTGATCACAAAATTAGATAAAATAGCCATGCTTCCAAAATAAAATTTTTACATACTATTTCTTATATGACCAAATAATGGATTAAACATCATACTAATAAAATTAAAATGATCTTGTTTAATTCTAAGGTGGTTCCTCCTGTACTAACTATTTTCATACAGAATTGTTTATTACAATAAATAACCCATTGCAAGAAAATAACCTCGTGTGATATGGGACCCCAAAAAGAAAAGAAAATTACAAGGAAAATTTGAAAATATTTTTGGGAATTCTTGTGAAACAACTGAACCGCACAACACCAAGAAAAACGACTCGGACCAACCAAAACGTAAAGAAACCGATTCTTCTTCCTTGTAGGCAGTCCATGGCTCCATGGCTTGCTCTAACCATGGACCGCCTACAATGGCTTGAGCAAGCCATGGACCATCTTGCTCTCTTGTAAAGTTGAAAACGGTTGTGCCTTCCTTCCACGCCAGGGCTACTTTTAATCTTTTCTTCTCACAAAGCCATGGCTACCTTGCTCCCTAGCGATGGCAGCCTGGCTCCCCAACCATGGCCGCCTTCCACCCTAGCCATGGTCGCTTTGCTCCCAAGGCAGTCAATGTTTGTCTCTTGAAGGTAATTTTTTCTTGTCCGAATTTCCTCCATTTTCTTCCATGGAAATCCACCGTTATTCAGGCACCAATATTGCTAAAAATTTCCAGTAAATGAATTTAAATACAACATCAATCACTAATGCCTTTCAAAATGAGGCGTACGTGAATCCTATAGAAAGTAAATAATAATAAATTACAGGTGCCTATGCCTCTACATGTGAGGTGTACACAGTATCTACGCATATAAAAAACTACAAGGGATCTATACAATCATAAAGATTGAATTTTTAATTACTAAAGAAATACCTTTCCAGTTATTATTCCTAAGAATACTCCAACATTATAACTATAGCTCTAATATCACTTGAAGGATTGCAGTGAAAATAGCAATTTAATTTTTTTTTCCAACATAAAGTCTAGGAATACTTACTTTTAGGGCGTTTAACTTGAATAACTGAAACCGGATTTGAACTCGACGAAGCTTTTTTGGGTGGAATGAAGATTTGTTTTGCGAGAATATCAGCTAGACGTCGACTCTTTCGTATCAAACACTTACCATGTTTGCTAACTCTTGACCTTATAGAGTATTTTTCGAATTTATTTTGGACTTCTACTAGTGAAAGTAGATTAGAGTAAGCTAATTTGGAAGTAAAATGGAACAGCTAAATGTTCAAAGGAAAAAACGAAGGAAAAATTACAAGAAAACACTGGTTTCATTTTTCTTTGGAAAAAATCGTGAAGCTGTCCCCTGTATGATTCAGTCAACCCCTATAAGACACATATACGAAGTCTTATAGAAAACTACCCAACTTCCCTTTTCCTTTTTCAACAAAAACACTGCCACCCATTTTTCTTCTATTTTTTTTCTTTTTTACCTATGGTGGCTTCTAGGGATTGTAAAATTCTCTCTAAGCCATCATCACAACCTTGGTGGGTTAGGGTTTTGTTCAATTACCCCAAAACTAATTAAATAGCTCTTTTATTAATTAATTGGTCCACTTTAGCCCAATAAAAAATTACCTAATACAATTAATTGATAGGCTAATTAAATTGAATTGGCTCAATAAATTATTCTAATCCAAAAAAATAATTAATTAGACTCTTAGAATAATTCTTTACATATTAAATCCACTCAATAAGCCCATATAGTAAATAAATTTATTAAGGTTACTTGAGCTACTTTGGAGACCAAAAGATATATTATTCTTACCTACTAAAATGACCAAAATACGCCTACTAACAAATAGTCGTATTTTATTATTTTAAATATTTCATTTATCACCATATGAAAATATTAAACCAAGAATAATATTGCAAGTGTAGTGTCTCCGACCTACAGGCGTAATGAAAAAAATATCTCTTTGCGTAACACCAGTTATTGAGATACGAAAAACGCAGTAACACCTTTCTCAATGTCATCTACCATCCTTTGATATCTAGTCCGATAATCCATGACTTTCAATATGTGCCCACTTATCATAGGGAGCTATCCAAAAGCATACATACTTAGTCACGTTTTTTCAAGGCCCTGAATTATTTAGATTATCCCGAACAATCACAAAGGGGTGATTTCTTCACGTGATGAAGCATAAAAA
Source organism: Voacanga thouarsii (assembly GCA_026120185.1). Classification (NCBI taxonomy): domain Eukaryota; kingdom Viridiplantae; phylum Streptophyta; class Magnoliopsida; order Gentianales; family Apocynaceae; genus Voacanga; species Voacanga thouarsii. The sequence goes on along the minus strand of JANUWF010001032.1, from coordinate 1,051,393 downwards.
GTCTATTGTATAAGTCTATCTTAATTAACTAGAGTCATACACTCAACATACAAGATTATTAGCCTTGCGATAAAACCTCACCCATTATACATCAAAGTGTACAAGTCTAGTTTCACCAGACCACCAACTTATACTCAAGTCTTAGGGTATTTGTCCAAGCAGTAGAATCAATAAAAAATTTTTTATTTATTTTAGTACTTTTATAAAGATTATTATCGTGTGGTCCAATTCTACGTATTCTAAATAGGCTAGTTTGATTAGCGTGAGTGGACTACTCACTGGTCAAAAGTAAACTATTCCCTATTTAGAAACCATACGGTAATAATCTAAACCTTAATGAAGTACTCAACTTCATCAATCAATCAAGAATATTTTTTTCGCTTATGTATTAGTAGCCAATATTCTACATCTTATTATGAAAGTACGACCTAATCACGTAAGTTACTTACTAACACACTTAGTCCTTAATGTGCATATATATATAAACATACCGGCATTAATAAATAAAATATTTTATTAATTTTTCAAAATATAGAAATTCATTGTCTATTTTGGACATACATTCCAACAATTATGTCGGTATGTCAAGTACCTACCTAGGTCGGATAGCTATTATGTTGGTTGGATAAATTCCTATCTGTGTCGGGTGTTAAACTTATTGATAGAATGATTGTCATTGATATGAAGTGATGTGCCAAAATGTTGTTTTATGATTTTATCAAGAGTACATTATGATTTCACCTAAAAGAATTAGTGAGAAATATTTTGAATACATCATTTGATATTTGTACTTATTACTATGGAACATTTATCATATATCATAAATTATTTTTAAAAGGTTTCATGTGCATCTATAGAGCTTACTGAGATTATATCTCACACTCTTTGTATCATGGCTTTCAAGAAGTTCTAGTTTTGTTAAGGTTGCTAGTCTCTAAGAGCTTGAAGATGTAGTTTTATGTTTTGAGTATTTCCAATACAACATGTTTATGTGTAACTTTATGTTTTGAGACTTTGTATAAGTATTAGAATCTTTGTAATAGGTTTTATTTATTATGATTGAATTTTACTTGTACAAAGTTATAGAAACCCCTGGTTATTCGGATAAGACGATATCCCCACCCCTTTGGGGTGTGTAGATAGTCGGGGTGTTACAAGTAGTATCAGATCCTAGGTTTAATCTTCTCCTTTAACCTAGATATATTTAGCATTTATTTTCTTTAAGTGTTTTTATATGATACTAATCTGAGTGTGCTTTGGTTATTGGATATCGAAAGAGAATTTGCATGATTCGAATAGTAGTGATTATGAAGTCGAAGTGATAGTACCCCAATAGTAGCGACCCTGGAGAGATAGATTATGAAGAACTCGAGAATAAGAGTGAAATTGACAAAGAATTGAAGGACACTTAAAGAAAATGGAAGCACTTTAGAGGGATAAAAAATAGAGGTTTCAAAGGAATGATTTAGAGGCTAGTGTTGGAACATATACCTCAAACTAGGTATCTAATGTAAATTCGAATAAATAAATAATGTTTTATTTTCAAAATATTTTGTGTTCTTTACATTAATTTGTTATACACAGTTTTTTGTTTGAAAAAATTCGTTGTATTTAAGTAACTGATTTATATAAATGGAGGGTCTTTCACTGTAAGGTATGGATTATAGTCTACTTAACACATATACTTTATTTTTAACAAGATAACGAGAATGTGAATCTCACCAGGATAAAATTATTATACTATGAATTCCAAATAGAAAGTGGTTTACCTTTAGTCAGTGAGTGATCCTCTCACTTTATAGTATAAGCGTATTTAGAATTCAAAGAACTTGACCAGTAGTAGTAGTTTCTTAAAAGTACTAAAATAATAGAAATCTAGAATAAGGTAGACTGATATTCTATAGCTTGAGTATGTGTTAGTGGTTTAGCGAAACTGAAAGTACGTACTTTGATGTACTGTTGGTGAGGTTCTACTATAGGACCAATATACTTGTATGCTACGTATATGTTACTAGTTAGTTAATACAGATATACATAAGATAGCTTCTATACTCCTAAATAAGATATCACCCCCTTGTGATTGTTCTGGATAATCTAAATAGTCTAGGACCCTTGAAACGTGACTTAGTATTGTATACCTTTTGGTAGCTCCCATAAATAAGTGGATACATAGTGGTAGTCATGGATTATCAGACTAGATATATAAAGAATGGTAGATATCATTGAGTGAGGTATTAGTACATTTCTCCTGTCTCAAAAATGAGTGTTACACAGATGGGTATTTTAGTCATAATACCTGTAGGTCAGAGACATATCCTATAATAAAACCTCACCTACAGTACATCAAAGTATATACTTTCAGCTTCGCTAGACCACTAACCTATAGGACCAACATACTTGTATGTTGGGTATATGTGACTAATTAATTAAGACAAATTCATATAAGATAGCTTTTATACTCCTAAAGGAGATATCACCAATTGTGATTGTTCAGGATAATCAAAATAGTTTAGGATCCTAGGAACGTGACTTAGTATTGTATGGTTTTGGATAGCTCCTAGAAATAGGTGGATATATACTAGTAGTCATGGATTATTGAACTAGATAATCTAAGGGTGGTAGATATCGGTGAAAGAGGTGTTAGTACATTTCTCCTCTCTTAAAAATCAGTGTTACACAGAAGATTATTTTAGTCATAATACCGGTAAGTCAGAAACATTGCTATATGCAGCATTATCTTTGGGACCAATATTTTATTCAGTGATAATAGAAAATATTTAAAATATAAAATATAAATATTTTATGGTAGGGGTATTTTGGTTATTGTAGTAGTCAAGAACGATGTGTCGTTTGATCCTCAGAATAGCCCGTAAGTCCTATTTTATGTTGGGCTAGGAATTGGTCATAAATAGTGATGGGTTTTATTTTATTCAGGTGACCTGATTTATTATTGTGCTAGAATAAAATAAAAGGCCCAATGAGAGAATAAATTAATTACCTAATTTAGTAGGTTAATTAATTATTCAAGACTTGAGCCTAAATTGAATAATTAGGATTGACCTGGGTTTGAACTAAGGAAAAGGCTTAAGTAATTATTTTGGTTTATTTGGATTAATTAATTAATTATTTATTTATGGGCTTTGTTAGTCTATAGTTAAATAGATATTTAAGTTTGACTCAATAGTCTGGACTAGGAATCCAAGTACCAAGCCCTAATCTAGTAGGGCTAGGGCTGGCTGACTAAGCCATGTAAGTGGTTGGATGTCACGAATATGATAAGGTTTTTGTTCGGGGCTTGAAATTCAAGATGTAACAGATATATGTGATTAGGGGTGAGAGATATGTTTTTTTGACTCGGATAACTGAGTTGAATTCGAATAAGAAGAAAAAAAATATATCCTCTCTGTGAACCCCTTTTCTCTCTAGCTTGATACTCTAGTCAAGTTTCTCTCATTGTCTTCTCCAGTAGAAGTCGAAGGGAAAAAGTTCTTTTTGATATTATTTTTTAGTAGATCATCAAGAAAAAGAAAAGACTAGAGTCTTTCTAAGCCATATTGTTTTCATCGGCATGAATAGGCAGAGGATATACTCCGAAAGATCATAAAGCTTGTGTTCATGATAAGAAGAAGCCAACATCTTCCAGGCTTTGATCTAGAGTCCTCATCATTTGAACCAGAAGTTGTTCAACCAACGACTATTCTTCCTAAGTAACCCAGTCTTCTGAGTAAGCATAAATGTATACAACACTAAAACTTTCGCTGCATGTTCATTTTTGTTTGCTCTGTTTTCCACGATAGTATCTGAGTGTTAGTTTTTGGCAAATGTAGATGCATGCTTAGGTTAATAAAATCAACTAGAACTAATTTGTTGGTTGTTGACTATGTTCTCTCATGCTTTTTCTAGTATGGATAGATTCAGTGTAAGCCTTGCGAAGTGGAGACATAGGCTTTTGTAACAATTTAATGCTTTTTGTAGAGATCTCGTATAAGCCTAAATATTACAGGCATAGGCGTTTTTTGTTTTTCTAAGAAGATTCAGATCTCTGTGTTCCTGTAAATAAACTGATACCTGAAGATTATTTTGGATGAAGAAGATAGAAGAAGACCAGAGGAAAAATAAAGGAAAACAATACAGATTCAGGGAAAGCTAGTGGTCGGGTACAGCTAGCTGCAGACCGGCTTGTACTAGCCATGGGCCGACTTTACCCTTGTAAGGCAAAGTCGACGATTGACCTTAACAAGCCGTGAGCCGGTTATGCTATATACCAAGAAGGCCACAGTTTAGGTCAAGCTAGCCACGACTTGTTCTCTTTAGTGGGCAATGGTTTGGCCCATTGTAGTACAGTTCAAATTTTGATCTGTACGGGTCTAGCATCTAGGTTCTTTGAAGTGTTGTTTTCCAATTTTCTTTTCCTTTGTAATTTTTCCTTTTTCTTTTTGGTCCCATAACACACGAGGTTACTTTTTGCAATGGATATATTCTGGAGATGTTTTGCATGTAAAACGTAGTAAAGGGATTAGGATTAAATAAGACCATTTATTAAATTAAACTAATGTATTTAATCTGTTTATGTGATCATTTAGGATTTAAAAGAATAGAAAATGCATGAAAAATGTCTACTATTTTTTAGCATGCTATTTCCTTTTTGGGCCAACCCAAGTGTACAATTTTCAAGACTAAGTCTTGAGAAATTTTTGACAAAGGAAAAATGTTTTTTTTTTAAATTAAAAAGTTTATTAATTTTTGGAACAAAATTAATCCTTATTTAACCTCTCAAAGGTTTTGTTTCTTTGACATAGAATATTTGGATTTAGATATTTTTGTGAGTTACTGGTGAACCAATTTAATTCATTTTTTATTGAAAACGTTTTTGTTATAAAACTAGAGACTGAAATCCCATGAAAGTTTTTTAATAGAAATTTTTTTGAGATCATTAAGTTTTTTGCTTACATAAAATAAATCCTTGGCAAATCTCTCAAAGGGTATCAAGCTTGACATAGAAATTTTATATGTTTAGATATTTTATGTGAGTTAAGGAAAAATTTAATAAAATTTTTCAAAAGGACATTTTTCTTGAAAATCCTTATTTAAAAGACTAAGTGAAAGAGGGGTTCCAACGACCCCACGACTTCCACCACAGTTCTTGTTAGAGATTGTGGGTCTTCTTGCATCACCCTGGGAGTGAACTTATATAGAATAAAAATTTCACAAAGATCTAGAACTAATGGATAGAGATAATTGAAACCTAAGATACATGCTATGATCATCTAGCCCATGTTGGAGGTCGTAGTGCGAGGCCTATCTATGGGAAATAAGAAGAAATGATCATCTCATTGATGGAGGTATCTTCTAGATCATTACTTAGAAGAGTAGCTGATTAGTGGTAGTTAACACACTTAGCTCAGAAAGCTATTAATCTTCTCACAAAGCTACGTCAGTTTTGCTAAGAGCTGAATTATTCATGCTTTAGATAATAGTGATAGGGTTAGCTATTATCTGGATCTAACATGAGGGCAAAGTACACAAATTATTTATTTAAATTTACATAAATTGAGAATTTTTCTTTATTTTTTGAATTTCTAAAATGATCGGTGGTGGTTCTTTCAATATTTTGGCCATTATTCTTCATGAGAATAAGCTAACACAACTAAACTATGTGGATTGGAAAAAAAGACTAGATATAATATTTATTACGCAAGAGTATAAGTTTGTCTTGTACAATCCCTGTCCTGTAATTGAAGAGAGTTTCATTAAGGAGGAGCATGAGGTGGAAAAGGAATAGAAGAAGGTTAATGAGATAGCTCATTGCTACATATTAACCTTCATGTCAAATGTGCTCCAATCTAAACATGAGCATATAACCATTACTTATGACATTAGTACGTCATTTGCCACCATGTTCACTGATAAGAGTTGGCCCGTGAGGTAGGAGACTCTTTAGGATGGATGAGGAAGTATTAGTCAGGGAGCACAAGCTCAAAACGATTGCTGCATTTGAGAAAGTAAAGTTATGGGGCCCACTATTAACCCCAAGAGCTATGTAGACATAGTCCTAGAGACTTTGCCAGACTCATTCTCACAGTTCAAGTTGAATTACAATATAAACAAGTTAGAGATGACTCTAATAAAATTGATGAAGGAGCTCCAAGTAGCAGAAAAAGTCATGAGGCCACAATTTAAGGCGTTAGTCGGCTGAGCTATCTTTTTCAAGAACTAGGCTTAAACCCAGAAAGTTCAAGAAGAAGAAAGCAAAACCATTGTCCCAGCCCAAAGACAAGCCTAAAGGAAAGTGTTTGAAGTGCAATAAGAAAGGATACTAGAAAAAAGAATGTCAAGACATTTCAGCTAAGAAAAATTCTACAGGCAATGCATACTATCTTGAGTCTATAATAATGATTGAATCATCATCCACTTGAATTATTGATTCTAGAACCACTGACCATATATGTAACTTCTTGCAAGGGTTTAGAAAGATAAAGCGATTCGGGAAAGATGAACATGTTCTCTGTGTGGGAAATGGAGCACAAGTATGAGCTCGAGCAATGTGAGATTTAAAACTAGTTTTTTTTTTTTTATTGTAATAGAATTCTTTATTGAAGAATATTTTATATGTACTTGGTTTTAAATAGAATTTGGTTTCGATTGCAAAACTTATTAATCATGGATATTATGTTTCTTTCCATTTTAGTATTTTTATTAGTAGAGATAGAAAGTTTTATATATTGGGCACATGTATAGAAATATATTCTTCATAAATCCTATTAACAATTAAGCAAACAACACTCAAAGTGAACCTATAAATACGAATAGGAAGAATCAATGACTATTATTTATAACATCTGAGAGTGGGTCACACTAACTTGGCTAGGATTTAGAGGTTAATCTATGATGGGCCTTTAAGCTCATTGAGATTAGAAAATTGGCTTCAGTTTAAATTATGACTTATGGGAAAGATTACCAAAAGTTCTTTTACCCAAAAGATAGGTAAAGCAAAGGAAATATTGAGTTTAGCTTACATTAATGTATGGTCTTTTATCTACACCAGCAAGAAGATGTTTTAGTACTTCATCACATTCACAAATGATTGTACAAGGTATAGCTATATTTACCTGATGAGGCACAAATTCTAACTCTTTTGACATACTCAAAAGAGTATAATACTGAGGTGGAGTATCAAACTGGTAAACTAATCAAAACCATTCGATCAGATCATGGTAGAGAGTACCTCCTAAGTGAGTTTAAGGACTATGTGGCATATCATGGGATGGTATCTTAACTCAGTACTCTTGCAATATCCCAGTAAAATAGAGTTGCTTAGAGAAAGAATAAAATATTAAGGGAAATGGTCCAAAATATGATATTTTATGTGACTCTTCTAATTTATTTTTGGGGATATACCCTAGAAATAGCTGTTTATATTCTAAACTTTGTACTTTTTAAGTCAGTACTTAAGACACCTATGAGATTTGGATTGGGTAAAAGCTAAGTCTAAATCATCTTAGGATATGGTGTTATCCTACTTATGTAATATAAAAACCTTAGAGGAGAGTGAATAAGGTTTTTGTCAAACAAGAGTAGATTAAAAATTTTGTTTCCAAAAAAAACATTTGAGCTGATCAGCAGAGATACTTCATTACTTTAAGGATGCTTCACGATTTCAAGAATATGACCAGGAGTCTTTTAAAGTTAGCACAAAATGATATGAAATAAGGATGGGTAGTTGAGATATTAAATGACATGTTTAAATCAAAATGCAAGAATCATAAATAGCTCACTAATTTTAGCAAAACAGGATAGAGCATTTAAAGACAAAAATCAGTGAGTGTAGTGAATAAATTTAAGCAAAAGTCACGAAATAAAACTCAGAGATTTATAATGGTTTAATCCTCAAATGATCTACATCCACTACCTTAAGTTCTTACTTAAGGATTTTAATACACTTACTAAAACATTTTCCCAACTAAATAGTGGTAGGTAACACCAATCTTACATAAGAGGATTACCAACAAGAGTTTTACACCCAACCTCTTTAATCACAACAATCGAGGCTCACCCCAACTGAGTTTTACCTCTTCAACCTTGAAAGAAGTTAGAATGAAGGAAAGATTACAGAAATAGCTCACAAGTTTGAGTAGTTTGCGAATAGATGAGCACCAAACACATTTTGCCTTTTGAACAATTTAATTTTACTTTTGAAGCACAAATGAAAAGGGAGATTTTTATATTCTAAAGTGTAAGAGAGTTTTTGTGAAAGATAGCACAAAATTCTACTTCAAAATCGAGTTCTATTTGCTTTTATAGGAGCCAAACCTGAAGTTCCAATAGCTAGTTACTTTCTGTCAGAATTTCAGGATTTTGGATTCACAAAATAGAAGGATGTCCGTCTAAAAGGTGAGTTCAAAATGGTACATTTTTAGGCAAAAATATTTTGGAAATTTTACAGAGTTTTGGATTCAGAGGTCCATCCAAACTACTAAATCCAAACATCTGAAGACTTACTCCTTGAAATCATTTTATTTTCGTGCTTCATGGTAAAATCAAACTGAATTATAAAGTAAAGGAGACATATGAATTTACGCATTATACCTTATCAAGCGATTCCTATTCTAAAGTTCCTTCACAAGGACTTCATGATTTTGTAAGCTCTTAAAGTTATAATTGATCGATCACTTCTTTGGATTCCAATTGTTTAAGAGATGCTTAACAGTCTCATTTGCATGCCTTGAAAGAATTGAGGTTAAACATGTCCTATCACATAAGTTAGTCCTCATCAATGTTTATCATAAGTCAAAACATAGGAGAATACCCTTAAGGCTAACAATCTTTCCATTTTTAAGTGATGACAAATTTGATGTGATTGTGACATGAAAATAGATATATACAGAACGGACATGCTTAGACCGAGAAAAATAAGAATGAATTTAAACTGAAATGCATTCTTTCATTATAGGACTTAAAGAGTGCTTGTAAGATTAAGATAAGAAAATTAAGCATGTACTCACAAACATGGCTCAATGAGCCTATGGCCCAACCTACCTAATATCCTCATTCTTTCTATCAGGGACTATTTCAGATTTTAAGTAGAGGTGCTCTAACCGATCTCTTCCCTTCTTTTATAGCAATATCTGAAAAGGTCTTCTCTCTCTTCAAATTAAATAAAATACGATAATCTTAAAGTATTTATCTTCATGAGGCAGCTAAGAGATAAAACTCTCCGAGATAGGGAAGAAAAGTAGCAAAGTTTCTCGATTCTTCTTCTCTTCTTTGCTATCTTTTCTATTACGTCATTTAGTTATTATTTGTGTTCGGGATTGATCCGATACGAGTTAGGTTATCCTATTCTATTTTAACTCTGGCTTGAGAGCCATTGAAATGTGACTAATTGAAAACTTCCCTCATTCTATCAAGTAGCAACTAATTGGAGCTTGGTTAAGACATGCTTAGACCGAGAAAAATAAGAATGAATTTAAACTGAAATGCATTATTTTATTATAGGACTCAAAGAGTTCTTGTAAGATTAAGATAAGAAAATTAAGCATGTATACACAAACATGGCTCAATGAGCCTATGGCCTACCCTACCTAATAACCTCATTCTTTCTATCAAGGACTATTTCAGATTTTAAGTAGAGGTGCTCTAACCGATCTCTTCCCTTCTTTTATAGCAATATCCGAAAAGGTCTTCTCTCTCTTCAAATTAAATAAAATACGATAATCTTAAAGTATTTATCTTCATGAGGCTGCTAAGAGATAAAGCTCTCCAGGATGGGGAAGAAAAGTAGCAAAGTTTCTCGATTCTTCTTCTCTTCTTTGCTATCTTTTCTATTACGTCATTTAGTTATTATTTGTGTTCGGGATTGATCCGATACGAGTTAGGTTATCCTATTCTATTTCAACTCTGGCTTGAGAGCCATTGAAATGTGACTAATTGAAAACTTCCCTCATTCTATCAAGTAGCAACTAATTGGAGCTTGGATAAGGCAGGACATGGCGATCCTATTGGCGGGGGTACGGGACGAGAATTAAGACCTTTCCTATCCTTTTCAGAACCTTAATCCATTCACCTATCCTCGATAAGCGAATATGATTATTTATGCGTATCATATTATGCCTAAGATGCTTGTACACGGTTTACTATGGAGTTACTACTGCCACTTTTAGTGGAAGGTTGGTTAACTAAAGGTTATAGGCAAAGTTCCACAAGTCACAATTCCTTTCCCAGTTCCCATTCAACATTCATTCAAAGTATTCTACCCTTGCCATACTTCAACCAGTTGCTTTGCGGACTACTCTTACTGTTTTTTTTTTTTAATGGATATTCCCGAACACAAAATAAGAAGTACAACTTTCAAGAAAAAGAAAGAATAAGATAAAGAGTGAGAACTAAGGAATTTCAGAGAGGTTTGTTATGAAGGAGGTCAAAAAATTAGTCTTAAGGAGCTAGAAAGACGTCCAGCGGTGCGATACCGGACTTTCGCATAAAAGCACAATAAAGGCCCATAAAAGCAGAAAGAAAAGTAGCAGAAGCTAATTCGTCAGATAAGTCAGTCTATCTCTTGAGATCTAGTACCTTACCTAAATCTATTTCCTAGCAAGGGAGGGGTATGACCTTTCTTTTCCTAAAAGAATTATAGAAAGAAGCCTAGCAGCCCCCATACGTCGAAACCTCTTATTCCGACCCTTACCCTTTCGCCCTTTTGCTAGCCCTTTCTTATAGTAGCTAAACGTGATAAGGCCATCTTCTCTTATATGAATTGATCACACCACTTCTCCTTATGCTAATGAATCAACTCTCGTGTTAAGTCTTTTTTTTCTCGCTCTTTATATGGGGCGCCCAACAAAAGAGATTATCTTTCTAGCTTTTTAACTTTATACTAAATAGTAGTATGCCTGATATTTCCATCGATGAGCCCTAATAGGAAGCCAAAAGTGAAAGAACAGGACTTTTAAAAAGAAAGATCACCGCCACTTGCTTAGACTAAATTTGATAACGAAACCATGGCACTAGTGAGTAGAATACCTTACGTGAGTTCTAATGGTGTTGGGACCTTTTCCTATAGTAGAACAAGAAAGCTAGGGCATTAACAATTATTCTATAAACTATTAAATAAAAGAAAATAAGAATTTATAATGCAGAAATTAAGAGTGATGATAGGTTTGGGAATCGATAGAAGTGTTAGGAGCGAGGATGTCATTGGCTATGGCATCCGAAGTGTAGGAAAGAAAGTACGACATGTATTTATTTATAAAATAGACTATACTCCTATCATTTAGAAGTTAGCAGCACTTCTCCTACGATTGATTTCTCCTGTGCTGCTAAAGTATTTACTTTCTCCTTCTGTAAGGGTTTTTGCTATACGATTGCGGACCTTTGGAAAGGCCCAATTCTCGTTTAGAGAGTGGATCAGTCAGGAGGCATATCACCCCATAACTGGATCCCTTGGCTTAGACATGATGGATAAAAGGTTATTTGTGGGATTGATAGATGTTCGTAACCGAACTTCCCGCTAGCATGCCTAGCTGCCACAGACACTATAGTCACAGGGGAAAAACCAGACTCATTCGATCTAGTTAGACCCCTAGTTCTAAAAAGCCTAATCCAGTATAGATCTGATTAGAAATTCAAGTTCAGTTGAGGCAACTTTTAGACATGGACAGATGCTCATTTTCTCCCCTTTTCAGCTGCGCCCTTTCCTTCTTTTCTTATTCTTGGAGAGAAATAGCCCCTTATCGACACGGTAAGTTCACTTCAAGCAAGTGGACAAATACATGCCTTACGAGTAAGTAAGAGCAAGTAATCCTGTCATCTTGTGCAAATAAGGGCTAATAGATAGAGGGTCGATGTAATCGATTGTAAGGAGAGGAAGGGAAGAGGACTTAAAAGAGGAAGTAGGAAATCGCTACGCTAAAAAGAATTTCTTTTTCTAAAGAAAATAGAGGAAATCATCCCTATCTAATGCTAATAAAAGAGTTTTAAACTACTCGACTCTAAATCTAAGGGAAAGAGGCTCAAAGGCCCTAGGGGCGTAGTGAAAAAGAATGATATTCAAGGATGTTGTGATGTTATACCCATACGAGGTTCAATAGAAGCGAGACCATACCATACGGTAAGAGAGGCTAGGTGACTTTCCAACCATTAGGGTTTAAGGCACTCACCTGGTAGACCGTTAGAGAGGAAGCCATACGACTGAACTTATAAGTAAGTGGTGCCACCGTAAAAGATAGAATTTTTCTCTTCATGACGACTTCTTTTATGACTTTGTGCAGCTATATAAAATGAAAAAGTCCAATGAGCATACCTATTTCCCTTATTCTATCATGAAAGTTATAATTACGTAGATAGTAAGAGACTAACAATCTTCTTTCTTTCTTGAAAATCACAAGACTTTGCTTTGTCGTGAGCTAGATTCAAACCAACACTTCAGTTAAAAGACATGAGCGACAACTAAAACCTACGAACTCCTTTTTATTCCGATCGTAACAAAAGTTCTGTTAGGTTCTTAGTAGCACTTGGCGACCTTTTTTTCTTTTACTTCAATACATTAGCTTTTTACTCGTCCAATAAAACCCAAACTATTCCCCTCTCTCATGAATCTAAAATTCGCTCCCCTTACTCGATCCAGCTAAAAAAGCAATCCAGTAAAGGGCACCTACCTAAACTCTCCCAATAATACAAGCGGCCTACTCGCATTCCTTTCAGTCAGCTGCCTTTCGACCGCCTTAGAGGACTTTATCATCATCATTTACAGAGCGACATCTAATATCATGTGCTACAAGATCATCAAGATAAAGAACATAAACATTTCCAACATAATTAGCAACAAGGATAGTCTTATTGCTAGAACTATCCATAATGATGCAAAAATCTTTTTTAAAAACAACTTTGCATCCATTATCACATAGTTGACTGATACAAAGAAGATTATACTTCAATTGATCAATTAATAGCATATGCTTGATGATGGTTGAAGATCCTTACTAATATTACCTATGCCAAGTATTTTTCCTTTCTTTTTGTCTCCAAAAGTGCTAAATCCATCGTTTGTAGGTTGAATACTTTCCAGCAGTCTGCCATTTCCTATCATGTGTTATAAGCATCAACTATCAAAAAACCATTTTGTGGAGCTTCCCTTGTCCAACAAATGTTCCTATACATAAGACAGAAGAGTGACTTTTGGTACCCATACCTTCTTGGATACATAGGGGTTAATGATAGTTCTTTTTACCCTCCAAATAGTTTTCATACCAGATTGTACCTTCTTCCTAATATGATATTTAGATGTTTTGAGTCCAAATTTTCCATAATATGTGCAATAGCTATGCGTTATATATGATGAAACAACTCTTACAAAGCGAAATTTATAATTTTCAATTTTAATATCATGCTTATAGCCTAGACCATTTCAGTTTCCAATTGTGTGTTGTGCCCCAAGAAATTTTTCTAAATTTTTTTTACGTACCATTTGTAAATTTTTCAATACATGTGGTAAGATCATCAAGTCTATTCTTCAAATCATCAAAATTACTAACCATAGTTTCAAGAGAACAAATTTTGTCACATAAGTATTTATTTTCTAAAGACATGTGATGCAAATAGGCGATGATAACATTTTGTTCAATGTCCAAGTGCATATATAACTCAAATGAGACTTCATTCTCATTTAACAATTTTGTATTCTCATTTAATAGAGAATCAATTTTTATCTTCATTTCTTTGTTTCTTCTAGACAATTTTTTTAGTTAATGAAACATATCAAAAATCAATTCACTAGGATCATCATACTTTTCGCAATCAGAAACATGCAAACCAGTTGTTAAATCTGAAGATGTAGGATTTAGTGTATCCTCCATAGCCATGAAGCAGTTGTTAGCTTTTTTATTTTCTGAATGGCAACTTTCTTTAGATTCAGATTCTTCTTGATCCCAATTTCTAAATTTTCCTTTCTTCAATTTTTTGTCTTTCTTTTTCTTTCTAAAGTGCTTGGCCTCCTTTTCTTTAGCCACTAAACAATCGACAATGAAATGTTTCGTGCTTTTGTATTCAAAGCATCGAGGTTTGAAAGCAGAAGTCTTTCCTTTTTTTTCACAAGATTCTTACCTTTTTTGAAATGGCCTTTTCTGAACATTTTTCTAAACTTTTTAGCTGCCCAAGCTAATTTTTCTGTGTCTAAATCAGTGCCATCATCATAATCAATTTGATCACTGTTAAGCTCTTCATCAACTACTTTCAAGACAGTTCTCTATTTGCTTTTCTCATCATCATTATCATATTCTTGAAACCTTTTAAATTTTATTTCATGGGCCAAGAGAGAGCCAATTAGCTCTTTAGTGGGTAAATTGTTCAGATTTTTTGATTCCTCTATAGCCAAGGTTTTTTACTACCAACTCTTTGGTAGAGCATCAAGCAATTTTCTATTTTGTTCTCCAAGGGAATAAATTTTTCCATATGATTTTAGACTATTCATAATATTTGTGAATCAAGTGAACATATCGGTTATGTTCTCACTCGACTTCATAGAGAATAGTTCATAGTCTCAGGCTAGAAGTCCTAGCTTCGATTCTTTTACTTGATTGGTCCCCTCATGGGTGACTTCAAGTAGTCTTCACACTTCAGGAGCTGAATCACAGCCCCTAGTTCAGTTATACTCATTAGCATCAAGAGCACATATAATATATTCATTGCTTGGAAATTCAAGGTCATTTTTGAAATGTCCTCGTTGTCATATTCATCACTTTGTTTAGGCATTTTTTTGCCTTCAATGAACTTTGATGGAACAAATGGTCCATTTTTAATCAGATTCCTCAACTCCAAATTGATTGAGCAGATATAAATCTTCATTCTATTTTTTCAAAATGTGTAGTTGCTTCCATTGAATAAATGAGGCTTATTTGTTGAAGACCCTTCAACATAAGGCAGAGCAGATATATTTGCCATAAGGATCTTTTCTATACGATTGTTAGACCGAAAATAGTGTAGACCAATACTCTGATACCAATTGAAAAACCTATAGGGAGTGAATAAGGTTTTTAGCAAACAAAAGTAGATTAAAAATTTAGTTTCCAAAAAAAACTATCAAGCTAATCTGCAGAGATACTTCGTAACTTCAAGGATGCTTCGTGATTTCAAGAATGCGACAAGGAGTCATTTAAAGTTAGCACAAAATAATATGAAATAAGAATGGGTAGTTGAGATATTAAATGACAGGTTTAAATCAAAATGCAAGGATCATAAATAGCTCACTGATTTTAGCGAAACAGGATAGAATATTTAAAGACAAAAATCAGTGAGAGTGTAGTGAAGAAATTTAAGCAAAAGTCATAAAATAAAACACAGAGATTTATAATGGTTCGATCTTCAAATGATCTACATTCCCTATTTTAAGTTTTTACTTAAGGATTTCAACACACTCACTAAAACCTTTTACCAACTTAATGGTGGTATATGACACCAATATTATACAAGAGGATTACAAACCTTGATTTTACACCCAACTTTTTTAATTACAACAATCAAGACTCACCGCAACTGGGTTTTACCTCCTCAAACTTGATGTTGAAGTGTATGCCTTCTAGACTAGTTTTCTGATATAATTATCGATTTTATTAACAAAAGAATTTATTCTCAAAATTTGCTTATAAATATGCATTTTATTTGTGTACGGTTAACGTTTGGAAAGGACCCAATGTGTTTAAATAAGCGATCTAAGTGAATGGTGGTCTTTCACAGTAATGTATGGATGATAGGTTACTTAACACATAAACGTTTGTACTCTAACCGATTGATGAGAGTGCGAATCTCATCATGTTTAGCTTATTATGTTATGAATTTTAAATGGGGAATGGCTTACCTTTAGCCAGTGAGTAGTCTACTCACTTCATAGCATGAGCGTAATTCGAATACGTCGAAAAGGACCTGTAACAGTAGTTTCTAAAAGTATTATTTAGAAGAAATTCAGACTATTACTATTATAGCGTAGACTAATACTCTATCGCTTGAGTATGAGTTCGTGGTCTGACGAAGTTTGATGTATGTACTTTGATATCCTGTAGTTGAGGTTCTATCGTAGAGTCGATATACTTTTATGTTGGGTATATGTAACTAGTTAATTAAGACAGACTTGTACAAGATAGCTTCTACGCTATATCGCCCCTTATGACTATTCGAATAATCTAAATATCCAAGGTCTTGGGGAACATGACTTGGATGTTAGCTTTAGGGTAGTTCCCTTGAAAAGCGAAAACATTCCAAGAATCATGGATCATTGGACTAAAGGTCTAAGGATGATAGATGTCTTTTAGAGATATGTTAGTACACTATTCCTCTCTAAATGTACGGTAATGCGTAAAATGGTATTTTAGTCATTACACCTGTAGGTCGGAAACTTTGCTAATGCAACATTGTCCTTGAGGTCAATATTTTCTTATGGTAATATTAGAAAATATTTAAATATAAAATACAAATATTTTTATAGTAGGGGTATTTTGGTTATTTTAGTAGCCAATGTTATGTGTCTTTTAATCCTCAGAATAGCCTATAAGTCCTGATGGTTTTGGGTTGAGGGATTGATCTTATATTAAATGAATTTTATTTTATTCAAGTAGCCTAGTTTATTTATTGGGTTAGAATAAAATAAAAGGTCCAAAAAGATAGAATTATTTATTGGCACATTTGGGTTATTTAATTAATTTAATTATTGGGCTTGTATTAGTCTAGAAATAATTAAATTAAATTAAATGCTAAACCTAATTAACTAGGCCAAGGCTTGAGGTTTATATTGATCAATTAGATTATTTAATTAATTTAATTATTGGGCTTGCATCAGTCCGGGAATAATTAAATTAAATTAAAGGCTTAACCCAATGAATTGGGTCATAGATCTAAAGACCTGTTTAATAGCTTAACATGATATGGGTCTTAGGGCTTCTGTTTGATTTTTGAATGCCCAGATAATAACTTATCATTAAAGTTGTTGGGATAAAGAACGAACAATAGAGGTTCACTATAGAACGTTCTTGTTTTTCCTCCTCAAGCCTCACGTTCTATCCTGTCTCTAATGTTTTCTCTGTGTTGTGAAAAATAGCAAGAACAGAGACGAAAAAATCACCCAATTAATGCTTGGTAGAATTCTGTCAGAGTGGGAAGACCATCCTTTTAATCTATAAGTTTTCATCATGCATTTTAGGCGGGGTTATATTCCTTGAGCCAAGAGGATTTGCTTGAATGGGAAGAAGCAGACGGCTTGCAAGACTGCAATTGGAGGTTTCTTTGGGAGAACCAGTGGCTTCAAACATTCAACCTGAAGCGGTCCAGATATCTTCCTCAATGCCCAATAAAACTTTAAGACGCAGAGGTATAAAAATTTTTCCTTTTGTTGCGTCTCTACGTAGGCTCTGTTTCATTAGCATATTTCTGTGAATTTTTGTTTTGCCATATTTTGCCTTCAAGTGGTATCATCAAATGAAGTTTGGCAAATATAAGAAGCATGCTAGGCTTAACTAAAACAAAAAATATTTGTTTTGGATGTTTTCTGTTAACCTTCGCGTTTCTGGTTTGGTATAGTCTTCATTGAAAGCTTCGCAAGTAGAAGGATAGGAACATTGTAAAATTTATTTTTGAAGCTTTCATAGTGTTCGTGTAAGCCTATAATTAAAGACGTAGGCGTTTATGGATTGTTTTGGATGAGTTTTGGTCGAAATCGGTGGAAAAAATCGAGTTCAGAGACGTCTACAATTCATAGAAAAACTTGGAGAAGAAGATCATATAGCATGTTGGCCTCCATGTCTAATGTGCTTTAGTCTAAACATGAGCACATGGCCACTGCATAAGACATTAGCAAATCACTGGCCACGATGTTCGCAGATAAGAGCCGACACGCAAGGCAAGAGGCTCTTAGGACGATCATCAACACTAAAATGGCTGAGAGAGCATTAGTTAGAAAGTATATGCTCAAGATGATTACTGCTTTCGAGGAAACAGAAGTCTTAGGAGCTATTATTGACCCCGAGAGCCAAGTGGACATGGTTCTCGAATCTCTTCCGGACTCTTTTACTCAGTTCAAGTTAAATTATAATATGAACAAGTTAAACATGAGTTTAACAAAGTTAATGAAAGAGCTCCAGGTGGCAGAGAATATCAGCTAGACGTCGACTCTTTCGTATCAAACACTTACCATGTTTGCTAACTCTTGACCTTCTAGAGTATTTTTCGAATTTATTATGGACTTCTACTAGTGAAAGTAGATTAGAGTAAGCTAATTTGGAAGTAAAATGGAACAGCAAAATGTTCAAAGGAAAAAACGAAGGAAAAATAACAAGAAAATAGTGGTTTCATTATTCTTTGGAAAAAATCGTGAAGCTGTCCCCAGTATGATTCGGTCAACCCCTATAAGACACATATACAAAGTCTTATAGACAACTACCCAACTTCCCTTTTCCTTATTCAACAAAAACACTGCCACCCATTTTTCTTCTATTTTTTTTCTTTTTTACCCATGGTGGCTTCTAGGGATTGTAAAATTCTCTCTAAGCCATCATCACAACCTTGGTGGGTTAGGGTTTTGTTCAATTATCCCAAAACTAATTAAATAGCTCTTTTATTAATTAATTGGTCCATTTTAGCCCAATCAAAAATTACCCAATACAATTAATTGATAGACTAATTAAATTGAATTGGCTCAATAAATTATTCTAATCCAAATAAATAATTAATTAGACTCTTAGAATAATTCTTTCAATATTAAATCCACTCAATAAACCCATATAGTAAATAAATTTATTAAGGTTACTTGAGCTACTTTGGAGACCAAAAGATATATTATTCTTAGCTACTAAAATGACCAAAATACGCCTACTAACAAATAGTCGTATTTAATTATTTTAAATATTTCGTTTATCACCATATGAAAATATTGAACCAAGAATAAAATTGCAAGTGTAGTGTCTCCGACCTACAGGCGTAATGACAAAAATATCTCTTTGCGTAACACCAGTTATTGAGATACGAAAAACGCAGTAACACTTTTCTCAAAGTCATCTACCATCCTTTGATATCTAGTCCGATAATCCATGACTTTCAATATGTGCCCACTTATCATAGGGAGCTATCTAAAAGCATACATACTTAGTCACGTTTTTTCAAGGCCCTGAATTATTTAGATTATCCCGAACAATCACAAAGGGGTGATTTCTTCACGTGATGAAGCATAAAAAATCTATTGTAGAAGTCTATCTTAATTAACTAGAGTCATATACTCAACATATAAGATTATTAGCCTTGCGATAAAACCTCACCCATTATACATCAAAGTGTACAAGTCTAGTTTCACCAGACCACCAACTTATACTCAAGTCTTAGGGTACTTGTCCAAGTAGTAGCATCAATAAAATAATTTTTATTTATTTTAATACTTTTATAAAGATTATTATCATGTGGTCCAATTCTACGTATTCTAAATATGTTAGTTTGATTAGCGTGAGTGGACTACTCACTGGTCAAAAGTAAACTATTCCCTATTTAGAAACCATACGGTAATAATCTAAACCTTAATGAAGTACTCAACTTCATCAATCAATCAAGAATATTTTTTTCGCTTATGTATTAGTAGCTCATATTCTACATCTTATTATGAAAGTACGACCTAATCACGTAAATTACTTACTAACACACTTAGTCCTTAATGTGCACATATATATAAACAATCTGGCATTAATAAATAAAATATTTTATTAATTTTTCAAAATATAGAAATTCATTGTCTATTTTGGACATACATTCTAACAATTATGTCGGTATGTCAAGTACCTACCTAGGTCGGATAGCTATTATGTTGGTAGGATAAATTCCTATCTATGTTGGGTGTTAAACTTATTGATAGAATAATTGTCATTGATATGAAGCGATGTGCCAAAATGTTGTTTTATGATTTTATCAAGAGTACATTATGATTTCACCTAAAAGAATTAGTGAGAAATATTTTGAATACATCATTTGATATTTGTACTTATTACTATGGAACAATTATCATATATCATAAATTATTTTTAAAAGGTTTCATGTGCATCTATAGAGCTTACTGAGATTATATCTCACACTCTTTGTATCATGGCTTTCAAGAAGTTCCAGTTTTGTTAAGGTTGCTAGTCTCTAAGAGCTTGAAGATGTAATTTTATGTTTTGAGTATTTCCTATTCAACATGTTTATGTGCAACTTTATGTTTTGAGACTTTGTATAAGTATTAGAATCTTTGTAATAGGTTTTATTTATTATGATTGAATTTTACTTGTACAAAGTTATAAAAACCCCTGGTTATTCGGATGGGACGATATCCCCACCCCTTTGGGTTGTGTAGATAGTCGGGGTGTTACAAATAGTATCAGATCCTAGGTTTAATCTTCTCCTTTAACCTAGATATATTTAGCATTTATTTTCTTTAAGTGTTTTTATATGATACTAATCTGAGTGTGCTTTGGTTATTGGATATCGAAAGAGAATTTGCATGATTCGGATAGTAGTGATTATGAAGTGGAAGTGATAGTACCCCGATAGTAGTGATCCTGGAGAGATAGATTATGAAGAACCCGAGAATAAGAGTGAAATTGACAAAGAATTGAAAGACACTTAAAGAAAATGGAAAGACATCTGAGGGATAAAAAATAGAGGTTTCAAAGGAATGATTCAGAGGCTAATGTTGGAACATATACCTCAAACTAGGTATCTAATGTAAATTTGAATAAATAAATAATGTTTTATTTTCAAAATATTTTGTGTTCTTTACATTAATTTGTTATACACAATTTTTTGTTTGAAAAAATCCATTGTATTTAAGTAAATGATTTATATAAATGGAGGGTCTTTCACTGTAAGGTATGGATTATAGTCTACTTAACACATATACTTTGTTTTTAACAAGATAATGAAAATGTGAATCTCATCAGGATAAAATTATTATACTATGAATTCTAAATAGGAAGTGGTTTACCTTTAGTCAGTGAGTGATCCTCTCACTTTATAGTATAAGCGAATTTAGAATTCATAAAACTGGACCCGTAGTAGTGGCTTCTTAAAAGTACTAAAATAATAGAAATCCAGAATACCACTGCTATAGGGTAGACTAATATTCTATAGCTTGAGTATGTGTTGGTGGTCTGGAGAAACTGAAAGTACGTACTTTGATGTACTATTGGTGAGGTTCTACTATAGGACCAATATACATGTATGTTGGGTATATGTTACTAGTTAGTTAATACAGATATACATAAGATAGCTTCTATACTCCTAAACAAGATATCACCCCCTTGTGATTGTTTTGGATAATCTAAATAGTTTAGGACCCTGGAAACGTGACTTAGTATTGTATACCTTTTGGTAGCTCCTATAATTAAGTGGATACATAATGGTAGTCATGGATTATCAAACTAGATATATAAGGATGGTAGATATCATTGAGTGAGGTATTAGTACATTTCTCCTGTCTCAAAGATGAGTGTTACATAGAGGGGTATTTTAGTCATAATACCTGTACGTCATAGACATATCCTACAATAAAACCTCATCTATAGTACATCAAAGTATATACTTCCAACTTCACTATATCACCAACCTATAGGACCAACATACTTGTATGTTGGGTATATGTGACTAATTAATTAAGATGGATTTATATAAGATAGCTTCTATACTCCTAAAGGAGATATCACCCATTGTGATTGTTCAGGATAATCTAAATAGTTTAGGATCCTAGGAATGTGACTTAGTATTGTATGGTTTTGGATAGCTCCTAGAAATAGGTGAATATATACTAGTAGTCATGGATTATTAGACTAGATAATCTAAGGATGGTAAATATCAGTGAAAGAGGTGTTAGTACATTTCTCCTCTCTTAAAAATCAGTGTTACATAGAAGATTATTTTAGTTATAATACCGGTAGGTCAGAGAGAAATGTACTACTAGTATAGCTGAAAAATTTCAGCTCATTCCATGAAGATAGATGAACTACGATAGAGGAAAATTTTCAGCAAGCTTTCAAGAGGGATTTTCCTCTTGAATTTTCCCACAAATCTACCATATTTTCCAAACCAAAAGAAGTCTTTTGACAAGACATTTTGATCCTAAAAGACCTCAGTACTCCACTAGATTTTCTAGAAAGAAAAAGGCTAGGACATCTTTATCAAACTAATGAGTTGAAACTAAGGAAAACTAAAGATCAAGGAAGAATGATTTTCCCTATAAGAATTTCGAGAATAGTAAGAGTTGAATGAGATTACTTCTATCATGTCTCTCCTAGAACATCATCACCACAATAATCTAGGCCCTTAAGGCCGAAACCATCCTTTCCCAAGCAAAATAAAATTTACTCAAGCTAAAGCTTCTATGATGGACTTTAAACCTTAGACCTTAATAATTTATTCCAAAGCTCTAACCACTAAACCACAACAACTCTTGTTGATACTTTCACTAGAAAAAGTTATTTTCTATTCAATCCACAAGCTATCTCCCTATTTTAACCTCGGGCAAAAATTACCATTTTGCCCTTCTCACATAACTTCAAAACAATAAACTCACATCCAAAGCATATAAAAATCATATGAAAGCATATTTAAACATGAAATAAAGCATGTTATGCATCCCCAACCCCCTTACTCTAAGGTTGGTCTTGATTGGGGTTTCACATTAGTCTCCATCAATGTTTGTCATAAGTCAAAACATAGGAGAATGCCCTTAGGGCTAACAGTAATAATCAAGAGAGATAAATTAGAATCATGATCAGAATAGTACTATTTTGTTGGGTATCCAAAAGGAAAAAAAAAGTAATTTCTTTTATCATCCAAATGAGCATAAAATACTAGTAAGTACTAATGCTAGATACTTTGATGATGAATAAAGTACATTCACTAAAGGCTCAACCAAAATGGAACTGATAGAGAAGTTATCTTCTGAGTCAACTTCCAATGACCTAATTGTGGAACAAAAAGAGGCACAATCTAAGGATCCTGTGCAAAAGGTGATTTTTCATATTGGAAGGGTTTTTAGGGTTCCAAAAAGATGAACTAGAGAGGTCTTTGTCCTAATCTGCAACCACCAGGAAAAAAATCTCATTAGATACGAGAAGGATATTGTTGATTTCGATGCAGACATGTGAAATGAAGAAATTGAAGAATCGAGTGAAACATAAATACGCAGCGGAAGACAGCAAATTAAAATTTTTTCCTAGTCAAAGTCTAAGAATACTTACTTCTAGGGCAATTAAATTGAATAACTAGAGTTGGATTCATGTTCGACGACACTTATTGGATAGGAACGTCTACTTGTTCTGCAGGGACACCAGCTAACCGTCGGCTCCTTCACGTTAATCACTTACCACGTTTACAAACTTTTAACCATATAGAGTATTCTCTAACCACTATTGATCTTTAACAATGAAACTAGAATTAGGGTGAATAAAATTAGAATAAAAATGGAAGAGCTATACGTTAAGAAAAAACGAAGGAAAATAAAACAAGAAAAATCGGCGGCTATTTTCCAAAAAAAACAAAAGCTTTTCTTGTGGAATTTTGGTCAACACACAATGGCACACAAGATGCCCTTTGTTTAATTTTATTATTAGCTTTCCTTTTCTTTTTAGAAGCAAAATCAGCCACCTTAATTTCTTTGTTTTTGTTTTCCTCTTTTTCTTTTTACATGGCTACTTCTATCAAAACCTTGATAGGCCATGCTCTCTTAATTAGGCCAATGACTAATGAAATAGCTCTCTTATTTATTAATTAATCTACTTGGGCCCAATATTAAAATTATCCAAATTAATTAATTAATTAATTAATTAAATTAGCTCTTTTATTAATTAATTAAACTACCTAGGCTCAATATAAAATTTTCTAAGATAATTAATTAATAAACTAATTAATTAAATTGGCTCTTTTATTAATTAATTAAACTACTTAGGTCCAATATAAAATTACATAAGATAATTAGTTAATAAACTAATTAATTAAATTGGCTCTTTTATTAATTAATTAAACTACTTAGGTCCAATATAAAATTACATAAGATAATTAATTAATAAACTAATTATTTAAATTGGCCCAATTAATTATTCTAGCCTAAATAAATAAATAATTAGACTATTAGAATAATTCTTCCAATAATAAATTCACTCAAAAAGCCCATATAGTAAATAAATTTACTAAGGTTATTTGAGCTACTCTAGGAATCAAAAGACATATTATTCTTGGCTACTAAAATGACCAAAGTAACCCTGCTAATAAATAGTTATATTTTAATCATTTTAAATATTTCATCTATCACCATACGAAAATATTGACCCTAGAATAATATTGCAAGTGTAGTGTCTCTGACCTATAGGTGTAATGATGAAAATACCTCTCTATGTAACACCCGTCATTGAGATCGGAAAATAGTACTAACACCTTTCTCAATAACACTTACCATCATTTGATAACTAGTCTGATAATCCACGACTTCTAGTACGTATCCACTTATCACATAGAGCTACGTAAAAGTGTATATACTTAGTCATGTTTCCCAGAGCCCTGGATTATTAGATTATTCCAAACAATCACAATAAGGTAATTTCTTCACTAATGAAGTATAGAAACTCTATTGTATAAGTTCGTCTTAATTAACTAGAGTTATACACCTAACATACAAGGTTATTAGCCTTGCGATAAGACCTCGCCTAATATACATCAAAGTGTACCAGTCCAAGTTCACTAGACCACCAACTTATACTTAAGTCCTAGGGTACTTGTCCATGCAGTAGCTGCGAAAAACCAATCTTTTTTTATTTTAGTACTTTACTAAAGATTACTATCACGTGGTTCAATTCTACATATTTCGAATACGCTTACACTATTAGTGCAAGAAGACTACTCAGTGGTTAAAGGTAAATCATTCCCTATTTGAAAACTATATTGTAATAATCTAAACCTTGATAAAGTGTCCAGCTTCATCAATCGATCTAGAATATTTTTTTTTTTTTGCTTATGTGTTTGTAGCCCATTACCTACACCTTACCGTGAAAGCACAACCTAATCGCGTAGATTACTTATTAACACACTTAGACCTTTAATTTATGAATATATATAAATAAACAACCATTAATGAATGAAATTTTTATTAATTTCTAAAATATAGAAATACATAGTACAGTTTGGGCATATATTCCAACAATCTTTCACTTGCACTAAATGGACTATGATAGTCCATACGCACCTACCCCTTGACATCCAAGTGTCTTTTGAATACCTTCTCCATCAAAGACTAGAAAAATGGGTCCGCCAGATTGTTTGCTGAGAAAATTTGATCAACCATTATCTTTTGTTTCTGGATGAGCTCTCAAATCAAGTGATACTTCCTTTCAATATGCTTTACCTTAAAGCTTCAAAAGAGATATTTTCAAAGTTTTTAAAATTCACAAAATTTTGGATAGAACAGTTTGAATCCAAAAGGTTCGTCCAAATTCCTGTAAACTAGGTTGAAAAAGTTTTTGTCTGATTAGTGCCATTTTGGACTTACCTTTTGGATGCATCTTCGTCCAAAACCCAAGTCCAAAACACATATGAGTTTAAACAGAAAAATTTATAGCTGTTTATTTATGACCATTAGCACTCCACTTTTTGACTCTATAAATAGACCTTAAAGCAAGATTAGATATAAAATTTTTTAAACACTCATCTTAGAAACATTATTGCTCAATATTTTTGAAAAATCTCCTTTTATCTAGCTTCAAAGTGAGTTCATTGTGTATCAAAGATAAAAGTATTTGTGCCTTGTATCCGAGTGAACATCTACTCAAGTAAGTGAGCTTATCTCTTTTCTATTGATATTCAAATCTCTGTTGTAGTGTAAGGTTGTGGTGTAAAACCCATAGGGGTGAGCCTTATGTTGATTTATGTTCAAGGTTGTGTGGTAAAACCCATTGGGGTGATCCTTGTTTTGTGTTTGTATCAAGGTTGTGGAGTAAAACCTAGTGAGGTGATCCTTGATGTGTTTGCGTGACTGAGAAGTTGTGGAAAACCTAGTGTGGTGATCCTCTCTTGTATAAGAAACAGTTTCATTAAGTAAGGTTAATAAAATAGAGTTGAAAATTCTTAAGTGTGGAGCTTAAGGTAGTGGACGTAGATCATAGTTGATCGAACCACTATACATCTCTTGTCTCATTTTATTTAGTGGTTCATGTACTGTTTTTTTTTTTTTTATGTTCTTTTACTGTCTAAATCTGGATATACATCTATGAGTGCTTGGATAACTTTCTATGTATCTATAAAGTCAGTCTAAGCATCTTAGTGATCATTACTATTCAACATTTTAGACAAACTGGAAAAATTATTTTTGCTTGCCAAAAACCTTATTCATTTCCCCACCCCCCTCTAAGGTTTTTTATTTGGTATCAGAGCTTGGTCTACATACTCTTGGTTTAACAACCTTGTAGAAAAGATCTTAATGGCAAGCTCGTCCTCTCTTCCATATGTTGAAGGGTCTTCAACAAATCATCCTCCTTTGTTTAGTGGAAACAACTATACTTTTTATAAAAATAGAATGAAAATTTATGTGTGTTCTATTAACATCGAGTTATGGAGTTTAATAGAGAATGGTCCTTTTATTCCATCAAAGATGATCGATGGCATAAAAATACCTAAATAGAATGATGAGTATAGTATGGAAGACAATGCGAAAATGACTCTAAATTTTCAAGTTATGAACATTTTGTATTGTACACTAGATGCGACTGAATACAACTGTGTTAGTGGTTGTAATTCAGCCCATGATATGTGGAGATTACTTAAAGTCACCCATGAGAGGACTAACTAAGTCAAATAATCAAAATTGGGGCTTCTAATTCATGACTATAAATTATTTACTATAAGGCCAAATGAAAGCATCACTGACATGTTCACAAGATTTACTAATATCTCAAATGGTCTAAAGGCTTAAGGAAAGGTTTATTCCCTTGGGGAACAAAATCGAAAAATTCTTGATGCTTTACCAAAAAGCTGGCAGCCTAAAACTCTTATTGTAGAAGAATCCAAGGACTTAAAATCCATACATATTGAAGAGTTGATCGGATCTTTTTTAACTCATGAGATGAATCTTAAAAGATTTCATGAATCTGATGATCATAATAGAGGCAGAAAAGGGATTGCGCTAAAAGCTGAAAATGAAGATGGAGAAACTGTTGGGATGTATGCCCTCTTAGACTAGGTTTTTGAATGTAAAAATTGAATGTTTTAATAAAAGAATTTATTTTCAAAAATTATTTGTGAATTTACAATTTTATTTGTGCACAATTACGTTTGGAAAAGACCCATTGTGTTTAAGTAAGTGGTCCATGTGAATGGAGGTCTTTCACAGTAAGGTATGGATCACGGGTTACTTAGCACATAAATTTTTGTTCTTAACCAATTGATGAGAATAGGAATCTCATCATGTTTAGGTTATTATGTTGTGAATTCTAAATGAGGAATGGCTTACCTTTAGCT
Source organism: Voacanga thouarsii (assembly GCA_026120185.1). Classification (NCBI taxonomy): domain Eukaryota; kingdom Viridiplantae; phylum Streptophyta; class Magnoliopsida; order Gentianales; family Apocynaceae; genus Voacanga; species Voacanga thouarsii. The sequence goes on along the minus strand of JANUWF010001032.1, from coordinate 1,023,898 downwards.
AGTGAGTAGTCCACTCACTTCATGACATAAGTGTATTTCGAATACGTAGAACATGACCTATAGTAGTGGTTTCTTAAAAGTACTATATGGTGGAAACCTAAACTACTACCGCTACAGCATGGACTAGTATTCTACGACTTGAGTATGAGTTGGTGGTCTGACGAAGTTGGAAGCATATACTTTGATATGCTATAGTTGAGGTTCTATCGTAGGGCCAATATACTTGTATATTGGGTATGTGTGACTAGTTAGTTAAGACAGACTTGTACAAGATAATTTCTATACTATATCGCCCCTTGTGGTTGTCTGAATGATCTGAATATCCAAAGCCCTGGGAAACATGACTTGGATGTTTGCTTTAAAGTAGCTCCCTAGGAAAGCAGAAACAATCGAGGAGGTCGTGGATCATTGGACTAAAGGCCTAAGGATGATAGATGTCATTTAGAGAGGTGTTAGTACACTTCTTCCTCTCTAAATGTATGGCGATGTATAGAGGGGTATTTTAGTCATTACACCTGTAGGTCGGAGACTTTGCTGACGCAACATTGTCCTTGGGGTTAATATTTCCTTATGGTAATATTAGAAAATACTTAAAATACAAAATACATCTATTTATATGACAAGGGTATTTGGTCATTTTAGTAGCCAAGACGGTGTGTCTTTTGGTCCCCAATATAGACCGTGAGTCCTAATTAAATATGGGTTAAGGGATTGATCTTAAATTAAATGGAATTATTTTTTTTAAGTAGCCTAATTTAATTATTGGGCTAGAATAAAAAAAAAAGGTCCATGGAGAGAGAATTAATTAAATTGGTTTGGTGGGTTAATTAATTATTCAAGGCTTTGGCCTAGTTTGAATAATTATGGATTAACTTGGGACTAAACTGATTTAGGCTTATTTAATTAGACTAGTTTATTTGGGCTGAAAAATTAATTATTTGTTGGGCCATTGAGTTGGTTCTGACTAGAATAATTAATTAAGCCCAATAGGTTAAACCAAGAGTCCAATGGCCCATTCCAGTTTAACCTAGGATTTTTTATTTAGATTAAATAGGAGGATTGGATACATCGTTGTTGACATAACACACATACACTGAGACAACTTCTTCTCTGCGGAAGCCAGACGTCTCTCTCTCTCTCTAGAAAATTTCCTAACTCGTTAATTATTCACCAAACGGTAGTTAGACAAGCCATATACTGGAAAACTGAGAGTTTGGTGTTCACATATATGCAAAGGCAGAGTAGGAGGCTTACAAGAATCGCACCAAAGGCTTCTACCAACACACCTACACCGATTGCGCACGTTCCAATACAGCCAACACTTAGAACGAGAAAAAGAGGTAAAATTTTTAAAATTTCGGGATTGGGACAGGGCGCAATCGGTGCCGACTAGGGCTGCCAGAGTTGGTACCGGCCTTGCCCTGGAATCCCTATTCATGTTTTTTTCCAGTTTTTCCATGTTCGCTTCCGCTGCATGCTCTGTGTTTTGCCACTTTCCACGCATTCAGAAACAAGTCTTTCGGGAAACAGTGAAAGCATGGAGATGGACAACGATGATTTAGCAATGATAGCAAAGAAATTCAAAAGGATGTTCAACAAAGGAAACTACAAAAGAGAAAGGAAGCTTATAAGAAAGAAAGGACAAACCTCTAGCTTCAAACCTTAATGCTTTGAATGTAAAAGCATGGATCACTTCATTGCGGATTGTCCGATTGCAAAAGCTAAGGAAGGAAAAATGTTTAAGTAAAAGAAAGACCTGAAGGTAAAGAAATGTAAAGGATTAATAAGATGAAGCTTAAAAGATTTCATGAATCTGATGATCATGATAGAGGCAGAAAAGGGATTGCGCTAAAGGCTGAAGATGAAGATGGAGAAACAAGTCTTTCGGAAAGCAGTGAAAGCATGGAGATGGACAACAATGATTTAGCAATGATAGCAAAGAAATTCAGAAGGATGTTCAACAAAGGAAACTACAAAAGAGGAAGGAAGCTTATAAGAAAGAAATGACAAACATCTGGCTTCAAACCTCAATGCTTTGAATGTAAAAGCACGAATCACTTCATTGTGGACTGTCCGATTGCAAAAGGTAAGGAAGGAAAAATGTTTAAGAAAAAGAAAGACCTGAAGGTAAAGAAAGGTAAAGGATTAATGAGAGCTTGGGACTTAAATGAAGCTGAGTCTGAAGATGAGGAATCTGAGGAAGAAACTGCCCACATTTTCTTCGTAGCATTGAAAAATGAGGTAAACCTTTCAACATCAGACAACATGTCTAATTCTTTTATATTTATGACTGAAAAACATGTTGATCATAATGAGCTGTTATGTGATATGCTTTATGAATTAAAAAAATTGTCTAGAAAAAACAAAGAATTAAAATTGAAGGTTAAAAATTTGGTGAAAGAAAATGAAGCTTTGCTGAATGACTATAAAATGTCTCTTGAAATACATACGTGTGCTATAATTGAAAAAGATGTGATCATGACTGTCTTGCAAAATACATCTCTAGAAAACAAAAACTTGTGTGATAAAATTCAAACTCTTGAATGCATGGTTAGCACTTTTGATGATATGAAAATTAGAGTAAATGATCTTACCAATTGCATAGAAAAATTCACAAATGGTAAAAGCAATCTGGAAAAGCTACTCGGAACGCAACATCATTTTGATAACCGAAGTCGCTTAGGATATAAACATGAGGATAAAGAGAAAATTTGCAAGCCTAGATTTGTTTATGTTGGAAATCGAAGTGGCTTAGGATATGAACATGAGAATAAAAACAAAAAGAACATGTCTCAATTTGTTAAACCTGCTTCTTTTCATAGCACATACAAAGCATGCACATACTGTAAAAAATCGAGACATACAGCTTCAAGATGCCTTATCAAAAGAAAAGTTGAAACCGGTGAAGTTACATTCTGGAAAATCAAAGAAAATGTTACTAACCTTCATGGACCCAGGAAAGTGTGGGTACTAAAAATCATTTCTCCTTCTCATGTATAGGCATGGTCTTTAAGCTTTACCAAATGGTTTTTGGACAACGGTTGTTTAAGACATAAGAGTGAAAATGCAGCCTTGTTAGAAGATATTCAGACCACAAATAAAGGATTTGTTATATTTGGAGACAAGAAGAAAGGAAAGATTCCTAGCATTGGTAATATTGGTAAAGGTTCCTTGACAATTATAAAGCAAGTTTTACTTATTGATGATTTGAAATATAATCTGTTCAGCATTAGCCAACTTTGTGACAATGGTTGCAAAGTCATTTTTGAAAAAGATTCTTACTCTTTACTTAACAGTGGAAATCTCGAAATCATCTTTACTGCCAAACGTATGGAAAATGTATATGTGTTCTATCTTAATGACCTTGTAGCTAATAGAATTAGATGTCTATCCGTCCATGACAATGATGGTTATCTTTGGCATAGAAGATTGGGTTATGTTATCCTTTGATTTGTTAAACAAACTGTCCTTAAAAGAACTTGTTAGGGGATTGCCAAAAATGAAATTTAATAAACATAAAATCTGTGATGCATATCAGTTTGGGAAGCAAATTAAAACCTCTTTTAAACTAAAAAAAATTATTTCTACCTCAAAACTACTCGAATTAGTTCATATGGATTTGTTTGGACCCATAAGGATTGCTAGTTTTAGAGGTAAGAAATATGCATATGTACTTGTTGATGATTTCTCTAGATTTACCTGGACCTTATTTCTTGGACAAAAGAATGAAGCTTTTTCTAAATTTTCAAAACTGATAAAGCACGTCCAAAACTCGATTGGATAAAAACTGGTTTCTATTAGAAGTGATAATGGCAAAGAATTTTGTAATAGTGAATTTACTCACTTCTGTAATAAAAATGGAGTCTTTCATAATTTTTCAGCAGCTAAAACCCCTCAACAAAATGGTGTTGTTGAAAGGAAAAATTGAACTTTATAAGAAATGGCTAGATCAATGCTTTGTGAAAATGCTCTTCCAAAATACTTTTGGGCGGAAGCTGTTAACATAGCGTGTTATATAATAAACCGAGTTATATTAAGACCATTTTTGAGAAAAACTCCATTTGAACTTATGTTTGATAAAACTCCTTCTATCTCTTATTTTAAAGTATTTTGATATAAATGTTTTATCCTAAATACAAGAGATAATCTTGGAAAATTTGATAGCAAGTCCGATGAGGCCATATTTCTTGGATATTCTTCCAACAAAAAGGCTTATAGAGTATACAATAAAATAACACTTTGTGTGGAAAAATCTGTGCATGTTGTATTTGATGAATCTAACATTTATACTTCAAAAAAAGATGACAATGATGTAGGGAATTCAAATGAAGTTACGTTAGATCATGTTAAAGCTCCACCATTAGATACTTATGCAAAAGAAGAAGAGATTGAAGAATTGCAAATTGAACATGAGAAAGAACAAACTGAAGATTCTGCAAATCATCAACTGCCGAAAGATTGGAAATACAAATCAGGTCATCCAAAAGAACAAATTATTGGAGATCCAAACCATGGAATTAAAACTAGACTGTATTTCATTGACAACTTTGCTCTTCTTTCAAACATTGAACCTAGTTGCATTGATATTGCTTTACATGATGAATTTTGGATTATTGTCACGCAAGAAGAGATAAATCAATTTGAAAGAAATCAAGTTTGGAAACTCATCCCTAGACTTCATGATCGACCTGTTATTAGTACAAAATGGGTTTTTAGAAATAAGCTTGATGAAAGTGGGGTTGTAATTAGAAATAAAGCTAGATTGATTGTCCAAAGATTTAATCAAGAAGAAGGTATTGACTATGATGAAACATTTGCACCTGTTGCGAGACTGGAATCTATACAAATGTTACTTTCTTTTGCATCCTTCAAAAATTTCATATTTTATCAAATGGATGTTAAAAGTGCATTTTTAAATGGCTTTATTGAGGAGGAAGTGTATGTTGAACAACCTCCAGGCTTTATTCATGAGAACTTTCCAAATCACGTTTTCAAACTTTCTAACGCTCTTTATGGATTAAAGCAAGCTCGAGGTATGAAAGACTTAGTGGATTTTTGATCTCGAAAGGATTCTCTAGAGGCTTGATTGATAATACCTTATTCATCCAATCTGATAACCCTGATAATTTACTGATTGTTCATATCTATGTTGGCTTGATCTCAAATGATTCGTCTTCAAATCGATACCAACATTACAATTTAAACAAGATATTTTGTGTGAAGGTAAAACATTTGACTTTGGGTCCTCAACAACTCCCTTGTTTTCTCTTTTCTCAACCTAAGCCCTCAACCTCATTTTACCTCTACGCATTTTCTTTTTTCTCAACCTCTTATTTGGCTCTCTTTTGCACTACATTACTTTGTGTTTACCTCTTTCCATGCTCTTTTACTCTTTTTTCTTCTCCTTTTACCTTAAGTTCTTTTATCTCAACCCTCTTCTCTTTTAGCTCTCTCTTTTTCCTTTCATTTCCTTTTCTTTCACTCTTCTTTCCTTCCTTTTTCTCTCTCCTTTTCCTTTCTTTTTCCCTCAAAAGATTTTAATCTTTTGTAAGCTCACTAGGGGACATTGGAAGAAAAGTAAACTTATTTCCCTCTTTGCTCAAGGCATAAGTGTTTCTTCTCCTATTGTGCATCACCTCTCTGTCATACTTCCAAGGCCTTCCCAACAACAACTCTCCAACATGCACAGATCACAAGGTACCTCATCTTCATAATTCCCCATGCTAAATGTAACCTTGGTTTGTTTCTTTATGTAACACTCCACTACCTAGGCCCATCAGAGCCGGGGATGTCGCCCCATCCATAGGACAAGGGGTCTTTATAACTAGGTCATATAAAATAAAATAAAATAAATACTTCAAAAATTAAACTTATTACAACCCAACAATACATAAACAAATTGAAAATTAATTGTCTGCTACAATCTCTCAAAAACAATACATAAGCAAAATAACAGTGAGTCTTCAAAATCATAGGCAACAATCTAGCTAATGACCTTCACAGTAAGATCGACCTGAAAACATAGTATAAAGGGATGGTGAGATAAAAATCTCAGTAAGCCAGTGTGTGCTTTGAGTGTTTCAGATAAAATAGTTCTTGTATACAAGTTGTAAAAGTTTCACAAGAGAAAGTGTTGGAAATCATTAAATAAATGTTAAAAATGAAAAGTGGTGTTTTGCTTTCCAAACCATACATGTGCACAACAAATACAACCATCCAAAGAGGTAGCCATGGCACCACACGTTGGGCCCCAAGACAATATAACGGTCAGAATGCCATACATTGAACATATTGTCGGTCAGAATGCCACACGTTTAGCATGCTGATATAAGATAGGTGTACGGCCTACCGGGTGAAATACTTCTTCATCTCTACACCCAAACTTACCAGTTGTCCACTCCGGAAACACACAGCCCACTTGACTAAAACTTGCTAGCTCAGACTGGTATGACCTATCGGACTGGCATCTTATCCGGGAAGGACTCACCCCTCAAAGGTAGCCACCTACTGAAAGACTTACCCTAACCCTTAAAAGACTAGTCCTAGTAGTCTACCTTTATTGAGTACTCAATGTTGCTTGACCCACTTGGGAGAAAAAAAATCATACAATATTTTACTTGAAAATAGTAATTAAGGGTTTCCAAAATTCTTGTAAAAGTTGGGTTTTAGAGAGAGTTTAGCGTTTTGAGTAAAACTGCTTGTTTAATTCTCAAATGGTTTGTTTGACTGAAATAAAGAGGGAAAATAGTCCTTAATTGCCTTTACAAAACGTATGATCATACACATCGAATTTTGGCTTGCCGCAATAATTTTAGTCTTCAAATGACTCCATGCAAGAGCTTACCTTATCCTTTGCTCTACTAGGATTCAAAGATCTTCCATGGTCAACCTAACCCCGCCTAGGATAAATACAAGGCATAAGGTTACATTCGAACTATATCTTCCTTACATAAATAATTTCTAGCTCAACTAGTTACAACCATGACCTTAATGTCCTAAGCTTTAAGGCTAGATGACAAAGTATTTTCTTAAAATAAATCTAGTTTGATAAGCTAAAATAACTAGGGATTCTAAAATAATTACTAACAAATTATAGTTTTAAATAATAAATTTTGAGTATTATTGCTAATAAATAAACTAGTGTTAAATATTGAATAATACTAAGTCCTAAATGATATTGGTAAATAGTAATATTTACACAGTATTATTATAAATAAATAAATGATAAATTATACTTAATTTTTAATTAATAATTAATAGATAATAAATAATAAAATTAATAATAAATGAATTATATTAAATTTTTAATTAATAGATTACAAATAAATTTTAATATAAATAATATTTGGGAATATAGGTAAAAGTTTTAACTAGGGTCTACAAGGTCATTAATTGATTCTAATATTTTATTTATATAAAATATTTATTTTTTTAATATATATATATATATACCATTTTTAATAAAATATTTTATTTATTAGATTAATAAAAATATTAATATTTTAATTAATATTCCAATCTAAATTTTACTAGAGTTTTGAATTTTATAGAAAAAAAATATAGTTGTAATTCTAATTAATGTAATAAAATTTGTTAATAAAAATAACCTAGAATTAGCAAGAAAATAATCTTTCACCATGATTTTTCTATTACTAGAAAAGATTCATGAACACATTCTCCAACATCAAATAATAAACTAATCCATTCATGAACGTATGCTTGAATTATCACATGCTATCACAAGGCTAATTTCCTTCTAGGCATAATCATCAATCATAGCTTCAATGGAAAATAAGAACATAAGAGCCTAATCACCTTTGGTGTCATAATATCTAACATGCTTCAAACATCCATAAATTTCATTAAGCATGATGAACATACATAGATTCAAAAGGAAAATCCATATAGCTTAGTCATATACATTAATCCTTATGTCTTAACCCCATCACCTTCATCCATATACATATACTCAATCCTCCATTCATATTCAACCTTCCTATCAATATCTAAGAGACAAGAATTCATAAATAAAAAGGAGGATTTAAGGGAAAATACTTGATAGACGATCGCTCGATGAAGGCTAAAGAAGGTCCAAGCGATTAAAAGCTTTTAGTCGTCCAAGGGGAAAAAAACAGCTATGGTTGATGGTTGATCAACCATTTCGGCCGAGAGAGAGAGAGAGAGAGAGAGAGAGAGAAAGAGCATTAGAATGGTATATTGAAAATTGAATGGTAGAGGATGAACAAGAAGGTTGATTTACCTTGATGATATTCTTGATATCTTCAAGAAAAAGCCAATTTTGATCTGATAGAAAATTCTCTTTTGCGTGATTTTGTGTTATAAAGACCAAAAATGACTACTAGGGATTAAGTAGGAGTAATCTGGAGTATTTGCGAGTAATTGGAGGTGTTTGGGGTAGGTTTAGAATTGAAGTAGTGTAGTGTGTGTTCTTGGTGTTTTGGAGAGAATTGAGAGAAAAGGCTTCACGAAATCTAGAAAAGTTGTTGGCCAAATGGTCTAGGGTGATTAGGAGTTTCAGTTCTAAACTAGAAGGAGAGAGAATGATCAGATTTTTTTGAATTTCAAATGGAGAAAATTGTGGAGTTGTTTGAGATAGGAGATTAGCTAATGGTGTTTGATTAAGAGAGGTTTCTTTGCACTTCAATGGTGCCGACTGGACTGATCAGATTTAAGGCAAGGGAATGAAGATTGTTCAGGCTTTATTGCTGGCCAAAATACAGTCTACAATAGTAGGGGAAATTCTGGTTTGCAAGCTTGATACAAGAGTGGTTTAAAGAGCAAGAATTCTGGATTTTTTTAAAGTTCAAAATAAGTTTGAATAGAGTAATCTTAGGAGGTTTTTGATGTGTGATCATGGAGTCCAAGTACTTAAGGTAAGTGTGGAGGTTAATGGCGTTCAGTCCATGGCTAAACAAGGTTCATTTTGCAAAGGTTTGAAGGTGTCTTTTGGTCTAGGCATAGAGAGATAAGGCTAGGAATTTTTCTGGTTTCAAAGCTGTCCAAGACTTCGAATGGTAAAGATTTTCAGTGTAGAATTTCTGCATTTCTTCAGCCTGATTTGCAGCTGGTTTTGAGGGGGGTTTGAAGGTCATTCAAGGGTGATTTTCCAGCCTTTTTTCTGGAGAAAAACATAGGGTGCTTCAGCTGAATTGATGACAAAAGACAGCTTCAATTTTAGCATAGTGTGCAGCAAATTTGTACAGGAAATTTTTCTGGTTTTGTGTAGTTTGTGCAGTCCGAAATTTGCACAGATTTTCAGTCTTCAAGCCACATGAAATGACCATTTTTCTGACAGCAAATGGTTAGGATTTCTTGCTGAATTTTTTGAAAGCTGCTCTACCAAGAATTTTGGAAAATTTCCAGATTTTTCTTCATTAAAACCATGAACAACATGAAGGTGGGATTGAAGGTTCTACTATGGTGATTTATTTCTCTTGTGAACCCTTCCTAACTTCTCTCCAATTTTCGGCCAACCCTCTAACTTTCAAGACTGATTTTCAAAATTCAAGGCTAAAGAATTATCACAGAATTTTTTGGAATTAAAAGAAGAGATTTAATAGATTTTGGTTTATTTAAATCATGAAGATGTTAGGATAAAGATAGAGGTAACAAAAAGGACAAGAATTCCTCTAGAATTCTTTTTAGGACATTATTATATGATCAAGACATTCTCTTCCTGTCTCCCCTAAGACAACATTCCTATCTTTAAGGAATGTAAGAAAATCTAAAATTCAAACATAGCTAAGATAATCATAAATAAAACTTAAGTGATGGGATTTGAACTCATGACTTTAGAGATTAATTCACAAAACTCTAACCACTTAACCACACTAACACTTGTTCTTATTTTCTCACCCAAATATTCTTCTTATCCAAACCTCAAGCCATCTTCCTATTTTGGCCTCAAGCAAAATTACATTTTTACCCTTCCTACTTAATAAGTATAACTAAGCTTTTTAACCTATAAACAACAATTCTAAAGCACATAAAATTATTCAAAAATATATATTTTCATGTAGAATAGTATGATATACATCCCAACCCCCTTACTCTAAGGTTGACTTTAGGTGGGGTTTCACACTTTACCTTCACCTCACCATAATCTTAAGTAAAAAATGTTTTCCCTTTGGGAATCATCCATATCCTCAACGACATAAGCACCCAAGGCTTTACTAGCAACACCAATTAATTAATTTCTTTGTTCAACCACATTTTTCTTTTTACCATCTACTCCCTCTTTTGGATTTATGGCATCTCTAGAAAATGGTGTTGGCATTTCACTTTTCACAACTTTACATTCTCCCTTCTTTTGTTGATGTGAACTCTTTCCTAATTCATAGTTACTTGAACTATTTTTGGGACCTTTATCTTTAGTACATATTTGCTCCTTATCAACCATATCATTATCATGCTCAACTCCTTCTTTGTTATCCCCATGTTGGTCTTCACTCCCTTGTATTAATGGACTTTCCCCAACTTCTTCATGTTTTTCCCCACCCCTTTGATTTTGTAATTCTCTTTCTTTGGCTTCTTCTTCTATCTTCTCTTCTTTCTCAATTTCTTGTAACTCATTTTGTTCACTCTTTTCAACCCCTTACTCCTCTATATTCTTTTCCTCATATTGTTTCTCACACATCTCAAATCTCTTTTTCAATTGGCTACATTGCAAACTAAAGGACTCCCAAGGACAAGTAGGTGAAGTGTGTTCATAGCTACAACAATACTCACAAGAACTCACTTCACTTTTTTGCAACTCATCTCTACTTCCTCGACTTTTCCTTCTTGGACAATCACAAGTATTATAGCCATAATCCCAACAAGTAGAACAAATATAATCTTGCTTTCTTTTCAAACAACTCTTGAAAGAATTTTGTGATGCACTCATTTCCCTTGGTTTAGATCTTTTTGGACATTCATAGGCGGTTTGTGTATAGCTCGAACACGTATAGCACCCGTACTCCCTCCCCTTTTGCATACTACTCTTTGTCCTTTGCAACCCACTCCTTAAATATTTTTGTGGTCCTTCATCATGTTCTTCCAAATATCTCATTCTCTCATAGTCATCCTTTTCATATCTCCAATCATACTCATCATTCCTACCTAAACTGCTTCTAGTTGAACAAGGCTTTTCATAGCAATCATATCCTCCACTTTCATTCCAACTAGCTATAGTGAACTTTGCTTTTAAGAGAAGTTCCCACAAAATTTATGTAGAAAACACAAAAGAAATTTCTCACTTCACTCCCTCACGTGTTTACACTCTTTCAATGACACTCTTCTCTTGATAGGGGATAAAATAACTATTATTTTTCTAGTTATTTGAGGTTGTTTTGAAATATATTTGTTGTACTAACTAGGCATATTATTTCATGTTTGACATTTTGCTTGTTAAAAGTATTTTTAGTAAATTTGTGCAGATTTGAGTTAAATTCGAGCAAAAAGTGAATAATTCCAGAATGCACCTAGTGCCAGGCCCAATTAAGGGACCAGGCGCCTGGTCCATTTTGGTCAAATAGAGGAAACTGAGTCAACTTTCAGGAAAAAAAATAGAACAGACTTGGCGCCAGATCTGGCAAGTGGACCAAGCACCGAGTACATTCTATCCGGCTACTAAAAGCAAAACAAAAATCCAGAAGGAGAATAGATTGTACCTGGTGCCAGGTGAGTTGAAGGTACCTAATGCCAGGCCCGCTCCGGAAGGCGAAAATCTTGTGCACGAATTTGAAAATTTTCAAAGATTTCGGTACTTTCTAATTCCTTCTCAGCCAAAATTCCTCCAGTAATGAATTTAACATCAAATGGGCCTATAAAAGTAAAAGAAAATACAAGAGATAAAAGGAGTAGAGGTGATCAAAGGGCATAAATTCCAATCACTCATTGAAGGAGGAATTCATCCAATCGAGGAGGATTGTTCAAGAGAGTCTTCAAGGGTGAAGAAAGAGGCTTGTCTATGAATACTTTCTTTTATCTTTGTTTTCTTTTCCTTAAACAATGATATATTCAATGTTTTTATTATAATTTAACATTATTTTGAGATTCATAATTTTGTGTTAATTTGGTTATTTAATCAATTCTATTATCATCTTTGGTGTTTGATTACTTGTTATCATTGGTTATTGATGCGAGTTCTTCTAATTGACTCGATAAAATGATGTTAGGAATTTCATTACATTGCATTCGTATTTGTTAAATCTTAATAGACTTGAACAACAAAGTTAGGATTTTAGGACTAAGTAATCAAAGATTAGTTGATTTTGCCTCGACTAAAGGGTCATTAGCTAATTTCATATTTTTAAGGAATTGAGATTCATGCATATTTTTGTTAGGGTGGCTTGATTGACAAATCTGCTAATTGAGTCAAAATATAATGATGAGCTTGATGCATGTTTTGGTTATGTTAGCTTGATTGACAAATCTATTAATATGAATCAAAATATAGTAATTCCAAAGATTGACAGACGAAGCGGAATTTATCTAAGTCGATTCATGACTTGACAAAAGATTGAATTTTACTTTACATTCCTTCATGATGCCAAGATGATAATTACTTGAGAGAATTGCTAATTGGTTCATTATCATGTTTTCTAAGATAATTGTCTAAATTGCATATTCCTACATCCCTGAGTTGTATATATTTTTTTATTTATTTTTTATTCTTTTCTCACTTTATTTGGGTCGGTCAAATAATAAATGAAAAGTGATTAGTGTTTACTTGTTCTTTTGAGGATCAATACTCGTTAATTTCCTATATTATACTTACGATAAGTACTCGTATATGTATTTTTGGATTAATGTTTTACTTAAAACTTGACTAAGGGATGGATTTAAATTTGATGATTATTATACACTCAAAATTTATGCATCAAGTTTTTGGCGCTGTTGCTAGGGAACAATATCATGAAAACTTGAATTTTGTTTATTTAACCATGTTTATATGTTAATATGTTTATATGTAAATATGTGAATATGTATATATATTCCTTGTATGACTAGGTGCCATATTTTGTTTTCTTGTATACTTGTATTTTCAATGTTTTTATATGTTGTAATTGCTTTTAACTTACTTTGTAAATATATCCTAACTTTCTAACTTGTAAATTCTATAATCTCACAATTTTCTATCTTATGTAAACCTTACTCTTAGTTTATGACCCGATGATCCAAAGTCGCCATAGTCGATCTTGATCCAAAAATCGAGAGAACTCTCACTAGGGTCCGCAAGGTTGTAAGTAAAAAGGTAAAGAAAGATATGGAGGTAAATCAGCCAAACAATGATGGTAATGATGGAGTTAACAAGCAAATTATGAATGACTTTGTAAAATCCGTATTCTCAGGTATGGGCTCTAGTATCACGAGGCCTAGGATAAAGGCCAACAATTTTGCAATCAAACCCAATGTAATCCAAATTATGCAGAATATAGTCCAATTTGATGGATTACCTAGGGAAGATCCCAATACCCACCTTGCAAGCTTTCTAAAATTTTGTAACATATTTAAAATGAATGGTGTTTCTGAGGATGTCATCAAACTAAGACTTTTTCCCTTTTCCTTGAGAGATCGAGCAAAATCATAGTTAAAATCTTTGCCCACTGGATCCATTACTACTTGGAATGTTTTAGCTGAAAAACTTTTTACCAAATATTTCCCACCATCTAGAACATCCAAACTTAGGACTGACATTTTTGCTTTCCGACAATTAGAGGCCGAAAACCTTTATGAGTGTTGGGAGAGGTTTAAGGAAATACTGAGAAAATGTCCTCACCATAGATTGGAGTTGGGAATGCAAATGCAAATCTTTCACAGTGGGTTGAGCTTTGCTACGAGGTAATTAGTTGATGCATCGGCAGGAGGCTCCATCAATTCTAAAACTCTGGAAGAGGTATTTGATTTGATTGAAAATTTAGTTATGAATAACTATGCTTGGGATAGTTCACGGTCTAGAGCTCGTGTACATGAAGTACACAAGATGGATGCAATAGCTGCATTAGAGGCAAAGATGGAAGCAATCACGCAGAACATGAATTAATTGGTAATGCCTTCTTCTCAATGGCAGGTAATAAGTATGAGTTGTGATTTTTATGGGGAAGGGTATCCAAACCATGAGTGCCAAAATATGGGGTCTTCACAAGAATCATTGGAACAAGCGGCATTTGTAGATAATGGTCAGCAAAGTAATAATCCTTTTAGCAATACTTACAACCCAGGTTGGAGGAATCACCCTAACTTTTTATGGAATAATCAAAACTAACATCGGCAAGTTTTTTCTAATTTTGGGATGCAAAGGACTCAACGACCACTATCATACAATGCCCCCCCGGCTAAGCCATCATTAGAGGAGTTAGTCAACCAATTGGTAAATGGAACGGAAACACGGTTCCAAGGAGTCGAGGCAACTACAAGAAATTTGGAGGCATTCATGCGCAACCTCGAAAGTTAAATTTGATAGCTAGCCAAACTCCTTGGTGATCGTCAAATGGAATCACTTCCAGGTAACACGGAGACCAACCCACGTGACCAAGATCGTGGGAAATGCTGATTTTGAACTGTTGTAGTTTTTGGACATCTTTTTAATTTTTGTATGTCTGCATTAATTTGGCTATTTCTTTTTAATTATTAGACTATATTCTTTCTATGAGTTCGTGTTCCTTTTCTTTGATTCCATTAAATTCCATATAAAAAAAAGTGATTTTTTTTTTTTTTTTTTGCCGAGCTAACCTGGCGCCGAGCCTAACCTTTGGTCTGGGCGCCTAGCTAGCACGGCCCGATAGTGAACTCGGGCAGAGGCTCCAGGCTCGACGCTAGGCCCGTTCAGCTACAACATTAAAGTTGGCCTTCTTGGCCATTTTGTTCAAAAAACTTTCATCCCTCTCAAATTTTCTCTCAACCCATCGCCAGGTTCAACTCCGGAACACCGCCAGGTCACTTTCTAAACCTCGAAAACACTTTCCAAACAAAAAATTCTCACTTTGTTCTTGAAAGCTTGGATAAAAAAAAAAGAAAAATCTAATCTTTTCCTCCAAAACTCATTTTTCAATCCATCTGTTTGGAGCACGATTTCTTCAATCTTTTTGCATAGAACCATTGCCCATACATTGGAGATCATTATGGTATGTTTTTCTACACTTTCTAAGATGTAATTTTTTCTTATGAATTTTGGGTATTTTTCTATGTATTTTTAGGCGAAAATTCTTGAATATATTGTGGGTGAAGGATTTGATTGTTAATATTACTTTCTTTAAGATTTCATTAGCATGAGAATATAATCGATGATGCTTTATGATTGATGTCATTGATAATTTATAGCTTTTTAGAACCTCCTGAGCATGCTTGGTGTAAATTTAAGTTGCTTAGATGATAGGATAATTGTTCATAACTGCATTAGCATTGGGATAATAGAGCTTTACAGTATGATATAAATGGCATAGCTAATTGAGCATTGTGATTATAAACTGTACATTGATTCATTGGCAAATATTGAGCATGGTGGATTTGATCAAGAATGTTGATATTGTGTTTGGATTGGAATATGGCTATCTTTCTTGCAGGATTGTGGGAGGAGGTTGAGTGGTATTTTATTGACTATCTTGTGGTGTTTTATGTTGAGGTGGTAGTGGTGTTGAATGGTGCTATAATATCAAGACGATTGAGAGTTGAGCATTGATTGTGCTATAAAGAGTGAATTGAGAGAGTCCTATTTTTCTGTCATATCCCTTTTTCTTCATCCTTCCATCATGTCTGGGAGACCTAGGGGGTTAGCACCGGGGGCTAAGAGAGCTCGAGATGCATCTTCATCTACACCTTCCTTCGAGCCTCTACCTACTCAACCTACCCAATTCTCTGATCCTATGTGACAAATCTGGTATGACAGGCACCAACATAATAAGATTATAGTAGACAAATTTCTAGAGTTTTTTACTCTATTTAGGCACGTGGGGTAGGATCCCATCATTTGAATGGAAGGTGATTATTATCCTGTGCGTGTGAGAGAGTTTTATGCCAATATGCAGGACAAAAAGAAAAATAACCAATGAGGGGATTCCCATTGAGTTTGATAAGACTAGACTAACTAGAATTTTAGGAGTCCCTAATGAGAGGCAGTAGATTGTTGTGGATCATACTAACCAAAAGGTTATTTCTGAGCCTACGTGGGATGTGAGGGTTGTAAGAGATAGTTTTCGCATGTGGAGGAAAAGGCAAATAGAGCAAAACCATTACTTCCCAAATAATGACCTTGAGGCTCAATGGCGTGCCATAGTCTATATTTTCACTTTCAACGTCTATCCTAAGGCTAGTGGCTTCAATGAGTCTAGGATCCTTAACCTTTATATTTTGGATAAAATGAGGAAAAGTGAGCCTATTCCCCTTGTTCCAATTATCATTTAATCTATGCGAGAGGTTGTTTCCTCTAACATTACAGCTAAAGCCCTCAAATTCCCTTTGGTTATTGTACGTATTCTGAGGGACTTTGGAGTGCGGATAGATGGAGAGTTGAGTGAGCCTACTACTGACCACGACCTAGTGACGGAGCATACTTTGGTTTAGTGTGGGTATCGCTATGATGAAAGGGCAAAGAGATGGAAGAAGCCTTTTAAGGTGCAGCACCCCGGGAGGGAGGAGCTTCCCCTTAATGAGGAGGAGGAAGAAAAGCCACCCACTAGACCTGCCCCTCATGCCACTAACTCTCATTCATGTACTAATTTTGAGGCACGAGTGGAGGCTGAGTTGGAGAGCCAAATGACCATCCTTCTTCAGCTTCGTGACTCTATTGCAAACATTCGTCACTGCCAGGATATTCAAGATCAAAAGTTGGCCACTTTCATCCAACAATCTACTTGTGCATCTTCCAGTCGCATAGCTGATGATGAGGAGGATGAGGATGACTCTTGACTTACTCTCTTGTATTTTATTTTATTTTCTATTATTTATTTTCTTTTGAATTTTAATGACTTTGACTAGCTTTTAGGTATCTTTTCTTTTATTTTCTTTTCGCTTTCTTTTTCTAAATTTATGTTTCTCTCTTTTTTGTTCTTTTTAATTACATACTCTTCTGACTTTTCTTGTAACTCTTCCTTGTGGTGAATTCGAACCTGGTGGCACTACGATGTAATGGAAATATCTTCTTCTCTTTATTCTTCTTCTTTATTAACTTTGGTCTTCGTGGCTGTAGTTTTATAGTTATATCTTTGGTCATTGAGGACAATGCCCAGTTTAATTGTGGGGGGAGAATGAGGTTGAAGTAATATTTTTCCATATCATTTTTGTGAAAATTTTTCAAAATTTCAATGGTTTTCATTGATTAGCAAAGTTGTAATTCTTTTTCTTACTTAGATATGAGTTTTGTCATTCATTAGGTGAATTTTTTGTGAAATTGGTTTGTTGGAATATATTTTAAAACTTGAGAATTTTGATTAATCTTGTTTATGCATTGGTATTTGAATGTTTTTTGACTCATCTAGTTGAAATATGGAGGATATAAGGAATGTGGAGAGAGTTTATTGGCTAACTCTTGTATTATGAATTTAAATTTTGCTTAGCTTTGAGTTGTGATGAAGAATGTAAGTTGATAAAAGATCTTTAAGAGGAAAAATTGTGGAAGATTCTTGGGAGTTGAAAATTGAAAGAATGAGTTGATTGCTTCCTTTTTGAAGATGAGAAAAAAATATTGTTGTTGCTTGATTATAGGGGCCAATACTAGGGGTGTTCATTCGGTTTTCGATTTTGAAATTCGATTTTTTTTTTTTTTTCAAAACTGAACTGAACCAAAATTTAAAGAAAATCGATAGAACCAAACCAAAATAATTTCAGTTCGATTCTATTTTAAACCGAATTTGAATGTCTCCTTTAGTATATCCATTAACCTAATATAAATTTAAGCCAAAACAAGTAAAGTTTAATATAAATTATAATTCAAATCTAATATAAAATGTAATATAAATTAAATTCCAAACATTTTAAAGATTTGAGCCAAACATTTTAGTAGAAAGTTATGATCATATATGCAAATTGCAAAGATGAAGATCTTAAACATAATTACTAATGGTTTTATTTTGGACAAAACCAAACCGAACTGAACTGAAATAATCGAAATCGAACAAAATTTTTTTAAAAAATCATAATTTATAAAAACAATTAATTAATTAACGAACAACATTTTAATATTAATTATATATTTTAAATTTTAAAAATATAATTCAATTTTTCGATTTTTTATTTTAAAAAATCGAACCAAATTTTTATATAAACTCTAAAATCGAACCGAAAATCGAAATTAGGACCAGTTCGGTTTGATTTTTCGGTTCAAACTGAATAATGAACACCCCTAGCTAATACGGATAGTAAAGAAAAATCCACTTTTTTGAGGCTATGAATCCCCTAAAACAAAAGAAAGAAAGAAGTGTTTAGAGGGAAGTTGTGAAAAAATAATTTGTGATGACTAAAAGAAGGCTAATACGGTGTGTGGAGAGAAATCCATGCACTTGAGGCTATCAATTTCCTAAGTCATTGGAAGAAGTTTTGAGAAAAAATTGGAATCCTTTCGTTACATCATGACTTGAGTGGTACAATTTTAGAATTATAATACTTGAGTTGGTAGATAGCTTGACTTGTGTAATTCATGTTATCTATATTTTAATTTGAAGAGTGAAATAATTTTCTTAGACTAAGGTATGAACTTGATTAATTTGACTTCAAGAGTTTTGTGGTATATTGTCAAAAGTTTCAAAGTTTGCATTGTTTTCAAAGGGTATGAATGACAAGAGTTGTATCTGAAGTTTGAAAGGAAGACATAATCTTTGTTATGGTAAAGAAATTTTTGAATAAGAAAGAACTTGTGTTTTCTTAGTGTTTTTCTTGATTAAAGTGTTTTACTTGAGGACAAACAAAAGTTCAAGTATGGGGGTAAGTTATTGGGGATAAAATCACCATTATTTTCCAAATTCTTTCAGGTTATTTTGAGATACATTTGTTGTAATAAATAGGTATATTCCTTCATATTTGACATTTTGCTTGTAAAAAGTATTTTTGATAAATTTGTGCAAATTTGAGTTAAATTTGAGCAAAAAAGTGAACAATTCTAGAATACACTGGGTGCCGGGCCCAGCAAGGGACCCGGCGCCGAGTCCACTCTGGTCAAGTAGAGGAAACCGAGCCAACTTTTAGGAAAAAAATAGAACAGAGTTGGCGCCAGGTCTGGCAAGTGGATCAGGTGCCGGGTACATTCTGTCCGGCCACTAAAAACAGAACAAAAATCCAGAAAAGAACAGATTGTACCTAGCACCAAGTGAGTCAAAGGTGCCCAGTGCTAGGCCCACTCTGGAAGGCAAAAATCATGTGCATAAATTTAGAAATTTTTCAAAGATTTCGATATTTTCTAATACCTACTCGGCTAAGATTCCTCCAACAACAAATTTAGCATCAAAGGGGCCTATAAAAGCAAGAAAAAACACAAGAGATAAGAGGAGTAGAGGTGGATCAAAGAGCATACATTCCAATCACTCATTGAAGGAGAAATTCATCCAATCGAGGAGGATTGTTCAAGAGAGTATTCAAGGGTAAAGAAAGAAGTTTGTCTATGAATGCTTTCTTTTATCTTTGTTTTCTTTTCCTTAAACAATGATGTATTCAATATTTTTATTGTAATTTAACATTATTTTGGAATTTATAATTTTGTGTTAATTTTGTTATTTAATCAATTCTATTATCATCTTTGGTGTTTGATTGCTTATTATCATTGGTTATTGATGCAAGTTCTTCTAATTGACTTAACAAAATGATGTTAGGAGTTTCATTACATTGCATTCGTATTTGTTAAATCTTAATAGACCTAGACGACGAAGTTAAGATTTTAGGACTAAGTGATTAAAGATTAATTAATTTCACCTCGACTAAAGGGTCATTAGCTAATTTCATATTTTTAAAGAATTAAGATTCATGCATATTTTGGTTAAAATGGCTTGATTGACAAATCTACTAATTGAATCAAAATATAATGATGAGCTTAATGCATGTTTTGGTTATGTTAACTTGATTGACAAATCTATTCATATGAATAAAAATATAGTAATTCTATAGATTGACAAACGAAGTAGAATTTATCTAAGTTGATTCATGACTTGACAAACGATTAAATTTTACTTTACATTCCCTCATGATACCAAGATGATAATTACTTGAGAGAATTGCTAATTGATTCATTATCATGTTTTCTAGGATAATTATCTAAATTGTATATTCCTACATCCTCGAGTTGTATATATTTCTTTATTTTTCTTTTTATTCTTTTCTTGTTTATTTGGATCAGTTAAATAATGAATAAAAAGTGATTAGTGTGTACTTGTTCCTTTGAGGACCGATACTCATTAATTCCCTACGCTAGGCTTACGATAAACATACTTGCTCGTATGTATATTTTGGAATTAATGTTTTAATTAAAACTTGACTAAGAGATGGATTTAAATTTGATAATTTTTATACACTCAAAATTTACGCATCATATCTCGTATATACTCTTTTTTGGCTTTTATCAAAATGAGCTCACCCTCTTGCCTTTTCCACACTCAAGTTCTTTCTGAAGTCTCCCCAATCCAAAGGATTTATTTTCACTAGTTAAAGCCAACTAAATTCCAAGGGTTCAAGAAAAAGGAAGTTCCTAAGAAGAATTGAGCTATCAGTAGATGGATAACAAGAATGAGACTCAATCAATCAAGAATTTCAAGCAATGAGTTGTTACACAAACTCTAGGATTTCTCAAGAAGATGTGTAGTGACAGCACTAGTCAAGCACCATAAGGATTCAAATAAATGAGGATACTAAGAAATAGGACTCAAGATTGGCAATGTTCAATTCACTCCCAAGTATCTCAAGAAGATGTTAATCAAAATATTTAACCCACCAAAAATAAGAAGTATATCAATTAAGTTCAATGGAAGTGATAAATATAAGCTAAGAACCTTTACAAGACTTTGTAAAAACACTTAAACATTTCATCAAACACTTCGTAGACAACTAGTTCAAATGAGCATTTTTCAAATGTTAGAACTATCACAACCTCAAGAATTCAATTTGATGATCAACCAACTCACTCAAGGCAATGAAATCACAAGAAATTCAAAACTCCAAGAAATAAATTGGTATGATCTAAGATGCACCAATTTGTTTTCCAAGCTATTTAACAATTCTCAAGAAAATTTGCTACTAGAAATTAGAAAGTTTAATTCCACAAAAATCAAGTTAAAAAGCAAGAAAATCTATAGAGATTCAATAAACAAACTTTTTGTTGTCATAAGCACATTCCTAAGTCATAAGACCACACATCAAGCACTTAGTGTGCAATCTCGTAACTAAAGGTATTTCAAAATTTTCAACTATATAATCATTCCAATACTCAAAATTCGCAAGAAAATTTTATTCTCAATGGTAGATATAACATCAAGGAGCTATTTCACAATAAATAGAAGCCCAAAATTAGAGTTTAATAACTCACAAAATCAGCTCAAAGTTGAGTTACGGGTTTCAACTTTGCAGCAATGGTTTAGATAAGATATCCACCTTGTTTTAGTACAAAATCAACAAACATTAATGCCAAATGATTCCTTAAACATTATACCAACATATAGGGTTATTTTAGCATCAAGTTTATGGCATAATATTGAATTCCAAGCATTCAAAAATAGCACAAAAACAAGTGACGAAAATTGCAAAAATTTCATCAAGCTCTTCAAGAAGATTGTACCTTTGCCCAAAGAAAGTTGTGTTAATAAGAATCAACATAATGCAAGCTCTAATACCACTTTGATACGAGTTCGGGAGCACTAAAATTTGGAAATTAAACTCAAGAACAAGATTTAAGAATTGGTCACTCAATCATCTACCAAAATGCCTGCAAAATAAGAATATTAGGTGATTTAACAACTAGAACCGAAATTCTAATAGGATTTCGCCAACTACTTCAATACACAAATACCCTTGAATCTACAAAGAATTCAAGAACAAGTGAGATGAAGAAAAATAAGCACCCTTCTAGGTTTCCCAACAAGAACACTAGGCAAGAACGAACCTACCCAATACTTAGATGAAGAAAACAAGTTGGATTAACCTAAGGATTTTAGAGACACTAAACAAATGTGGGTCTAACTCCTTTGCTTGGTCATGAAAGGAAGAACTAATGAGGAATCCTCCTCTCCAAGAGTTCAACACTCTATTCAAAAATCTGAAATCTGAAAATCTATTACAAAATAGGCTATAATGGCGTATTTATAGGCCCCAAGTTACCATAACTAATTAGCAAACAAGCATAGAAATTAGATGGCCTTAATACAAATTTTTAGGCCCTATTGCATGTCTTAAAATAGGTTAAAACATAATAAAAATCGTGAAAATAAAATTACAACTAAAAAAGTTAAAAACAAGAAAATTTGTAAAAGTTCGGAACTGGCCAGTATAGGGCCAGCACCAGGTCAGTTTCTTGGGGGTGGCGCTGGGTCCAATTTGGAGGAACAGTTCTCAAGCACAAAAGTCGGAATAAACAAATAAGCTTTTTCCAGTCTACAGCCGACGCTAGTTCTGGCTGCTGAGGACGGTGCCCCGTTGTTCTATTGGAACAGTACCTGCATCAAAATTTAAAGTTTTTGCAGATCACAGCCGGCGCCTAGTCGGTCAATCTGGGCCAGCACCGAGCCAGCTTTGGGCAGGCTCTCCTATTTTGTTGCACTCCAATTCCCTACTCATTTGACCTCCATCCCGTTTCCATGTGTTCCCTTAATCTTCCAAATGAAATGTTGGTCGTTTTGAGCTCTTCTCATTATCAATCCTTATTTTAATGTTGGATTGATTCCCCACAAGAATTGTTGTTCTTTTTGTGTCCCATATACAGCTCATTTCACTTCTTATCTCTTGACAATCTTTTTGGACCTGAGTTTGTTGAATTTGTTGTCTTGAAAACTCCCTTGATTCCTCTTGAATGTTGCTCTTACCCATGGCATCATGAAGTGTGATTTTGTCCTTCTTCCCCCTTTTTGAAAATGACCTTCATGCCTTATTTGATTCCTATCATTATCTTGGGTAATTTTTTATTGGGTCCAAGTGGATTAATTAATTGATAAGAGATCTATTTAATTAGTCATTGGACTAATTAATATTACATGGTCCATCAGGGTTTTAAAGAAGCCACCATGTGCAAAGAAAAAAGTATAGAAACGAAAAGAAGAAAAAGGAAACGCGGCTTTGTTTTTGAAACGAAAAAAAAAAGGAAAGCTAATTTTATTTAATTGGCATCTTGTGCGTCGTGGAGTAAGTTGACCGAATTCCAAATTAAAAAAGTAGCTTTCGTTTCTTTTTCCTACAAAACAAAGGCTGCCATTTTTTTTTTCTTCTTTGGTTGTTTCCTTCGTTTTTTTTCCTTTTAACATTTAGCTCTTCCATTTTTCTTTCAATCTTCTTCACCCTAATTCTACTTTCACTGGTAGAGATCCGTAGTGGTTAGAAAATACTCTAGAAGGTCAAGAGTTAGCAAACGTGGTAAGTGTTTGATGCGAAGGAGCCGACGGTTAGCTAGTGTTCCTCCAAAACAAGTAGACGTTCCTGTTCAACAAATCCCGTCGAACCCAAATCTAACTCCAGTTATTAAAATTAATCGCCCTAGAAGTAAGTATTCCTAAACTTTTACTTTAAAAAATTTTTTAATTTGCTATCTTCCACTGCATATTTAATTTTCCTACAATCCTTCAGCCTAATTGTAAGCAAAATATGAAAGCAGCCATGGGAGGCTACACATGGGCCGCAAGAGGCTCGAATACAAGGAAGCCGTGGCTCAGCTAACTGCAACTCACAAAAGAAGAAAGGGAGAAATGGCTTGGTGACTTGGCTGCTCAAGCAAGCCGGCTTCAACAAGGGCAGCCGTGAGAGGATCACTGTGATCCAAAGCCAGTTTCAACAAAGAAAAAGCCGCGGCTCGAGCTCAGCTTCAGCAGCTTGGCAAAGAAGAAAAGTCAGCTCGAATGAGTGGACTTCAAGAAGAAAGAAAGTAGCTCAGCGGCTCCAACAAAAAAACAATAAGAGAAGAAATGGCTTGAGGGTTTGGCTCAATCAAAAGAAAGAAAAAGAAGACTCGGCTCAGTGGCTTCTCGACCAGCTTAAGAACAACAAGAAATCTTTGGCTCAGCAGATTCAAGGCGGTGGATTTCAGTAGAATTTGTACAGAATTTCAAAGCCTGATAGGAAATTACTTTTCTTTACTTAGGATTTTTTTTTAGGAAGCTTTTATACCTATAAATAAAGGCCAATCACGTAGGAAAAGAGTGTGCACTACATGAAGACTTAGAAAAATATTGAGAGTGCACCATATTTTCTCTAGAGAAATAAATTACTCAAGGAGCATTGATGTTAGAAGAGTTTTCATTGGAAGTTGAAGGGCTTATCTATGAGTACAAATTTCTTTCCTTTATTTTCTTTTTCTTTGAACAATGAAAAGATTAATGTTTTAATTGTACTTGAATATTATTTTCGGATTCATGATATTGTAATTTATTTAATTTTTTATCAATTAATTATTGTTCTTAGTATTTGATTACTTGATTTTATTTGATAGATTGATGGAATTGAATTTATATCTAATAAACTTGGGAAACGAAGTTAGATTAAGTTTGATTTAGTCAATTCTATATATTTGTTATCTTAACTGGATTCGGAAAGAATGTTGAGAATTGAACCTAAATAATCAAAGATTAGTTAATTTCACCTAAAATATAGGGTTATTGGCTAATTTCATATTTATATTGCCTAGAGTATAGGGATATTTTTTAGGAAAGAATTTAATGGATTTCTTTAGTTATGTTGGTTTGATTGGGAAATTTGCTAATTTAATAAAAAAAAAATAGTGATTCTATAGATTGAGAAAGAAGTAGTTTCTATTTTTATTCCTTCATGATACTAAGACAATAATTGATTGTGATAAATATTAGATGATTCATGTCATGCATTTTAGAATAACTATTTGATTACATGTTTTTCTCTCCAAGAGTTATGTATTTATTTTTGTTTTTACTTTTATTTTTTATTTTGATTTCTTTATCAATTTAGTTGATCAGTTAAACAATAAATGAAAAGTAACTAATGGTAGTTGTTTCTTGAGGATCGATACTCGTTAATTCCTTATACTATACTTGCAATGAGTATACTTGCTCATATGTGTGAAACCCCAGTCGGAACCAACCTTAGAGTAAGGGGGTTGGAATGCATATCATATTTTATTGCATGTTTAAATATATTTTTATATGATTTTATGTACTTTGGATTTGTGTTTTATAGTCTAGAGGGTTGAATTATGATTATTAAGAAAGAATGGCAAAATGGTAATTTTTACTTGAGGTGAAAATAGGGAGATAGCTTGAGGGTTAAATAGGAAAAATATTTTAGAGGAAAAATAAGAACAAGAGTTGTTGTGGTTTAGTAGTTAGAGCTTTGGAATAAATTTTTGAGGTCTTGAGTTCAAATTCCATCATAGGAGCTTTAGCATGATTAAATTTTATTTTTGTTTGGAAAGGGGTATTTTCGGCCTTATGTACCTTAGCATAAGGTAGAGGTGTTATCCTAGGGGAGACATGATAGAAGTACTCTAATCCTATTCTTGTGCCTACCCAAAATTTCATAAGAGAATTCATTTCTTCTTGATCTTTAATTTCTCTTAATTCTCAATTCATTAGATTGGTCAAATTTGTTCTAGCCAATTTCATTCCAGAAATTTCAGTAAAGTACTGTGGCTTTGAAGGTTCAAAATGTCTTAGTGAAAGACATCTTATGGTCTGAAAATGTGGTAGAGATGTGAGAGATTCCAAGAGAACAAATCCCTCTAGTGAACCTTCTAAAATTACACTCTAGCGAGGTTCATTTTCCTTCATGGCATGAATTGAAAATTTTCTAGCTTCTTGTGCCTTCAAGGTGTCGAAATTCTTAGCCATTATTCCTTCCCAAATACTGCCAGAAAATGGCCTTTTGATCAACTTGAGATCAGAATTTTTCTGGCCATTTTCGGACTACACAAACGCTGTGCAAAATTAGAGAAATTTCTGGTTGAATTCGCAGCTTTGGAGGTCCGAAACCAAGCTGTTTTCTTTCAGTTTTTGCTCAGCATCTTAGCTATGTTTTTCCTCCATAAAGAAGGCTGGAAACCAACCTTGAAAGACCCCTGAAATCTCCTCCAAACTCTCTACAAGCTGACTGGAAAATGGCAGCCAAAACTGTCCAGAAATTCCAACACCTTGCAAAAATTCTGTACAGGAAAATTTTCAGCTTTGTTTCCTAATTCATCCCTGGCTGAAAATTTAGCTTTCTTTTGCACAAACCACTCTTAAACAGCCATGATCAAAACTCCATTGTCTTCCCCAAGCTCCTGCACGAAAATCAGACATGGCTGTCCGAAAATCTCTCCAGTAAATCTCTGCAATCATGCTTTGATTAGATACCAAAATTCCAGCAATATTAATTTAGCAACCTTCCATAAAATGTTCCTCAAACAACCAGACTTATTCTTCACCATTTCACTCCATCTTCTCAGCCACCATTACCTCTCTTCAATTAGCTTTCATCCAGCAAAAACACTACACAACAATTCGGCCATAGCAGCTTCCCAAAAGCTCTCCAATGATCAAAGATATTCTTGCTATATTTAGTTTCCAAATTTGATTCTTTAAGATATTCTTTTAGGATTTCAACAACTAACCTTTCCTTTTCCCTTGCAAACCAGAAAATCATTTACCAAAACCTTACAAACAATTCGGCCAACCCTAATCCTTTAGAATTTCGGCAGCTTCAAATCAAAACCTCTCTATTCTCTTCAACCTTAAAGAACACATAGCACACCAAGAACACCTACTCCTTCCTTTTGCCTAATACTCCTCCAAATGACTTCAAACTTCTTCTAAAAACTCCAGAATTCATCTACTTACTGCCATGAGTCTATCCATACCATTTTTAACATCAAACTCCAAAATCCAACTTACTCTTTTGGATTAAAAACCAGAATTTTTGTGAAGGATCAAGAACACCTTCAAGGTAGGTTTGTTCTAACAACTTCATCTTCTCTAATATTTGATCTCTAATGAATATGTATCTGAATAAACATGCTAATGATCTCCCTCCCTCCCTCTCTCTCTCTCTCTCTCGACCGAACCTCTCTCCTTCTTGGCCGAATGGCTTCTTCACCAATGGCCATGCTTTCTTCATTTTCCTTGGACGGATCTAGTCATCTAGGAGTTGAGATCCATTCAAAACTCCTTCAAGGTATTCATCAATCAAGTAAGTCCCTTCAACCCTCCTTTTAAATGCTAGATTCATGTCTCTAGGGTGATATTGGTAGAAGTTGGATTATGAATAGGATTTGAGCATGTGTTGTTGTGATGAGTAGAGATTGAAGCATGAATAAATGTATGAATATGATGGAGATGGGATTTATGCATGAGTTGATTATCTCGGTTGATTGTATGGTGTTTTAGGGTTTCATGCATGTCTCCATGTCATAGGTAGTATTTGTGATCAAGTATGCTAGAGATTATGTCACCTATAGTGAATATGATTTATATTCATAAGTGTTTATTAAAGCCATGATTATGTCTATGCTAGTAGAGGTTGGATCATGCCTTAGTAAATTTAGATCTATGCTTATATTCATGATTTGGATGATTTGATGAATTGAAAGAGTGTATATGTTCATGATTGTGGTTAGCAATAGAATTGTGATCATGACCTAGTTGTCCCTAAGCCGATTTTACTTCTTCAATAAAAATATTTAATATTATGATTTGTGGCTAGTAATTTCGAAAAAACCCTAGGAAGGATAGATTTGGATTATTATATATAATAATGATATTTTAGTCAAATAAATAATAGCTTTTGCTAGAAAAATAATATATATATATATATTATATAAAATGAAGAAATCAACTAAAGCCTTTTATGAAAATAATTCTAATAAGTAAAATATTTATTACTAAAACTTAATTATTATCTTTTAACCAAAACGTATTAAAATTTATTTATTATCTTTCAATCAAGACTCATTAAAATTTATTTTCAACTAATTTTAGTTATCAATTATTTTCTAACAAATAATTATTAATAAATCATTATTTTACCTAATACCACCTAGGACTCTTCTTCAAAGGGACTCTAAATTTTTCTTAGCAAGATTTAAATCTTCAACTTATTAATACCTATTTCCCAAAACACTAATTATTTTAAATATCAAATTAGCCTTAACTTATAAATCCTTTTTCTTTATTATTTGGCTTTAAAGCTTGGGACACTAGGATCATGGTAGTAGTGAGTTGAGTTAGTTTTAAATTGTCAAAGTGGATTTTGGCTTGAGTTTGATTGTGATTTATATTTATTCCATGCGGGGTTAGGTCAGCTGTTGGAGACCTTTTATTGTAAGCAAGAATCAGGTAAGCTCCTGCATAAAACCTATTTGATGCAAAAAATGATTTTATTTTATTTTTTTTATGGCAAGCCAAATGTAGAGTTCAAGGACACTCATTTCTGTAAAGGCAATTGAGGATTGACTCCTTTCTTATTTTAGTCAAATGAATTATTTGAAAATCAATAAGCAGATTTACTCAAAATCAAAACTCTTTCTAAAACTGATTTTGAAAAGGACTTTGGAAACCTTTAATTGCCATTTTCATGTGAAACTATGTTTTGTTCATTTTCTCCCAAGTGGGATACGTTCGTTGAGTACTCAATAAGGGTAGGCTAATAGTACTAGTTTTGAAGAGCAAGAGTGGGTCTTCTGGCAGGAGGCCACCTCCAGAAGATGAACTCAACTTAGAGAAACGTCAGTACTACTTAGTCATGTCGGTCCGAGCTAGCAATTTTTATTTCAGTCAAGTGATTGTGTTTTGCCGGAATGGAGACCCAGTTGTTGTTTAGGTATAGAGAAGGAGGAGTATCTTACCCGATAAGCCGATCACCTACCTTTTGTCAGTCTGCACAAAGTGTTGGCATTCTGACCGGTAATGGGGCCCAATGTGTGGTAACCCATAACCTTTTCTTTCGAGTGGTTGATTTTTATTGATTATGTGTGGCTGGAAAAGCCAAAACACCACTCTTGCTTTTGACTAATGTTTATTGCTTGCCAATATTTCTCTTATAAAGATTTCAACTTTGCAGCCACGAACTGTTTTCACTAAACACCTAAAGCACACACGGACTTACTGAGATTTCTATCTCATCACCTTTTTATCATGATTTTAGGTCGATTCTGACTGTGGAGATGAGTAGCTAGTGTTATCTGCCTTGGAAAAGAATGTTGTCATTTATTTTTATGTATTGCTTTGGGGAGTTGAGAGTGGATAATTTTATGTATGGATTTGTTTTTCTTTTGGGAATTCATGGATTTATTCTTGGGATGTAATAAATTTTAAGTTAAAGAATTATTTTTATTCCGCTATTTTATTCGTGTGACCTAGTTATAAAGACCTCTTGTCCTTTGGACGGGGCGACATCCCCGGCCCTGGCGGGCCTAGGTAGTAAGATGTTACAATATGTATAATTAATGTTTTAATTAAAACTAGGCTTGGGATGAATTTACATTTGTATGATTTTTATACACCCAAATTCTACACTGTTAGATTTCATCATGCTCATCAAATAAGAACGCAGCGGAAATAACCATGAAATCCATGCCCAAGGATCACGTGTTTGCAATTAAAATGGGGATAGAGGAAGGAAATGGAGATTACCTTCTGTAGCAGAAAAACAAATTTTTTCTTGCGAATAGAAATTTGATCAGCAACTGAAGAACCAATTCCCGCAATTTTGATTGTCCAATCGCAGCACTACAATCCAAGAGTAGGATTGTCTCTAACAGTAATCCACTCAAGGTTGAATTACTCACAAAACCCACTCAAAACTATGCTAGTAGAAGAGGAGCGGCTATGTTTTAATTGGAGAAGAATAGGGATGAAGAAGAAATGATTTCTCATATTCCTTCCTACAACAGGGAACGATTCCTATATTTATAGTTTTTAGGATTTATGTTAATTGAAATTAAGTCTTCCAAGATCCAACGTCTACAATTAGGTCCTTGAAATTTATATAATTGCAACCAAGTCCTATGAATTATAACAAACTTATAATTCACCTATAAATATATTTTTTTTTCTCTTAATTAACCCCACCATATTATTAAATAATATATATTGAGCATTCAAACCTTTATTGTGTGTGACCCATTAAGTTTCCTGGTCTTATTGGTAGTATAATATGAATTAATTCTAACAGCTTTAGAATTAATAATCCTAAATAAAATATAGGATGAATTTATTAATTCATATTTAGTAGATCAAGAGTGATATCTAGTAATGACTCTTAATTACCCAAAAGTCTAAAGAGACAAATGGCTTGACATGAACCTTTCAATAGCAAATAACCAATGCAATAAACTTCTTTCACCATACTATATCTTATTCGGTCTAAATGGAATTAGTGCCAACTCCCTCGAGAATATTATTAATTCTAGTCCGAATATTTTAGTACTTGTTCAAGAAATTCATTACTCGATATGTGTATCAATTTAGAACTATTTTCAACACATAGTCCCCTTGGCCAATGACTTCATGAATAATAGTTTATACAAGTGGCCTTGAGATATACTCTCCTACTATTATGAGTGGTTAATCCTTTATTGACCCTCTCAACTACTTTCGTTTACTTTACATTATACCCAATGTCCATCCCATAGGCAGTCCTTGTAAAACTCCAAAGATTAGAATCAAAGTACAACACTAGATAAACAAAATACCTTGAAAATCTCAAGTCTAAGGATACTTGCACACTTTCTATAATGAGATTCTATCATTGACACTCAATAGCTATCTAAGTGATTATCTCATAGTTAGGTCATCCATTGAACTTGTTCGTATAACAAGCATCCACATATTAATCCTAAGTATTACAATACTCACGGTTATGAAAACTACCGCCTGATCCAATCAAGGGATATAACATGTTCTAGTCTTGGCGTATTAATAATGTCCCATCTCATTAATACTATGACTAGAGATTATTCAAGTACAAACACTACATAGTGTAATAGGAATCTCACATCAAGATCTCTATCATAATTTTCTTAACACTGTGTCGTACTAGGAATTTTGTCAAATAGTTTATATGCATATTAAGATATAACAATTAAACTAAAAGATAAAGAATGCCTCTTTTATTAATTATTATGCAATTACATTGTACAAGTGATTGCCTCTCAGGCACAACACTAACAATCTCCCACTTGCACTAGAGCCAATCATTCATATATCGAATACCGAATGACTCAACATGTTTATCATATTTCTTCTGGAAAAGTGCTTTAGTGAGTGGATCAACTATATTCTAATCCGTGGGAATTCTCTCTATTTTTTCATCTCGCCTATCTATGATTTCTCTAATCAGATGATAACGTCTAAGTATATGCATGAATCATTGATGAGATTGTAGTTCCTTTGCTTGTGCAAAGGCTCCATTGTTGTCACAACACAAAAGTATCGGATATACAATTCTAGGCACCACTCTAAGTTCCGTGACGAACTTCTTGATCCACACTGCTTCTTTACCTGCTTTGGAAGCTGCTATATACTTTGTTTCAGTTGTTGAATCAGCAGTAACCTCTTGTTTGAACTTCTCCAACTTACTGCCCCACCACCTAACGTGAACATTGTGAAACCCCAGTCAAAACCAGTCTTGGAGTAAGGGGGGTTGGGATGCATATCATACTTTATTGCATGTTTAAATATATTTTTATATGATTTTCTGTATTTTGGATTTGAGATTTATTGTCTTGAAGGCTTGGTTGTGGGTATTGCTTGAGAATGGCAAAATGGTAATTTTGCTTGAGGTGGAAAAAGTGAGATAGCTTGAGGATTGAATAGAAAATATTGTTTTTAGAGGGG
Organism: Voacanga thouarsii; assembly: GCA_026120185.1. Classification (NCBI taxonomy): domain Eukaryota; kingdom Viridiplantae; phylum Streptophyta; class Magnoliopsida; order Gentianales; family Apocynaceae; genus Voacanga; species Voacanga thouarsii. The sequence goes on along the minus strand of JANUWF010001032.1, from coordinate 991,943 downwards.
AAATAAGAACAAGAGTTGTTGTGGTATAGTGGTTAGAGCCTTAGAATTAGTTCTTGAGGTCTTGGGTTCAAATTCCATCATAGGAGCTTTAGCTTGGTTAAATTTTATTTTTGCTTAGGAAGTAATAATTTCGGCTTTATGTGCTTAGAGTAGGATAGAGAAGTTGTCCTAAGAGAGACATGTTAGGAGTATCCTCATTCTACTCATTTGCCCTACACGAATTTTCTAAGGGGAATTCATTTCCCCTTGATCTTTGATTTTCCTTATTTCTCAACTCATTAGTTTGATCAAGTTGTTCTAGCCATTTCCTTTCCAGAAATTTCAGTAAAGTACTGTGGTTTTGTAGGATCAAAATATCTTAGTCAAAGGCATATTATGGTCTGAAAATGTGGAAGAGTTGTGGGAGATTCCAAGAGGATAAATCCCTCTAGTGAACTTGCTAAAAATTCACTCTAGCTAGGTTCATTTCTCTTCATGCATAGAACTAAAATTTTCAAGCTTTGTGTGCCTTCAAGGTGTCGAAATTCTTAACCATTATTCCCTCCCAAATGCTGCCAGAAAAAGGAGCTTTTGTTCAGCCTAGAATCTGGATCTTTCTGGCTACTTTCGAACTGCACAAAAGTGGTGCAAAATCAGAAAAATTTATGTGCAAATCGCAGCTTTGGAGATCCAAAACCAAGCTGTTTTCTTCCAGATTTTGTTCAGCACCTTAGCCATGTTTTTCCTCCATGAAGAAGGCTAGAAACCAGCATTGAAAGCCCCTGAAATTACCCTTCAAAATCTCTGCAAGTTGGCTGGAAAATGGCAGCCGAAAAACTGTCAAGGAATTCCAGCCTAGCGAAAATCCTGTGCAGTCTAACTGTCCAGCATTGTTTCCTAATTCTCTCCCAGCCGAAACCCCATCATTCTTTTGCATAAACTTCCCTTAAACCTTCAGTAACTGAGCTCCATTATCTCTCTTAAGCTTCTGCATGAAATTCAGACATGGCTGCTCGAAAATCTCTCCAACAAATCCCTGCAATCATGCTTGATTGATTACCAAAATTCCAGTCACCTTGATTTAGCAACCTTCCATAAAGTATCCCTCAAATAGCCAGACTTTTTCTTCACCATTACATTCCTTGTTTTCAGCCACCATAAGCCTCCTTAAACCAGCTTTCAATCAACCGAAATACTGCTCAAAACAGTCGGCCATGGCAGACTTCCAAAGCTCTCCAATAATCAAGATATTCTTGAATATTTAGTTTCCAAATTTGCTTTCTAAAAATATTCTTCAAGGATTTTAACAACTAGCCTTTCTTTTTCCCTTCCAAACCAAAGAGCCATCTTCCTAAACCCTACAGAAAATTCGGCAGCCCTAGTTCTCACAGAATTTCAGCAGCTGCAAAACAAAATCTCTCAAATCCCTTCAACCTTCAAGAACACACATAACTCACCAAGAACACCTACTCCTTCCTTTCATCTAATACCCCTCCAAACCACTTCAAACCTTCTCTAAAATTTTCAGATTTAACCTATTCACTGCCGTGAGTCCATCAACACCATTCTTAACATCAAACTTCACAAACCAACTTGCTAGTTTGGATAAAAAACCAGAAAATTCTGTGAAGGTTCAAGAACACCTTTAAGGTAGGTTTGTTCTAACAACTTCATCTTCTCCAATCTTGATCTCTAGTGAAAATATAAATGAATAAACATGCTAATGGTCTCTTTCTCTCTCTCTCTCTCTCTCTCTCTCTCTCTCTCTCTCTCTCTCTCTCTCTCTCTCTCTCTCATGACCGAAACTCTCTTCTCTTGGCCGGATGGCTTCTTCTCCCATGGCCATGCTTTCTCCATCTTCCTTGGACGAAGCTAGGCATCTAGGAGTTGAGATCCATTCTAAACTCCTTTAAGGTATTCCTCAACCAAGTAAGTCCCTTCAATCTTTCTTTTAAATTCTAGATTCATGTCTCTAGGATGATGTTGATAGTATGTGGATTGTGATAGGATTTGAGTATGTATTGTTGAGATTGAAGCATGAATATATGTATGATTGTGAAGGAGATGGGATTTATGCATCGAAGGTTTATCTTGGTTGATTGAATGATGATTTGGGGTTTGATGCATGTTTCCATGTCATAAGTAGTATTTGTGATGAAGTATGCTAGAGATTATGTCACCTTTGGTGAATATGATTTATATTCATGTTGGATTATTAAAGCCATGATCATATTTATGCTAGTAGAGGTTAGATCATGTCTTGATAAATTTAGATCTATACTTATATGTATGATTTTGATGGTTTGATGAATTGAAGGATTGTATATGTTCTTGATTGTGGTTAGCTATAGAAATTTGATCATGATCTAGTTATCCTTAAGCTAATTTTTATTTCATGAATAAAATATTTAATAATATAATTTTACTAGTAATTTCAAAAAACCCTAGGAATGGTAGATCTGGATTATTATATATAATAAGGATATTTTAGTCAAATAAATAATAGCTTTTGCTAGAAAAATAATATATATATATATATATATATATATATTACTTAAAATAATGAAATCAAATAAAGCCTTTTATGGAAATAATTATAATTAGTAAAACATTTATTACTAAAAATTTAATTATTATCTTTTAATCAAAACCCATTAAGAATTTATTTATTATTGTTCAAGCAAGATTCATTAAATCTATTTTCAACTAATTTTAGCTATCAATTATTTTCTAACAACTAAATTATTAATAAATCATTATTTTATTTAATACTATCTAGGACTCTTGATCAAATAAACTCTAAATTTTTCTTAGCAAGATTTAAACTTTCAACTTATTAGAATTTATTTCCCAAACCATTAATTATTTTAAATATCAAATTAGGCTCAACTTATAAACCTATTTATTTATTTTTGGCCTTAGAGCTTGGGACACTAGGATCATGGTAGTAGTAGTAAGTTGAGTTGATTTAAAATTAAGGAAGTGGATTGTGGCTCGAAATTGATTGTGATTTGTATTTGCCCATGCGGGGTTAGGTTAGCTGTTGAAAACCTTTTATTGTGAGCAAGAATCAAGTAAGCTCCTACATAAAACCTGATTGATGTGAAATGTTTATTATGGCAAATCAAATGTAGAGTGTATGGACACTCATTTATGTAAAGGCAATTGAGGGTTGAATTCTTTCTTATTTCAAACAATTGAATTATTTAAAGATCAATGAGTAGATTTAATCAAACTCAAAACTCTTTCTAAAACTGATTTTGACAAAGACTTTGGAAACCCTTAAATTGCCATTTTCATGTGGAATAGTGTTTTGTTCATTTTATCCCAAGGGGGAAACGTCGTTGAGTACTCAATAAGGGTGGACTACTAGGGCTAGTCTTTGAGGGGTTAAGGTAAGTCTCTCAGTAGGTGGCCACCTCTGAGGGGTGAGTCCTTCCCGGATAAGACGTCAGTCCAGTAGGTCGTGCCGGTCTGAGCTAGCGGCGTTTTTTCGATCAAGTGATCTGTGTTTTGCGGAATGGACACCCGATTGTTGTTTGGGTATAGAGAAGGAGGAGTATCTTGCCCAGTAGGCCGATCACCTACTTTTGTCAGTCTGCACTGGCCGGCAGTATGCACAAAGTGTGGCATTCTGGCCGGCAGTATGCACAAAGTGTGGCATGCTGACCATGCGGTTATGAGGCCCAACGTGTGGTAACCCATGACCATTTCTTTTGAGTGGTTGATTTTATTGATTATTTATGGTTGGAAAAGCCAAAACACCACTCTTGCTTTTGACTAATGTTTATTGCTTGCCAGTGATCTCTTATAAAGAATTTTATACTTTGCATTCACGAACTGTTTTCTCCCGACACTTAAGCACACACGGACTTACTGAGATTTCTGTCTCACCACCATTTTTACCATGATTTCAGGTCGATCCTGCTATGGGGATGAGTAGCTAGATATTGCCTGCTTTGGGAGAATTTTCTGATGATTTATTTTGTGTAATGTTTGGGGGAGATAAGAGCGGATGAATTTTATTATGAATCTGTTTTGGGTATTCTTGGATTGATTTCTTGGATTTATTATTATATATATATTTTTTGGATGTAATAAATTTTAAGTTCAAGTATCATTTTTATTCCGCTATTTTATTTGTGTGACCTAGTTATAAAGACCCATTGTCCTTTGGACGGGGCGACATCCGCGGTCCTGGCGGGCCTAGGTAGCGGAGTGTTACAAACACGTAGCCAGATTGTGATTTGTAGTCATCTTTATCATACTAAAAGCTGGCATCAGTATACCCTCTTACTTGCAAATCACCATCTTCATATACCAAGAATACATCCTTAGTCCTTTGTTGTTGGGAAATATGCCCTCTTAGACTAATTTCTGCTATAAACATTGAATGTTTTAATAAAAGAATTTATTTTTAAAAATTATTTGTGAATTTACATTTTATTTGTGCACAATTATGTTTGAAAAAGACCCATTATGTTTAAGTAAGTGGTCCATGCGAATAGAGGTTTTTCATAATAAGGTATGGATCACGGGTTATTTAACACATAAACGTTCATTCTTAACCGATTGATGAGAATGAGAATCTTATCATATTTAGGTTATTATGTTATGAATTCCAAATAGGGAATGGCTTACCTTTAGCCAGTGAGTAGTCCACTCACTTCATGACATAAGCGTATTTCAAATACGTAGAACAGGACCTGTAGTAGTAGTTTCTAAAAGTACTATATGGTAGAAACCTAGACTACTATTGCTACAGCGTGGACTAGTACTCTACGACTTGAGTATGAGTTGGGGGTCTGACGAAGCTGGAAGCATGTACTTTGATATGCTATAGTTGAGGTTCTATCGTAGGACTAATATGCTTGCATATTGGGTATGTGTGACTAGTTAGTTAACACAGACTTGTACAAGATAGTTTCTATACTATATCGCCTCTTGTGGTTGTCTGAATGATCTAATTATCCAGGGCCCTGAGAAACATGACTTGGATGTTTGCTTTAGAGTAACTCCCTTGGACGCGGAAATAATCCAGGAAATCATGGATCATTGGACTAGAAGTCTAAGGATGGTAGATGTCATTTAGAAAGGTGTTAGTACACTTCTTCCTCTCTAAATGTACGACGATATATAGAGGGGTATTTTAGTCATTACACTTATAGATCGAAAACCTAGCTAATGCAGCATTGTCCTTGGGGTTAATATTTCCTTATGGTAATATTAGGAAATATTTAAAATGCAAAATACAGCTATTTATATGATAAGGGTATTTTGGTCATTTTAGTAGCCAAGGTGGTGTGTCTTTTGGTCCTCAGTATAAACCGTAAGTTCTAATTAAATACAGGCTAAAGAATTGATCTTAAATTAAATTAAATGAAATTTATTTTATTTAAGTAGTCTGATTTAATTATTGGGCTAAAATAAAATAAAGGTTCATGGAGAGAGAGAATTAATTAAATTAGGTTGATGGGTTAATTAATTGTTCAAGACCTTGGCCCAGTTTGAATAATTAAAGATTAACCTGTGACTAAACTAATATAGGCTTGTTAATTGGACTAGTTTATTTAGGCTGAAAATTTTATTATTTGTTGAGCTATTTATTTGGTTCTAATTAGAATAATTAATTTAGTCCAAAAGACTAAACTAAGAGTCCAATAGGCCAGTCCAGTTTAACCTAGGGTTTTATTTAGGTTAAACAGGAGAATAGAATACAACGTTATTTTTTTTTTTCACGGCTTCTTCTCTGTGAAAAAAGAGACGCCCCTCTCACTCTCACTCCAAGAAAAGTTCCTTAGGCTGTGAGTTGTTCACCAAACGAAATTAAGCAAGCCATATACTGGAAGATCGAGAGGTTGGCGTTCACCTAAATTCAAAGATGGAGTAGGAGGCTTACAGGAATTACATCAAAAGTTTCCATCAGCACACCTACCCCGGTTCCACTCATTTCGGTCTAGCCAACTTTGAAAATAAGGAAAAAAGGTTAGAAATTTTTCCCCTCGAAATCTGGACAGAGCGGAACCGGCACCAGCTAGGGCTGTCGAGTCAGCGCCGGCTCTGTTTGGGAGTTCCCTTGTTCTCCAGTTTTTTTTTATTTTCACTTCCGTTGCGTGCTCTGTGTTTTCCCTTTCTAGGTCTTCAATTGGTATCAAGGCATGAAGGTTTTGTGAAAATATAGGGAGCATGCATCTAGTTGAATAAAACTGGACACATATATATGATTAAACTGTGGTCCTTTGTTGTTTTTGGTATGGATAGATTCTCTGTTAAACCTCTTTGATGAAGGTATAGGAGATTTGTAATTTACTATTTTTCTTAGCAAATCGTGTAAGCCCAATATTAAAGGGTATAGGAGATTGTTAGTTTTTGTTGATTTCATTGTATTTGGGTTAAAATCAGAGAGCCAACGCAGGAAGAAAGTTGTAGGAAACCAAAAAGAAAGCTGCAAAAAAATCGCAGAAGGATGACCCGGCAGACCGCAACTGGTGCCGACTGAGGCCGCTCGAACCGGCGCCGGCTTGGGTCTGGGATCCAGTCCGACGCTTGTCGCCCACGGGGTCTGGTTCTGTGCGGCGGGTGCAGTGGACCGCAGTGCAGATGGGTGCTAGATCCAGTGCGGCGAGTGTAGTGGACTAAGGAGAAATTTTTATTTTTCCTTGTAATTTTTCTTGCATTTTCTTTTTGGTTTTGGAGTCCATACCAGGTGAAGTTAATTTTTTTGCAATAGTTAATATTCAAGGAATATTTTTGCATGAAAAATATTAGTAAGGGATTTTAGGATTAAACAAGACCATTAATTAATTAATTAATTAATGTATTTAATTCTATTATCTGAGCATTTAGGTTTAAAAATATAAAAGCATGAAAATGTCTACTGTTTTCTCGCATGCTATTTATTTTTATGTACCTATGTGCACTGTTTCTCAAAGACCAAAATCTTTGGGAATATTTTTGACAAAGAAAACATTTTTCTACAAATCAAATGGTTATTTTAACTTGAACAAAAATTAATCCTTAGATATTTTCTCAAAGGATTTAATTCTTGACATAGAAAATATATTGGATTTAGATATTTTTGTAAGTTAAAATAGAAAGCCATTTTGTTTTATTTTGGTACAAGAAAAATTGTTTTGTCAAATAAACTTGAGACCAAAGTCTCTAGAAAGTTTTAATTGGAAAATTTTTGAAATCATTAAGTTTTTTAACTTAAATAAAATTAGTCCATGGAAAAATCTCTCAAAGTATATATACCTTGACATAGAAATTTTAATGGATTTAGATATTTTATTTTTGAGTTAAGGGAAAACTTAATGAAAATTTTCAAAAGGATATTTTTCAAAAAACCCTTGTTTTAAAAGACTAAGTGGGAGAGAGGTTCCAACGGCCCCACGGTTTCCATCATGATCCTCATTAGAGATCGTAGGTCCCCTCGCATCACCTTGGGAGTGAACTCGTATAGGATGGGGATACCACAAGGATCTAGATATAATGGAAGAATGTAATTAATAATTTGAGACACGTACTATGATCGGCCAGCCCCTCATTGGAGGTTATAGTGCGAGGTATGTCCATAGGAAATGAGAGGAAACGGCCATCCCCTCGATGAAGTTATCTTTTAAATCATTACCTAGAAGGAAAATTAATTTGTGGTGGTTAACACACTTAGTTTAGAGAACTGTTAATCTTCCCAAGAAGTTATGTCAGTTTTCCTAATAGTCAAATTAATTATTGTCAGTTTTGATAATAATGATAAAGTGCACAAATTTGTTTTGTTTTCACAAACTAAATCTTTTTCTTTTATTTTCGATTTTTTAGAAATGGTGGGAAGTTCTTTTAGTCCATTAGCCGTTATTCTCCGAAAGAATAAGCTAACGGGACCAAACTATGTGGATTGGAAGAGGAACCTGAACATAATACTCACAGCGGAAGAGTATAAATATGTCCTTTATGAAACCTGCCTTGTTAACGGGGAGGGTTCCACCGCTGAAGAGTAAGAGACTGAGAAGGCATGGAAGAAGGCCGATAAGATGGCTCGTTGTTACATGTTGGCTTCCATGTCTAATGTGCTCCAGTCAAAATACGAGCACATGGCTTCTGCGTACGACATAAGTCAATCATTGCCCACAAGACAGGAGGCTCTTCGAACTATCATTTACACTAAGATGGCTAAGGGAGCATTAGTTAGAGAGCATATGTTCAAGATGATTGCTGCTTTCGAGGAAGCAGAAATCTTGGGGGCTGTCATTGACCCCGAGAGCCATGTGGACATAATTCTTGAATCTCTACCGAGTTCCTTTACTCAGTTCAAGTTGCATTACAACATGAACAAGTTAAATATAAGTTTAACTGAGTTGATAAAGGAACTCCAGATGATGGAGAAGGTCATGAAGCCACAATCAAAGGCTATGATTGCTAAGGCTTCTTCTTCTAAAACTGGGCCCAAGCTCAAAAAGTTCTAAGGAAGAAAGAACACGCAATGGCCCAACCCAAGACTCAGCCCAAAGACAAACCCAAGAGCAAGTGCTTCAAATATAGACTGAAAGGACATTGGAAAAAGGAGTGTCCAGATCTTCAAGCCAAGAAAAATTCCACAGGTAATGTTTTCTATCAAGAGTCTATATCAATGGTTGGATCAACTTCCACTTAGATTGTTGATTCAGGAGCCACTGATCACATCTATAACTCATTATAGGGGTTTAGAAAGATTAGAAGACTCCAAAAGGGCAAACATGGACTACGTGTAGGAAATGGAATACAAGTTTGGGCCCTTGCAGTGGGAAAGTTGGATCTTATTTTTTATTGTAATAGAATAGCGGTTTTGAAAGATATTTTATATATACCTGAATCTTGACAGAATTTGATTTCGGTTGCAAAACTAATAAATCAAGGATATTCTGTATCTTTCCATTCTGGTATTTCTATCAGTAGAGATGGAGAAATTTTATATACTGGGCACATGTATGGGAATCTATTTTTCTTAAACTCTATTAACAATCAATTAAATAACGCTTAATCTGAACCTTTAACAAGGAAGAGAAAGACCAATGTCAATGACTCTTATCTTTGGCATCTAAGGTTGGGTCATATCAACTCAATCAGGATTTAGAGATTAATCTATGATGGGCCTTTGGGCTCATTGAGATTGAAAAATTGGCTTCAGTGTGAATCTTGCCTAATGGAAAAGATGACCAAGAGGTCTTTTACCCTTAAGGCGGATAGAGCCAATAAGGTATTGAGTCTTGTTCACACTGATGTATGTGGTCCCTTGTCTACACCAACTAGAGGGAGTTTTGAGTACTTTATCACTTTCATGGATGATTGTACAAGGTTTGATTACATTTACCTAATGAGACGCAAGCCTGACTCTTTTGACAAGTTCAAAAAGTTTAAGGCTAAAGTGGAGCATCAGACAGGTAAATTGATCAAGACCTTACGATCAGATCGTGATGGAGAGTACCTCTTGAGTCGATTCAAGGACTACATGATACATCATGGGATAGTATCCCAACTCTCTGCGCCGGAGACACCCCAATAGAATGAAGTAGCTGAGAGAAGGAATAGGACATTAATGGAAATGGTCTAAAGCATAATATCTCATGCTACTCTTCCGGTGTCTTTTTGGAGATATGCCCTGAAAATAGCGGCATACATTCTGAACTTGGTGCCTTCCAAATAGTACCTAGAACTCCTTATGAGATGTGGACTGGGCGTAAGCCAAGTCTGAATATCTCAGGATATGAGATTGTCCAACTTATGTACTGGTCAAGGGAGACAAGTTGGAATTAAGATCAGAAGTATACTATTTTGTTGGGTATCCAAAAGGGATAAAGGGTGGTTACTTTTATCATCCTAAGAAGCAGAAATACTAGTTAGTACCAATGCTAGATACTTAGAGGATGATCAGAGTACCTCCACTAAAGGTTCAACTAGGTTGAAACTTGAGGAGAAGTTATCTTCGGAATCAACTTCTCCTGACCCGATTGTGGAATAAGAAGAGGCACAACCTCAAGAGCCTGTACAAATAGAGCCTTGTCATCGTGAGAGAGTGTCTAAGGTTTCAGAGAGATGGACTGGAGAAGCTTTCGAGCTAGTCTCCGACTATCAGGAACAAGACCCCACTAGATATGAGGAGGCTATTTCTAATGCCGATGCAAATCAATGGCATGAAGCAATGAAAGCCGAGATTAAGTCTATGTACTTCAATCAAGTTAAGGATCTTATAACTTCACCTGAAGGAATAAAACCTATTGGGTGTAAGTGGGTATACAAGAGAAATAGGGGAGTAGATGGGAAGGTGAAAACCTCCAAAGCTAGGCTTGTGGTGAAAAGGTATACTCAAAAAAAGGGAATCGATTATGAGGAGACCTTTTCTCCGGTAGCCATGCTTAAATTCATCCGTATCCTCCTTGCTATCGCATGTTGTTATGACTGCGAAATATGGCAAATGGATGTCAAGATGGCATTTTTAATTGACCATCTTAGTGAAGATATCTATATGTCCCAACCAGAAGGCTTTATTGCTGAAGGCCAAAAACATATGGTTTGCAAGCTTAAGAAGTTCATTTATGGACTTAAGTAGGCATCGAGAGCATAAACATTCATTTTGATGAGACTGTAAAGTCTTATGATTTTACTCAGAACGAGGATGAACCATGCGTATATAGAAAACTTGAAGGCATTAATGTAGTTTTTCTTTTCTTATATGTGGATGACATTCTACTCATTGGAAATTATGTAGGGTTATTGTCATCTACAAAAGTTTAGCTGTCTACTCAATTCAGTATGAAAGACTTGGGAGAAGCCAGCTACATTCTTGGGATTAGACTTCTTAGAAATAAGTAGAGAATGTTAGGATTATCCTAAACGGCATACATTGACAAGATGCTAGCCAAGTACAGCATGGACTCATGCAAGGGAGCTCTAATTCTTTGCAAACATGGGTTGTCATTTTCTTAAAGGGACTATCCTAAATCTCAAGAAGAAAATGACAGAATGAGTAGGATTCCTTATACTTCGACTGTGGGAAGTCTCATATACGCCATGCTATGTACTAGGCCAGATATCTGCTTTGCCGTAGGCTTGGTTAGCAAATATCAGTCAAACCCTAGGGAGATTCATTAGCAAGTCGTAAAGTATATTCTCAAGTACCTCAAGTAAACGAGAGATTATATGCTGGTTTACAGGGTTGATGACTTGGTTCCTACAGAATACACAAACTCAAACTTCCAGGCAGATAAGGATGAGAGAAAATCCACTAATGGATATATCTTCACCTTGTCTAGAGGAGCCATCTCATGGAGGAGTATTAAACAATCTTGCATTGCTGACTCAATCATGGAAACTAAGTATGTGGCAGCTTCGGAGGCATCCAAGAAAGCAGTCTGGCTCCGGAAGTTCCTTTTAGAACTTGGAGTCTGCCACACATGGACAGACCGATTATGATATATTGCTACAACACTGGAGTAATATCACAATCTAAAGAACCCAGGAACCACAAGAAGGGGAAGCACATTGAGATGAAGTACTATCTGATCCGGGATTTCATCCAGAGACGGGAAGTCGTGGTGGAACAGATTGCCTCCGAGAACAATCTAGCTGATCCATTCACCAAGTCTTTGGTTGAGAGAGTCTTCAAGAGACACTTAGACGCTATAGGGGTGGGCACCTACGGACTTACTTAGTCTTAGAGTGCAAGTGAGAGATTATTGGGAAATATGCCCTCTTAGACTAGTTTCTGATGTAAATATCGAATGTTTTAATAAAAGAATTTATTTTTAGAAATTGTTTGTGAATTTATATTTTATTTCTGTACAATTACGTTTGAAAAAGACCCATTGTATTTAAGTAAGTGGTCCATGTGAATGGAGGTCTTTCACAGTAAAGTATGAATCACGGGTTACTTAACACATAAACGTTCATTCTTAACCGATTGATGAGAATGAGAATCTCGTCATATTTAGGTTATTATGTTATGAATTCTAAATGGAGAATGGCTTACCTTTAGCCAATGAGTAGTCCACTCACTTCGTGACATAAGCGTATTTCGAATATATAGAATAGGACTTGTAGTAGTGGTTTCTAAAAGTACTATATGGTAGAAACCTAAACTACTACTGCTACAACGTGAACTAGTACTCTACGACTTGAGTATCAGTTGGTGGTCTGACGAAGCTGGAAGCATGTACTTTGATATGCTATAATTAAGGTTCTATTGTAGGACCAATATAATTGCATGTTGGGTATGTGTGACTAGTTAGTTAACACAGACTTGTACAAGATAATTTCTATACTATATCGCCCCGTGTGGTTGTCTGAATGATCTAATTATTTAGGGCTCTGGGAAATATGACTTGGATGTTTGCTTTAAGGTAGCTCCCTTGGAAAGCGGAAACAATCCAGGAAGTCGTGAATTATTGGACTAGAAGCCTAAGGATGGTAGACGTTATTTAGAGAGGTGTTAGTATACTTCTTCCTCTCTAAATGTACGGTGATATATAGAGGGGTATTTTAGTCATTACACCTGTAGGTCGGAGACTTTACTAACGCAGCATTGTCCTTAGGGTCAATATTTCCTTATAGTGATATTAGAAAATATTTAAATGCAAAATACAGCTATTTATAAGACAAGGGTATTTTGATCATTTTAGTAGCCAAGGGGGTGTGTCTTTTAGTCTCCAATATAAATCGTAAGTTCTAATTAAATACAGGTTAAGGAATTGATCTTAAATTAAATTAAATAAAATTTATTTTATTTAAGTAGTCTGATTTAATTATTGAGCTATAATAAAATAAAGGTCCATGGAGAGAGAGAATTAATTAAATTAGTTTGGTGGGTTAATTAATTGTTTAGGGTTTTGTCCCAATTTGAATAATTAAAGATTAACCTAGGACTAAACTAATGTAGGCTTGTTAATTGGACTAGTTTATTTGGGCTAGAAAATTAATTATTTGTTAGGCCATTTATTTGGTTCTAATTAGAATAATTAATTTAGTCCAAAAGGCTAAACTAAGAGTCTAATAGGTCAGTCCAGTTTAACCTAGAGTTTTATTTAGGTTAAACAAAGGATTGAATACAACGTTGTTTTTTTTTTTCATGGCTTCTTCTCTGTGAAAAAAGAGATGCCTCTCTCACTTTCTCTCCAAGAAAAGTTCCTTAGTCTGTGAGTTGTTTACCAAACGGAATTAGGCAGGCCATATACTGGAAGATCGAGAGGTTGGCGTTCACATACATTCAAAGACGGAGTAGGAGGCTTGCAGGAATCGCACCAGAGGTTTCCACCAGCACACCAACCTCGGTTCCACCATTCCGGTCCAGCCAACTTTGAGAACAAGGAAAAAAGGTTAGAAATTTTTCCCCTCGGAATTTGGACAGAGAACAACCGATGCCGGCTAGGGCCACCAGAGCCGGCGCCAACTCTGTTCAGGAGTTCCCCTATTCTGCAGTTTTTTCAATTTTCGCTTTCGCTGCGTGCTCTGTGTTTTTCCTTTCTAGGCCTTCAATTGTAGGTACTTGAAGATATTCTTTACAGAAGCTCAATGACTCTCTCGAGGGTTAGATTAGTATCTGCTCGTCAAGCTAAAAGCACATGATACATCGGGTCTAGTACATATCATAACAAACGTGATAGATCCAATTGCCGAAGTATACAGAATTCTACTCATATGATCCCTTTCAACTTGTGTTTTTGGAGACATCGACTTTGAAAGGCTTACTCCATGTGCCATAAGTAAGAATCCTCTTTTGGATTGATCCATGCTAAATCTCTTCAGCACTTTATCTATGTATGTAGATTGTGAAAGACCTAGCAACCTCCTTGATTTATCTCTATAGAGCTTTATTCCCAGAATATAGGTTGTTTCTCTAAGATCTTTCATGGAGAATATCTTGGATAACCAAATCTTTACAAAATGAACAACGGAAACATCATTTCCTATTAGCAATATGTTATCTACATAAAGTAATAAGAAAACAACTACACTCCCACTAGCCTTCTTATACACACAAGGTTCATCCATATTTTGAATGAAACCAAATTATTTAATTGTCTCGTCAAAATGGATGTTCCAACTCCTAGATGCTTGCTTAAGTCCATAAATGGTCCTTTGCAACTTGCATACTTTGGTGCCATCTTTGGATGTGAAACCTTCAGGTTATGTCATATACACTTCCTCGATCAGGTTTCTAACAAGGAAATCTATTTTCACATCCATTTACCAAACCTCGTAGTCATAATGAGCAGCAAATGGTAGGAGTATTCTTACGGATTTTAGCATAGCGACTGGTGAAAAAGTTTCGTCATAGTCAATACCTTACTGTTGTCGCCAAGCTTTTGCAACCAAACGTGCCTTATAGGTAACCACATTACCATCCATGTCAGTTTTCTTCTTGAAAATCCATTTGCATCCTATAGGTTTGATTCTTTTAGGTGAATCAATCAAAGTCCATACTTTGTTGTCATACATGGAATCCATTTCTGACTTTATGGCTTCAAACCATTTGTCAGATTCTAAACTATTCAGAATATCCTTATAAGTAGTAAGCTCATCTTTTTCTATGAGCAATACGTCATTGTGGTCACTAATGAGAAATTCATATCTCTCAAGCGCTACTCGTATCCTACTCGTCCTACGAGGCTCTTGTTTGTTAGAAGGTTCATCAATGGGTGTAGGTTCAGACAGTTGATCAATATTTATTTATTCTTCTTGAACTTTACTAAGTTCAAGTTTGCTCTCACTATCTCTCTTAAACATGTTCTCCTTCTCTAAGAAGACAACATGTTTCGAAATAAAACTTTGATTTTAGAAAGAAAATAGAAGTAATATCCGAAGGATTCTTTCGAATATTCAACAACCAAATATTTGTCAGACTCACTTTCAAGTTTGTCTGACATTGCCCTTTTAACAAAAGTAGGGCAACCCCAAACCCTAAAATGAGATAACTTTGGTCTCTTACCAAAGGATAGCTCATAAGGAGTGGTATCAACCATTTTTTACTGAACTCTATTTAATATATGAACAGCAGTCTCTAGTGCATATCCCCAAAACAATTTTGGTAAGTCTGCAAAAGCCATTATGGTCCGTACCATGTCTAGAAAAGTTTGATTCCTTCTCTCAGATACACCATTATGTTGAGAAGTATATAGTGAAATCCATTGAGATAATATCCCATTATTTCTAAGATAACTTAGAAACTCTTGGCTTACGTGTTTATCACCTCGAGCGAATCTAAGAGTTTTAATACTTTTGTCAAGTTGTTTCTCTACTTCATTCTTGAAGTCTTTGAACTTGTCAAATGCTTCAGACTTATATTTCATTAAATACAAATACACATATCGTGAATATGAAGGATTGACAGTAAACAGAGCATGCATCACGGTGGACAAAAATGGAGACAAAAACATTAAACAGAGCATGGCAGCAGCATGGAGGCATGAAAAACATACCTCTTGGAGCCTTAAACCTTGAAGATTGAAGAAGAATGGTTTAAAGCTAAAAACACAGCTTCCTTCTCCTCCGTCCAGTGAAGCTTCCTGTGTCAAAACTGTCCGGCTCTTTTTTCTCCTCCGGTGCAATCAATAATGCTAGGCTTTTCAATTCTTAGAATATGGCCACAACCTAATCAAACGTTGGTGAGCACACATTCGGGTGAGAAGAAGATCTCTCAATTTTTTCACAGCATTGACCATAAGTTTTCAAGGCATGGCTTCTTCTGTTATAGAAAACAAAAGCCAGTGATGAAACACCACAAGCCAAAAAACCAACAGTCACACGAGAGGGAGAGATAGAGACCTTTGGATTTTTTTTTCTTTTTTTTTATTTTATTTTTCCACACAGAAAGCTAAGAGTCATGAAACCAAAAATAATTATTTTGAGAAAAATAATATTCCCGGAATTTAATATTTCAAACACCAGAATATTATTAACAAAATAAATTTTGGCTTTACCCTAAACTCTTTTGAACTGTGTCCGGAAAAATCCTATGGTCTAGGCTATTGGGTTAAAATAATATTTATTATTTTTCTTGGACCCGAAAAGCTCAAAATAATAAATATTAATTATTTTCCTCTCGGTTAAGTCCCGATTAATTTTCTAATTATTCAAACTGGACCTAGGTCCTAAATAATTAATTAACCAATTAAACCAGACAATAAATTTCTCTCCATTTATTTTATTCCATTCTAATAATAAATTAGACTTCCCGAATAAAATAAAACTCTCTCAACAAAGATCAATTTCTCAACCCAAAAATTAATTAGGACTTACGGGCTATTTCGAGGACCAAAAAGACACATCGCCTTGGCTACTAAAATAACCAAAATACCCCTACTATTTAAATACCTGTATTTTACATTTTAAATATTTCATAATATCACCATAAGGAAATATTGACCCCAAGGACAATGCTGCATTAGCAAAGTCTTCGACCTGCAGGTAAAATGACTAAAATATCTTTCTACACATCATCGTACATTTAGAGAGGAAGAAGTGTACTAACACCCTTCTAAATGACATCTACCATCCTTAGGTTTCTAGTCCAATGATCCACGACTTCCTGGAGTATTTTCGCTTTCTAAGGGAGCTACCCTAAAACAAACATCCAAGTCATATTTTCTAGGGTTCTGGATATTTAGATCATTCTAACAACTACAATCGGCGATATAGTGTAGAAACTATTTTGTACAAGTCTGTCTTAACTAACTAGTTACGCATACCCAATATGCAAGTATATTAGCCTTACAATAGAACCTCAATTATAACATATCAAAGTACATGCTTCCAGCTTCGTCAGACCACCAACTCATACTCAAGTCGTAGAGTACTAGTCCATGTTGTAGCGGTAGTAGTCAAGGTTTCTACCATATAGTACTTTTAGAAACCACTACTACAAGTGGCATGTTCTACGTATTCGAAATACGCTTATGTCATGAAGTTAGTGGACTACTCACTGGCTAAAGGTAAGCCATTCCTCATTTGAAATTCATAACATAACAAGCTAAACATGATGAGATTCTCATTCTTATCAATCAATTAAGAATAAATATTTATGTGTTTAAATAACCCATAATCCATACCTTATTGTGAAAGACCTCCATTTACATGGATCATTTATTTAAACAATGGGTCTTTTCCAAACGAAAATGTGCACAAATGATGCAAATAATTTCACAAACAAGTTTTCAAAATAAATTCATTTATTAACATATTCAATATTTACATCAAAAACCTTGTCTAAGAAGGCACATTCCTAATAATCTCCCACTTGCACTTTAAGACTAGGTAAGTCCGTAGGTGCCCACCCCAATGGCGTTTAAGTGTCTCTTGAAAACCCTCTTAGCCAAAGGCTTGGTGAATGGATCTGCTAGATTGTTATCCGAGGTAATCTGTTCCACCACGAATTCCCGTCTCTGGATGAAATCCATGATCAGGTAGTACTACCTCTCGATATGCTTCCTCTTCTTGTGGTTCCGAGGTTTACAGCTTGCCAATGAACCTTCCCAAGATTTGACTGATATCTATTAATTAAGCCTACGACAAAGCAGCTATCTGGCTTAGTACACAGCATGACATGAGACTTCCCACAACCGAAACGTATGGAATTCTACTCATTCTGTCCTTTTCTTCTAGAGACTTAGGATAGTCTTTTGAAGAAAGTGGCAATCCATGTCTGCAAGGAATTAAAGTTCCCTTGCATGAGTCCATGCTGTACTTGGCCAGCATCTTGTCAATGTATGTGACTTGGGATAATCCTAATATTCTCTGCTTCCTAGTTCTAAGAAGTCTAATCTCGAGAATGTAGTTAGCTTCTCCCAAGTCCTTCATACTGAATTAACTAGACATCCAAACATTTGTAGATGACAATAACCCGACACCATTTACAATGAGCAGAATGCCATCCACATACAAGACAAGAAAAACTACATTAAACCCCTCAAATTTCTTGTACACGCATGGTTCATCCTCATTTTGAATAAAATCGTAAGATTTTACAGTCTCATCAAAATGAATGTTACACACTCTTGATGCTTGCTTAAGTCTATAAATGAACTTCTTAAGCTTGCAAACCATATGTTCCTGGCCTTTAGCAATAAAACCTTCCGGTTGGGACATATAGATGTCTTCACTAAGATGGCCATTCAAAAATGCCGTCTTGACATCCATTTTCCATATCTCGTAGTCATAGTGACATGTGATGGCAAGAAGGATACGGATGGATTTAAGCATGGCCAAGGGGAAAAGGTTTCCCTATAATCGATCCATTCTTTCTGAGTATACCCTTTTGCCACAAGCCTAGCTTTGAAGGTTTCCACCTTCCCATCCGCTCCCCTCTTTCTCTTGTACACCCACTTACACCCAATGGGTTTTATCCTTTCAGGTGAAGCTACAAGATCACAAACCTGATTGAAGTACATAGACTCAATCTCGACTTTCATTGCTTCATGCCATAGATTTGCATCGGTATCAGCAATTGCCTCCTTGTATCTAGTGGAGTCTTATTCCTGATGGTCAGAGACCAACTCAAAAGTTTCTCCATACTATCTATCTGGAACCCTAGACACTCTCCCACTATGACGAGGCACCATTTGTACAGGCTCTTGAGGCTCTGCCTCTTCTTATTTCACAATCGGGTTAGAAGAAGTTGCTTCCAAAGATAACTTCTCCTCGAGTTCTAACCTAGTTGAACTTTTCATGGAAGTACTTTGATCATATTCTAAGTATCTAGCATTGGTACTAACCAGTACTTTCCGCTCCTTAAGATGATAAAAGTAACCACCCTTTGTCCCTTTTGGATATCCAACAAAATAGCATAATTCTGATCTTGGTTCTAACTTGTCTCCCTTGATCAGTACATAAGCTAAACAACCTCATATGTGAAACCCCAGTTAAAACTAACCTTAGAGTGAGGGGGTTGGGATGCATTTCATATTTTATTGCATGTTTAAATATATTTTTATATGTTTTTATGCGCTTTGGATTTGTGATTTGTAGCCTAGAAGGGTTAATTGTGTTTATTGAGTAAGAAGGGTAAAATGGTAATTTTTGCTTAAGGAAAAAATAGGGAGATAGCTTGAGGATTAAATAGGAAAAATATTTTGGAGAGAAAATAGGAACAAGAGTGGTTAGAGCTTTGGAATTAATTCTTGAGGTCTTGGGTTCAAATCCCATCATTGGAGCTTTAGCATGATTAAATTTTATTTTTGTTTGGGAAGGTTATATTTTTCGGCCTTGTATACTTTAGGGAAGAGTAGAGGTGTTGTCCTAGGGGAGACATGATAGGAGTATCCTAATCCTAATCTTGTGCCCTACAAAAATTTCCAAGGGAATTCATACCCTTCTTGATCCTTAGTTTTCTTACTTCTCAATTCATTAGAATGTTCAATTTATTCAAGCCAACTGCATTCCAGAAAATTCCAGTAAAGTGTTGTAGCTTTGAAGGTTAAAAAATGTTTAAGAGTATGACATCTTGTGGGCCGAAATTGGGTAGGAGTTCTGGAAAGTTCCCAAGAGATTACTCTCCATGGATGAACCTTCAAAACTCCACCCTAGCTATGTTCATTTTCTTCATGAAGTAATCTGGAATTTTTTCCAACTTCTTGTTCAGTCTAAGTGTCGAAATTCTCAGCCATCATTCCCTCCCAAATGCTACCAGAAAAATAGCCCTCTTGACCAGCTTGAAATATGAAATTATAAGGCCAAAATTGGACTACACAAATGCTATGCAAACCAGAAAATTTTCTGGGCAAATTCGCAGCTTTGGTGATCCTAAACCAAGCTGTTTTCTTCTAATTTTCATCCAGCACCTTACCCACATTTTTCCTCCATAAAGAAGGCTGGAAACCAGCCTTGAAAGACCTCTAAATGCCCCTTTAAATCCTCTACAAACTGACTGGAAAATGGTAGCAAAAGCTGCCCAGAAAATTCTAGCAACTAGCAAAAATTTGTACAGGAATTTTTCCAGCCTTACTCCATCTTCAGCCTTGTCCGAAACCTTCCTCATTTTTCTGTCCAAACTTCCCTTGAACAGCTATGAATTGAGCTCCATCATCTTCTCCAACCTTCTGCTCGAAAAACCTGTCCATGGCTACCCCTAAAATATCTCCAACAATTACTCCAATCAAGCCATTGATTGAAAAGTAAAATTTCAGCAAATATATTTAGTAAACTTCCATAAAATATCCCTTAAACAACCAGACATTCCTTCACCATTGTACTCTCTTTTTTCGGCCACCATTAAGCTCTTTCAAACAGCTTTCATTCCAGTAGAATCCCTAGCCATTAGAGCTTCCAAAAGCTCTCCTCCATTGAAGATCTTCTTACTATATTTTGTTTCCAAAATTGATTCCCTAAAATATTCTTTTTAGATTCCAAATAATCATCCTTCCTTTTTCCTCTCAAACCAGAAAATTCAATTGTCAAAACTCCCTCAAAAAATTCGGCCACTCCTTCCCTCAGAATTTCGGCAAGCTTCAACCAAAATCCTCTCTATTCTCTTCAACCTTCAAAAACACCTAGAACACCAAGAACACTTACTAGCATCCATACGCCTAATACCACTCCAATCTTCTCCAAAAACTCCATATCACACCTACTCCACCCCTTGAAACCACTTCTGCAATTTTTAACCTCAAATACCAAAATTCAACTCTCTCTTTTGGATCGAAAAACCAATATTTTTGTGAAAGCTCAAGAACATCTTCAAGGTAAGCATGATCAATCACACCACATTTTCTCATCTTCAACTTCTAATGAATATATGTATTTATAAACATGCTAATGAACTCTCTTTTCCTGTTTTCTCTCTCTCTCTCTCTCTCTCTCTCTCTCTCTCTCTCTCTTAGCCGAATGGTTTCTTCAACCATGGCCATGGTTCCTTCATCTCTCTTGGTCGGATCAAGTCTCCTAGGAGTTTAATCCCTTCGAAACTACTCCAAGGTAGTTATCAATCAAGTAAGCCTCTTCAACCCTCTCTTTAAATTCTAGATTCATGTCTCTAGGATGATATTGGAAGGAGATGGATTATGATTAGGGTTTGAGCATGTGTTGTTGTAATGAGTTGTGATTGAAGCATGAATAAATTTATGTATATGATGGAGATGGGATTGATGCATGAGTTGATTGTCTTGATTAATTGTATAGCATTTTTAGGGTTTAATGCATGTCTCCATATCGTGAGTAGTATATGTGATCAAGCATGTTAGAGATTATGTCACCTTTGGTAAATAGAATTTATGTTCATGTATGATTGTTAAAGCCATGATTATGTTTATGTTAGTAGAGTTTGGATCATGTCTTGGTAAATTTAGATTTATGCCTTTATTCATGATTTAGATGGTTTGATAAATTGGAGTGGAGTATATGATTGTGGTTAGCAAGTGAAAATATGATTATGACCTTGTTGTCCCTAAGCTAATTTTATTTCATCAATAAAATGATTAATACTATGACTTCTTCTAGTAAATTTTGAAAACCCTAGGAAAATATGGATTTGGTCTTATATATAAAATAGTGATATTTTAGTCAAATAAATGATAGCTTTTATTAAAGAAATAAAATATATAGATATTATATGAAATAATAATATCAAATAAAACCTTTTATATAAGTAATCATAATAAGTGGAAATATTAATTTTGTAAGTCTTATATTCATAAATACTATTAAAATTTATTTATTATCTTTTAATCAAAACCTATTAAAATTTACTTACAACTAATTTTAGTTACCAATTATTTTCTAACAATTAATTATCAATAGATTATTATTTTAAATAATTACATCTAGGTCCTAGTACCCTTCATCAAATAAACCCTAATTTACTTTTAGCAAGATTTAAACTTTCAACTTATAGTACCTATTTTCCAAACCCTAGTTATTTTAATATCAAGCTAGATTTATTTTATAAACCCTTTTTATTTGTTATCTAGCATTAAAGCTTGGGACACTAGGGACATGATGGTAGTAAGTTGAGCTAGTTTTAATTATGAAAGTGAATCTTTGGCTTGAGTCTGATTATGGCTCATGTTTAACCCAGGTAGGGTTAGGTTAGTTATTGGAGACCTTTACTTTGAGCAAGGATCAGGTAAGCTTCTGCATAAAAACCGTTTGATGCAAAATGATTATTATGGCAAGTCAAATGTAGAGTGTATGGACACTTACTTCTGTAAAGGTAATTGAGGATTGTCCTCTTTCCCCATTTTAGTCAAACAAATTATTTGAAAAATCAATGAACAGATTTACTCAAATCCTAAAACTCTTTCTAAAATTAATTTTGACAAAGACTTTGAAAATCTTTAATTGCCATTTTCAAGTGGAACTATATTTTGTTCATTTTTCCCAAGTGGGATTAATTACGTTGAGTACTCAAAAAGGGTGGATTGCTAGGACTAGTCTTTGAAGGGTTAGGGTAAGTCTCTCAGTAGGTGGCCATCTCTGAGGGGTGAGTCCTCGGATAAGATGTCAGTCTAGTAAGTCGTGCCGGTCTGAGCTAGCAGTTTTCAGTCAAGTGGACTGTGTGTTACCGAAATAGACAATTGGTTTTGTTTGGGTATAAAGAAGGAGGAGTATCTTACCCGATAGGCCGATCACCTACCTTTTGTCAGTCTACACAAAATGTGGCATTCTGACCATTGTATGGTTATGGGGCCCAACGTGTGGTAACCCATGACCACCTTTTTGAGTGATTGATTTTATTGTACATGTATGGTTGGAAAAGCCAAAACACCACTCTTGAGTTTGACTGTTGTTTATTGCTTGCCAGTATTTCCCTTATGAAGATTTTATACTTTGCATCCATGAACTGTTTCCACTGGACACTCAAAGCATACACAGACTTACTGAGATTTTTATCTCATCACCTTTTTTACCATGGTTTCAGGTCGATCCTACTGTGGAGATGAGTACCTAGTGTTGTCTGCCTTGGAAGAGATTTTATTATTTATTTTTATGTAATACTTTAGAAGCTGAGAATGAATAATTTTATTTTTGGATTGTTTTTGAATTCTTGTATTGTATAAGTTTTAAGTTTTAAATATTGTTTTATTCCATTATTTTGAATGTGTGACCTAGTTATAAAGACCCCTTATCCTTTGGATGGGACAACATCCCTGACCCTGTCGGGCCTAGGTAATGGGGTGTTACACCATATCTTGAGATGATTCAGACTTGGCTTACGCCCAGTCCACATCTCATAAAGAGTCCTAGGTACTGACTTGGAAGGCACTAAGTTCAAAATATATGCCGCTGTTTCCAGGGAATATCCCCAAAAAGATACTGGAAGAGTAACATGAGACATCATACTTCTGACCATTCCCATCAATGTTATGTTCCTTCTCTCAGCCACTCCGTTCTACTGAGGTGTCCTCGACACAAAGAGTTGGGATACTATCCTATGATATATCATGTAGTTCTTGAATTCACCTAAAAGGTACTCTTCACCACGATCCGATCGTAAGGTTTTAATTAATTTACCTATCTAACGCTCCACTTCAACCTTAAACTCCTTGAATTTATCAAAAGAGTCAGACTTGCGCCTCATCAGGTAAATATAACCAAACCTTGTACAATCATCTGTGAAAGTAATAAAGTGCTCAAAACTTCCTCTAGCTGGTGTAAACAAAGGACCACACACATCAGTGTGAACAAGACTCAGTACCTCTTTGGCCCTATCCGCCTTTGGGGTAAAAGACCTTTTGGTCATCTTTCCCATCAGGCAAGATTCACACTGAGGCCAATTTTTCAATCTCAATGAGCCCA
The DNA here is from genome assembly GCA_026120185.1 of Voacanga thouarsii. Taxonomy (NCBI): domain Eukaryota; kingdom Viridiplantae; phylum Streptophyta; class Magnoliopsida; order Gentianales; family Apocynaceae; genus Voacanga; species Voacanga thouarsii. Next base: position 968,210 of record JANUWF010001032.1, on the reverse strand, counting down.
AAGGCCCATCATGGATTAGCCTTTGAATCCTAGTTAAGTTGATGTGACCCAACCTTAGCTGCCAAAGATATGAGTCATTAGCATTGGTCTTTCTCTTCTTAGTTAAATGTTCGAATTGAGCGTTATTTGATTGATTGTTAATAGGGTTTAGATAGAATAGATTTCCATACATGTGCCCAGTACATAAAATCTCTCCATCTCTACTAATAGAAATACCAGAATAGAAAGATACAGAATATCCTTGATTTATAAGTTTCGCAATTGAAATCAAATTTTGACGAAAACCAGGTACATATAAAATATCTATTAAAACCACTTTCTTATTACAATCAAAAACAAGATCCAGCTCTCCCACTGCAAGGGCCCAGACTTGTGCTCCATTTCCCACACGTAATCTATGTTCGCCCTTCTTGAGTCTTCTTATCTTTCTAAACTCTTGGAAGGAGTTACAGATATGATCAATGGCTCCTGAATCAACAATCCAAGTGAAAGTTGATCTAACCATTGATATAAACTCTAGATAGAAAATATTACCTGTGGGATTTTTCTTGGCTTGAAGATCTGGACACTCCTTTTTCCAGTGTCCCTTCTTCCCACATTTGAAGCACTTGCCATTTGGTTTGTCTTTGGGTTGGGTCTTGGGCTGGTCTACTGCGTTTCCCTTCTTCCTTTTGAACTTTCTGGGCTTAGACCCAGTTCTTGAGGAAGAAGCCTTAGCAATCATGGCTTTTGAATGTGGCATCATGACCTTCTTTGCCATCTGAAGTTCCTTCATCAACTTAGTCAAACTCATGTTTAACTTGTTCATATTATAGTTTAATTTGAACTGAGTAAAGGAACCAGATAGAGACTCAAGAACCATGTCCACTTGGATCTCGGGGTCAATGATAGCCCCTAAGATTTCTGCCTTCTCGAAAGTAGCAATCATCTTGAGTATATACTCCCTGACTGATGTTGTCTCAGCCATCTTAGTGTTTATTATAGTTCGAAGAGCCTCTTGCCTTGCGGGCCGGCTCTTATCCGCGAACATAGTGGCCAATGAATGACTAATATCATACGCAGAAGCCATGTGCTCGTGTTTAGACTGGAGCACATTAGACATGGAGGCTAGCATATAGCAACGTGTCATTTCATTAGCCTTCTTCCATGCCTTCTCAGTCTCTCACTCTTCATCGGTGGAACCTTCCCCGATCACAGGGCAGGTCTCGTAAAGGATGTACTTATACTCCTCGACTGTGAGTATTATATCTAGGTTCCTCTTCCAATCCACATAATTTGATCCCGTTAACTTATTTTCATAGAGAATAACAGCCAAACGACTAAAAGAACCTCCCACCATTTCTAAAAATTGAAAAAAAAAAAAAAGATTTAGTTTGTGAAAATAAATTTGTGCACTGAAATTAATTTAGCTCTTAGGAAAACTGACATAGCTTCTTTGGGAGATTAACAATTCCCTAAACTAAGTGTATTAACCACCACAAATTAATTTTCCTTCTAGGTAACAATCTAGAGGATAACTCCATCGTGAGATGGCCGTTTCCTCTCATTTTCTATGGACATTCCTCACACTATAACCTCCAACGTGGGCTAGCCGATTATAGTACGTGTCTCGGGTTATTAATTACTAGATCTAAATCCTTGTGGTATCCCCATCCTATACAGGTTCACTCTCAGGGTGATGCAAGGGGACCCGCGATCTCTAATGAGGATCGTAATGGAAGCCGTGGGGTCGTTGGAACCTCTCTCCCACTTAATCTTTTAAAATAAAGTTTTCTAGAAAAATAACCTTTTGAAATTTCCATTAAGTTTTTCTTTAACTTAAAAAAAATCTAAATCCATTAAAATCTTTATGTCAAAGATTATATCCTTTGAGAGATTTTTTCATGGACTAATTTTATTTAAGTTAAAATTTAATGATTTCAAAATTTTTTCAATTAAAACTTTCTAGAGACTTTGGTCTCAAATTTATTTAACAAAACAATTTTTCTTGTGCAAAATAAAATAAAATGCCTTTCTATTTTAACTTACAAAAATATCTAAATCCAATATATTTTCTATGTCAAGGATTAAATCCTTTGAGAAAATATCAAAGGATTAATTTTTGTTCAAGTTAAAATAATCATTTAATTTTTTAAGAAAAATGTTTTCCTTGTATAAATATTCCCAAAGACTTTGGTCTTTGAAAAACTGCGCACATAGGTACACAAAATAAATAGCATGCCAGAAAACAATAAACGTTTTCATACTTTTCTATTTTTAAACCTAAGTGCCCAAATAATATAATTAAACACATTAATTAATTAATTAATTATCTTGTTTAATCCTAAAATCCTTTACTAATATTTTTCATGCAAATATATTTCAAGAATATAAACTATTGCAAAATATTAATTTTGCATGGTATGGGACCTAAATTATAAAAAAAAATGCAAAAAATTGACTGGAGGTCCATGTGAACCCGATGCACCAGATCTACGCCCTTTTGCTCTGCGGTCCACCACGGCCCAGGTGAACCGGCCGCACTGGATCTACATCTGCTGGACCGTCCAAACCCACGAACTGCCCCACTAACCCGCCCGTTGACCCGCGCTTGTGCCTCACGCGTGCGCTGTTGGATCCGCGCATTGACCCGGCGACCTGCGCTTCGACCCGGCAACAATTGCAATTTGCAATTGCATTCAAATTGCAACGGCTCCAAATCGGCTCGCCGGACGGCTCTAGACACAAGAATGGTAGCGGCTCGGCGGCGGCTTGACTACAGTGTCGAGGGCTTAGGAATAGTGTCTTCTTCTCTGCAATGTTTTCTGCAAAATGTCAGCGAATTTTCTTTGCGGATTGCTTCCTTTGGCTTCTTTGGACATTTTTCATTCAAAAAATTCATCCAAACTAAAATTACAATCGCCTATACCCATTTAAATTAGGTTTACACGATCAAAATCACAAAACCAAAATTACAGAGGATTCATATGCTTCCATTATAAAGCTCACAATCATGCCTATCACATACCAAAATAGCGAAGGATCATATGTTTAAGCACCAAACAATGTTCTTCTCCATTTTTATTAACTAACATGCTCCCTAAGTCAATCAAATCCAATTCTCTGATACCACATTGATAGTAAACAGAGCATGCATCACGGTGGACAGAAATGGAGACAAAAACATTAAACAAAGCATGGCAGCAACATAGAGGCATGAAAAACATACCTCTTGGAGCCTTAAACCTTGAAGATTGAAGAAGAATGGATTGAAGCTAAAAACACAGCTTCTTTCTCCTCCGTCCAGTGAAGCTTCCTGTGTCAAAACTGTTCGGCTCTTTCTTCTCCTCCGGTGCAATCAATAATGCTAGGCTTTTCAATTCTCAGAATATGGCCACAGCCTAATCAAACCTTGGTGAGCACACATTCGGGTGAGAAGAAGATCTCTCAATTTTTTCACAGCACTGACCATACGTTTTCAAGGCATGGCTTCTTCTGTTATAGAAAACAAAAGCCAGTGATGAAACACCACAAGCCAGAAAACCAACAGTCACACGAGAAGGAGAGACAGAGACCTTTGGATTTTTTTTCTTTTTCTTTTATTTTATTTTTTCACACAGAAATCCAAGAGTCATAAAATCAAAAATAATTATTTTGAGAAAAATAATATTCCTGGGATTTAATATTTCAAACACCCGAATATTATTAACAAAATAAATTTTGGCTTCACCCTAAACTCTTCTGAATTGTGTTCGAAAAAATCCTATGGTCCAGGCTATTGGGCCAAAATAATATTTATTATTTTTCTTGGACCAAAAAGCTCAAAATAATAAACATTAATTATTTTTCTTGGGATTAATTAAATAGCCCAATAAATAATTAAGTATTAATTATTTTCCTCTCGGTTAAGTCCCAGTTAATTTTCTAATTATTCAAACTGGACCTAGGTCTTGAATAATTAATTAACCAATTAAACCAGATAATAAATTTATCTCCATTTATTTTATTCCAGTCTAATAATAAATTAGACTTCCCGAATAAAATAAAACCCTCTCAACAGAGATCAATTTCTCAACACAAAAATTAATTAGGACTTACGGGCTATTCCGAGGACCAAAAAGACACTTTGCCTTGACTACTAAAATGACCAAAATATCCCTACTATATAAATAGCTATATTTTACATTTTAAATATTTTCTAATATCACCATAAGGAAATATTGACCCCAAAGACAATGCTGCATTAGCAAAGTCTTCAACCTACAGGTAAAATGACTAAAATACCCTTTTACACATCGCCGTACATTTAGAGAGGAAGAAGTGTACTATCACCCCACTAAATGACATCTATCATCCTTAGGCTTCTAGTCCAATGATCCACGACTTCTTGGAGTGTTTCCGCTTTCCAAGGGACCTACTTAAAGCAAACATCCAAGTCATGTTTCTCAGGGCCCTGGATATTAGATTATTCAAACAACCACAAGGAGCGATATAGTGTAAAAACTATCTTATACAAGTCTATCTTAACTAACTAGTTACACATACCCAACATGCAAGTATATTGGCCCTACGATAGAACCTCAACTATAACATATCACTTCCAACTTCGTCAGACCATCAACTCATACTCAAGTTGTAGAGTACTAGTCCATACTGTAGCAGTAGTAGTCAAGGTTTCTACCATATAATACTTTTAAAAACCACTACTACAAGTGGCATGTTCTACGTATTCGAAATACGCTTATATCATGAAGTGAATGGACTACTCACTGGCTAAAGGTAAGTCATTCCCCATTTGGAATTCATAACATAACAAGCTAAACATGATGAGATTTCCATTCTCATCAATCGTTAAGAACAAATGTTTATGTGTTTAAATAACCCATGATCCATATCTTATTGTGAAAGACCTCCATTCACATGGGTCACTTATTTAAACATAATAAGTCTTTTCCAAACGAAAATGTGCACAAATAATGCAAATAATTTCACAAACGAGTTTTCAAAATAAATTTTTTTATTAACATATTCGATATTTACATCAGAAACCTAGTCTAATAGGGCATATTCCCAACAGAATAGTCATCGATGAATGTTATAAAGAATTATTACCTCCTCTTACTTGTATAGACATTGGGCCACATACATCTGTATGTATCGGTTCTAATAACTCTTTAGCCGTTTCTCCTTTTCTAGAAAATAGAGCATTAGTCATTTTACCAAGTAAACAAAATTCGCATGTGTTATATGATTTATAATCAAATGACCCCAAGTCACCAAACTTGTATAACTTAGACACGCATTTTTCATTTACATGGCCTAAACGACAATGTTATAAGTAAGATGAGATTGAGTTATCTTTTCTTTGTTTCTTTTCATTTATATTGAGAATAAAAGGATGGTAAATGTCATTGAGAAAGGATGGTAGATGTTATTGAGAAAGATATTAGTCGATTTTTCCTATTTCAATGACAAGTGTTATCTAGAGAGGTATTTTCATCATTACCTGTAGGTTGGAGACACTGCACTTGCAATATTATTCTTAGGATCAATATTTTCATATGGTGATAAATGAAATATTTAAAATAATAAAATATGACTATTTGTTGTAGGGGTATTTTGGTCATTTTAGTAGCCAAGAATAATTTCTTTTGGTCCTCCAAAGTAATTTAAGTAATCTTAGTAAATTTATTTACTATATAGGCTTATTGGGTGAATTTAATATTGAAAGACTTATTATAAGAGTCCAATTAATTAATTATTTAGGTTAGAATAATTTATTAGGCCAATTTAATTTAATTGGTTAATTTATTAATTAATTATCTTGGATAATTTTATATTGGGTCCAAGTGGATCAATTAATTAATAAAAGAGTTATTTAATTAGTATTAGACTAATTGAACAAAACCCTGGCCTACCAAGGTTGTGATGACAACTTAGGGAATTTTACAATCCCTGGAAGCTGCCACCGGTAAAACACAAAAAGGAAATAGAAGAAAAACGGATGGCAGTGTTTTTGTTGAAAAAGGAGAAGGAAAGTTGGGTAGCTTTTTATAAGACTTCATCTGTGTGTCTTATTGGAGTTGAATGAATTATACAGGGGACAGCGTTTCGATTTTTTTCCACAGAAAAACGAAGCCACCGTTTTCTTGTCATTTTTCTTTCATTTTTCCTTTGAACGTTTATCTTCAAAAAATACTTTGGAAAGTCAAAAGCTAGCAAACGCGGTAAGTGTTTAATGCGAAGGAGTCAATGTCTAGCTAGTATCCCTGTGGAACAAATCGTCGTTCCAACTGAGAAATCATCATCAAGTTTGAATCTAGCTCCAACTATTCAAGTTAAATGTCCTAAAAGTAAGTATTCCTAGACTTGGTTTGGAAAAAAAATTAAATTGCTATTTTCACTGCGTTTTTATTTTAGCACGATCCTTAATAACATCGGGAGAGACCCATCTTCTCTCCTTCTAAAACCAACATAGATGTCCCACGTCTAACCTCCGGTTCCTCATGCAACTATGTTTCTAGCTTAGGACGGCTTGACTTACAAGTACTGATGCCCTTACAAGAAAGAGTCCACCTTCCGAAGGTGCGCCTCCTACGAGAAAGTATTCTCAGACCATTAAAAACTAATATAAGAAGTCAGCCCTTGCCAAGTACTCAATGTATCGCAACCCTATTTAGGGATAAACCTCAAAACAAACATTCTTGCAATGTTAGCTCAAGTATATTTCCATATCCAAAATCTTTCATACACGAATAATATTTAGGAGCCAAATCGTTACCATTCACGCCATGATTTTCGCAATAATTTATTCATGCATGATAATAAAAATTCAAAAATTGAAGGTTAAAAAAGAAACATAAAATGCAATGCATAGCTCCTTTTCCATCTTATAATTATGTTTGGAAGATTTCTAAAGGTAGTGTATGCATAAATATTTTTATAAATGCAAAGACTCTTAAGTCTTAAATTGGTTTTACAAAAGACATTACAATGAAATGCAAGGATTTACAAAGTCTTTATAACCATTGAAGAAAAAGAAATTTCATTATATGCAAAGACTTACCTTCTCAACTTATGTGATTTATTTCGAGATTATGGTGTTGTCCTTTGACCTTAAAAAATCCTTTTCTATCACACGAAATTAAAATACTTAATTAACCACCACTCTAATTAGTCTTACAACAAATTACTCATATCCAATCTACTACTCTACCTTGGAATATAAAATTAAATCCACAAGATAAAATTCACACAACTTGTGTTCTACCAAATATAAAGGAGAAAGTAAACAACAACAACAATAATAATAACAATACCAATCAACAATGATGATGATGATAAATACTATCAATAATAAATACAAATATCAATAAATTATTCTAATATCCAATAATAAATAGTAATACATAATGACAAATAATAATAAATAATATTAATAATAGCAAATAATAACTGTAGTATATAATAATAAATAATATTAGCTATAATAATAATAATAATAATAATAATAATAATAATAATAATAATAATAATAATAATAATAATAATAATAATTGCTATATAAATCCTTACAATAATTTGAAATCGATAATCATCAAGAACTTAGTTTACAAGTGATTTACTATTCACATCACATTGAGTCCTCCATAATATCCTCAAATCCACTCATGACTTTAGAAAATGTCAAAATATTAAACTCAACAATTTATCATTTAAAATGTTACAGTGCTCTCAAATTTCAGCAAACTTAGTCTAACTTCTTTACGGTAAAACTCACACCTTTCCTTACCTAAACAGCTTTAAACTTAACTGGCACCAAATTAGACCCAAATAGAATCAAACAAAACCAAGAATTTCAGAAATCATCGCATAAACAAATACCAAAAATTTCAATAGTTTTCAGTTCATGGATGGTGCCCATAACGGGTTTTTATGTCAAAAATTTCCATTCAGCTTATCCCCAGCTTTCCATCTTCTAAAAGCATTAAAAACACTGAAGAATCATTTTATTTTCCTTCCAAAATCATGAGGAAAAAGGGCATGAACAGCTTGTTAAATTTTTTTGCAAAACGGTGAAAATCGGCGTTCGACGCAGTATCTAGCAAAGTTTTCAGAATTCATTAGCAGTATTTTTTGGCCTTAAAAAATCACGTAAACGTTCTCATATAATCACATGTGATCATGCTGCAAGTTATCCTTACAAGATTTAATGCAATCCCCCCAAGTTCAAGTCTTAGAGATCAGTAAATCATACATTAAAGCAAATTTCAGGATACTTGTCAGTTGTAGCACAACGACTCGATTTTACGATCATTGTCTTCCTATTTAAATCAGCATTCTTGCATCTAGAGGGATAAGCTGAAGTCTCCCTTACCCTACCCTAATATCATACAAAATGTTCTCATGCATAGCATACCCATAATTAACATACGGTTAAATCGGATTGCATGCTTGGTTTACTCAAAGAAGAAGACAAGTTCCTTTATTAAGTTTTCTACTGAAAAGCCATACCTTGAGTCATATGAACCACAAGTAACCAACCAATTGTTGCCCCTAATATTTGAGCGCGTAAAGAAGTAACCTTGAACAAAAAATCTCTAGCTTATGCAAGCTTGGTGCCGACACAAATAAAAGTGGGAAAAGGGTAGTCATGAATACCTTCTTTACAAGAAATTTTATGTCTCAGCCTTAGGATTGCGATAAACAAGATTTTCCCCTACCCACAATGACTGGAATCTTCAAGGAAGAGGGAGAGCAAACGTGAGATTGCAAGGCTGTGTCGGTCAAGAGTAATGTAGACTTGAGAACTATTCACTTTTCTCTGGAGAGAAAAGAAGAGAATGACGTGAGGACTATTGAAACCAAAAGAATGACAGCTGAAGAGACTAAGAAGAGAGGTTTCCCAAACACTTTAATGCTGTCAAATCGTTGAGTCCTACTAGAACAATTGATGGAGAAATTAATAAAACCTACGGGCAATAGAAGAACCGGCCAAGAGAGGAAGTTCTAAGAGGTTTTGTATAACTGAATAAGAGTGTCGCTCGATCTCTTAGGAGTGTAAAAGTCTCAACCAGCTTGAGAGAATCAAGAAGCAAGATTACTCAAATCATATGCTAGTAGATAATGTAGGAATTTGAAATATAATGACTTGATAAACTCACAAGAGAAATTTCAGGTTTCCTAGAACTACGTACATAAAAGATGGAGTTTGAATTCTCTTTTTTTTTTAAAAAAACAAAATCATATTCCAATGATAAAGGATTTGAATGTGTTGACTAGATTGGAACAAAAACCAAATTATAGGTATTATGAAATTAAAAAAAAAAAAAAAGCAGCTATCTTTAGCAAAAACAGATTAGTCTCTTTTATTCTTATTTTTCTTTTCAGGCATGAAACTTATAGGAGCAGGAATATAAGAATGGCGGCTGGTTCAAACCTTCAAGTTACGACGAAATCGTTATCCTAAAAGCTAACAAAAGGCAAAATATAAGGAGTTTAAATTTTTTTTTTAAAAAAAAATATAGTGGCTGAATTCTTAGAGGAAAAATAACAGCTTTCTCAAGTTAATCTTCATGAAAGTTTCGAGCATGGAAATAGCAGCTGATTAAGATTCTTTAGGATAGGATTTAATCAAGGTCATTTTGATAGCTAATGAACAAAATATGTAGGGAATTTAAAACTGAAAAGTAGGGCTCACTTGGAGGTATTGATATTAGTTTTTTTTTTTTTTTTCAAATTGAATTCATGAAAATTGAAGCATAAGAATGACGGCTTCAGTATAAATCATAGAAACTTTTATTAACAAAAAACAATTGGCCAAAGGACTGAAGAAATGCTAGGAATTTTTTTTTTTAATCCAAGGTTAAAATAAAAATTCAACTGCAATTCATTTATTTAAAATTCAAAGTAAATTTCAGATATATATATATATTTTTTTTACCTTCCTATGGTTTAAATTTAGAAGTAGAACTATTATACTAGAAGGAGAGAAAGGTAGTTCAAGAGAAAAAGATTTAATAGGAAATATTTGTGAATACCCTAAAGTTGTAAGAAGGTATTATTCATCTCAAGAAGAAATAAAATTTGAGTAATAGGAGAATAAATAAATAAATAAATAAATAAATAAATAAATAATTATAATAATAATAATAATAATAATAATAATAATAATAATAATAATAATAATAATAATAATAATAATAATAATAATAAAAGGTTAGAAATAAGAGAAATTAAGGTAATTCTTTACCTAAGTAAGCTGGGATTTGAAAGAAATAAATTTAAGATTTTATTTGTCTTACCACAGATGAATCTTAGTCATATACAATTTCACTTCCAGGCTCATGCTCAAAACAAAGTTCTTAAGCTCCCATTCAAATACAAAAATCACATTCTCTGACACACAACTTGCAAAAATTTTAAACATTACTCACACATAAAATCTTATGCATAAATAATAACCACGAACCAAACATATTCATTTTTTCCACAACACTAAGTATTAATCACACATGAAAATCTAATGCACAAACTTTTGAGTATGAAAACACAACATAGTCATAACTAATGTTCATACTCACATATAGAATGCTATGCGTTGCATATTCCCGCCTATCTTTAGGTATGATCTAAGGTGGGGTATTACATCCCTCCCTTCTCCAAGAAATTTCACCGCGAAATTCACATTGTCGTACCTTTTAGTACCTCGAAACTTTTTTTTCCCACTCTTAATTTCCCACATAGTATCCTATATCTCATGATGCTCTCATAGCATCTTAACCATGGGGATCTACTTAATCCAAGCTCCTTAACGCTTCATTCCAAAATCCTGATGATCTTCCTACTTATGTTCCCCTCTTAAGATTTTCTTCATCAGCTCCTCATCATCAAACACATCACACTTCCGTTGTGCCACTCTAATGAGCTTTGATGATTTCTTGTTTCAGATTTGTTATCAACCTCAAATTCTTTATCAACATTATCCTTCCTCTTCTTCTACTTCCCATTACAACTCCTTGTATCACCTATACTTTCTACACTCTCAATCTAATCATTTTCACCTTTTGGCTTAACGCGTCCCACACAACATTGGCCTTTTCAATATGGTAATTTATTGAATATCGGTACTCTTTCTAGAATTCCACCTGCCTCTATTGCTTTAAGTTCAGATTCTTTTGGGTGTAGATATACTTTAAACCCCCTTATGGTCATAGGATTACCTCAAAAATTACTCCACATAGATAGTGTCACTTTTTTTCTATAGAGCAATATGATTGTAGCTAATTTTTAATGTTAGAAAAATTAACAATAAAGGGCCACAATCAATCAAATTTTAATTAAGATGCTAACCACTAAAACCACACATACATGCAAGTATACCAATCATATAGTATAAGGAATAATAAGTATCGAATCTACAAGAATTTAGACTCCTACCTTAGTTTCTCCAAATCTTTATTATTTAGCCAAAAAATTAAAAAATAAAATAAATAACCTACCTATACTAGAGAAAATCAAGTCATAAAAATAATTAAGGAGTGAGAATAAGGAGAAAATACATGTAATGAAGAAATAACTCAAATCTATGATAAGTGAAGAAAAAATCTTTCAACCAATTGATTCTCAATCCCAAATATCAATATGAGTTTCAAAAATAAATTTCACTCGTTTTACAAGTCATGAAATTCTATTCCTAGATTAATCAAAGGGTATGTTCTACCTCCCTAATTAAAACTAAGAAGTATTAAGAACGACTCAAATTAAACAATTAATATCCCTATATTCTAGAAAAACTAAAGTCTTTTAATGGAAGAAATAATACCTCTATATTCTATGCGATATTAATCTTTCTTTGATTACGAAATCTTTCCCTTAACCTTCTTTTTCAATCCAATTAAGAGATCACAAGGTAGTGAATCATTAATTTAACACATAAAATCAAGTAACCAAATATTTAAAATTAGAATTTAGCCAGTCTAGAAGTAATTCAACACAAAACCATAGAGTGAAAATATCTTTAACTACAATTAAAACATATAAATCCAAATTGTCAATAGGTTACAAAGAAAAAAGAAAGAAATCACTCGTAGACAAGAAAGTTTCAATCTTCTCTCTTGAAATCTTCTTGAATAACTTTCTCTTCTTCTCCAAGAATGCCTTTGATCTTCCCCCTCTTGATGTTTCCTTGAGTTCTCTAGGAGATTTTGATTGTGCAGAGTAAAAAACTAATTTAATGGGTATTAATCTCTTGTAGTTATAGGAGTTTAGATTGCCAATAAGTCAATATAAGAGTCCTAATTCATTCCCAAATTAATTCCCAAAAGATCTCAACATAAGTTGCCAAATTCAGTTCAAAAACTCCTTTTTCGCGTTAAATTCCCGACATGAATTGGCCCTGGCTCATGAGGATGAACTGGCACCAATTCTACCTCTGTTTTGCATAGTTGGACAGTCTTGAGCCGATGTTGGCTCAAATTTATCCGGATGCCGAAAATGCTCTATTTTGGCCTCTTTTTTTTTTTTTTTTTGTACAGAAATTAACCGAAACTCTTTCTCATGCACCAACCAATATTAGTGGCCTTTGTTTTGGTCTCTTTTCACTTTTTAAACAACTTTTCACTATTTTTTATCATGTTTCTTTATCTTATCAATTGTACACAAAAGATAGTAAAATAGAGAAAACCAATAGTCATTTAAGCATAAAATCATAACAAATATAGCACAAATGACCCTCAAAATATGTGTACATTTAACCTCTATCAGATATGCATCAAGAAGATCAAGTGCATTATTTTGAAGTATATGAGGAGTATGAGATCAATTTGTCTATTGAAGAGCAGTTTGTGGACTTTGCCATCACAGCAAATGAGCATTTCCAAATAATGAATGAGTTACTTCTAAAACAAGATATTTTACTTACAAAACTGGATATTCAACTTAGACAATTGGTAAAGATAATTCAAGAAGGACAATGGAGTAAAGTAAAAAATGAACATGCCAAAGCAGTCTCCCTTCGAAGTGGAAAGCAATTAGAAAGTACAGTGGAGCCTGCACAAACAGAGAAGAAACAGGCTGATACAGAGAAAAATGAGACATTCAGGGATCCAATGGTGTCATGTAGTATGACCGAGCCAGCACCGTGCAACCAGAAAAAAAAAATTGAGAAATTTGATTCAAAAGTATCGAACCTATCCCTTCTGTTCCATACTCAGGAAGACAAAGAAGGAGAAAGATGATCAACATTTCGTAAATTTTTGGAATTATTTAAGCAAGTGCATATAAATCTTCCATTGATTGAAGCTCTAACCTAAATGCCCAAATGTGCTAAGTTCTTTAAGGATATCTTGTTAAAAAAAAATGAAGCTTGAAGAGTTATCTCTCGTAACTCTAAATGAGGATTGATCTACCATTTGCAATGTAAGGAGGCACTACCAAAAAAATTGAAAGATCTAGGGAGTTTTTCAATCTTTTGTTTGATTGGGAATGTTACTTTAGGTACTGCGTTATCTGATCTAAGTGCTAGTATATACTTGTTACCTTATGCCACTTTTAAAAAGTTAGGCTTGGGTGAACCAGCATCCACAAGGATGAGTATCCAACTTGCAGATAGATCAATAAAATGTACTAGAGGTATTGTTGAAGACGTACTTGTCAAAGTGGACAAATTCATTTTTCTGTTGAACTTTATTATCCTTGATATGGCTGAAGATTTTAAGATTATTTTGAATTTGGGATGCCCATTTCTTATTACTAGTAAAGCCCTTATAGATGATCATAGAGGAAGGTTGACATTGAGAATAGAGGATGAAGAAGTCATTACTAGTCTTTCTGAGAGTATGAAGCATTCTACTATGCAAGATGATTCATGTTTTATGATTAAAATGTTGGATGATGCATTACTAATTTTGTGCATAAGCCCTTTGTTGAAATATTATCGGTCATACAGTGGATAAAGGATGATGAAATGGAAATAAAAGATCACTCAAGATCAGAGTTTTTAGCACAAGTCGAAAATTGTTAGGATAAGCCTGAACTACGAATTTTTGAAACTATTGAGAAATCAAGCCTTGAAAGGATAAGACCATCTATAGATGACCCACTAGAGTTGGAACTGAAAGAATTACCTAAGTATTTGGAATATGCATTTTTAGCACAAGGAAATAAATTGTCAGTGATCATTGCCAAAGAATTGGAAAAAGAGCAAAATTTGCAATTAGTTCAAGTTTTGCAAAAGCACAAAAAGGCAATAGCACAAAAGCTCACAGACATAAAAGGGATTAATCCTTCTTTTTACACCTACAAGATCTTATTGGAAGAAGATGTAAAACCTATTGTACAATCCCAACAATGGCTAAATCCAAATATGAAAGAAGTAGTAAAGGGTGAAGTAATTAAACTATTGGACACAAGAACTATGTACCCTATTTTAGATAGCATGTGAGTAAGTCTTACACAGGTAGTACCTAAGAAGGGAGGCATGACGGTGGTGCCTAATGAGAAAAATGAGTTTATTCCTATGAGGCTTATCACAAAATGGAGGATATGCATTAGTTACAGGAAATTGAATAAAGTCGCAAGAAAGGATCATTTTCCCTTTTCTTTTATTGATTAGTTGCTAGAAAGGCTGGGTGGGCATATGTATTACTGCTTTCTTGATGGATTTTTCGACTATTTACAAATTCCCATAGCTCCCGAGGATCAAAAGCAAACTACCTTCATTTGGCCTTTTAGTACTTTTGTCTATTGGCGTATGCCTTTTAAACTTTGTAATGGACCTGGGACTTTTCAAAAATTGTCAAAAATGCATGATGGCAATTTTTGAAAGATTGGTAGGAGAGATAATGGAGCTATTCATGGATAATTTTTCAGTGTTTGGGGATTTCTTTAAGTTATGCTTAAAAATTTTGGATCGAATACTCCAGCAATATTGTGAGGAAACAAACTTTGTGCTAAATTGGAAAATGTGTCATTTTATGGTAAAAAGGGCATTGTCTTGGGACATAAGATTTTATAACAAGGGATTGAGGCTGATGAGCCAAAATTAAATTAATCGAGTTTCTCCAACTTCTATGAAGGCTACTAGAAGCTTCTTGGGGTATGCAGGTTTTTATAGAAGATCTATCCTGCACTTTTCAAAGATCTCAAAGCCTTTGACTTCCCTACTAGAGAAAGACACTCCATTCAATTTTGATGACCAGTGTTTGGTTGCATTCAATCTTCTGAAATAGAAACTCATTAATTCACCTGTCTCGATGTCACCTGATTGGTCACTTCCTTTTGAGTTGATATGTGATGCTAGTGATTTTGCAGTTGGAGCAGTACTTGAGCAAAGATATGGGAGAAATTTTCAACCAATTTGTTATACAAGCAAGACGCTTACAACAACACCATCACTAAAAATGAGCTGTTTGTCATTGTCTTTGCTTTTTATAAATTTCGCTCATATCTTGTTTTATCTAAAGTTATTGTCTACACTGACTAT
Organism: Voacanga thouarsii; assembly: GCA_026120185.1. Classification (NCBI taxonomy): domain Eukaryota; kingdom Viridiplantae; phylum Streptophyta; class Magnoliopsida; order Gentianales; family Apocynaceae; genus Voacanga; species Voacanga thouarsii. Next base: position 952,747 of record JANUWF010001032.1, on the reverse strand, counting down.
TCTGCACTAAAATATCTCCTTTCTAAACATGATTCTAAACCTCGACTAATTCATTGAGTTTTGTTATTACAAGAGTTTGATTTGGAGATCAAATACAAGAAAAGCGCTGAAAATTTAGTTGCAAACCACTTATCAAGACTTGAGAGCTCTTACTTTGAACCACTTGATGAGAAATAAATTCATGATATATTCCCGGATGACAACTGCTTTGGATTGGAAACGAGACACTCTACTTCTTGGTTTGCTAATTTCACTAACTTCTTGGCATTAGGGATTATCCCGAAGACCTTTACACCCTAACAGAAGAAGAAGTTCTTCTCTAACATCAAGTACTATTTTTAGGAGGACCCCTTTCTTTTTAAAAGATGTGCAGACCAAGTGATTAGGAGGTGTATTGATCTCACTGAAGCTGAGGATATTTTGAAACACTGCCACGAAGGACCTACCGAGGGCTACAACTAAGTAAATAGACCTACAAAAAAGCTGCTAGAATGTGGATTCTTTTGGCCATCAATATACAAGGATACATATAGGTTTGTAAAGAATTGTGATAGGTGTCAACACATCGAAAATATCTCTAAGGCTCATGAGATGCCTCTTACAATTTTTCAAGCATGCGAAATTTTTTATTGTTTGCTTATGGGACCCTTTCCTATTTCATTTGGGTACAAATATATTTTAGTTGTAGTGGATTATGTTTTCAAATGGATTAAGGCACAAGCTCTACTAACAAACGATGTTAGGATGGTGATAAAAGTTGTTAAGAAATTATTCACTAGGTTTAAAATCCCTAGAGTTCTCATTAGTGATACAGTGACGCACTTTTACAACAGCCAATTGGAGAAGGTACTTAAACATTTACGTATCTCTCATAAACTTGTTACCCCTTATCATCCCCAAACTAGTAGTCATGTTGAGGTGACAAATAGAGAGATCAAAAGGATTTCGAAAAAAGTGGTGAGTCACACAAGAAAAGATTAGAATGAAAATTTGGATGAGACACTTTTGGCATATAGGACAGCTTATAAGACTCCCATGAGTACTACTCCCTATAGATTGGTTTACAAAAAATCCTGTTATCTACCAGTAGAGATTGAGTACAAAGCTTTTTGGGCAATTAACTTAATAAACTTTGATTTGAATGATGAAGGAAATAAAATGTTGTTATAGCTGAATGAATTGGAGGAATGAAGAAATGAGGCATATGAAAATTCGAGAATTTATAAAGATAAAGTGAAGAAATGGCATGTTCAACATATATCCTCCAGTAGAGAATTTAAGGAAGGTGATAAAGCGCTTTTGTACAACTTAAGACTGAGGTTATTTCCTGGGAAGCTCAAGTCTAGATGGTCAAAACCATTTGTGGTGCACAAGGTTTTCCCTTATGGTATTATAGAAATCTCTCATCCAGAGAATGGGACATTTAAAATAAATAGAAACGAGTTAAAGTTGTATTTTGGGAAGAATTTTAAATATACGAAAAGAGTTACTGCCATTTTATATTCCCGGGAGGATTTCATTTATTAATTTGTCTGTCCTTTTTTATTTTTCTTATGCAATAAATTTTAATTGTTTTATATGGTTTTAAATCTTATCTTGTGAATTCTTATATTTCCTTTTCATTTTGTAGGTTAGCAAAATGCTTAAATCTTCATTCTTCTTCTCTTCAAGATAAAGTTCAAGATTTTATTCACTTAGGGAGCATTACTTTCATTTTTTCCTCCTTATTATTCGCAGTCCCATTGCATACATTAACATTACACTTTTTCTTGGTCAATGAGGATATTGTCCATTTTAAGTGTGAGGGAGGGATTAAAGTATATTCTTCTTTGCAAGATCATTTGTAGGTGTTATTCATGGGTTGGAATTAGCTTCTGTAGCTTTTGAAAATTTTTGAAATTTTGAGCTAAATTTTTTCAATTTTTTGCTTATTTTGAACGCCTTTGGAACTACTATTCTTTTTCTCTTGATATAAGAATTTGGAATGAGTTTATTTTGACTGGATATCCTTAGATAATTATGTATAGTTGATATAATATGGATTAGATCTTGAGAATTTGGCTTAACCTTATCTATATTTTGACAAACATAGTGATATTTTATTTCTTGGGTTTAGATGAGAAAATTGTGATGAAATTAAGAAAGGAATCTTAACTTATTTATATTTTTTAATCTTCTAGCTAGTCCTTGTTCTGGATTTAAGTAAATGTGGATTGGAGCAAAATCACGAAAGAAGTGAGTAAAGTAATGTAATTACTGAAAATCTTTCATTATTTCTTCATTAGGCAATTATATTACCCTGCCATAGAAAGAAAATAAGACTAGAGGATAATGTAAAAGTTGAAAATCTTTCATTTTATCTCGATTAGGTAATTACATTACCCTACAAAAGTGAGCATATAGACCAATCCTCTATTTACTACTTAGACTACAATAGCTTTTTGAAGTCAGAGAACTTAAGTAACTTAATATTTCCTACTTATATTAATCACTTGAGTCGTATTCTTGACTTGAAAAATGGGATGACACTTGTTGAATAGATATAGACTTGTTTAATACAACTTTGATACTTCTAGTCTTATCTATTCAAATACATATATTTACACGAGTTTAGTCTAGTTGAATTATTTTGAACTCAAATTCTCATCTCAATGGAAAATGAATATATTTTCCAATAGAAGTCATTGTTCTAAAAATATACTGTTGATTCTTATACTTTTTGCTTGGAACGCTTTTAATTTTGATATTTTGCTTGAGGACATGAAAAATCTTAAATGTGAGGGAGTGATAAATGTTCATTGAACACATATTTTATACATCATTTGTGCTTAAATTGTGAAAAAATTCATTCTAGATTACCACCTAAGAAAAACATCAAAAAAATACCGTGAAATACAAGGAAGAGAAGAGAAGATCAATAAGATTTGAGGAAGAAGGAGTAACCCCAAATCAAGTTTGCAAAGTAGAAGATAGACTTTGTCTATGAGTTTTTCCTTTTTCCCTTTGTGATTTAATTTTGTAGTTGTTGAATTTCATTTATTTGAATTGTAATTAAAGGGTTTTACCCTAATTTACTCTTGTATTTGATGTTTATTTGATTAATTGATATTTATTTTGAGCAATTTATTACTTGGATTTAATTGATTGAATTGATTGATTGGGTAATTCTTTTATGTTGAGCTTGAGAAAGGATTCATGAGCAGGGTTCCCTTTTATTTAATTTAATAGATTTGTTTTCTCTTGACTAACTTGAGAAATGATTTGGGGGATTTAGAACTTGTGATAGATGAGATTTTTGGGTCACCTTGAGATAAGGATTCTAGAACTTTTTGGCTTGTCATTAGATTTCCTTAATTTTATATATCTTTGGGTTTGATTTGTATGATAGAGATATCTATATGTTCAATCCTAAGGCAGAAGATTCATTACTTGAGAAATAGTGGATTTTACTTTATTTCAAGAATCTTGCCAATACTTGAAATTGATATCAATTGATTAAATGATATTCATTATTTAAGTATGCTTAGGAGAATTCTATTATATGGCCAATCTCCTTTCCTCACTTGAATCTTTCCTTGTGATTTTTTAGTCTTTGCCTTGAGAATTGGGTTGATATATGCGTGTGGTACTCTCTTGTCCTTAACATTAAGTAGTTAGTCATTTTACTTCTTGTTTTGGGTTGATTGAACAATAGAATTTAAGTAGAAGTAAGAGTAATTGATCCTATTCTTAAAGGTCTTCGATACTTACTAACTACACTCTATACTGCATGATAAGTATATTTGTCCAAATGTATGTGTATGTGAGTTAAATTGGTATTTTATTTTGAACATTGAATCTATCTTCTAAACATAGCACAAACTGTGCACACACAACAAGTTTTTGGTGCCGTTGTCAGGGATTGAAGATAATATTATGAAAATTTAGATTTTTTTTTTATTTAGCAATGTATATGTTTGTGAATATTACTAACTTTTTCTTTTATATAAATATTTGCTTCTCTTTTTGTGTACAATACTAACTGTACTTGTATATAAATTTCTTTTCCTTTTTCTATCTTGTTTGTATACTATTTTGATTCTTTATCATTTGTCATTGCAATAAATAAATTATATTGAATTCTAGATTATTGTATCATTATGTTTGTTGAATGACTATTGAGGAGACCTTATTGTATAGCTTTTGCTTTGAGGATTTGAGTGTTGTTGTAATGGTAGTGATTATTTTGAGGATTTGGTTAAATTTATATTTTTAGTTGGGAAATTATTGTTGTTGTTGTGGATTCTTTCTTTTAGCCATGTGATGGTTTTATTTGTTGGTAGTTGATGTACTGTACACACACACACACACACACACACATATTGTGGAGGTTGAATCTTTGATTGTAGTAATGGTGAATAAGTTTTGGAGATTTTTGATTTAGATAACTGATGTTGTATTTTGATAGTTTATTGATTTTTGTTGTTAAATTTTTCATACCTTTAGTTTAACAACTCTTGAAGTTTGGAGTTATTTGTTGATTGTTTGGGAGATACTATAGTATTTTTGGAAGGTGTAGTATTCATAGATTGGTGGTAGTTGTTGTGAAAATCTTTTAAGAGTACCCCCTCTTCAATAAGCCCACTAAGTCCTTAATCATTCATTTTCCTTTAGAGTGTATAGTGTTCATAGACCTTTTGTGCATCACTAGTGTACATTTTGATTTGGTCACTTGTTTTGTTGTATTATTGAAGTTGTGTAGCTCTTATCCCTATCATATGTCTTAGTTTTTCTTATGTTAGTTGGTTTTGTTGTGATTTAGGCATGGTAGTTATTTGTGTTCTTTGATTTAGTTAACTATGATAACTTTTTATATCATTGATATTTGTTGTATCTTTATGTTTATTTCTTTGTGTACTGTATCTTTTTTTATCCTGTTGTTTGTATTTTTATTGCTATTTCTTTTGCTTGTGTACTATTGCATATGCTCTTTTTATTTTGCAAATACAGAACAGACACGATGCTATGTGGTTCATATGAAACAGCACCGGGTATTTACAATAAACAACTACTATAGATATACCAAGCATACACGGTGCTCTCTGTCACAACCTAATTGACATCGTGCACTACAGAGCAACTATGATTTCAATGAGCTTCAAGATATTTAGAAAGTATTGTTTTTTCTTTTCTTCCTATTTTGTTATTTTGTATCATGTAAATATATTTGTATCATATATTTTGAACAATAAGGACATTATCCCATTCAAGTGTGGGGGAGAAGTTGAATAATTTTTTGTTTGCAAGTTTTTATTGATTATTTTGGTAATTTTCTCATTTTTGGGCTAAAATTTTTATTTGGGCTAAATTTTTTTTCATATTTTAGGTTAATTCTCCAAGACTTTTTAGTATATATGTTGATATGTGTTAGTTTGGTAGAGTTATTATTTATCTTTTTGTTTAAAAATTCTACTTAAGACTTTTCTAGGAGAGTTGCTTTTATGCATACTTATATATTGGGTATGATATAGGCTAAGTTTCGAGAAGTAAGTAAACTTTGTTTATGCCTTTGAAAATGTTGTGAAAATTGATCTTTTGAGAATAGATGAGAATTTTGTGTTGAAATATAGAATGTGGATTACTGGTTTGTCTCTAATTTTGTGGCAATTCTCATTCATTCATTCATTTTTTTTTTTTTTATATGTTGTATTATAGAAATCTTCAATTGTTATTGTAATTTTCAATTAAAAAAGAAAAAAAGGCAAGTAAGAGCAAGAAATAGGTTGCTCAATACACCTATCGAAGTGAAGAGAAAAAAATTTCTAGGAATACAAAAGGCATGTTCTACAACGAAAAACAATGTGTGATGAAAAAAAATTAAAAAAAAAAAAGAAGAAGCAAAAAAGAAAAGAAAATGCAAATAATGCAAAATAATATTCAAATCAAAATCATTATAAATCATTCTTTTTGTAGGAAAAAAATGAAAAATGAGAGGCTCCTATTTTGATATTCCAAATTGAAATGTATCGTTGTAATAGGATGTAATACTTGTAATGTGTGTACCTTTTGTAAGCCACGGGACTTGAGTAGGTCGGTTAATCCTAACTTGTATTAATCACAGAGTTTGAATTCTTAATTGGAAAAGTATAGTAAATCACATTTATTTGGCATAAATTTGTTTAATTCAACTTTGATGTTCTTAGTTCTGTCATATTTAATATATAGGTATACATTGAGTTAACTTCAATAGATAAGTGTTGGAATGAATTCTGAAGTGGAGGAAGAAATAATGTTTCTGCCATTTTAACCTTATTGTAGATATGCTAATTTGTTCTTATTAATTAGCCTAGAATGGTATGTAGACTTTTTTATTTTGATTGTAAACTAGTTATTCTTTGTTTTTGTTAATAAAAGTATTTATGCTTGAGGACAAGCAAAGGTTCAAATGCGGGGGAGTGGTAAGTGTTCATTATACACTTATTTTCTAAGTAAATTGTACTATAGTTATTGTAAAATAATATTTAAATAATTACATATTCTCACAATTTTATATTTTTTTGTGTATGATTAAAATAAATGAGGATTGAATGAAGAAAAGAATGAAAAATGACAAAAATTAAAGAAGAAGAAGACAACAAAAAAGAAAGCCATTGCTGGCTGAGCATTAGAAGAAAGATGCTGAGAGCTGACTGCGCCGTGCAGATTATCTTCGACAGCACCATGTAAGTTCACAAAATAGAAATGTAGATCTAATTTTAAGCAATTTTTAAGGCTTTCCAAGGCTCATAAATAGAATTTTTCCAGACCATTTTAAGCGGCCAACACTAAGAGAAAACACCTACTCCAACAAGAGAAAAGAAAAGAAAGAATTGGAGGTTGCCAAGTGAAGATTGAAGATAAAGAAATCAGCTTGTCTCTGAGTAATATTTTGCCTCTTTTTTTAGTTCTCTTTGTCAATTTATATCTGCTGCTTTAATTGTTCTTAAAGGTTAAACCCCAGTTACTTTTGTATTAAATCCACTCTTGATTGGTTAATTTCCAATTCCTAAAGAATGATTACTTAATTTTATTGTGTTATATTTGTTATTTAGATAGCTCTCTCCTAATGAATTCGAGATATGGGGTTAGGAGTTGGGTTCCAATTAATAGGTTCAATATGGGTTTTCCTTCGATTATCTCGAGAGAGAGGTCAGGAGAATAAAACTTGATAATCATCGGGGATTTGATATCACCTAAAGATAAGAATATTTTATTCTTCCAGATAATTAGGAGTTTGTGGTTAATGCTTCGTAGGTTCAATTAGAGGAGTAGAGATACCCTCTACTTGGTTCAAGAATAGGGAATTCATAACTCAAGACAAAGTAGGTTTTGCATTTGTGACCTCTACCGGTTTTAGAATTGGGAATTTAGCTATCTTAAGTTTGATTTGGTACTTAGCTAATTTAGGAGAATTCTTGACAAGTTCATATCTTTTACACCATTTCTTGTTTTTGATTTTCTCGTGGCTAATCTTGTGAGGGTATTATTTACTCTCCATGTTCAAGCTCATTGTAGTTAGTACTGTTCTATTAATTCGTTAGACTAAACAATAGAAGAAGGGTTAGTAGTGGTATATTTATTCCTTCCCTAAGAATTTTCGGTGATTGCCATTATACGCTATACTACACGATAGGTATACTTGCTCAATTGTGCAATTTGAGTGTGTTTGGCATTTTAATTTAAAACTTGATATGTGTGTGTAATTGTTGGTAATATTTCGTACAATCTAAATCTCACATCAAGTTTCTGAAATGATAAGTGCTCATTATGCACTTATTTTCTATATAAATTGTACTATAGTTATTGTAAAATAATGTTTTACACATTCTCACAATTTTATATTGTTTGGCGTAGGATTAAAATAAATGAGGATTGAATAAAGAAAAGAATGAAAAAGGGCGAAAATTGAAGAAGAAGACAACAAAAAGAAAGCCATGGCTGGCTAGGCATTAGAAGAGAAATGCTAAGAGCCGATGGCACTGTGCAGATCATCTCCGACAGTGCTAAGCAAGTTCGCATAATAGAAACATGGATATAATTTTAAATGATTTTTAGGACTTTTCAAGACTTATAAATAGAAATTTTCTACAGCATTTTGAGCGGCCAACACTGAAAAAAAAAACACCCACTCCAAGAAGACAAGAGAACGAGAAAAGAGAGGATTGGAGATTGCCAAGTAAAGATTGAAGATGAAGAAATTAGCTTGTCTATGAGCAATTTCTTATCTCTTTCTCTAGTTTTCTTTGTCAATTTATATGTATTACTTTAATTGTTATTGAAGGGTTGAACCATATTTAGTTTTGTATTAAATCTACTCTTGATTTGTTGATTTTCAATTCCTAAAAAATGATTACTTGATTTTTATTGTGTTGGATTTGTTATTTGGGCTCTCTCCTAATAAATTTGAGAGATGGAGTTAGGAGCTGGGTTCCCATTAATGGGCTTAATGTGAGTTTTTCTTCGATTAACTTGAGAGAGAGGTTGGGAGAACTTGATAATCATTGGGAATTTGATATCACCAAGAGATAGGGGTGTTGGGTTCATCTAGATAATTAAGGGTTTGTGATTAATGCTTTTTATGTTCAATTGTGGAGGTAGAAATTCCCTTTAATTAGCTTAAAAATAGGGAATCCATAACTTCATAGAGAGTGGGTTTGCATTTGTTACCTTTACGAGTTTTAGAATTGGTAATTTAGCTATCTTTGGTTTGATTTGGTATTTGGCTAATTTAAGGGGATTCTTGACAAGTTCATATCTTTCACACATTTTCTTATCTTTGATTTTTTCATAGCCAATCTTGTGGGGATTGTATTTATTCTCTGTGTTCACACCCATCGTAGTTAGTACTGTTTTCATTACTTTGTTAGGCTAAACAATAAAAGAAAAGTTAGTAGTAGTACCTTTATTCTTTCCTTAAGGATCTTCGATATTTGTCATTATATGCTACACTACACGATGGGTATACTTGTCTAATTGTATGGCTTGAGTGTGTTTGGCATTTTAATTTAAAACTTTATTTATGAGTGTAATTATTGGTAATATTTCCCACACTCCAAATCGCACATCAAGTTTTTGGCATAGTTATCAGGAATCGGTTGTCAATATTCCAAAAATACTTGAGTTTTTTTAATTCAATCATTTCTATTTCGTATATATTTTTTATTTTGATTTTATTACGTATTTGATTGATTTTCTACTTTATGATAGTTGATTTTAAAATTATTTTATTAATCTTTTATGCATATTTTTCTTATAACTTTTTCATTTCAATTCCTATTATAAATTTTCCTTTTGATTTGATGTGTTTTACTATTGGATTGTTAGTAGTTGAGTAATCTCTATTTTATTTTCAGTTTTGCAGAACTTTGAATGAATCTTGATTGTGCTTTCTATTGGCTTCGTTTTAAGGAATATACTTTGAGGAGATTTGGTACAAATGTCTTGGGATATGCATCAAAAGGTTAAGTGCATCATTTTGAAGCATATAAGGAGTATGAGATCAATTCGTCTATTGAAGGACAATTTGTGGACTTTGCCATCAAAGCAACTGAGCATTTCCAAATAATGGATAAGTTGCTTCTGAAATAAGGTGTTTTACATGAATTGGATCTTCAACTTAGACAATTGGCAAAGACAATTCAAGAAGGAAAATAGGGTAAAGTTGAAAATAAACATGCCAAAGCAATCTCCTTTTGAAGTGGAAAGCAATTAGAAAGTACAGTGGTGCCTGCACAAACAGAGGAGATATGGGTTGATACAAAGAAAAATAAGACATTCAAGGATCCAACGGCGCCATGTAGTGTGACCGAGCCGGCATCGTGCAACCAGAAATAAAATTGAGAAAGTTGATTCAAAAGTATTAGAACCCATCCCTTTTGTTCCATATCTAGGAAGACTAAGAAAGGAGAAAGATGATCAACAATTTCATAAATTTTTTGAATTATTCAACCAAGTGCATATCTTGTTTTTGAAAATTTGAGATAAATTTTTTTGAGTTTTGGCTTATTTTGAACGCTTTTGGAATTGTTATTCTTTTTCTCTTGACATGTGAATTTGAAATGAATATATTTTGACTGGATATTCTTAGATAATTATGTACATTTGATATTATATGAATTAGATCTTAAAAATTTGGTTTAACCTTATCTATGTTTTGACAAATGTGGTGATATTTTATTTCTTGGGATTGGATGAGAAACTTGTAATAAAATTAAAGAATCTTGACTTATTTATATTTTATGATCTTCTAGCTAGTCCTTGTTCAGGGTTTAAATAAATGTGGATTGAGGCAAAATCACGAGAGAAATGAGTAAAGTAATGTAATTGCTGAAAATCATTCATCATTTCTTTATTAGGCAATTACATTACCTTACTATAGAAAGAAAATAAGATTAGAAAAGTTGAAAATATTTCATTTTATCTCAATTAGACAACTACAGTACCCTACAAAAGTGAGCATATAGACCAATCCTTTGTTTTACTACTTAGACTGCAATAGTTTTTTGAAGTCAGAGAATTTAAGTAACTCATCATTCCCTACTTATATGAATCACTTGAGTCGTTTTATAGACTTGAAAAATGGGATTACACTTGTTGAATAGATATAGACTTATTTAATACAACTTTGATACCTCTAGTTTTACATATTCAAATACATATATTTAGATGAGTTTAGCCTAGTTGAATGATTTTGAACTAAATTCTCATCTCAATGGAAAATGAATATCTTTTCCAATAGCAGTCATTATTTCAAAAATCCACTCTTGATTCTAATGCTTTTTGCTTGGGGCGCTTTTAATTTTGATACTTTGCTTGAGGACAAGCAAAATTTTAAGTGTGGGAAAGTGATTATTGTTCATTATACAAATATTTTATGTATCATTTTTGCTTAAATTGTGAAAAAACGCATTCTATATTATTACTTAATCCCTTATTTTATGTAGGATGAAAAAGTTCAAAGATTAGATAAGGAATCAAGGAAAAAAGATTTTAAAAAAATCCAAATTGAAGCGACATGGCACCATGCCCATTATTCTATATGCCTTATGCAGCTACTAAACTTCAGAGTCAACATTCTAGGCATCGATAGTACTGTGCGCCTAAGCTTGCACGTCACCGTGCATCATCAGGATGCAGAAAATGTAGAATGTCTGGAGCTTCACAGCACTATGCTGGTCATTATTCAAGTCGTCGTGCATCATTCCAACACATAACAACAGTTGATCCCATGACGACGTTTTGAGGAAAGATTGGAGGATCAAAGCATACAAGTCACCATGCAGGCCATCTTCTACGACACCGTGCAATATAGCAAATTACCTCATGTTCTGTAGATTTTTAGGGATTCATGAATAAACCTATAAATATTACTTTTCTCGGTCATTTGAGAGAGAGCCACCCAAGAAAAATACGAAAAAAAAACACAAAAAATACGAAGAAAAAAAAAACCTTTGGGACAAAAGAAAATAAAGCAAAGATCAATGAGGATTTGAGGAAGAAGGAGCAAGCCCAAATCAAGTTTGCAAAGTAGAAGAGAGGCATTGTCTATGAATTTTTCTTTTTTCCCTTTCTGATTTGATTTTGTGATTATTGGATTTCATTTATTTGAATTGTAATTAAAGGGTTGTACCCTAATTTACTCTTGTATTTAATATTTGTTTGATTAATTAATATTTCATTTAAGCAATGTATCACTTAGGTTTGATTGATTAAGTAATTCTCTTGTGTTAAGCTTGAGAAAGGATTCATGAGAAGAGTTTTCTTTTATATTAATTCAATAGATTTGTTTTCCCTTTATGAACTTGAGGAAGGATTTGTGGGATTTAGAACTTTGTAATAAATGAGGTTTTGGGGTCACCTAAAGATAGAGATTTTAGGACTTTTTGGCTTGTTATTAGATTTTCTTAATTTTATGTATCATTGGGTTTGATTTGTATGGTAGAGATATCTACGAGTTGGATTCTAGGGTAAAAGTTCATTACTTGAGAAAGAGTGGATTTTCTTTGTTTTGAGAATCTTGCTAATGCTTGAATTGATATCAATTGATTGAGTGATATTCATCATTTAAGTACTCTTAGGAGGGATTCTTGTTTAATTACATTGTCAATCTTCTTTCCTCACTTAATCTTTTCTTATAATCTTTTAGTCTTTGCCTTGAGAATTAGATTGATGTATTCATGCGGTACTCTCTTGTCCTTAATATTAAGTAGTTAGTCATTTTACTTCTTATTTTGGATTGATTGAATAATAGAATTCAAGTAGAATTAAGAGTAATTGATCTCGTTCTTGAGGGTCTTCGATACTCACCAACTATAATTTACACTACATAATGGGTATACTTGCCTAAATATGTGTGTATATGAGTTAAATTGGTATTTTATTTTAAAACTTGATTGAGCACTGAATCTATCTTCTAATCATAGCGCAAACTGCGCACGCACAACATATAACTCATAGATCTATCTCACATAAGCATAAATAGGTAAGGGATGTAACACCCCACTACCTAGGCTCAACAGGGCCGAGGATGTCGTCCCGTTCAAAGGACAAGAGATTTTTATAACTAGGTCACACAATCAAAATAATAGAAATAAAATAATACTTTAAATTTAAAACTTATTACAATCCAAGAATTCAAAAACAAATCCAAAGTAGAAATTGTTCACTCTCAACTCCCAAAGCATTGCACAAAATAAATATCAGAAAATCTTCCAAGGCAGGCAACAACTAGCTACTCATCCCCATAGCAGGATCGACCTAAAATCATGGTAAAAAGGGTGATGAGATAAAAATCTCAGTAAGTCCGTGTGTGCTTTGAGTGTCTAGTGAAAACAGTTAGTGAATGCAAGATGTAAAATCTTCATAAGAGAAATACTAGCAAGCAAGAACCAATAGTCAAAATCAAAAGTGGTGTTTTGACTTTTCCAACCACACATGTTCAATAAAATCAACCACTCAAAAGGTGGTCATGAGTTACTACACGTTGGGCCCCATAACCATACAACGGTCAGAATACCACACTTTGTGCAGATTGACAAAAAGGTAGGTGATCGGCCTACTTGGTAAGATACTCCTCCTTCTCTATACCCAAACAAAATCGGTTGTCCATTCCGGCAACACACAATCCACTTAACTGAAAACTATTAGCTCGGACCGACACGACCTACTGGACTGACATCTTATTCGGGAAGGACTTACCCCTCAGAGGTGGCCACCTACTAAGAGACTTACCCTAACCTATCAAAGACTAGTCCTAGCAGTCCACCCTTATTGAGTACTCAACGTAATTTATCCCACTTGGAAAAAAATGAATAAAATATAGTGTCACTTGAAAATGGCAATTAAGGATTTCCAAAGTTTGAGGCAAAACTGGTTTTAGAAAGAATTTTAGGATTTGAGTAAAACTACCCCTTGATTTTCAAATAATTTATTTGCCTGAAATGAGAAAGGAGATAATCCCCAATTGCCTTTACAGAAGTGAGTGTCCACGCACTCCACATTTGGCTTGTCATAGTAATCATTTTGCATCAAATAGGTTTTATGCAGGAGCTTACTTGATCTTTAGCTCGAGATAAAATAAAGGTCTTCAACAACTGACCTAACCTCGCCTGGGGTAAATATAAGCCATAATTAAACTCAAGCTAAAATTCACTTTCACAAATAATCCTAACTCAACTTACTACAATTATGATCCTAGAGTCCTAATCTTTAAGGCTAGATAATAAATAAATGGTTTATAAGATAAGTCTAGTTTGGTATTAAAATAATTAGGGTTTTGGGAAATAGGTACTAATAAGTTGAAAGTTTAAATCTTGCTATAAATAAATTAGAGTTTATTTGATGAAGGGTCCTAGGTGGTATTATGTAAATTAATTGTTAAAAAATAATTGGTAACTAAAATTAGTTGTAAGTAAATTTTAATGGTTTCGATTGAAAGATAATAAATAAATTTTAATAGTAATTTTGAATATAAGACTTACAAAATTAATATTTTAACTATTATGAATATTTATATAAAAGGTTTTATTATTATTTTCTGTATATTTTATTTTATATAATATCTATATATTTTATTTCTTAAATAAAAGCTATCATTTATTTGACTAAAATATTATTATTTTATATAAGAGACCAAATTCACATTTTCCTAGGGTTTTTGAAATTCACTAGAAGAAATTATAGTAATAATCATTTTATTGATGGAATAAAATTAGTTTAGGGATAACAAGATCAGGATCATAATTTCTATTGCTAACCATAATCATGAATATACAATCTACACCAATCAACAAAACATTCAAATCATGAATAAAGGTATAGATCTAAATTTACCAGGACATGATCCAAACTCTACTAACATAACCATAATCATGGCCTTAACAAGAATACATGAACATAAATCCTATTCATCAAAGGTGACATAATCTCTAACATACTTATTCAATCATACTACTCATGACATGAAGAGCATGCAACAAAACCCTAAAAACCATAAAATTCAACCAAGACAATCAACATATTTATTCATGCTTCAATATTGACTTCAACACAACAATACATGCTCGAATCTCAATCATAATCCATCCCCTTCCAATATCATCCTAGAGACATGAATCTAGAATGTAAAGAGAATGTTGAAGAGGTTTACTTGATTGATGACTACCTTGGAGTAGTTTCGAAAGGATCCTTACTTTTAGGAGACTTGATCCGACCAAGAGAGAAGAAGGAAATATGGTCATGATTGAAGTAACCATTCGACCAAGAGAGAGAGAGAGAGAGAGAGAGAGAGAGAGAAAGAGTTTATTAGTATGTTTATATATACCTATATTCATTAGGAGTTGGAGATGAGTGAAGATGGAGGTGATTGATCACGCTTACCTTGAAGGTGTTCTTGAGCCTTCTTGAAAATACTAATTTTTCGATCCAAAAGAGAGACTTTGATTTCGGTATTTGATGTTAAAAATTGCAGAAGTGGTTTCAAGGGGTTGAGTAGGTATGATCTGGAATTTTTGGGGAAGAGTGGTCTTAGGCGTGGGAATGCTAATAGGTGTTCTTGAAGGTTGGAGAGAATGGAGAGAATTTGGATGAAGCTAGCCGAAATTCTGTGGGAAAGAGTGGCCGAATTGTTTGTAAGGGTTTTGGCAATTGAATTTTCTAGTTTGAGAGGAAAATGAAAGTTGGTTGTTTGAAATCCAAAAAGAATATTTTAGGGAATCAATTTTAGAAACAAAATATGGTAAGAAGATCTTGGTCAATGGAGAGCTTTTGGAAGCTTCAATGGCCGGCTGTTTGACTGTGATTTTTGCTGAGATGAATAATGGTTAAAGGAGCTTTAGAGTGGCCGAAAATATGATGTACAAGAGTGAAGGAATTTTCTGGTTGTTTGAGGTTTAATTCATGGAAGGTTACTAAAATAAATTGCTGAAATTTTAGACTTCAATCAATGGTTTAATTGGAGTGATTGATGGAGATATTTTAGGACAGCCATGGGACTGGTTTTCGAGCAGAATGCTGGGAAAGATGATGAAGCTCAGTTTATGGCTGTTCAAGGGGAGTTTGTACAGAAAAATGGTGAAAGTTTCGGATAAGGCTGAAGAAGGAACAAAGCTGAAAAATCCTAGACAGATTTTCACAAGTTTGCTGGAAATTTCTGGACAGATTGTGCTACCATTTTTCAGTCAGTTTGTAGTAGGTTTGAAGGGCCATTCAGAGGTCCTTCAAAGCTGGTTTCCAACCTTCTTTATGGAGGAAAAATGATGTTAAGTTGCTGGGTGAAAAACTGGAAGAAACAGCTTGGTTTTGGCTCACCAATGCTGCAAAAAATGTCCAGAAAATTTTCTGGTTTGCACAGATTTTTGAGCAGCTCGGTTTAGTTGGAATGTTCAGTCCTCAAGCTAAGTGAAATGGCCATTTTTCTAGCAGTATTTGGGAGGAAAAGATGGCTGAAATTTTTGACACTTAGACTGAACAAGAAGTTGGAAAATTTTCAATTTACAACATGAAGAAAATGAACACAGCTAGGTTGGAGTTTTAAAGGTTCAATCATGGAGATTAATTCTCTTGAAAACCTTCCAAAACTCCACCCCATTTTCGGCCAACAAGATGACTCATATGGACATTTTCGAAACCTTCAAAGCAACAACACTTTACTGGAATTTTTCTGGAATAAAATTGGCTTGAATAAATCAAATAACCTAATTGTCTAAGAATTAAGGAAAGCTAGAGCTTAAAAAGAGTATAAATCCCTTAGAAGTTTTGTAGGGCACAAGAGTAGGATTAGGACATTTCTATTATATCTCCCCTATGACAACACTCCTACTCTTCCCTAAATCATGCAAGGACTGAAATATAGCCTTCCTACACAAAAATAAAACTTAATCATGCTAAAACTCCAATGATGGAATTTGAACCCAAGACCTCAAGAATTAATTTCAAAGCTCTAACCACTAAACCACAACAACTCTTGTTCTTATTTTTCCTCCCAAATATTTTTTTTATTTAATCTTCAAGCTATCTCCCTATTCTCGCCTCAAGCAAAAATTATCATTTTGCCCTTCTTACTCAACAACCACAATTAAGCCATCTAGACTACAAATCACATATCCAAGGCACATAAAATCATATAAAAATATATTTATGCAGGCAAGAAAATATGATATGCATCTCAACCCCCTTACTCTAAGGTTGGCTTCAACTGAGGTTTCACAAGGGAACATTCCAAAAAGTAATTATTTCATAGGATAGTAATTGATATATATCTAATCATATGTCACATAAGGCATAAGCTTTGTGAAATTTTAATCAATCCATGGCAAATCAAACATAGTAGACACAATTATTAGAAATGCTCATAGGAAAGCCACTTTTATTGTCTAAGGTTTTATCACCTACTCACTACCCATCTAGAGCCTGGTCGTCACTAAAGTTATGCTTGGACTGCCACTCCCAGAATTTTCCTATTGGGTCTACAAACCTAAGAAATTCCTTTATCGTTTCTTCATCCTCACTATCTATCATCTTAATTTCTTCAAGTGCCTTTAAAATTCTTTGTCAATTTCATTCTTATCCTTGGATTCCTCAGAATCTATCTCCCCAAGGTCACTACTATCGGGGCCTAGCACTTCAACTTCATAACCACTACTGTCCTAATCATGTAAATTATCTTCTGTTATCCAAAAACCAAAATACACTCAGATTATTATCATATCAAAACACTTAAAGAAAATAAATGCTAAATCTTTCTAGGCTAAAAGAAAATATTAAACCTAGACTCTAATACCACTTGTAACACCCCGACTACCTACGTACCTTAACGGGGCAGATATATTACCCCGTCTGAAGGACCAGGAGTCTTTTTAACTTTGTACAAATAAAATCCAACCATGATAAATAAAACCTATTACAAAGATTCCAATACTTACATAAAGTTTCAAAATATAAAGTTGTACATAAACATCCTAAACAGGAAATACTCAAAACATAAAACTACATCTTCAAGCTCTCAGAGACTAGAAACCTTGTCAAAAATGGAACTTCCTGAAAGCCATGATGTAAATAATGTGATATGTAATCTCAGTAAGCCCTGTATGTGTACATGAAACCTTTTAAAATAATTCATGATGCATGATGAATATTCTCTTGTAATTTATACAAGTATCGAATGATGCATTCAAAATATTTTCTCACTAAATCTTTTAGATGAAATCATAAGGTACTTTTGAAAAAAGTATAAAACAAGATTTTGGCATATTACCTCATATCAATGAAAATCATTCTATCAATAAATTTGCCACCAGACACAGATAGGATTTATCCTGCAGACGTAATAACCATTCGGCCTAGGTAGGCACTTAACCTACCGACATAACATCAAGAGAGACCCTGACTTCCTCCTTCTAAAACCAACATAGATGTCCCATGTCAGACCTCCAACTCCTTATGCAGTCGTATTGCTTGTAACACCCCAGTACCTTTGCCCCCATTAGGGCTGGGGATATCGCCCCGTCCACAGGAAGGGATTTTTATAATTAGGACACATAAAATAAATGAAACTAATAATTCAAAATTAAACTTATTACAACCCAAATAATACATGAACAAGTCTAAAAAATAAATAAATAAATATCTGCTATAGTCTCTCAAATGAAATACATAGGAAAAATAGTCATAAGTCTTCAAAACATAGGCAATTCTCTAGTTAATAACCTTCACAGCAGATCGACCTGAAAACATGGTATAAAAGGTGATGAGACATAAATCTCAGTAAGCTCGTATATACTTTGAATGTTTCAGGTAAAACAGTTCATGTATACAAGTTGTGAAATTTTCATAAAAGAAAGTGCTAGCAAGCCTCAAATAAATTTCACAACTGAAGAGTAGTATTTTCCTTTCCAAAACATACATGTTCATAATAAAAACAACCATTCAAAAGAGGTAGACATGACACCACACTTTGTGCATCATGACAATATAACGATCAAAATGTTACACTTTGTGCATACTGACACAAGGTAGGTGTATGGCCTACCGGGTGAAATACTTCTCCATCTCTAAATCTAAACTTACTAGTTGTCTACTCCGAAAATACACAGTCTACTTGACTGAATTTGCTAGCCCGGACCGGTATGACCTACAGGACTGGCATCCTATCCGGGAAGGACTCACCCCTCACAAGTGGCCACCTACTAAGAGACTTACCCTAACCCTTCGAAGACTTATCTTAGTAGTCTACCCTTATTGAGTACTCAACGTTGCTTGTCCCTCTTGGGAGAAGAAAGATCATACAATGAATCACTTGAAAATAGCAATTATGGTTTCCAAAATTCTTGCCAAAGTTGGATTTTTAGGAAAAGTTTAGCGTTTTATGTAAAATTATTTGTTTAACTTTAAATGGTTTGCTTGACTGAAACAAAAAGGAAAATTTTCCATAATTGCCTTTACAGTACAAATACTCGTATACATTGAGTTTGACTTGTCACGATAACTTTGGTTTTCAAACGGTTTCATACAGGAATTTACCTGATCTTCTGCTCTTCTTAAATTCAAAAGTCTTCCAAGGTAGTTTAGGTCAACCTATCTCTGCCCGGGGTAAACACAAGGTATAAGATAACATTTAGACCATATTTGCCTTAAATAAATAATTCCTAATTCAACTAACTACAACAATAACTAACAATGACTGCAATGTCTTAAGCTTTAATACTAGTTGATAAAGTATTTTATAAAATAAAAACTAGCTTGATAAGTTAAAATAAATGGGTGTTATAAAATAAATAATAATAAGTTATAATTTCAAATAATAAATAATGAGTAATATTGCTAATAAATAAAATCAGTGTTAAATAATGGATAATAATAAGTCCTAAATAATATTGGTAAATAGTAATATCTAAATAGTATTATTACAAATAATAAATTATACTTAATTTTAATTAATAATTAATATATAATAACCAATAAAATTAATAATAAATGAATTATACTTAATTTTTAATTAATAAATAATAAATAAATTTTAATCTAACTAATATTTATGGGTATAGATAAAACTTTTAATAAGACTAACTAATATTATTAATATGGTCTACAAAGTAATTTGATATTAATTAATTCTAATATTTTATTATTTATTTTTAATAAAAAGATTTTATTTATTTATCTAATAAAATAATAACATTTTTAAATAATCTTCTATTTCAAACCTACATAATGTTTTTTGAATTTTGTAGATTAAATTGAATAATAGTACTAATTAAATTAATAGTAATAATGTTAGTAAAAATAATTTTAGAATTAATAAAAAATAGTTCTTACAATAATTTTCTATTGTTAGAGAAGATCTATAAACATATTCTCACATAACACATAACATGTTAATCTATTCACGAACATAGACTTGAATCAACATATACTACAACATAGATGATCTTCTATTAGGCATAATATTATCTATGGCTTTATTGAAAAATAATATCATAAAGGTCTAATCAACAATGGTGGCATAATATCCAACATGCATTAAAACATCCATAAATTTCTTTAATCATGATGAACATAGAGTGATTCATAAGGTACAACATTCATTCCAATTCTCATGTCTTAACTCCATTCCCTTCATCCACATACATATCTTCAACCCCTACTTTATTCAATCAACCTATCAATATCTAGGAGTCTTAATTCTGAAAATCAAAAAGGGGATTAAGAAAGAAATATTTGATTGATGCTCGTTTGATGAAGGATTCTTCTTGGTTAGTGAAGATCCTTGAGTGCTTGATGGCCTTTAGTGGTCCGAAAGTAGTCCATGGTTGATCATTAATATTTCGGCCAAGAGAGAGTGTGTGTAAGAGAGGAATGAATGAGAATAGAAGAGGATAATAGAAGTTGAATAGAAGAACAAGAACAAGAACAAGAACAAGAAGATTGTTCTTATTTTACCTTTTTGGTATTCTTCGAATCTTCAATAAAAAGGGATGGTTTGATCCATTTGAAAGTTCAACTTCGTGTGTTTTGGCATTATAAAGTGCAACAATGAAGAATATAGGTTGAATATTGATGATCTAGAGAGTTTGGAAGTGATTGGAGGTGTTTAGGAGTGGTTTAAGCTTAAAGATGTGAAGTATGTGTTCTTGGTGTTCTTGAGAGAGTTTGAGAAGAGATGAATTTCGTGTGTGTTTGGGATTGTGATGGCCGAATGGCTTAGACTAGGAGGAGCTTTTAGTTATCCAAGAATGAGAGAGAAAGAGTTTCAGATTTTTTTTTTTAAATTCAAATTGAGAGAAAAGTGGAATTATTTAAGATATAGGATTGGCTAATAGTGTTTATTTTTGGAAGGTTTCTTGTTCTTCAATGGTGTATGGCTGAATTAGCTATGTTTCAACCAAAGGATGAAGAGTTGTTTCAGACTTAAGGCTGGCCAAAAATAGCTATGAAATGGTAGAGGATTTTCTAGTTTTATCAATTAGCTAAATGAGTGTTTTAATGGAACAAAATTTGGAATTTTAATTTGAAGTTTGAGGTATGTTCAATTCATATCTGTACAAGGGCCGAAATTCAGTGAGGTTTGCTAAAGAATTTTGGCCTTAGCCTTGAAGAGACAAAACTGGAAAAATTTCTAGAATTGAAGCTCAAGAACACTTGGAATTGAAATAGTTTTGGTGCAGAATTTTTGGTCCACTTTGGCATAATTTTGCAGCTGGATTTTAAGGGTGTTTGAAGGTCTTTTAATGGTGGTTTTCTAGCCTTCATCTTGAAGAAGAATGGAGAAAGTTCCATCTGTTCATATGTTCTAATGGGTGGCTTCAAATTCATGTTCAATGTTGCTAGTTTGCTGAAAAAAATTTCTAGTTTGAGATTATTTGTACAGCTCCAAAAATTCAAGGATTTTTCAGTCCTCATCCTCACATAAAATGATTGCTTTTCTTGCAAGAATTAGGGAGGAAAACTTGCTGCAATTTTTGAAAACAGCCTTGAAGGAAATCTAGAAAATATTCCAAATTTTTAACCAAAACATAAACAAGATGAAGATGAAGTTTTGAAGGAATAACTATGGTGTTTTATCTTGGAACCTCTACCTATTTTTCTTCCTTCCTTTCGGCCATCTCTATTCCACAAGAGTTAGGATTTTTGAAATTCTAAACTAGGAAATTATCTCAAAATTTTTATGATTAAAAGTGGATTAAAGAATCAAGAGTAGTTTAAATTTCAAAGATGTTAGGACAAGGCTAGCAAAATTAACGGGGACAAGAATTCTTCTAGAATTCTTTTTAGGACAAGACCACATGGTCAAAACATTACTATTGTGTCTTCCTTAAGACAACATTCCTATCTTTAAGGAATGTAAGGAAAACGAAAATTCAAACATGGCTAAGATAAATATGAATAAAACTTGAGTGATGGGATTTGAACTCAAGACCTTAGAGATTAAATCACAAAACTCTAACTACTTAACCACGACAATTCTTGTTTTTATTTTCTCAACCAAATATTCTTCTTATCCAAATATCAAGCCATATTCCTATTTTGACCTCAAAAAAAATTACATTTTTACCCTTTCTACCCAACAAGTACAAATAAATCATTTAACTTATAAACCACAATTCTAAGACGTGCAAAATCATTTAAAAGGTATATTTTATGCATGATAACATAATATGCATCTCATCCCCTTACTCTAGGGCAAGTTTTAGGTGGGGTTTCACATTACTAGCTTAGGATGGCTCGATTTACAAGAATTGACGCCCTCACCTGAACGAATCCACCTTTTAGAGGTATGCCTCCTACCGAAAAGTATTTTAGACCATTAAAGACTAGTAGAAGAAGTTAACCTTTATTGAGTACTCAACGTATTGCAACCCTATTTAAGGATAAACCTCAAAACAAACATTCTTGCAATATTAGCTCAAGTACATTTCCATATACAAAATCTTTCATACAAGGAAAATATTTAAAAACCATTTTGTAATAATTTATTCATTCATGATAATGAAATTCAAAAATTGAAGGTTATAAAAGTAACATAAAATGCAATGCATGACTCATTTTCCATCTTATAGTCATGTTTAAAAGATTTCCAAAAGTAGTTTATGCATAGAATATTTTTATAAATGCAAAGACTCTCAAGTCTTAGATTGGTTTTACAAAAGACATTTCAATGAAACACAAGGACTTACAAAGTCTTTAGAACCATCAAAGCAAAAGAAAGTTAATGATATGCAAGGACGTACCTTCTCAACTTATGTGGTTTATTTCAAGATTATGGTGTTATCCTTTGACCTTGGAAAATCCTCTTCTATCATACAAAATAAAAATACTTAATTAACCAATGCTCTAATTGGTCTTACAACAAAGTACTCACATCCAGATTTACCTTGAAACATAAAATTAAGTCCGCCGAGGTAAAATTCATACAACTTGTGTTCTACCAAATAGAAAGGAGAAAGTAACAACAATAATAATAATAACAACAATACTAATCAATAAAAACGATAATAATAATAATAATAATAATAATAATAATAATAATAATAATAATAAACTCTATCAATAGTAAATACAAATAACAATAAATTATTATAATAAATAGTAATATATAATGACAAATAATAATAACGGTAGTATATAATAATAATAAATGATAATGATAATAATAATGAAGAAGAAGAAGAAGAAGAAGAAGAAGAAGAAGAAGAAGAAGAAGAAGAATAATAATAATAATAATAATAATAATAATAATAATAATAATAATAATAATAATAATAATAATAATAATAATAATAATAATAATAATAATAATAATAATAATAATAATAATAATAATAATAATAATAATAATAATAATAATAATAATAATAATAATAATAATAATAATAATAAGTAGTAGTAGTAGTAGTAGTCATAATAAATAATACCTATATAAATCCTTGCAACAATTTAGAAATCAATAATCATCAAGAATATAGTGATTTACTGTTCATATAAGATTGAGTCCTCCTTAGTATCCTCAAATCCATTCATGACTTTAGTAAATGTCAAAAGATTAAAATCAACAAGTTATCACTTAAAAGGTTATATTACTCCCAAATTTCAGCAAACTTAATCTAACTTCCTTACAATAAAACTCACACATTTTTGTACCCAAATATCTTCAAACTTAACTGGCACCAAATCAGACCTAAATAGGATCAAATACAACCAAGAATTTCAGAAATCATATAAACAAATACTAGAAAATTTAATTAGTTTTCAGTTCATGGATAGCTCCCATAAGGGTTTTTATGTCAAAAATTTCCATTCAGCTTATCCCCTGCTTTCCATCTTCTAAAAGTAGTAAAACACTTAAGAATTTTTTATTTTCCTTCCAAAATCTTGAGTAAAAAGGGCATGAACAGCTTGTTAAATTTTTTTTTTTGCAAAACAATGAAAATCGGTGTGTGAATGCAATATCTAGCAAAGTTTTTAGAATTCATTAGCAATATCTTTTGGCCTTAAAAATCACATAAACATCCTTATATAATCACATATGATCATGCTGCAAGTTATCCTTACAAGATTTAATGCAATCCCCACAAATTCAAGTCTTAGAGATCACTACATCATACATTAAAGCAAATTTCAGGATACTTGTCAAATAGTTGTAGCACAAGGACTCGATTTTATGATCATTGTCATCCTATTTAAATCAGCATTCTTAGATCTAGCGAGATAAGCCGAAGTCTCCCTTTTTCTCCCCTAATATCATACAAAATGTTCTCATGCATAGCATACCCATAAATAACATACGGTTAAATCTAATTGCATGCTTGGTTTACTGATCAAAGAAGAAGACAAATTCCTCTATTAAGTTTTCTATTGCAAAGCCACATCTTAAGTCATATGAACCACAACTAATCAAGCAATCATCGCCCATAATATTTGACCGCATAAAGAAGCAACCTTGAACAAAAAATCTCTAGCCTATGCAAGCTTGGTGTCAACACAAAGAAAAGAGAGAAAAAGGTCGTCATGAATACCTTTTTTGCAAGAAATTATGTGTCTCAACCTTGGAATTGCGATGAACAAGATTTTTCCCTACCCACAATGATTGGAATCTTCAAGGGAGATGGAGAGCAAATGCGAGATTGCAAGGCCTGAGTGTGTCGGTCAAGGACAATATAGACTCGAGAACTATTCAATTTTCTCTTGAGAGAAAAGAAGAGAATAACGTGAGAACTATTGAAACCAAAAGAATGACAGCTGAAGGTAGTAATGTGAGACCCGAACTTTTTCCCCTTTTTGGGCCTTTTCTATTTGGGTTTTTCTTTAATTATGTTTATGGGCTTAGCCCATGTGTCTAGAGATTATTTTAGTATAGGGGATAGTTTTGGAGTTATTTTATAATTAGATTTACAAGAGGGTCAATAGTTTAATAAGAAAGATCAGTTGCGTTTTGGGGTTTAACGTACGTTGTTTCTGATAAACAAAAACACTCTTGCAGAGACAGCTTTGGAGAAATGGAAAATTAGTGAGAGAGGAGAGCCCGTTGAAGAGATTGTGCCAGAGTTTCGAATCTAGGTAAATCTTTTAATATTCGTGCTTTGAATCGGGTTAATTTTCGCTTAGGGATGGATTATCGTTGAATTGAGTGTAAGGGTTTGATTTGGGGATTCGTTAGAAGGTTGGCGATTGATTGTGTTTTTAGATTCTTATAGGCAATTAGATACACTGATTATGGATTGTGGATTGGTTTGGTCTCTGAATTTTTTGGTAAGGGATTTATGATTTTTTTGCGTTTTCTGACTTTTGGTTTTCGAATATCAAATGACAAACCTTTTGCCAATGAATGTTACTTTCGTATTACTAAATCGGATTGAGCATGATGTATATTTAATGCTTGAAGTATTATGGTTGCGTGGATGAAATTGTGCAAAGTGAATTCTGTTTTGAGTTAGTATTATGTTATGGAAATTGATTAATGCTTGGGTTAGTTTTAGGGGAATTCCTAATCTCTATTATAAGGCCCTTGGCTAAGGGGATATAATACCTAATTTTCAACTATAAGGCCCTTGTTAGGGGGATACAGTATTTAGTTTTAATTTAAGCCCTTCTCCTATCGGGATATAATAGTTAAGAGCTGATATGAGTAAACCGAAACCTTATACTCAAGCATATCTCAGATTTTGTAATATGTTATGATTCAGTTACGTTTTAGGTATGTGAGTTTAGCTATGTTTTGTTAAAAATGGTGGTTCGTTGTGTTCTTTTTTCCTGTTTTTCATTTGGGGTTTTGTGAATCTTGAAAAACCTGAAAACTGGCCAAATTGTACTCTGTTTCGCTCTGAATTTTGAATCAGTTTCGCCCATCCCGAGTGGAGCCGGCACCGGCTCCAACACCCGACACTAGCCGTGCACTGGAATTCATCGGCTTTGCACGGCCGATGCACCCAACGCCATCCGTGATCCCCTCACCCACCACCGGCCCCCCTCTGATTTGATTCCGGTGCTGATTTTCTCCTATTGAAGCGATGGTTCTTCCCCCTAATATGTTTGTCATTATTTTCATTGAATAAATAACATCGATTCGATATTCAGGTGTTAGCTATACCTTATTTGATTTAGTATTGGGTAATGCTAAGAATTCATTGTTCCTCCTTTCCTCTCTCTTGTTTCCTTGTGTGAGTTTCCGAGATCTTCATATTGTGTGAACAACCCACCAAGAAGAGGTTCTGAAACCCCATGAGTTGGGTACTACAATAATTTGAAAGCAATTTTGAATACTTGTTTTATAAATGTATATGTATACGTAGCATGCTCAATCCAAAAAAAGCTATATTTTCCTTGCTAAGCTAGTGAGCTCATCCATTTTTATTATCATCTTTGTAGGACATCAATTAGAAGAAGAAGAGTTAGACAAGTGGTTTGAGGAAGATTGACAATGACATTTGACTATTATTTTTGGAGTATATTTATTGATTTGAACGGTTATGATGTTTTGTTAGACTTTGACGGTTTTGATGTATTTATATCTGTTATGTACTTGGTAGGTTATGTAAATAAATGCTCAATTGAGTTGCTTAGACTTGATTATGAATTTGAGTTTCTAGGAGTGTGAGTTTGTATATGTGGGTTATTGGAGTATCAGAGTATTGCAGTGGAAGCATGGTGGATCAGTTTGAGATGCTAAAGGTTTGGCATTCTAATATGGGGGTGCTACCATGTCATCCCCAAACTCGGGGCGTGACAAGTAAAAATAGAGGTTTCCTAAAACTTTAATGCTGTCAAATGGTTAAATCCTACTGGAACAATTGATGGAGAAATTAATGAAACTCAGGGCACTAGAAGAATTGGCCAAGAGAGGAAGTTCTAAGAGGTTTTGTATGACTGAAATGAGAGTGTCGCTCAATCTCTTGGGAGTGTGAAAGTCTCAACCAGCTTGAGAGAATTAAGAAGCAAGATTACTCAAATCATATGCAGGTAGATAATGTAGGAATTTGAAATAAAATAATGACTTGATAAACTCATAAGAGAAATTTCGGGTTTCCTAGAACTACATAAAAGATGGAGTTTGATTTTTTTTTTTTTTTTAACAAAATTAGATTCCAATGATAAAGGGTTTGAACGTGCTAGCTAGATTAAACAAAAACCAAATTATAGGAATTATGAAATTAAAAAAATAGCAGCTATCTTTTGCAAAAACAAATTAGTCTATTTTTTTTTTTTTCAAGCATTAAATTCATAGGAGTAGGAATATACAAATGGTGGCTGGTTCAAGACCTACAAGTAGGAATGGCAACGGGGTCGGGCCAAGCCAGAGATTAGAAATCCCAACTCTGCCCCTGTATATCCCCCTTCTTCCCGTCCCCGACACGAGGAGAGGTGGGGATCCCTGTCCCCGGTCCACCGAGGACAAAATAATCCTCAATCCCAACCCGGTAGGGAACCGGGGAAGCGTGGGTCCGGTTTCAACCCAATAAGGAATCGGGGATGCGGCGGCCCGATTTTAGCCCAGTGGCCCTACAACAAAATTAAGAATTCTAAACACTTTATTCCATAAATTAAACACATTTCAAACCAAATTTAATGACCCATGCAAATAGACAATTCCCAACCTCATAGAAATGAAAGACAAAAACATGTTATTTTCACAAGAGTGAATTCAACTGCTACAAGTCCAATTGTCCCAACACATATCAATCCACAAAATGAAAACACAAGCCAAGACAACAAATTGGAAATACAACCCAAGAGTCCAAGATATTAAAAACGTAAATAAGCAAATGACGCATGAAATAATCAAGTTCAATATATAATACAATGTAAGGAATATCCCCACTTAAACATACAATGTAATATAAGTCAAGAAAAGTTGTAGTTGCCAAATCCAAACTTTATTCAAATCCAACCTCAGTAGTTCCACTCACCTAGAAAAGAAATATTGTTAGTAATTTTTTAAATATTATGTATATTATTCGAAATATTAATAAAGCAAATCAACAATACAAAAAAAATATAAATGATAATAAGTTTTAAAAAAATTACCCCACTCTCATAATCGATATCCATATCTTCTAAAATAGAGCCAAACTGTATAGCATTCAAAGAAGAACCTATAAAAGTATTAATTAATTAAAATATAAATATAATAATGACACAATTCATAAACTATATTTATTATATATACCATTACTATTAGCACAAATATCAATACACAACCAATTCTAGACACACATCAAAGTTTCAAGTGTATTTGGATGAAATTTGCTGCGATGTGGATTTACTATTCTTCCTTCAGTACTAAACGCAGACTCTGAAGCAACTATGGATACCGGAATACAAAATATATCCCTAGCAATTAGGTGAAGAATGAGATATTTGGTTTCATTTGACTTCCACCAATTTAAGATATCAAATTCCCTACTATTCCATGGTAAAACTTTTTCCTCCAAATGTTGATCAAACTTTATCTTTTCTTGCAAGTTATTCTCATTTTGTGCTACAAAATTATAAAATCCAACAAGTCTATTTTTCACTGTTGTCATTGACCGATATCCAAGTTGTTGAAGAGATTGAACTGACAAGGAAGTTGTTTGACTTGAATACTTCTTATTTTTTGACTTGTATTCATGAAACAAATCACTACAAAACTTCTTGATTTTCTCAATCTTCATAGGAGCATCATTACCAAATATTTGTGGAAAAGCATAATCCACCAAAGTTATCTTATACCATAGACCCAATACTACAACTACACCCATAATTTCATGCACATCTCTCCAATATTTATCAAATTTATAAATCATCTTTTAAGCCATTATTTTTTTCCAATTGATTCTTACTTGCAAGCCATTTCTCTAACTCCATTCTAATATTGAAAACAGTAAGGAAAAGCGAATTTACAGTTGGAAAGTTATTTTTCGAAAATATTTAGATGGCCTCATAAAATATGCACAAATGATCACAAATCTCTTGTGCCAAAACCCAATCATCTTCAGTTGGCAAGCAAGTATAAAAACGCTCCCTATGTTTTAGCCTATAAAATACATCCTTGTATGACAATGCAGTCGAAAGCATCAAAAAGGTTGAATTCCATCTGGTTTTGCAATCTAAAATTAGCTTCTTGAAACATGGAGTACCTATTTGATATGCAACTTCTTCAAATCTCTGCTGTCTCTTAGGTGAAGCTGTCCAAAATCTAACACTGCCACGAATCTTTTCAATCTCTTCATGTATAACTGACAATCCATCTTGAACAATCAAATTCAGGATGTGTGCACAACAACGCATATGGTGTAAACTCCACATAACATAAGAGAGTTGGGTTGAAGCTTTTCCAAGAGATTTTCAATAATGGCATCATTACTAGAATAGTTATCAAGTGGAATTGTAGATAACTTCCTATTAATGTTCCAATCAAAGAAGCTTTCTTCCAAAACTTTAGCAAATATTTCACTTGTATCAGGATATGGCACATAGATAATCCTTTCAATAACACAAAAAAGAAAAAAGAGCAAATGTGTAAGTATTAACTGACTAGTTGTTTTACTTTATAGTAAACAATCAAATTCAAGAAGAAAAGTTAAGACAAAAAAACCCTCAAAATTCTATGTTGTAATTGCCAAGAATTATCAACAAAATGAGCAATGATAACTATATAGACTTGTTTTGGTGATTAGCAGTCCACAAGTCACAAGTGACAGCAATCCACCCACTATTTTTGGTCAATAAAGCCATTATCTTTTTTTTTCTCATCATCAAAAATTTTTAAGATATCTTTCTTCAAAATATTTCTTGAGATCATCTTGAAAAAAGGTTGCAAAGAGTTTGAATATTTTCTAAATTCAAAATGATCTACCATAAACAACGGATATTCATGGATAACTACCATCTCAGCAAGATCTCTTCTCGCAGCTTCTTGGCAAAAAACATAAGTCGACATTTGTGTAATATTTGAAGAAGGATCAGTTACCTTTCCTTCTAAAAAACTTTGTCTAATGTCTTGTTACTCTCTTTTTTTGCATGATTTCATGTGATCATTTAAACGTCTTGTTCTATTTTTTTGCACCAACAACAAGCTCTTGAGAGCAATAAATACACTCAACTTTTTGTTTACCATTTTTCTTTTTTTGCTTAAAGTGACTCCACACCGCTGATTTTTGCCTTCCAATAGGTCCAACATCACTTTGGTTTTTTTGCTGTTGAGATTCTCCAACTCCAGGTTCAATACTCTCAACAACTGCTATATTCACTTGCTGCATAGGATATGACATTGGATTGCTACTATCATGTGAGGTTGAAGTAGTTTCTTCCATACTGAATTTTGATTAACTTGATCTTGATATGACATCTACTAAGTTGAAAAAATAAATATGTAAAAGATGAATACTAATTAATAGAAAATAACTCTAAGTACAATGATAAAATATGTGTGTAATAGTAATGGCAATTTCATGAAGTTCCTTATTTTACACGGATTATGTCAAAGTTAAGTAACTTCAATCTTAAGCAATTTAGAAGCTAAAATATTTGACCAAAAAGTGTTGCATGTTGGCAGTCTATACTAATTTGCTGCAAGCTGAAAACTAATTTGATTATAAGTGTCTTTAGATAAATGTGATAAAAAGCTGCTTTAATGGTGGCTATCCTACTCCAAAATAAAAAAACAACTGCAAATCCAAATGAGGTAGAAACGTGGATAACAGTAGAACAAATGGAGACCAGAAAGAGAAAATTATATATAACAGTTGACAATCCAGCTAACATTCAAAATTTCAAATGTTCAAATATAGACTGTAAAGAACATATAACTCCCACCACTAACTAACAGTCCAGCTATATTTTATTTTAGTATGTGGAAAGTTTTCACTGACTAAAAGGAACAAACTTTTAGAAATTGTGATCAATATTATCAGAAACTCCCACCACTTTCAACCAAAGCCATGAAGCCCATTTTCGAGTCTGCATATCAATTAACTCAATCTAGTCATTTGCATCTATGCATGCAAGTCCCTAATACCCTTCAGAAGGGATTACTATTTGTCTAGCTTTTGGCAGCTTTTGATGATGCAATTAGAATTGGGGTTCATGTCCTGTCTTCTTGAAGCACCCCAGGGGGATTATTTTAACGATGCCATTTCCATTGGGTCATTCCATGTAGTAAGTCATGGAATAGCGGTGGTTGCTTCAGTTGGAAATGTATGGTTTGCTGATTTAGGAAAGTGAGGAACCAGGAATGAAGACTCAAATTATTGCTTCTTATAATCATGAAGAGTATTAATCTATGACTATGAGTCTATGAAAGAGACTACAAGAATAGAGCGAAAATCACTCCACTTTATTTTTATTTTTTAGGGGGAAAAACTTGCTTTATCATTTTTTAAATATGAAAATTCAGCTATCTTTTATTCTTTTTCTTTAAAAAAAAAAGTATGAGCCTTTAAAACTAACTAAATAGAGATCTTTCAGTTATTCCAAATCAAAATATAAACAACTAGTAAAATACATAACCCAACAAATAATATAGCCATAAGATAAGCTCCAAAAATAAATCACTGCCAAATTCATCAACAATACTACATCCTAGTAGTTAAGATACTCCTTTACACAATAAAATTCTCTAGAGAAATAAGAAGTAATCTATAAGAAGAATGTGAAACAAATATATTGTAGCAGAATATGAATAAAAATGAGCATCTCAAATCCTCCAACAATAGCTTAAGCCTAAATCAACAAAAATTAAGAAACAATCAGAGATCAAGCCTCTTCTCAGAATCATTACACGGTCAGTTAACTGGTTCACTAAGAAAATTTTAAGCTTTCTACATTTGATTTAGCTAAACTCTTAATTCTGATTACTCTTTTGTGAATAGAAATCCTGTTTTCAGGGTTTTGCCTGCTAAGACTGTACTGGGATCTCAACTAGCTCCAAGAGTTGCAGTATTTTCTTCCAAAGATCCCAATCCCTTAACCCTTGAGATTTTAAAGGTAAACTACTATGGGGAATAGTAAAAACTTTTAGCTATAACCTCCTTCCCAATTGATTGAAGCAATTGGATAATGAAGTTTCTATATCAACTCAAATATATTCATATGTTCCTCAGAGGAAAAATCTAACAATGTAGCCGCTAAATGTTCTTCCTCATCTAAAAATCTAACAATATTAATCCAAACAGAAGTAAACGTCCTTCCTACATCTGGACTACAGTTACAAGTTGCTGATTTAAATGCATCTAAGAAGAACCAGTTCAAAGTGCTTCAAAATGGAGAACATTTAACCAATTTTACTAATTGGTCGGTAGAAGATTTAACCTTGAAGGAGATGCAACTCACTGAGAAAATGAGGGCTGCTTAACCTTGAAGGAGATGCAAGCTGTGCAACAGAGAAGCCAATGATATCAGCTAAGTCTAGGCTCGATTCACTTGCGACGGCTTGCTTTGGGTGAACAACACAGAGCAAAGAAGAAAGGAAGATGGGTTAGGTAGGGTTTGATTGTTTGAACCGTTGCATATGGGCAAGGCACATTTGATTTTATATTTTAAAACTATTTTTTTATTATATGAGCTAATATAATTTAATCTTAAATAAAGTTTTGTTTTTTAATTATATTGTTTGTTTTTGTTTTGAGCTAACATAACTAAAATATAAGCTTTATTATTAAATTATTAAATTCTATTACTTGTTTTATTTTTTGTGTTCATCAATTTAATAATGGCTCTATTGTTAAATTGATTAATATAATTTTTTTCTGCATTAAAAATATTTTTATATTATAGTTTTGTTTCCTTTTTGTGCGATATTCGCAAGATAGGGATAATTATTTACTCCTATTCATACTTACCTAATAATTTGTAAAACAAAATAGTCCAAATCCTAGACCATTTCCTTCCCCAAAAAAAAACAAAAAAAGGGGGGGGGGGTGGGGGAGATAAAACAAGCATTTTTTTAATTTAAACTATTTCATAAATGTCTTTTTAAATATATATACAATAATACAAAATTTTAATAACAATAAATTTTATGAATAAACTTATCTAAAGTACTCTTAGTCAAATTATTTAAAAATTAAAATATAATATTTAGAATATTAGAAAAATAAGAATAAATAAAATATACACGTACATATATTATTATAAATATAAATACTTTTAAAATCAATTATTTTATAAATACATATACATTTATTATATACAAATATTATTTTTTACATACTAATTATATGTACTCATATTTTGTGATATTATATATATATAAGCATTTGTTATTTTGAAAATCCCTTAACTTTTTGGGATAAAAATTGAAAAGAAGAAAAAATAAAATTAAATTGCCTAATTAATGTGTATATATATATATATATATATATATATATATATACATATATATTATACATTTTGATAATTAATATATTGGAATATATACCCTCTAGACTAGTTTATCTGATATAATTATCGAATTTATTCTTAAAATTTGTTTGTGAATTTACATTTTATTTGTGCACGATATTTGTTTGGAAAAGACCCATTATGTTTAAGTAAGTGATCCATGTGAATAGTGGTCTTTTACAGTAAGGTATGGATTACGAGTTACTTAACACATAAATTTTTATTCTTAATCAATTGATGAGAATGGAAATCTCATCATGCATAGGTTATTGTATTATGAATTCCAAATGGGGAATTACTTACCTTTAGCCAGTGAGTAGTCCACTCACTTTATAGTATAAGCATATTTCAAATGCATAGAACATGACCTGTAATAGTAATTTTTAAAAGTACTATTTAAAAGAAGCCCAAACTATTACTGCTACAGTGTGGACTAATACTCTACCACTTGAATATGAGTTGGTAGTCTGACGAAGCTAGAAGTATATGCTTTGATATGTTGTAGTTGAGGTTCTTTAGTAGAACCAATATACTTGTATGTTGGGTATATATGACTAGTTAGTTAAGACATGACTTGTATAAGATAGCTTCTACACTATATCACCCTTTGTGACTGTTCGAATGATCTAATTATCCAGAGTCCTAGGGAACATGACTTGGATGTTTACTTTAGGGTAACTCCCTTGAAAAGTGAAAACATTTCAGGAGTCGTGGATCATTGAACTAGAGGCCTAAGGATGGTAGAAGTCTATCAGAGAGGTGTTAGTACACTCTTCCTCTCTAATTGCATGGTAATGCGTAGAGGGGTATTTTAGTCATTACACCTGTAGATCGAAGACTTTGCTAACGCAGCATTATCCTTGGGGTCAATATTTTCTTATGATGATATTAGAAAATATTTAAAATACAAAATATAGCTATTTGAATAGTAGGGATATTATAGTCATTTTAGTAGTCAAGGCAATGTGTTTTTTAGTCCCCGAAATGACCCTTAAGTTATGAAAGATTTGGGTTAAGGAATTAGTTTTGATAATTATAATTTTATTTTATTTTATTAGTCTAATTTATTATTGGACTAAAATAAAATAAAATGTCCAAGAGAGAGTATTTATTTTATCTAGTTTAATTGGTTAATTAATTATTCAGGGTCCAAGGCTCAGATTGAATAATTAGAAAAGTAATCTATATATAAACTAAATAAAAGGTATGAAATTTTATATTGGTCTATTTGGACTTGTTAATTATTTATTGGGTTATTTAATAAAGTATAGAAAATAAATAATTGAGATTTATTATTTATGAGTGTTCAAGCCCAAAAATAAATAATTTATCTAACCCAATGAATAAGACTAAGGGTAAAATAAATTTTAAAATAATAATAATAATTAATTAATTAATTAAAAAAACATAACATGGAATGGATCCCATATTGTTCTATGTGAAAAATAATAGAAAGTATGGGTGCTTTCTGTCTTCACGCAGATGAATTATTCTCTCTCGGGGTGTGTAAATGAAAAATGAATTGAAGCATTTCATTTAAGGAGACACACTAGGAAAAACCAATTCGTTGAGTGTGCAAACCCAATTCACATAAACAAGCTTCTATGAAACATTCACAAAAGAGAAACGTAGTGCAAACCCTCTTCTTTAAGCCTTCACCGGCTGTGCTACGGGTATCATTTCGGAAGATCGAAAGCTTCACGTGGATGAGATACAATAGAAGTTTGCAAGGACGTGAGGCACTAACCTCGAATATCCTTATATAGATATCTACACCAGTCCAAAGAGGTCATTCAATCACAGAGGTAAATTTTTCGTTTTCCTAACATGCTTTCGTTTTGATATTTTTTGCCATTTTAAGCTTTCATAATATATATAATATAACATATATAAAAATATTTTATACATATAATACATTTAAAAATATAAGTATTTTTAATATTTACTCACTTATGATCCTAGATAAATCCATGATTTGAATTTGATTATTCCTTCTTACTAAGTATTTGAATCGCGAATTGTCTTTTTATAACACATTAATTAATCAGATAGATGAATATATTTTGAAAGACCTCTTTAAGGAACAATCAATCTCCTCCTTCACTCCCAACCGATTAACTCCCCCTGTGTCCATTAAATAATAATATTATTAAATCTTTTTCGGGAGGTTGAAAAAAATAAAGATATTTATAGAGTATTCTAATTTCTATGTATACTAAATTAAAGTATTTTACTTCTTTATTTTTTATTTTCTTTAGTATCTTCTTTACTAGTTCTATCCCCTCTTTTCCTTCTGATAAATCAAAAATTCGTGTGAAAAAGAAAAGGAGATAATTTCTTATTTTTTTCTTTTTTAAAATTAAAAAGAAATAAGATATTAGAAATGAAAGTCTTTTTTTTTTTGCATAAATTCTCTATTGCACTATCACAACAAAAATATAGGATGCAAATTTTTTTACTTATCTACTTAATTACTAATTATTATTATATATAATATATATACTATATATAGTATACATTATATATAGTATGTATATATATAGTATATATTACAATATTAATATATAATTATATATATATAATTATAAACTATATATACTATGTGAACTGTTCGGGGCCGGGCGGACCAGAGATGGGCCGGGGATCATGCGATCCCCATCCCCGAGCTGGAGGCCAAGGAATGAAACCCATTCCCGTCCCCGTCCCCATCCCTGCTTAAATCGAGGAATCCCCGACCCTGTCAGGTTGAGCTGGATCAGGCCCTTGCTTTATTCCGGGGAATTGTCATCCCTACGTACAAGTTACAATGAAATCATTATCCTAAAAGTTAACAAAAGACAAAATATAAGGAGTTTAATTTTTTTTTTTTAAATATAGTGGCTGAATTCTTAGAGAGAAAAAAAACAGCTTTCTCAAGTTAATCTTCATGAAAGTTTCGAGCATGGAAATAGTAGTTGGTTAAGATTCTTTAAGATAGTATTTAATCAAGGTCATTTTGATAGCTAATGAACAAAAAATGTAGGGAATTTAAAACTCAAAAAGTGGGGCAGACTAAGAGGCATTAAGATTTTTTTTTTTTTTCAAATTGAATTCATGAAAATAGAAGCACAAGAATGAAGGCTTTAGTAATAGAAATCATAGAAACTTTGATTAACAAAAACAATCGGCCAAATGAGTGAAGAAATGCTAGGAAATTTTTTTTATAAAAAAAACCAAGGTTAAAATAAATTTTCAACTGTAATTCATTTATTTAAAATTCAGCTATAAATTTTATTTTTGTTACCTTCCTAAGGTTTAAATTTAAAAGTAGAACTATTACAATAGAAAGAGAGAAGGGTAGTTCAAGAGAAAAAGATTTCATAGGAAATATGTAGATACCCTAAAGTTGTAAGAAGGTAAAATTCATTACAAGAAATAAAATTTGAGTAATTGGGGAATAAGTAAATAAATAAATAAATAAATATATATATATATATATATAATAATAATAATAATAATAATAATAATAATAACGGTTAGAAATGAGATAACATAAGGTAATTCTTTACCTAAGTAAGTTGAGATTTGAAAGAAATAAATTCAAGATTTTATTTGTCTTACTACAATGAATCTTAGTCATATCCAATTTCATGTTCAAGCTCATGCTCAAAACAAAATTCTTAAGCTCTCATTCAAATACAAAAATCACGTTCTCTCACACAACTTTCAAAAATTTTAAACATTTCTCACACATAAAATCTTATGCATAAATAATAACCACGAATCACATATATCTTCAATTTTTCCACAACATTAAGCAATAATCACACATGAAAATCTTATGCACAAAATTTCGAGTATGAAAACACACATAGTCATAACTAATGCTCATACTTACATATAGAATGCTATGCGATGCATATTCCCACCTATCTTTAGGTATGATCTAAAGTGAGGTATTACACTTAATCAGTGGATTCATTGCGGTTGGTGGTGGTACTGATGTAACTAGTAGAGGCATATATGGTAGATGTGGGGGCAAATTGATTTCGGTGGAAGGTGCTCTCAAAGTTCTGCGAGAGGTAGACACTGTGGCAGATGAACTCTATCCTCAGACTGCCCTGCTGGTCTAACCCCAAGTTCGCGTGGCTGCTAATCTATCCCTATTATTATCTCCAACACCCTCTTGAAAGGTTCTCCTATTTTTGCATGCCATCTGTAATAATCTTCAAGTTCTCACATACTAAAGTAATAATAAGAAAAGAAAGTTAATAAAAAAAATAAACGTTAAACTTATTTTTAATCACAAAGAAACTAAAAGTACTACTTATCTTAGATTCAAAATAAATAACACTCAATTCTGGACTTATTTCACTTCTGGTTGAAACTTAAAGAGATCATAACCTATTTGTTCTGATACTACGAAATGTCACTCCCTAAAATCAAGGATAACATAGCAACATCCCGAAATGGAATGTTGAACCCCGAACAATCCTACTAATTCCGCGTACTCAAAGAATTCTAAATTAGCATTGTTTGAAACTTAAATACATTGTCTCCGACATACAAAACAAGTTCTAAAAACATAAGTACTTGTTCCCAAAAAAAAAAAAAAGGAAACCAAATCACTAACTCCAAAGAACATTCAATTCATGAACTAAGCTCATAATTAACCTCTTAACAAGATCAATGCAAACTAAGCTCATAATTATATCACTTTAAATCCTGTTCAAACCATTTGTTCAACTTATTACTGTCTAATTGAGAGCCTGCAAAATGATAGATAAAGAGTGAGCTCACTAACTTAGTAAAGAAACTTAGCTCACCTGGAATTGAGTTTGTTACATACATATATAATTTCCAAAAGTTAAAGACATAATATCATTTGTAAAAGTAATTCCTTTTTCCTGATGGATCGATTGCAACTCAAAGAACAAAGAATCCCTGAGTACAAGCAATTTGAACGAATAATGAAGTTGAGAACATAGAAAACTTGGCTTAAATAAGGAAACTACATTTGAAGGAGAAGTGATGCCACTTAAGTCAAGAGAACTAGTGCCGCTTAAGTACCAAAGGGTGGACGTTACTGCTTAAGTCGATAAGAATAGCACCACTTATGCTGTACAATGAAATGTGTTGAAAAATAGGGAGGAGGCGGCACCGTTTATGTCAAGGTGAATAGTGCTGCTTATTTTTGTGAGGAAATTGTCGAAATTTAGAGAATAGTTGGCGCCACTTATTTCAATATGAAGAGCACCACTTGATTTTGAAAACTACAGGAACATTTTCCAAACAGAAAATCACAACCTGAAACTCAAAAGAATCTCAAGTAGCAACCAGAACTTGCACACTTCCAAAAGAAAAACACATTTTCATATATGAAGTTGTTTCAACAAATCAAAACACAGATTTCATAATAAATTTATTATACTTGGGTAAGGTTCTAACTAATTGATATCAATCTCTCAACTATTATATCCCGTAAAAAGAAGAGTCTAAATAGATATTAGATATTGAAACCCCTAGCAAAGGACTTTACAGAAGATTAGGTACTATATCCCTCTAACCAAATGTCAAAATTCAGGCAAAATTTGGGGGTTCCCACCAAAACCACCCATAAGCATCAAGCAGCCCCATAGATCAAAATATAGGACTTAAACAGAACTTCAAACCTCGTCATTCTGTATTTATATATTCAAATCAATAAACAATAACAGAAATAAACTAAATCGTACTCAATCCAAATTTTATATTATAAATTAATGAATATCAGAACTCTCAAGAATAGTAATCAAAGATACAGCCAAACCTCCTTGCTTGGACAATCACGAAGTCAAAACAGAATCCCTACAGTGTCTAAGCACCTCTAATTACCTACAATTCTCATATTCATAATCAGAGATACAGACATAATGGATTTCCCTCAATTTAACCCTTACACAAACCTTAAACCCTACCAGAAACTAAAATCCCAAGAACTATACTAAAGAAAATTGTCAAAGAGACCAGTGAAACGTGAATTTACCTAGGTTTGAAGCTTCTGGCTTTGTCCACTCCTCTAATTCTTCCCTCCCGCTGTTCTTCTCCTCTACCAATGCAGTTTCTGCCACAACACAATGACGTTCAAAAAGAAACGTGTAACTGAAGTTAACTTAAGAGAATTGACAGAAACTCTTAACTGCTGAACTAATTGCTAATAAATCCCTCAACTTAATAAAGTCAACAATTGACTTCCCAATCCATGGAGCACAAGCCCACTTAATTGGGCCTAAATTAATGAATAAGGGAAAGCCCAAGGTTAAAAAGTCTGTGGGCTCACCAAAAAAGAACATGCAATCTGCAATTTAGTGATAAATTTTTTAACATAATGTTTAATAAAGAGTACAATTCATGTTGTATTAAGTTTTCAATGTGGTTTTTGATGAAGACCAATTCTACCATAGGCAAAGCAAAGGATCCCAAAAATTTTGAAATCTTGTTCTATTCTCATTAGAATTTTATTTTGAAAAATATTTGCATATAAAATGCATATTTTACTCTTAAAAAATTTGCAAAATTTATAATAATTTTTTTTTTATCATGTTCTTTCATATAATTTATTATTCGGAGCTCCAAATTTCTAAACTCTATATCTAGGTCAATGGAAATTAAAATTTCGCATATTATTTACTATCCTTTCACTTCATCCCCTTCCTCGGAAGGCCTCATGGACACCCATAACTCTCCCACCCCTAGCTTTAAAAGGAAAAAAAAAAAGAAGAAAAAAGCAAAAGGCTCAAGCCCAAAAGTGAAAAAGTAAAAACACACACAAAAAAAAAAAGAAAAATAGTGATTGCAGACTATGGGATACAGATAATTAGAGGTGGTAATATTGAACACGATACGAAAACTACACAATTATAGTGGGTTAGAGTTGGA
Organism: Voacanga thouarsii; assembly: GCA_026120185.1. Lineage (NCBI taxonomy): Eukaryota > Viridiplantae > Streptophyta > Magnoliopsida > Gentianales > Apocynaceae > Voacanga > Voacanga thouarsii. The sequence goes on along the minus strand of JANUWF010001032.1, from coordinate 912,481 downwards.
GTTTCATAAGTTCGAGTCAAAACAGGTTGACCAATTTTAACTTTAAACGTGTTCGGATCATAAATGGGTTCAACTCGTTTCAACTCGCGAATCCGTTTAATTTTTTTAATACTTTTTGCAATACCCTACAAATTTTACAATAAAAAATTAAATGATTTAATATTTTTACATGAATTAATTGAATTAGATTTTATTATATGAATTAATTAAAATTTTCATGTGTCTATTTTGTTTAATTATATGAGACCTCTTAAGAAAAATAAATAATGTTAATATGACTATTTGCTTAATATATGGTAAATGAATCATTCTTAATTAATTATTATTTAGTTTCTATTATAATAATAATAACTTTTAGTTAGAGAAAATAATTTCTTGAATAATCTAATTTTATTAAAAAACTACATTTGTTTAGATTTTTAAGATTAAATCTTATGAATTTATTGAGATCTCTAGATATTTAGTTCGATGATTTGTTATTTTATTAGTTATTTATGACTTTATGAGCTGTTTTATTAGTTTTTTTTAATTTTATATGATTTGATTTGATTTTTTAATTTTTTTGTGTAATGGATGGGCAAATTTATGGGTTTAGTAGGTATTTGAATTAGCGGGTTTAGTAATTATCTATTTAATTTTTATATCTAATCGTGTCATGTCGTGTCAATTTATTTTATAACACGAACACGACATGAAAATAAACGGATTGATACGACGTAACACGTTTATTAATCAAATCATATCCGGATTAATCTATCGTATGTAATTATTTTATATTGACACGATTCGTTAATCCGAACGCGACACGAATGTTATCCTCCGGATGACCAGCCAAAAAAAGGGCAATTTGGGCGTTCCATTGCAGACCCACTAGTTCTCAAGAAGCCCAGTATCTTGGGCCTCTTGGCCACCAAAAACGTTTATTCTAGCCTAATCCTTGCGTCTAAAAGTAACAAAAAAGCATGCGAAGTCAGTCAATAGCCTCTTTTCTTCTCATCTCGGAGCAGCTGCATCAAAAGGGTCCTTAATCAATTAGGTATCTTTTCAGCTGCGATTATATTCTTGTACTTTCTATCAACTTCAATTGTACACAAACGGCTGAATATTGCCGAAATTATTTGGAGTTTTTATTTTAACATTTGTTAATGTCCAGGATATGTAATCGAGGTTTAGCTTAGGGTTTTAGGATTTGGGTTTTTGGTCGTGGACAATATGCTTTATGATTATGTGTTGTTAGGTGTGCTAGAGACGAAATGAACTGAGATATTATGTTTGTATGCTTAGTTTGAGTCTGAGACTCATGGCTGTGAATGACGGTCCATACAGGGTATGAAAATGGTAAGCAACTATTTAGCTGCCAATAGGCTGTTGGATTGTAATACTGTTTGGATTCTTTCTAATTAACTTCTTGGTTCTGTCTAAACTGTTTAAATTTCTTTAAAAGTGTGATATGATTTTATTTATTTTTAAAGGATGGTGAAGGGAGAAACATGTAAGATTGGCGGCTTCCGTTCTTGTGTGAAATTGCAGTAGCTGGTATTGTAGTTATTTTGTGAGAATAACTAACCTAGCATGCTGGGTTTTATTGTTTTTCCTTACAATATGATAAGATGACAGAATATAACTTACTGAAAGAGGTGAAGATTAAAGAAGACTGCCTAGCTAAGCACCTAGACAACTAAGATAAGTGGATCTCAAGAGGGTGTAGCAACAGTGCAGTGGTGTAAAACTTCTTGTGGATATGAATTAAGGAAGCTCGATAGATATATGTCACCATTTTCGAACTTCCTTTAACAATTTTAGTGAGAAAACTTTAGCACTTTGGACTTTGAAGTGTATGATAATGGTCAAATAACAGGCTACAAGTTAATCTTGAACTCCTTGAATGTTAAAAATGTTGTAGTTTATAACTTGATTTCCAATAACTAAGAAGAAAATTATGATGTGCTTGGGTAGTCTTTTCTCGGGTCCGTACCAAATATTTATAGCATGTTTGCTGCTGGTTGGAGTTGACCTTGTATGGTTTTTTTTCAACTGATTTATGTGGGGATGACAACCCTTTTGGTGTCTTAATATAAAACCTTTTCTACCTACCAAAACAAAGGGACAAAAAGGTGATAATAAGCTTCATTGATGCTATTAAGCTTTTGAAACGGATAAACACTTTCTTCTTGATTGATCAAAAACAGTTTTATTAAGCAATTCAAGGATGCTTGCCATCTAAGCAAGGGTGGTTCACAAATTCCTCTTTGCTATTCCAACTAATTAAACTTGGGTCTTTTGTCATTTTGAGTTACAGAAACCAAAACTTGTAATGTTTCACCCAAAAAAAACTATGTTTAGCTCCTTTTAAGCTGATTTTACAAGCTCACAATCTCAATCAACAGAAGACCTATCTTCTAGAGAAATTAAGGAAATGAAGGGAGGATCAAGAAGCCAGCCTTACACAAGGGAAGCATGTAGGTGGATGACCCATTGCCTTGGGATTTTGATACTGGAGATGTGGGGTAGAAACAGCTTAAGCTTCTGAATATTAAAGAAAGTGGTTTAAAAAAAGAGAAAATATGGTTTATGCTTTAAAGCATGATAGGATTTCATTTTCAGTTAGGGCCTATCTTCCAGGTTAGCAATGAATTGATATTTGACTTTGGATAATGTAACTTTATAATTTCCATCTATTTCTTTTCTGGATGTTCAATGTTGGTGGAGTTGGGTTCCTGACTTCTAGGAGTATTTCTTGTGGCATATTTAGGTTTTATCCTATCTGGGGCATTGCTCTACAGATCATTAATTTATGCTTCTAATTTTTAGTACTTCTTGTTATATCTAAATTATTAACAGCCATGAAGGTGAGGTCGTCAGTTAAGAAAATGTGCGAGTTCTGTCGGACAGTTAAGCGACGTGGGCGAGTGTATGTGCTTTGCTCAGCTAATCCCAAGCACAAGCAACGGCAGGGCATCTCAACATTTGCATATGAAGGCAAAGTAGCTCCAATGTATGCATTCACAGCCAGCATCTTGTCTTTGGTGTTTAATTTTGATTTGTTTGTAGTCTTTTGAACTTATGTTCAGTCGCTTTCTAAGATGACTTGACACTTATCTTTGGTAATTATGAGCGACTCAAGCTTCACTGTATAAGGACCTATTTTTGGCAATTCCTGTTGACTAATACGCTTACAGTTTTCAGGCTACCTGCTGCTCCTCTGTAGCTAAATTAGAGCTCTCTCTTGAAAATTGGAATACTTTTGCCTTAAAGAAAGTAGTAATAGCACCAGTGTGGTGAAATTTTATATGCAGTAATGACAAATTTCTTCAGCCGTGGTCAAGGGGATAGTGAAGGGGACTAAATACATCCCATCAAAATTCACCTGCTAGTATCTTCAGGGTGGAATTCTATAACTCCTTCACACATTGTAAGCTTTTGCAAGAATATGAGTGAAAGTTATATTTTGCATTTCTCAGCTAGCATTAGGATGAGGGTTTATTGGCCAGCTTAATTTGAGAGTTTCTCAAATTTCTCTATACAAGCCTTGCTAAACACCAATTTCTTTTGGGGGCTGGCCAGCTACCCCAAGCATTATATTTTTCTTATATTCACCATCTCTCCAGACTAGGGTATCTGTTTTTAACTTCGATTATATGCTAGGTGGAATAGGGGGAAAAAACAAAATATCCTTTGCTTTTTGAGTTCAGAATTAGCTTCAGTTATGATATCTACATTTTCCCATTACCTGTTGGTATTGCAGGGCTATTTGGTGTCAGTCGTCTGATGTTGCGTATGTATATCAATGCCAGGTCATCTACGAAAGTTGTTGAGCGGGAATCCACACTTAATCAGAACATTCACCCTTGTCTGCCTAGTCTTATATACAAGAACAATGATGCACCTGTGACACCTTGGTGGAGGAGAGTGGGTATCGCTTCCCTTTTCAGTCCTGCTAGTAAGCCGTCGAAGATGTGACCGAAGAATATCTGCTTGTTAGCTGATAGTGTATCTTTGAGCATTACTGATTGGCATTTTTGTTTTTCTGCTTGTTAGTACATCTCTTATTTTCACTCTAAATTGTCTCGTTCTTTTCTTTGTGTCTATTTATACGCGGTATTTAATGGTTGGAACCCGAAGAACAAAATAGATGATCGATCACTTTATGCTGCTTTGATCCCAAGTTAGGATGTTGTTGGCCATTCTACACTTCCAGAGTGAATATACCACTTCCTTCACTATTTTGAACTGCCGTTTATCCCCTGATGCCTGGAGTTAAACAAATAATGCAGATTCCAGAATGTTGTGCTTAGGTGGTGGTCATGCGGACCTTTATTATGAGCAAGTTGAGAGAATTATTCAGTTGATTCAAGTGATGACCTGGGAATATGTTAACCCAGCTGGTGTCTATAGCTCTTCTTGCAGTTCCTTCCTTCCTCTCGTTAATCGTCTCTTTCAGAAACACTTCCTTTCCTGACCATTGGCCCCTGTCTTGAAATTGATGCGGTGCCTGATTTTCCTGATTTGCCTTGGTGGAATTGCTTTAGTAACTGCTCTACTATGATATCATATTACCTCCCAAAGCCATGAAGCGACAAAAATTACTAGGGAATTTAAACAGATGAGTTACATAGCTACATGTCTGATCAATTTGCCTCGTCAGACCAAAATTTTTGTCGGCACAAAAACTGCGCTAGTTTTTGGATCTTTGCCAAAACAATCAAGGTCTGATCTGATTTCAAGGTTAGTTAAAATTAGGTGGAAGAATCGTCTTTTTCAATTTTTGGTTCAAGGGAGGCCCCGGTCTGGGTTAGGAACTGTCAAATGAAGTTCCATGCGAACTACCAGGTACTACACCGGATGGATTTGTAGCTTTTCTCAGTGATGAGGAGGCAGCATCTGGATAGCTCCATCTCTCTGTGCATCAGACCGTCAATTGACTTGGTACACAACCTCAATAATGGATTGGCCTCCATTAGTAGTTAGAAAACAGCTTTGTTGAATTATTGCCTGCCTATGAGTGCCGGAAAATGCATTATTGGTTAAGGATTGGGGCAAACGTATCATAATTCCGAGACCATATTATTCTGTTGTTCTTACAAGCTGTTCTCACTCAAGACCATTACATCCAACTGTGTTGTCACCATGAAATGAATGATCCTGTGGTCTACAGCTTCCAATTGTCATCCACAAAACGAATGAACAATCCATTCTTCATCTAGGGAAAAGGAAAAGAAAATATTACTAAATGGATTGGTGCATTGAACTATTAGTTCAAAGCAACTAGATTTGAATTTGGGTATAAAACCTCTTCTCCTACCCAATGTTGGAGGTGGGGGGTGTGTTGTGGAGAGAGAGAGAGATTGTGTACATGGAGCCTAATGTACAACACAAATATCATTCAAGAAAAATGCAATTTTCTTTGTGATTGGGTTGGGATGTAGAAGTAAAATAGTAGGGGACATGAAGGTAAAGGTAAGTGTCCAATTGCATAGTTTGGATATCATGCGAAAAAAGAAGAAAAGGAGTAATAAAAAAGTAAAGTATTTTATTATTATATATTTTTCTCTCCTTTTAAATTAATAGAATTTGAGAGAGAGAAAATGATCCCATCAAGATAAAAGATGAATAATAAAATTAATTTTCTTTTTTAAATTCTAAAAATTAATTAAGAGGGCAAAATTGAAAAAATAAATATTCCTCCCCTTTCTCCTTCACTTCTCTCCTTCTAATACCAAACTAAAATAAAAGTACTTCCATCTTAGGTTGTATATTTGTCCCCTCGCAAACCAAACTATACTTATGGAGAGTGTGTATGAGTAGCATGAAATTGCCAGCCACTTAAAGATAAAGTTTGGAAACTTAACTAATGAGATTATAGGAAAAATAATTATACTATAATAAAACATCCATAGCACGTGGAAAGCACGTGAAACAAATTTCAACCACCATAGGTCCATAGCAGATAAAGAATAGGAAAGCAGATAAATTTCAACCACCACCGACGGCTTCGCCCTTGTAAGGGTAATGCCTTTGTTTTACGTTTTATTCAAATAAAGAGTAGGAAAGTAGATGCAGTGGCGGCTGTTAGTCCTTCCGCTTAGTGGCAGCCCAAGGTATATTTTTATTGCATGTAAAAGCTCACCCAAAAATCTATGCAATTAATTACCCCGTTGATTTTAGTATAATTTATTATTATAGTGAATAAAGAAACTCAGTAGAAGCTATCATCTTGTTTTCTTGGAAATTCAGCTGGGTTCTTGAAGCTTTTTCAAGTGGAGCTTGATGTTGGGGTCAATTAATCTTGGCCATTTGGGGAGCAATCGCCTTCTGACAGTACTTTAGTGTTTAGATATATGATGTTTTCCAGCTCTTTCAGTGCTTGGATCAGCCAGTTTCTTGCTTACATGGGGTAGGTTTTCTGTTTCTTGACATTATTTTGTCTGTGGAATTGCTGTCTTGCTTTCAGTATGTTTTCATTTTATTACTGATAAAATGTAGGAAGGTTTAGAAATTTAAAGGTGCAAACTTTGGCTCTTCTCTTTTTGTATGGGTAAAAGAACTGCTTGCCTAATTAGGTTACAAATTCATTCGATTTGTTTTTCTTACTTTTTTTTTTCTTCTTTTATTTTTGCTTGTAGCTTTGGCTCCCCTTCCCTGCCTCTGGGGTTCTTCTCTTCTAACTGTCGAAAATGGTGATTTTATATTTGTTTCTTGAATGAGAAGGGTTTGGTTCTGTTCATCTGCAATTTTGATGTTATACTGTTCCCTATGCTCTTGGAATATTTAGCATTCTGAAACATCTTTTGGTACTTTTTGGGAAGATTTAGCTATGCCATTCTGTTGGGAAGAACACGAAGTGCTTATATATTTTAGTTTTCCAGCACTTACCGGCTGACTGTCACTTTTGCATGTATCTGGCATACAAGGACGAAGCTCCAGTAAAATGCGTTATTGGTACTAATATTGAACGTAAAAGACAATTAAGTATCTATCATCTATGCAAGTGAAAATGCTTGAAAGTAGAGGAGATGGAGGTGTTTGCTCTTCATTCTCGTTTTCCCAAGTTAAGGTTCTGAAAGGCCAAAATGCTGGACGTCTTGCTTGTGTTTTCACCTTTACTATATCCTGGAAGGATTAGTAATATGAGAGGTTTTCACTTTACTCCCATGGGAGCCTCTGTTTCCATGTGCAGCAAGTTCGAGAAAAATCTCTTTTTTGAACATCAGTGAATGGAGAAAATATCAAGGACTAATGCAAATTACTTTTGGAGGGCATTTCAGGAGAAATATGTTGATCCTTATGGACTTTGGAAACAGGCATTTCACTCTTCTCATAGTTCTCATTAAGCAAGAACTTTACATACTTATAAAATTAAGTTGGTATGCTTGTTTCCATTGCTTCTAATCTTGTAGGGGTATCATCACCTAGAGCTTAGGATCATTACTTCTCTACAACAACAACACTAAACTATAATCTTAAGAAACTTGGGGTCGACTATATGAACCAATATAAAAATATGTAGTCATTTACATGAATCTTCTCCCTCTACTTTTTTCTATCCATCATCGTAATTTCATTCAAATCTAACAAAGACATATTTCTTCTAATTACCTCAATTCATATCGTTTTAGGTCTACTTCTACCTCTGTCTAACATATCTTGTATCCATCGTTAATTCTCTTAACAGAGGCATCCTTCAGTCTTTTCTGTATATGTCCAAACCAACGCAAATGGTTTTCTCTCATCTTATCTTCAACGGATGTCACTCCCACTTTTTCCTGAATAGTCTCGTTTCTTACTCTTATCTTTTCTAGTATGCTCACACATCTACTATAACATACGCAACTTAGCTAACTTCATTTTATGAATATGATACATTTTAACTACCCAAAATTCCGGCAAAGTAGGTCTTACTTGTTCTATAGAACTTTCCTTTTAGACTAAAAGGCATATTATAATCACACAAAATACCAGCTGTACTCTTCCACCCTAACTCAATATGCAATGTCGCCATCAAGTTTTTCATCTTTCTGAATAATAGATCTTAGATATCAAAAGCAGTCATTTACTGATATATCTTTTTCATCCAAAGTTACACTCTGATCTGTATTTCTGCTAGTACTAAACTTGTATTTCATATATTCCGTTTTACTTCTACTGATTTGAAGTTCTTAGATTTAAATGTCTGTTGCCAAAATTCCAATTTAGCATGTACACCGGTTCTAGTTTTATCAATCAGCACAATATCAGCTCCTATACATGCTCTATTATACATATGTTTAATGAGGGTAATATACTTCCGATACACATTTCTTAACCAGCACCCACCAAAGTACTTCTCTAGGCATCTAATCATAGAGGCAGTACTACTTAAGGAGAACTGCTTGCCATGCCAGTGAGGTTCTTTTCATATGCAGCCGATTTTAATTTTAATTCATAAAAATAAAATCATAGCACATCAACCAAACAACGGCAAAGAAACAACTACTAAGGCCAATGATTCAGGAAAAATGCCACAAGAAGACTAACGTTCCAAGCTTGGATATTCTGCTCTAATTTCAAGAAGTTTACTAAATCCTTTGGAAGCATAGTAGCTTTAATTTGAATCAATAGGGGACAATAGTGTCAAAAAAGAAAAAGAATTATGGTAAAGACTGTGATATTTGTGTGTTCATGACTGGTGCATCATTGGTGACAGTTTTTGGAATTGATTTGTCAAGCTTAATTTTCTGATCCTTTTCCAGTCGGCAATAAGTGGTTAATCAACTGACCACATTAGTCATGGAGAAGATTCTCTTCAGTCTACAGCTCCTTTGAATGGAAGGAGATCCTATTCTTGAACCTTGACAAACAAGAGCTACTGAGGGTTTTGAAAGCGTTTAGCAACGTGGCTGAGCCTAGATTGCTTCTCGCTTGTGAATTTTTCGTATTGATTTACTGGATCAAATGAGAAATTGATGTATCTCAAATAATTTAGTTGTTTAGTATTCATCAAACTTTCATTGAGAAAGAAATGATAAACTCTTACTGCATGGCATTTCAAAAAGAACATTTGACATCTACCAAAAGAAACATACTGTATGCTTCTGTACTTCATTTGCAGTTGATGATCCTCCAATATCAACATATCCTTTCTTTAGATGAGTCTTCTGCAAAAGCCTATAAATTCTACTTCTGTCTGAAGATTATACTCTGTACAAGTTAAGAAAAGTCAAACACTTAAGAATGGAACTCGAGCTTGAACCAGTTGGATTAAATTCATGCGTGCACATGCATCCACACTTCTAATTTTTTATAAAGTATGATATTTAAATCTATATTTTAGTTGTTAATAATACTTAATTAAGCTCCATTAAGCTTTTATTCAGGCAAAATATTTCTTGGCTTAGGCTCATATCTGATAACTACTTGAGCTGCTCAAGCTCACCTTAGACCCAGGGAAAATAGAATCAATTCGAACACCAAGTAATTTTGTTCATGTACACCCTAAAACAGACAGACAATCAAGTGTTGAAATTCAAATATTTAAGTAAATATCCCTACTGAGGCAGAACTGATATGAGTTACCAGTTTTACAATGTCTTCCAGGACCTGCTGTGACAAATTCAGTATAAGGTTCCTCATTGCACATTTTCTGAACAAATTTAAGCCAGTCTCAGTGAATCTTGTAAGACTTTATCACTGTATAATTTTAATAGTTCCCAACCCCCCCAAAAAAAGGGGCTGCTGGCAAGATATCTGATAGATAGAGCAACATATAGCTTGGATCTCAAATGAGTTAGAGAGAGAAACTTTGTCTATAGAAAGATGTAAATAGAGTTTCTTCTTGAGGTGGACTGAACTCAATAAACTAATGTGGATATCTTCAAACTCCTTATCTGCATTATGAAATAAACAAGCTTGTCACTTTTCAGGAGATTTCCAGCCAGAACAGTGTAAAACGCTGAGGCCAAGTATGATATATGTTTTAGGAAGCCTTATGATGGCAAACCACTGTGTTAGGTTTGGATGTTGTTTTGAGAAGACTGAATGGCACATGAATTGGAGAAGTATTGCGCTCAACTGTAAAATCTATGGTACAAAATGGCGTAGAATTCAGGCTTATGCTTTTTGGTGGTTAAGTTTAAAAATCTTGGCATTGAGAGTCATTTTTCGTGTTTTGCAGTATCATATGCAGGTTTAAAATTTGTTAGTATGACGGATAGCTGGTCATCATTTGCTTGTTTGGTTTGTTCAGTGCATTTAGCTAGTGATGTTATGGGCTGCATAGACAGGGTCCAATTTATTTTCTGGATTTGGTCTTTTGTTAGAGTATGAGGAGGAGTGGAAGATTAACTGAGAACAGGTGTAATGAAAAGCAATTAAGACCTCTAAAATATGAACAAGATCTAGTAGATGAGACAATATTGACTCTCCCGTAGCTGTTCTTTTCCCGGTGGTTTTCTTAGCATCACATTTCTCAAACTGAAAGTTACAAGAAATGAGAGCAAAAGAGATAAGCTGATAGCCATGTTCCAAGTTCTTCTAAATGCTAGGAAATCTACTTAGTTTGAGAGAATGATTTATTACTTTCTCATTTATATATTTTTCCCCCGGAGATTTGAACTAAAGGCCCTACAACAACAACAATAACAAACTAAGCCTTAGTCTCAAGTAACTGGAGGTCAGCTACATGAATCAATACCTATGTGTGGTCATCCATATGAATCTTCTCCTTCCACTTCTTTCTATCCACTGTCATATTCTCATTCAAATCCAACAGAGACATATCTCTTATAATCGCCTCCATTTATATCTTCTGAAGTTTGCCTCTACCTCCATCCAACCTATTTTGCCTCCATCTCTTAATTCTCTTAAAAAGGGCATCCCCCAGTCTTCTCTGTATATGTCCAACCCATTGCAAGTGGTTTTCTCTCATCTTGTCTTCAATGGATGCCACTCTTATATTTTCCCGAATGATCTCATTCCTTACATTATCTTTTCTACTATGTCCGCACATCTACTTTAATATACGCATCTCTGTTACCTTCAGTTTTTGAATATGACACTTTTTAGCTACTCAACATTCCGTATCATATAATGAAGTCGATCTGACGGCTGTTCTATAAAACTTTCTCTTTAGGCTTAAAGGCATATTACGATCACATACAATACTAGTTACAGTCCTCCATTCATTCCAATTTAGCATTCACACTAACTCTAGTCGCATCAATCAGAACAATATCATCAGCAAACAACATACACCATGTCACAGCCTCCTGTATAGCACAAGTCAATTCATCCATGATGGTCACGAAGAGAAAAAGACTAAGTGTGGATCCCTGATGTACTATTATAGTGTTAGGAAACTTTGCAGTCATTCCAGCGCAGCTTCTTACACTTGTATATGCTCCATCATATATATCTTTAATAAGGGTAATATATTTCTGCGATACACCTTTCTTTACCAGCACCCACCAAAGTATTTCTTTAAGCGCCTTTTCATAAGCTTTCTTCAGATCAATAAATACCATATGTAAATTCTTCTTTCTTTCCATATAATATTCAATCATCTACCGTAATAAATGAATTGCCTCCAAAGTGGAACGCCTCGGCATAAAACCAAACTAGTTATCTGAAATCTTTACAATGCCCCTTAACCTGTGTTCAATCACTCTCTCTCAAAACTTCATTGTATGACTCATGAGTTTAATCCCGTGATAATTGGCACACTTTTAGACATCTCTTTTATTCTTATACAAAGGAATCAATGTACTCTTCCTTCACTTTGTAGACATCTTATTAACTCTGTATATCTTATTGAACAAACTTGTTAGCTACGCAACACCTATCTCTCCTAAACACTTCCTTGAAAACTATTGATCTTGCTATCCTAACAGCTTCTTTTGCTTCTCTTCTTGCTATCTTATACTTTTCAAAATTCTTGGCAGTCTTTCACTTTCCCAAGTTTCTATAGCACTCTCATTTGTTGCTTACGGCTTCTCTCACTTTGTTAATCCACCATGACACATCCTTTTTTGGTGGTACTCTTCCTCTAGATTCACCAAGCACTTCCTTAGCTATTGTTCTAATACCTTGAGCCATCCTTCTCCCCATAGTATCCAGATCTACATCCATATAAAAAAATTAGTCACCTACCTAAACGACCTTATTGACAAAAGCTATCCTTTCATCCCCCTTATAACTTCCACCACTTGATCCTAGAGTTAACCCGACGGATCCTTTGCTTACCCTGTTTCCTAAAATAAAAATCAAGAACTAACAGCCTATCTTATGTAACTACACTCTCGCCTAGAATAACTTTACAATCCGTACAACCACTAAGAAACCTACTCAAAATAAAGATGTCTATCTGACTAGCATTTAACCCTCTTCTAAAAGTCACTAAGTGAGAATCCCTCTTCTTGAACCAAGTGTTTTGCTATAGCTAAATCATAAGCTAAGGCAAAGTTAAGAATACCTATTCCTGTCTCATTTCTATCTCTAAAACCCTACCTTCCATGGACACTTTCACTTAGCATATATAGCTGCACATATATAGGAATTATAGCTGTAATTATTTCCTGTAATTGTTTCTATATTTGTAATGTATAGTTGGCTTACCTTATATAGGTCTAGGTATCTTGTATAAATACCTTGAGATATATGGAATAAACACGAGAGTGTTTTTCAGCCAATTATTAATTTGGTATCAGAGCCAAAGAAAAGACTTCCGCTGCCTCCTTTTCCCAAACCCTAGCCGTCATTGTCTCTTCCAAAACCAGTGCGGCACTGTGGCGACACTGTAGCGGCGGCATTGTAGCAACACTGTAGCGCGGGTACTGTAGCGAATCGCGCTGGTTATCATCTATCATGGCTACCAAAACTGACAATGAAGCGATCCCCGATAGCAAGAAACTCTCGACGGTGACCATTCATGAAACCTCTTCTCCAATCCATATTAAATTGGATGGTACTAATTATCGTGTTTGGTCAAAAATTTTAGAGATGCATATTGCTGGCAGAAAGAATAAGGGTTATATTACTGGACGAAAGGCTGTACCTGCAGAAGATGATCTGGGTTATGATGAATGGGAAGCTGAAGATGCTCTTGTCAAGTCTTGGCTTATTAATTCCATGACTGATAATCTGATGTCACACTTTGTTCAGTGTGGGACATCTAAAGAAGGTTAGGATGCGGTTAAGAGGAGCTATCTTGATGTGTCTGACTCTTCCCAAGTCTATGAACTGATGAAGAGGTCATTCCAATTGCACCAGGGTGGTCGACCTCTGCCGGAATATTATAACGAGTTGAATTCAATTTTCATGGAACTTGATTATCGTAGGCCCAATGACATGACATGTGCTGCTGATATCGAGAAACAAAGGAAGTGTATTGCAGAGGATCGCATCTATATGTTTCTTGCAGGTCTTGATCACCATTTGGATCAAGTTAGTAGTCGTGTTTTGGCTACTTCCCCTCTACCAAGCTTGGAAGAAGCCTACTCTTTAGGTCGTCGTGAAGTGTAGAGATAGGTCACTATGGGAACAGAAAATCATTCTAAAGCTTCAGCTCTAACGATTCAAAAGAGCACCTCTCAGTTGACTCCTTCTGTTCCTGTGAATTCTGTCGTTTCCAATTCTCACTTCTGCACTCATTGCAATAGTACCAGGCATACCATAGAGGTTTGTTGGAAGAAGCATGGATATTCGGAGTGGTATAAACTTAAACAAGCTGAGAGGTAAAATAAGAAATCTGCTCAGATTGCTGTTATTGATACTTCTCCACCTTCTGCTTCTCATGTCTCTCAAGTGTCTGCTCACCAAGGCAATTCTAACACTTAGGTTATTGATTCAGGGGCCACTGACCATATGACTAGTAATTCTTCTATCCTTGCCTCTCTAATGTCTTCACCTGTCAAGTCTGTACAGGTTGCTAATGGGACCTCTATGCCAATTACAGGAGTCGGGAGTGTCTCAATTTCTCCTACATTCTCCATGTCATCTGTCTTACTTGCACCTGCTCTTTCTAATAGTCTTCTTTCCATTAGTAAGATTACCAAAAGTCTTAATTGTTCTGCAACATTTGATTCCACTCATTGTATCTTTCAGGACAAGCGTACGAAGAGGACGATTGGCATTGGTAGGGAAAGAGGCGGTCTTTATTACTTAGAGGGGGCTACGCAGTTTCAATCTGAACCTAACCATGGCCTTCAAGTAGAGAGCAAGTCATTTGATAGAGAAGATTCTTTTATGGCATTGTCGTCTAGGGCATCCATCTTTTCCTTATTTAGAGCGTTTATTTCCAAAATTGTTTCGCAATGTTGCTATCTCTAGTTTAAGATGTGAACAATGCATTTATGCTAAAAACCATCGTGTTCCTTTCAAAACTAGTTTCAATAAGAGTTCTATTCCTTTTTTGTGTGTTTACACTGATGTATGGGGTCCTTTTTCTACTCTATCTGCTTCTGGCCATAAATACTTTGTGTCTTTTATTGATGACTGCACTAGAGTGAGCTGGGTATATTTGGTGAAATCTAAAAGTGATGTTATACAAGTGATTCCTCAATTTTACAGAATGATTGTGACACAGTTTCATACTCAGGTCTAAGTTTTTCATTCTGATAATGGTCGTGAGTTTGTAAATCAATCTCTTACCCAGTTCTTCCTAGAACATGGCATCCTCCACCAAACAACTTGTGCCTACACACCACAACAAAATGGGGTAGCAGAGCGTAAGAATTGTCATATCCTTGACGTTGCTCGGGCTTTGAGCTTTACTATGCATGTTCCTAAACGTTTTTGGGCTGAAGGTTGTCATGATTGCTTGTCTTTCTTATTAATCGCATGCCCGCTCGTATCCTTAATTTTCAAACCCCTTTACGGATGTTGTCACAATTTCACTCTATCCCTTCTGCTCTAAATATTTGTCCTAAGGTCTTTGGTTGTGTATGCTATGTTCATGTCCACTCTATATATCGGGATAAGCTTGATCCACGTGCTCTCAAATGTGTTTTTCTTGGTTACTCTAATTCTCAAAAAGGCTATAAATGTTTTCATCCTCCTACGGGTAAATATTATGTTTCCATGGATGTTCGGTTTTGTGAACAAGAGTCGTATTTTTACGGAGATGTCTCTATGATTCCTCTTCGGGGGAGATTAGTAGTAAGGAAGAGGAACGGTTATGGTTAGAAGAGAAGAAGTTGTGGATGTCGAGTAAGGGGGAGAACTCGGCTATTGTGGAGAATAAGGAATCTTTAGATGATACTTGTTCAGCTGAGGTTGAGTCTGAATTTAAAGAGGGAAATGATGAAAGACCAGCTAGGTTATTTCAAAAAGGCTATACAAGAAGAAAACAGAATACCACTGTTATGCCTCCTCTTGATTCTAGTGCCCCTCTTGATGATGCTACCATGCCATCGGATGACTCTTCTACTATTAACCTTGAGGTATGTGTTCCTTCTCTTCCCACTTCAACTTCAGAGATAGATTCTACTACTTTGACTCTACCAGTTATGGATCACGATCATGGTAGAAGATATCCCCTTCGTGAACGTAGAGAACCTGATAGGTTGGGTATTTCCAAGTCATCTTTTAATGTCACTTATCCTATTTCTGATTTTATCTCTTATCACCGTTTGTCTAACGCTCATCTAGCTTTTGCTCTTCAGTTGTCTTCTGTGTCTATTCCTAGTCATTTTCAGGAAGCCCTTGGAGACCCTAAGTGGAAGATTGCTATGGAAGAGGAGATGAAGGCCCTTCAAAAAAATTCTACTTGGGAGATGGTTGAGTTGCCACGGGAGAAGAGGACAGTAGGATGCATGTGGGTGTTTACAGTGAAATACAAGTCAGATGGGACAGTTGAAAGGTATAAGGCTAGGCTGGTGGCCAAGGGTTACACTCAAACCCATGGGATTGACTATCATGAGACTTTTGCTCTTGTGGCTAAGATGAACACCGTTCGAGTCATTCTATCTCTTGCAGTCAATCTAGGCTGGCCATTACGCCAATTTGATGTAAAAAATGCTTTTCTCCATGGTGATTTGATCGAGGAGGTGTATATGGATCCTCCTCCAGGATTTACACTAGGGAAAGGTAAGGTGTGTAAGCTGAAAAAGGCATTGTATGGGTTGAAACAATCGCCAAGGGTATGGTTTGGCAAGTTGAGCTACTCGATGAAGGAGTATGGTTTTAAGCAAGTTTTAGCGGATCATACTTTGTTTTATAGGCGGGAGCATGATGATATTACCTTACTTATTGTTTATGTTGATGATATGATTGTTACAGGTAGTAATGCTTGGTGAGATAGAGAAACTTCGAAGCTATTTGGCCAAGGAATTTGAGATGAAGGACTTGGGGGTTCTAAAATACTTCTTGGGTGTTGAAGTATCTCGGTCCAAGCAAGGACTTTTCCTCTCTCAACGAAAGTATATTTTAGATCTCTTAGCTGAAGCTGGTAATTCTGCTCGTGAACTCGTAAATACTCCTATTGAGATGAATCATGGCACTGGCTATCTATCCCGATCGAGTTCCAACTAACAAGGAGAGATATCGGAGACTAGTGGGGAAGTTGATTTATCGACTCATACTAGGCCTGATCTATCATATGCAGTTAGTGTTGTCAGTCAGTTTATGCACAATCCAAGTGATAGACACATGAATGCAGTGAATCGTATTTTGGCTTATCTGAAGTCCTCTCCAGGTAAAGGTATTATGTTCTCCAAACATGGGCACTTGGATATTGTTGGTTACACAGACTCTGACTTTGCTGGCTCTAAGTTAGATAGAAAGTCTACTTCAGGCTATGTGTCATTTGTTGGAGGTAATTTGGTGACTTGGAGGAGTAAGAAACAGAATGTAGTGTCATTATTTAGTGCAGAAGCAGAATACAGGGCTCTTCATCATGCAACCACAGAGCTTGCTTGGTTAAAAATTCTCTTGACAGAACTCGGGTTTGGTCCAAAGAAACCTATGGTACTGTATTGTGATAACACAGCAGCTATTGAGATCGCTAACAATCCAGTTCAACATGATCGAACTAAGCACATTGAACTTGACAGGAATTATATCAAGGATAGTCTGGATTCTGGTATGATAGAGGTTCCGTACATTAAGAGTGCAGAGCAACTGGCTGACATAATGACTCATGCTGTTACTAGTGGACCATTTTATGCATCATTGTCCAAGTTGGGCATGTGTGATATCTATGCACCAACTTGAGGGGGAGACTTAGCATATATAGCTGCACATATTTAGGAATTATAGCTGTAATTATTTCCTATAATTGTTTCTATATTTGTAATGTATAGTTGGCTTACCTTAAATAGGTCTAGGTATCTTGTACAAATACCTTGAGATATATGGAATAAACACAAGAGTGTTTTTCAGCCAATTATTAATTCTTTCAAACCCGTTTCGATTAGAACCCACATGTCCATTCAGATCACTACTAATGAAAAGCTTCTCCGTACATGGTATACCCTGTACTACCTCATCTAAATCCTCCCAAAACTATTGTTTAACTGAGTCAGTAAGTCCCACTTGTAGTGCATATGCATTAATAACAATAGCGATCTCGCCGCCTAGCTGAACTAAAGGCCATGAATTTGGAAATTAGTAGTTCAGTCTAAAGTTGATGTTTGCTGAAGAGCTCTTTGCTATCGCTTTTTCCTCGTATTTTTACTATCTTTGATTGTCACAGCATTGAGTTTTGCATTCTTGTCCATGCACTCTTCTGTGCATATACACAACAACACAAGGAACCCTTAAAAATGATTAAGCATGCCATGTAATAATGTTTTCATTTTGATTACTATAAGGTCTTGAGCTCTAACATTATTGACATCTTCATATTAACTGGTCATTATCGCCCATTGTTCTGTGCTGGTAACCATAGGCCTGTAAACTTTTATAAAGTACAGGGTAGAAAAACTTAGATTTAGCATTGATCCCTTCTGCCTTTGTGAGAATCATGACCTAGATACGAAAGCAACTACTATTTTCTGAAAACATGAATAGATTTGTGGCATTTTTGACAACTGAAATTACATGTTTGATTACTAGATTAATAGTTGTAAGGACCTAAACTTATTATGTTGTCATTTATTGTATATGTGAATAAACTTGGACTGTAACAGAACAGAGGTTGTTTTGGTTGCTGTGCTAAATCCCAACCAATCATTGCCGTTGATGAGCCCTCTAAGGGACTGAGAATTCAGGGCCGGTTGGTTAAGAAGCCGAGCATATCAGAAGATTTTTGGAGCACCAGCACATGTGAGATGGACAATAGCACAATTCAATCTCAAAGAAGCATTTCGTCTGTCAGTGTATCAAATCAGAGTCTCCTCAGTCAGTTTGGCAGCACTAGCAACAGTAGTAGTCACTCCGAATTTGTCAATCATGGCAAGTTTGCTTTATACTTAGCTTTGTATAATTTTATTGGAAGGATAAAAAAAATATCATCCTTCTCAGCATTTTACCAATGATGAATGCTGGCCATTTAAAATAGGTTTTTTTTTTAACAGGTTAAAATAAGGGTTGTTGCAATGATATCCACCTTTCCCCCACCTCCCCTTTTGCCTTTTAGTGTTTTGCTTAGGTCTCATATTCATGCAAAAGAATATTGAAGCATGCTGCAGGCAACATATTGGATCATTAACGCTT
This sequence comes from Voacanga thouarsii, assembly GCA_026120185.1. NCBI lineage: Eukaryota > Viridiplantae > Streptophyta > Magnoliopsida > Gentianales > Apocynaceae > Voacanga > Voacanga thouarsii. The sequence continues at coordinate 893,854 of JANUWF010001032.1, read as the reverse complement.
ATATATGGTGACTTGTAATGCAATAGTTTTCATGATGTTAGGCTTTCTTCACTGGAACCAGACAAGGCTTCAGTGGATTGGAAGTAAAAAGCCTGAGAACCGTAAACAAGTGCAAGAGGCCATATTAAGGTGTCTGCAATGCTTTTGTCTTTGTTTTACATTGTAATATTTAAATTTCTAGCAAAAGTTTTGTTCAATACTCTTTAGCCCTTGCTTGGTGTTTCTGTTTCCTTTGGCAATACCGTGAAGGTTTTCCAAGTTAAATGCTCCTGAAGTGTACTTTCCAGCTAGCTTGTTGAAACAAGCTCCTCTATATGTTTGTTAGGAGTGCTCCGTTGCAATTATGAATGCAGTTTTTTCACGTGCTCTTACATTTTCTCCAGGCCTCCCAAGTAATTTCTCCATCTTTATCTAATTGATTGTGTTACTGCAGCTGGAATGCAACATATGAGAGCTTACTTGGGACAAATAAGCGTTTCCCCCAACCAATTCCTCTCTCTGTAAGTTGGTTGCCAAACCCTCGTTTCTTTTTATTATTCTGGTAACACTGGTTGACTGTCCAATGGGCTTGACTTGGCAGGAAATGGTTGATTTTCTTGTCGATATATGGGAGCAAGAGGGCTTGTATGACTGAAGATACTGAACCTCGTTGACTAGTTGAGATTTGCTGCAGGTTTGTTGTTATAAGTTTGTTGTATAGCTTCCCAAAGGGAAGGAAGAGAAAGAAGGAAGAAAAGATGTAAAAAGAATTCTTGTTTGTTTTTCCATTTTTGCACCTATCTATCGTACAACGTTAATGTCAATAGTGGTACTTTGTGCTCTCAATTGTATCCTACTGGAGATGGAACATTTGCTTCTAACACACGTCTAGGTTTAAAAGCTGCGTTATGAGGTTAAATGAATTTAAGTATTTAAACTATGTCAACTGTCCCAGCTCGATTGCACACAAACCTTCATGGATTTTGTTCTTTTAACCAATTATGAGAATTATTAGTCTGCAAATATTGCAGTTTATTTCCTTTGCTGCAATAATGTGCCAAGAATTCTTGCTTTTCATTTATCATTATTCGTGTACATTGGTTGCTACTCTGGATTAGCTAAATGAAGATTTGGCTGTTTGTTGAATCTGGGTTCTGCAAAAGTGTGCTTTCTCTGATTGTGGTTTTCTATGCAAGAGGCGGTTGGAACGGGAAAGTAGTAGCACGTTACGTGCAAGCTTGTTCATAAGCCTGGCTTCCTGAACCTTTCCTGTATTGTGCTTTCAAGAGTCAAGACCAAGAATGCCATACAGAAATTCTGGAAATTTTGAAAAATCATTCACACTGAGTGTTTGATTCTTGAACTACTACCATAACCAAAAGGGGCAATCATAGTTATTTTTAACACACAAAGACCACGGTATAAGATTCAAAAAATACGATATAGACATCCTTAAGATTCAAAAAATATATCCTCGCAAGAATTAAATTCACGAACTACCATATTGTTAACAAACTTGGTGAGAGCTAAACAAGGGGAGCTTCTGTCGAAAAACAAAACCACGAACAACATTTCGGTAAGAAAGAAGAAAAGTTGTAGATAGATAGCACAAGCCACCATTGCCGTATCAAATGGGGCTTAAGAAATAAAGAAATTGCACTAGAATAAAGTAAGCATCCTTTTCTCGTGCCGTCCAGACTATATAAGCTATTAAACTACAAGTTTGGAAAAAACGAGTACATCGTTTCTAATATGCTATACTCAAAACTACAATGGATCTGGCCTTCTTTTAGTACTTCTAATTTAAGATTCAACAAACCCCTTTGACCTCATTTCTCAATCCTGGTTGGTTCTTCTGCTTTGACAGATTAGATTCCATGAAGAAACAAAGAATTTTGGCAAATGACCATTATATTAATCTATGATTAATTAGGCCAATTAACAAAATCCCTCTGTCTCTTTTTTGTGGTAAACAACTATGAAACCGTGTATCGTCTATCCGCTTTCCAGGGGCTCGTCTCACAATGTTATTTTTATCTATTACAAGTTACAACCATGTTTATTTTGTTTATTAATGGTATAAACTAGAGTTGTATTCGAACACGAACGAATCGAGTATCACATTTTCGAGCTCGAGTTCGAATATAATCGAACGCTGTTCGAGTTCGAATATAATCGAACGCTGTTCGAGTTCGTTCGTTTATTATTCGAGCTCGAGTTCGTGTTCGAGTTCGTTCGATTATTGTTTGATAATGTTCGAGTTCGTTTAAGTTCGAATTCGAAAAACTCGATTAACGTTCGAGTTCGAATTGTTCGAGTTCGTTTATTTTATTTTATTTTTATTTTAAAATTTATAAAAATAATAATTCAAATTTTAATTAAAAATAATTGAATATTATAATATTAAATAAATATATAATAATATTATAATTATAATTATAATATAAGATTTATTCTTAATAAATCTTAATATTATAAAATATAAATAAAATAATTAATTTAAATATATATATAATATGTTCGTGAACGTTCGAATATGTTCGTGAACATGTTCGAGTTCGTTCGTTTATTATTCGAGTTCGTTCGTTTATTAAACAAACGAGCCTTATTCGAATACGAACGAGCTCGAACGAACTTTTATTCGCAAACGTTCGGTTCGTTTACAGCTCTAGTATAAACTAACAAGAAATTATCATAATATGTCACACTTATTAAAAAATAAATAAATAATTTATGAAATAGAAATATGAATTTACGTAAATTGAAATTAAAATAGTAATTTGATTGATAAAATATTTTTTATTAGACCAAAACATATTACTTATTGACGTCATATCCATTTCTTCCTCTTCCTTTTTTGTAATAACATAAGATTTTTTGGTTAAAAAACGAAATTAAATCCACCTCCCTTGTCTCTCTCATATGCTTGTTCATATGGTAATGTTGCAAACAAGATGCACGTTCAATGTCTGAATGGTTTTATATTATGGACAACAAAAGTAGAAGAAAAGTTAAAAAAGAGACGGAATTTAATTTAACTAAATGTAGCATATCGAATGTCTTATATTATCCCATGCAAAATAGTGGGAAAAAACAGGTCAAATGTATCTCCACAGCTAAGACCGATTTTCTTGTATCTTGCAGCTGTACTGGAATTATGAAATACTTCATCTTCATGCTTTTACATCCTGCAAAGCATCAACATGTTGAGATTTCAAATACCTTTGTCTTTTGCTTTTGATTTTTTTTTTTTTTTTTTGGCTCGATTTCTCTTATACTATAATTGATTGGATGGAAAGAGTTCGAGAAGGAAAGGAGATGATAGAAATTTAGATATATAAAAATCAAAATCCTAGATACAACGTATGAATAAATATGTAAATTAAAATTTTGTCTTTTGCATCCTCCATATCAATTATCTAATTGCTTTAAACCTCTAAATATTCACTGACTTCCTTCCCTCGTGTCATTTGCTTTCCTCACCCTCTAACTACTGCATTTTCCTCTCCTTCTCTTAATCAAGAATAGACCTCTCGGACACTCACTCCATAAGACACGGAAGCTGTACAATATACAGATCGCCAGTTGTGTCTCTTGGGAACATAATTCTTTATAAACTTTTTCTTGAGAGACAAAATTATTTCATTTATTACCAGAGATTTCATTAAAAAGAAAAATATATGAAGCTGTGGGTTTCTCTAATTTTTTAAGTTTGATGTCTATATTCTTCGACCCGATATCAAAAGTAGGATTTAGAGCTCTATATTACCCAGGCGATGCAACTTTGAAATATACTTTTTTTTTCAAAAAAAATAAAAAATTTTAAAAGAATATATTTACTTTTTGCCCATTCAAAATTTTTGTAAATTTTTTAACATTATTCTTTTTTATATTTTTTATATAATTTATCTTCAACTCTAAATTTCTAACCCCATCTCTTCCTACTGTGTTCATTCACGGTTGTTTGTTGACCTTCAACAATCTTGTTTGTTAGTCTTGAGTAGGGTTTTGACCAAAATGGGTTCCATTTAAAATCACCACCCACAACTGGGTTCCAAAGCCGATGCAGCCCCGTGCGGGGGTTCCTCGCGTCTGCCATATCCGCGCGAGGTTGCTTTCAGACCCGCACCGACAGAGCTGCTAGACCCTTGTCTTCTTCTTCCTCTTTTTAGCAAAGCTACTTTCAATGGCGGAAGAAATCACGGGCACACAGTGATTTTTCTTCTTTTTAATGCCTTGCCATTTCTTCCTTCTACTTCTCTTCGCTCATTGCCACCCTTCACCTTTCCACCGTCTTCCTTCTACTTGTCTTCGCCTCGTTGCCATCCTTCTCCATCTTTGCTTTGCAATTCTCTTGCTCTGGTAGACGCATACCGTTTCTGCTTCGTTCAGTCGTGGCCCTCTTACAGGTTTTTTTTTTTTTTTTAAATAAGAAGTTACCGTTCGCTACCATAATTTTTTTAAAATTATGCATTTAATTCTTGTACATTTCTTATGCGCCAATGTATTGAATTGTGGTATTGGGATTTAAGAGATTTGATATTGGTTTAGTGGAGGATTGTGTATTGTATTGAGATATTATTTTAGTGAATTGTTATTTTATCATATTATATAAATTGTTTGGATATATATAATTTGTGAAAATATGAATTTTTTAAAAAATCATTGTTATTTATTTTGGTGAGTATTTGCTATAGTTTAATTTGGTTATTTTGGTGAGCATGAAATTGTTGCAATATTGAGCGGGAGCACTCCATTTTTTCAAATGAAATGATCAATTTCTTTTCAAGTGAAATGGAAAAAAAAAAAAACATATAGTGAATTTAAAATAATTACAAATTATTTTCAGATAGAAAAATTTAGAATAAAAAAATTATAATGAATTTAGAATAAAAAAAATACTTGTATGAAATAAATCTGGGAATGATGTGGGGTTGAAATTGTCTAATGGTCTGGAATTTTCAATTTAATCCGTTTGGAATATATATTGAAGCACATAGATATACTTTTATCCATCCTTTTAGAATTTTTTTAAACATTAAATTTGGATACAATTAAAAGACCTATCCTTATTTTTTTTAGATACAATTAAATTTGAAATATTAATATTTTAAAAAATTTTAAAAATTCAAATATTTGAGAATTTGAATATTTTAAAATAATCATTTGAATTAAATAAATATTAAAATATTATGTAATTAATTTCAATTTCTTTAAATTAAAACCAAAAATAAAATTTTATATACAATTTGAAGAAGACTTAATTTTGAATATTGAATATTAAGAAGAGACTTAAATTTTTTTTCCAAAATTTTTTAGATATATATTTTATGAAATAAAAATTAAACAAGAATATTTCTCTAAATAAATTAATATGAAGATTAATAAATTTTTTCATGCAATTTACAACATTAAATTTGTAAATTTGTAATGTCTAACAAAGAAAAAAAATTAATTTATCCATTCAAGTATTCAGTTTTAAATAAAATGAAAAAAATTAATGTTGAGTGAAAGATTTTTTTTTTTTTTTAGAAGTCCTTTCATTTTTATATACAAAATAAACTTGAAATAATAAAATGTGTGAAATTATCTAAGATTTTAATTTTTGAAATTAAAATAAAATGATGGTATTGAAATAAAATTAATTTCAATAATTAAAGAATAATATAAAATTAATTTATGGACAATAAACATATGAAGTTAAAGAAAAAATAATATTTTATCTTTTTCGAGTATTTTATCCCTTTTACATTGGCACCGAATCTATACCGGTTCAAGAACTGTCGTCATGGTCGTATAAGGATATTGAGGATTAGGAATAAGATGGACGAGTACAACCCTGATTCGCCACCACGTTGTAGGAACTGTCACCAGACTGGACACAACAGGAGAAATTGTACCAACAATGCCATTCAACAGAGTTGATATATTTTTTGTAGTTCCTTGCAATATCTTTAATTTATACATTGTTGTATCAAGTTTCAATATTATATTATGTATACCTTGTGTATTGCGATATAACTTGTGCATAAACTAAAGACACGAGAAGTGTTAACCTTAAATTGATGTATTAAGTACTCTGTATTAATATGTCTTTACTTTATTTGATTCATTCAATCGATTGATTTTTACAAATTCATTTCATGCATTTACTTATTTCCATAATTGATATTTTTTCTGTATTTTATATCAATTAATAAAATGACAAATTCTTTACTATCTTCGTTTTAGAACATTATGTACGAGTCTACGCCTAATGGAGTTAACCCCGGCCCAATTATACCAGACGTGTTAACCATGCAATATAGACATAGATCTATACATATTTGGGCAGGACAATTACCAATTATAATAAATATGCATTAATTTACTATTTACTGCTATATATCTTATTTCATAGTTTATATGGTGTCCTTATGACGAGCACATGTTGATATCCCTACCCCCATATTGCACACACGGGAGAAACATCTGGATGTCTATTACGTCTCTATTGTGTTGGGAGACGATAAAGTTATATCGCCCTAATAGAGTCCAGCGACAGTTTAGATTGGTACAGTCAATTCCTGATGTCGTTGACACAGGGGTAGATTTGCATCATTGTGACATGCGGACGACTGGTAGTAGGTGGGACGATGTTGATGCGCTACACCTCGCTAACTGGATAAACCTCCAGACATATGTTTTGATAGGACAGCCCACTTTTGGTGAAAGTGTGGTCTCGGATGGATACGCTGAGTGGTATTGGAGGCGCACACGACGATTGATTGGCAATCCGACCATACAGCAACCGAACCTCGTAGGCTATCAATCTAATAATACAATAGCTGAATTATGTGTAAGTAAAATTTTTCTCATTCAGATAGGTATATATATAGAGAATTTCTAATTTTGTATATTTTTATTAACATTTTCTTAACATGCATGTGCAGACCGACGCGCTCTACCGAATTTTGCATCTAAGCGACACTGCACCAACTCAACTTGCTGAACCATTGCAGGCACAATCAGTCGGGAGGATATTAGATATTGACAGGCGTACATTGCTTGCTGTTGGCGAAGCAGATCGTATACAACACATACCGTACGAGCCATCAAGACGATCTTATACTTCCAATTTGATACCGTCGATTCTACAACAAGTCCCTTGAGAAGTACCACCGATTCGGAGAGGCGGTAGGCGGCACGTCGTCGTGCTACGGCTGACGAAGTCCCTCAATAGGATCACTACTCACTTGTGCCGGGTGATTATGTGGCAGGTGATCCTGCAGCTATTGATGAATTTATCACTCCACAGCACCTAGTTTTCAATATTATGCGCCATTCTTTTGTCAGTAAGTATGATATTGGTCCATCTATTAAGTGGTCTCGTAGACGGCATATACAGTTTGAAGAGATTGCATGTCCCTCATACGCTACAGAAGAATATAATGAGGTACAACCTAAACCACAACCTCAAAAATAACCTCGAAGACAAGTTCAACCTCCAAGGAACCGTTGAGGATTTCATTGTGGATTAGCTTTCATCCATTTTTTTGACGAATTCATATGTAATAAAGTTATTTGGTAGATCGACTTATTTTTACTAAAAAATTCAATTATAATTATCGAAAATATTCACAAAATATTAAATGGTAATTCAATCACTCAAGTATTATTTAATAAATATTCATGAAAGATTCACGACTTACTTTTTACTAAAATATTCATGAAAATATTCAACTATAATTCAAACTATTATTCACTAAAAATAAAATTTAGTATTTGCATATTTTCTTTAATTTTTTATATATTATTGAATTTTGGTTAAAAATATATTATTCGAATTAAAATATAAGGGGATTATAAATTTACATAATTGAGATTTAAATTTAAACATAATTTTCAGATAATAGAGTTTATAAAATTTAGATAATTGATATTTGAAATATTTATACTTTTTGCAAATAATTGATATTTAAAATATCAATAAATAAATATTATAATTAAACTCTAACTAACAATTAAACTCAAAACGTGTGTTATAATTAAATTTTAATAATTTACTGGCAATATTTTCAAATCTATTTAGAAATTATAATTATTTTTATCCTTATTTATAAAAAAAAAAATTGACAAATTTCAAAAATACAAAATTAATTGTGAATCCATAAAAAAAAATTAATATTAAATATTTAATTAATATAAATAAAAATAAAATTTATACAAATAATACATAAAAATAAATTTGTATAAATAATTAAAATTAAAAAATTATAATTATTGTGATGAAAATATTCTGACCAAAAAAAGTGCCGTCACGAAATATTAAATAGTAATTCAATCACTCAAGTATTATTTAATAAATATTCATGAAAGATTCATGACTTACTTTTCACTAAAATATTCAACTATAACTCAAACTATTATTCACTAAAAATAAAATTTAGTATTCGCATATTTTCTTTAATTTTTCACATATTATTGAATTTTGATTAAAAATAGATTATTCAAATTAAAATAAAAGAGGATTATAAATTTACATAATTGAGATTTAAATTTAAACATAATTTTTAGCTAATAGAGTTTATAAAATTTAGATAATTGATATTTGAAATATTTATATTTTTTGTAAATAATTGATATTTATAATATCAATAAATAAATATTATAATTAAACTCTAAATTTGTTATAATTAAGTTTTAATAATTTATTGACAATATTTTTCAAATTTATTTAGAAATTATAATTATTTTTATCCATATTGATAGAGGCGGACTTGAGAAAAATTGGCAGAGGTTCATGACTTGAGAAAAAAAATTTGAAAGCAAATCGTCCTTGATTTCTTCAGCCATTAAAAGCACTCGTGAATATGCTTTGCTGAAAAAGGAGAAAGAAGACAAATCACGCAAAAGAATCGTTGGGGCTATCGATGAGAAAGTCACCTCGCGTCTCGGAGACACAAAGAAACCTCTGCACGACGTGGTCTAATCAAAAAATCATTTCGTATCTTTCAGACGCGATGTGTCAATATATCTCAGAAAATGCGATAAACTCTTTATATAGAAGTACATCAGTATCTGAACCCAATTACAAGTGAGAATTCCAAAAAGAATCCCTTTTAGTTAAAAATCCGCCTTGAGTAAAATGTTTGAGAGAGGTGTTCTTTTAGCACGTACGTACGGTATGAATTGTTGGCTTCAAACATTTTGATCAATAGGCGTTTTGGTGATGCGAGCAGGCAGTGTAAATTAGGATAGCATGGATGCGACTTTTGGGGACACGAGTAGCTGCTTACCCACTGCGCTCGTCTATACTAGGCCAAATGAAAGGACTTGTCCCGATTGAAAAGACTAAAGATTCACAAATACGCTTAATCTTTGCTATAAATGACAAAGTACAATATAGACCAGATATGTGCCCAACTATTTTCCAACTTTTAGCTCATTTGTAGTTGCATGTTCTCATTTTCGCCAAAACGGATATTTTGCAATTGATCAAATTATTGAAAATCTCTCATATTACATGACTTCAAATTTGCTTGATCTTCAAAAATATATATTTAATCGTTAATTTATTACTCCCGCATTACATCCATCTTCTCCCATTAGCTAACACACTTTTGAGACTTATTTTTGTTTTTCCTTTTTTTTTTAATATATAGTCTTCAACAGGAAGACAATGACTCCTTTTATTGAGATATTTATAGAGATTGATCAATCATACACTTCCGCATGTACTAGCTGACTCTAGTTATAGCAAAGCCTGCCCTTCGTCTTTTTCAGTGTTCTTTAGCAATTTGAACTTTGAAGCTTTAAAATCTAGATATCCCTTGAATTGAATCTCTTTCTGTCACATTGGGACCATCAGCCTCAGAAAATTTTTAAGAATTTGAGCACAAGTGGGAACTGAATTGAGTCTTGATTTCAATCAGAAGCTGCAAAGCCAAACCAATGAATCATGACCAATATGATGATCTCCTTCGCACCTACTTTTGCAGTCATCTTGTATGTACAAATAGTATATTTTAATTCAATGTTTGCCCATTCCCCAGTGAGAAGTCCCTACATGCCCATGCCTTGCTGACTCATGTTCATTGCACACCCACGCTTAATGTCTTCAAGGAACATTTCTTTTGGCTCATTTTCTTCTTCCTGATGTCGTACGCAGCTGGTAGAGACGCCACCGCCACTGGCTATCCACGTACCATTTGCCATACATCTGAGCTTCCAGTTCTGCGTTTTATTGAAGGACGTCGTCAAGTTTTAACTTTTCAATTCATTTGATGTAGTCCTCGTGCTTGTTTTCCAAATTACAGTATACTATAGCTTTCCATCGCTCTTTACTTACATGCATCATTTGAAACCTTACAGCACATGTAGTGCATATTACCCTCTGCTGTTGAAAATACATATCGTATTAAGGGTTTGCACACAAAAAGAATTCTAAAATCTATGATCGTCAGAAGAGAAATGAGTAAACTAACTTTCTTGATTGTCTAACGTATAAAATAATTAATGACTAGGTTTGTAGGATAATAATGATAAAGGGAAAATTATTGGAGGGAAAAAACAATAAATATCTTCCTAAATCCTTAAAATGGTATGTAATTTAGAGGGAAGAAAATGTCCAATGTGACATATTTTCAACACAAAAGAGTGCCATTATCAGAAATGAGATGTTGAAAGACGCTATAATCAATTTATTAAAAGATTATTATCTATGATATCTCTTCTGAAGTAAATAGTTATAAAAATTATACGATTTAAAGAGAAAAACTTAAAGAGTCCTTACCAATTGACTTATAATAAAAAAAAAAGTTACCCATCGGGTTTGTGTTTTTTTTCCCATCATTATTTAATGTACAAATATAATATTTAGAGTTAGAAATGAAAGATCAAATTATAATATGACTTAAGGTCATATTTGTAAGCCATATATATATATATAATCTTTTGACTTCTATTTGTTATTCTATCCAACACAACAAAATGCTCTATGTTGCCCAAATGAAAATATCAAAAAAATAGCATCAATTCACTGAGGTGCGAGTTCTAGACCTTAGCAATTGCTTGAAGAATTATGGTTGAGCAAGAATCAAAACCTTCAGTTCATCGAGCAACTACAGCTATACAAAATATAAAACCTATAGAATTGTGATGAACTCCTTAAGTAGCACAAATATGCCCCACAGGCTCATGATATATACTTTATGAAAAAATATGGCATATTTTAAGAAAATGATTTGTTGAAGAGAATTTCAAATATCACATGAAATGTCAACTAAAACTTTTACTCTTCAAATTATTTTAGGGCCAATTTGTAGCATATCCTGGAGTCAGGTACTTGTAAAGTTTAATATAGGAATTCATATACATTAATTAGGAGAAAATGGTAACTTTTTGGGTGGTCCCTGTTGCTGTTGAAGTTGTTCCATCTGTATTTTATTCATCCTTTTGGACTGTTAAATTCTCAATAATCACATACTTTTAAAATGGTTTTGGTCAATCAATTCACCTAACCATATTCTGTCAATTTCAAACTCGTTTAATTGTCTTTCTAAGTAAGAATCTGCATTTCATGGATCACATTGCTCCAAGTGTGTATACAGAAATATTAAGGGTATCTATCCCGTGATACTCGTGGAATATAATTTTTAAATTATAGGACTTGCGACTAATTCATTAAATGGGCTATCCCCATTTGCAAGATTTTGCTCAGCTTGTATGAAGTTTTGTTCATGAATCATGACAATAGTTTACAAAATGGGAAAAAATAATTAAATGAAAGGGATATGATTCATCTATGTGATACGTAGTTGAATTTAAATTATTTTTATTCGCATTTAAATAAACAAGTCTCAATTCGTTAAAATATGGAACCTCATTTTTCAAGTCCTCTATTAACATCTTTATTCAAATCAATAAATAATATATTATGTAATTGATATAGTCACTAGATGAAATTATCTTTCATATATGAACAAATATTGTTTGATTATTGTTAGGAATAGTATGATTTTGGGGCCTGCGGCTACATTTAGCATTTGGGATTTCAACTCCAATGACAATAGTCTTTTCAAAAATGGGCTTCAGTTTCTTGTTACTTAGGCTACTTATGAGAACAGACGTTTCCAAGAATGCAGTTGAAAATGATGAAACATAACAGAAATGTACCATTCTTAATGTAAGGTTCATGCACTTTCTGACCACTGGTTGTGGAATCTGGAAGGAAGAAATCATGCAACCAAAGATGAATCCTTTGCTTGCAAGTTAGAACTTATCTGCCTTCTCCCACCAACCTTCTGTGCAAAAGCAATTGAAAATTGGCTGTTGATATGAAAGAGGAACATCCATTGAAAATCAGGCCGTGTGGACACAAATATACATGTTATACTCTGATAATAGGTATATTTGTATATAAAGATGACGTATTATAATAAATATTCTCGATTTAAAAAATATATTTTTTATACTCAAATTTTAACCCAAAAAAAATCATATATAATAACATATGCAAAAATGGTTCCATATCCATTTTATCTTCTTCTCATCTTAGATGACGAATTTTAATTTCCAAATATAAGATTGAGACTCTAACAGACTTTTCTCTCCTTTAAATTGTTTGTATGTACCAATAAGTCATTCTGCACATTCTAGGTCAATAGTATACACCTCATCTGTCTTCTTAAAAAACAAGAAACATAAAGGTGGTTGCTGTTAACCAAATCCTATGGGTTCCCTAAGCCTTAAAATAGTTTCAAGTTTGGATAGAAAAATGATTAGTTTTGGATAATACTCATGACTCGTGAGCAGCGCCTATACAATGAATTTCTCCAAAAAGAAAAAGGCAATTTCCAACTTTTCCATCTTGCCAAAAAGGAAAATGAAAAGAAAACTGAAAACCCATTGCTTTCTTTGTCATTGATACCACCGCAGATAAAACTGAGTCACAGGTTCGCAGAATGACTTTGCATTGAATTCCTGTGGCGGAATGGATCATTCCCAAAATCATTAATTATTCTGTACTTCTAAATTCTAAAATAATAAGTTAGTAAAAAAAAAAAAAGAATCAAGAAGAATTCAAAACCAGTTTTAATTAGTTTTAGAAAAAAGTTTAAAGAAATTTATTTTAAACAATTAAAAAACGGTAATAGTACTGATTTTTACGAGTGAAAATTCCTTTTTTTTGCCCTTTTGGGTACTTTTAAATATAAATTTCCAATTTAAATGGATTGGACATTTTTGATGATGTTGAGTTGTTGTCGGCCACTAGTATCTAGCTTTGTACTACATTCTAACAAAACTTGCTGCTTGTTTCTATTCCACGATACCCTACCCTAGCTTTTGGTACGGAAAATTCTTAGGTGCATCCGGTTCACGTGCACCGAGTGCTTTGAAAAATTATACCATCCGCAATAGAAATTGTACATCAAATTCTGTGTACAACATTATCAGTGTGTAGTACAAGTATCCAAAGCACTCAGTGCACGTGCACCGGGTGCACCTAGAATTTTCCGTTGGTACCATCATTTTGAAATAGAGGGACAAATATTGCACTTAGAACCTAATATTTATAATTCAAATATAAAATATATTTTAAGAACTCAATTATCATATTATTCTGTTTTCTTTATTATAACGAATCATATTATATTACAAATTAAAAAAGAATAAACATATATTATTTAAGTATCAAACTTTAAAATAATTATATTTTATTAAATAATTTACTATTTAATCTCTATCTTATCTTATTATAGGCCTAAAATTTTTTAAAGGTGCATGGTTTTACTTAACACTGAGTATGTTCTTAATTGTTCGAAATAAGTCATTTCTAGCTATTAACATATTTGACCTGCACTTCTTAATCCTATTCATTCTTTGATACATTTCAAGAATCATTTGGAGCAATCATTAGATGGACACTGAGGAACAACAATGCATAATGTCCTCGCACCTTCTACCTGATAATGATAACAATATCCAGTTAAAACACAAAGGGAAGGGGTTGTATATATTTTTGTTCAAATCACCCAAGATTTGAAACTCAAAAAAAGGAAGAAGAAGATATAAACAATGAAAAAGTCAGACTCTGTCGCTTTTAGAAATGTCATATTCAGAGAGAGGGAAAGAGGAAATAAAGAAATAGTAGCAAATTAAGCCAAGTTCACTGTGCAGAGCTCGTGAGAAGTCTCCAGAGACCCCAGAGAGAGAAAGGGATTTGGGGGGAAGCTCTCGACTCTGAGGTTCATTGATTCTGACCTGGGGAGACAAATTCATACCTCGGCCCACCACCACCAGCTGCACCAGCATCGGCTGACTTTCTTTAACATTTCTCCTCAGTTCATATCATATAAATCCGCAAGGCTTTCATGTTCAATGCATCCCTCTCCTTCACTCCACAACGGTGTGCCGCCCTGCCTATGGGACTCCTCTTCTAGATTCTTAACTTCTTTTCCTCTTTTAAGTTGAAAAGCTTATAGTATTTCATATAAAGGTTGCATTTGTCTTGTATTTTTTTTAAATATTATTTTAAATTCTTTAACGAAATAATAAATTAAATAAAAAAAATTTGTTTATAAAAAAATTGTAATAGTTAACTTTTTATCAAATCTTTATTACACATTAAAATTATTTTTAATCAAAAATTTCTTTGCTTGTTCATATTTATGAAACTCCAAGTTCAAATTTAATTTTTTAGACTACGAATTAAATATAATACTATGTTTATATATAAAAAATAAATCAAAATATTATTTTTAAAATAAAATTTTGAATTATTTTTAAAATATTTTAAAAAATATTCTTAAAATATTAAAATAATTATTTAATTTATAATATTTAAATTCAACCTTTTAATATATATATAAAATATCTTCTTATTTCAAAGTACATATGAAAACGACATAATGTATGTACATCAATTTACGGTTTTTCTTTGAACCAATTTACACTTTGTCTCAAGTCAATACTACAACAAATGTCATTCTCTCTCTCTCTCTCTCTCTCTCTCTCTCTCTCTCTCTCTCTCTCTCTCTCTCTCTCACTCTCATTGCGAATTGATCATATATTGACCGCTGTTGAAGTTTGAGTCAATGTTTATTATCCCAGGTTCACTTAATAGAGACCACTCTTCTCTTAACGGCTTAATTAGCTGAGATCACTGTTTAGGTTGATGGCTTCTTTATCACAAAAAACAAATAATATAATAAAATTGAAATCAATTAATGTTGGCTTTTCCAACCACCGTCTTTTTTCTCAGCCATTTCTAATCTAACCAAAGCCTAAGCACCTATCTTTATAGTCTACATATATATACAAAAACATATTCTGATTGTATATAATAATTTAATATTTAAAAGTCTGACTTATAATTTATATATCATACACATAAGTTTTTTTTAAAAAAATAGTACTGTAATATATCTAATAATAACAGAAAAGGTACATTGCGATATATTTGTCTATTTACGTTTTTTTCAAGGGATAGATTCATTGACTAAATTATGTTAGTTTATTCAATATCTTATAGCTGTTGAAATTTTCAATGTTTGAGAGAGATTAATGCAATGTACATTAATTTGTCCCTAACGATTTTTTTAATGCATTGTAAAGATGAAAATGTGAATCAAACTTAAATTTACCATATGACAAAAGGAAAATCTATTTTTAACTAGTTGAAGTATTACTTTTATTGTTTTTTTTAAGAAAGAGATAGGAGAGGACAAGGAGTGAAAAGAGAATTGAAGAAAAAATGAAACATAATCCGTTGTCGAATTCGAAATGAGTACGTAACAATTTTCTCACTAGTAAAACAAGCTGTTACTTAAAATGTCATTGTTTTTATTAATTGTGACATTTAGAATCTTATATTGTTCTAACAAATTAAGGTTGTACTTAGTAAGGATTGAATTGAAATAAGTTTGTTAAAATTTAATAAAATATTATTAAATATGAGATAAATGTGGAGTTTAATTATTGATGAGAGAAAAAATATGATATGATATAAATATATAATAATTTTTGAAAAACAAAAATTATTTAAATTAATATTATTTCAAATTATAATTTAAATTTAAATTGGAAAAAAAATTCCAGATATAACCTAAAACTACTTTTCAAAGCCACATGTGATACATGTAAGTTTTTGTTTTTGGTCTAACTTGACGTACATGCTATATGCATCCCCTTTGTACCAAAAGAGAGAAATGCTAAGCCTTTTTTTTTTTTTTTTCTAAATAAAGGTGCGATTTGTTGCTAAATTCCTAATTCTAAGTCCCAAGTTGTGCCAGCAAGCAGTGGTGCAAAAAAATACACAAAATTTCAAAACACATAATTAGGTTAAGTTAGGTCCACTTGTAAAGTTAATCACTAATAAGTATAGATTAGGCATCAGGAAAGAGAGGGGGATGCCATCTTAATCTATAATCAAGGCCAGGTTGTGAATCAGCCAGTTGCCATTAAAATGTTGCAAGTTGAATATCCCATTTTTGGGTCTCAAGGGATGAATTCCATCAACTCTCCTTACAAGTTGCATAGTTACCATTTCAAAATTCAAACAAAAAGGATCTAAACCCCTTGTACACCTTCATCATTACCTGCCTCCATCACTAGTTTTCATTTCAAATTCACTACTTGAACAACTTGTTTCGTTGCTAGTTGTCCTCCCCCCTTTTATTTTATATATATAGAGAGAGAGAATACCCAACATATAATATACTAATTAAGCCAAATATAAAAGTTTTGTGTGCATGAACTTATTACAAAATGTTAAATACTATTAGATGAGGAAGATTAATACAAGTATCTTATATATGTAATCAAATAAATGTAGGGTAATTCTTTTTCTAATTGAGAGAAGAACATCACATATATGAATTTTTTATCTAATTGAAGATGGAATGGAACAACGAGTTGAATAAGTTGGGAAAAGTATCCTATTGTTGCCAATCAAAATAAAACATACATACAACAATTTATGCATCTCTTTACAAGGTCAACTTTCAAAACCTAATGGTGGTTAACTTATTTACATTTGTTGCAAAATTTAAATTTGTACCATATATAAATCTTATACCATCGTGCATAATTTCATTAGAAGGTCATCTTCAAAAAATTAATCACTCAGTTAACTTATATGATATTGTAAAATTTTAGATATGCATGTTTGGATTTGCACGATGAATATTAACAATTTACTGTCAGGCATAATATTCTTATGAGGCATTTATCCGAAAGCTAATAAATGTTAATGTATATTATTGTTGAAAATTTTGATATGTTTATTTTTAGATGTGTAACATGTGAGTAAATCTTTTAACTCATACATGAAATTGTGCAATAATAATTTAAGTATATGTTTTATTGTATGACAATGTCTTGCATGACATTCAGCACGATAACTAGGTATAGGATTTTACTTTATGTATGATAATTTGCGAAGATAATTTAGGTATGTTGGTATTTATATTTTTTTCATTGATAGTGTATAAAAGATAATAATTAACCTATTTCAATTATAAAATTAAAAAAAAATCCTATTGTATAATATGACAGTTCCAATCATTTGGCATAACGATAATTTTTAACCTATTTTAATTGTAGAAGCATGACAATAAGTTCTAACTTATTTTGGTCGTAATACTTAAAAGATTCTTATCATATGCCAAGACAAGAAATTTTAACCTATGTTATCGTATAGAATAACAATAAATTTTAACCTATTTTGATCATAAAATTTAAAAGATTCCTATCATATGGTAGGAGAATAATTTTTAACCTATTTTAATCGTAAAAATCTAAATGAATTATATTATTTAACAATATCATGCATGATAATATATGGTAATAATTAACATACGTTGGTGTCTGATTTTTAGACCGACATTTACAAAATATACTTTTCATCTATTTTAGTCATAAAATCTAAAAATTTCTTGTTAGGATATGATATTCCAATTAATAGAATGACAACTTTATGAGAGGTAAATCCAAACTTATTATAGCTAGATTTTAAAAGATCCCTATTGCATCAATAAATTTCATATTATGATATGAAATTTCTTAGAATAAAAACATGTCAAATAAATCCTAATTCATTTGAGGTTTTCTCCTTTCTTATAACTTGCATTGCCAACCAAAAATAAAACATAAAACAATTTAGCATCTCCTTCTTTATAGGAAAACAATTTTAGAATCTCCTTATTAGTTCATCTTCCAACCAAATGAGATTAACTTATATACATGTTTAGATTTAAATCACATATATAAATCTTTTATCATTACATATGACATTTTGCACGTTGCTAATATTAAATATATTCGTATATTTCTTTTTTTACACTAACAATATATAAAATATAAATTCTAACTAATTTTATTCATAAAACCTAACACATTTTTAATTACATACAAAAGAAAATTTTATGCGTTTCTAGATATATATAAAGTGTATCAACTTTTACTATCATGCATGGCATTTATGTAGTTTGATTTAAATATATTTGTGTATTTTTCTTTTTATAATGACAATATATAAAATATAAATTCTAACCTATTTTAATCGTAAAACCTAATGCATTCCTATATGTACAAAAAGAAAATTATAACAATAGAAGCAAAAAGGAAAAAAATAAGACAAATCAGTCATTATAGAAAACAAAAACAAAATAATATAGCAAATTACAAGGTGGGAGGAAAAGTTTGAATTGGGAAGAAAATATCAGCCCGTACCCGGTAAATGACGCGGTTTGTTAGAAGAAATATATGCCAGGGGAGCACAAGTGGCAAAGGCTGAGGAATAACCGGGCATTCCGGTTTTCGGGAAGGATTCATTGAACGGGTGTGTGTAAGAATAAAAGTTGGGGAGGAAAGGCAAATGGTTTTGCCAAGGCTTATGTAAGTAATGTATCTGAAGACTTTGGACACGTCACAAAAAAAAATATAGTCTAATAATTTGGGCTATATATATTTCCACCCCACTGTTTTGTCAAGCAAAGAACAGCAAACCTGTATCTAACTTTTCTTTCTCTCAGCTCTCCTCTTTTTTTTGCCCTACTTTGTAGGGTTATTTTTGAAATCTGGAGCTAAATTTCATGTAAATGCAAATCTTTGCTGAAGATCGGATCTGGGTTGTGTTCTTTTTGGTGAAAATTGTGATAATTTTTTCTCTCTTTGGGGGTTTTTCTTGTGAAATACAGACATGCCTGCTCTCGTTAATTACAGTGGTGAGTTTCTGAAACACCTTTATTGATTTTATTGATTTAATGGCTTTGATCCTTTAGCGGCTTCGGTGGATTTTGTTTTCCTTTGTGGGAAAAGATTGGATTTTGAATAGAAGATCAAAGGCTCTTGACGCGATTTCTTGATGTTTAGTTCTTGTAATTTTGTTATTATCACGACAAATTTGTTTCAGCAGATTGATCTGTTATAGTTCCGTTCCTTGATTTTGAGGTTTTTTGTGCTTCTTGGCCCGTGGAACTGCATAGGTAGGTTAGGTTGATACCCGTTTTGTGGTTTTTTTTTTTTTTTTAAAGTTTCTTCTACAATTCTTTTAGCACATGGAGATTAATTCCGTTAGGTTCATAAATTTAAAAACTGCATAACAAGAACTGCATAAAATGTGTCCTAATTATTTTAGGATTTAGTTTTAAGTTGTTCTTTGACATATGCACAGAGCCATTGGTTTCACTGACTTATTCTTACCTGAATAAGGAAAATTTGTTTGTGTTTTCTTCATAATTGAATTTCGACTTAGTTCTGTTAGGTGGGACTGGAGATGAATATTGAGAAATGAAGTAGAAAATTTTTATACAAGTTCTAGCCTGCTTAATTTTCTGCCATTTTGGGATTGCATAGATTGTTACTTACTAGAAATATGTAGGATGGGCAATGCATCTGAAGGCAAATTAGCTAATACTTGTTCTTGGTTTGCAGGTGATGACGATCTCTATTCCGGAAGGTCAGTCTATTCTGATTTGGGCCTCATGTTATCTCTTGGTTCTCACACTGATGTATATTGCCCTCCTCGAAAGCGCTCACGCATTAGTGCCCCGTATGTGGTTGAGGGCTGTATATCTGACAATGATTATAAGCCATCGATTGAAATTCTTCCTGATGAATGTCTATTCGAGATCTTTACTCGCTTGTCTGGTGCCCGAGAAAGGAGTGCCTCAGCTTGTGTTTCCAAACGTTGGCTTATGCTCCTGGGTAGTGTCCGCAATTCTGAATTTTGCAGGAGCAAAAGTCCTCAGGGACAATTATACCCAAAGAAAGCTGATGAGACCTCAAGTGATGTAGAAATGGTCTCTGCCGATGAAGATCCTGAAATAGAGTGTGATGGTTGCCTTACAAGGTCTGTTGAAGGCAAGAAAGCAACAGATTTGAGACTTGCTGCTATTGCAGTTGGTACATCTGGCCGTGGGGGACTTGGAAAGCTCTCAGTCCGGGGAAGCAACTCTATTCGTGGAGTGACAAACTTTGGTCTTTCAGCAATTGCCCGGGGTTGTCCGTCTCTCAGAGCCCTTTCTTTGTGGAGTGTCCCAACTGTAGGAGATGAAGGTCTAATTGAGATTGCAAGAGAATGTCATTCGTTGGAGAAGCTTGACCTTTGCCAGTGTCCTTCAATTTCCAGCCGGGGACTTGTTGCAATAGCTGAGAATTGCCCAAATTTGACTGCTTTGACAATTGAATCTTGTTCAAATATTGGAAATGAGAGTTTGAGGGCTATTGGAAAATGTTGTCCTAAGCTACAGTCCATTGCTATCAAGGACTGTCCCCTAGTGGGTGATCAAGGCATTGCCGGTCTCATTTCATCAGCTTCAACCGCCTTGACAAAGGTGAAACTTCAAGTACTTAATATCACTGACTTCTCTCTTGCTACAATAGGGCACTATGGCAAATCCATCATAAATCTTGTGCTGAGTGGGCTTCAAAATGTGAGCCAGAAGGGATTTTGGGTAATGGGGAATGCTAGGGGTCTGCAGATGCTGGCTTCATTAACAATTACTTCATGCAGGGGAACTACTGATGTGAGTCTCGAAGCACTTGGCAAAGGTTGTCCAAATCTGAAACATATGTGCCTTCGTAAGTGTTGCTTTGTATCTGACAATGGGCTAGTAGCTTTTACCAAAGCTGCTGGATCTCTTGAGAGCTTACATTTGGAGGAGTGCAACAGAATCACCCAAACAGGAATCCTTAACGCACTTTCAAACTCTAAATCAAAGTTGAAATCTCTTGCCGTCATCAAATGCATGGGAATCAAGGATATGCCTTTGGAAGCTGCTATCCTTTCACCTTGTGAATCTCTTCGGTCCTTGTCCATTCGAAGTTGCCCAGGGTTCAACAGTTCTAGCTTGGCTATGGTGGGAAAGCTGTGTCCCCAGCTGCATCACTTGGATCTCAGTGGGCATAGTGATATAACGGATTTGGCACTTATGCCACTTCTGGAGAGCTGTGAGGCCGGACTTGTCAAGGTGAATCTCAGTGATTGTGTGAGTTTAACAGATGAAGTAATATTGGCGCTGGCTAGGTTGCACGGTGGAACTCTTGAAGTCCTAAATCTTGAGGGCTGCAAGAAGGTCACTGATGCAAGCTTGGTGGCAATAGCAGACGACTGTTTATTCCTCGGTGATCTTGATGTGTCAAAGTGTGCAATCACTGATACCGGTGTCGCTGCCTTGTCCAAAGGGTTGCATCTAAATTTGCAAGTCCTCTCTGTATCAGGTTGCAATCTACTATCAAACAGGAGTATACCCCATCTCAAGAGATTGGGTCAGACTTTAGTTGGATTGAATATCCAACACTGCAATTCCATCAGCGGCAGCAGGATTGAGGAGCTTGTGGAGGACTTGTGGCGGTGTGATATCCTCTCATAAGCTAGTTGGATGTTATTCATCGGAAATGGTAGCAGAACCAATAGCAGCACAAGTATAAAGTTCGTACAGTTAGCTTACAGCAATAGAATTTGGGCATTAGCAGTGGGCCTTCCGGTAGTTCAGTGGCTTGGTTGTTTTCCAGAGGACCATGGCATCTAGTTTTTCCACCATTTTTGCTGGCGCTCTCCATGTTGGAGAGCCTGTTTGCAACTCTTTTAGTCTCCGTCGTGTGAGGGATGCCTCTTTGTCAGCCATGGCTTCCTGCGAATACATTTACTGGGTCCTTTTTTAGGTCTTCACAATTCTACATACAGCTCTATCTCCTTGTTCACAATTCGACTTACAGCTATATCTTCTCCTGGTCCTTGCTTTGGTCACCACAGTTCTCTCAACCACAGCTAAATCTTCTCCTATAATGAAGGATCAAGGGTTCTCGTTGGAGTTGGTATTTCTGCATCGTTGTGCTTTCGTCTTTATGGTTCTCCTCAATAAGATTCCTTTCCTTGGTGGTTAAAGGGGTCCCCTAGGGCGTCGGTTGTGTTTTTCATTCGTCAACTTGTGTTTAGTTCCTTTGTGTCAAAAGTTTGCATTGTAGTTTTCGCTTTGGGCAAGTTCTGGAGCGCGGGAACCTGATTCAAGGGCTATGGCCGCGGCAGCAGCTGCTGCCGTGACAACCATTTTTGGTTGTTTTTTCTTTACCTAGTCCTTGTTTTTGATAGGATGATCAGATTCTATTCTTACAGGCCCCTTGGTTCTGGGCTGTAAACTGCACCTACTATGCTATATTGCAATAATAAGTTGTAAATTTGTGTTTCTCTAGTTTCCATTTGTGGCTTTCAAATGCTTGCTTTGTTCCCATCTATGATTTCGGTATTGCAATTCATATCAGTATTTGAGCTTAAAAAGCTTTGAGGCTTTATCCTCTTGATTCTTGTGAATGAACACTACAGAACAAAACACAATCTTTAATTTTAACAAGAATCGGTGTAAAAACCATCCATAATTGACGTAAGAATCCATTAGAGAGCCGGTGTAGAAGATGAGCAAAGCCATCCATAATTGACATAAGAATACCCTGAGATGCACTTAGCAGCCAGAGATGCATACTTTGAATCTTCTGATGCACCTACCATTGCAATAATCAGATTTTGTATGATACGGATCAATCATACTTCTCTCCCAACACAGAAGGGAATGCCAAACGTCAAAGAGCCATCACATGTGTGACCTATTATCTGTTTGGTGAATAATGCTTAATAGAATTACTTTTAATCTATAGTTTTGTCTTTATTTCAACTTATCTATCTTCCTAACTCAATTTTGGCAAGCAAATTTTAATTTTTTTTAATCCAAAATTTCTTTGAAATCCAAAGCTATCCATCATAAACAAAATATAAGATAATAAGTCCCAAGTTAATACTACCAAAACGTTAGACCATTGTTCTTAGATTACTCTCCAAATTGGAGACTCTTGTTTTATCCAATGTAACATGTTCACCAACTAAATGTGTCTTAAAACATTTTGTCAATTAGTAACATTTAATTGAATTCTATTCTTTATTTTTTCCGCTGTCTTTCTCGGGGTAAGTGCGGATCACCTTCAGCATTATGCTGTGTCGGTAGAAGATTGTCCTAGGGTTTTTCAAACTGTGGTGTGATATTGGCCACAACATGAATCTGTGTGGAAGTAGATACGAGTTGCAAAAAACTGACCAAAAGATTTGAGGGATAGCCTCAGATTTCCAATAAGACGCGCTGACAATAAATACCTTCTCTAACATATCTTTATGAATCTTTGTGCTTGCAGATTCAATGCACTGACCCTCCTTGTTTAAGCGATTCGTTCAACTAATATTCTTTGTTAAAGCTTTTGCTTTATCACCTTACTTATCTTCTCCTTTAAGATCGAGAATCAAAAGAAGTAAAGAAAACTAAACTTTGTCCTACTCCTTTGGGTTTCGAACTCAAATTGTACAACCACACATGATTGGAATGTCATATTTCTGTTTCTATTTACACTACTTTACACATGAAGCTTGTAAAGATTTAAATTTAAGTAAATTATAAAATAATTTAGACATAAAGATCATTTAAAATTTGAAATATTGAAATATTTAGCTATTTTGGAACTCAAAGCTTTTGATATACTGATTCATATTTTAACATGAGGTCTTGAACTATATGTCTTGATCTCTAAACCATAGGCAGATTTTTTTTTTTTTTTTGGGGGGGGGGGATAGGGGTTGGGAGCTAAAATTTAGTTTTCAGTTTTTTTAGAAAAAAATTGTCTATAGGTTTTATATTTTCTCTCCCAAAAACTTTATAAATTTCTAATATTATCTTAATGTCTTATTATAGTTTGCACCTCCAACTGAAGAACCTTCGCTATGCTCCTGCTCTGCACCCAACATTTTATCTTGAATAGGTAGATCCAATATGGTCCTACTTTGGGGGTCTCCATACAATTTCCGCCTACTTTGGAGGGTTTCCAATGGATCCAATGTGGTCCGTCTCCATCTTCTTAGTCAAAAAAAGGAAAATAGTAAAAAAGAGTAAACTTTGCCTCGCTCTTTCCTTTGCTATGAAAGCAGCTTATCAATAAATTATGTTTTGTCAGAAATTCAAATTGTCACATATAATCAAATATAATTCTATGTATAACAACATATAATCGTATAATTTTTCACATCTTTATTTTTTTTATATCAATATGTTATCACTTTTCTTTATGTACTTATGAATGTATTTGGAAAGAAATTCTTTTCAATTCAAACTAAAATTTTAATTTAAATTATTTTAATTTTTAAAAAATAATCATATATTAACAACACATCATATTTTCTATCTCTCATTTATGATTAAATCCTACATTTACATTATATTTAATAATATTTTATTAAATTTTAACAAACTATTTCAATCAAATTCTTATCTAAATACGGTTAATGAATAGGATCGACATGCTTATGTGTTAACTAGATTAAACCTTGAGAATACGTGAAAACGGATCATAACTTTGTAGATATCGTCTTCACCAATACGATTCTTGAAGTCTTTAGCCTTCTGGTAATACTCTAAACCCCCAAGTCTTCTTCAATGTAATCTCTTTGGATCATAAAATTGCTAATCATATTTTGTTTCTCTCTTTGTTGAGGGTGGACTCACACAAAATCTGAGAGAAAAAACTCAAAGAACAACAACGATGTTTCTCACGTATATTGAAAATAGAGTCATATCCCAATATATATTGGACTCTACCTTAAAATACGAATCCTGATAGAATAAGAAAAGTATAGTTGGGTACAACTATTTTCACTTATCATATTCCATCTAAAATACGATTTTTGGTTTTATGCAATTTTCATTAATAAATTATAAACAAACTATAATTTATTATTATCCCATAATTAGGAGCCACTGAAGGGATCTAACCGGATATAATTAGACTAAGCTCCAATAAATTATTTTGTCAATAAAAATAATTTATTAATTACGTTTCACTCTACTAAAAGAACGTAACTTCACTCTTAGTCTAATCGCAATTATTGGAGTCAATAATTATATCCATTAATTAATCGATCCAACAAATTACCCTCGTCGATCAATATAATACTTTGAATGAGGCAATATGACCATAGTGCCCCTCATTCAAATCATCAATTCCCATCTTCAATTTGACAGTACCATGTGACCATGTCACACTTATAAATTGAATTCAATAAACACTATTGAATTACTGAGCTCAGATTTAACTGTCCCTTAGAAGAACTCATGAGAAAATAATCTTGCCTATTAAAGGTGACGGATTCCATATTGCATAATAATTATTTCATATTTATTTTACTTTAATTCCCAAGATGCCGAGATATTGATTATTAAGTTAATCTCACTCTTTGGCAACTCAAGAAATTTCAAGTTAGTAAATATAAATAATTGTTTACTCAGGATTAAGGTATTATATACGATAATATTTTAATATTTTATTTGTATGATCTATTCCACAAATAAATATTGATGGTCCATCCAATATATCAAATACATATCGTGAATTTTATTACCAAAGTCAAAGACAAACTTCAATAAAATTAAGACAATCTTCCAAAATAAATTGCCCAAATTTATTTTAGATCGCGGATATTTTATTTCAAATTAAATTATAAATCAAGTCTTTCTATATTTAACAAATAAACACTTGATTTATAATATCTAAATAATTCATGGACAAAACAAGCTCATACACAACTTATACATATAAATATATAAAGACATATTTTATTTAATTTCAAAATACAAATATTGTATTTACTCGATGGGCATATCTAACAAAAATTCTCCCACTTGTCCTAGAGTAAATGGGACATGTCAGAAATACACATACTTTCTATATGACTTCAAAAAACAGTTACAAGTAAACTTTTAGTAAAAGATCAGCAAGATTTTCAGCAGAAGAAATCTTGCACACTTCTACATCTCCACGTTAAACGATCTCCCTAAATAGGTGATATTTACGTTCAATGTGTTTACCACGTTGATGGTTGCATTGTTCTTTTGCATTTGCCACTGCACCACTGTTGTCACAGTATAAACTAATGGCTTGAAATGTAGAAGGAACCATTTCAAGTTCTATCAAGAACTTCTTCAACCATACTGCCTCTTTAGCTGCTTCACAAGCTGTCACATATTCAGCTTCTATTATAGAGTTAGTAATACAAGATTGTCTTATACTTTTTCACACAACTGCACCACCACCTAAGGTGAAAACAGAGCCTGAGGTGGACTCTATCAGCTTGAAAATTAGAATCAGTGTAACTTATAGGTACCAATTCTGGAGTTGAGTAAACTAGCATATATCCTCGAGTTCTGCGAAGATACTTAAATATATGCTTGATTACTGTCCAGTGTTCTGGTCTTGGGTTTGACTGATATCTACTGACCATCCCAACAGTATGGCAAATGTTTGGACAAGTACAAAGCATGGTATACATGAGACTTCCTACAGCTGATACATAAGGAACTCGTTTCATGTACTCAACTTCGTGAGGAGTTTTAGGATTATACTTCTGAGATAACTGAATTCCATATCTGAAAGGCAATTGACCTTTCTTGGAATTTTGCATAGAAAATCTCGTCAGTATTTTGTCAATATATGAAGTTTGGGATAAAGCTATCTGTCTATTCTTTCTATCCCGAAAGTTCTGAATGCCCAGAACATATCTTACTTCTCCCAAATCCTTCATATCAAATTGTTTACTCAACCAACTTTTCACCAATATTAATGTTCTTACATCATTTCCAATAAGAAGGATGTCATCAACATATAGTATGAGAAAAATCACCTTACCATCTATAATTCTCTTATAGACACAAGGTTCATCAGGATTCTGATCAAAACCATAAGATTTAATGGCTTGATCAAATCTAATATTCCAAGATCTAGACACTTGTTTAAGCCCATATATGGACATATTCAGCTTACAAACATTTTGTTTTTGACCTTCTTGGATAAAACCATCTGGCTGTACCATGTAAATACATTTGTTAAGATTTCCATTAAGGAAAGCTGTCTTAACGTCCATTTGCCATACTTCATAATCGAAGTGAGCTGCAATGGATAAGAGGATTCTTATAGACTTTAGCATGGCCACAAGCAAGAAGGTTTCCTCATAGTCAATACCTTCTCGTTGGGTATAACCCTTAACAACCAATCTAGCTTTGAAAGTTTCCACTTTCCCGTCTACTCCTCTCTTTCTTTTGTAAACCCATTTGTACCCAATAGGTTTTATCCCATTAGGCAGGTCCACAAGTTCCCAGATGGAGTTAGTGTACATGGATTTCATTTCTGAATCCATTGCACTCTTCCAATGGTCTGCGTCTATGTCCTCTACAGCTTCTTTATATGTGGTGGGATTCTCTTCTTCCTCAAAAGAGATTGCTTGAAAAGCTTCTCCATACAGTAAGTATCTAAAGGGACGTCGAATGACTCTCCCACTATGTCTAAGCTATGAAGGTTCTTGGATGATTGGACTTTCCTCCTCCTTGTTGACTGGAACTAGATCTGCTGGTTCCTCAATGACTGGATTTTGAATAGGGGCAGGAGGTTCTTCCACTCTATGTGCCGAAGAGCTAGTAGGTTTAGAAGGTGTAACATCAATTTTTCTCCCACTGGAATCTGGCATGTTAAGTAGCATAGATATGAATCCTTCACGTGAATCTTGAGTATGGGTTTCTGTAATTATTTGCTTGGGATTGTCTCTCTTGGTTTCTTCCAGAATAATCATACTCTTAAATCCTCGTTCTTTTATGTACTTGTTCTCTAAGAAAATTGCATTTGTGCTTACAAATATGTTCTTATCTTGAGGACTATAGAAGTAGTATCCCCTTGTTCCTTTTGGATATCCAATAAACAAACATAAATTTGATTGTGATTACATCTTTTCCATCTCTCTCTTTAGCACATATGCAAGACAACCCCAAATCCGGATGTGTGTCAAATTAGGCTTTCGCCCATTCCACAATTCCAATGGAGTCCTAGGGATAGACTTTGATGGAACTATATTCAATATATATGTCGCAGTTTGTATAGCATATCCCCAAAAGGATATAGTGAGTGTAGAAAAGCCTAGCATTGTTCTGACCATGTTTAACAAGGTCTTGTTTCTCCTTTCTGCCACTCCATTTTGTTGAGGAGTGCCAGATGCACTTAGTTGGGATAAAATTTCATTTTTTGACAAGTAAGATCTAAAGTCATGGGATAGATATTCTCCACCTCGATCTGATCGAAGTGTCTTAATGTTTTTTCCTAACTGTTTCTCAGTCTCAGCCTTAAATTCTTTGAATTTTTGTAAGGCATCAGACTTATGAGTCATTAGGTAAACATAGATATATCTTAAGTAATCATCTGTAAAAGTAATGAAATACTTATATCCACCTCTAGCTTGGACACTAATTGATCCACATATGTCAGAGTGCACTAATTCTAAGACTTCCTTTGCTTCCTTTGGAAAGAAATGATCTTTTGGTCATTTTACCTTCCAAATAAGATTCGCAAACTTGAAAAGGTTCTACCTTTAAGTCACTTAAAGGACCTTTTTTTACAAATCTTTGAATTCTATTTAGATTAATATGACCAAATCTAAGACGCTATAGGAGAGTCTCATTAGTAGGAGATAACTTAATGCGTTTATTAGTTTCAGTATGATATAATGAACTCTTGGTAGATTTCAAAACATACAGATAGTTATTTAAATATCCACATCATATCAAAGAGTTATTCAAAAATATCTCTACTGAAAATTCATAAAATTTAACAAAATATTTTTGTTTGAATAACAAAGAAATCGAAATCAAATTTCGATAAACGTCGGGAACATAATAACAATCTTTCAAAACCAATGTTTATTATCAAAATAAAAATAAGCATCTCCAACGGCTCTTGCAGATATCACTGATCGTATGCCAACCCTTAGAGTATGCTCTCTTTCATTGAGATGTCTGGTTACTTGGAACCCCTGCAATGAATTGCAAACATGGTTAGTGGATCCAGAATCTACTATCCAAGTATTTGTAGAATCAACCACTAAGCAAGTTTTAATGTAGGATAACTCACCAGTACCTTGCTTGCATTTAGCTAAGTAATCTGGGCATTGTGACTTCCAATGTCCCTTTTGCTTGCAGTGAAAACATTTGCCTTTGGGCTTTTCATCCACTTTTGCTTTCTTAACCTGCTACTTAGGCCCTTTATTATTATTCTGCTTCCTCTTATTTCCTCTTTTTCCCTTAGGCTTGGAAGAGGAAGATCCAGCATGAGTTAGAACAAGAGCGTTGCACTTTTAGGGTAGCCTTGGCACTCTCCAGCTCCTTCATTAACTCTGTAAGAGACATATCCATCTTATTCATGTTATAATTAACTTTGAACTGTGAAAATATCTTTGAAAGAGTTTCTAGAGCCATGTCAACTTGAGTCTCAGGCTTAATTTCAACCCCTAAGACCTCTACCACGTTAAACTGAATATGATTTCTCACGGGCATTTCAGGTTTCATGCACATATTCATTATGTGCCTCATTGCTGCTTAACGAGCCTGACGTCCTTTGTGCTCAAACATTTGCTAGAGGCTTCTTATGATGTCTGTAGCAGTTGTCATGTTCTCATGTTTCTGTTGTAACACATTTGAGATAGATCCCAAAATGTAGCAGCGAGCCATCTCATCAGAACTCAACCACTTATCATAAGCCTCCTTTTGTTCGCGCGTGGACTGTTCAGTAGGCTTAGCAGGACACGGTCCAGTTAGCACATATTTGAGCTTCTTAGCAGTGAGTACAATTATGAGGTTCATTTTCCAATCAATAAAATTTTCTCCAACCAGTTAGTTCTTTGTTAAAATTTGGATAAAGTGTTGCAAGTTATTTTTCTGAAATTAAATAAAATAAAACATATGAGCCATTTATCATATCATGATGCATAATCAATATAAAATGGTATGATGCATGATCAATATGATAATATTTTAAGTAGTAATATAAAATACTATCAAAATATGACAACCTAAAATTCTATAATAACATGTACCTCTATAGGAGATAATAATGTAACTTATAGTTAGGTCAAGATCCACAACCTAAAACCCCAAAGTAATATGCACATCTATAGGAGATAACAATATAATTTATAATTAGGCCTAGATAATTCCACTAAAATTAATATATCTTCCATCTAAATGCAATATTAGTTTTAGTGTTATTAATATTTTGGCCATTATAAACATTATTTGGATATTCTGTAGGAAGTCCTTATAATGTCTTTGATTTAAGTGTAACTCTTATATTCAAATTTTATTTATTTATCTTTAATATAAAGTTTCCAATCCAATCACATCACCTATAAGGTAATTATGAATGAATTAAACTTAAAAAATAATAATTAAAATTTTGATGCACAATCTAATAACCAATAAAACGTAACCTTCCTATAGGGAGACCATTTAAAATGACACAAAACAAACGTTAATTTTACTAATGGGCTAATAGGGGAGGCCAAAGGTTAATTAAAATTAACCATTTCATACTTAATTTTTTTAATAATTTAATAAAAATATTAATTTATTTATGCATAACTAAATAGTACCTAAAGCGGTGTTAATGCAAACTATATGACATGTTAACATGAATTATACATAATTCAATCAAAATTAAATAGTAAAAACTATAAAATAAAAATAATTTTATGGCCAACCTAGACTCAAAAATAAAATTACAAAATTACAATTGAAAAATCTAATTGGCTAACAAAATAGCCAACCTTCAATCTTCTGCAATATTAATTTGTTACAGCAACCTTAAGTCACATGTTCTGCAGTGGAGTAGTGGTTAGAATATTGCACTTCTAAGTTGGAGGTCTTGGGATTAAATCCCACCTTAGCCACTTTCTTCCACTCTATTTTTTTTTTTAAATTAAAGAGAGTAATAGCCAATCCAACATGTGCTGGATCTGCTGACCCAAATGGGTCAGCCCAGCTTTGCTAGCCCAAGCTAGCATCCAGGCAGCAAGGCTTAGGCACAGCTGGCTCAGGCCCAAGCCGGTCTGGCCCAGGCGCTAGGCTGCTTGATCATGCTGACGTAAATGGGTCAACCAAGCTCGCAGCCTGTCAGCCCCGGTGCTGAACAGAAGGCATCAGCCCAGCTTGCTGCCTACCAGCCCAGGCAACGAATCTCTCAAACGGTCTTCGTTTGCCAAGCTTCAGTCCGCCAATTACAATTTTTTTTTTAATAACAACATAAAATAAAATTTAAAAAAACCCAAAAGGGAAACATGGAGACGTAATCCACCCTTTTTATTACATTTTTTTTAATAACAACATAAAATAAAATTTAAAAAAAAAACCCAAAAGGGAAACATGGAGACGTAATCCACCATTTTTGTTACAAGACTCGATAATACTTATACATATTCACAGAATAAAAAACTATGACCATAAAATTATTTTAAATAGAATTAATCAAATCATTCACCATGAACATAAATGCATTATTCCTACACCGCTCAACTAAATATATGCATAAAAGATTTAATTTTAA
Organism: Voacanga thouarsii; assembly: GCA_026120185.1. Classification (NCBI taxonomy): domain Eukaryota; kingdom Viridiplantae; phylum Streptophyta; class Magnoliopsida; order Gentianales; family Apocynaceae; genus Voacanga; species Voacanga thouarsii. The sequence goes on along the minus strand of JANUWF010001032.1, from coordinate 861,946 downwards.
CACATAAACACATATCAAAATTGGGCTCTGATACCAATTGTTAGTTAATAGGATCGACATACTTATGTGTCAACCAGATTAAACCTTGAGAATATGTGAAAACGGATCATACATTTGTAGATATTGTCTTTACCAATACGATTCTTGAAGTCTTTGGCCTCCTGATAATGTTTCAGACCCCCAAGTTTTCTTTAATGTAATCTTCTTGGACCAGAAAATTGCTAATTATATTTTATTTCTCTCTTTGTTGAATGTGGACTTACACAAAATCTGAGAAAAAAGACTTAGAGAACAACAATGATATTTCTCACATATATCGAAAATAGAGTCATATCCCAATATGTATATTGTGGACTCTATCTCAAAATACGAATCCTGATAGAATAAGAAAAGTATAGTTGGGTACAACTATTTTCACTTATCCTATTCCATCTAAAATACAATTTTTAGTTTTTTGCAATTTTCATTAATAAATTATAAACAAATTATAATTTATTATTATCCCATAATTAGGAGTCACTGAAGGGACCTAACCGGATACAATTAGATTAAACTCTAATAAATTATTTTGTCAATAAAAATAATTTATTAATTACGTTCTACTCTACTAAAAGAACGTAACTATACTCTTAGTCTAATCGTAATTACTGGAGTCAATAATTATATCTATTAATTGATCGATCCAACAAATACAATATTAAATTTAAAACTAATCATTCAACAGTTTGAGCACGAAATTATTTGATATGTGAATATTACAAAACATATTTACATGATACGATTGGAGTGATTTTGAGTTCAGAACTTTTGAGCCATTAATCATTGAAATGTATGTATTGAAAATTACGAAATGTGCCCCTCTTTAGCCATCCTATCAATAGGAAGAAGCTAATTCAATCGAAGACACAGTGGCACCAAGTTGCGTACCTGGCAAGGGCCAAGGGGCGCGGCAGCCATGCACAAAGTTCCACAATACATACACTCTGCCAGCAGGCCCAACACCACAGACGCTTATTAGTCACATGCAAATGATATGACAACTGACAAGACCGGGGGTTCCATGCTTCATATAGGTGACACAAAGGAACGTTTTCCAATATGCATTATCTGAGAAATGCATTTCAGTTAACAAAGATGTGAATGGAAAAAATAAACAACCGATGTTCTGTTTTTCTCTTCTTTGAGAAAGGATAAATTTCATTCATTCAAAATCCAAGCAAGTCTTGCAAACCAAATGGAGGCAACAACATATGAAGCGTGGACTATGTACAGTTCTACTCTCTTCTCAACTGGACCTTCTCAGTTTCTAATGCTATCAGCATTGTGCAGAAAAATTATTAGTGAGAAACCAAAATCTCATATGCAAATTTATCCTAGACATTCCAGTGTAACATATATCAATGGGAGAAGTTATGGATTAGATTAATTGAGATTATGAGATTTATTTTGATATCAATGGCAGAACTTATGGATCAAAATTATTCAGATTATGACTGAAATTATGGTATTTATTTTAACATAATTAATGGATTATATATATATATATATATATATTAGCTATATATATGTTGGCATATCAATACTTAGTGCATTAATTGTATATATTTTCTTACCTAAAATAGATTGTATTGCAACTCTTATTTAATGAAAAGATCCTCATGAAGAGGACATTCAGCTATTACTCAAAATTTGTCATGTTATCAGAAGTAATTTTATAACCTTCTGGTCTATCTTTTGTTTTGAATTGATTAATTTTTTATCAAATGTTTTTTTGGACAACCAACTTTTACAGTCTTACTTTGAGATTTCTAGTTTTTTTTTTTTTCCTTTTGGAGAATGTCAACAAAAACTTTGAGTGTATATTTTCGGTTCTAATTTTTTCTTTAGAATGTATATAGAAACTTTGAGTGTCAAATTTACAGGAAAGAACTATGCTGCACAGGACTCAATTCAGGATGTTTTTGGAAGGAAAGGAGATTTGGAGTTATATTGACAGGTCTTCTCCTGCTCCTACAAATGATAAAGAATTTAGCTAATGCAAAATAAAGGATGTTCAAATTATTTCTTGAATTTTCGCATCTATTGAAGGTCATATGGTGAACAATTTACGCTATTTTAGTGGAATTAAAGAGATGTGAGATTATCTAAAGTGTATATATTATCAAAATAATTCTGCAAGACACTTTCTACTTGTTGTAGCCCTATTAATTGGCTGCTTAACTTTGCAAAAAATGATTTAAGAAAAATTCTGTGTTCTTTGACTTCTCCGTGACTTTGCTACAAAGTGATTTGGACAATAGCAAGGTCTTAGTTTGTTAAATTCCATATCAGTAATTTCAGACAAAGTAATCTTTTTATTGAGTAATATTATTCTAATTTTATTAACGTATGGAGTGAATATTTTGGTATTATCTATTCTAAGATGTCAAAAGAGGCCATAACCAGTCTTTGAGCGGTTCATGAGGATAGTAAACGAGATTAATTTTTTATGAAACCAAGACTAGAATTTGAGAGTACCCAAGCTGGATTGCTAAATAGAAATCCAGTTCCTTCTTTGGATATCCATCTAGGCGAATTATTGTGTGAAGAATAAAGAATGACTAAATCTGTAGTAGATGGGTTGTTGAGAATGCATCTTTTAATGAAAATTAGTTTAACAATAAGTCAACTTTTGATTTTCTATTATTTTGCTGATTTTAAGCTATTTAGCTTTTCATTTTCCAGATTCTTGATAGGATTTTGAGCAATTCAGTTTATCTTTTTTCTTGTATAAATATGGCATCATGTCAAATGAAAAGTGTGTACCTTTCCAGCCCTATTCTACTTGTATTTTTGTTATTTTTTTACCACAAATCAGTATCAAAGCAATCTCTTGTTCTCAGGGGCCTGTGAGAGATTTATCCATTCTCATTAGTTAAAATGGCCTCAAATTTTAGTTCTTTACCTCCTCAATTTTCTGGAGAAAACTATAAACCTTGAGCTATAAAGATTGTAACACCCCACTACCAATGTACCCCAAAAGGGGCGGAGATGTTGCCCCGTCCTTAGGATAAAGAGTCTTTATAACTAGATAACAGAAAATATAGAAGGAAATAACTTAATAATAAACTTATTACAATCCAAAAATAATACTTATACAAGTCTTAAAACAATTAAAGAATAACTAAAGTCTCTCAAGAAACAAATACAATTAAATGAATCTTCAAAACTCAAGACAACACAAAGCAAATCAACCTTCGAAGTAGGATCGACCTAAAGACATGACATAAAAAAGTGATGAGAAATATTTTCCAGTAAAATCCTGTGTGTGCTCATGACAATTTAAGTAAACATTTCATGTTTGAATAAGTCACAACAAAAAGTCTACAAGTCCATAAATTTATCTTAGAATATTGAGTGGTGTTTTATCCGCATTTGTAAAGTAAAAGTGCTCAATTTGTAAAGAAATAACTACTCAAATAAAGTTGACTATGAAACTCTGCATCATAGTCATAGCCATGAAACCCTGCATCATGACCGGACATGGCACCACATATTGTGCACCATGACAAGAGAATGATCAGAATACCACACATTGTGCATTCTGATATAAGGTGGGTGTACGACCCACCGGGTGAGATACTCCTCCATCTCTACACCCAAACTTACCGGTTGTCCACTCCAAAAATAAACAGTCTACTTGAACTATACTGCTAGCTCGGACTGGCCTGACCAACAGGAACTGTTATCTTGTCTAGGAAGAGTTTATCCTTCAGAGATGGCCTTCTACTGAGAGACTTACTCAACCCTTTAAAGATTAGTCATAATAGTCTACCCTTATTGAGTATTCAATGTTATTTTTATTCCACTTAGGAAAAGTAAAATCAATTAAGTGTTTTCTTTGAAACAAAATCAATTTATTCCACTTATGGTTGTCAAACAACCTTAGGTAAAATTTTGTTTAAAGAAAATTTATTGTTTTGCTTGGAAAAATTGTTTGCTTGACAAAAATTATTTTATTTTAGCAGAAGGAATAAATTATTCATAATTGTATCCCAAAGTACATCTTCTACGACAATCCGTACATTTGACTTGTAGAAGCACTTTTGTTCACAAACATTTTTATGTAAGGACTTATTTTAAACTCTTGATTCTACTTGGCAAAATAATCCTCCAAGTCTTGTTAAAGGCAACTTAACCCTGTCTGGGGTAAATACAGGGTATATGTCACCATTGGTGCACAACCAAGTAACAAAATTGCAAAGGTATAAATAACTCCCAAACTGTACATACACATAATCAACAACAATACTCAAATATGATGCAAATGGCTTAGAAGTTCTAAAATTAATTAATAAAATAATTTAGAGGTTAATATTAATATAAAAATAATTTGATACTATAGTAACATAAGTACGTGATATAAGTATTAATTGAGTATAACAAATAATAATAACATTGTCCAAGGTATCGATAAAAATGTTGATAATTTTAAAGATAATAATATTGCTATAAGGATAATAAAAATAATAATATAAATAGAAATGATGATATTATATATATATATATGATATTTTTTAAAATAAAAATAATAATAGTATCTATCATATTATTAATAATATTAATATGATTAAATAAAAATAATATGGCTAGTAGCGACAATACTAGTAATAATATTAATTTTATTAATATTTCACTAAAATAATGGCGTTTAGTACCAATAATAATAGTAATATTAATAATATTGATGATACTTAAAAATAGAAATACCAATAATAATGCTTATAATATTAGTAGTAATAATATTATTTAAAAATAGTAATATAGTAGTAGTGCCAGTAATAAAAATGATGATAGTGATTTAATTATCTAAAGTAGCAATAATATTACTATTAGTATTTAAAGGTAGTAATGATCTTGTTATTAATAAACAAAATAGGAATCCGATAAGTAGAGTGATAATAATAATATTTATAGCAAAAGCAGTATCATTAGTCATATAAATATTTGCATGGTAATTGATGGCAAGATCAACAATATTAAAGTTTTAGCAAAATCATAATAGCAACAATCTCCCTTATCCACCATATCATCTCATACTAGTGTCACATAGACCCAATTTACAAATATACCAATAACATATTATTGTTGAGATTCGTGAACTCCTAAACGTGAAAAACATCCACGAATCCCTTCCGAGAATCCAAGTAAACGATTAAGAAGATCTAAGATTTACAGAATTACCTTTTATTTGGTGTAATCGAGACCCTTCAATTCTGATTATGTTGTTGTATGCACAACCTAAACAATCATCAGACGCTGCAATGTGCGAACGTTCTCAATCGGATACACATGACGAACTGACTCGTTATCTCGAGAGTGCTAGTGCATAAGGTTTGAGAGGGTTTTTTTTTTAGTGAATGGAGGTACGAATATTTTCAACCGAACAAGGCTCTTGAGAAGACGGCTAGGGTTTTCTTAAAAAATCCCCGAACCTCTTGGAGTCCAATTCTGATAATATCTTATCATATTTTAATTTAAATTCAAATTAAATTAAAACTGATATGATAAGATTTTGTCATTATCTTGGTAATTTAACTAATTAATTTATCGAACCAGATTCTTATAATCTAGACATTATCCAGATATATCGAATGTGGCCAAATTCATTATATCTGGTAAATTTTCTAAATTCGATTAACTTAGACATATTTCCAAATTCATCGAATCTGGTTACCAGAAAAATAATTTAACAAGTTCACTTATTGTGTGACCCTATAGGTTCATTTAACACTGGCAGTGTACATAAATCATATTTAAATAGCCCACAAGTTATAAGCGGTTTCTAACAAAATATTATAACTATCCAGGTTAAATGAAGATCAGTGATCTCTTTGAACCAAACTATAATTTTATATTTAGTCCTTTTGTCACACGATATCCAGATTAAGCATAAGGCATGGAGCATGTCATCATTATTAAGCTTAATCAATTATTCCTTGATTTCATAGTAGACTGTTCAAACAAATGATATCAATATCTTAGATTGATATATTTGAGTATGACCATGCATTTTAACAGTCTAACTTATCAAGGGGCCCATGGATATCTCTCCCATAATTGAGAGGGACAAATTCCTTCACTATCAATCATATTCCTCTCCTTGATTTATTTTATATCCAACAGTAGTCTAATTTATTATCTGGTTAAAGACAATTTTAAACAATGTCAAAAAATAGAATGTATCAAGTAGGAAACTATAATGAATTTAGGTCGAAAGACTTTTAATATCATTATGGCTAGAAAGTACTTATGACATATTCTATGAAGTACTCTTACAGTGGGTCATGTCCAACACAATGTTCTCTAACATTTATTTATGTTTTGACTTGATATCACAAATATCCATGACCAGTAAAACATAACTATCAAGTCACAAACATACTAATCTTAATTTATTATTGTTCCAATAATAATAGTCGATCAATGACAGTTTTAGAATAGTCATTGTATTCATTGCTGGGTTTTACTATCCAGTCACGTACTTGATTACCACAAAACAAAATGTACTATTCATAGAAAGGAAAATCTCATATTATTATATAAAACATAATGACAATAGTATAAGTACAAATTGACTCTAGAGCATATCCCTAACAATTATAACCTCATGTTAAAATCAAAATCCAAATCTACTTCATAGAATAGCCCTATACACATCTCAATCTATACATCATAAAATCATCTGTGTCATATAAACATGTATTTGTTTTCCCCAACACCACTAGATCATCCATCATTATATTAATAAGCCATTTAATCTTGAATTCCAAAATAAATGAGGAAGTTAAGATAAAATACTTGTTTGATAACCGTTTTGAGTTGAATGTGTTGTTTTGACAAATGAAGGGCCTTGAGTGCTTTAATGAGTTCTCTAATGATTAAAGTTGTCCAAAGATGGCCACCAATGATTTGGCCAAGAGAAAGAGTGAGAGAGAGATTGAGATGATAAAGAAAAGAATAAGAATGAGATAGTTGCACTTATTTTACCTTTTTTGTGTTCTTGTCTTAAACAAAAAGGTTTGTTTGATCCGAAAGAATGATCAACTTTGATTGTTTTGGTGTTATAAAGTATATTAAGGAAGAGTATAGATTGAATTCTAGTTTATTTGAGGGATTTAGAATGGTTTGGGATGATTAGAAGTGGCTAAGGTTTGGAGGAGTGTAGTGTGTGTTCTTGGTATTCTTAAGAACACAAGAGAAAATTGAGAGAAAAGAGAGAATATTCTTTGGAGTGTGATGGTCTAATGGCCTTGCTAGAGGGGGAGAGATTCGGTTATGGGAGAGAGAGGCTAGAGCTAATTCAAATTTCAAAATGAAGAAAAATTGGAGGTTTTTGAGGTGAAGGATTTGCTAATAGCGATTTCTTCTTGACGGTCACTAGTCCTTCAATGGTGGTTCACTAATTTGGCAAAGACTTGGTAGTGAAATAGAGAGCTCTTCTAGTCTAGGTGCTGACCAAAAATGGTTGTGCAAGAGGAGTGAAAATTATGGTTTGCTAGCTTAGTTAGGTAAGTGTTTAAGGGAGCAAAAGATGGAATTTAATTTTCAATTTCAAAGTATTTTGAATAGAGTGAAGTTAAGAAAGGTTTGAGGTGGTTTAATGGAGTTCTAATGGCCAAGTTTGGTGAAGAAGGTAAGATGTTTAGCTATGGTGTTCAAGGTGGCCAAAAGTGATAAAGAAAATGAAGGAAAAAACTAATTTTTATCTTTGCTAACGAGGGTAAAAAAAATCTGGTAACTTAGCTACAAGAGTTCATATAATCTAGGATGGTTTGCTAGCAATAGTTTGAATTTTTTTCTTTTTTTTGGAATAGATTTGCAGCTGTAAAATAGGAGTATTTTAAGGTCTATTAATGGTGGTTATCAGCCATGATCTTGAAGAATAAGAAGAATTTTAGATGAACTAATGCATGAGTTGAAGCTATATTAGCTCTGAAATTCCAAGGTATTTCCAATTTTTGGCTCATACGAAATGGTTGTTTGATAGCAAGGAAAGAAAAGGTAATTTTGCTCCATATTTTTGAAAGTTTAACCAAGAGGAGGAGCTAGAAATAATTCCAACTTTGTAGCAAAATAAGAATAGGTAAAATGAAGTTCTTTAGAGAAGAAATCGTGGTGATTTAATTTGGCAAACAAACACACTAGTATCACTCCTATATTTCAGCCAACTAATCTCCAAGAGTTGGAATTTTCCTTTTAAAAATTCAAATCCAACATCATCTAAAATATTTTATAAGGAAATTTAAAAGAATTCAAGAAATATGAATATTTCAAATTTAAACATGTTAGGACATTGGTTACTAAAATAATGGAGATTAAAACTCCTCCAGATTTTCTTTTAGGACAATGTCACATAATTAAAATATTACCATTGTGTCTTCCCTAAGACAATATTCCTAACTTCTTAGAATGTAAGAAATAAAATTCAAATATTAGTTAGGATAATTAAAAATAATATTTAGTTGATGGGATTTGAACTCAAGACCATAGGAATTAATCATAAAGCTCTATCCACTTAATCACATTAATCCTTATTCTTATTTTTTTCAACCTAATTCTCTTCCCTTCTAAATCCCCAGTCTCTTCTTCTCTCAACCCTAAACAAAATTTCTAATTGCCCCTAACACACATTTAGCATAAATAATTCACAAAAACCATATATAACAATTTTAAAAATGCACAATTTACCCATAAAGATTATAGTCATGCAATATGCCATGGAATGCAACCATTCCCTCTATTTCTAGGGTAGTCTTAGGTGGGATTTTCCATCCTCCCTTCCTTAGAAGAATTTCGTCCCAAAATTCAGCAGGCACCTTTACATCAAGTCGTGATTTTTTGCTTCATCCATTCCTCCACTTCCCCTGTGACATCTTATGCACCGGTATGCTGAACTTCAAATTAATACCTATAGATATTTGGAACTTTGTCCAAAATCGTGATCTAGACCTCGGGTCTCGGTCAGAGACGATACTTGAGGGTATTTCATGCAACTTTACTATTTCCTATACATATGTCCGAACTAACTTTTCCATAAAGTCCTTTACACTTATAAGGATAAAGTGCACTGTCTTTGTCAATCGATTATCCTCTACCCAAATGGCATCCCTTTAGGTCTTTGACATAGGCAAGCCGGTGACAAAGACCATCGATACCTCCTCCTATTTCCATTTTGGTATTGACAATAGTTGTAATAATCCAGTTGACTTCTTGTGTATCGTGATACTTTCATAACATTTTCACCTTTGGTATTTGCATATTCTGAAAAGTCTTGATGCTTCAATTTAGAATCTTAATCGGTTTTCCCATGCAACTCAAATCAGGTTGCAATAGCGAAGGCTCGTCGTTAAAACATGTTCCAGATTAGGATCGTACATCTTTAACTGAGATATATGAAACACGTCTCATAATCTTAACAAAATGTCTGGTAAGTCCAATCTATAGGTAATAGTTCCAACATTCTTCTCCTATTATTCACATAACTCTTCTACTAACTTTGAGTCGCCTTCAGTCATTCTCTTATTACTTTTACCTTATCTGCCATTTCTTGAACACAAACTTCATCGAATTTGATAATGCCTATCTTCTGTTTATCCCTACTATAATGGTACTTAACAGATCTGACTTTGCATCGCTTCATATAGGGCCAAACCAATAGAATATCGGTAATTGTTGTTGTAGGTCTACTTTCATGCAGCACGCATTCAGTCCATTTATCGACGAAGTCCATTGTATTTAAGTAAATGGTTCATGTGAATGGAGGTCTTTCACAGTAAGGTATGGACCATGGGATACTTAACACGTAAACTATTATTGTAACACTTACTACCTAGGCCCGACGGGGCCGGGGATGTCACCCCATCCAAAGGATAAGGGGTCTTTATAACTAGGTCACATAATCAAAATAATAGAATAAAAATAATACTTTAAACTTAAAATTTATTACAAACCAAGAATTTGAAATAAATCCATAAACAAAATTATCCACTCTCATCTCTCAAAGTATTACACAAAATAAATATCAGAAAAATCTTCCAAGACAGGCTACAACTAGCTACTCATCCCCACAGCAGGATCGACCTGAAATCATGGTAAAAAGAGTGATGAGATAAAAATCTCAGTAAGCCCCGTTTGTGAGTTGGGCTAAAAAGACAAAACACTTTTTATGATGCATGCACTAATAGTATATCAAAAGCTTTGTCATGCATTCTTTCAAATTTAACTCTCACTTCTTGAAAGATAGTAGTGAGAAATCATTAATCAAAATGCTTTTAAAATATTCTGCTTGGAAAGATATGAATAATTAAAAGATATTGAGTTTCGAATAAAATTCCAATGACACTTTAGAACAGTTCTACGAAAATAGCTCATCAATTAAAGTAACCAAGTTAATGTGACAGGGCACAGCGGTGGCTCTCACACCAGGTGAAACATATGACCCCCGTTAGGTGGTGAAAGGGCACAGAGGTGGCTCTCACTTCTGTAAAGCATTTGACCCCCAACACCTGGTAGGTGTATATCCTACCGAGTAAAATTCTCATCCCTCTCTCACTCAAACCAATCCGGTTGTCCCACTTCCGACCGTCGGTTCTACTAGAACCCCGTCGCTAGTTGAGGACGGCTCAACCTTCTATACTGACGCCCTGATCGAAAAGAGTCAACCTCTCGGAGGTGGCCACCTGCCGAGAGATATCCCCAAACCAACCAAAGGCTAGTATAAAGATCTAGCCCCCATTGAGTACTCAACATTATTCAATCTTCACAATTCATAAGGCTCCAAAGTGGAACCTACAAAATTTAACTAAATACAATTCCAAACAACATTTTTCAACTCGTACAAAAATTTTAGAAGGCATGGTTTCAAGTCAGTAATTTATTCCACAAATTCATAGTGAATGAGCCACATGCTCAAATAAGTCATGCTATGATTTTCGAAAAGTATATGCATGATAAAGAATTCATCTCTTGCATATTCAAAACAAATCAAAATGTTTGATGCTTAGCTCCTAAGTCATGCTTGACACATTTTAAAATTTATAAATTTAGAAATTTCTAAAATTAGAAGTTTTCCAAATATATAAAGTTTTCAAAATAAGAAGGTTCCAAATATAGAAGTTTTCAAAAATTAGCTATCGTGTTAATATTTCGTGTTTGCAAGAGGTGCTTACCAACCTTTCTTTCAAATCAAGATAATAAAATAAAATCAATTTGATGAATGTAAGGGAACTTACTTTATCCTTGCTCAAAAGAAAGGTGTCCAACAGCTGACCTAATCCCGCCTGGGGTAAGTATAAATCACAATCAAACTCAAGCCAAAGATTCACTTCCACAATTAAAACTAACTCAACTTATTACCATCATATTCCTAGTGTCCCAAGCTTTAAGGCTAGGTAACAAATAAAAGGGTTTATAAAATAATTCTAGCTTGATATTAAAATAATTTGAAAAATAGGTACTATAAGTTGAAGGTTTAAATCTTGCTAAAATAAATTAGATTTTATTTGATAAAGGGTCCTAGGTGGTACTAGGTAAAATAATAATCTATTATTAATTATTTGCTAGAAAATAATTGGTAACTAAAATCAGTTGTAAGTAAATTTTAATAGATTTTGATTGAAAGATAATAAATAAACTTTAATAGTATTTATGAATATATGACTTATAAAATTAATATTTTACTTATTATGATTATTTATATTAAAGGCTTTATTTGATATTATTATTTTATACAATATTATATATTTTATTTCTTTAACAAAAGCTATCATTTATTTGACTAAAATAACCTTATTATATATATAATAGTCCAAATCCACCTTTCCTAGGGTTTTCGAAATTTACTAGAATAATCATAGCATTAAACAATTTTATTGGTGAAATAAAATTAGCTTAGGGACAATTAGGTCATGATCGTATTTCTATTGCTAACCACAATCATGAACATATACTCCACACTAATTCATCAAATCGTCCAAATCATAAATAAAACATAGATCCAAATCTACCAAGACATTATCCACACTCTACTATCATAAATATAATCATGGCTTTAATAATCATACATGAATATACATCCTAGTCACCAAAGGTGACATAATCTCTAACATGCTTAAACACAAATTGAGGGAACCGAAAACAGAGAGCATGCACTGTACGTTAAAAATTTCATAGAGAAAAATAAAACCAAGCCTTAAAGGCTATACGGAAGCGTGAAGATCATACATTTACGCTCCTTAACCCTTCTAGGTTGAGTAAGAGCGGATTGAACGACTGGAATTGCCTTGCTTTGCCCACTTGAAGAAGCTTCCAGTTGAACACCCGCTAGCCTTCTACTTCGCCTTGTTTGCATTAATGCCAAGCTTTCCAACTCTCGAAATATTCCTCAGCCTAACCTCTAGTCGGTGAACACTATGGTGAAGAGGAACGGTCTCAATTCTCCTTGGTTCACTTGCTATTGGTTAGCAAAGTCCAAGGAGAAAACACAGAATGGAAGAAGACGTCTCTGAGAGAGAAAGTGGCGTGAGCCTTGTTGTGGCTAGGGAAAAACTAGGGTTTTTCTTTTTCTAGAGAGTTGTTTTAATGGTTAGCCAAAATTGGGACTCAAATATCTGATAAATATATCCTCGAGATATCAAATTTCAAACACCCAAATGTTATCCTGAGAATGAGTTTGGCTTAACCCTAAACTCTTCATAACCGTATTTGGAAAAAACCCTAAGGTCCAGGCTATTGGGCCGAAAAAATATTTATTATTTCTCTTGGACCCAAAAGGCCCAAAATAATAAACATTAATTATTTATTTCTTGGGCTTATATAAATAACCCAATAAATAATTAATGAGCCTAAATGAACCAAAATAATTAATCTTTAATTATTTATTTCTTGGGCCTATATAAATAACCCAATAAATAATTAAATATTAATTATTTCCCATAGTTTAAGCCCAGGTTAATTTCCTAATTATTCATACTGGACCTAGGCCCTAAATAATTAATTAACCAATTAAATTAGATAATTAATTTCTCTCAACTCCTATTTTATTTTATTTATTTATTTTATTCCAGTCTAATAATAAATTAGACATCCTGAATAAAATCAAATAAAATCAAATCCTCTTGTACTGAGACCAATTCCTCAACCTAATAAATAGTTAGGACTTACGGGCTATTCCGAGGACCAAAAAGACACATCACCTTGACTGCTAAAATGACCAAAATACCCCTGCTATATAAATAGCTGTATTTTGCATTTTAAATATTTCCTAATATCACCATAAGAAAATATTGACCTCAAGGACAATGTTGCATTAGCAAAGTCTCCGACCTACAGGTGAAATGACTAAAATACCCCTTTACACATCGTCGTACATTTAGAGAGGAAGAAGTGTACTAACACCCCTCTAAATGACATCTACCATCCTTAGGCTTCTAGTCCAATGATCCACGACTTCCTAGAGTATTTCCGCTTTCCAAGGGAGCTACCCTAAAGCAAACATCCAAGTTATGTTTCCCAGGGCCCTGGACATTTTAGACCATTCGGACAACCACAAGGGGCGATATAGTGCAGAAACTATCTTGTATAAGTCTGTCTTAACTAACTAGTCACACATACCCAACATGCAAGTATATTGGCCCTACGATAGAACCTCAACTATAGCAAATCAAAGTATATGCTCCCAACTTCGCCAGACCACCAACTCATACTCAAGTCGTAGAGTACTAGTCCACACTGTAGCGGTGGTAGTCTAGGTTTCTACCATATAGTACTTTGAGAAACCACTACTACAGGTCATGTTCTACGTATTCGAAATACACTTATGTCATGAAGTGAGTGGACTACCCACTGGCTAAAGATAAGCCATTCCCCATTTGGAATTCATAACATAATAACCTAAACATGATGAGATTCCCAGTCTCATCAATAGGTTAAGAACAAAAGTTTATGTGTTAAATAACCCGTGATCCATACCTTACTGTGAAAGACCACCATTCACACGGATCACTTATTTAAACACAATGGGTCTGTTCCAAATGAAAATCGTGCACAAACAAAAAGTAAAACAATTTCTGAAAATAAATTCTTTTATTAAAATATTTGATTTTACATCAGAAACCTAGTCTAAGAGGGCATACAATCCAACAATCTACCACTTGCACTCTAAGACTAGGTAAGTCCATAGGTGCCCACCCCTATGGCGTCTAAGTGTCTCTTAAAGACTCTCTCAGCCAAAGGCTTGGTGAATGGGTCTGCTAGATTGTTTTCAAAGGCAATATGCTCCACTACGACTTCCCATCTCTGGATGAAATCCCGGATCAGGTGGTACTTTCTCTCGATGTGTTTCTCCTTCTTGTGGTTCCGAGGTTCCTTAGATTGCGATACTGCTCCAGTGTTGTCGCAATACATCACAATTGGCCTGTCCATATGTGGAACGACTCCAAGTTCTGAAAGAAACTTCCAGAGCCAAACTGCTTCCTTGGACGCCTCCGAAGCAGCCACATACTCAACTTCCATGGTTGAGTCAGCAATACAAAACTGCTTAATACTCCTCCATGAAATTGCTCCTCCAGACAGGGTGAAGACATATCCACTAGTGAATTTTCTCTCATCCTTATCTGTCTAGAAGTCTGAGTCTATGTATCCTGTAGGAACCAAATCATCAGCCCTGTAAACCAGCATATAATCTCTCGTTCCCTTGAGGTACTTAAGAATATGCTTTACATCTTGCCAATGAACCTCCCCTGGGTTTGACTGATATCTGCTAACTAAGCCCACGGCAAAGCAGATATCTGGCCTAGTACACAGCATGGCGTACATGAGACTTCCCACAGCCGAAACGTAGGGAATCCTACTCATTCTGTTCTTTTCTTCTTGAGACTTAGGACCTTCAAAGAAAATGACAACCCATGTCTGCAAGGGATTAGAGCTCTCTTGTATGAGTCCATGCTGTACTTGGCCAGCATCTTGTCAATGTATGTTGCTTGGGATAACCCTAACATTCTCTGCTTCCTATTTCTAAGAAGCCTAATCCCGAGAATGTAGCTGGCTTCTCCCAAGTCCTTCATACTGAATTGACTAGACAGCCAAACCTTTGTAGATGACAATGTCCCTACATCATTCCCAATGAGTAGAGTGTCATCCACATACAAAACAAGAAAAACCATATTAATGCCTTCAAGTTTCCTGTACACACATGGTTCATCTTCGTTTTGAATAAAACCATAAGACTTTACGGTCTCATCAAAATGAATGTTCCATGCTCTTGATGCCTGCTTAAGTCCATAAATGGACTTCTTAAGCTTGCAAACCATATGTTCCTAGCCTTCAGCAATGAAGCCTTCCGGTTGGGACATATAGATGTCTTCGCTAAGATGGCCATTTAAAAATGCCGTCTTGACATCCATTTGCCATATCTCGTAGTCATAGTGACATGCGATGGAAAGGAGGATGCGGATAGATTTAAGCATGGCTACTGGGGAAAAGGTTTCCTCATAGTCGATACCTTCTTTCTGAGTATACCTTTTCGCCACAAGCCTAGCTTTGAAAGTTTCCACCTTCCCATCCGCTCCTCTCTTCCTCTTGTATACCCACTTGCACCCAATGGGTTTTATCCCTTCAGGTGAAGTTACAAGATCCCAAACCTAATTGAGGTATATAGACTCAATCTCAGCTTTCATTGCTTCATGCCACAGATTTGCATCGGCATCAGTAATAGCCTCTTCGTATCTAGTAGGGTCTTGTTCCTGATGGTCGGAGACCAGCTCAAAGGCTTCTCCTGTCCATCTATCCGGAACCCTAGACACTCTCCCACTACGACAAGGCTCTATTTGCACAGGTTCTTAAGGCTGTGTCTCTTCTTGTTCCACAATCGGGTCAGAAGAAGTTGATTCCGTAGATAACTTCTCCTGAAGTTCCAACCTCGTTGAACCTTTAGTGGAAGTACTTTGATCATCTTCCAAGTATCTAGCATTGGTACTGACTAGTACATTATGCTCCTTAGGATGATAAAAGTAGCATTCTTTTGTCCCTTTTGGATACCCAACAAAATAGCATAATTCTGATATTGGTTCCAACTTGTCTCCCTTGATCAATACATAAGCTGGACATCTCCAAATCCTGAGATGATTCAGACTTGGCTTACGCACAGTCCACATCTCATAGGGAGTCCTAGGTACTGACTTGGAAGGCACCAAGTTCAGAATATATACCGCTGTCTCCAGGGCATATCCCCAAAAGGACACTGGAAGAGTAGTATGAGACATCATGCTTCGGACCATTTCCATCAACGTCTTGTTCCTTCTCTCAGCTACTCCGTTCTGCTGGGGTGTTCCCGGCGCAGAGAGCTGGTATACTATCCCATGATGTACCATGTAGTCCTTGAATTCACCTAGGAGGTACTCTCCACCACGATCCGATCGTAAGGTTTTGATTAATTTACCTGTCCGACGCTCCACTTCAGCCTTAAACTCCTTGAACTTGTCAAAAGAGTCAGACTTGCGTCTCATCAGGTAAATATAACCATACCTCGTACAATCATCCGTGAACATGATGAAGTACTCAAAACCTCCCTTAGCTAGTGTAAACAACAGACCACACACATCAGTGTGAACAAGACTCAACACCTCTTTGGCTCTATTTGCCTTTGGTGTAAATGACCTCTTGGTCATCTTTCCTATCAGGCAAGATTCACACTGAGGCTAACTTTCCAATCTCAATGAGCTCAAAGGCCCATCATGGATTAGCCTCTAAATCCTGGTTGAGTTAATATGACCCAACCTTAGATGCCAAAGGTATGAATTATTGATATTGGTCTTTCTCTTCCTAGTTAAAGGTTCAGATAGAGCGTTATTTGATTGGTTATTAATAGGGTTTAAAAAGAACAGATTACCATACATGTGCCCAGTACAAAAATTTCTCTATTTCTATTGATAGAAATACTAGAATGGAAAGATATAGAATATCCTTGATTAATAAGTTTTGCAACTGAAATCAAATTCTGACAAAAACCATGTACATATAAAATATCCTTTAAAACCACTATCTTATTACAATAAAAAATGAGATCCAGCTCTCCCACTGCAAGGGCCCAGACTTGTGTTTCATTACCCACTCGAAGCCCATGTTCGCCCTTCTTGAGTCTTCTTATCTTTCTAAACCCCTGCAAGGAGTTACAGATATGATCAGTGGCTCCTGAATTAACAATCCATGTGGAAGTTGATCCTACCATTGATATGGACTCTAGATTGTAAACATTACTTGTGGGGTTTTTCTTGGCTTGAAGATCTGGACACTCTTTTTTTCAGTGTCCCTTCTTCCCACACTTGAAGCACTTGCCCTTTGGTTTGTCCTTGGGCTGGGTCTTGGGCTGGGCTACTACATTTCCCTTCTTCCTCTTGAACTTTCTGGGTTTAGGCCCAATTCTTGAGGAAGAAGCCTTAGCAATCATGACCTTTGACTGCGGCTTCATGACCTTCTCCGTCATTTGGAGCTCCTTCATCAGTTCAGTTAAACTCATATTCAACTTGTTCATGTTATAGTTTAACTTGAACTGAGTGAAAGAGCTTGGTAGAGATTCGAGAACCATGTCCACTTGGCTCTCGGGATCCATGACAGCCCCTAAGATTTCTGCCTCCTCGAAAGCAGCAATCATCTTGAGCATTTGCTCTCGGACTGATGCTCCATCTGCCATCTTAGTGTTCACAATAGTTCGAAGAGCCTCCTGCCTTGCGGGCCGGCTCTTGTCTGCGAACATAGTTGCCAATGATTGACTTATATCATATGCAGAAGCCATGTGCTCGTGTTTTAACTGGAGCATATTAGACATGGAAGCTAACATATAGCAACGTGCCATTTTGTCAGCTTTCTTCCACGCCTTCTCAGCCTCTCGCTCTTCAGCGGTAGAACCTTCCCCGATAATAGGGCTGGTCTCGTAAAGGACATACTTATACTCCTCAGCTATGAGTATTATGTCCAGGTTCCTTTTCCAGTCCACATAGTTTGGACCCGTTAACTTATTCTCCCTGAGAATAACGGCCAATGGACTAAAAGAACCTCCCACCATTTCTAAAAATCGAAAATAAAAGAAAGAATTTAGTTTGTGAAAACAAAATAAAATTTGTGCACTGAAAATAATTTGGCTTTTAGGAAAACTGACATGGCTTCTTGGGAAGATTAACAGTTTCCTAAGCTAAGTGTATTAACCACCACAAATTAATTTCCCTTCTAGGTAATGGTCTAGAGAATAAATCCATCGTGGGATGGCCGTTTCCTCTCATTTCCTATGGACATACCTCGCACTATAACCTCCAACGTGGGCTGACTGATCATAGTACGTTCCCCGGGTTATTAATTATATCCTTCCATTAGATCTAGATCCTTGTGGTATCCCCATCCTATACGGGTTCACTCCCAGGGTGACGCGAGGGGATCCACGATCTCTAATGAGGACCGTGATGGAAGCCGTGGGGCCGTTGGAACCCCTCTCCCACTTAGTCTTTTAAAATAAAAGTTTTATGGAAAATATTCTTTTGAAATTTCCATTAAGTTTTTCCTTAACTCAAAAATAAAATATCTAAGTCCAATAAAATCTCTATGTCAAAGCTTATATCCTATGAGAGATTTTCTCCATGGACTAATTTTATTTAAATTAAAACTTAATGATTTCAAAAATTTTTCAATTAAAACTTTCTAGAGACTTTGGTCTCAAGTTTATTTGACAAAATAATTTTTCTAGTCCAAAACAAAACAAAATGGCTCTCCATTTTAATTTACAAAAATATCTAAATCCAATATATTTTTTATGTCAAGGATTAAATCCTTTGAGAAAATATTCAAGTATTAATTTTTGTACCAATTAAAATAATCATTTAATTTTTGAAGAAAAATATTTTTCTTGTCAAAAATGTTCCCAAAGACTTTGGTCTTTGAGAAAAAGCACACATAGGTACATAAAAAAATAGCATACTCGAAAACAGTAAACGTTTTCATACTTTTCTATTTTTTAAACCTAAGTGCCCAAATAATAGAATTAAACACATTAATTAATGATCTTGTTTAATTCTAAAATCTCTTACTAATATTTTTCATACAAATATATTCCAAGAATATAAATATTGCAAAAATATTAACTTCGTCTGGTATGGGACCCAAAACGAAAAATAAAAAAATAAAACAAAATTGCAGAAAAAACGCTGGCATCCGCGCCCGCGTGGCCTGCGGTCCACCACGGCCGCGGTGCATCGCGCCACACTGGATCGCACGCCTACCACGACCCGCGGAGCCAACCCGCGCCCGCGAACCGGCCCGCTTCTTCTCAGCCGTTGACCCGCGCTTCAACTCGCGTAAGGATCCATTTCTGTGCGCCCGAACCGCTGCACGACCCGCGCAATTGAAGTTTTAATTGAGCAACGAAATCGGCTCAATTTCCAACAATTGGCTCGGCTCCAAGGCGCAGCAACCAACCGGCTCCCCTCACAAAACAGCAGTGGCTCGGCTCAACGGCTCGGCTCCAACGCAGCGGCTTATGAACAGTTTTCTTCTTCGTTTTTTCTTCTGTCTGGGCACGAAATTGCAGAACCTTCTCTTCTTCAATTTTTGCTTATTTCTTTGGCTTCTTTGGACATTTTTACTTACAAAAACTCATCCAAAAACAAAACCACAACCGCCTATACCCTTCAAATTGGGTTTACACGATGTTCTAGCAAAGCCAAAAAAAAAATTTACAGTGTGCCTATGCTTCAACGATGAAGCTCACAGAGATCCTATCCCATACCAAAATAGCGAAGGATCACAGGTATAATCATCTTCTCCATTTTATTAACTACCATGCTCCCTATATTGATCAAAAACCAGTGGCTCTGATACCACATTGAGGGAACCGAAAACAGAGAACATGCACTGTACGTTAAAAATTTCACAAAGAAAAATAAAACCAAGCCTTAAAGGCTATACGGAAGCGTGAAGATCATACCTTTGCGCTCCTTAACCCTTCTAGGTTGAGTAAGAGCGGATTGAACGACTGGAATCACCTCGCTTTGCCCACTTGAAGAAGCTTCCGGTTGAACACCCGCTAGCCTTCTACTTCGCCTTATTTGCATTAACGCCAAGCTTTCCAGCTCTCGAAATATTCCTCAGCCTAACCTCTAGTCGGTGAACACTATGGTGAAGAGGAACGGTCTCAATTCTCCTTGGTTCACTTGCTATTGGTTAGCAAAGTCCAAGGAGAAAACACAGAATGGGAGAAGACGTCTCTGTGAGAGAGAGTGGCGTGAGCCTTGTTGTAGCTAGGGAAAAACTAGGGTTTTTCTTTTTCTAGAGAGTTGTTTTAATGGTTAGCCAAAACTGGGACTCAAATATCTGATAAACATATCCCCGGGATATCAAATTTCAAACACCTGGATGTTATCCTGAGAATGAGTTTGGCTTAACCCTAAACTCTTCATAACCGTATCTGGAAAAAACCCTAAGGTCCAAGCTATTGGGCCGGAAAAATATTTATTATTTCTCTTGAACCCAAAAGGCCCAAAATAATAAATATTAATTATTTATTTTCTGGGCTTATATAAATAACCCAATAAATAATTAATGAGCCCAAATGAACCAAAATAATTAATCTTTAATTATTTATTTCTTGGGCCTATATAAATAACCCAATAAATAATTAAACATTAATTATTTCCCCTAGTTTAAGCCCAGGTTAATTTCCTAATTATTCATACTGGACCTAAGCCCTAAATAATTAATTAACCAATTAAACTAGATAATTAATTTCTCTCAACTCCTATTTTATTTTATTTATTTATTTTATTCCAATCTAATAATAAATTAGACATCCTGAATAAAATCAAATAAAATAAAATCCTCTTGTACTAAGACCAATTTCTCAACCCAATAAATAGTTAGGACTTATGGGCTATTCCGAGGACCAAAAAGACACATCGCCTTGACTGCTAAAATGATCAAAATACCCCTACTATATAAATAGCTGTATTTTGCATTTTAAATATTTTCTAATATCACCATAAGGAAATATTAACCCCAAGGACAATGTTACATTAGCAAAGTCTCCGACCTACAGGTGAAATGACTAAAATACCCCTTTACACATCGTCGTACATTTAGAGAGGAAGAAGTGTACTAACACCCCTCTAAATGACATCTACCATCCTTAGGCTTCTAGTCTAATGATCCACGACTTCCTAGAGTGTTTCCGCTTTCCAAGGGAGCTACCCTAAAGCAAACATCCAAGTCATGTTTCCCAGGGCCCTGGACATTTTAGACCATTCGGACAACCACAAGGGGCGATATAGTGCAGAAACTATCTTGTATAAGTCTGTCTTAACTAACTAGTCACACATGCCCAACATGCAAGTATATTGGCCCTACGATAGAACCTCAACTATAGCAAATCAAAGTATATGCTCCCAACTTCGCCAGACCACCAACTCATACTCAAGTCGTAGAGTACTAGTCCACGCTGTAGCGGTAGTAGTCTAGGTTTCTACCATATAGTACTTTGAGAAACCACTACCACAGGTCCTGTTCTACGTATTCGAAATACGCTTATGTCATGAAGTAAGTGGACTACCCACTGGCTAAAGGTAAGTCATTCCCCATTTGGAATTCATAACATAATAACCTAAACATGATGAGATTCCCAGTCTCATCAATAGGTTAAGAACAAAAGTTTATGTGTTAAATAACCCGTGATCCATACCTTATTGTGAAAGACCACCATTCACACGGATCACTTATTTAAACACAATGGGTCTGTTCCAAACGAAAATCGTGCACAATCAAAAAGTAAATTCACAAACAATTTTTGAAAATAAATTCTTTTATTAAAATATTTGATTTTACATCAGAAACCTAGTCTAAGAGGGCATACAATCCAACACAAATACCACTCACGAAATGGAGACATGCATTAAACCCTAAAAACACCATACAATCAACCAAGACAATCAACTCATGCATCAATCCCATCTCCATCATACACACATTTATTCATGCTTCAATCTTAACTCATCACAGCAATACATGCTCAAACCCTATTCATAATCCATCTCCTACCAATATTATCCTAGAGACATGAATTTAGAATTTAAAAGGAGGGTTGAAAAGGCTTACTTGATTAGTGAATACCTTAAAGGAGTTTCGAATGGATCTCAACTCCTGAATGTTTAAATCCGTCCAAGGAAGATGAAGAAAGCATGGCCATTGGTGAAGAAGCCATTCGGCCATGAAGGAGAGGGCATTCGGCCGAGAGAGAAAGAGAGAGAGAGAGAGAGAGAGAAAAAAAGAGAAAAAGAGAGTCCATTAGCTTGCTTATTTATATATATATGCATTAGAGATCAAAGATTAGTGAAGATAAAGTTGATTGAACAAACTTACCTTGAAGGTGTTCTTGAGCCTTTACAAAAATTTTGATTTTTGAGCTAAAAGAGCAAGTTGGATTTTGGAGTTTGATGTTAAAAATGGTATGGATGGACTCATGGCAGTGAGTAGATGAAATCTGAAATTTTTGAAAGAAGTTTGAAGTGGTTTGGAGAGGTATTAGGCGAAAGAAATGAGTAGGTGTTCTTGGTGTTCTTTGTGTGCTTGAAGGTTGAAGAGAATGGAGGGATTTTGGATTGGAGCTGCCGAAATTTTATGTGTGTGCAGTGGCCAAATTATTTGTGTAGTTTAGGTAAATGATTTTTCTGGTTTGAAAGGAAAATGAAAGGCTGGTTGTTGAAATCCTAAAAGAATAATTTAGTGAATCAAATTTGGAAACAAAATATGTTAAGAATATCTTGATCAATAGAGAGCTTTTGGAAGCTGTGATGGCCGGCTGTTTGATCAGTGTTTTTGGCTGGATGAAAGCTAATTGAAGAAGGCTAATGGTGGCCGGGAATATGAGGTACAATGGTGAAGGAATGTCTGGTTGTTTGAGGTTTAATTTATGGAAGGTTGCTAAAATAGATTGTTGAAATTTTAGACTTCAATCAATAGTTTGATTGGAGTGATTGTTCGAGATATTTTAGAGCAGCCATGTCTAGTTTTCGTGCAGAAGCTTGGGGAAGACAATGAAGTTCAGTTCATGGCTGTTCAGGGAAAGTTTGTACAGAAAAATGATGAAGATTTCGGACAAGGCTGAAGAAGCACAAAGTTGGAAAATTCCTGAACATGTTTTCGCAAGTTTGAAGGAAAATTTTGGGCAAATTTTTCTGCCATTGTTCAGTCAATTTGCAGAGGGTTTGAAGGGACATTCAGAGGTCTTTCAAGGCTGGTTTCCAGCCTTCTTCATGGAGGAAAAATGTGGCTAAGGAGCTGGAGAAAAACTGGAAGAAAACAGCTTAGTTGAAGACCACTAAAGCTGTGATTTTAACCAGAAATTTTTCTGGTTTTGCACAGCATTTGTGCAGCCCGAAATTAACCAGAAAATTTCAGATTTCAAGCTGATCAAAATGGCCATTTTCTGGCAGCATTTAGGAGGGAATAATGGCTGAGAATTTCAACACCTTCAAAGCACAAGAAGTTGAAAAATTTTCAGTTCATTACATGAAGGAAAATGAACCTAGCTAGAGTGAAATTTAAAAGGTTCACTAGGAGAATTAATTCTCTTGGAATCCTTTCCCATCTCTTCCACATTTTCGGTCTATAAGATGTTTTTCACTAAAACATTTTGAACCTTCAAAGCCATAGCACTTTATTGAATTTTCTAAAATGAAATTGGCTAGAACAAATTGACCAACCTAATGAATTGAGAAATAGGAAAAACTAAGGATTAAAAAGGGTATGAATTCCCTTGGAAATTTTTGTAGGGCACAAGAGTAGGATTAGGATACTCCTATCATGTCTCCTTTAGGACAACACTCATACTCTTCCCTAAATCAAGCTAAGACCGAAATATAGCCTACTTCACCAAAAATAAAATTTAACCTTGCTAAAACTCCAATGATGGAATTTGAACCCAATACCTCAAGAATTAATTTCATAACTCTAACTACTAAACCATAACAACTCTTGTTCTTATTTTCTCTTCGAAATATTTCTCCTACTTAATCCTCAAGCTATCTCCCTATTTTCACCTCAAACAAAAATTACAATGTTGCCCTTCTTACTCAATAATCACAATTAAGCCTCCTAGGCTACAAAACACAAATCCAAAGCACATAAAATCATATAAAAATATATTTAAACATGTAATAAAATATGATATGCATCCCAACCCCCTTACTCTAAGGTTGGTTTCGACTGGGGTTTCACAATTATTCTTAACCAGATGATGAGAATGAGAATCTCATCATGGAAAGGTTATTGTGTTATGAATTCTAAATAGAGAATGGCTTACCTTTAGTCAATAAATAGTCTACTCATTTCATAATAAAAGTATATTTTGAATACATAGAACAGAACATATAGTAGTGGTTTTTAAAAAGTACTATGTGACAGAAACCCAGACTACTACTGTAAAGGCACGGAGAGCGGGAAAACACAGGGCACGCAGCGGAAGCGGACATAAAAAAAACTAGAAAAATAAGAATAGGGATTCCAGGGCAGGGCCGGTGCCGGATGCGCCTTGTCCAAATCTCAAGGTTTTAAAATTGTTACCTCTCCTTCTGGTTCTCAAAGGTGGCTGGACTGAAACGTGCACAACTGAGGTAGGTGTGCTGGTAGAAGCCTCTGGTGCGATTCCTGCAAGCCTCCTATTCCGCCTTTACATGTATGTAAACGCCGAACTCTCGGTCTTCCAGTATATGACCTGCCGAACTACCGTTTAGTGAACAACTAACAGGTTAGGGAATTTTCTGGAGAGAGAGAAAGACGCCTGGCTTTTTCTACAGAGAAGAAGCCATCTCTTAGATTGTGTGTTTTGTAACAACGACGTTATTTCCAATCCTCCTATTTAACCTAAATAAAACCCTAGGTTAAATTGGACTGTGCCATTGGACTCTTAGTTTAACATTTTTGGCTTAATTAATTATTCTAGTTAGAACCAATTTAATGGCCCAACAAATAATTAATTTTTCTAACCCAAATAAACCAATCTAATTAAATAAGTCTAAATTAGTTTAGTCTTAGGTTAATCCATAATTATTCAAATTAGGCCAAAACCCTGAATAATTAATTAACCCACTAAACTAATTTAATTAATTCTCTCTCTCCATGGACCTTTATTTTATTCTAGCCCAATAATTAAATAAGGCTACTTAAATAAAATAAATTCCATTTAATTTAAGATCAATTCCTTAGCCCGTATTTAATTAGGACTTACGGTCTATACCGGGAACCAAAAGACACACCGCATTAACTACTAAAATGACCAAAATACCCTTGCCATATAAATAGCTGTATTTTACATTTTAAATATTTCTTAATATCACCATAAGGAAATATTGATCCCAAGGATAGTACTGCGTTAGCAAAGTCTCCGACCTACAGGTGTAATAACTAAAATACCCCTCTATACATCGTCGTACATTCAGAGCGGAAGAAGTGTACTAACACCTCTCTAAATGACATCTACCATCCTTAAGCCTCTAGTCCAATGATCCACAACTTCCTGGATTGTTTCCACTTTCCAAGGGAGCTACTCTAAAGCAAACATCCAAGTCATGTTTTCCAGGGCCCTGGATATTTAGATCATTCAGACAACTACAAGGGGTGATATAGTATAGAAACTATTTTGTACAAATCTGTCTTAACCAACTAGTCACACATACCCAACATGCTAGTATATTGGCCCTACGATAGAACCTCAACTATAGCATATCAAAGTATATGCTTCTAGCTTCGTCAGACCACCAATTCATACTTAAATCATAGAGTACTAGTCCACGCTGTAGCGATAGTAGTCTAGGTTTTTAAAATATAGTACTTTTAGAAACCACTACTATAGGTCATGTTCTACGTATTCGAAATACGTTTATGTTATGAATTGAGTGGACTATTTAGAATTCACAAGCTAGAGGTAAGCCATTTCCTATTTAGAATTCACAACATAATAACCTAGATATGATAAGATTCATATTCTCATCAATCGGTTAAGAATAAAAGTTTATGTGTTAAGTAACCCGTGATCCATACCTTACTGTGAAAGATCTCTATTCACATGGACCACTTACCTAAACATAATGGGTCTTTTCCAAACGTAATTGTGTACAAATAAAATTGTAAATTCACAAACAATTTCTGAAAATAAATTCTTTTATTAAAACATTCAATTTTTTACATCAGAACCTAGTCTAAGAGGACATACATCCCAACATACTGCTACAACGTGGACTTGTACTCTACAGTTTGAGTATAAGTTGGTGGTCTGATGAAACTGAAAGCGTATGCTTTGATATACTATAGTTGAGGTTCTTGAGAAGGACCAATATACTTGTATGTTGGGTATATGTGATTAATTAATCAAGATAGACTTATACGAGATAGTGTCTACACTATATCGCCCCTTGTGGTTGTCCGAATGATCTAATTATCCAGGGTCTTAGGAAACATGACTTGGATATTGGATTTAGAGTAGCTCCCATGGAAAGTTGGAATATATTAAGAAGTCGTGGATCATTCAACTAGAAGCTTGAGGATGGTATATATCATTTAGAGATGTGTGAGTACATTATTTCCTCTCTAAATAAATGGTGATGTGTAGAGGAGTATTTTAATCATTTCACCTGTGTAGAGAGGGGTTAACTAAGCACTTACTCAAAAATGCTTTAGTGGTGTCAGATTGAGTAAATACAGGTTCAGAGGAGACTATGACAGACTCAGATAGTTCAGAGTGAATTGGGACAAGATCACTAGTGGATGATGAAGTATGATGATTTGAAATTAAAAGATCCAATAACAAGTCAAAACCCAAACTCTCATCTTCTCTCACAAACTTCTCCCCCTGAAGATAAGAGTTTGGAAAGTAAGATTCACGTTCATTGAAAGCAACATCCATAGAAATAAAGAATTTTTCGAATGGTAGATGATAGCACTTGTATCCTTTTTGGGTTAAAGAATATCCCATAAATACACATTTTAGAGCCCTTGGACCAATTTTTCTCAGTTGTGACTGTGAACATGTACAAAGGATGTACATCCAAACACTCTAGAAACAAGATTATTTGTGGTGTGGAAGTTAGGATAGAAAGTGGACAATACATTCATTAGACTCTGAAATCCTAGGACTCTAGATGGCAATCGGTTTATGAGATGTGTTGTTGTAAGAATAGCATCCCCCCCCCCCAAAAGGTTTTAGGTAAATGGTGTTTAAATAACAATGCTCGAGTTTTTTCAAGGAGATCACAATTTTTTCTTTCTGCAACTCCATTTTGCTGCGGAGTATTCACACAAGATGACTCATGGATTATCCATTTCTTTTGAAAATATGGACTTAGTGTTTGATTGAAATAATCTCATGTATTGTCAGATCTAATTCTCTTGATAGTCACTCCAAACTGATTTTTAATTATAGAGCAAAAATTTGGAAAAATAATACTGACATCATATTTTTGTTTAAGAAGTCTAATCATTGTCCCCGAACTCTTATCCTAAAATACACAACTATTATGATGAAAAATCACCATACATTGTAAGTCATGAGTAAGTTTTTTTATGGATATCAGATTGGTAGCTAGCTTAGAGACATGGAGAATATTTTTCAAGGTTAACAATGGTTTAATTTGGACACTTCTAATTCTTGCCACAGTGGTCAAAGAACCATCTGCAATGGCTATTTTCCTATTACTCGGGCACGGGGAATAGGTGGTAAAGATATTTGGTGAAGGGATCATATGGTCGGTAACTCCTGAATTCATGATCCAAGAGGTGGAAAAGGGTGTATCCGAAATATTTAATCCAATGGAAAGTGAAAACTTACTTAAATATGCCACAGAACAAGTATCTGAGGGTTTTTCTAAACTGCTGATGAGTGCACTCAACCTGTCCAATTCATCTTAGTTGAGACTAGCAATGTCTGACTTTAGTGGCTCAACAATTTGGCCAGCTGCTACATTGACTTGTCCACTTTTGAATTGTCCCTCATTTTGTTCCCATTCTCGGCTGGGTGGTTTCCCATGAAGCGTCCAGCATTTTACACTTACAACTCGTGTTTAGGAGGTTGACATGGTAAAAAAAAAATATTTTGCAACAATTAAGACTATCTAAATAGGAAAAATAAAAAGAAAATGACAGCAATGAAGACTGCTCGAAAGAGAAGACTGCAGTAATGAAGACTGCTTGAAAGCGAAGAGAGAATAACAGCAACGAAGGCTGCTCAAAACAAATCAGTATTAAAACAATTGGAAACAACACCAACAATAAAGGCCGACTGTACAGCACCTACGAGGAAGAAAAATAGAAAAGAAATACTAGCAATTAAGGCTGACTGGTTGTAGGAATTAGAATGAACGAAATACTACCAGCAATTAAGGCCGGCCAGCAGAAGAAGAAAAAGCAAAGAATAGGCGCAAGTAGAAAAATCAGAAGCAGATCAAGATGAACAGCTCTGATACCATGTAAGAAATTGAGAGAGAATAATCTATTTTCATATATTTCTCAAAGATTACAATGAGCTAATTATATACAAGCTACCTAAGGTACAAATATAACAACTACCCTAATAGATTGATTCACAAAATCTCATAGTCAATCCTCTAATTACTGCCCACAAAATCTCCTAATCACTTATTACAAAATCCCCTAATTTAAAGGTCAAACTTCCCTAATTCTAATGTTACAATATTTACAGCATTACTTTCCTAAAATACACCCTTTAGTCATATTTTTCCACATGGCTAGTAGCGACAATACTAGTAATAATATTAATTTTATTAATATTTCTCTAAAATAATAGTGTTTAGTACCAATAATAATAGTAATATTAATAACATCGATGATATTTAAAAGTAGCAATACCAATAATAATACTTATAATATTAGTAGTAATAATATTATTTAAAAATAGTAATATTAGTAGTAATGTCAGTAATAAAAATGATGATAGTGATTTAAGTATCTAAAGTAACAATAATATTACGATTTGTATTTAAAGATAGTAATAATTTTGTTATTAATAAATAAAGTAGTAATCCTACAAATAGAGTGATAATAATAATTTTTATAGCAAAAGTAGCATCATTAGCCATATAAATATTTGCATGGTAATTGATGGCAAGATCAATAATATTAAAGCTTTAGCAAAATCATAATAGCAACAATCTCCTTTATCCACCATATCATCTCATGTTAGTGTTACGTAGACCTAATTCACAAATATACCAACAAAATATTATAACCACATGTTAAAATCAAAATCCAAATCTACTTCATAGAATAGTCATAATACACATATCAATCTATACATTATAAAATCATCTATATCATATAAACATGCATTTGTTTTCCCCAGCACCACTTGATCATCCATCATCATATCAATAAGCCAACATCCTTCTAATCTTGAGTTCAAAAATAAATGAGGAAGTTATGACAAAATACTTGTTTGATGACCGTTTTGAGTCGAATGTGTTGTTTTGACAAATGAAGGGCCTTGAGTGTTTGAATGAGTCCTATAATGATTAAAGTTGTCCAAAGATGACTACCAATGATTCGGCCAAGAGAGAGAGTGAGAGATAGATTGAGATGATAAAGAAAAGAATAAGAATAAGATAGTTGCACTTATTTTACCTTTTTTGTGTTCTTCTTGTCTTGAACAAAAAGGTTTGTTTGATCCGAAAGAAGGATCAAATTTAGTTGTTTTGGTGTTATAAAGTATACTAAAGATGAGTATAAATTGAATTCTAGTTGATTTGAGGGATTTAGAATAGTTTGGGATGATTAGAAGTGGCTAAGGTTTGGAGGAGTGTAGTGTGTGTTCTTAAGAATACAAGAGAAAGTTGAGAGAAAAGAGAGTATTCTTTGGAGTGTGATGGCCGAATAGCCTTGCTAAAGGGGGAGAGATTCGGTTATGCCAAGGGAGAGAGAGGCTAGAGCTAATTTAAATTTCAAAATGAAGAAAAAATGGAGGTTTTTGAGGTGAAGGATTTGCTAATGGTGATTTCTTCTTGAAGGTCACTTGTCCTTTAATGGTGGTTCACTAATTTGGCTAAGACTTGGTAGTGAAATGGAGAGCTCTTCTAGTCTAGGTGCTAGCCAAAAATGCCTATGCAAGAGGAGTGAAAATTATGATTTGCTAGTTTAGTTAGATGAGTGTTTAAGGGAGCAAAAGATGAAATTTAATTTTCAAATTCAAAGTATTTTGAATGGAGTGAAGTTATGAGAGGTTTGAGATGGTTTAATGGAGTTCCAATGGCCAAGGTTGATGAAGAAGGTAAGATGTTCAAGGTGGCCAAAAATGATGAAGAAAATGAAAGAGAAAACTGATTTTTAAATTTGCTAACAAGGCTGAAAAAAATCTAGTAATTTAGCTACAAGAGTTCATATACTCTACAATGGTTTGTTAGCAAGAGTTTGAATTTTTTTTTTTTTTAATAGATTTATAGCTGTAAAATAGGAGTGTTTCAAGGTCTATTAATGATAGTTTTCAGCCATTATCTTGAAGAAGAAGAAGAACTTTAGATGAACTAATGCATGAGTTGAAAGCTCCAATTCCTATAGGTAAAATACTTTATAATTTGCTGGAAATTTTTTTTGGTTTAGTGAAGCTATATTAGCTCCGAAATTCCAAGGTATTTCCAATTTTTTGCTTATACGAGATGGCTATTTGATAGCAAGGAAAGAAAAGGTAATTCTGTTGTATATTTTTGGAAGTTTAACCAAGAGGAAGAGCTAGAAATAATTCCAGCTTTGCACCAAAGTTAGAATAGGCAAAATGAAGTTCTTTAGAGAAGAAATCATGATAATTTAATTTGGAAAACAAACACATTAGTATCACTCATATATTTCGGCCAACTAATCTCCAAGAGCTGGAATTTTTCTTTTAAAAATTCAAGTCCAAGATCATCTAAAATATTTTAGAAGAAAATTTAAAAGAATTCCAGAAATATGAATATTTCAAATCCAAGCATGTTAGGACATTAGTTGCTAAAATAATGAAGATTAAAACTTCTCTAGATTTTCTTTTAGGACAAGATCACATGGTTAAAATATTACCATTGTGTCTCCCCTAAAACAACATTCTTAGCTTCTTGGAAGGCAAGAAATAAAATCCAAACATTAGTTAGGATAATTAAAAATAATACTTAATTGATAGGATTTGAACTCAAAACTATAGGAATTAGCTACAAAGTTCTATCCACTTAACTACATTAATTTTTATTCTTATTTTCCCAACCTAATTTTCTTCCCTTCTAAAACCCAAGTCTCTTCTTGTCTCATCTCAAAGTAAAATTTCCTAATTGTCCCTAACACACATCTAGCATAAATAATTCATGAAAATCACATTTAGCAATTTTAAAAATGCACAATTTCACCGATGAAGAATATATTCATGCAATATACTATGGAATGCAACTCTTTCCTCTATTTCTAGGGTAGTCTTATGTAGGGTTTTACAAAGATGAAGGCTTATTTACAAGCCTTTTACCTGTGGGAAGTGGTGGAAAATGACTTGGATCCACCACCATTACCAGCCAACCCTACCTCAGCTCAATTCAAACATCATAATGAAGAGAAGTCCAAAAAATTCAAAGTAAAAACCCATATTTTTTCAACTTTTTTAGAGGAAGTTTTCACAAAAATGCTGTTTTGTGAAATTTCGAAACAAATCTGGGATACACTTAAGCAGGCATACCAAGGCAATGACCAGACTAAGAGAATGCAAATATTGAATCTCATAAGGGAGTTTGAGATTCAAATGATGAAGGAATCTGATAATATCAAGGATTATGCAGACAAACTCAAAGTTCATAGTCAACAAGATATGATTGCTTGGGGAGAAGCTGGCTGATTAGAGGATCATAGAGAAAGTTCTTGTTAGTTTGCTAAAAAGATTTAAGTTAAAAATATCCTCCCTTAAGGACTCAAGAGATCTTTTGCAAATCAGCCTTACGGAGTTGCTCAATGCCTTGGAAGCACAGGAACAAAGAAGGGCCATTCGAAAAGAAGTAGTGGTTGAAGGTGAATTTTAAGCTAAAGCAAAAGAAAATGCACAATCTAGTAGTTTTGGCACAAAAAAGAATGGAGATTGGAAAAGTAAAAAAGGAGTTTTAGATAATAAAAATGGAGGAAACAAAGGGAAATTTTCCCTATGTCCACACTGTAAAAGGACTTCACATTCTCAAAAATATTGTTAGTTGTAGACCTGATATTCAATGCAGGTCATATAAACAAATAGGCCATGTGGAGAAGGTATGAAAGAACAAGCACCAAGGTCATTAAATCTAAGCTATAAAAAACCAGTAGGAGCATGAGGATCAATTGTTTGTTACAACCTGTTTTGCAACTAACAAAAGCAGTGATGCATGGCTCATTGATAATGGTTGCAATCACTACATGACTTCTGATGAGTGTATGTTCAGGTAGGTAAATAAGGCATACATCTCAAAGGTTAGAATTGGTAATGGAGATTCTTTAGAAGTCAAAGGAAGAGAAATTGCAGCAGTTAAGACTCCAAAAGGTACCAAACTCATTTTAGATGTGTTATATGTACCTTAAATTGATCAAAATCTTTAAGTGTGGGATAGCTACTAGAAAAAAATTATTTTGTATCTTTCAAAGATAACACATGTATGATATATAATTCTACTAGTTGTGAGTTGTTGTCTATAAAAATGAAAGATAAGCATTTTTTCTTATATTGGAAACATGTTGGTTGTGCATATTCTAATTCAGTTGATGAATCAGAACTTTAGCATAAAAGGTTGGAGCATTTCCATTATTCTACATTGTAGTTTTTGCAGAGAAAGCAGCTTGCGTAGGACGTGCTAGTAATTTCTTCTAAATCTGAAGTTTGCTAATTTGAAAAGCAATCTAGACTACCATTTCCAGCCAACAAAACTTGAAGGGCCAGTGAAAAGCTTCAGCTTGTCCATACGAATGTTTGTGGTCCAATGAAGACCCTTTCCTTTAATAGTAGCAAGTATTATATTGCTTTCACAAATAATTTTAGTCAAATGTGTTGGGTTTATTTTATAAAATCAAAATCTAAAGTTGCTGATATTTTTTGGAAATTTAAAAATTGGATTGAGAATCAAAGTGGTTTGAAAGTGAAAGTGGTTAGATCAAACAATTGGACTGAATACACATCTAGAAAGTTTAACAAATTCTGTGAAGATGAAGGCACTGAACACCAATTTTCAACAACTTATACTCCTCAACAAAATGGAGTAAGTGAAGGGAAAAATAGGACAATTATGGAGATGTCAAGGTGTTTGTTGTTTGAGAAGAAAATGCCTAAAGAGTTCTAGGCTGAAGCTGTCAATACTTCAATATATTTACTGAATAGACTTCCAACAAAAACTCTAAAGGGGAAGACATCATTTGAGACTTGGTATGGTTATGCACCTTCTCTGCAAAATCTAAAGGTGTTTGGCAACTTATGCTACACATATATTCTAGATGTGAAAAGAGAGAAATTAGATTATAAGTCAAATGTTAGAATTTTTTGTGGCTATAGAAGCACCATCAAAGGTTACAGACTTTATCAAATTTCAAGTCCTAGTCAGCTAACAAAGGTCCAAGGAGACATTTGAGGTTGTCAATGTTGTTTATGTTGCTCAAGGGAAGAATTGAGCAAAAAGAATTATGCGGTGCTACAGCTACAAGAAGTAAGCGCATATTACCCACAATTGTGGCAAGGAATTCTACCATTATTATAAGTAAAAATGAGACATTATCAAAGAGTGTCCTAGATGTCCTGAAAATCTAAGTGCACAAACTTTTCAAGCTATTATTTCAAACCATCAAATTACTTGTTCTATAACCACCACCAC
Organism: Voacanga thouarsii; assembly: GCA_026120185.1. Taxonomy (NCBI): domain Eukaryota; kingdom Viridiplantae; phylum Streptophyta; class Magnoliopsida; order Gentianales; family Apocynaceae; genus Voacanga; species Voacanga thouarsii. The sequence goes on along the minus strand of JANUWF010001032.1, from coordinate 828,041 downwards.
TAGCACCAACCAACCTACTGTTACTCTAGAAATGCTACAACAAACGATTTTTACTGCATTATGTACCCTTGAACTTCAAGATCAAGGTAACACTATCTCTTCTCCTTAGATTGTTAATTCTAAGTATCCGATCATATGACTGAATCATTTGATTTGTTATGTAATCTATGAAAGTATAATGGTACACAAAATATTCAGATTGCTAATGGTAGTAATCTTCTAATTATAGCTATTGGTGATATTGGATCTTCTTTTCCTCATATATTTGTTTCTCCTAGGCTATCTACTAATTTAAATTGTGTTGGACAAATAGCATATAATAACTGTGATGTACATTTCTCTTGCAATGATTGTCTTGTGCAAGATCAAGTGTCGGAGAAGGTGATTGTGAGGAGGCCTAAAGTGGGAAGATTAGCTTCTGTTATTGTTGAGAATAAGGCATCAATTTGGCATAAATGATTGGGACATCTAAATAATGTAATTTTGTCTAATTTAATGAAGCGTGATTTTCTTGGTCACGTAGATAAGGGTTCTACTCATAGCTTGTCTCTTGATTGTTCTACTTGCAAATTAGGGAAAAGTAAAACCTTTCATTTCCCTACTTATGGTTGTCATATTCATACATGTTTTGAGATTATACACTCTAACGTTTGGGGTATTTTTCCTATTTTGTCTCATGCACAATATAAATATTTTGTAACTTTCATTGATAACTACGGTTATTTACTTGGATCTATTTCCTACACACTAGGTTTTCACTTCTTTCCAAACCTTTCTAACTTATGTTGAGACATAATTCTCGGCTTGCATTAAGGTATTACGGTGTGATAATGGTGGTGAATATGTTACATGACTTTCAAACTTTTTTGCAACAAGAAGGTATCATAACTCAAACATCATGTTTTTGTACTCCTCAAGAGAATTGGGTGACTGAACGTAAAAATTGCCACTTATTGGATATGATTCGTATGTTGCCCCTAGAGTCTTCAATTCCACGTACATTTTGGGTGGAAACTTTGTCTACTGTAGTTTATTTTATTAATCACCTGCCTTCTCAACAATTGAATTTTGATTCTCTTACTACCGTCTTTTCGATATGCATCCTAATTACTACAATTTACACATATTTGGATGTGTTTGTTTTGTTCACTTACCTCCTCATAAGTGTCACAAGTTTATAGCTCAATCAATAAGGTACACTTTATGGGTTATAGCACTGGTCAAAAAGTTTTTTTTTTTTTTAATGTTATGGTGCTATCGCTAATTTTCTGTGTACATTAGTCGTCCTCTTGATTGGTATGGTTTCTCTACTTGTTTAAATGATACTACAGAAATGCTATTTTATGAGTTATAGCACTGGTCAAAAAGGTTTTTTGATGTTATGATGTTGTTGCTAATCATCTGGGTATCTCCAGAAATGTGATTTTCTTTAAACATGAATACTATTTTTAGCAACATGTGTCTCATCAGTCATCCTCCTGATCGTTATGAATTCTCTATTATTTTGAATGATACTATAGATCTTATCTCTTATTCTTAGGTAACTAAACATACATGTTGGGTAAAAGTTATGCAAGAAGAACTTCATGTTGTTGGGGAGAATCATACTTAGGATATTGTTTCCCTGTTTTACGGGTGTTTAGCCCATTGGTTGTAAATAGGTATATTCCATTAAGTTATAGTCTGATGGCTCACTTGATAGATATCAAGCGAGGTTGGTGGCACTTGGTAACAGATAGGAGTATGGATTGGACTAAGAGGAAACATTTGCACCTTTAGCAAAGATGACCATTGTGCGACTTGTTATAGCCATTGCTGCTTCTAAGGGCTAGTCATTGCAATAGATGAATATAAAGAATGTCTTTTTGCATGAAGAAGATACTAGGGTTATTTTCTACACCATCCGCTAATGTTTGCAAAGCTAAAATGATCTCTCTGTGGTTTGAAATAAGCGCCACGTGCTTGGTTTGATAAGTTCCGCTCAACGCTTCTTAGCTTCTCCTTTGTCCAGAGTCAGTATGATTCCTCTTTGTTCCTTTGCAAGACTACTAAAAGAACGTCTTGCTCTTGCTATATATTGATGAAGGAGTTAGGCCCTCTACAATATTTTTTAAACCTTGAGATGCATTCTATTTCTACTAGTGTCTTTCTACACCAGCATAAATACATTTAAGAGTTAATTGCTTTGGCTAGTCTTCAAGAAGGTCATCAGTTGATAACCCCTTGGAAGTGAATATCAAATATTATTGTGATGAGGGTGATTTTCTCTCTAATCCTTGTTTATATAGACAATTGGTAGGCAGTCTAAACTATCTAACTATCACTCTACTTGATATTTCCTTTACTATTCAATAAGTTAGCCAATTTATGCAAGCACCTATACACCTCCATCTGGATACTGTTCATTGAATTGTTCACTATTTGTATGTACTATTGTCTACGGTCTTTTCTTCCCTGTGGATTCTCCTATTCATTTTGCTGCTTATAGTGATGCTGATTAAGCTAATTGTTCTGACACTAGACATTCAATTATGGGGTGGAGTATGTTTCATGGTAAATCTATTGTTTCTTAGAAAAGTAAGAAGAAAGATCGAGCGTTTAAGTCCTCAACTGAGTTTGAATATTGTGCTATATCCTCTACCAATTCTAAAATTATTTGCCTTCAAAGACTTTTGGTGAGCTTGGATTTCCACAAATTGAGCTGCTAATCCAGTATGGTCATGAGTGCACTAATCACAAGTGCATTGTCATTCTATTCGCAAAGTATATAATGTTCGTGTTATCTCTCTCACATATCACCAATACTCTCCAAATTATAGATATGTCTACTAAGACTCTCTCCAAGCAACGATATCACTTTCCTGTGGACAAATTGATGCTTCTTGATAATCCAGCATCAATGTAAGAATATCAATGGCAGAAATTATGGATCAAATTTACTAAAATTATGGCTGAAATTATGAAATTTATTTTGATATTAATGACAGAAGTTATGGATCAAATTTACTGAAATTATGGCTGAAATTATGAAATTCATTTTAATATCAATGGCAAAAATTATGGATCAAAATTACTGAAATTATGTCTAAGATTATGAGATTTATTTTACCATAATTATTGTATTAAAAGTATACATATGTTCTCCATAATTAGTGTATTGACAGTATATATTAATTGCATATATGTTAACTGTATATATGTTAACATATTAGTGGTTAGTGTATTAATTATATATTTTTCTTACCCAAATTAAATTGGACAACGATTCTTATTTAATGGAAAGGACCCTCATGAAGGAAAACATTCAGCCATTTACTCAATTTTGTCAATATATCTATATATATATAGTTGCCACTCCTAGGAAGAAAGGAAATCTTCCTTGCACTTCTCGTCTTCAAACTGGACTACTGCTGGAGGCAAGAATACACGCATTATTTTCACAAGTATACACAAATTAAGGTGAAACCAGGGATAAGCTACATGAAGAAAAACCAGACATTTCCAGGTAGGCACTGCAGCAATGGTCATAGCAGAAACATCCAGTGTCCAAATTTACCGTACATTGCTGAAATTTGAAGTAAAGCCACATCCATAACCACCAAAATTGAAGTCTATATAGAGATGCTTCCTTGCATTGCTCAACCCACTGATTTGCTTCATATCAATGGAACTAGCTCAGCAAGTCATTGTTCTGAGTAAAGCAGCATTTGCCACACCTTCCTTTGGTTTCCAAATGATTTTCTCAAGCTTCGCACAGAAGTTCTTGTAAAACTACAAGCAAAAGATTAAGCATTGGTTACGAACTCTGTGGAATTTATCACGACAGGGAAAATATATGCTGAGGGACAGTAGACCATTAACTTGCAAGATGGAGCAACCTGACCTTATGATATTCAAGGGTGTCCCCAGCAGCCTTTCTGACATCCACCATGAAAAGAGATGGTGCTACTTCAAATACCTTAGTGAAACAATTAAAAGTGCCAACGAACATAGTGTTCAGTTTAAAGTCAAGGACCTTGAATGAAAAACACCTAAAAGCTTTCACATTATTGAAGTTGGATAATACCTCCAAAACAACAGCAAATTGACCAACCCTATTTGTAGAAACACCTTCTAGTCTGGTCTGTAAAATATAATAAATGGAACTCATTACACTGCAGCGAGATGGTAAAACCACAAAAACATAATAAAAGAAGAAAGAAATAGGGCTTGGGTTGCATTTCCAAAATCCAGTCATACATGAAACTGAAAACTATTTGAGGCAATAAGACCACACCCACCACAAGAAGCATCATAAGCAGCACAAAAAGAAAAGGTACATATAGATTTGTGGGAGCCCAGTCTTGGCAAAAAGGGAATGCTACTGAGTACAACGCAGGTTTAGAACATGGAAAAAACCACGTTGGATAAGACTGCATAGATCAATCATTCAGATGCTGGAGAGGCCTCTGCTTCATCCTCAAGGTCTAGGTTTGAGGATCAATTAGGTTTTTGCTTGTTTATATGATCAAATTTTTTCTTCAAACGACAAATCCTTATGTGTCTTCTCTTTGTTTAGACAATGACACACTGCACTTGATTCCCAATCTTCTTGCCTAAGACCTTGTCTGAGGAAAGCAAGAAGGTAAAAAAGATATCAAATATAAGAACTTGCTGCACATTAGCGTAAGATCTTCTCTTTGTTTAGACAATGACACACTGCACTTGATTCCCAATCTTCTTGCCTAAGACCTTGTCTGAGGAAAGCAAGAATGTAAAAAAGATATCAAATATAAGAACTTGCTGCACATTAGCGTAAGATCTTGTCCTTTTCTTACATTCTTCATTTATCTCAGCTTTGAGTTTCTTGTTTCTCCCTAAGGGGCTGTTATGCTTGTCCTCTCATCAGTATAGAAGACCTCTTCCAATTTTCAGATTGCCCCAAAATAATGGTAAGTGTAATACTAAGTTGATCACGTCAGTCTGCAGGAGTTGAGAACCTTTTAATTTCTAAGCTTCATATACATCAATGAACAAAAATCATCATTTCAGATTGGCAATTTTCTAATTAAAAATTTGGAATATTTATTGAGCTTCCCCGTTATGTACAAAGATGCACCACTGACCTACACTTGTGATCAGAAACAGAACAAAATTACCGAACTCAACACATGAACTAATATTATCAAGTTAGTATGTTATTTTAATTACAGGGGAAACAGTAACAGATAAAATCACATGAAGTTTCAGAAGAATTACCTTGTAATTTCGTGTATGAACCCTAAGACCCATTGATTCTGCAGCTGTTTCGATTGTTGCAATGATGACTTTTGCAGGTTGACGCGAAACAAAGCGAGTTTGCCGCTTGACATAATCCTGCAAGAACAGGTTAACTCTATTCTCAGGTAAATTATAGAATAAAGTTATTGAACAGCAAATGTTGAAGGCTAGCATGTCAAAACCCCAGGTGCAAGATGCTAAGTAATAAAGTTTTGCAGAAAGAGGAGCCATTCATAATGATATCAATGCTTTTCTTCCCCTCAATTAAAATGAATGCCATGATATAATTATAAACTGCTTCAGTACCCCAAGTATACGAGCCAGATAAGTTACTACTGTCAGTAATCAGGTTGAAGCAGGATGTAAAAAACCCTGCCAAAGGGGAGGTTCACACACAAGAAGAGAGATGAAGAAAGAGGTGGAAGAGAACAAGGGAAGGATTAAATTTGAGGGCCCCTGATGTGGTTTTGCTTTATATCTGCCATGAGTTGAACCCCTCAAGAGGAAATAAACATCTGTAATGAATTGACGGCATACAACAGTACCTGCTGCCTGTCAAACAAGGCTGATAGATTCAGCCCTTGAGACAGAGTGATCATCTCAAATGCATTCATTAAGAGTGGACCATTGTCCTTTGATTCAGATTGTTCAGTAACATACGTATCCTGCACCAATAACAATAATAATATCACATGAAATGAGAGCCACTAAACTAAAAATAATAAATAGCAATCTTTGTCTAAAGATTGAAAAACTAGAGTATTCAGTTAACATTATTTTCTACAACTCAAGTATCATGTTATAGAATTTGTCTTCTAAGGTAGTGTCTTAGAATACAAATTTGGCAAAGTATTGAAGATGGTGATCTGTCTACAAAGCAGCTCGAAAACAATCCTAAATTTCCCCATGAGGTAAAAAAGCTTTCCAAGTAAAATCCTAAAAGGAATAAGTGAACCTCAATGCCATTAAAAACAGCATGAACATCATCCAAATTCACTTCTTCATCTTCCTTCAGTCTAACAGCCATATAGTTCCTCTGGAACCACGGGTCCCCTCTTATCCCATCAATCTTAATTCGCTGCAAAACAACAAGATTACAAAGCAGAAAGTTCCATCAGATTCCAAGTAGGACTAAATTACAATAGAAAGCTGCCAAATTCTGCAAACAAGCCATAAATTTTGAGAAGAAAATGGAGTAAAAGGAAAACAATCAGAACCTCTTCAAAGCTATAGTATGCAATATGGATTTAACATCCTTTCAGGGCAAAGAGAATTAATTACCTAGACAAAACAAAAGAGAGCTTACCTTCATCTTACGGGTTTCATGTGGTATTTATCATTATATTTATCCGAATTTTTTATGTTCTTGCAACATGGAAATGTGTACATAAGTTACTCATAAATTATCATATGCAATTCATAAGTTGTGGAATTAGCAAAAAACAAGGTTTTGCATGAAAATCATAAGTTGCGTAAATCATGGGATTTCATCCCTTCAGCCTAAGTTGTAGAATTAGCGAAAAACAAGGTTTTTGCATGAAAATCAGAAGTGTAAATCATGGGATTTCATCCATTCAGCCAATGCGAATAAATTACCTAGACAAAACAAAAGAGAGCTTACCTTCATCTTTCGGGTTTCATGTGGTATTATCATTATATTTATCCCCATTAGTGTGTTTTCTTTACTAGGGTCATAAATCCTAATATTTGACATTCTACGGATACAGTTTCCACCTGTTAGAATTTTTTATGTTCTCGCAACATGGAAATGTGTACATAAGTAACTGATAAATTATCATATGCAATTCATAAGTTGTAGAATTAGCGGAAAAACAAGATTTTGCATGAAAATCAGAAGTTGAATAAATCATGGGATTTCATCCATTCAGACAATGCGAATTAATTACCCAGACAAAACAAAAGAGAGCTTACCTTCATATTTCGGGTTTCATGTGGTATTATCATTACATTTATCCCAATCATTGTGTTTTCTTTACTAGCATCACAAATCCTAATATCTGACATTCTGAAGATACAGTTTCCACCATTTAGAATTTTTTGTGTTCTCGCAACATGGAAATGGGTACATAAGTTACTGATAAAGTGTCATATGCAATTCATAAGTTGTAGAATTAGGGAAAAACAAGGTTTTGCATGAAAATCATAAGTTGCGTAAATCATGGGATTTCATCCCTCAGTTGTTGCAAATTTCTTAATCTTCAGCAAAAACAAAAGAGCAGAAATGACATCTTTACTCACAGTTTCAGGGTTGGGATTGAGTATTCTACGTAATAATGCAGCAACACCAGGAGAAAACCAATATGGACATGAAAATTCAGCCACATTTATCTGCATATTCATCAAAAAAGTACTGAGGAACATGCAAATGGAAATGTACTCACAAACAAGATGGGAATATAAAGAGAAAGGTATGTTTTTTTTCATGAAATGTGCATGCATACAAATACCAAGAAAAAAAGAGATGGCAACCATGTCAAACAAAGCATGTGTAGGAAATGGGCATGAAAATTGCAGATGCAGTCTCCAAATTTCCAGATAATGAGTGCTGATTATTCAGGGTTGGGCTACTGTAAAATATAAAGCCACTCACTCATACTTGCAAGATGTTTTCTGAATCTACTCATATGGCCCTTTTTCTCCTCAGCAAAAACTTCAATAAAACGAAAAAACTGATTGATATAGAGAAGTATGAATTGAAGGTGAAGAGTCCTAAACTTATTTGGATTTAACAAGTCTCTGGTACAGTCCAGGGTCTAAATTTAACAACTCATCTGACGTAAAAGCAAAAGTCCCTTTACAGATGGTAAGGACAGAATCTAAATAATGCCACATAAGCAGCCTGTGATAGATCACTAGGACATGAATACATAAGTATCAACAAGGTGCACAACGAACTTGTAATATAGTTAACTGGGATCTCATGCCTTAACAATATAAATTCACCATGAATGCATTTACATGTTCCAGAAGTTTACCTTTTGATACAAGGTTGGAAGGTCTGTCTCGTCGAATGGGAGATAACCGGCCATCAGCACATAAAGAATAACTCCACATGACCAAACATCAGCAGCAGCACCATCATAACCACGGTGACTTAACACCTGATGGAATTTAACCAGGTGAGGGTTCAGAACTGATTACCCATAAAAGGTTTATACAGTGTTTAAAAAAGGGGATAGAAATAAAGGTTTGGATGTAAACACCAAATAAAGGAATCCTTCACATGATCACATCCCAGCTAGACACAACCATAAGCAAACACAAATGCTTCAGAGGGTTATATTACAAAAGACAAAGGAAGAAAAGATTAATGCAAATTAATTCCAGGGGGAGATTCCTGGCCAAGGATACAAAGCCATACTGGAAAATCATATTTGTTCAGTTTGCTATTCTGGAAGATAAGACCATCATGCAAAGTAGAGATAATTCTATAATACTCATGTCTCAGATGGATAATTACTATGCAAAATTGGTGCCGCTAACATAACAACTATTCTGAGGTACATCATCAACATAGTTCAACATATCTTCATACAGTAATGTCAACTTAAAAAGAAAACGAGAAACATTAGTAATCTAAGTGATTGTGTTGAATGATTGAAGTGGACAGGAATGATACTGACTAGTCACAAAATGTTCTCATAATATGATCATGGGATGGAGGACACAGGCGGCCTGCTACCGTGACATTGTTTTGACTACAAAAAGGTGATCAGCTTTCCTCAATCATAAGGAAGCAGGTCCAATTTTCTAGAAACTCAAGGATTTCCACCCAAAAGGAATAGTTATGGAATCCAAAGCCAGTCATGATTACATTTTAGAAGATAATGTTTTTGGTACCACTCCAATTCCAGACCATGTAATGTCATTTAAAGGAACAGAAAATTTGTGAAACTCTAAAGCAGATATTCTTGAAAATTCCTTCCTAAACAGTTAGAAAACAAGAAGAAAGAAAGTAATATACATGAAAACTGATTCAGTAGAAACAAAGTTAAGTATACTTCACATCCTGGGATGCAGCACACTGTAGAAAAGACACAGCATTTACATTAAACTATTTAAAGTAGCTTATAATGGGTGTACCTCAGGTGCAACATAATTTGGAGTGCCACAAGTGGTATGGAGAAGTTCAACTCCCTGCCAGTGATTGCACAAAGAATAACCATGAAATACATGGATGGCCAAAAAGTTTAAAAAATGTACCTCCTTAAAGAGAAGTAATAAAAAAAGAAGCAGCAAAAGCTCTGTAATAAAGCAAACAGTACCATATCTAAGCTGCAATAAGAGTATTGGCTTACTTGCTGAGGTAATGCACTGAGTCCAAAATCAGAAACCTTCAAGTTTCCTTTAGAATCAAGGAGCAAGTTTTCAGGCTGTAGATTGCAAGAACATATGAAAAAAGGAAAATTAAGGTCACAAATCATACATGAAGTAACAAAACCACAAATCCCTCACACCTTTAAATCTCTGTGGTACACACCCCTACTATGACAATGCGCAACTGCATCAATGAGTTGCTGAAAGTATTGCCTTGCCTCATTTTCAGGAAGTCTTCGTTGGCTAACCTGTTAGTGCGAGGATATTATTCAGCTAAATTCAGAGAAATATTTTCAGAATAAAATAACAAAGCTCCCGCATACCAAATTCAGCCACATCCGTCAAAAATTGCAATAAAGTTGAATCACTACTTACAACCAAATAATTCAATCTCAGCCCTGTAATTCTTTCTTTGGCAGCTTACCATGCAATTCCTATCAATTTTATAGCTCGACCTATGCTCTTGTTCTTGAAAGAGATATTATTTTACTTCATGTACCAATTCATGGACCAATTGAAAAGGCCATAATTTGCTTGAACCAGTTACATTTCTAATATATTTCCGTCAAATTACAAGGGAACAAAAAGCTTACAATTTTATCAAATAGTTCTCCTCCAGTGACAAACTCAAGTACTATGAATATCTTTGCCCTGCTAGCTAAAACCTACAAAGGATGTTGGAAAAGAAAAGTAATTAGCAATCCAAACAGAGAATCATCAAAGAAATGCAAATAACCCAACCTCTAAGATTCTAAAGTAATTTTAATAACATTAACTACTACTAAAAAGCATCAGCATACCTCATGAAGCCTAACTATATATGGATGTCTGACAATCTTCATTATAGAAATCTCTCTTTTAATCTGGAAACCAACTCATGTAAGCAACCAACGGAGGAAGAATCATATATATGTAGAAGGATGCTTATATCATGGAAGTGCAAAAACTTAAATATAACAAGGAAATTGCAGATTTCTTCGGGCTGTATAAGCACCAAAAGCTAACTTAAACATTCACCAATTGCACAACCAATTTCACAGGGTACAAGTTTCATCACTGGACGGACATAAACTTAATTGCTTAAAAAAAATGATGATAAACTATGTAAATTTGCACCCACATTATGATAAACATTGTAATAGCAGCCTTGACAAGATGGGAGGTATTTTCACAAAGCAAAGGTGTGACATGGACACCATTTCTGGTTTCAAAATATAGTTCAAAATACAGCCAAGCAACAGAAAAAATGGAACAGATATTTTAGAAGTTTTCTACATTTGACCAAATACATGAACAACAAAATTAACTCAAATGACTGAAACAGGAGATCTAGGAGATGAATTTCAGCCACCTCATCTACCAGATTATAGAGATTTATGTGTTAGTGCCTATGAGCATCTCTTAACTTTTAATGCTTCTCTAACCAATGCAGGACAACTAAGAACTTTTAGAAACTCGTGGTCAGAACTCTCGAGAGCAGTAACTCTTCCTTTTCCATCCAATGGTCCCAATTGATGTTCAAGTTAGTGTTTTATGCAATATGAATTCAACATGAAAATTTTGTGCAAACACACCCTGCATTCTAGAGCATAAAGGCCTCAGCTGGAAAAAAGAGAGACACCATAGAACATGATCTATTTTGAGGTTGAACAGAGGCTGAATATTCAGTTGTGTGTTACTAGTCAAGGAGAACAAACAAAACAAATTAGAAAAAGGTCATATATTTCAGTTTGGGAGTAAAAACGAAGAAGAAGATGACAAAAAGGTAAATATCGGGATACTTCACACGGAGAGATTGTGTTTCTTAGCAAGTGAACGCCAATACAAGGTCTGTAGCCAAAGCCTTTTAATAAAATATTTCATCTCTCCTATTCCAAACAATGACTGATGTCTAAAAACACTCCCTCACCAAGAAGAAAAGCATATGAATACCTGATCAACCATTCTGTGCTTGAGGATGGTGCTTTTGGCCATGACTTTGATGGCAACATTCTCACCAGTCTCTGTGTTCTGTGCAAACTTAACCTTGGCAAAGGTTCCTTCTCCAATTGTTCTTCCAACCTCATATTTGCCCACCTTTTTCTTCACGGTCGCCTTCATTCTGTCACGACGTTCACCTCACACCACAAATTCAGGCAAGCAGCATAAATATCACCTTCCAGAAACCAAAAACCCAATAAAAGGATATCATTAGAGTAAACCACTAAAAACTTACTCGATAAACAATAAGCCTGACTTTCATATTTATTGAAAATTAAATTCTGCTACTAAATTTCAGTGTTCAATTTGATCATAAACACTGGTAGAAACGAATTAAAGCTCAGGTAGAGCCACGTGCATATATGGATAGACACAATACAAGCTCGCAAAGAGATCCAAAATTCAAATTGGCACAAAAGAAGAGGAATTTGAAGTATAAAACACAGATGGATAAAGAAATGATAGATTTGAAAAGAATAAAAAGCACATGCTTACATTCAAATGATATGCACATATAAGGACGGCGCAAATGGACGACTTAAATCAAGAATTTTACAGTACCTATAGGACTAGCAGCTAGTTGCAGAGAAGCGTGCGTAATACAGAAAAAGAGAGGATGGGATACACGAGGAAGTGCGATAGAACTGGGAAAATATTCCTTCGGGAACCTTCTGTAGTAAGAAAATTGAGGATCAGAGAGCAAAAAGGACCGTTGCACTAGATCGTCGTCGGAGAGGCTGGGATCACGGCTGAGTCTCACGGCGTGGCTCTTATGCCGGAATGCTCGGGTTGGAGCCTTGGGCGGTCATTTTGCCTTTTATATAATAATAAGTAATGACAATTTAAATTCAAACTAAAATTCTAACGGCGAGATAATTTAAGTGAACTAAATATATTAAGGAATTATATTATATATAATATAAATTATATCATATAATTTTTTAAATTGAGTAGTTTTTGTGAACTCGATCTATACAGACTCGTTCGTACAAGAATTATTTAAATTTAATAAATACATAAAATAAAATGATTATTTTTTCATATTAATAATATTGGAGACTTTTTAATATTTTATATCTTATTTAATAATAATATGAAGGCTGGCTATATTCCCCTGCCAAAACAATTTTTACTCTAATGACAAAATTAACCTTTTTTTGTTATTATAGTAATATTTTCTACATATATCTTTCTTTCTTAATTCTATCTCATTCCTCTCTCCTCCCTCCTCTTTCTTTCCTACGCTCATGTAATTTTCTCCTCTCTTAATCTTTTCTCTCTTCTCTCATCTCTCTCTCCTCTCTCCCTTCCTTTCTTTTCTATCTTCTCTCTCCTCTCAAGCTCCCTCCTCTATTCTCTCTTTCTTCTCTCTTCTGAATTTGCCCGCAGGCATTTGGATTTCCAGACACTATTTGCGACAGACTAACAGAACTTCTCAGAATCTCAAGTCCTCCCTCATTTTCATTCCAAACGCTAACTCCACCCAAAATTTTATATAAAAATTGAAATTATATTAATATATTATATGTGAAATAATTAATAATGTGTATTTTGTACCAAATTTAGACATAACAAATATTCTTTTCGTCTCTTTTTATATGTCTATTTTAATTAAAACTTTTATCTTAATTTATCTATCTTATTAGTAAATCAAGACGATATTAATTATTATTTTTTCACAAATATCTCTCTTCAATACAATAAGTATTGTGTATTTTAATAAAAATAAAATAAAATTAAATATGATCACCACACATAAAACTTTAAAATTTGATTAGTCCTTATAAAGAAAGATTCTTTGAAAGTAAAATATGAAATGTTAATTAATTAATTAAAAAATCTTATTTTTTAAAAAACTTGTGAATCAGTTAAAATAGACCGGAGACGGAAGGAATATTAAATATTGTCAAACGAACCTCTTTTAATGTCAACCATCTCTTTTATGTCATCCCATTCAATGTAATCTTATGAAGTGCATCAAGCTCTACTTCTCTTGTTGGCAAAGCTGGAATTGCACCTCTCTCCATCACAATAAAGGCACCACATGCATTAGCAAACCTGAGGGCATCTCTAAGTTGGTCCTCATCCTAAGAAATTTCATATTTGATAAGCAATATATAGAACAGATAAATGCAGGGGCGGACCCGAAATTGAATTGTTGGGGGATTTTATATATATATAGCTTTGTTAAAAAAAATTTGGGGCACAAAGTAAGTCCGTTCCTGGATAAATATAAATTAAATAAAAAAGAAATAAAAATAAACTAAGCGAGAATATAAGATTTAAAATGTTTACCAATTATTCAAAAGTGATTCATAGTTCAGGAGGAAAGAAAAAAAAAAAAAAAAGCACTTTACGTGCACGTTTGTGCTACAAATGAATTTGAGTATGTTTGGTATAATTTACTCTTAATACAGAATATGTTTTCTATTGCGTTAAGTTAAAAAATCTAATCAACGTTTTCGTAAGTTTTGGTCTTCATGTGGATGCAAACAGCTTCTTACAAAATACTACTGTATGCTTTTTGAATTTGCTGCTTTAGGAAGAATTGCTTGCTTTTACCACTTGATAAAAGACATGTTTGTTTCTTTTCTTTTTTTATGGGAAAAAAATGATAGTTGACATAAAAATAGATGTAGTAGATAGTTTAATATATAAAAAACTGAAACAAAAAACAAAGTTTTTATGCAAAAGTAAATTTCACCTTAGTATGGAGTGAATGTGGAGTTTTTCTGTGTGGGGTAAAAAAGTAAACCAAGTAGCACACTAGATAGATGAAAATGTGAGGATAGAGGACGAAAAAGGGGGAGAAGGTGGGGACAAAAAATGAATATGAGAAAAAATGGGAGATAAGAGATAGGAGAGAGAATGTAGAGACATAAAATTAAGAGAGAGTGGGGCAGATTTTGGGTGAGAGAGGAGAAAGCAGAGAGAGAAGATGAGAGAGAAGGAGGAGAGAGGAGGGGGGGAACAGAAAAGAGGGAGCTGGCAGGTGTGAGGAGGGAGAAAAAAGAGTGAGGAAAGAGAGAATAGGAGGGAACGTGAGAGGAGAAGAAAGAAAGAATAGAAAGGAGAGAGGAGATTAAGAGAGAGAAGAAAAGATTAGCCAGAGTAAGAAAGAAAAATGAGAGACGAGGGAGATAGAATTAATAAAATATATATATATATATATATAGAATATTACTAGGTTGACAAAAAAAAATGGTTAAAATAGTCATTAGCGCAAAAATTACTCTGCGGGAGAGAAATTGCCAGCCATTAGTTATAACTACAACATCCTATTCTTTTCTCTCTATAAAGAGTCTATTTGATAACTATCTAAAGTTATTTTTTAATCATAATTATATTCAAACAATTATTATTGACTCGATATATTTGTATATAAAGATGAAGTGTTATATTTATCTATAAAGATTGAAAAATCTTTCAGTATTATTAATATTGGAGAGAGTTTTGCCCCCATAGATTTGCATCCTCAAATATATCTCCTTCATCTCAATTTAAATGTTTTATTTTAACAAAGTATAAAAGAAGTTTTATAACTATTAACAAATTATTATATTATCTTATTCATTTAAAAAAATTAAAAGTAAAATTAATAAAATTCTATATAGACATTCCTTGAGTAAATTTCTTTTATAAAAATATTTTTATAATATTTTTAAAACGTATATACATATTCAATTTTAAACAGAATGGTACAATTTTTGGTAAAAATATATTTCACTTACTGCACTTTTTTTTTCCCTTTCAATCACAAGTAATCATTCTATACTTGAACTCCATTGTCAATTATTATGTGGAATGAAAGACATTAATTTCAAAAAAATAAAAAGACAAATCTAAGGTGTTGTCAATGGCATAAACTTTTAAATTTGAACAAATTTTAATTTTTTTACTCCCTCTATCAAAAAAATAAGTAGCCTAATTTTCTTTTTTATTTATCTAAAAATAATTATTTACTTTCTAAATGTATGTCGTATTTAATTTTTTTTTTCAATTTTATCCTAGAATAATTTTTCATCAATTAATTAATATTATAACTATCTATAATGAATTTATTTTAATCAGAAATGACAACACATTCTCCTATAAAAATGGTCAAAAGTTTACTTAATTATTCTCTCCATTATTTTCTTCTTAATTAAGAAAGAGACTAAGGGAGAGAATTGAACTAGTAGGATGTAGTTAACGAAATAAGATTTTTATTAAAATTATTTTGTATATATACATAATAGGAGCTGTATAATGTTGTCGTTGTGAAATGTAGCAATATCCGCAACTCTCGTTGTAATAAGTAGCAACATTCCTTGTGAATATTTGGCAGTATTGTCATTTGGCAGCTTAAAATTTAAATAAATACTCCCTCCATTTCAAAATTCATGAAGCTTTTTACACACATATTAAGGGTATTGAAAACAATACAATAATTTAGATAAAATTCCTATTATACCCATATTAAAAATACTATAGCTATTGATTAGTGAAAATTCTCAAGAAGCAAGAAGAAAGAAGAGTTTTGGAAAGTTGTGTAGTTGACTTAGAATAAATAAAGGTACAATAGAAAAAAACTAATCATTAGTTTTAGAAATATGTACATGAACAAATATTTTAAAACAAAACAAAAAAGTTTCATGAACAAATATTTTGAAACGGATAGAGTATTTTTTTTTTTTTTTGGAAATATATAAGTTTTCTGTCATTGAGTTCACCTCATAACAAGAAGCAAGAATTTCAAACACAAATCTAATATAAAGAACAAAGCCGAGAGGTTGGATCCATTAAAAAAAACAATTATCATTATAGTAATTGTCGATAGTAGAAAAGGTAAATAATACATTGATTGATCTTTCATTATTTGGCCAATCATTATTTTATAAAGTAATTGTCACCTTTATTGATTTTTTTCCTCCTATTTTATTATAAAAATATCTTTTAATTGAACAGAGAAACACAAGGTAAAAACAACTTGACAACACCAGCAACAACGCCCTATAAAATCATTAGAAGCCAAGAAATTGCAAGAAAACAAAAACGTTCAAAAGTATCGCATTTACATGATGTGTGTATATATATATATATATATATATATATATATATTTATATGTGTGTGTATGGTTATACGAAGTACTCCTATTGTGATACGTGATAACGTTCGTAACTCCTATTGTGATATATGGCAATATTCATTCTTAACACATCAATTTTGAATTTAAATAAATAATAATAATAAATATATTATAGAGATTTGTAAGCAATTAATAGGCTTTTAAAAAATCGTAAAACTATAATTATCTATTTGATGCATTTTGTTTTAGAAAACTGTAAAATTATAATAAAAATTATCTATTTAGTGCATTTTGTTTTACGTTATTTTTGTAAATATACGAGTATCAAAACTATATATATATATATATATACATATACATATACATATATATATATATAAGTAGTTACGGATAATTTTGGTAGTGACACTTGATGTTTTTAAATACATATAAAGATGATATATGGTACATCAAAATTTTAGAAAAAGTAGATATCAAAAAATATTATCCTTATCATATTTGTGATGCTCTATAAAATAATATTATTAATGAAGTTTATATTTTTTTAAGAAACAAATATTTAATTCTTTTAAATAATAAATTATGAAAAAGATGTGAAGTATTAGTGAATTTCATAATATTCTTATTTGAATATAAATTTATCTGAACTTGGATTCAATCAATTTACATGAAGGTATGTCAAGTTATCTGAATTTAGTCCCATGCTATAAGAGCCATTGCCAAGCCAATATTAAGGAGCCCGGGCATGAATAATCTACCTTTCCTACACTGAGACTATAAATAGTTGAAATTTTTTAGTCATTTCTTCCTGGGTTACGATTTACTTCATGCTTCGCAGAAACATTAAAAGATGTATGTTACTATCTTTCTCTTTCTTTCTTTTTGTTGTCTCTTTTACTAATTATTGTCTCTATTGTTGTGTCTGCATATTTATTCTTGGACTCAGTCTGCATTGTTGTGCTTCTGAAAAAAGTTGTGCTTCTGAAAAAAGATTACCTTTTGACCAATCACCAAGGCATGTCTTTGTACCCCCGTTTCCTAAGACTAAGAGGCATGGTCTGGAGGTCAGGGCTGACACCACCTTCAAAAACTAACATCAGTTGCACAGTTTTCTTGCGAAATCATACGAGAAGGAACGATAGCGATTGATTTCTTGCTCCTGTCAGTTTATACAGCTTGGTGCTCGAAGCTTCAGAGCAATCGCTGGTTCATATATTCCAAAGCCACTGAAACATTACAGGATCTTCGCAAATCCCCTTCTTCACCTTCCCAAGGTAAACCATCATCATTTGTATTCTCTTACTTTACCTTGAATAAAGGGTTTTCTTGGTTTTAGTTTTTTTATTTTTTTTAAATTTCAATTTTTGGGTTAGTATTTTCATCTGTAAAATTTGAATAATTTTCTTCTTCCTACATGTATTAATAATTTTGCAGGGCTTTTGGTTGCAAACCTCACTTAAGTTAATTTTTGCTGCTTTTGAAAATATTGTAGCTTCACAAGTTTTGTATGATTTTTAAGTTAAAGAAATTGTGGAGGACTTGATAGAATTGAGTTCTAGAAATGTGAGAATAGCTAGTATTTTCCATTCAAAGGAACATCATGTATTCTCTGGTGATTATTCTAGGACTTACGTAGAGCTTATAGATGGATATCCAAAGAAGCCACAGTGAAAGATTTTTTTAAAAAAGCTAAAAATATTATAATAATATATTATAATAAAAAATAATTAAAATATCATAAAAACAAAATTATTCACTCAGTTAACGCTCGAATCACCTACCTAGTTAATTTTAAAAAATGATAAAATGAAACTGTAGTTAAGAGTGGACGTGAATAAGGATAAATCAAAATTGACTTTGACTATTGAATTATCTGTTGAATCAACATTACGAAATAAAAAGCAATTACATATTAAAAGTATTTTTAATTTTTTATCAAAATTATAAAAAATTAAATTACATGAATAATTTTCTCTTTTAAATAATACACACCCATGCATAAAAGTCACTGAATCAAATTAGTCTAAAAACTCCAATATATAAAATATATCAAAATTCTATACAATTTTTTTATTTTCTCAATTAATTTTAAATTTCCATGGCTCACATTCTTTGTTACCTTCTTCATAACACATGCTAATGTACATGGAAAATAAAAAATTCTCCTTTAAAATTAATCATCTTTAAAATAATTATCATTGAAGCTATGAAAACTGATAAATCACAGTCCAAGCCTTTTTTTTTTCCTTTTTAATATTTTAAGGGGTTTTTAAAACAAAAAAAAAGAATTAATCATATTTCTAATTTTTAATAAAGTATATGAATTACTTAAATTTTTGTCTATAATATATATTGGTATAATTAATATTTCTTATCGATAACTGGCGAATAATTAATCAATCACATAATTAAATATACCTATTAAAATCAATTAAAAAAAAACCAAACTGCTACCGTATCTATATAATGTATTTGGATTATCTCTATTTCTTATTTTTTAAATTACACACACATATATATATATATATACACATATATATATACATATATATATATATATATAAATATATAGAGAGTGTGTGTGTGAGTGTGAGTGAGAGTGCTCAACTAAAATTAAAATGTATCATTTGATAATCAATTAAATTATCCCTTTATTACAAATTAAAAATAAGTTTTAAATGTTTTTTTTTAAAGCATGCAAAGATTACGATTAAAAAAATATATTAGTATATGTGGTTCACAAAAAAAGAGGAGAAGGGGAAGGGGTAGGAACAGGGAAAGGGCAAATGAAGCTTTACTTTTACTAGAAAGAGTAGATGTGTTATGAATATATTAATAAATTGGTGGAAGCTCCACTAATTTCATTAGTGGATATGAATGTTCACTATTAACATCACTAATACATATTAGTGGAGTCAGTGAAGACATCACTAATACATTAGTGGAAATAGATGATTAACTCCACTAATAAAACTCTATAAATAGAACTCTTCCCAAACTTGAGAGATATACCAATTGTGAGAGAATTGTTAGAGAAAATTGTGAGAGAAAAGAAAGAGAGAAGTTTGAAAAAATTATTGTGCAAATAATAGTTAGAGATTTATTGTGTGTAAATTTTATTCTAACACTGTCAAAATTTCATAACACGTTATCAGCATGAGTCTCTACTGTTTCCAAATCTAGAAGACCAAAGTACGAGTTTTTGCCGTTACAAAAGTTAGAAGACTAAAGGTACGCATTTATTTATCCTTATAACTAACCTTACTAAACTCAAATTTGTAACCCTTAATATTTCTAGAAAAAAATTATATGTCATGGGTTCTCGATATAGAAATGCATCTAAATGCTAAAGACCTTAGTGAAATTATTAAAGAAAAAAATAGTGCATTTGCACAACAAAAGGCCAAAGCTTTGATTTTTATTTGTCGTCATCTCGACAAAAAATTGAAAATAGAATATCTTATTGAAAAAGATCCATATGTCTTGTGGATAAATTTAAAAGAAAAATTTGACCACTTGAAGATGATCGTACTACCAATTACACGATATGAATGGTTGCACATGAGGTTACAAGATTTTAAAATTGTGAATGAATATAGCTCTGCCATATATAAAGTTACATATCAATTAAAATTATGCGGAGAAAAAGTTACTGATGAAGATACGTTGGAAAACACATTCTCCACCTTTCATGTCTCGAATATTATCATGTAATAACAATATCGAAAAAAAAGATATACAAAATTTACTGATTTAATTACTACCCTCCTCATTGTAGAGAAAAATAATGAATTATTATTGAGAAATCATGAAGCCATACCAACTGACTCAACAACACTCCCAAAAGTGAATGTTGTTGGCTGCAATAGAAGTCATAGTCATAGTCGTAGTCGTAGTCGTGGCCGTGGTTATGATTATGGTCGTGGATACGCTCGATATTTTTTTTATCACAGTAATAATCAAACTGTGAGAAATATTGGCCACATGAAGTGAGAAAGAAAAGATAATAAGTGAAAAGAAAAAGAAATGTAAGAAAATTATAAGGATAAGTGTTATAGATATGGCATAAAAAGTTATTGGTCACGTAACTGTCGTACGGCCAAACAGTTAGTGGAATTATATCAAACTTCACTGAAAAAGAAAAATAAAAATGTTGAAGCAAATTTTTTTCAACATCCAGTGAGTGATGCTGACGACGACAATATTGATCCAAAATATCTTAATATCAATATTACCCATATGGATGTATCTGATTTTTTCGAACACCCAAATGATAAGATACACCATTTAATTAGTGATGGCAGTGTCTAAAAGAACTAATATCTCACCCTGATATTTTTGAATTTTTATTATCTTCTAATAATATTTCGTTTGCATATACATATTTTTGTTCAGATGAATGTTGTTAATGATGATCTATGTATTATTGATAGTGGAACTATACACACCTTACTAAAAAATGAGAAATATTTTTCTTATCTCAAAATAGGAAAAATAAATATTTATACAATAAATGGTAGTACAAATGTGATTGAAAGCTCCGGAAGAGCTAATATATTGTTGCCTGAAGGAACAACAATTAATATTGATAAAACACTATTTTCCTCAAAGTTCAGAAACAATTTATTGAGTTTTAAAAATATCCGCAGAAATGGGTATCATATTGAAACAAATCTGACAGATATTTTCACGAAGATTTTACCAACTACAACATTTAAGAAGTTGAGATATAAAATTGGTATGCTTCGATTCAAAAATGTAAAAGGATCATCTCATCAGGGGGAATAATAAGCAAACATATAGAATAGTGTACTCTTCTTCCTTCATTAGATTTTTTTTCTCACTAAGTTTTTATTTAGTAAAATTTTAACATGTATATTTTTTATGTAATAGACATTTAAGGAAGAATGTTATGAATATATTAGTGAATTAGTGGAAGCTCCACTAATTCCATTAGTGAATAAGGATGTCCACCATTAACATTACTAATTCATATTAGTGGAGATACCACTAATATATTAGTAGAAATAGATAATTAACTTTACTAATAAAGTTCTATAAATAGAACTCTTTCTAAACTTGAGAGATATACCAATTGTGAGAGAATTGTTAGAGAAAATTGTGAGAGAAAAGAAAGAGAGAAATTTGAAGAAATTATTGTGCAAATAATAGTTAGAGATTTATTGTGTATAAATTTTATTCTAATACTACCAAAATTCCATAACAGTATGTAATTTATTTCAACTTTATTTGATTAAAATGGAAAAAAAATAAATAACAAACATTCAATATAAATATAAATGTGTTTATGAGGAAACGTCACGTTTGATAATAAAATTTCATTTTTAACCTGTTCTATTTTAGTATTTGATCCAAATGTTTGCATGATATGGACCTTATTAAGGGTTAATAGTAAAAATTGCCGTAAATGCTATATATATAACAACCATAATACCTCCTCTCAAGGCAGACACACATTGAAGCCAAGCGCCCCCTACCTTGCCCCTAATTTTTTTTTTAAAATTCAATTAATAATGATATATTAAATTATAAATTATCAAGCATTTTTGCATATATGGCTCTCTCATTTTTTTTTAAAAAAATTCTTATTAATTGTAATATATTAAATTATGAATTATAAAATATTTATATATTTTTTATACTATTGAGCTTCTCCCAAATTCATTAGCAATTTTTTTTATATTTATTAAATTTTAAACTTTTAATATTTATTAGTCTACCAAAATATTTAAATACTTATTTGATATTGAGATATTTTTATTTTTGTCTCATTTAGCCATTTTTTCTTTTCATTAACTATTAGCCCACAGCAAAGTGACCTTCTTATTTTTATCTTATTCAACCATGTAGTCCATTTTCCCCTTTTATCAACCAGACTAGACAACAAAGCTTCTGCTCTGCCATTTCTTCTTGCACTAATTGCTTGCCATTTACAGCCCTGTGTTCGCGTGATTAGCACTGTACGTCTTTACCTTTCCAACTTCTAAACACACACAACAAAATTTCAACTCCTCTAATTTTTTAATCCTTTGTTTGCCCCTGCCTTTTTTCCCTTCTTGCCACGAATCTAGGACAGTGCAATTTAGTATGGAAATTGCGCGGTCATTTTACGGCCAGGACCTGCTAACAATAGATCTTGCGGTTGAGGAGAAGCCACGCTGCATGTTATAAATATAGGACAAAACGATGTTGTATTAAGCAGCCATCGGCTTTGGCTTTACAGCGGTTGAGCCAAGTTGGTTCTGTCCCTCACTATTGATGTTGATGTAATGACATTCGCAGAGGTTTTTCTAATTGTCGAGGATTAATTTCTTCATGACATTGCCAACCCAAAAATCACCACCTCTAGACAACCAAACTAGCACCGCCCTTCACTTCCTTTACCACCAGAATTCCAACCGTGAGTTTCTAGAAGAAAGAAAAATTTTGGAAGCCTTGACAAATTTCTTGGGGTTGATTTGGAAAAATCTCTCCAGAAGAAAGAAAATACTCCACCTTTCTTTGGGCAAAAAACCTAGGCTGGTTACCTCCATTATCGCCGGCAACCATAACTTTTTTTATTAAGTGAAGTCACTGTATTGCTTGTTCGTTGTGTTGTTCCTAAGTGGAGTCATGGTGTTGCCTGGAGATCACTTGTCAGTCGTAGGGCTCAGATCAAAACTGCTACTCTTGTGATCAAACGCTTTGAGCACAAGATCGTTACTATGGGTATTTGTTGTGAAAATTTTTTTCATGTCTGTTGTAAAGTTTGGAAATTTAAGTGAACTGGATTGTGGGCTTACTCTTTATAATTCTACTATGGCTGATTATGTTTTTGGATTTGTTATGTTATGTTTATCTAGAGTATAATGATGACATCTGGAATGTTTTAGCAGAGTGTAATTTCTGTGTGAGTCATTTTATCTATTCAATTTGGGCATGATATAGTGTGCCGTGGAGATTTCATTTCTACCTAATTTTATGGTTTGTGTGTAGTGTCATCAACTTAGGGTGGTGGTCCTATATTTTATTTTGATGTCAAGACTTTATTGTGGAAGTGTTTTCAAAGTTCTTGTTGAACCTACATTTTGATTGTTTTGGTTGTTTTTGGATTGCATGTTCCACTATTGATTTTGTAAACAATTACTCTAATTTCCCCGTTCTTGGAACAAAATGGGATGTTAATTTATAGTGCTGTTATTGTAAAATTCTACTTTACTGATCATCATTGTATCTGTTTATCTGTCTATCCCCAGCTTCACAAAATCCTTTCACCGAAATTTTGACCAATCTTCCTAAGCCTGGAGGTGGCAAGTTTGGAAAATTCTATAGCCTTCCAGCTCTAAACGACCCTAGAATTGGTATGTGTCTATATACTACCTTAGTGTTTATTATCAAAATTACTACTATATTCTCTCTTGCTTTTCCATTGTGCTTGTGCCTAGTTTTCCTGCCAATGAGATGCTTCCATTTATGTTACTTTCTTGGATCTGGTAGCCTATCCCATATCTACAGTTAAGCAATATCATTAGGTTGAGTTCAGTATATGATTTTTTTTTTCTTTTAGGAATCTTCTTTTGGATTTACAATTTTGTATTTTAAGATTTTGTTTATTCTTCCTCATAAAATTCTTCCTATAGAAAGGCTACCATACTCCATCAGAATACTTTTGGAATCTGCCATACGTAATTGTGACAACTTCCAACCCACTACGAATGATGTCGAGAAGATCATTGACTGGGAAAAAACTTGACCATGCTATGGTTGCATAACATGCTATTGAATGATGAAAATTATTTAAAATTAGATTATACCGAATATAAAAAGAGGATTAAATTCTTGAAAATTTATTAATAGGTTGAATCCAAGTTTGTGTTATCTCTTTCTTTCCTTTTGTTCATTGATAAAGGTTTATATTGCTCTATTTATTGAGAAGATAACTTATAAAATGAATAAACAGTTATTTTGCTAGTAGTTCAAATGGGTGATAGTGATAGTGGTAGGACAAAAAAAAAAAAAAAATGGATTGTCCATTTAGCAAAACACCTAGAGATTTTAACTGTGAGATCATGGTCAAACAAGAAGAAACAATTGTTTGTAAAAAACTTTCATCAATAAAATAATAGAAAACATTGAATTCAAGAGTTGATAAGATACAATAGGCAGTACCAAGAGATTTCTTCTTTCTCAATTGGTTTTGTAAAGCTTAAATTCCATATTTTATGTCAAAAGAAAGTGCAGAATACTAGGCACAAGAAAATATTTCATTGGAGAGCTTTTTTTTTTTTTTATCTTTTCCTTCTTTTGTATTTTTCCTTGTAATGGGATAGCTTGGGGCAAGAGAAATCATATTAAACACAAGTAAGGAAACAAATTTAGGGAAGTTTACCTTCTCCTTCTGTTTGTAGATGGACTCGATCTTTTTCATGTACTTATTTATCACTTTCTACACACAGACCAGAAAGATTAAAGGGTCAAAAGTAATCTTCAAATTAAGAAATTGAGGGGTTGCAATTAAGAAGTCATGACCCCATTAAAGTTCAAAAATAAAGTGGAGGCCATCATTAGGCTTATATTAATCAGGAGAATAAAATATTTTCGATTTTCCAGTAAATAAAACACCCATAAAACATATTAAAATAAAAAGTACTTTGCTTCCCATTAAAAATACTATAGGGATCTTAAGAGTCAAATAATTTATGTCAAGTACAAAAATAACATCTATTCCCCAATACTCTACTCACACCTACCACTAATATATCTTTATTTTCCTTGTCTTTGGTCACTCTCACCAATAGAGCTTAACCTATGTGGAAGGCTATATTTTCCTCAAACTATTACCTAACCTACATCATTAACATTACCAACTAGTTGAATTTCTTTAATGTCATCAAGATAATAGACAAACAAAGAAGCCTAAACATAGATCTCCCTCCAAGACTTTGAGACGACGAGAAACTGAATTAAATAGAACATCTACTGCTAGACCATTTACTTGTATAACAAATTCATCAAAAATATCTGCTCCAGATATAACCAATCAGGGAGCTTTGTTTAGTTGCCATAAAAAATAATTAAACTTACTCTAAACTATTTTGGCATACTGCAAAGGAGCTTTTACTATGTACTTGCTTTGCACTCATGGTTCCAGGTTCAAAGGCCATCTATCTTAGTTTCTTCTCTAAACAATAATACTAATTGTATCAAAGGCTGATCAATGTTCTTGACCCGACCTTGGGGCATCAACAACGTTTATTTCAAAACTTGCTAAATTTATTGTTGTTTTCTCTATTTTACGTCAATCATCCAAATTTAGTGTATTAAATCATTTAAATTCAGCTTCTTATGAAATGTTCAATTGCCATCTTCACAACAATTAAAAATGTTTTAAGATGATGCTAATTTCCTTATTTAATTTGCATGGGCATATCTTCGATACAGTTTCGAGACTAGTATATCCATTCACGCACCTGTTGTCTAGGCCATTCAAGTGTCAAGAAGCCCATGTATCTCGATGCAAAGAGAACATAGGGTAAGTATTCAATAAGATAATCTACAATTATGATAGGGTTAATTTGATGTTTTTCCTCTAATCGTGTCCGTATTCTACTTGTTGTTATTCGTTATTAAGTGTGACACTAGAGTTATGGTCATACAATTCTTAGAACGGTGGTGGGATCGAATTGACCTATTTGTTATTAAAGTAAATTGGTACGCTAGCTAATATCCTATTTGAATTTCTCTTCTTTTACGTACATTGATTTAGTTTTTTTTTATTTGTTGAACTTCACCTAGATAGGTTAACATGAATCACTACCACTTGCAGTCATATGGGGCATTAATAAGAGATGCTACAAATGAAAAGCGTGAACACTTATGGCACGACCTGAAGTTGCCTGCCTAGGTCTGCCAACCACTGAAGACCTCACCTGGCCTATCCCTGTTGCATAGATTTTTCCTACCTTCTGCTTCTGCCAAACTGATCTGTTGGATTATGTTGGATGTATTTGTGGGATATATGTTGGATACTGACTGAGGATAAAGACATTTTGTTTATCTGAGTAAAATGTGGATTGTTGTTAATGGGTTATTTGTATTCATGTTCAGAAATCTAGGACTATTATAAGGGTTTACTGTTTGTATTATTGTTGGTTGTTTGATGGATATTGATCGAAGATGAACGGTTGTTGGCTATGGAGGATTTGTTGTTCGTATTACTATTAATGTGTGGGAGAAATGGTGATAGAATATTGTCAAACTATCTTATTTATGTCCTCCCATATAATGTTAATTAAACTTGTGTTGTTATTTGTATATAGTGTTAATGTGATTGTACATAATGCTCAAGTATTTATGTCAGTTGTTCAGATGTTTATGTGGCATGTTATAGTAACTAGTAACTAGTGTACAATGTTAATGTGGTTATGTAAGGCGTTCATGAATTTATGTTAGGTGTTCATATATTTGTGTGGTTTGTTTATATAATGACGAGCGCAGGTTGACAATATACTTGGGATTGTATTAATGTAGTTGTATAAGGTGTTCATGTACTTATGTCCGTTGCTCATGTGTTTGTATAACTTGTTCATGTAGTGACCATTGCATGTTTAGGGTAAGCTTAGGGATTGTGTTATATGGTTATGTAAGATATTCATTTATTTTTGTCAGGTATTCATGTGTGTTTGTGTGACTTGTTCATATAGTAACTACTGTATGTTTAGGGTATGCTTGAGGACTATGTTAATGTGGTTATGTAAGGTATTCATATATTTGTATCAGTTGTTCATGTGTTTGTGTGGTTTGTTCATTTAGTGACTATTGTTTCTTGTTCATATATTTTTGTTTTTATAGATATTAATACCTGAGGATTAGCATTAATGATGAGTTCCAAAATTTGTTATCATTGCACTATGATTTGCTTTTCTTATTTTGAGTGATTTCTAATTTCTAGTTTGTAGCTTTATTAGCACTACAACTTTCGAATCTTTTGGACCTCTGGACCTATTCATTTCATTGACCGTGTAATGCAGTTTTCTAGATTAGGTTCCATACATTTAGGCTTGGAAATTATTATAACTTTCGTGAAATACTGGTGGATTTATGCCAATAGGATACGTTTTGCGCCAGTAGTAACTCAGCTTATTACTTTTATTAAAGGGAATTACATGATATCTTCATTCTTGAACAGTCACATGGAACATTAAAACAGTCACGCCAATAAAACTTTGAATTACATAGTTCTTCGGTTATTTCTCCTTTGCAGACATTTTTAAGAGGATCATTGGCTTATGTGGAAAAAGATAAGAGTTTATCTAATTCAATTTACTTTTCTGAATTGGTCACCTTCTAAAGTCATGGCACAATAAAAGCTTCATCTTGTCCTCAGAATTGTACATGCTTAAATGAAACATTACCAATTAAATTTTACTGCTATAGTTTTTTTGTCAGATTGCATCTTCCATATGTTCAAATATTGTGTCAATTTGTGATATAGATTGGGAGGAACCTATAGGTAACAATGTTAGAGAACAATCATATTCACTAAGTGCATATTCAAATATCAAAGGAGCTGCCATATAACATCCAAGAAAAGAAAGATGATTAAATGCACCAATTGCTTAAATTTAACTACTATATTTTCTGTAAGGCCCTCTCCTTTGAGCATTTGAACCACGTTAACATCTTTGGCCAGTGGGCAAGCAAGTACTAAGTGCAAAGCAAAGCCACTTGTAGCATCTCGCTTGCGTCAATTTGGTCATAGTTTTTTCCCACCTCTCTATCCATCAAAAGTTCAAATTTCTTCTCTTGCATTACTTTCTTAACCTGAAATCAAGTGCCAACTTATTAATAGCATCACTTAAACTCATTATGGCACAAAATATTTTATTGTCTTAATAGTAATTTTAATAAGAAAGGGAATATAACCTTGTGAACTGACAAAATGGTAAGCTATTAGCAAATATGTTTTGATTGTAAGTAAAGATGAATTTTAGTTTTGAAGTAATTTAAAAGCCATGTTCATGAAAATGCAGACAAAGTATATTCATTTAGTAGGGCCAGAAAAACATACCTACTCAAGCATGACTCATTTTTTATGTGTAGTTTTTCAAAATTCAAGAGCTTTAATCCTAATTATCTACCAAGAGAATACCAAAATCAAATACATCAGTTTTCTCTGATAATTGATCAGTGGAGAGGTACTCCAGTGAAATGTGGCCAACAGTGCCATGAATAGCTCTTGCAATAGGAGAATCAACATGATCAAGGAGTTTTGCAATACCAAAGTCACCAAGAACAGGCCCACAGTAATAATCTAGGAGAACATTGGCAACGTTCATATCTCAGTGAATTATTTTTTGGATCACATTGTTCATGGAGGTAGAGAAAACCCCTTGCAACTCCAATTACAGTTTTCTTTCTGGTATTCCAGTCTAGAGTAGGTCTTCCTAAAATAATCAAGATAAGAAATTTTGTACTCAAGACATTCTTCACATTGGAAGCTTGATGCCAATCAATCATAACTTTGGTATTTCTATCTCATAATATAAGTCGTTAGAGATTATTTTTATTATTCTAAATTATAAGTCGTTGAGAAAATTTTCAAGAAGATTTTAAAGTTATTTTTATATTTTTATTCTTATTTATTATTTTCTTTCCTTCTCTTTTTCTCTCCACTCTTCTCTTGATTTCAAGACATTTAAATAGGGGTGTTTTAGGAAGAAAAAATATAAAGTCACATTATTTTTAGGAATCTTAATACATATAAAATAAAATCTAACAACTTATATTATGATACGGAAGGAATATTTTTCTACTGCATTCGCAATTATATTGAGCTGGTAGGTGGCCTTCTCCCCCGTGTCCTCTCGTTGCCATCGCCACTTCTTTGCAACCCAATCTCTTTTCCTCTTCACAATTGCACCCCTGGACAGCAGCCAAAGCAAAGAAAATTACGTCAAAAAAGGTAACAGTGCAACTGAACCGTTAATTTCAAATGCCCATAAAACTCAAAAATAAGTCTAAAAAGCTTCAAGAAACATTCATAATAATTTCAACCTTCATTATCTCTTATGCGGCTATTGTTGAAATTGTAACTTTCATAACCACTATCAATTGCAACATAGTATCAAATATAGCAACTAACATAACTTATAAGAATAAAGTATTAAGGTTTTATAACTAAAGTTTTAACATTGATATTAAATGATCACTATCCTCATTACTTAATGAAATATGAGAAAGTAAATTATATGAGTTATAAAAGTTACTAAAACAAAAATTGAAGAGCTTCTAATAATAACCTATGGTGGGAGGGTTACTCTAATCCTTAGAAATAGAGCTTTTGATTTTGATTTTGATTTTTTGCTTTTTTATATATGACCTCATTGTTATACACAAATATAAAGGAGAGTTAGAAGAGGAAAGATTAAGTGGCTAAACATGATTTCCACTTAAGGTAACGTTAAGTGGCTAAAGATCAAGCAAAAATTGATTATGTATAGTTGTTGCTCTTCACTTTGATTATAACAATGGCTAAAGTTAACTAAATAATGAATCAATGATCGCGTTAGTCTCTCACCCAAAGATGATAAATGATGATGCACAGGATTACTAACTTTTCAGAACTCAGAACTTTTATTAAGATAATTAATCACTAAAATTTGATTATTTTATTTTAGAAGTGTTTTAACACAAGTCTCAAGTATTTTTTTTTTTTTCCAACACTTTTGAATCCAGGAAAATAATCTTGATAAATTCTATATGCCCAAAGGTTAGTGGGAATAAGATTATATGTTTTTATCTTATATATGTGCATGATATTATTCACGTGGAAGAATTTGAAACAATCTTTTGTAATTTCTATACTATGTGCTAATTTAATTATAAAGTTGTAAGTTTAATTGCCAAGATAATTATTTTACAGAATTTTATTAAGAAGTTTAGAATCATTTACATATTCTAAATTCAATAGTATGTCTTTTGTAATAATTTTGTTACCTTATTTTTTAATAAATGTTCAAGAAAAAATTTAGCAAAGTTTGCTATCTAAACTCATAATAGTTTTGATATCAAAATAAATGAGCTGCTGAACATCTTTGTTCAAAAAGTTTTAATAAATATTATGTTATGATTAATATTTGGATTAATAAATATTATAATATATTCTGATTTTGTGTACATTATTTAAATAAGATTAATATTTTGAACCATGTATATTTTTTCTTTAACTTTTATCTACATTTGAATTACTGTAGTTGTGATACATGATGCTCATGATTCATTTTAGCAACTTTGTAAGACAAATGTATTTCAATATTTGTAGTCATTTGTGAATAAATTTTATGCAACTTCTTGTGGCTATTTGTTCAAGGGAGAGAATGTTGTAAGTGTAGCCTTTATGGCCACTATTAGTTATAACATATCAAATATAATAAATGACATAAGTTATGAAAGTGAAGTATTAGGATGTTAATTATAATATTTCTATTGAAATATCATTATCTTTATTATTTTGCGACAGAATATAAAAAAATAAGTAATATGAATTATAAAAATTATCAAAAAGAAATTTAAAAATTTTTAATAATAACTTATGATGAGAGAATCACTCTATACTCTTAAAAATAGAACTACTGATATCTCTTTTCACTCTAACTATTTAAACTTAATTCGTGCATTACCCTTTACTAAACATCACAAAAGAGAATTAGACAAAAGATAAAGTAAGCTTGGTTATATGCTATATGGCTTCTGGTAGGATAATTTCGGTATGTCTTTAGAAAATATGACTAACTTCATCCTTATCCCGTTACAAATAGGACAAATAATGGGAAGGGAAGCCTTTAGTGTTGTTGCCACTCCTTTGCAAAAATCCATTCTCCTTTTTCACCTCCTAACTCTGTCAACCCCTTGATTTTTTTTTTGTTTCCCTCGATGAGTGGGGCTGGGGAAGAGGGGGGGCGGGGGCCTGTGTTTCCACTAAGTTTTCTTCTAGAGATTCGAGGAAAGCTTTTGTTCGAAACTTTTGAATTCCACATCAACATTCCCTTCCTCGTTGTAACTTTTCATTTTTTGTTTTTTAAGGTCTTGGTTTTCCTTTTATAAGGTTAAAGTCTCTTTTAAAAATGAAAAAGTGTAAGAATATTGTCTTGCATCTTTGTTCCACATAAAAATTTTGATAGTCTCTTAGTGGACCTTTCTTTTATAAATAGATGTAGGGCTTAGCACTTTAAATAGGAGTGAAGTAAAGTGTATTTAAAGTATAAGGTATTCATCTCGTTTCTATTTATCTGTTACAATAAAAAAAAATTGATGTCTATTTTTATTTGTCATATTAAAAAAATTTAAGTGTTATTAATATTAATTTTACTATTATATCTTTATATTAAATAGTTTTAAAAAATGAAAGTGTAATAACTTTAGAGAGAGTTGAGCAAATAAAATAAGAAAATAGTTATGAAGAATATTAAATTCAAGGGTACTTTTGGAACATATAAATAAAATTGTATGAATTTAAGATACTAATTAATTATTCTTAAACGGTGTGAAATGATTAACTGTGATAGATAAATAGAGATAAAGAGAGTACTTTTTAAGAATTTTTAAAAACTTTGTGATTTTCTCACATAAGCTCTTGAGGCAAGCTTTCCTCTTTAGGATACGTAGTCTTTAGTCATCTTCAGGATATGCCGTGTTCAGTTATAAATTTTATGAGATAATCTGTTATTCTCTTCAAGGTGTATGGTCTCCAATTGTAAGTTTTAATAACATAATGATCTTGTTTACTTTTCTTTCATGGATGTAGGTAATCATTTATTCTTTTGAATTCGTCGAGATGGTTAGTATTGAATTTTTACATTAACATTTCAAGTTCAAACTTTTTCAATGACATAAATTATGTGTACCTTCAAATAGCGGTTGTGAATTTTTTATTAATAATAATAATAAATAACTATTTAAATTCGTGTTTCTCTCTTTATTTCATTTAATATTATTTGAATTAATTGTCTGTTCGGGTTCTGTCTCGTGACTTTTGATTGAGGCTATTGGTCAATTATCTGTTGACGTTAAAGTTGAAGAAGACATATTGTTGATGCTGCTATTTGGTGTTGGAGTTGCATTATTGAAGCTGTCATTTTAGTTTCACAAAAGATCTTACGGACATTTTATTTATTTCATTTAATTGTTTTTAAATTAAAAATTCTAGTTACTATTTGACATTCGTTTAAGCATTCCATGTAATTTGTTATATTAATCCTTTGCATAAAGTAGCAAGTCTTATTCGAATAGGGTCAATTATCTCATCATTCTTTTTTTTTTTTTAAGCTTGTGTACTAAAAAAAAAAATCTTGCAACCTATCATCTTTTTCTCAGTATTTTCTGCACTATTTCAATATATCCAAATTTAAATTAGAATAAAAACTCAATTAATAAAAAATGTTTAATTCTATAAAAGTATAAATAGATCCATAGTCGATCAAAGTTGCAATTACTTTTCTGTTTGCCTTTGCAATTTGCAAATGAATACAGCCGCGCCCACAATAACGGATAAGCTCTGACATTATTTGACATGCGTTTAAGGTGGCAGAATTTCTGCATCATCTGTCCACGTTATTTTACAAAGGTTTCACATCAAAATAAAAGAAAAAGAGCCAATAAAAAAAGAAATCAACAGACAACGTTGGACAAGCGGATAAGAAGAGAGAGACATGAAAAACGTGACCATATCTGTCACTGTAACCTTTTCCTACTTTTTTCTTTTCTATAAAAAAATTGCTTTTAATAAATTTCAAGAATGATAATAGGATGAAAGAAATTTGATCAGTTTTAATAACTCTCATAAATTTTGACTTTTATTTTAAATAATTAAACAATTTATTTTTATTCTTAAACTATCAAAATGAATGTAAAAACTTATTGACTTATTCTTAAAATATGTCATGCATTTATAAAAGTTAGTATGAGTTTTTTTCCACATAATTAATAGTAAGTCTTATCTCCCATATTTATAGGTCATATAATTTTCACTAAACCATTTATAGGAGAAATTAACCTTGATAATGAAATTATTTTATATACTAATCGTTGCGTTATTAGTAATCTATTTAGCATTTAAATGAGCCTTCTTCACTATAAAAAATTACCCTTTCTCTTGCAATTACCTTCTCTTTTTTTTAATTCGTTTAAATATTGAATGACTGGTTATTATATATATATATATATATTTAAAAATCTATTATCTATTTTTATACATTTTATTTTAATTTTATATATTTAATATTTTTTATTATATTCAAATAAATTTATTTCAAAATAATTACTATTTAAATATATATTAAATATATCTTTCAATAGGAACGAGATTTTGATTCGGCTATGGATCATGAGTTTGACAAAACTTTAATCTAATAAATATAAAATCACATTTTTATATGAAATGTTATAAATACCACTTCGTCGGCAAATATGCCATCCCATTACCAAACTACCCCTTGAATCTCCATCTGTCTTTCTTTTGACGTCTTTTTCCTTTTAGCACAAATATTCAAGTCCGATGGCGTTGCGTCCTCCGTTGCTGGCGGCGTCGATTCATGACCACCATTCGATTTTGGACAAAGACAAAAACCTGGAAGGGATCAAATTACGTTCACAAATTTGGACAGCACAATAATTGGATGTGGTTAAATTTTTATATCCCAAATATTTTCAACAAAACGTTGAGAATAATGCAAATATTAGAAGCATTAGCTTGCGGAGTTCATGGAATAAATTCCATTATTACAAGGGAGCAAATGATGATGCGATTCCAACACATATGTTCAAAAAGATTATCCATTTTAAGAGGACTAAAAAAAGCTAGAACTAACTACGTGTATATGCGAATCCTATTATGAATAATATTAAGGGTGTATTTGGTTTGTAATTAGTCAAAAAATGAATCTTGAAACAGCCACCGAGACAGGATGCATGCGGACATGAACATGCGGCGTGCTCCAGAAGTTTCTCTGTTGGGTACTAGGTTTGGTGGGTCACCCACTGTCTGTCTCGTATGGTATTGGACAGAGCCAGGCAAACCAGCCATTCTAACCTCGGCGACCTACCACCTTATGGACTTCATTTTAAGAAGTTTATACGAGTGTCTCAAAAGGGCGGTGTATGAAAGGAATCTTTGACACATCCCAGCAAAACTAGAAGCAACCATATGCAAACACAGATGCTTCGCAGGGTTACATTCCGAAAGATCGAGGAAGAAAAGATCAATAATGCAGATTCATTCTAAGGGGGAGAATACATATACACACACAGAGATACACATGATTGATTTTTCCTATTTAAGAAATTCTCAAGATGTCTTATGTTATCCTAAAACATATGATCTCTTCTTACATAGTTTATTCTCTGGACCTGAAATATGTAATATTTGTAAAAACAAAGTATCCACTAATATATTACCCTTTTGAAAAATAAAATAGCATAATTAAAAGATTTTTTTTAAAGGCCAAGATAGAGATAATTGTTAAATTCAAGATATCAATTTATTTCAATAAGAAGTATGATTATCGGGGGATAGAGTTAGGAGTGTATGCGAATAAATTCAGATAAAGTGTTTGGATACTCTTAATTTTTATACACACTTTATACAATATTAATTTTATCCTCAATTTTAGATATTCAAATAGATTCAATGTAAAATTCTTGAAGTTTGTGCTAGAATTAAACAAACCTTGTAACAAAATAAAATAAGACAGCTAATTATCAGTACTTGAACCAAAAATTGGCATATGATCTTGTCCCTTTTAACTCATTCGAAAATATAAATGGGATGATATCAAACTAAGTGAGTGAAAAGAGACATCAAAAGTCCCATTTAGAAAGTTTTGGTAACCTTTCTCATCATATAAGTCATTTTATTAGGACTCTTTTTTTTTATTTTAGTAATTTTTATAAATTATTTAACTTATTCTCGCATATTATATTAGAAATAAAGATAATGGTCTTCTAATAAGTATTAACGTACGTGAGTTACTAATTAGAATATTATCACATCTCACATACACACTCTATACATAAAATTAAACATTTGTTGAGCTTTCAAACCTTATATTCAATCTAAAAAATATTGACTTGAAGTGAAGATCTATGATAACTCGACTCATGTGCACATCTTGTTTGACCCAACCAAAAAATAATAATAATAATAATAATAATATTTTTTGAATAATAATACTATTATTTTTTTTACCTCGTTCTATTCAATTTTTTTATGTCATATATAAACGTTGAATTGTAGCGTTAATGAAAAAAAATAATAATAATCTGATTTGAAAAAGAGAGAGAAAAAAAAAAAAGTGGAGGAGAGGACGAGGGAGAGAGATTTAGAAGAGAGGATCCTAGGCCCAGTTTTGGTTGGACAAATTCATGTATCGATGAGTGTTGGACTTGGACAAAGACAAATTAAGGAAATAAATCAGAGGATGATGCCCGCATGAATTTTTCAATTTTTCGACAGTGCCACATCAGCTTAGATATCTACCATGAAATGAATAGAATACTGGGAAACTTTCTTTCATCTCTACCAATAGTATTTTAAATTGGTGTTTGTAAAATTTGTCCTTCAAATTATAAATAAATATCTATATATCACAATAAAAAAATCATTTTATCATTTAAAATTTCAAATAAATATTATGTTACTATTTAAATTTTATTTTGTTTTTAATCGATATACTATATTTTAATTTGTCATATCTGTTGAAGTGACATAGCACCTCAACATTTCCTCCATGGCGATCATTAGCTTCATCTTGGACATATATCTATCCGCACACCCCATGACAGCAATGTCATTAAGGCTATGGATTATGTCAATTGGTATTCTCTGATTAACATATGTGATCGTAGTACTATACATATGTAGATACTAATTTTCTGGCTGAGATCTCACTTCCGTACATTATTTTAAAATGATTTTGGCCTCATCATTTTAATTAAAAATAATTGTAAGCAGCTTACGTGTGAGCATCAGAGTAGTCAAATGCAGCTATTAATCAGCACAAACTATAAGTCCTCTAGCTAAGTCAAAGGGGCAAAGGAGACCGACGATTATGTGAATCGTGATATAATATTTTATTAATAAATTTATTATAGTATATGTGATAAAGTTTGATAAGACGTTATAAATTTTATTTAAAGTATTATTTTTTATTTTTATATTATTCAAAAAAGATTAAATGGTTCAATTTATGTCAATTTGATTGTTAATTTTTCATCAAAAACTTAACATAGCTTAATCAATTTTAATTGAAATTGGTCAAATTTTGACGGGAATTTTGGCTGTTAATGTGAGAGAACTCCAAAATATGGGCTGGAAAAACAAAATTTCCCCAGTAAATGTGAGCTATTGCTTTAATGGGCCGATCACAGAATGTGCTTAGCCCAACAATTAATTACCTGTTTTGCAGCCCAAGAAACCAGAGTA
Source organism: Voacanga thouarsii (assembly GCA_026120185.1). NCBI lineage: Eukaryota > Viridiplantae > Streptophyta > Magnoliopsida > Gentianales > Apocynaceae > Voacanga > Voacanga thouarsii. The sequence goes on along the minus strand of JANUWF010001032.1, from coordinate 790,916 downwards.
CAAACCTTAAAAAAGTTTCAAAAAGAAAAAATATATGATTGGGCCAATGCTTAACAGTAGCCCATTGGATGATGGGCCATTTACAGAATGATCAATTTGTCAAGAAAGGGAGTGGGATGATGGGCTGCCTCGAGCACTTGGGCATGGATTCGTTTGGAACAACCCTCTCTTTTCTAATTTGAATTGGGCTATTGTTCAGCTTGGTCCAATCATTTTTATTTTCATTTTTTAACTCTTTTAAGGTTTTTAGTCTAGTTTCTTGGGCCTCAAAACAAGTAATTAATTGTTGGGCTAAGGACATTTGCTCGAACCAGAGGTGGCATGTCGGGTTCAGCTTTTCTTTCAATTGTCTTTATTTATTTTTATGTGACCTATGGGAGGGATAGGGGCTGGAAAACACATTAGATGAAAATAAAGTATTCATATAAACTCGATTTTTTATATATTATTTATATAAAAAAATTTCTATTGCATACGTTGCATATCATATATTATAAAAGAACATAAAATTTTATTGCATGTTGTTTATAAAATCATGTATGTTTTAAAATTTTTTATCAAAATATTATAGTTTTTAAATCAAGTGATAAAAATATTGTAACTTTTAATTTCCTTCTAAAAATACACTATTTTATTAAACAAGATATTATTTATTTTAAATTACAGGAACACAAAATAAATAGTTTTAATTGTCAATGTTACAAGTCCTCTTTAAATATAATAAATAAAAGAAAGGGCATTCGCAATGTCAAGGATTAGGTTCATTTAATCAGAAAACAAATACAAAACTTGTTCAAGTAAAGAAAAATTTTTACATTATCAAATTGATGTTGGCTCCATATGAAAATGGCATGAAGTCGGAGATGGAGACATGAAAGGAGCACACAAGAAGAGAGTCATAATGGAATGATTGCTTTAGAGGAAACTAAATTTGAGAGCTTTATCATAATCTAACTACAAATCCAGCAAAAAAACCTCTTAAGAGGAAAAGATAGACATGGATTTTTCTAGACTCAAAAGCGCTTGAATGGCTTCAACCCAGCAACTCATATCTCCATGACAACTACGATATGATATTTGTACTCTATTATTCCTTTCGTCCTAATGAAATGACTTATTTATTCTAAAAATTTAATATCTTCCTTAAAAGAAATGTTTTAATATATTTTATATTATAAAATAATTAATATAATTCTTATACATTATTTTTATATATTAAAATTTGACATAAAGTATCTTGAGACTCATATATTTCTTACTTTTATTATACTATACTTTACTTTTACATAAAATCTCGTATCAAGTCAATTACCATCAATTTAATTGAGACAAGCGAGTATGAAACAACATTGGACATTAATATTGAAATTGTTACTGTTAAGATTGATTGTCAAGATTGTGACAAGTATTTTCACCTGGAGTCCTTGACAAACTGAAGTAGTTTTTAGAAATTGCAATTTTGGTAATGTTTGATGGATGAATAATTTTAATTGGATTAGGAAATTAAAGTCCATAAGAATTCTAAAAAATTTAATATTTATGGCAGAGAAGATCTTATGTGGATTTATTCACAAAGACATAGAATCTATGTGAGATTGTACTTGCAAAGTTTTAGAAAGCTGCCAAGTTTAAGCAGATTCCTAATTTGATAAGGAATCTAACACTCTTTTGTGATATTTATAAAAGGGACCAAACAAGGCAGAAGGCGCACGAAACTAAGAGAGATTTTTCATAATTTGGTCAAGAGAAATAGAGTGAGTAAATTCATGATTATATTCTAAGAATACTCTAAAGTATATGCTATTGATGAAGCTGAGTGGATCTCATTGTTAAAGTATGCTTATGATTTAAGTCTATAATAACAACAATTTATCGTCTTCTCATTCGGATTTGAATCAATCTATTTCTTTTTTTAAAGAAAATACTTTTCTGATGGAAAGGTTTCATGGGGTCAAACAAAGTACCATTGTGCTGTAGCAACGAAGATTGAAGGGAGTTCAATTGAGGTCATTGGGTCCAACAAAGGTCTTTTGGAATTTTAACAAAAGAACATTAGTATGGCATTCCATTAGAGTTCACTAGGGATCATTTATTGATATAAGTGTATTCCTTGTAACTTTTATTAAAGTTTAATTGATCTTTTTACCGGTTTAAGACCTGCAAATATAGGTTTGTTAATAACCAAATTGCAGTACCAATTTATTGTGTCTGTTAAACTTCTTATTTTGTAGTCTGTCAAACTAACGCAAATATAACAAGAAAGTTTTTAAAAAATTATAGGAAATTGACAAACCAGACCATACAATTGGTGTTAAAGTAAGGTTATCATATTAGAGTTGTTATTAATTTAGCTGATGAGATCTTGGAAGTTAGTTTGAAAAATCATGTCTGGACCAATAAGAAAAGGAAGTTCTATAACTCGACCGCCCTTATTGTAAGGAGGATCAAATTATGCCTAGTGAAAAACTAGAATATAATTTTTTATTAAAACACTTGACATTGCTACTTAGAAAGCTGTTTTACGAGGATGGAAACCTCCAATAATACCAAATGCAAGTACTAGTGTGGAAGAAGAAAAAAACGTATAGAATTGTGGACGATGCTGAATGTCAACTTAACAATGCTAATGCTAAATTATTGAACACAATTTTTGCTATTGTTGGATCTGATGAATTCAAATTGATTTCAACATACAAAGCTACTAATGATGCAGATAAAAAGTTACAGATAGTGTTTGAAGGAATAAGTATTGTACGGATGTCAAAGTTGCAAATGTTAACAACATAGTTTGAAGAATTAAGAATAGGTAAACAAGAGATTGTTGGTGCTTTTGGTAACAAATTAAGAGACATTGCTAATCAAGCTTTACAACTAAGAGAACAAGATTCTGAAGAAAAGTTAATTTGCAAGACATTGAGATCTTTACCACCAAGATTTCATGCAAAAGTTGCTACTATTGAGGAATACAAGAATGTCTCTAAAATGCGATTAAATGAGCTCATTGGATCTTTGCAAACATATGAGATGAGTCTTCAATCACTGCCAAAAATGAAAGAAAATGGAGTTGTTTTAAAAGGAAAAAAAAAGAGTTTGATGATAATAAAGATTCCGATGATGAAATTGGTTTATTAACAAGGCAATTCAACACGATGTTGCGAAAGCGAAAGTAGATGAATAAACCCTTTGATAGACTAGACCATTCAATAAAAAATCTAAAGTCCAACATAAGAATAACACAGAGCAAAAATTCACGGATAACAAGAATACACCAAAAAGACCCAAATGTTAAGAATGTGATATAATTGGTCATATTCAGATTGATTGTGGAAATCTGAATAAAAGGCTGAAAAATAAGTCCTATAATACTACATTGAGTGATTGTGTGATGATGATGCACTAGATTATCCAGTTGAGTATTGCATTGATGGAGATAATAATTTTGGATAATCAAGTAATGTTGCATTTAATACTGTTGTTTAAAAGGAATATGCAGAAGTTCTTGTTGATGAGTTTGACAATAATGATGATGAAGAGGAAGTAACACATGAGACACTCTTACAGGAATGTGAATTGATCTATTTAAAATGGCTTAAAAGAGTAGAACATATTAAAGCACTGAAAAAGAAAATTCAAATACTTCAACAACTAAATAGCTCACAACAATAAATTGATTCGTCAACTTTAACAATAGGTTTAACAAGGTGAAGAAGTTTTGAATGTCAATTACAAAAAATTAGAAGATGTTGAACAATCCATTAAAAGGTTGAACTCTAACAAAGCTAAATTAGATAAAATTCTTTCTTTTGGAAGACATCTGCATGATAAGATTGCATTGGATTATGATGAGTCTAAAAAAACTACTGCTGTACATTAAAATTTGACAATTGCTAAGAAGAAAGGACAACTAAGAAAGTTCAAATCTAAGTTAAAGAAACCCTCTATCTATTATGACTATTGTTCTCTTGTAGGTCATAGATAGAATAATTATCTAAAAAAATTTAAAGATCTTCAACATGGATGCAAGTATGTAAAACTCGAGTTTGACAAGGGAGAAAAGCTCCTAAGATGAAATGCATGTGAATCAGAAAAGCTAAAATCAAAGCACATGTTGTTCAGATATCTTTGAAAGCTGCCATGAAAGATGTATGATATTTTAACAGTGGTTGCTTACAATACATGATAGGCAAGAAAGAATTTGTTATAGATTATGAATGCAAAAAAGAGTGGCTCTGTTACATTTAGTGATGGATCAAATAACAAAGTTGTTGGAATTAGAATATTAAATATTGAAGGTATGTCTAAACTCAGAGTTTTGCACATTGATGGCTTGAAGGTAAATTTGGTAAGTATAAGTCAATTATATTATGATAATATAGTTGTCAACTTTGACAAAGAAAAGTGTCTTGTTGTTGACAATACTGGAATAGGTGTGATTTTTAGAAATAGAACCTCTGACAATTACTATTAGATATGCACATTCAATAGTTATAACTGCATATCAATTAAAGCTGATAAAGTGGAGATATGGCATCAAAAGTTAGAAATGTTAATTAAAAGTAAATGCAAACACTGAGTTCAATAGGATTAGTTCGTAGATTATCTAAGTTGGGTAAGATTGTTAAAGAGTTTGTTATGCATGTGAAAGTGGCAAACAGATCAAGTCATCACACAAGAAAGTTTAATAAATTGTCAGAACAACAATTCTTAAGCTTGTTCACATGGATCTATTTGGATCAACTCAAACAGAAGGTATTGGCGAAGAAGATATATCATGATATGTGTTGATGATTATTCTAAATTCACTTAGATTCATTTTCTGAGCCAAAAGATAGATGCATTTGAAGTATTTTGAAAGCTATGTTTGGGTCTACAAACACAGAAATAAGCAAAGTTAAAACGATTAAGAAGTGATCACGGAAGATAGTTTTGAAGGCATGAAAAAAGGAAAACCACAAAGCACGTTGCGGAAGTGAAAGCAAAAAACTGGAAAAGCCAAGAATAGAGGAATTCCCATCCAGGGCCGGCGTCGGCTCCGGCAGTCCTAGCCGACGCTGGTTAGGCTCTAGCGGAACTCCGAGGTTAAAAATTTCTTACTTCTTTTCCTCGTTCTAAAAATTGGCTGGACCGGAATATGTGCAACCGGGGTAGGTGCGCTGATAGAAACCTCTGGTGCGATGCCTGCAAGCCTTCTACTTCGTCTTTGCATGTAGATGAACGCCAAATTTTTGATCTTTCAGTATATGACCTGCCTAATTCTGTTTGGTGAACAACTAACAGAACTAAGGAATATTTTCTGGAGAGAGAGACGTGTATTTTTTTTTTCCACAGAGAAGAGTCTGTCAAAACAACGATGATCTCCAATCCTCTTGTTTAACTTAAATAAAACCCTAGGTTAAACTGGATTTGGCCATTGGACTCTTAGTTTAATCTTTTGGACTAAATTAATTATTCTAATTAGAATCAACTTAATGGCCCAACAAATAATTAATTTTTCTAACCCAAATAAATTAGTCCAATTAACAAGCCTATATTAGTTTAGTCCCAAGTTAATCCCTAGTTATTCAAATTGGGCCAAAGCCCTAAATAATTAATTAACCTACCAAACTAATTTAATTAATTCTCTCTCTCCATGAATCTTTATTTTATTCTAACCCAATAATTAAATTAGGCTACTTAAATAAAATAAATTTTATTTAATTTAAGATCAATTTCTTAGCCCGTATTTAATTAGGACTCACGGTCTATATTGGGGACCAAAAGACACACCGTATTGGCTACTAAAATGATCAAAATACCATTGCCATATAAATAACTATATTTTGCATTTTAAATATTTTCTAATATCACCATAAAGAAATATTGACCCCAAAGACAATACTGCGTTAGCAAAGTCTCCGATCTACAGGTATATTAACTAAAATATCCCTCTATACATCGCCGTACATTTAGAGAGGAAGAAGTGTACTAACACCTCTCTAAATGACATCTACCATACTTAGGCTTCTAATCCAATGATCCACGACTTCCTGGATTATTTTCCCTTTTCAAGGGAGCTACCCTAAAGCAAACATTCAAGTCATATTTTCTAGGGCCCTGGATAGTTAGATCATTCAGACAACCATAAGGAGCGACGTAGTATGAAAATTATCTTGTACAAGTCTGTCTTAACTAATTAGTCACACATATCCAACATGCAAGTATATTAGCCCTATGATAGAACCTCAATTATAGCATATCAAAGTACATGCTTCCAACTTCGTCAGGCCATCAACCCATACTCAAGTCGTAGAGTATTAGTCCACGCTGTAGTGGTAGTAGTCTAGATTTCTACTATATAGTACTTTCAGAAACCACTACTACAGGTTCTGTTCTACGTATTCGAAATACGCTTATGTCATGAAGTGATTGACTACTCACTGGCTAAAAGTAAGCCATTCCCCATTTGAAATTCACAATATAATAACTTAAATATGATGAGATTCTCATTCTCATCAATCAGTTAAGAACGAACGTTTATGTGTTAAGTAACCCATGATCCATACCTTACTGTGAAAGACCTCCATTCACATGAACCACTTACTTAAACACAATGAGTCTTTTCCAAACGTAATTGTGCACAAATAAAATATAAATTCACAAACAATTTTTGAAAATAAATTCTTTTATTAAAACATTCGATTTTTACATTAGAAACCTAACTTAAGAGGGCATATTTCCCAACAAGTTTGACAACAAACTATTTGACGAATTCTATGTGGAGAATGGTTTTCAACAACAGTTTTCGGCACCTAAAATAGCTCAACAGAATGGTGTTGTTGAATGCAAGAATCAATAATACGGGAGATGGCAAGATTCATGCTTAATGCCAGGAAGATATCACACAGATGATAGGCAAAAAACTATAAATACTACTACTTACATCATTAATAGAACATGTTTCGAGCTACAAACCAACAAGACAACTTATTAGATTTGGAATAGTAAAAAATCTCAGCTGAACTACTTTCATGTATTTGGAAGTAAATATTACATTCTAAATGATAGAGAGAAACCGAAATATTTTGATGAAAGAAGTGATAAAAGAATCTTTCTTTTTACTCAAACAATAGCATAGCTTTTTGCTTATTTAACAAGAGGAGTTAAGTGGTCATGAAATGTATTAATATTGTTATTAAAGACATTCTAACAGAAAAGCAGAAGGATTCTATTCACGTAAGTGATGATGAGGAACCTATGCAGACAGTTGACAATATGGGTACAATGGAATCGATCAAATTATCGAGGAAGCCAACACTGACAAAGAATAGAAGTGTGTTCAATAAAAGGATTCATCTTTAAGAGTAAAGAAGAATCATCCCCCCAATTTGATTATTGGAAGTCTTGATAAGTTAAGAAAGACTAAAGAAAGATAAAAAATAGATTATAACGAGATGGTCAATTATGCCTGGTACACTTCAGCAATAGAAATAAAGAATGTTAAAGAAGCTTTGATAGATGAGTATTGAATTGTTGCAATGCAAGATGAACTTCAATAATTTGAGCAGAATGAAATATAGGAACTTGTACCTAAACCTAAAAATGTAAATGTGATTGGTACAAAATGGGCATTTCGCAACAACACTAATAAGCTTGGCAATATTACTAGAAACAAGGTTAGACTTGTTGCACAAAACTACACATAAGTTGAGGGTATTGATTTTAATGAAATGTTTACCTCTGTAGTAAGATTAGAATCTGCTAGACTACTACTTACTATTGCATTTGTCAAAAGTTTTACACTTCAATTGATGGATGTAAAGATTGCTTTTTTAAACGGATTTTTGCAGGAAGAGGTTTATGTTGAACAGTCTAAAGGCTTTACTAATTTAGAATTTCCTGATCATGTTTAGAGGTTGAAGAAAGCTCTTTATGGATTAAAGCAAGCACTAAGAACATAGTACAAAAAATTGAGAAAATTATTTGTTGAAAAAAGGCTACAAGCGAAGGGGAACTGACAAAACTATGTTTGTCAAGAAGCTTGGAACAGATTTTGTGATAGCTTAAGTCTATGTTGATGACATTGTGTTTTGTTAAATATCAAGGAAGATGATAATGGATTTTATTAAACTTATACAAACCGAAGTTGAGATGAGTATGGTTGGTGATCTAAAACCTTTTCTTAGTTTACAGATGAAGGAATGAATATTTATCTCTCAAATCAAGTACACTAACAATTTAGTTAAGAAGTTTAATATTGAAGGATCGAAGTCTATCAAAACACCTATAAGTACCAGTCCGAGGTTGTCAAAAGATGAGGAGGTTCAGGACGTAGATCAACTATCCTACCAAAGTATGATTAGAGGATTGTTGTATCTTAAAGTATGTCATCCTAACATTTTATATAGTGTTGGTATTTATGGTCGATATCAGTCAAAACCCAAAGATTTACACTTGAAGGCTATAAAACAAATTCTAAAATATGTTTGTCATACTTCTGAGTATGGTATCTATTTCAGTATGGATTCAAGTAGCCATCTATTTGGATATAGTGATGTTGATTCGATTGGAAATTGTGACAATAGAAAAAACACTTTTGGAGAATGCTTTTTATCTTGGAAATAATCTTATATCATGGTACAACAAGAAACAAAATTGTATATCATTATCAACTGTAGTTTTATCTTGGAAACAATCTTGTATCACGGTATAACAAGAAATAAAATTGTATATCGTTGTCAATTGTAGAAGTAGAATATATTACTGTTGGGAGTTATTGTACTCAACTATTATAGATGAAGCAGATGTTGGAAGATTATAGTATTGCACAATAAGAGCTAATTGACAAATTAAAAAATCTAGTTCAACATAGTAAACCAAAGTATATTGACATAAGATAATATGATAAACTAGGATAAACTGGGGTAATTTGATCTGGAAAAAGGTGAAAATTGACTAGCATTGAAACTATTGACCTGATTAACCCTATGCTTGTAGCTATTTTACAATCCTGTATGGAGCCTAATGAAGTTCAAAGGGTTCTTGAAAATAGGGCTAAGTTGTTTGTTTCTAAGAGAATGGATGACAATATTGAAGATACTTGGACATTAAAACCTACTAATATTCTTGATTTTGTTGAAAATGTTGAAGAGAAAGTTGAGCTCACTGATAATGTGAAGAAGGAGAAGTTACTTCTTGTTAAATTTGAGAAAGCAACTAAAGAGAAGAATGTGATAGCAACAGAGATCATGGAAACAAACGAGCCTGTTAAGGAAATAGATGACATTGTGATTGTCATAGTAAAATCCGCATCTCGGAAAAATAGAAAAGGTTTTAAAGTCAAAGCTAGAAAAAAGAAGGTTCAATTTGGGAAGAAGCCCAAAATCAAAGCGATGGTCTTTGAGACTCTTGCTTTTTATGATTAGGAGACTACTGACAGATATACAATCATTGCTGACAAGAATTTTCTGGTAGAAAGACAAATAGGTCAAAATTTAAGGAGCATGGGTTGAAAGGAATTCTGAAAATTGCTGGCTTGTTGGAGTTTTTTGAATTCAGTAATATTTACAATGAGACTTTATTTTGAGAGTTCTATGCCAATTTTAAATCTTAACTCTATGATAAAGACAACAAACACTATCCCCACAATTTATGCTTGAGGCATTTCCATTACCTTCACTTCAAAGGATATTGCTACTGTTTTGGGATACCACATTATCAAGACATTGAAGGATCGAGAGTTAAAATAGAGTTGACAGATGTTTGCAAAATTTTGACTAGTGGTGCTATTGTCTCATGGCCAGTAGAAGGCCACCTTAAGTTTTCTACTTTAACAGGACTTTACTTTCTTCTCTACAAATTACCTTGTTCAAATTGGCTGCCAACTAACAATGTTTCCATTGTTCTTAATGATAGGGTTGTGCTGATTTACAAGATTGGACAAGGCTTACTTTTTAATATGGGAGATCTAACCTACAATCACATTGTCAAGAGTGCTCATATTTCTCCTAACACAAATTAGGTTGCCCTATCCTTGTTTTTTAACATAACACTTAATCATATGTCCAAGCTACAAGGTGATAGTGATTGACAAGTTAGTCTATAATATAAAGATCATTTGACCATCACAAAAGAAGCCTCCATTAACACCCAGTTCTACAATTTTACAAAAGCCACTCCACCACTCTCTTATACATACTGTTGTACATACTGCAAATGCTGCTAGTTCTCTGCTATCCCCTGCTTCTACAAAAGTGCCTGGTGATTTTTTTTTACTCTCTAGAAGCCTGTTTGCAACACTTTTCTCTGTTGGCTTTTCAAGTTCAAACTTTACAGCATCATGTTGATACTATTCTGGCTATCAACAGTAGATTTAGGATACATCAATCACTCTCTTTAAGGCCTTTACCCATTCTACTTGGTGCTTTGGCTCCTTGTTTGCTCCAAAAAAGGGGAATAGTTTGCTGTGACTTCTGGAGTCTTGATGTTGCTACTCTATTTTTGTTTGGGGAGTTTACTATTGCTACTACTTTTGCTGACATTGCTCTTTATGTTGGAACCATTGTTCCAATAATTTCTTTTAATTTAATGTAAATAGGCTGGTTGGATACTGCTGAACACTTTGCTGGTATTATTGCTAATTATAGTTGTTATATCACTCGGGATTTACACTATCACTTGTCTATGAGATTGTGGTAAAAATACAAGTTATGAAGAAGTTCCAGCAGCTTGTCATTTTGCATCAAATAGTGCCAAATGAGGAGATTGTTAGGATTGATTGTCAAAGTTGTGACAAGTATCTTCAACAGGAGTTCTTGACAAACTGAAGTTATTTTTAGAAATTACAATATTGGTAAGGTTTGATGCCTGAATAATTTGAATTAGATTAGGAAACTAAAGTTTAAAAGAATTGTAGAAAATTTAAGATTTATGTCAGAGAAGATCTTATACGAATTTATTCACAAAGATAGAGAATCTATGTGAGATTGGACTTGCAAAGATTTAGGAAGTTTCAAGGCTTAATTAGATTCCTAATTTGATAAAGAATCTAATACTCTATTGTAAAATTTATAAAAGCAACCAAAGAAGAGACAAGACGTACAAAACAAAGAGAGAACGTGAGGGAATTCATGATTATATTATGAGAGTGCTTTGAAGGATACGCCATTGATGAAGCTAACTGAATCTTATTGTTGAAGTGTGCTTCAAACGAAGTATCGCTATGCTATAGAAACGAAGATTGAAAAGAGTTCAATTGAGGTAGTTGGGTCTAACGAAAGTCTTTTAAAAGTTTGACAAAAGAACACTGGCATGGTATTCTATTAGAATCTACTAGGGATTATTTTGTGAATTGAGATAAGTGTATTTCTTGTAACTTTTGTTAAAATTTGATAGATATTTTTACTAATTTAGGACCCACAAACATAAGCTTATTGATAACCGAACTGCGTAATCAATTTGTTGTAGTTGTTAAATTTCTTATTTTACAACTTACTATATTAACACAACTATAATGAAAAAGTTTAACAAAATCACAAGAAATTAATACATTAAAACATGCCGTTACTTTCTATATTTTCAAAAGAGAAATAAAAATGTATAATATTTTATCATTTAATTTAAAAAATATAATGTCCTAATAAAAAACTCTAAGTATTTTCCTTTGTGAAGAACAATTATGGCTGGATAAACCAGCTACGAAGACCTAGTGTTGAGAAGCAATTTTTTGAAGAATTAAAATATTATATGTAGTCAATTGAAAGTCTCCATTTTGTAGACACTGAGAATAACTATTGATGGAAACAAGTCAGCGGAGAATATAACAGTCGGGTTTTTGACCAAATTGGATAAAAAACACATCAACCCACCGCGGACGGGATGGGATAATGAGGTACCCCTGTCGGGGGGTACCTCGCAATTGGCAAGCGCGAGGTCTGACCTCACGCCTGCCAATAGTGAAATACACTGTGCTACCCGTGCTTTGCCCTTCCTGAATAAGGCTAATGACCTCGTGAAGCGCACCTATCGCTAGGTGAAAAAGGCTGACACCGCGCATGTTTGTTGCGTGACATTGTGACTAGGAGTCGCGAGGTCCTCGCAACTCTAGTAGCGACGTCTGACACTTCACGTGGCCTATTTTCTTTTTTTGTTTGACGAGAATAAAAGAATCTCTGAAAAGCAACATTTTCAGAGATTCTTTTGAATATCTGAAATCGAAGTTAATCACGGGCCAAGAACCCGCCTATTCTTCTCTTGCATTTCTAAAATCAAAGATTCAAATGATGACGCCTATAAATACTGAGTGCGTTTTCAATGCATTTTGCCTTGCATTTCTTCTTTCTCTGTTATTCTTCTTTTCTTCTTTTCATATTTTATTTGGTGTAAAAAATTGTTTCGTTTGCTACTGAAGAAGAGCATATTTTTGGAGCAAAGAGTTGTTGCAAAAACTGTTACAGACAAAGGAAGTTACTGTCGAAATTACTATTCGCATATATTGACTGCCAGAGTTCTCCATATATAATAGGTTTTTCTTTTTAAATAACAAAATAGAAAATGTACTTGAATTTTGTATTTATTTAAAATTTAATTGAATATAATATTAAAATTTATTGTTGGGCAATATGTATTTGAGATTATGTTGAATAATTTATAAATATATATTATATTATAAATAGCTTGGATTTGTGTAGAATTAAAATTTTTATTGGACGGTGGTTTTGATTTGTATTGTGTTATCTTGTGATTAATTATTATTTTGGTCTGTGATAAATAGCTATCTACGAATAATTTTAACATAAATTCTAATAGATTGGATGAATAATAAATTATAGCATAACAGCGTACTATGGCATAAATAGTAAATAAAGTTTTGGTGGTAGTTATAATTGTGGATAGATTTTTGGTGTTCTATCTGTTAGATGATGAAATAAACTAATAAAATAAATTAATGATATAATAAATAGTACATATTAATTAAAAACATTTTATTAAATATTTTAATTCAAACTATCACCAAATAAATATTTTAATTCAAATTGACAGGTAAATTTGAATTGTACTTTAAATAATTAATTAATTATGTAAACTAATTAATTAATTATACTTTGCATATTTTAAACATTTTAGTAAATTTAATTAATTATAAAATACTTCTAATTTATCTAGGTACAATGTCACTAGAATAATACGTTAAATTACAGTTATATTGAGATTGCAATATTATACGCATCGTACATGACGATTTTTTTAATGGTCCATGTCGTAAGGTATTGATTATTAGAAATCGAGTTAATTTTCTTGGTTTAGTTAATAAAATATATGTAATCCGAGAATTTGATATGGCTACTGTTCAGTTACAAATCACATTGAGAAAAGACATTACTATTGGTATTACAATAAGGTCTACAACAACTTTTTTAACGGATGATGAAGATATAAAAGGTTTGTAATACAATTCACCTATCATGAAAGGATAACCAATTGATTTGCATATTCATCATGAGATCATCCAAATTTTGTAAACAGTAGGTACAGATTGTCAAGAGCAAAACAACCCAGTAGCTGCCGCTGGAACATTCGTTGAATTATTGAACATAGCTACTCTTGATAACATGCCTAATTTTGATTTAAATCTACCTACACTTGCTGGCCGCAATATTCAATAACATCTCCTGACTGACACTTTCTAATCCCTTCACATTATATTCATTCCAAATACTCCAGTTGTTGAACCAAGCAAGCAATACATATCAACCCTGAAAGGGTTTGTTACGTATCCACTTCATGTCAACACTCAACCTTTTCAACAAGGGGCTACAACATAACTGTTTCAGTTACTAAAATCGGTATACCGTTAGATGTAACTCCAATTGATGAATAGGTTGCTCGAGAATGCAATTGGGTAGGGTACACCGAAGGCGATGATGGACGGTTTAGGATTTACGTCTGACATTGATGGGCCAGTCGTGGAAGATATTCCCGGTGAGGACGAGGACCCCAAAGGGGGTGGCGATGCTGAAAAACAAATTCCGATCCTTTTGTAATATAGCAACAACTTGATAGACTCGTTGAATCAGGACATTTATATAATCCACTGTATGCAATTTACCTTGATAGGTTGGATGCTGCTCAGAAAATTGAAAACGAAGTTGATGGATTAGGAACAAGTAGCAGTGGGAAGGGTTTTTGGTCATAATCGAACAATGAGGGTTAGCATGTGGTTTAGGGAAAATTTTTAATAGCAGTTGTTCAATATGCCAATAATCATATATTGTTCATTGCTTTTGCAGTCGTTGACGAATAAACGAATGACAGTTGGGGTTAGTTTTTGTCCTTACTCAGAGAGCAAGTACTAAAGGATTGAAGAGTGTGTTTAATATCAGATAGACACATTGGGATAAAGAATGTTGTTGACTGACTTCCCGGCTAGCAAGAGCCAATGCAATGCACAGATTTTGTGTTAGACATATTCGGAGCAACTTCAACGCAAAGTTCAGGAACCGTCAGTTGAAGAAGTTGATACACGCAGCCGGGGATCAAAGCAAAAGGCATAAATTTATAAAGATTATGGAAGAAATAAATTTGCTAAACCCCCAAGCGAAGGCATGGTTGGATTTGATTCTGAATGAGCAATGGACGTTTACTTATGATGGCCGATATCGATTTGGTAATATGATAACTAATCTAGTAGAATCGTTTAACAGTGTTGTCAAATCCAAACATGCTTTACCCATCAAGGTGATTGTAGAGTCTTCTTAAAAAAAAAAATAGTCAAATATAGTCACAAAGAGGAGGCTATACCATGATAGATATCATCTTCCTTTTCGGATATGGTCAAAAGTTGTGAAAAATGAGTTAAAAGGGAGAAGCCACCGTGTGCAAGCTTATAATCAAGGTCATGGCATTTTTAGTGTTTTATCACCATATCGTGAGTATGGAAAGGAAAATAATTCATATCAAATTGATCTTAGTTCAAGAACCTGCAGTTGCTACAAATGAAAAATATACGGAGTATCGTGTTCGCATGCATTCGCAGCTTGTCAATAAATAGGGTTAAATATAGGGGCTCTCGTGTCAACATTAAATACCACAATGTGTTACCAAATGACTTATTCAAGTCAATTTAAGCCCATTTCACATGAGAATTACTAACACAATCCTCCTTTTACGTTGGCTCTTAATGTTCATCGGTTCAAGAACCGTCGTCGTGGTCGCATGTCGTGTATCAGGAATGAGATGAATAAACGCAGCCCTGATTCACCTTCTCGTTGTAGAAATTGTCATCATACCGGATATAATAGGAGGAATTGTCCCAACAGTGCCGTTCAGGGTTCATAATGCGTTTTACCTTTGTGAATTATATGACTGAAAATTATTGCATCATATATATCTAATTGTTGTATCACCATAACTCAATTACTTTAGGATAATATGTACGAGCCTACTGCTAATATTTTCATGTTAATTGTTGTATAAGATATCTCTAATTGTTATGTCTTTAGCTGATATTTTACTTTGTCTTATTGAATGATAAGTTTACTAGTCCTCTAAACATGTCATGATTTCAGTATACTATGTACGAGCCTACGGTTGATGTAGTTGATCTTGAACCAATTATTCTGGATTTGCTGACCCTACAGCGCAGACATAAGTCGACTTATATTTAGGCAGGACAATTACAAGATCAAGTGCTATATGCAAGGCGTAATGACAATACATTTTGGGATACTCTACCATTCAATCCCTGCATCGAACATCTTATGGATGTAGTTGAGTTCGATGGAATTATTCGCCTACCTTATATAAAAATTAATCATCCACTTATTACGACATTGGTGGAGAGACGACGCCAGGAGACACACACATTCTACCTCCCAGTTGGAGAGGCAACTATTACACTCTAAGATGTAGAGGTCCTATTTGGTTGACACAGCGACGGTGATCCGATTATTGGTTGTGGGTTCAACTGCCCACAAGTAGAGCTATTAGACTTGTGTCACACGCTTCTCGATTTTTGACCCACGGGCACGGACCTTGACGGGTCTCAGTTGAGATTAAACGCACTCGAGAAAGCCCTGACTCAACCACTTCCGCCCAAACGCAGCTCCGGGTATGGTTACACAGCATATACGGTGTTGTATCATGTAACTTTTTGGTAGGTTTCTACTCTCAGAAAAATTCGGGAACCGTATTCATTTACACTTCCTTAAATACATCCGTGAGTTAAAGTTATCAGGGACACTTAGTTAGAGAAGTGAAGCATTGGTATATTTGTATCGTTGTACGTGTAATGCTATTTCATATACGGTGCATCAAATTAGTGGTCCAGTGTTATTGATTCATGTACGAAATGAAGTTCGAATTTCACTAATTATTTTTAATTAGTAGTTTATTGTAAAAATTATTATGAAATCTAATTTTAAAAATTATTATTACTTTCGCATTTTTAGTTATGGGTATGAGAGCGTATTTCTACTACTAAACCAGCTAGAGTATGTCCAATAGAGGATGTTGCCCAATACGCACCGAGAGGAGCAGCATGGCATGGTCCTTTAGAACTGTCCCACGCCTCAACACATATGTTGATTGCGTACAGGGATTAGTTAGATCAAATGCGCCACAATCACGTAAGTATTACATTTTTGAATACACAATCATGTAACTATTATAAATTACTATTATTTATAGTTTCATACTATAATTATCTATTTCTACAGTTTATTTGGCAACCGTACAATGAGCATATGTTAACATCACTACCTCCGTATTGCACGCGTGGATGACAAATCTAGCCGTCCGTTACATCACTCTTATGTTGAGAGACGATAGAGTTGCATCGTCTCGATAGAGTCATGTGACAATTTGGAATAGCGTAATCAATTCTAGCTAATATTGATACGGGTCAAATTTGTACCAACGTGACATGCGAACTACTGGTGTTGTGTGGGATAAGATTGATACGTTGCACCATACTAACTAGATAAACTGCAACACATATATTGCTGTTGACAGCTCACTTTTGGGCAAGCTGTGATTTCAGCTGATTATGCTACGTGGTATTGGACTTGCATGCAGTGATTAATTGACAATCCTACCATACAACAACTAAGCCCCAAGGGTTACCAATCTAATGGTTCAGTGCTTGAAGTATATGTAAGTAAATTTTTTCTCATACATATGAATATATATAAAATTGTGATTTATATGTATTTTTTATTGATATTTCAAAAAAATGTAAATGTAGACCGACGCACTGTACCGAATCTTGTACATAGGTAATGAAGCATCTCAACATGCTGATGCCTTGTTCGCTCAACAGGCAGTCGGAAGAATGTTAGATATTGCTAGACGTACATTAACTGCTAGTGGCAAAGTAGATTGTCTAAATCGCATTCCGTATGAGCCATCCAAACGATCGTATACATCTGATCTGATACTTTCGATTCCGCAAGAAATCCCTCGACAATCACCAATTAGGCGGGGCGATAGAAGACCACATTGGCATACTGCAGCTGATGAAGTGCCTTAGCAGCATCACTACTCACCTATATCTTTGTTAAATTTGGATAAGAGTATAACGGTCGATAGAAGGAAGTGGCGAGTAAAGATTCATGTGAATGACCACACATTGCCTGACATTGGTTCATGTAGTCAACTCCAAGTTTCTTGAGATTAAGGCTTAGTTTGTTATTTGTTGTTGTACTCCTACACCGGTTGATAATGCTTGTGTGCCACGTGTAGGGATGAAGATGATTATTTGCTAGGTGCAGTGGTTGAAGGTAATTCTGATGATTTTTTAACTTCGCAACACCTAATTTTCAATTCTAGGTACATAATTTTTGTTGAGGAGTTTGTTGCTAGTCCATCTACTCGACGCTCTCGGAGCTAGCATGGGCAGCCTGAAGAGGATGTAAGCCGATCATACGTTATAGAAAAATAAGATTAGGGACCAACTGAAGCACAAAATTAACAACAACTTCGAAGATGGGTTCAACCTCTGAGGATTTCATTATAGGATTAGTTTTCATCCTTGATTTTGATGATTTTAGGTGTACACAATTGAGATTTAAAATTTATTGTAATTAAATATTAAATATAATCTAAATTAAAAATTATATTTTATTTTTAAGTCATTTTTTAAATTTAAAAAACGTAAAATAATCATGAAATATCCAACTATTATTTAATAAAATATTTAATAATATTAATTAAATTCATTCTTAATATTAATTAAATCATATTTATTGAAATATTTTATATTAATTAAATACATATTTTCAATTGTTGATTAAAGGTTTAAGAACTTAAATCTTTTTAAATAAAAATTAAACAAAAAATTACATATAAATTAAATAATTAGTTGAATAATTATTTTAAAGATATTTGATAATTTAAATATTTTTGAATTTTTTTATATATAATGTGCAGCCCCACGTCGCTTGGGAAAAAAGAAACAATTGCATTTCTTAATTGCAACTAAATAACATATTGATTTAATATATTTATAATATTAATTTTATCAAAATTTAATATTTGAGATTAAAATATAATTTATATTAAATCCATTTGAGTAATGTATATAATTAACAATTATTAATTTAATATAAATTATTCAAATTAAAATATACAGAGCTTACAAATTTAGATACGTATTATTTTTACTAAAAATCAAAATTAAATTAATAATTTCTAATTATATAAAATTTACATAATTAGATTATGAATGTATTATGTGTTATTTTAAAATATTATTTTTTAATTAAAAATTGATAAATTCAAAAATAGGATAAGTAATTTTAAAAAAAAAATATTAAATTTTTTTTTTAAAAAAGGCAGCATGTAGTGTATTGACGCAAGAGTAGCATACCTTGCGCCTGATCTGAACAACAAAAACGGGCAACGATCAGTACGAGTTCTACAAAAAGGGCATGCAGGAGCAGCCTTTCCTCGCTATTGGTTGGCGCGAGATCTCGTGTGACCTCGCGTTGTCGATCGCGAGATATCCCTTCACCGTTCCATCCCATTCGCGGTGGGTTGATGTGTTTTTGACCTGATTTGGTCAAAAACCTATAACAGTCGGGCAAAACAATAAAGCATGCCTTTGGACTATTCTGACTTGATTTTATGAGCTTGACAAGAACTTAAAAATATGCACTATATTATGAATTATTGGAATCTTTATTAATTAGTGGATGCTCCACTAATTATGGATTTATGTGAATTATTAGAAGATTTTTATGGATGTCCACCATTTAGTGGAGACACCACTAATTAAGATTAGTGGAAGATGATGTATGCCATGATGTAATCCACTAATTAGAGCTCTATAAATAGAGTTATTCTCTAAGCTTGTAACACACCATTATTTTGTGAAAGAAAGATTAGTGAAAGAAAGATTAGAGAAAATTGTGAGAGAAAAGAAAGAGAGAAATTCTTGTGCAAAATAGTTAGAGTTTTATTAGTGTGTAGTGTGAAGATTTTATTCTAACACTACCCTAATTTTATAACACGTTATCAACACGAGTCTCTACCGGTACAAAAGCCAGAAGATTAAGCACGAGTTTCGCCGTTACCAAAGCCGGAAGACAGTACGCATTTATTGATCTCTATGGCTAACATCGCGAAACTCGAATTTGTAGCCCTTGATATTTCCGGAAAAAATTATATGTCATGGGTTCTCGATGCGTAAATGCATCTAAATGTCGAAGGCCTTAGTGAAACTATTCAAACAAATAATAGTGCATCTCGCACAACACAAGGCTAAAGCTTTGATTTTTATTCGTCGTCATCTCGATGAAAATTTGAAAATGGAATATCTTACCGAAAAAGATCCATATGGCCTATGGGTAAATTTAAAAGAAAGATTTGACCACATGAAGATGGTCGTACTACCTACTGCACGGTATGAATGGTTGCACCTGAGGTTGCAAGATTTTAAAACCGTGAATGAATATAGCTCCGCAATGTATAAAATTACATCTCAATTAAAATTATGCGGAGAAAAAGTGATCGATGAAGATATGTTGGAGAAGACATTCTCCACCTTTCATGCCTCGAATATTGTCCTGCAAAGCAACAATATCGAGAAAATGGGTATACAAAATTTACGTATTTAATTATCGCCCTCCTCATTGCAGAGAAAAATAATGAGTTATTATTGAGAAATCATGAAGCCGGACCAACCGGCTCTACAAAGACTCCTGCAGTGAATGTTGTTGGCTCCAGCAGAAGCCATCGTTATAGTCGTGGTCGTGGCCGTGGCCGTGACTGTGGTCGTGGTTATGGTCATGGTCGTAGACACGCTCGATATTTCCCTTATCACAATTATAATCAAACTGTGAGAAATACTGGCCACCTGAAGTGGAACAGAAAAGATCAAAAGGGAAAAGAAAAAGAAATTGAAGAAAAACATGAGAATATATGTTATAGATGTGGCATGAAAGGTCATTGGTCACGAAACTGTCGTACGGCTAAGCATTTAGTTGAATTGTATCAAGCTTCATTGAAAAATAAAAATGTAGAAGTAAATTTTTCTCAACATCCAATAAATAATGCTGAGGATGACGATAGTGATCCTGAAGATCTTAATATCAATATTACCCATATGGATGTATCGGATTTTTTTGAACACCCAGACTGTAGGATAGACCATTTAATTGGTGATGGCAGTGTCCAAAAGAACTAAAGCCTCACCCTGATATTTTTGTATTTTCATTTTCATTCTATTCTAATAATATTTACGTTTACATATATATATATTTGTGTTCAGATGGCTGTTATTAATGATGATGTATGCATTATTGATAGTGGAACTACATACACTATACTAAAAAATGAGAAATATTTTTCTGATCTTAAAATGGGAGAAATAAATATTTATACGATAAACGGTAGTGCAAATGTAATTGATGGCTCCGGAAGAGCTAGTATATTGTTACTTAAAGGAACAACAATTATTATTGATAAAGCACTATTTTCCTCAAAATCCAGAAGAAATTTATTGAGTTTTAAAGATATCCGCAGAAATGGGTATCATGTTGAAACAAATGAGGAAAATGGGATTGAGCATCTTTTTATTACTCAAATACATTTGGGTAAGAAATCGGTATTAGAAAAACTGCCGTCTTTTTCTACTGGTCTATATTTTGTAAAAATACGTACAATTGAAATTCATCATCTAGTAAACCAGAAGTTTACTGATCCTATTACTTTTAGCATTTGGTATGACCGGTTGGGTCATCCGGGATCTACCATGATGAGAAGAATCATTGAGAATACACATGGTCATCCTTTAAAAAATAAAAGGATATTAACATCAGAAAAATTCGCATGTACTGCATGTTCCCTAGAAAAATTAATTGTTAAACCATCACCAGTAAAAGTAGGAGCTGAAAGTCCTACATTTCTCGAACGGATTCACGGAGATATTTGTGGACCTATTGATCCACCATGTGGACCGTTCAAATATTTTATGGTCTTAATTGATGCATCATCCCGATGGTCACATGTATGTTTATTATCTACTCGTAACCTGGCATTTGCGAGATTACTTGCTCAAATAATTAAATTACGAGCACAATTTTCGGACCATCACATTAAAAATATCCGTTTGGATAATGCTGGTGAATTTTCATCACATACTTTTGATGAATATTGCATATCAATTGGGATTAATGTTGAACATCCTGTAGCTCATGTTCACACACAGAATGGTCTTGCTGAATCTTTGATTAAACGATTACAATTAATTGCTAGACCATTATTAATGAAAACAAATCTCCCAACATCTGCCTGGGGACATGCTATTCTACATGCTGCAACACTTGTACGTATAAGACCAGCTAGTTATCATAAATTCTCTCCTTTGCAATTGGCTTTTGGGTCAGAACCAAATATTGCTCATTTAAGAATTTTTGGGTGTGCTGTATATGTTCCAATTGCACCAAACCAACGTACAAAGATGGGTCCTCAAAGAAGAAAGGGGATATACGTTGAATATGATTCTCCCTCTATTATCGTGTATGTTGAACCCCCGACATGAGATGTATTCACAACGAAGATTTGCTTATTGTCATTTTGATGAATCATTATTCCCTAAATTAGGGGGATAACCAAAACAAAGATAAAAAGGATCTTGCTTGGACAACATCATTAAATTATCTTGATCCGCGCACAAGCGCATGTGAACTTGAAGTTCAAAAGATAATTCATTTGCAAAGCATTGCAAATCAAATGCCGGACGCTTTTGTTGACTCCGGAAGAGTTACAAAATCGCATATTCCGACTATAAATGCTCCTATTCGAATTGAAGTTCCAAGTGAACAAAATATTATACCTATAGTCGCTGAGTCAAAAACACGCCGTAAGCGTGGCCGACCTCTTGGTTCTAAAGATAAAAATCCTCGAAAGAAAAGAGGATTAAATGATCCGAAGATCATATTGAAGAAAAGAATGATAAAGACCAAGAGAGAACTGATGACAAAGAACCGAAGTTGATGAAAGTAACACTCGAAATTTCTATCAATTATACCACTTCCGTTAGAAGTTGGAATCGGATAGAAACTGTTATTGATAATATATTTGCATACAATATATCTCTTGATGTTACACAGATAATGATGATCCCGAACCAATATCGATTGATGAATGTCGGCATAGAAAAGATTGGTCGCAATGGAAAGATGCGATTCAATCGGAGTTAAATGCACTCGGCAAAACGTGAAGTCTTCGGACCGCAGTCCGAACACCGTAAGGTATAAAACCTGTTGGCTACAAATGGATATTTGTGCGAAAGCGCAATGAAAAGAGTGAAATCGTTCGATATAAAGCGCGATTAGTAGCCCAAGGTTTTTCACAAAGACCAGGTATTGATTATGATGAAACTTATTCTCCTATTGTTGATGCTATTACACTCCGATATCTTATCGGTTTGGCAAGTACATGAAAAGATAGATATGCGCCTATTAGATGTTGTCACTGCTTACTTGTATGGAAATTTAGAAAATGATGTTTACATGAAAATCCCCGAAGGATTTCATATGCCTGAAGCATATAAACATTATCCTCGTGAAAATTACTCCATCAAGTTACAAAAATCATTATATGGCCTGAAGCAATCTGGGCGCATGTGGTTTACACGTCTTAGTGAATATTTATTGAAAGCGGGATTTAAAAATGACCAGGTATGTCCATGCGTTTTTATTAAGAAATTCGAAATCAAGGATTTTGGTAAAACCAAATTTTGCCTTGGTTTACAAATTGAACATCTGGAAAGTGGAACATTTATTCATCAATCAACATATACAGCAAAAGTGCTAAAAAGATTTTATATGGACAAAGCACATCCATTGAGTATTCCAATGATCGTCTGATCATTAAATGTGGATAAAGATCCTTTCCGACCTCAAGAAAATGATGAAGAACTCCTTGGTCCTGAAGTACCATATCTCAGTGCAATTGGTGCATTGATGTATCTTGCTAATAATAGACGACCTGATATTGCTTTTGCTGTCAATTTATTAGCAAGATTTAGTTCTTCACCAACACGACGACATTGGAATGGAATTAAACAAGTCCTTCGATATCTCCAAGGTACAATTGATCTCGAATTATTTTATTCAAATAAAACCAGTCCAACATTGATAGGTTATGCAGATGCTGGTTATTTATCTGATCCACATAAATCACGTTCTCAAACGGGTTATCTATTTACATGTGGAAATACTGCTATATCATGGCGTTCTACGAAACAATCTATAGCAGCTACTTCTTCAAATCATGCTGAAATTATAGCCATTCATGAAGCAAGTCGAGAATGTGTATGGCTAAGATCCATGATTCATTATATCCGAGAAAGTTGTAGATTATCATCAATCAAAGGTATTTCAACTCCTCTTTATGAAGACAATGCAGTTTACATAGCTCAATTACGAGGAGGATATATTAAAGAAGATCGGACAAAACATATTTCACTAAAATTCTTCTTTACTCATAAACTCCAGAAGAAATGTGAAATTGATGTGCTACAAATTCGGTCATGTGATAACCTCGCAGATATTTTCACGAAGACTTTACCGACTGCAACATTTGAGAAGTTGAGATATAAAATCGGTATGCGTCGGTTTAAAGATTTAAAGGAATCATCTCATCAGGGGGAGTAATAAATGGACATATAGAATAGTGTACTATTTTTCCTTCACTAGATTTTTTTCCCATTGGGTTTTTATCTAGTAAGGTTTTAACGAGGCATATTCTTTATGTAATGGATGGACATCCAAGGGGGAGTATTATGAATTATTGGAATCTTTATTAATTAGTGGAGGCTCCACTAATTATGGATTTATGTGAATTATTAGAAGATTTTTATGGATGTCCACCATTTAGTGGAGACACCACTAATTAAGATTAGTGGAAGATGATGTATGCCATGATGTAATCCACTAATTAGAGCTCTATAAATAGAGCTATTCTCTAAACTTGTAACACACCATTATTTTGTGAAAGAAAGATTAGTGAAAGAAAGATTAGAGAAAATTGTGAGAGAAAAGAAAGAGAGAAATTCTTGTGCAAAATAGTTAGAGTTTTATTAGTGTGTAGTGTGAAGATTTTATTCTAACACTACCCTAATTTTATAACACACTATTATTTATCAATTCTTTCTAGCCATTAAACTTTTCATTGTTGATGGTGACTTTAAATTACCATTGCCGATAACAATTTGAATATAATTTAGAATATTTTATTCTTACGATATGATTTCTTCATTTTAAAAAATAGAGTAAAAATGCAATGTTTTTATTATTTTATTTAGAAATTATAATAATTAGGTTTAAAAAATAAATGTATAGTTGAGTTTATATATATATATATATATATATATATATATATATATATATATATATATAAAATTGTTGACGTCATTTTTAATCGATTCGTTGTAACGGTAACTTTCAGCCAAAATCGATATAAATTTTGTCAAATGGATGATGACGTCAAAGAAGATCTTCAGTTGCTGTACCCGGTCAATATCGGAACCAGAAGTCAATAAGTCGTTACCCTCACATCGCGGCACGATTGGCAAGACACTACCATTCTCAACCGCCAAGGACGGGCCACGAAGCGAGATCCTCTCCACGTTCGAAATGTTAGCAACCATGCCACAACGAGTATAAAACAAGTAGGGATCCAAGATTGAAGAACCCAACAACAATCATCTCAAGCCAAATTATCAAAAAATTTCTAGTTTTTAATTCCCTTTTCCTGCATTTTCTTTACTACTTTCATTTATAGCTTTTCTTATAACTTTGTTTATAGCTTTATTTACGGCTTTGTTTATATTTGCTTTACAATTTTATTTACTCCTTTGATTACAAACTTTCTGTTTTATGTTGTTTTGATTTTCAATTCCAGTGTTCTGTATTCATTCATCATTTTAATCAAAATACACCGCGTTCAGTTCTGTTTTGTTTTCGCATGCAATATTTTTCCTTTCTTAGATCCTTTTTATAGTAAGTTCAAGAAACTCACGTATTTTAAAAAGTCCAACTTAACTATTTATTTTTTCGTCGGACTGTTTATGTTCATCAGAGTAGTCGATAGACAGTTCCATCGACTCTCCTTTTTCATAAGGCAACAACAATATTTTGGCATCAAACCCAACGGCAAGGAAGGAATTTGATGATATTTTATTATTTTTTTTATGGAATTGATGAGTTGGACTTTACTAATAGAGTTATTTGATATGGAATAATGTTATGGGACAAAGAAAAAGTTCCCCAAAACATTAATGTGGCTTAGTGATATTATAACCTATCCAAATCAGACAACAATACACCCCTATTATTTTGAAGACAAGACTAGCCGAGGGACCAAAGGTCGCCTCTTTTTCTTTTTTGTTATTATAAACGAAGGGCTAAATGCCCTAACTGAATTTCTAACACTTTGATTTTCACGGCCGATATTAACTATATATCACTATTACCCTATTAGCAGTCACATCTCTCAAACTAAAGAGGATTCTTGGTTTTCTCGGCTTCTAAAATTATTTTAGCTTTCAAAAAACGCCATAGTAATACAGTTTTAAAACTTATATTTTATTGATAAATTGTTATATCTATTTTGAAATAATAAAAATTATTATCAAATAGTTGTTATAAATGTTACAGACAGAATAAGACTTTTTTTTTTTTATCAACTACGACAGACGCAATGTATTTTATGCTTTGGGTATGAAAATGCCTCTTTGATGCTGATATTTAACTCATAAACTAAGTGGAATCTCATTCACACAAGTTGCTTTTGATCATCAGAAACTATAAAAGGTAATGCCCTCTCAGATTATCTTACCCTTAAGTGGTCCAAATATAGTATAGTGCCAAAAGATTTTCATGTAATATGGTTCTCACTGTTATGAATTATTGGAATCTCCATTAATTAGTGGAGGCTCCACTAATTATGGATTTATGTGAATTATTATAGAAGATTTTTATGGATGTCCACCATTTAGTGGAGACACCACTAATTGAGATTAGTGGAAGATGATGTATGCCATGATGTATTCCACTAATTAGAGCTCTATAAATAGAGCTATTCTCTAAGCTTGTAATACACCATCATTTTGTGAAAGAAAGATTAGTGAAAGAAAGATTAGAGAAAATTGTGAGAGAAGAGAAAGAGAGAAATTCTTGTGCAAAATAGTTAGAGTTTTATTAGTGTATAGTGTGAAGATTTTATTCTAACACTACCCTAATTTTATAACACGTTATTAGCACGAGTCCCTACCGGTACAAAAGCCAGAAGACTAAGCACGAGTTTCTGCCGTTACCAAAACCAGAAGACAGGTACGCATTTATTGATCTCTATGGCTAATCTCGCTAAACTCGAATTTGTAGCCCTTGATATTTCTGGAAAAAATTATATGTCATGGGTTCTCGATGCAGAAATGTATCTAAATGCTGAAGGCCTTAGTGAAACTATTCAAACAAATAATAGTGCATCTGCACAACACAAGGCTAAAGCTTTGATTTTTATTCGTCGTCATCTCGATGAAAATTTGAAAATGGAATATCTTACCCAAAAATATACATATGTCCTGCGGGTAAATTTAAAAGAAAGATTTGACCACCTGAAGATGGTCGTACTATCCACTGCATGGTATGAATGGTTGCACCTGAGGTTGCAAGATTTTAAAACTGTGAATGAATATAGCTCCGCAATGTATAAAATTACATCTCAATTAAAATTATGCGGAGAAAAAGTGACTGATGAAGATATGTTGGAGAAGACATTCTCCACCTTTCATGCCTCAAATATTGTCCTGCAGCAACAATATCGAGAAAAAGGGGTATACCAAATTTATAGATTTAATTATTGCCCTCCTCATTGCAGAGAAGAATAATGAGTTATTATTGAGAAATCATGAAGCCAGACCAACTGGCTCTACAGCACTCCCAGAAGTAAATGCTGTTGGCTCTAGCAGAAGCCATCGTTATAGTCGTGGTCGTGGTCGTGGCCGTGGCCGTGGTCGTAATTATGGTCGTAGACACGCTCGATATTTCCCTTATCACAATTATAATCAAACTGTGAGAAATACTGGCCACCTGAAGTGGAACAGAAAAGATCATAAGGGAAAAGAAAAAGAAATTGAAGAAAAGCATGAGGATATATGTTATAGATGTGGCATGAAAGGTCATTGGTCACGAAACTGTCGTACGGCTAAGCATTTAGTTGAATTATATCAAGTTTCATTGAAAAATAAAAATGTGGAAGCAAATTTTTTTCAGCATCCAATAAATGATGCTGATGATGATGATATTAATCCTGAAGATCTTAATATCAACATTACCCATATGGATGTATCGAATTTTTTTGAACACCTAGACAGTAGAATAGACCATTTAATTGGTGATGACAGTGTCCAGAAGAACTAAAGCCTCACCCTGATATTTTTTGTATTTTCATTTTCATTCTATTTTAATAATATTTACGTTTGCATATATATATTTGTGTTCAGATGGTTGTTGTTAATGATGATGTATGCATTATTGATAGTGGAACTACACACACTATACTAAAAAATGAGAAATATTTTTCTGATCTCAAAATGGGAGAAATAAATATTTATACGATAAACGGTAGTGCAAATGTAATTGAGGGCTCCGGAAGAGCTAGTATATTGTTACCTAAAGGAACAACAATTATTATTGATAAAGCACTATTTTCCTCAAAATCCAGAAGAAATTTATTGAGTTTTAAAGATATCCGCAGAAATGGGTATCATGTTGAAACAAATGAGGAAAATGAGATTGACATCTTTTTATTACTCAAATGCATTTGGGGATAAGAAATCTGTATTAGAAAAACTGCCGTCTTTTTCTACTGGCCTATATTTTGTAAAAATACGTACAATTGAAATTCATCATCTAGTAAACCAGAAGTTTACTGATCCTATTACTTTTACCATTTGGCATGACCGGTTGGGTCATCCGGGATCTACCATGATGAGAAGAATCATTGAGAATACACATGGTCATTCTTTAAAAAATAAAATGATATTAACATCAGAAAAATTCGCATGTACTGCATGTTCTCTAGAAAAATTAATTGTTAAACCATCACCAGTAAAAGTAGGAGCTGAAAGTCCTACATTTCTCGAACGGATTCACGGAGATATTTGTGGACCTATTGATCCACCATGTGGACCGTTCAAATATTTTATGGTCTTAATTGATGCATCATCCCGATGGTCACATGTATGTTTATTATCTACTCGCAACCTGGCATTTGCGAGATTACTTACTCAAATAATTAAATTACGAGCACAATTTTCTGACCATCACATTAAACATATCCGTTTGGATAATGCTGGTGAATTTTCATCACATGCTTTTGATGCATATTGCAAGTCAATTGGGATTAATGTTTAACATCTTGTAACTCATGTTCACACACAAAAGGGTCTTGCTGAATCTTTGATTAAACGATCACAATTAATTGCTAGACCATTATTAATGAAAACAAATCTCCCAACATCTGCTTGGAGACATGCTATTTTACATGCTGCAACACTTGTACGTATAAGACCAGCTAGTTATCATAAACTCTCTCATTTGCAATTGGCTTTTGGGTCAGAACCAAATATTGCCCATTTAAGAATTTTTGGGTGTGCTGTATATGTTCCAATTGCACCAAACCAACGTACAAAGATGGATCCTCAAAGAAGAAGGGGGATATACGTTGAATATGATTCTCCCTCTATTATCAGGTATGTTGAACCCCTGACATGAGATGTATTCACAGCAAGATTTGCTTATTGTCATTTTGATGAATCATTATTCCCTAAATTAGGGGGATAACCAAAACAGCATAAAAAGGATCTTGCTTGGACAACATCATTAAATTATCTTGATCCGCGCACAAGCGCATGTGAACTTGAAGTTCAAAAGATAATTCATTTGCAAAGCATTGCAAATCAAATGCCAGACGCTTTTGTTGACTCCAGAAGAGTTACAAAATCGCATATTCCAGCTATAAATGCTCCTATTCGAATTGAAGTTCCAGCAGAACAAAATATTATACCTATAGCTGCTGAGTCAAAAACACGCCAGAAGCGTGGCCGACCTCTTGGTTCTAAAGATAAAAATCCTCGAAAGAAAAGAGGATTAAATGATCCAAAAGATCATATTGAAGAAAAGAATGATAAAGACCAAGAGAGAACTGATGACAAAGAACTAGAAGTTGATGAAAGTAACACTGAAATTTCTATCAATTATACCACTTCCGGTAGAAGTTAGAATCGGATAGAAACTATTATTGATAATATATTTGCATACAATATATCTCTTGATGTTACACAGGATAATGATGATTCTGAACCAATATCAGTTGATGAATGTCGGCATAGAAAAGATTGGCTGCAATGGAAAGATGCGATTCAATCGGAGTTAAATGCATTGACAAAACGTGAAGTCTTCGAACCTGCAGTCCGAACACCAGATGGTGTAAAACCTATTGGCTACAGATGAATATTTGTGCGAAAGCGCAATGAAAAGAGTGAAATCGTTCGATATAAAGCGCGATTAGTAGCCCAAAGTTTTTCACAAAGACCAGGTATTGATTATGATGAAACTTATTCTCCTGTTGTTGATGCTATTACACTCCGATATCTTATCAGTTTGGCAGTACATGAAAAGATAGATATGCGCCTATTAGATGTTGTCACTGCTTACTTGTATGGAAATTTAGAAAATGATGTTTACATGAAAATCCTCGAAGGATTTCATATGCTCGAAGCATATAAACATTATCCTCGTGAAAATTACTCCATCAAGTTACAGAAATCATTATATGGCCTGAAGCAATCTGGGCGCATGTGGTTCACACGTCTTGCTGAATATTTATTGAAAGTGGGATTTAAAAATGACCAGGTATGTCCATGTGTTTTTATTAAGAAATCTGGTTCTAAATTTGTGATATTAACTATATATGTTGATGATATTAATCTTATTGGAACTTCTGAAGAGCTCCAAGAAACAATTGATTATTTAAAAAGAGAATTCGAAATCAAGGATTTTGGTAAAAACCAAATTTTGCCTTAGTTTACAAATTGAACATCTGGAAAGTGGAACATTTATTCATCAATCAACATATACAGCAAAAGTGCTAAAAAGATTTTATATGGACAAAGCACATCCATTGAGTATTCCAATGATCGTCTGATCATTAAATGTGGATAAAGATCCTTTCCGACTTCAAGAAAATGATGAAGAACTCCTTGGTCCTGAAGTACCATATCT
The DNA here is from genome assembly GCA_026120185.1 of Voacanga thouarsii. Lineage (NCBI taxonomy): Eukaryota > Viridiplantae > Streptophyta > Magnoliopsida > Gentianales > Apocynaceae > Voacanga > Voacanga thouarsii. The sequence continues at coordinate 760,149 of JANUWF010001032.1, read as the reverse complement.
CAGTGCAATTGGTGCATTAATGTATCTTGCTAATAATACACGACCTGATATTGCTTTTGCTGTCAATTTATTAGCAAGATTTAGTTCTTCACCAACACAACGACATTGGAATGGAATTAAATAAGTCCTTCGATATCTCCAAGGTACAATTGATCTCGGATTATTTTATTCAAATAAAACCAACTCAACATTAATTGGTTATGCAGATGCTGGTTATTTATCTGATCCACATAAAGCACGTTCTCAAACGGGTTATCTATTTACATGTGGAAATACTGCTATATCATGGCGTTCTACGAAACAATCTATAGCAGCTACTTCTTCAAATCATGCTGAAATTATAGCCATTCATGAAGCAAGTCAAGAATGTGTATGGCTAAGATCCATGATTCATTATATCCGAGAAAGTTGTGGATTATCATCAATCAAAGATATTCCAACTCCTCTTTATGAAGACAATGCAGCTTGCATAGCTCAATTACGAGGAGGATATATTAAAGGAGATCGGACAACATATATTTCACCAAAATTCTTCTTTACTCATGAACTCCAGAAGAAATGTGAAATTGATGTGCTACAAATTCGGTCATGTGATAACCTTGCAGATATTTTCACGAAGACTTTACCGACTGCAACATTTGAGAAGTTGAGATATAAAATCGGTATGCATCGGTTTAAAGATTTAAAGGAATCATCTCATCAGGGGGAGTAATAAACAGACATATAGAATAGTGTACTCTTTTTCCTTCACTAGATTTTTTTTCCACTGGGTTTTTATCTAGTAAGGTTTTAACGAGGCATATTCTTTATGTAATGGATGGATATCCAAGGGGGAGTGTTATGAATTATTGGAATCTCCATTAATTAGTGGAGGCTCCACTAATTATGGATTTATGTGAATTATTATAGAAGATTTTTATGGATGTCCACCATTTAGTGGAGACACCACTAATTGAGATTAGTGGAAGATGATGTATGCCATGATGTATTCCACTAATTAGAGCTCTATAAATAGAGCTATTCTCTAAATTTGTAATACACCATCATTTTGTGAAAGAAATATTAGTGAAAAAAAGATTAGAGAAAATTGTGAGAGAAGAGAAAAAGAGAAATTCTTGTGCAAAATAGTTAGAGTTTTATTAGTGTGTAGTGTAAAGATTTTATTCTAACACTACCCTAATTTTATAATACTCACAACCTTTTTGGTTTTATTTCTAGTAGCTTTTTGCCTATGGTGGTTTGGGCAACTTGGAATTGGATGCTGATATATTTCATTTATCTTATCATGTGAGTTTGGCTTGGTTTCTTCTACAATTATTACATTGTCCTTTCAACTACGTCGACCTGTCCACTCAATTTGGCATCAAGTTGGTTATTGATTATTTCGTTCCATATATTGTTAAAAATGATTTCCATTCAAGAAATCAATAGTGGAAATTGACATCTAGCATTTCGACAAAGCTTAGTGCTTTATAATGATTTTCATTTTGGTAAATTCTTTTTTAACTCCTCTCGTAACCCCATCTTTAGATTGCTGCTTGCAAAATAAATGGTCTATGATGTCTTCCAAAAAAAAAAAAAAAGAAAAAGAAAAATAGTAGATGTGAAAGGTGCAAGGGCCATGGTATTTTACTAATTTCGCAACTGTCAAGGTGACTAAGTACATGATAACATTTGTTAAGATTCAGCCTCTAATCTCCTAAGAATTGTAAAATATTTTAATTACAATGATGATACTAATGATGTCATGTCAACGTTTTTATTAGATACTAGATTAATGGGACAGTGAATTTGAATAGAATATAATAATTATTACGTGATAAAATATAGTTTTAATTAATAAAATTTTTATTTCATGTTATGATTGTGGTGGGCAACATCAAGTAATTAAGTATATTTTAGAATTTCAGGACATAAAGCTAAATCTTAAAAATGTCCAAACAACATGTGCATGGCAATCTTACCCCTAGATCTCCTAATTGCAACTAGAGTTATAATGTAACATATGCAAAAGTGTATCACATTTTTACGTTTGAGTTGAACATTGTTAGGAATCGTTTATTTTATTAATTGCATTCGAGTTTGTATTGAATTCGTTTGATTATTATTTGAAAATATTTAATTTTATTTAAGTTTGAATTTAAAAAATTCAATTAATGTTGGTATTCGTTTATTTTATATTTTTTTATAAAATATAAATATAATAAATAAAATTAATTTTTATAAAATATATAATAATTCATGAATACTGTATATATTCACAAACATATTTAAATTTATTTGTTTATTAATTAAATTTAATATTTTATTAAAATTAAAATTAAAATATTAATTAAATAAATTTTATTTAATTACGAACAAGATTGAAAAAACTTTTGTTCCCGAACTTATTTACAGCCGTAGTTGCAATCATAATTTTCTACCCAAGAGACAAAACAAATTTTGGGTTGGGCCCCTCAAAAATCTGGTGAAGGAATACAAACAGAGTCGCCCGCCAGCCCTAGCCGATTGGATCCATGGCATGGAGCCCAAAATTGTATGCAACATGTTACTTACATGGAGCCAATGGCATGCACGAGCTGATGGCACACAGTGATGGAGCCAGCACTCAAAAACTCACCGTTGAGTTGAGCCCTGGGCTCCACGGAGTGATGTTGTAGTCTAATATTGGCCCTAAAGCTGGGCCTACAGAAGCCCAGCCACTAATAAGCAAGAGTGGTACTAATGTAAATAAGAAAAGAAATGAGGCACTATTTTATTTCCCCAAATTATAGCATTTTTGAGGAAAAATTTGTGCCTTAATTTTCTTTTCTTTTCTTTTTTTTTTAATTTACAACACAATTTAAGCGTCCAAACTTCACTAAACTATTTTTAGAGATTATAAATTAGTCTAACAAAGTAAGAATTTTACTCATTCTATCATAACTAAATTGACATACTTATTACTTTATTTCTTCCGTCCTAATTAAATTTACCTATTTACTATTTTAAATTGTCTTAAAAAATTTAATACTTTCTTTAAAAAGACATTTTTAATATATATATTATAAAATAATTAATATACTATATATATTATTTTTATATATTCAGATTTAACATAATATATTATAAGACTTGTATATTTTTTATTTTTTATAGTATATTATATTATTATATTATTATTTTTATATAAAATATTGTGTTAAATTAATTATTGTTAATTTAATTAGGACGGATGAAATAATATTTAAGGATTTAAATTTTCAACCAAATCTCTAAAGCTCACCGTATCTATCAAGTTCAAGTGGGAGGTCTTGATTTCCCTTTCAACAGGTCCAAGAAATTGCCAGCGGTCACATGGGCCAAGAAATTTGAACCGTCGATCCGTGGGTCCAAACCCACCTGATCAATTTAACGTGGGCCATTCACCGAATGTTATTCTATTCTGTTGGTCGCGGCAGCTGTTTCTGTCCTTTCTGTGGACTTTTCAATCCAACTGGTTTTCAGGTTACGTTCACAGAGTAAAGGTTGCGAAACTATTGTTTTTTTTTAAGTTTGATAATATAAATATTAAAATATTAAATTTGAAGTTTAGATTTAAAAATTGAATTATTTATAATTTATTTGTAAATTATATTTTATTATAATTTAAATTAAATATAGAGATATTAATAATTAAATAAGTATTTAATATATTTAAATTTTAAATTTAATTAATTTTTATTTTATTTAAAATTTATAATAATATTTTTATACATTTTAATTAATTAAATAATAAAAAATATTATTAAATATAATTAATTAATTAAAAATTTAATATTATTTATTATCAAATGCATTTAACGAAATAAATACTTAATTAATTAATTTTAAATATTTAAGTGTATTATCAAATACTGTTTAGTTCATAATTCAAAAAGTATCAAAATTCAATCTTCAAATATACATAGTTTTTTTTTGCAGACTAGATATAACATTCTTTTCTCTGTTATTAGTGGCGAATAATCTCGAATTTGAATCATTATAAAAATCATATTGAATAAGTAGTAAATCTTTAATATTCAAATGAAAGACACATAATAAATATGCTTCTTGAAATGACAATATTTACTTGTCAAAAAAGACAACATTTGAGCCTACCAATAGGTGTAGAAAGGTTCATAGTGAATTTCTCCACAAGATACAATAAAGTTGTCTTTTTGTGTGTAAATTATACTGTTTGAATAATCTTAGAAATCTATTTACAGTAATAAGTCTTTCCATACTTTTGAAATTCACTATTCTAACATTGTGAAACTAGACTTTGTGATGTAAGAACATATGAATGTAAAGTTGGGTAAGCAATGATCATTCATAAAGGCCATATGTTGTAGCAATGGCTTCAACTCTTTATCAACAGATTCATTCATCAAAAACTATATACTCATGAATTCACATTTTTTTAATAAATAAATACATCTGATATATTTTATTTCATGATTACTAAAAATAAAAGTATCTCTTTTACGATTAGTATATTTTGTAAAAATATAAAATATTTTATTCTAATTTTAGAAAGCAATCCTTCATCCATAATTTCCATCTCCTCCCCGGCTTCATCTATTAATTAAAAATTTGAGACATAAATTAAAGAGAATAGCTAATATTGAAAATCCTTAAGACAACTTAATAGTAGTTGTACGTTTTCTTTGGCTTGTGGTTGAAAATGTCACCCTATGCCAGAAAAGAAAATATACCAACACACACATTCATCTAACCCAAAAAAAATGCAATGAAATGAAAATGCATTAACGGCAGCTTAGCCCGTGACTGTAACCGTTGGTGTAGTGTTCTTACCAAATTGATGAGTTCTGACTTTTATGGGAAGACAATCCGTAAACCCTTATAAGTAAGGAGAATCTAAATATTTAGTTTGTATATACAGAACACGTGAGTTGAATAATTGTACTGAGAAAATTTGTAATTTTTTAAATATAATTTTGGTAAAATATATTAACTAAACAATTATATTATACGAATTAAATATTATACTTTTTTAAAATATATAATTCGCAAAGATAGTAGAAGTTATCTTGATATTTTTTTTCCTCTAAAGATTCGCGATTTGATATGCAACAACGGTTTAAGTTAAAAATAGTAAAGATTTAATATATGTCAATAAATTTTTTAATGAAATTTAGTAAACGATAATATAAAAAGCAATAATCCTTTTACGCACAAATTTTTACATATAAAAGTATATCCCGTATAATAAAATGGTGTCCCCTTGCATAAATTGTCCCGATCCCTGATCCCTCTTTCTAAACTATTCGTCATGAATAAACCTTGGCCGAGATTTAATCAAATTTTCTCCTATAAAGATGCCCATAATCCACCTTCCTCCTCTCTGTTGCTGATCTTAGGAGAAAATCTCTCACCCGACTAACGGGAGTAAGAATCTCTCTTCTTTGATTACCAAGCCTTCTTCTTCTTTCTTCAGAGCATTGGAACCGGGGTGCAAAATGTTACTCCGCAGCCCTTCAACGCGATTACTGAATTCAAGCATTCCACAGTATTGCAAGGATTCATCCCTAGAACCAGAACTTATTCTGCATATGATACCTCGGTCAAGATCATATCCAGCCATCTCTCTGGCATCATCAACGGGTGACCACTCCATCAAGATGTCAAGAGCTCTTTCAGAAACTGATCTGAAAGAGTTGAAGAAGCCCTCGCATGAGTGCATGCCCATGCATGGCTTGCTTTCGGCTAATGCCGCAGTTGATGAAGAAAATGAAAAGAAGAGTGAAGAAGTGGGACTGGGTGATCGGTTACTGTTTCTTTCCAACTCGGGGTTGAATTTAGGAGCTGGGTGTAAAGGTGGGCTTCATCAGAGGGAAAGTTTGACGGAATTAGTAATGATGGGAGGTGGGAGCGGAAGCAGTGGAGGAAGGATTTGTTGCGGTGGTGGGGGAGGCTCTGGTGATGGCGATGAGAATGGAGATGGTTCTGAGTATGGGGATTCGGATCACTGGGATGGCAGCACCGACCTGTATTACAAGAAGATGATTAAGGCTAACCCTGAAAATCCACTTCTTCTCAGCAACTATGCAAGATATCTAAAAGAGGTATGAAAATCACCAAATGTACAGATAATTCTTGTTCCTTGCAATCTGAGTTCGAAAAAACAAAGGCTTTCATGTTTGATCGAAAACCACTGAAAAATCCACGATTCAATTCTCTGTACAGGTTCGTGCGGACTTCGTGAAAGCAGAGGAGTATTGTGAAAGAGCAGTAGTGGCGAATCCTGATGATGGAAATATATTATCATTATATGCAGAATTACTATGGAAGACAAAAAAAGACCCGATTCTTGTTGAGAATTACTTCGATCAAGCAGTTGAAGCTTCCCCTGAAGATTGGTAACTGATATCTTGACAATCTTTCTCTTGTTATGAAACAGATTTACTCAAATCTTTGCTACAATTCCTTTTCTTACTTTCCAGTAAATGGATATGAATTCTGACCAGACTTGACTCTGTTTTCATGGTACAGTTATGTTCGGGCTTCATATGCCAAGTTTCTTTGGGATGCTGAGGAAGAGGACGAGGAAGAGGAAGAAATGACCGATGCTGCTTATGGATCGCAACCCAATAGCCCCTTTGGGGCTCTTCCACCTTCAACCATTGCAGCATCTTAGGTTGAATCTTCGGTTTCAGAAAAGAGCATAATCTAACTTCATGACTTCTCCTAGGCCCCTCCTCTTCTCAGTTCATTAATTTTGACTTAATTCGTAGTTGCCCCAAGATTTTGTCTGACTTCCTGCTTTTTCATGATCATGTTCAGCAGAAATAAGATCACGAGATAATTAACTTTTTGGTTATTGCTGCAGAAAATGTTATTTTAATTTACATATTTTTTCCCCCAAAAGCACATTTATTCCGTTGTTTAATGTAACTTACAAAAGTCGACAAACTAGCCGCCTTATTGGCTTGCTTATATGCAAAGTGAAAAGAAGCCGTGACAACTAAAAATATTGAAGACTCTCTTAGCTGATTAAAAAAAAGAAAAAAAAAAACTGAGGCGCCTCGTAAGAAAAAAAGGTTGTTGATATTAGCACCATTTCCACAAATGGACACCCACATCGTTTTAAGGCTTAGCAATGTCCAGAAAAAGGTAAAGCCTTTAAACGCCAAGTTGAAAAAGGTTGGTCCAGTATTAACATGGTCGCACGATTGGTACAATCAAATACTCCTATCACTCATCACTGCTCCTAGAGGTTTTGCATAAGTTGGCTCGTGACTGAAGAATCCTGAAGCTTAGCAAAAATAGTTTGGCACGAGTAGAAATCATGGCAAGAATGTTTAGACTGCATTTACAGCTTTGCCGTAATTGACCATGAAGAATACTTTTTCTAAAGCAAAAGCCATGAAGAATCCTGGACTGGAGCTTTCACGTATGCATAATATTGAATTTGCAATTAACACTATTGAGAACATGTGATGATGGGGACAATCAAAAAATTGTCTTGCCTTAATTTGATTTTTGGTCGGCTTATATGCAATTTTTTTCCCAAGTCATCAAGAATCTACATGTGCTCCCCTTCTTGTATCAGCAGAATGCTAACATTGGTTTCTCATGTTTCAGCAAATAACTAGAAAACCAATCTCTTTGCCCAAGGAACTCACAGGGGAGGGGATATAATGGCAATAAGAGAGTTGGGGTCATATTAGCCGCGGCGGGCCGGCCCTATACGAGATAAAATGTACGATTATCTTCCTGCAATAAATGATCATTTCCCTATGAAATGAGCAATTGGGTGCTGTTTGTTAGACAAAACAAGGTACCTACGAGTACAGACAGGCAACTTAATTGAATTGAACAAGCACCGTCTATACCCGACCAGGGCTCTAACAATTGCAATTATCAAATATCAACAATGCCGGCAAGGCCACACAGTCCAAACGTAATGTAACTAGACATAATTCACACTTAATAAACAAATCAGTAGTATACCTGATTGACTTGCTCGCGGTTTTACCAGAACGTACCTAGCGCTGGCACTTCTCTAGGCAAGCTGTGCCGCAACGTACTATACTGCTGACCGAATCACCAGTCTTATACTGGCTTACCTTCAAGAAGCTATTTGCCCCACTCCGGTGCGATGGGTACAGCGACTCTTCTTGCAGGATAAGATGGTCTCAAATCACTGTTGACGCACACCAACTGTGATCACCTCGAAAATCCCCTCAGTTCACCGGTCCCGATAAGTCAAAAATTATGGATCGTGGAGAGAGAACCGAAGTGGCGAATTTTCTCGCAGGAGGCAAAAGAGCACGAAAAGGGGTTCACCCTAATGACGGCTCTGTTCCCCCTTTTAATCTCGCATTAGGAAAATTAAAACCCAATTCGGATTAGGAAGCCCTAATTCCCTTATCAGATTTTATGTTTTCTATTCATTTTCAAGTTAGAGTTAATTGGCTTTCTTTTCAAGTTAGAGTTAATTAATCCCTTTTAATCTCGCATTAGGAAAATTAAAACCCAATTCGGATTAGGAAGCCCTAATTCTCTTACCATATTTTATGTTTCCTATTCCTTTTCAAGTTAGAGTTAATTGGCTTCCTTTTCAAGTTAGAGTTAATTAATTGGGCCAAATAAAAATAGAGGATCGTGAAAACATGGGCCAAGCCCGGGCCGGGCGGGCGGCGCGCGCGTGTGGCATCCTCCATACCTTAGGTTTTTCTATTAAGTCTATAGAAAAGCCTTTTAGTATATAAAGGCTTCCACACTCCTCTATTTTTCCCATGTGAGACTCATGTCTAACATGAGTTCCCAAATGGTTAAACACCCAACTTTAACAACATTTAATTATGGATTCCCACCATGAAAATGGCTTCTACCACAATCAAAACAATCTCTAACATGTCAAGAATAATTCCCATTAATTGTTTTAGGCTAACTAATCATGAGTTAAAAATTATTAACTCCCAAAGTTTCCATTTTCAACATTGTTCCCTTGGAAAGGCGTTGTGCCTTGCTTTAATCACTTCATCTGATAGCTACTTTCCCAGTGATCTTTTAGTCTGTACTATGGCGGATTCTGGCTCAGCTTCTGTTAATCAGTGATCACTCAATAGATCTAAAAATTGTACTTCCTGATTCATATTAACAGCCAATTCTTGTATCTTCTGTCTTCTGTCAAGGTCATATGCAAGTTCACAATCCCTTGTAAGGAACGATCTGCATGAAATATATATATATATATTTTCTTTATCTTTACTTAGGTTTAAGAAGTTACCTAAACCGTTTAGAAATAATGACCCATTGTGCTTGTAATTCTATTTTATTAGAATTTGTAGTCAATATTTACTAGTTTTGGAATCATTTATAAAGGAATTTTATTAAGAGTGTTGATGTATAATTTCTAAGAGCCTGTTTAGATTGAGGAAATCGAATGGAGAGGAGAGGAGAGGAGAAGAAATGAAGGGTTTGAGTTTTTGTTATTTTGATTAATTTTTTATAAAGAAAAGAAAATGAATGAGAGAGAGACGGATGGATTAGATTCAATATAAAAATTTTAATTTTCTTTTTGTTCAAAAGTGGACAGAAACAAAGGGAGAAAGGAACCATCATTTAATAATTTTTATTAAACGGATTAAAATATTCATAATAAATAAATATTTAATTTTATTACATCAAATTAGTAGATAAAAATCTAAACATAAGTTGTATCATTTCCTTTCTTTCCATTCACTTTCCTTTCCCTAAAGCTATGTTTAACATTTTTTTTTCTTTTCCCCTTCATGTTACCTAAACTTTATAAATAATTATCAGTCATTTTTTCTCTCTTTTCTTCTCCTTTCTATCCGATTCCTCTCCATTCCTTCCTTTTCCTTTTTGTCATACTCCTCTTTGCTCCTTCCCTTTCCTTTCCCTCAATCAAAACAGGCTCTAAAAGTTGGATTAGACATATACACTACTCCATCCGTCCACATATAATTGACCTAATTGTAAAAACTACATATATTAAGGAATTGTGGAATTCTATAATTAAAATATCTATTATACCATTTGAAGTATTTTTATTATCTTTTTCACATCATTAATTTGAATTTCACCCCTCCTTTAATTACACAACTCTAGTAATTACATATGTCTTTCTCTTCTTACCTATGTCCTTTGTCTCTTTCTTCCCACTCTTTATTTTAAAGTCTTCTTTTCACTCATATCACCTCATTAAATTACACTTTTGACTATTTTTATAGGATAACGTGATTTTATTATTAGTTAAAATAACTTCAGTATGAGTAATTGTAATACTAATTAATTGATAGAAAATTGTGCTAAGGGTAAAATTGAAAAAAAAAATTAAATACAACATACGTTTAGAAAGTGAATAGTTATTTTTAGACAAATCAAAAAAGAAATTAGGCCAATTATTTATGGACGGAGGGAGTATATGTTGAGATTTCATTAATTTGTGGGTGTGTTTGAGAAAATTACGACAGTCCGCACTTTTGTATACTCTTATATAGTGGTTAGTAGCGATTGCTACTTTTTCAGAAGATGGAATCTAATATTTTTCACTTGTAGAACTAATTGGATTGTTATGGGTAGAATGAATAGGATGTGCTTTAAAAAAAGAGATATGTTACCAAGTCGTCTTATTCGGAACAACAAAAGCATCTCTCAATACTCAAAGCTTCATATTTAAAGTAAGTTTTTAAGAAATTGCTCGAGTTTTAGTGAAGGCAGTTTTTCGAGACCTATATATTAATTGAAAGGTTTGAAAGAAAGCATTGTTTTGGGGGAGATGATATTAGTTGGGTCTAGAGTCAAAAGATTAGTGCCTTTCTTGCAAAGAATTGCCATAACACATCGGAACAATCATTCCTTTTACTACCTTCTTTAATTTGGTGTAGTCGTATGATTTAGTAATAAAAAGAACAATGAATAAAAAAGAATAATGACTTGGATTGTGTATCATTAGCCAATCTATGGTACAACAGAAGATTCTATTGGAACAACTTTTTATTTCAGTTTCGGATTCCTTCTTTATTTTTTTTCTTTTAAAAAAAAAAAGAATAGGGGTATGAGAAGAAATGACAAGAAGATATTAAAATGTAAATTTGGAGAAGATGATGGAGGTAGGAGTTCATTTTGGCCATAGTACTAGGAAATGGAATCCTAAAATGGGACCTTCTATCTCTACAAAACATTAGGGTATTCATATTACAAATCTTATTTGAACTGCTTGTATTTTATTAGAAGCTTGTGATTTAGTTTTTTATCCAATAGCTAGAGGAAAAAAAATTTTAATTGTTGGCACAAAAAATAAAGCAACTGATTGAGAAGCATTGGCTAAATAAGGGCCTGGTGTCATTATACTGTTAACGAATACTATAGAAACAAGACTTGAGACTTGAATATGGAACAAAAAACAAGGAGACTCAACTGCCTTTTAAAAAAAACATGTAGTTGTGTTGAAAAGACAATTATCTCATTTGCAAACATATCTGGGCAAGATTAAATATATGATAGGGTTACTTGATGTTATAATCATTGTCAATCAACATGAAGAATATATGACACTACATGAGTGTATCATTTTAGGAATTCTAATAATTTGTTTAATCAATACAAATTGTGATCTTGATTTAGCAGATATTTCGATTCCAGCTAATGATGATGCTATGTCCTAAGTTTAATTAATTCTTAACAAATTAGTGTTTGTAATTTGTTAAGGCTGTTCTAGCTATAAACGAGATCCTTAATTAATAAAAGATAAATAATTTACTTTGAAAATCCCATACATTTATGGAAGTAGTTAATTTCTAAATTTCAAAAAATAATAAAAATAACTAGGGAGATTTTGTGATTAGTTAGTATTCAAAATTTACTATAAGTTTGTATTCAAAACAACTGATTCAAGTAGGCAAAGAGATGGTTGAATCAAAATAATTTTATTCAAATTTTGATTTTTTTTTCAAGAGGGTAATAAGAATGTTCTAACAAATACAATACAAGGGTTATATGATGTATCTGCTATAGAAGCAGGCCAACATATTTATAGGCAAGTAGGGGACTTCCAATTCTATGATCAAGTACTTATTACTTCTTGGGTTCTAATTGCTACCTTATTAAGTTTTGCTGGTAGTTGTCCAGAACCTACAAACCACTCTAAATGTGTTAAGTTTTATCTTGCATCCCTAGTAGGATTAGAGAGACACATTGTAATAGCATTAGATTAGCTAATTTCAACTAGGGAACTATTTTTATTGTACTTATCCTATATTGTTTTGGACCAAGAAATTGTCTCATCTAAGTCCCTATATAAGGAGGCTTGGTTGAGGTCTTTTGGATATATGAGAACAAGAAAGTTGTCCTAATTTGATATTAAGATAGGTAAGTAAGAGTGTGTTTGCAAGACATTGTTTTGAGGGTAGGAGGTATTGTGAAAAATACCAATTATCCTTGTAATTCTTCTTGGGTTAATAATATTTTCTGTAGTTTTCGCAAAATATCTTGTGTGTCTCCTATTGTTCTCGTTTATTTTTTCCTTCAATTCCCTAACAAGTGGTATCAGATTCTGGTTGCTTTACTCATCTTGAACCATAGCAATGATGAACCCTAGTCTCTTTGTCAAGCCTTTTGATGGTACGACTAGTTTTACTCTATGGCAAAGGCGAGTGAAGGATATCCTTATTCAATAAGGATTTCACAAGGCATTGAATGGAGAGGCCGAAAAATGGGATAAAAGATAACGAGTAGAAGGCAATTGAATCAAGGTGTGTTAGCATAATTCATCTCCATATTGCATACAACATCACCAATAACATGGTGAATGAGGAAACTGTACTGGAGCTCTGGGTTAAGATGGAAAATCTTTATCTATCCAAGATCTTATTTAACAAGCTCTGTCTAAAACAAGCGCTCTACAAATTGAAGATGGAGGAAGGCGGGAATATCATGATGTTGGTGAATGCAGTAAAACAGGGAGCCATGGACGATAAAAAACAGAGACCCAAAAAAAATTAAACGCGGGCCATAAAGGCCATGCGGAAGCGTGAAGATCATACATTTGCGTTCCTTAACCCTCCTAGGTTGCGTAGGAACAGATTGAACGACTGGAATCGCCTCGCTTTGCACAGTTGAAGGAGCTTCCGGTTGAACACCCGCTAGCCTTCGACTTCATCTTGTTTGCATTAACGCTTAGCTTTCCAACTCTCGGGATATTCCTCAGCCTAACCTCTAGTCGGTGAACACTATGGTGAAGAGGAAGGGTCTCAATTCTCCTTGGTTCGTTCGCTATTGATTAGCAAAGAACAAGAGAAAAACAAGAAGAAGAAGAAGAGACTTTGAGAGAGAGAGAGAGAGACTCACGTGAGAGTCTCCTTAGCCAAGGAAAATTAGGGTTTTTTTCTTTTCAAATAATTGTTTATATTTAGCCAAAATTAGGTCTCTCAATCTCTGATAAACATATCCCCGGGATTTCAAAATATCCGGATGTTATCCTGAGAAACAGTTTGGCCTAACCTTAAACTCCTCTTAACCATCTCTGGAAAAAACCCTAAGGTCCAAGCCATTGGGCCAAATAAATATTTATTATTTTTCTTGGACCCAAAAGGCCCAAAATAATAAATATTAATTATTTATTTTCTGGGCTTACATAAGTAACCCAATAAATAATTAATGAGCCCAAATGAACCATAATAATTAATCTTTAATTATTTATTTCTTGGGCCTACATAAATAACCCAATAAATAATTAAACATTAATTATTTTCCCTAGTTTAAGCCCATGTTAATTTCTTAATTATTCATACTGGACCTAGGCTCTGAATAATTAATTAACCAAATAAACTAGATAATTAATTTCTCTCAACTCCTATTTTATTTATTTATTTATTTATTTTATTCCAATCCAATAATAAATTAGATTTCCTGAATAAAATAAAATAAAACAAAATAAAATAAAATCCTCTTCAACTGAGACCAATTCCTCATCCCAAAAAATATTTAGGACTTACGGGCTATCCCGAGGACCAAAAAGACACATCGCATTGGCTGCTAAAATGACCAAAATACCCCTGCTATATAAATAGCTGTATTTTGCATTTTAAATATTTCCTAATATCACCATAAGGAAATATTGACCCCAAGGACAATGCTGCATTCTCAAAGTCTCCGACCTACAGGTGAAATGACTAAAATACCCCTCCACACATCGCCGTACATTTAGAGAGGAAGAAGTGTACTAACACCCCTCTAAATGACATCTACCATCCTTAGGCTTCTAGTCCAATGATCCACGACTTCTTGGAGTGTTTCCGCTTTCCAAGGGAGCTACCCTAAAGCAAACATTCAAGTCATGTTTCCCAGGGCCCTGGCTAATTTAGACCATTCGGACAACCACAAGGGGCGATATAGTGCAGAAACTATCTTGTATAAGTCTGTCTTAACTAACTAGTCACACATACCCAACATGCAAGTATATTGGCCCTATGATAGAACCTCAACTACAACAAATCAAAGTATATGCTTCCAGCTTCGCTAGACCACCAACTCATACTCAAGTCGTAGAGTACTGGTCCACGCTGTAGCGGTAGTAGTCTAGGTTTCTACCATATAGTACTTTGAGAAACCACTACTACAGTCCTGTTCTACGTATTCGAAATACGCTTATGTCATGAAGTGAGTGGACTACCCATCGGCTAAAGGTAAGCCATTCCCCATTTGGAATTCATAACATAATAACCTAAACATGATGAGGTTCTCGGCCTCATCAATAGGTTAAGAACAAATGTTTATGTGTTAAATAACCCGTGATCCATACCTTACTGTGAAAGACCACCATTCACATGGATCACTTATTTAAACACAATGGGTCTGTTCCAAACGAAAATCGTGCACAAACAAAAAGTAAATTCACAAACAATTTCCGAAAACAAATTCTTTTATTAAATAATTCGATTTTACATCAGAAACCTAGTCTAAGAGGGCATACAATCCAACACATGAACCATATGAACTTGTTCAACGGGTTGATAAATCAACTGTAGAAAGTTGATGTCAAAATTAAGAAAGAAGATATGACCTTTTTACTTCTTACCTCACTTATTGATTCTTATGAAAGTATGGCCAATACTCTTTTATATGGAAAAGATGTATTGGAATTGGAGCATGTACAATCGTTATTGTTGTCCCATAAACAAAATATAATATATATATATATATATATATATATATATATATATATATTGAGGAGGGACAGGATAATATGTTAGTTGCTTGTGTGGAGAACCAAAAAGGCAAAGTAAAAAGCTCTGATGGTGGACTTGAGGCAGGTGGGTCCGATTACAATATTAGACGTAAGTGCATAAAATATTATAATTGTCATGCATTTTGGCACATTAAATGTAATTTTCCTTATAAGAAAAAGAAATATAAGGGTGAACTTAATGGAAATACGACGACATTTACGTATGATGGAGATATTCTTACAATCTCCAAACATATGGATACTTCTTGGAATGGTTGGATCTTAGATTCTAGTTATGTGATGCATGTTTGCTCTAGAATGGATCATTTTTGATGCACTCCAACTTGGAAAGGTAAGTGCATTATCTTTGGGTAATGGCTCTACTTGTAAAGTTCAAGGTATTGGAGTAGTGAAAAATCAAGATGTTTGGAGAGGTGGCTTGTGCCTTGGGTGGTGCGGCATATGTCCTAAAGTTGAAAAGAAATTTGATTTCTTTAAGCCAATTAGATTCCAATGGATTAGATATTTTGCTCCAGGTGAAATTCTTAAGGTCATGCATGGCAAAACAATTCTGATGAAAATGAGAAACTATAAAAAGTTGTACTATCTACAAGGAACAACCTCGATGGCATGGAAGGTGCATGCAGTGAAACATTCGAATGGAAATTTCTTTCAAGGCATAGATACTGGTGAGAGAGAAAATCCTACAAGGGCGATAGAAGATCAATGCCTCTTGCATGAGTCAACTAATTAGATTGGACTTGGAAATAGCTACATATGTTCATTGACCATTTTGAATCAGGTTGTATCAGGACTATGTTGAGTCGAGTGTGTAGTTGGACACCAATGAGGATTTTGGTGGTTGTAAGGGTGAATGGAATCAAGAGGATTGTGACTTTGATGTTGCTACATATCTCAAAGGTTGGCAAAGGTAGAATACAAGCTAACGTAGAGCATGTTGAGTTTTGTCTTGCATTCCTAGTAGGATTAGAGAGTCACGTTATAATAGTATTAAGTTAGCTAATTTCAACTAGGAAATTATTCTTATTATATTTATCCTATATTATTTTTTATTACAAGATTGTCTCATCTAAGTCCTTATATAAGGAGGCTTGGTTGAGGTCTTTTAGATGTGTGAGAATAAGAGAGTTGTCCTAGTTTGCTTTTGAGATAGGTAAGTAAGTGTGTGTTTGCAAGAGGGTGTTTTGAAGGTAAGAGATATTGCAAAAAATACCAATTACCCTTGTAATTCTTCTTGGGTTAATAATATTTTCTGTAGTCTTCACAAAATATCTTGTGTCTCTCCTCTTATTCTTGTTTATTTTTTCCTTGGATTCCCTAATAGAATGTAGGTCAAAATTTCTTCTAATATGATCTTAAATTTATTCGAGATGGTAGTAAAATTCAAATTGGACAAGAATAAGGGTCCATGGGTTCCTTTTATTGGAACAATATTTCTATTTATTTTATTTCTAATTGGTCAGAAGCTCTTTTACCTTGAAAACTCATGCAATTAACTTGTAAGGAGTTAGCCGCAACTACAAATGTTATAAATACTACTATGACTTTAGCTTTACTCACATAAGTGACCTATTTCGAAGTGGCGTCTTACCAAAAATGGATTAGGATATTTCAGTAAATATATTCAACTAACTCAAATCCTTTTACTCATTAACATCTTAAAAGATTTTACAAAAACCTTATTGTTAAGTTGTCGAATTTTTGAGAATATATATTATAGTTGATGAATTAGCCATTGTTATTATTCTTTCTTTAGTACCTTCAGCATTCCTATACCTGTTATGTTCCTTGGATTATTTGCAAGTGGTATTCAAACTCTTATTTTTGCAACTTTAGCCAAGGCTAATATATGTGAATCTATGGAGGGCCATCAATTGAAATATATTTTTTTTCAAACTAATAGGTGTTTGGTTCAATAAAATTGATTTAGAGAATATATAACTACGCCATATACGATATAGAGTAATAGCAAAAAAAGAAAAAGCAAAATGATATTGGATAGGTATAAAAAAGGAAAGATATCAAAAAGATCTTTTTCCTAAAGTTCCCTTTTGCCTACTTAATATTATACTTTCCCCCCAATGAATATTCGATTTCTCTCTCATTATTCCACATCTTTGAATATGGAATTCAAAGGGATTAAATAGGAAAGGCTACTCAAAATCATAGAACTATATAATGAAATATACGATCAGATATGTTCATTAAAAATTTGATTTAATCCATTTTTTACGTACCCACAAGTACTATGTTCAATTTGAATTAATTTGTATTGATTGAGTACCACGATTATTTTGTTGCTAGCAAATACCACTCTTTTTTTATTGTGGATTTTTCAAATCATTCTCACATGATATTCAAACCCATTTGTTTCTATTCCTTCGAGAAAAAGATTCATTCTCTTCATAAAAAAAGATTTTATTTTCAATCCACTCAAAGAGTTGAATACCTCATTCAAGAATTATTTTTTATCCAATACGTTGGAATCAATATAAAAGGCAAATCATTTTTCATACACCACATCATACTCGGTTATTGATAGAATGAATGCGTCTTCATTCTTTGAAATCTCTCTTCTGATTCAAAATCGTAGTCTAATAGGTGTCCTACCTTATTCCAATCATGGAATAGATGAAATAAATTAAAAATAAATTTTTGTTCAAGAATGAAGTCTTATTGGAATTGTCCATGTCCGGTTCAACCTTCGGAATCATATCATATCCCAGATTTGATGAAATAGGATGAATTGAGATGGTATTTTCTAAATACATAACTATCTTGAATATACTAACTATTTCTTTATTTTTGGATTGCCAGGAAGGGACACCCAAAATATATATATATATATATATATATATATATATATATATATATATATCTTGTTCATTTTTCACCAATTTTGGATCTCTAGTGAACCTTTCCATAGTATTTGAACCTAGATGAAGTTTTAACTATTTATGAGTGGGAAAAAAATGAATGAGTTTTGTATGATTCCCAAGAAATTCTTTGATTTCTTCTGGAACCAGATAATTCTCACGTTTGGTGAATAGTCAGACATAGAAAAATAGCGAGAAAGGCATTTTAGGAATCAATCTAATTATATTTTCTATTTTGTTCTATTTGAAGAAAGGAAGGATCCCAAAGAATTTGACTTTCTTTTAGTTGTTGAATTTCTGTTTAATTGATCAATCTAGATATCAGTGATAGAGTAGTAAATGACGCTTTTTCATTTACGTCATAATTGAATAAAAAATTAAGAAAATAGAAAGAAAATAAAGATATAATTAATTAAATATTTCTCAATCTTCACTGGCAACTTAAGTAAAAAGTTTTTTTTTTTTTGGATTTTCTAAAATTTTAATGCGACAGTACCTCTCTTTATGTGTTATACATATTAGAGTTGGATGAAAGAAAATTTTCACGTCTAATTTGGAAAGGGGAGACCCTATAGGATCCTATCCTAATTTTACTTTTTCTAGGCCAAAAACTAAAAAAAAATCCACTTTTTGACTACTTTTTTGCCCGTGGGAGTAGGTCATGTTAACAAAATTACATTAAATTTGAGTTAATCATATTTAGATTGTCCATATCTACTAGAGCCAGATTAGTTTCAAATCTATAAAAGTTAGGCTTTTCTCGCTGATTCTTTTGTAATTATAATATTAATAAAGTTCAAATATACAAAAAGTTTATGTTGACTCGAGTTGGAGCTTGAAGGTTAATATGACTATTTCCGTTATAGATGAGCAGTTTGATGGCATATATTTGAAGCCCATTTAGTAATACGTTTAAGAAAAGAGGTTTTATGAAAGTATTAGAAAAAAATTGAAGGTGTTTTTTTATTTGAAGCATGCTATAAGCCAACTCAATTTGGAACCATGCTGCTTTTCGTTTTGTATGATTGAAGGGATTTCATTAGTTTACCTTACTCTTTTTTTATTATGTATTATGGATTTAGAAAAAATTAAATGTCATTAGTAATGATTAATATTGTTGTTATATTCTTTTCTTTTTGTGTCAAACACTTTGGAGAGACACTTTTGTGCTTTCATATATATATATATATATATATATATATATATATATATGTGTGTGTGTGTGTGTGTGTGTGTGTGTGTGTGTGTGTGTGTGTGTGTGTGTGTATGTGTGTACTATCATTTATTTTTTAAACTCCACCTATAGCTACAAACAAACAACTCAAAATACAAAAGTGCCTAAAACTTCCTTTTAAGTTTCAAACTATCAAAATTTGAAGTATTCTTCTAAATACACACACACACACACACAAACACATATTAGAAGTTTTGTTTTATTATATTTGTATAATTTATACATTAAATTAATGCACAAAGGTCAAGTGTGTGACCTTTTTGAGGAGGTTGATATTATTCCACAGAAAAAAAATCCTCCGATTATTTGTTCAATCTTTTCTTGAAGACAAGTTCAGATCTTACTTGGACTTAGTTTGTGAATTTGAGTTGCCTCTATGGCTGGGATGGAGAAGATTTGAAGCAAAATTTTGTCACCCTTTGAAGATCTGTTTGAGGATTTAAAGTTCAAATTAAGGTGGAGATTTGAATGATTTGTTTTATATTCTAATGGGATTATGAAGTTGCCTAAACAGCTTGAGGATTTAAAATTTTTGTCACCCTTTTAAGATTAGAAGCAAAATTTTGTCACCCTTTGAAGATTTGTTTAAGGATTTAAAATTCAAATCAAGGTAGAGATTTTTGTTTTGTATTCTAGCGGGTTTATGAACTTGCCCAAACGACTTAAAAATACTTTTTTAAAGAAATTACTATTTATGTTTATAATTATATTTTTACTAGTTTTGAACTCTCTTACAGAGTCATATTAAGAGTATTGATGTAGCAGTACCAAAGGGTTGATATTAGATATGTAAACTATTTATTGAGTTTTTATTAGTTTGTGAATTTTTTGGGTTTGAAAAAACTTATAAGAATTTCCACTTTTGTATACTCCTATATAATGTTTATTTAGTGAAGGTTGCTTCTGTTTCGCTTGTGGGCACAGGTTATATTAATTCAACTATGTTAAATTTTTGTATTTTGTTTATTGTTACTTCTTAACTCCGCCTGTGGATTCCACATACTTAGTTTGTGTTCTTACTGTCGATCTCAAGCTCGGATAAAGGAGGAGAGTTGCGTGAGGCTTGTGAGAGCTAACGTAAAACACAGTCACATCTATGACATAAACAATCTTTGACTTCGTGGGGGCATTCCCTACTCAGTGACATGCTGCACTTCCTAGATCCGAGTATAGTAATAAGTGTACAAGAGTCGTCAAGTCGTTGCCCAGAAGTAACACGTCGTATCGACTCCTGGATATGGTATCAAATATGCAATGGTGTAGGGTTAAGAAGACAATTCATAGGGACCATTTACCTTCTTAGAATATAGAATCTTTGATAGGTAAATTGACAGAATTAGTTGAGGTTATGAAAAGAAAAAAGATTAGTATTTTATATCTTAAGGAAACTAAATAGGTAGGTGAAAAAGCTAGAGTAGTAGCGCAGTGGGATTATAAGCTTTGGTATTCAAGTAGAGGTAAGGATAGAAATTAAATCGGAATAATTATTGACAGTAGGTGCATTGATGATGTGGTTAACGTACAGAGAAAAAGTGATAGGATTTTTAGTATCAAGATCATACTAGGCAGCGAGATCGCTATTGTTATTAGCGTATATGGTTCACAAGTGGGACTTTTTGACTCAGTTCAACGATAGTTTTAGAAAGATTTAGATGAAGTAATACAGGATATACCATGTACTTATAAGCTTCTCATTAGTAGTGATTTGAATAAACATGTGGGTTCTGATCGAAATGGATTTGAAAGTGTCCATGGAAGTCAAGGTTTCAGAGATAGAAATTAGGTAGGAATAGGTATTCTTAACTTTGCCTTAACTTATGATTGACTATAACAAATACTTGGTTCAAAAAGAAGGATTCTCACTTGGTAACTTTTAGAAGCAGGTTAAATGCTAGTCAAATAGACTTCTTTATTTCGGGGAGTAGGTTTCATAGTAGTTGTATGGATTATAAAGTTATTCTAAGTGAGAATGTAGTTACACAACATAGGCTGCTAGTTCTCGATTTTTATTTTAAGAAATAGGATAAGCAAAGGATTCATCAAGTTAACTCTAGGATCAGGTGATGGAAATTACAGGGGGATAAAAGAATAGCCTTTGTCTAGATAACTGGTCTTTTGATATGGATCTAGATCCAGATACTATATAGAGAAAGATAGCTCAAAGTATTAGAACTGTGGCTAAGGAAGTATTTGGTGAATCTAAAGGAAGAGTACCACCAAACAAGGATGCATTGTGGTGGAATAACAAAGTAAGAGAAGCTGTAAGGAATAAACGAGAATGCTATAGAAATTTTGGGAAGTGTAGGAGTGCCGAGAATTTTAAGAAGTATAAGATAGTAAGAAGAGAAGTAAAAGAAGCTGTTAGGAAAGCAAGATCAATAGTTTTCAAGGATTTGTATAAAAACTTGGATACTAAAGATGGGTAGAAGGATATATATAGACTTGCTCATTTTAGGGAAAAGAAAACTAGAGATATCGGTATGATGAAATATATGAAGGACAATGACCTCAGAGTTTTTGTTAAGGACGAGGAAATCAAAGAGATGTGAAGATTCGATTTTGATAGGTTACTTAACGAAAATAAAGTTCAAGTGTGGGTGACCTTGAGATTCCAAATGATGAGGATGACTATGATTTTATTCGTCGAATTCAAAGGCATGAATTTTGAGAGGCTCTTAAAATGATAAGGCTGAAAAAAAAGGCTATAGGACTAGATGGCATACTGATTGAGGTTTAGGAGAGATAGGTGTTGCATGATTGACAAGTTTGTTCAACAAGATATATAGAGTTAATAAGATGCCTACTGAGTGAATGAAGAATATATTGATTCCTTTGTACGAGAATAAAGGAGATGTTTAAGAGTGTGCAAAATAATTCCTTAATTAAACTCATGAGTCATATAATGAAACTTTGGGAGAGAGTGATTGAGCACAAGTTAAGAGGCATTGTAAAGATTTTTCAAATAACTAATTTGGTTTTATGGCGGGGCATTTTACTACGGAAGCAATTCATTTATTACGGCAAATAATTGAATATTATAAGGAAAGAAAAAAGATTTATATATGGTATTTATTGATCTGAAAAAAGCCTACGACAAGGTACTTAGAGAAGTACTTTGGTGGGTGCTGATAAAGAAAAGTGTATCACAAAAGTGTATTGCCTTTATTAAAGATATGTATGATGGAGCATGTATAAATATAAGAAGATGCACTGGAGTGATTGTAGAGTTCTTGTTGGAATGTATGCACACTAAGACTGTATTTCTGATGTAATTTTAATTAAATTAATAAAAGATTTATTCTCATAAATTAATTGTGTTTTCATATTTTACTTTATGCACAATTTTGTTGGAAAAGACTCGTTGTATTTAAGTAAGTGATCCGTGTGAATGAAGGTCTTTCATAATAAGGTATGGATCACGGATTACTTAACACATAAATTGTTATTTTTAACCAAACGATGAGAATAAGAATCCCATCATGATAATATTATTTTGTTATGAATTTCTGGTAGGAAATTGCTTATCTTTAGTCAGTGAGTAGTCCTCTCATTTCATAATATAAACATATTTTGAATACGTAGAACTGGACCCATAGTATTGGTTTATAAAAGTACCATATAGTAGAAACACAAACTACTACTGCTATAGTGTGGACTTATATCCTACGGCTTGAGTATGGATTGGTGGTATGGTGAAATTGGAAGTGTATACTTTGATATACTATAGTTGATGTTTTATCGTAAGACCAATATACTTGTATGTTAGGTATATGAGACTAGTAAGTTAAGATAGACTTGTACAAGATAACTTCTATGCTATATCGGCCTTTAAGATTGTTCGAATGATCTAATAATCCAAAGACCTGTAGAATATGACTTGAATGTTTGCTTTAAGGTAGCTCCCTTGGAAAGTAGAAACATTCTAGGAAGTCGTGGATCATTGGATTGGAGGTCTAAGGATGGTAGATGTCATTTAGAGAAGTGTTAGTACACTCTTCCTCTGTGAATGCACGACGTTGTGTAGAGAGGTATATTTGTCATAACACTTGTAGGTCAGAGACTTTACTACACGCAATATTGTCCTTGGGGTTAATATTACCTTATGATGATATTAGAAAATATTTAAAATACAAAATAAAGCTATTTATTTATAAAGTAGGGGTATTTTGATCATTTTAATAGTCAAAGCAATATGTCTTTTTGGTCCTCGAAATAGTTTGTAAATCCTAATTGATTTTGGGTTGACGAAATAGTCTGGATTAAAGAGTATTCTATTTTATTCAAGAAATTTAATTTATTATTGGGTTAGAATAAAATAAAAGCCCAGAGATATTAGATTAATTACTTAGTTTAATTGTCAATTAATTATTTAGGGCCGGGGCCCTGATTCAATAATTGAAAATTAACCTAAGACTATACTAGGTATAAGGCTTAGTATTTTATCTTGGTCTATTTGGACTAAATTATTTATTTATAAGCTTTATTAGTTGAAGACTAAATAAATTATTAAAGGTTTTATTATTAATTTTGGGCCTGATTGGTTCAAGGAAAAATAATAAATAATAAAGACCCAGTCTAATAACTTAAACCAATAGGCCACAATCCAAACTCGATTGTGGTATAACTAGGGCATCAATTTCTAGTATACAGAGTGTGTGTATGTTCTGGTGAGAGACTTATTTTTGAAATTCCGGAAGATTATCCAGAGGGATATCCATAATTTGAGTTTGAGTTTTTTTGGAGATCAGAATATTATTCTACTCAGGGTTTTGGAAAAGAGGCGAGTGCACTGTGTGTAAATCGGGTGAGCGTAAAAAAAAATACCAAAAAAACAAGTTTTGACTCTCTTGGGTTTTGTTTTCTTTTTCTTTGTATTTTCTACAATACATAAGATAGACACAGAGAATTGCTTTGTTTTTTTATCTTGCTCTTTAGCATTTGGTCAAAGAAACAAAGCCTTTAGTATTTTCCTTTGCCCTTAGCCTTCACCAATAGTCTTAGACAAAGGTTATATTTCATGAACCAAAGGCTGTTGCGTTCGTGTGCCGGATCAGGAGGCTTGCTGGAGAATAACCAGAATCGTTTTCCAGGGAAGAAAGTTCAAGTGTTTCGTTAGTTTAGTCAACAAGAGTGCCTTCTTCAGTGTCTAAACAGACAATAAAATGCAGAGGTATAACTCCTAAGACTTCTGCTGTGTTTGTTCGTGCTTCTATGTATGCTTCTGTTAGTTGCGATCCACCTTTAAGTGGTATCAGATCCAACGTTTTAATGGCTTAGGAGCATGCTTAGGTGACTTAAAACTAATAAGAATAATTATTTAATTATTATTCACTGAGATCTTTCGTGTTTACTGGCATGAGTAGATTCACTGTAAATCTTATCATTAAGATATAGACTTCTGTAATAGTTGATGATCTCGTGTAAACCCAGTGTTTAAAGGGGACAAGCGCTTGATTTTATTTTGTTTTGATTCAATCTTGATTGAAATCTGTAAATAAGAGTTGTCTGTAAGTGCCGCTAGGAAAAGCCAGAAGAAGAACGAAGAAGATCACAACAAAAATGGAGAAGAAACGAGGAGAACCGTGCCATGCCTAAAGCCGCGACCAGCTTTATAGAAGCTAGCCACGATTGGTCTTTTGAGCAGCTACGAGCGGCTAGGTAAAAGCCAGCCGCAGCTCAAGGCACAAGCATGTGCTAAGTCTCGGCGAGCTAGGCCAACTTAGTTTTGTACTGAGCCGCAGTTGCAATTCGGTGTGGCTTGGTCGGTTCAGGGTCTTTTGATCCTGTGTGGTGGGTGAAAATTTTTGTTATTTTCTTGCATTTTTCCTTTCTGTCTTGGATTCCATACCTGACGAAATTATTTATTTATTTATTTTTGCATAGTTAATATTTTTGGAATATTTTGTATAAAAAATAAAAGTAAGGGTTTTAGGATTAAATAAGCTTATTAATTAATTAATTAATGTATTTAATTCTATGATGTAGACATTTAGGATAATAAATAGAAAAGCATGAAAACAATTTATAGTTTTCTAGCATGCTGGATTCTATTATGTCTACCTAAGTCCACGTTTTCTCAAAGACCAAAGTCTTTGGAAATTTTTTACAAAGGAAAAAATTTTTTCTTTAATTAAATGGTTATTTTAGCTTAAGAGTAAAAATTAATCATTAGTTATTCTTTTAAAGGATTTTATCCTTGATATAGAGAATATTTTAGATTTAGATATTTTTGTGAGCTAAAAGGATAAAACATTTTAATTTATTTTACAAGAAAATTATTTTTATCAATAAAACTTGAGACCAACGTCTCTAAAAAGTTTTAAAAGGAAAATTTTGAAGTCATTAAGTTCTTAATAAGGTAAAATTTATCCATAAAAAAATCTTTTAAAGGATTTTACCTTGACATAGAGATTTATAAATTTAGATATTTTACAAAGGTTAAGCAATATTTAATGTGATATTTTCTTGAAAATTCTTGTTTTAAGAGACTAAGTAGGAGAGTAGGGACGACAGTATTGAACACGACATACCAACACGACACGAAAACGATACGGTTATAGCGGGTCAACGTTGAAGTTTCGTGGGTTCGGATCGAAACAGGTCGACCCGTTTAACTTTAAACATGTTCGGTCATAAACGAGTTTAACCCGCGAACCCGTTTAACTTTTTTTTAATACTTATATTTAATACTTTTTGTAATACCCTACAAATTTCACTATAGAAAATTAGATAATTTAATTTTTTTTACATGAATTAATTGAATTAAATTTTATTATATAAATTAATTAAATTATTTGTGTGTCTATTTTATTTAATTATATGAGACCTCTTAAGGAAAATAAATGATGTTAATTTGGCTATTTGCTTGATATATATTAAATAAATTATTCTTAATTAATTATTATTTAATATCTATAATAATATTATTATTATAATGAATTTTAGCTAGAGAAAATAATTTCTTAAAAAATCCAATTTGATTGCAAAATTACATTTATTTAGATTTTTAAGATTAAATTTTGTGAATTTATTAAAATCTCTAGATATTTAGCAGGATGGTTTGTTGTTTTATTGGTTATTTATAAATTTATGAGCTGTTTTATTATTTTTTTAATTTTATATGATTTGATTTGATTGTTTAAAATTTTTTGTATAATGCTGTACAGATTGACAGATTTAGTAGGTATTTGGGTTAATGAATTTAGTAATTATTTATTTAATTTTTGTGTCCAATCGTGTCATATCGTATCAACTCGTTTTATAACACGAATATGACACGAAAATAAATGGGTTGACACGACACAACATGTTTATTAATCGGGTCATGTTCGGGTTGACCTGTCAAGTGTAATTATTTCAAGTTGATACGACCCACCAACCCGAACACGACACGTTGACATCCCTATAGGAGAGGGGTTTCAACGGCTAGACTTCCATCACAATCCTTATTAGAGATCGTGGATCTTCTCACGACAGCCTAGGAGTGAATCCGTATATGATGGAGATTCCACAAGAATCTAGACCAAATGGATGGATATAATTAATGCTTGGGACCCGTACTGTGATCGGCCAGTCCATGTTGGAGGTCATAACATGAGGATTATTCATAGAAAATGAGAAAAAATGGCCATTCCCTCGATAGAATTATCTTCTGGACTATTACCTAGAAGGGTAGTCGTTTTGTGGTGGTCAATACACTTAGCTTAAGAAACTGTTAATCTTCTCAAGAAGTTATGTTAGTTCTCTTAAGAGCCAAAATGATCATCTTAAAGATAATAGTGATAGAGTTAACTATTATCAGCATTAATATGAGGATAAATTCGCACAAATTATTTATTTTTCACAAATTGAGAATTTTCTTTTATTTTTTATTTTAAAAATGATTGATGAAGGTTCTTTCAGTTCTTTGGCCGTTATTCTTTGTGAAAATAAGCTAATGGGTCCAAATTATATAAATTAGAAAATGAACTTAGATATAATACTCACAGTTGGAGAGTATAACTATGTCATTTACGAAACTTGTCCTATTATTGAAGGGAAGAAAAACAGGGGAGCATGCTCACGGGGAAAAAAACAGAGAGAGAAAAAAAAAACACCAAGCCTTAATGGCAGCACGGAAGCATTAAGATCATACATTTGTGTGCTTTAAACCTACTAGGTTGAATATAAGTGGATTGAACGACAGGAATAGCTTCGCCTTGCCCACTTGAAGAAGCTTCCGGTTGAAGTCCCGCTAATCTCCTTCTTCGCCTAGTTTGCATGAACGCCAAGTTTTTCAGCTCTCAGAATATGCCACTACCCAACTTCTTGTTGGTGAACACAACAGTGAAGAAGAGTGGCCTCTAATCTCCTTGGTTCTCTTGCTATTGGTTAGCAAAGAACCAAGAACAAGAGGATAAAGAAAACCTCACGAGATAGAGAGCTGCGTGAGAAGAGAGGCGTAAGCGAGTGCTTACGTGAGGAAGAGAGAAAAGTTAGGGAAAAATTAGGGTTTTCTATATCCAAGAGTCTTATTTATTGTTAGCCAAAACTAGGTCTCTAACATCTGATAAACATATCCCCAGAATATCATATTTCAAACATGCCGATGTTATTCTGAGAATAAGTTTGGCTTAACTCTAAACTCATCTGAACCATATCTGGAAGAAACCTTACGGTCCAAGCTATTGAGCCGAAATAATATTTATTATTTTTCTTGAACCCAAAAGGCCCAAAATAATAAACATTAATTATTTATTTCCTGGGCTTATACAAATAGCCCAATAAATAATTAATGAGCCCAAATGAACCAAAATAATTAAACTTTAATTATTTATTTCTTGGACTTATATAAATAACCCAATAAATAATTAAGTATTAATTATTTCCCTTTAGTTTAAGCCCAGATTAATTTTCTAATTATTCATACTGAACCTAGGCCCTGAATAATTAATTAACTAATTAAACCAAATAATTAATTTCTCTCAACTCCCATTTTATTTTATTTTATTTATTATTTATTTATTTTATTCCAGTCTAATAATAAATTAGACATCTTGAATAAAATAAAATAAAATAAACTAAAATCCTCTTGAATTGAGACCAATTCCTCAACCCAAAATTAATGAGGACTTACGAGGCTATTCTAAGGACCAAAAAGACACATCGCCTTGGCTGCTAAAATGACCAAAATACCCCTACTATATAAATAGTTATATTTTGCATTTTAAATATTTTCTAATATCACCATAAGGAAATATTGACCCCAAGAACAATGTTGCATTAGCAAAGTCTCCGACCTACAGGTGAAATGACTAAAATACCCCTCTACACATCGCCGTACATTTAGAGAGGAAGATGTGTACTAACACCCCTCTAAATGACATCTACCATCCTTAGGCTTCTAGTCTAATGATCCACGACTTCCTGGAGTGTTTCCGCTTTCTAAGGGAGCTACCCTAAAGCAAACATTCGAGTCATGTTTCTCAGGGCCCTAGACATTTTAGATCATTCGGACAACCACAAGGGGCGATATACTGTAGAAACTATCTTGTACAAGTCTATCTTAACTAACTAGTTATATATACACAATACACAAGTATATTGATTCTACTATAGAACCTCAACTATAGCATATCAAAGCATATGCTTCCAGCTTCGTCAGACCATCAACTCATACTTAAGTCGTAGAGCATTTGTCCACGCTGTAGCGGTAGTAGTCTAGGTTTCTATCATATAGTACTTTTAGAAACCACTACTACAGATCCTGTCCTACGTATTCGAAATACGCTTATGTCATGAAGTGAATGGACTACTCACTGGCTAAAGGTAAGCCACTCCTTATTTGAAATTCATAACATAACAACCTAAATATGATGAGATTCCCATTCTCATCAATATGTTAAGAACAAATGTTTATGTGTTAAATAACCTGTGATCCATACCTCACTGTGAAAGAACACCATTCGCATGGATCACTTATTTAAACACAATGGGTCTGTTCCAAATGAAATTATGCACAAACAAAAAATAAATTCACAAACAATTTCTGAAAATAAATTCTTTTATTAAAATATTCGATTTTACATCAGAAACCTAGTCTAAGAGGGTATACAATCCAACAACTATAAGAGAGCGTTCCACGGAAGAGGAGTGTGATGTTGAGAAAGCATGGAAGAAGGTTAACGAGATGGCTCGTTGTTACATGTTGGCCTCCATGTCTAATGTGCTCAGTCTAAACACGAGCATATAACCACTGCTTATGATATTAGCATGTCATTAACCATAATGTTCGCTGATAAGAGCCGACCCACAAGACAAAAGGCTCTTATAACCAAAATGGCTGCGGAAGCATCACTCAGAAAGTATATGCTCAAGATGATTCTTGCTTTCGAGAAAGTGAAAGTCTTGGAGGCTGTGACTGACTCTGAGAGCCAAGTGGATATGGTCTTCGAATCTTTATCAGGCTATTTTACTCAGTTTAAGTTGAATTACAACACAAACAAATTAAACATGAATTTAACAAAATTAATGAAAGAGTTTCAGGTAGCAGACAAGGTCATGAAACCACAGTCCGAGGCTATGATTGCAAATGCTTCTTCTTCAAGAACTAGGCTCAAGTCCAGAAAGTTCAAGAAGAAGAAGGAAAACACAGTGGCCCAGCCCTGTTGGGATGTATGCCATTTTAAACTAGGTTTTTTATATAATTTTAATTTGTATTAATGAAAATTTTATTCTCAAAAATTATTTGTGAAATCTTCTTTATTTTTGTGTATAATTTTTATTGGAAAAGAACTATTGTGTTTAACTAAATGGTTCATATGAATGCAGGTTTTTCATAGTAAAGAATGGACTATGGGTTACTTAACACATAGACTATTGTTCTTAACTGAATGATAAGAATGAGAATCTCATTATGGTAAGGTTATTGTATTATGAATTCTAAATGTGGAATGACTTACCTTTAGCCAATGAATAGTCTTTTCACTCCATAACACAAGAGTATTTCAAATACGTAAAACTGGACCTATAGTAGTGATTTCTAAAGGTATTATATGGTAGAAACCTAGACTACTACCACTATAGCGTGGACTTATACTCTACAACTTGAGTATGAGTTGGTGGTCTGCCAAAGCTGGAAGTATATGCTTTGACGGAAGCATAAGACGATTCCAGAAGAGCGAGTATAGACTACGAGTAGGAAATAGAGCACGAGTATGGGCCCTCGCAGTGGGAGAGCTGGATCTTATTTTTTATTGTAATAAAGTAGTTGTATTAAAGGATATTTTATATGTACCCGGTTTTAGACAGAATTTGATTTTTGTTGCAAAGCTAATAAATCATGTATATGCTATTTTTTTCTATTCTGATATTACTATCAATAAAAATAGAGAAGTTTTATGTACAGGGCATATGTATGAAAACTTATTCTTTTTAAATCATACAAATAATCAAATAAATAACGCTCAATCTGAACCTTTAAGTAGGAAGAGATATGCCAGTGTCAATGACTCATATCTTTAGCATCTAAGGTTGGACCATATTAACTCAATTAGGATTTAGAGGTTAATCCTGATGGAATTTGAAAATTACAGAGCATGCTCACAGTGAATGAAAATGAAGGAAATAACATTAAACAGAGCATGGCAGCATCATGGTGGCATGAAAACATACCTCTTGGAGCCTTAAAAACTTGAAGATTGAGGAAGAATTATTTGAAACTGAAGAACAGCTTTCCTCTCCTCCGTCCAGTGCAATGAAGCTTCCTTCCTTCTCATCCAGTGAGTTTTTAATGCTAGGCTCTTCAATTCTCAGAATATGACCACAACCTAATAACTTTCGGTGAGCAAAGAAAATGGGAAGAAGAAATGCTACTCAGATATCTCATTTTCACGTCTTGGATGGCTTTATAAGCATTGGCTTTATACACAAACCAAACCCAGAAGCTAGAAAACCAAGAGACACACGCACCCTCTCGGTTGGCTTCATTTGGTTTTTAATGCAAAGCCAAAAGCCAGAAGGAGATTAGACACGAGAGACCGAGAGGCAAGAGACTCGAGAAAAATATATATTTTTTCCCTTTTCTTTTATTTTATTTTTTTTCCACACCGAAAGCCAAGAGTCATAAAACCAAAAATAATTATTTTGACAAAAATAATATTCTCGGAATTTAATATCTGAATATTATTTACAAAAAAATTTTGGCTTCATCCTAAACTCTTCTGAACTGTGTCTGAAAAAATCCTGTGGTCCAGGCTATTGGACCAAAATAATATTATTATTTTTCTTGGACCCGAAAAGCCTCAAAATAATAAACATTAATTATTCTCCTTGGGATTAAATAAATAACCCAATAAATAATTAATGAACCTAAATGAACAAAAAATAATTAAATTTTAATTATTTATTTCTTGGGATTTAATTAAATAAATAACTCAATAAATAATTAAGTATTAATTATTTTCCTCTAGTTTAAGTTCCAGTTAATTTTTTAATTATTCAAACTGGACCTAAGCCCTGAATAATTAACCAATTAAACCAGATAATAAATTTCTCTCCATTTATTTTATTCCAGTCTAATAATAAATTAGACTTCCTGAATAAAATAAAACCCTCTCAACTGAGATCAATTTCTCAACCCAAAAATTAAATAGGACTTACGGGCTATTCCGATGACCAAAAAGACACATCGCCTTGACTACTAAAATGATCAAAATACACCTACTATATAAATAGATTTATTTTACATTTTAAATATTTTCTAATATTACCACAATGAAATATTGGCCCCAAGGACAATGCTGCATTAGCAAAGTCTCCGACCTACAAGTGAAATGACTAAAATATCCCTCTACACATCGCCGTACATTTAGAGAGGAAGAAATATACTAACACCTCTCTAAATGACATCTACTATCCTTAAGCTTCTAGTCCAATGATCCACGACTTCCTGGAGTGTTTCCGCTTTCCAAGGGAGCTACCCTAAAGCAAACATCCAAGTCACATTTCCCAGGGCCCTAGATATTTAGATCATTCGGACAACCACAATGGGTGATATACTGTAGAAACTATCTTTTACAAGTTTGTCTTAACTAACTAGTCACATATACCCAACATGCAAGTATATTGGCCCTCCAATAGAACATCAACTATAGCATATCAAAGCATATGCTTCTAGCTTCGCCAGACCACTAACTCATACTCAAGTCATATAGTACTAGTCCACACTGTAACGGTAGTAGTCTAGGTTTCTACCATATAGTACTTTTAGAAACCACTACTATAGGTCCTGTTCTACGTATTCGAAATACGCTTATGTCATGGAGTGAGTGGACTACTCACTGGCTAAAGGTAAGCCATTCCCCATTTGGAATTCATAATATAATAACCTAAATATAAAGAGATTCTCATTCTCATCAATCGGTTAAAAACAACTGTTTATGTGTTTAAATAACCCATGATCCATACCTTACTGTGAAAGACCTCCATTCACATGGATCACTTATCCAAACACAATGGGTCTGTTCCAAACGAAAATGTACACAAATAAAGAAAATTATTTCACAAACGATTTCTGACAAATAAATTATTTTATCAACATATTCGATATTTACATCAGAAAACTAGTCTAAGAGGGTATATTCCCAACAATCTCCTACTTGCACTATAAGAATATGTAAGTCTATAGGTGCCTACCCCAATAGCGTCTAAGTGTCTCTCTCTTGAAGACCCTCTTAGCCAAAGGCTTGGTGAATGGATCTGCTAGATTGTTATCTGAGGTAATTTGTTCCACCACGACTTCCCACCTCTGGAAATCTCAGATCAGGTGGTACTATCTCTCAATATGCTTCCCCTCCTTGTAGTTCCAAGGTTCCTTTGAGGTATTTAAAAGTATGCTTTACAACATGCCAATGAACCCCTTCAAGGTTTGACTAATATCTGCTAACTAAGCCTATGACAAAGCAGATATCTAGCCTAGCACACAGCATAGCGTACACGAGACTTCCCACAGCCGAAGCGTAGGGAATTCTACTCATTCTGTCCTTTTCTTCTTGAGACTTAGGACAGTCCCTCGTAGAAAGTGACAACCCATATCTACAAGGCATTAGAGCTCCCTTGCATGAGTCCATACTGTACTTAGCCAGCATCTTGTCAATGTATGCGACTTGAGATAATCCTAACATTCTCTGCTTCCTATTTCTAAGAAGTCTAATCCCGAGAATGTAGCTGGTTTTTCCCAAGTCCTTCATACTAAATTGACTAGAAAGCCAAACCTTTGTAAATGATAATGACCCTACATCATTTCCAATGAGTAGAATGTCATCCACATATAAGACAAGAAAAACCACATTAAACCGCTCAAGATTCTTGTACACACATGGTTCATCCTCTAGATACTTGCTTAAGTTCATAAATGGACTTCTTAAACTTGTAAACCATATGTTCTTGGCCTTCAGCAATAAAACCTTTCAGTTGGGACATATAGATGTCATCGCTAAGATGGCCATTTAAAAAATGCCATCTTAACCTCCATTTGTCATATCTCGTAGTTATAGTGACATGCGATGATAAGGAGGATACGGATGGATTTAAGCATGGCCACCGGAGAAAAGGTTTCTTCATAATCGATCCCTTATGTCTGAGTATACCATTTTTCCACAAGCCTAGCTTTGAAGGTTTCCACTTTCCCATCCACTCCCCTCTTCCTCTTGTACACCCACTTACACTCAATGGGTTTTATCCCTTCAGGTAAAGCTGCAAGATCCCAAGCTTGATTGAAGTACATAGACTCAATCTCGGCTTTCATTGCTTTATGTCAAAGATTTGCATCGGCATCAATAATTGCTTCATCGTATCTAGTGGAGTCTTATTACTGATGGTCAGAGACCAGCTCAAAAGTTTCTCCATACCATCTATCTGGAACCCTAGACACTCTCCCACTGCGACGAGGCACCATTTGTACAGGCTCTTGAGGCTATGCCTCTTCTTGTTCCACAATCGAGTCAGAAGAAGTTGTTTTTGAAGATAACTTCTCCTCGAGTTCCAACCTAGTTGAACCTTTTTGTGGAAGTACTTCGATCATCCTCTAAGTATTTAGCATTAGTACTAACCAGTACCTTCTGCTCCTTAGGATGATAGAAGTAACCACCCTTTGTTTCTTTTGGATACCCAACAAAATGGCATAATTCTGATCTTAATTCTAACCATAAGCTGGACAACCCTATATCCTGAGATGATTTAGACTTGGCATACGCCCAGTCCACATCTCATAGGGAGTCCTAGGTACTAACTTGGAAGGCACCAAGTTCAGAATATATGCTACTATTTTCAGAGCATATCCCCAAAAAGATACTGGAAGAGTAGCATAAGACATAATGCTTCTGACCATTTCCATTAATATCATGTTCCTTCTCTCAACTACTTCGTTCTGTTAGGGTGTCCCCGGTGCAGAGAGTTAGGATACAATCCCATGATGTAACATGTAATCCTTGAATTCACCTAGAAGGTACTCTCTACCACGATCCGATCGTAAGGTCTTGATTAGTTTACCTGTCTGACGCTCTACTTCAGCCTTTAAACTTTTTAAACTTGTCAAAAGAGTCAGACTTGCGTCTCATCAGGTAAACGTAACCAACCTTATACAATCATCCATGAAAGTGATGAAGAATTTAAAACCTCCTCTAGCTGGTGTAGACAATAGACCACACACATCAGTGTGAACAAAACTCAGTACCTCCTTGGCCCTATCAGCCTTTAGGATAAAAGACCTTTTGGTCATTTTTTCTATCAGGCAAGATTCACACTGAGGCCAATTTTCTAATCTCAATAAGCCCAAAGGCCCATCATGGATTAGCCTCTGAATCCTGGTTGAGTTGATGTGACCCAACCTCAGATGCAAAAAATATGAGTCATTAACATTGGTCTTTCTCTTCTTAGTTAAATATTCAGATTGAGCGTTATTTGATTGATGATTAATAGGGTTTAAATAGAATAGATTTCCATACATGTGCCTAGTACATAATATTTCTCCATTTATACTGATAGCAATACCAGAATGGAAAGATACAGAATATCCTTGATTTATAAGTTTTGCAACTGAAATCAAATTCTGAGGAAAATCAGGTACATATAAAATATCTATTAAAACCACTTTCTTATTACAATAAAAAACAAGATCCAGCTCTCCCACTGCAAGGGCCCAGACTTGTACTCCATTTCTCACGTGTAATCCATGTTCGCCCTTCTTGAGTCTTCTTATCTTCCTAAACCCCCCGAAAAGAGTTACAGATATGATCAGTGACTCTTGAATCAACAATCCAAGTGGAAGTTGATCCAACCATTGATTTAAACTCTAGATAGAAAACATTACTTGTGGGGTTTTTCTTGGATTGAAGATCTGGACACTCTTTTTTTCAGTGTCCATTCTACTCACATTTGAAGCACTTACCCTTCGGTTTGTCTTTGGGCTAGGTCTTGGGCTGAGCTGCTGCATATCCTTTCTTCCTTTTGAACTTTTTGGGCTTGGACCCAATTCTTAAGGAAGAAGCCTTAGTAATCATGGCCTTTGAATGTGGCTTCATGATCTTCTCTGCCATCTGAAGTTCCTTCATCAACTCAGTCAAACTCATATTTAACTTGTTCATATTATAATTTAGTTTGAACTGAATAAAGGAACTCGGTAGAGATTCGAGAACCATGTCCACTTGGCTCTCGGGGTCAATGATAGCCCCTAAGATTTCTACCTCCTCGAAAGCAGCAATCATCTTGAGCATATGCTCCTTGACTGATGCTCCCTCAGCCATCTTAGTGTTTATTATAGTTTGAAAAGCCTCCTACCTTGCGAGCCGGCTCTTATCCGCGAACATAGTGGCCAATCAATGACTAATGTCATACGCAGAAGCCATGTGCTCGTATTTAGACTGGAGCACATTAGACATGGAGGCTAGTATATAGCAACGTGCCATTTCATTAGCCTTCTTCCATGCCTTCTCAACCTCTCGCTCTTCGTTGGTGGAACCTTCCACGATCACAGGGCAGGTCTCGTAAAGGACATATTTATACTCCTTAACTGTGAGTATTATGTTCAGGTTCCTCTTCCAGTCCATATAGCTTGGTCCCATTAACTTATTCTTACGGAGAATAACGGCCAAAGGACTAAAAGAACCTCTCACCATTTCCGAAAAATTGAAAAATAAAAGAAAGGATTTAGTTTGTGAAAATAAATTTGTGCAAAGAACTTAATATGGCTCTTAAGAAAACTGACATAACTTCTTTGGAAGATTAACAGTTCCCTAAGCTAAGTGTATTAACCACTACAAATTAATTTCCCTTCTAAGTAATGATCTACAGGATAACTCCATCGTGGAATGGCCGTTTCCTCTCATTTGCTATGGACATTCCTCGCACTATAACCTCCAACGTGGGCTGACCGATTATAGTACGTGTCCCGGGTTATTAATTACATCATTCCATTAGATCTAGGTCCTTATGGTATCCCCATCCTATACGGGTTCACTCCCAGGGTGACGCGAGGGGACCCACGATCTCTAATGAGGATCGTGATGGAAGTCGTGGGGCCGTTGGAACCCTTCTCCCACTTAGTCTTTTAAAAATAAAGTTCTCTAAAAAATAATCTTTTGGAATTTCCATTAAATTTTTCTTTAACTTAAAAATAAAATATCCAAGTCCATCAAAATCTCTATGCCAAGGATTATATCCTTTGAGAGATGTCTCCATGGACTAATTTTATTTAAATTAAAACTTAATGATTTCAAAAAATTTTCAACTAAAACTTTTCCGAGACTTTGGTCTCAATTTATTTAACAAAACAATTTTTCTTGTGCAAAATAAAATAAAATGGTTTTCTATTTTAACTTACAAAAGTATCTAAATCTAACATATTTTCTATTCCAAGGATTAAATCCTTTCAGAAAATATCTAAGGATTAATTTTTGTTCAAGTTAAAACAACCATTTAATTTTTTCCAAGAAAAAAGTTTTTCCTTGTATAAATATTCCCAAAGACTTTGGTCTTTGAGAAAACGCGCACATAGGTACACAAAATAAATAGCATGCTAGAAAATAATAAACGTTTTTATACTTTTCTATTTTTAAACCTAAGTGCCTAAATAATAGAATTAAACACATTAATTAATTAATGATCTTGTTTAATCCTAAAATCCTATACTAATATTTTCATGCAAATATATTCTAAGAATATAAACTATTGTAAAAATATTAACTTCTCCTGGTATGGGATCCAAATTAAAAAATTAAAAAAATAAAAAATTTCGATTGGCGGTTCATTGCACCGGCCGCACCGGATCCGGGCCCATTTGGCCTGCGGTCCACCTCGGCCGCGGTGCACCAGCTGCACCGGATCTCTTGCAGCTGTGACCCGTGGAGTCGACCTGCGCCCGTGACCCACGCCTGCTTTGTCTCTGTCGTTGACTCGCGAAGGATCCGCGCGTTGGCCCGGTTTCGCGCGCCCGACCCTTCTGCAACCCACGCGCGATTGAATTTCAATTCTGCAATTGAATCGGCTTCAAATCAACAGAAACGGCTCGGCTCCAGCAGCTCCAGACACAAACAAAAGGCGGCTCGGCGCAAACGGCTCGGTTCCAATGGCGACTTATGAATAGTATCGTCTTCTCCAGATAATTTTTCTGCGCATTGTTTCTCTGCAATTCTTCTGCGTTTGATCCCTTAGACTTCTTTTCCAAACCAAAACTACAACCGCCTATACCAATTTAAATTGGGTTTACACAATCAAAAGTCCAAAATCAAATTTCACAGAATGCTCTGTGAAGCTTATAGACATTTTGTCCCATACCAAAACCAGCGAAGGATCACATGTTTAAACTCCAAACAATGTTCTTCTTCATTTTTATTAACTAACATGCTCCATAAGTCAATCAAATTCATGCTCTGATACCACTTGAAGGAATTTGAAAATTACAGAGCATGCTCACAATGAATGAAAATGGAGGAAATAACATTAAACAGAGCATGGCAGCATCATGGTGGCATGAAAACATACATCTTGGAGTCTTAAAATTTGAAGATTGAGGAAGAATGATTTGAAACTGAAGAACAGCTTTCCTCTCCTCTGTCCAGTGCAATGAAGTTTCCTTCCTTCTCCTCCGATGAGTCTTTAATGCTAGGCTCTTCAATTCTCAGAATATGACCACAACCCAATAACTTTCGGTGAGCAAAGAAAATGGGAAGAAGAAATGCTACTCAGATATCTCATCTTCACGTCTCGGATGGCTTTATAAGCATTGGCTTCATACACAAACCAAACCCAGAAGCTAGAAAACCAAGAGACACACGCACCCTCTCGGTTGGCTTCATTTGGTTTTTAATGCAAAGCCAAAAGCCAGAAGGAGATTAGACACGAGAGACCGAGAGGCAAGAGACTCGGGAAAAATATATATTTTTTCCCTTTTCTTTTATTTTATTTTTTTCCACACCGAAAGCCAAGAGTCATAAAACCAAAAATAATTATTTTGACAAAAATAATATTCTCAAAATTTAATATCCGAATATTATTTACAAAATAAATTTTGGCTTCACCCTAAACTCTTCTAAACTGTGTCCGGAAAAATCCTGTGGTCTAGGCTATTGGGCCAAAATAATATTATTATTTTTCTTGGACCCGAAAAGCCTCAAAATAATAAACATTAATTATTTTCCTTGGGATTAAATAAATAACCCAATAAATAATTAATGAACCCAAATGAACAAAAAATAATTAAATTTTAATTATTTATTTCTTGGGATTTAATTAAATAAATAACCCAATAAATAATTAAGTATTAATTATTTTCCTCTAGTTTAAGTCCCAGTTAATTTTTTAATTATTCAAACTGGACCTAGGTCCTGAATAATTAACCAATTAAACCAGATAATAAATTTCTCTCCATTTATTTTATTCCAGTCTAATAATAAATTAGACTTCCTAAATAAAATAAAACCATCTCAACTGAGATCAATTTCTCAACCCAAAAATTAAATAGGACTTACGGGCTATTCCGATGACCAAAAAGACACATCGCATTGGCTACTAAAATGACCAAAATACCCCTACTATATAAATAGATTTATTTTGCATTTTAAATATTTCCTAATATCACCACAAGGAAATATTGACCCCAAGGACAATACTGCATTAGCAAAGTCTCCGACCTACAAGTGAAATGACTAAAATACCCCTCTACACATCGCTGTACATTTAGAGAGGAAGAAATATACTAACACCTCTCTAAATGACATCTACCATCCTTAGGCTTCTAGTCCAATGATCCACGACTTCCTGGAGTGTTTCCGCTTTCCAAGAGAACTACCCTAAAGCAAACATCCAAGTCACGTTTCCCAGGGCGTTAGATATTTAGATCATTTGGATAATCACAAGGGGCGATATAGTGTAGAAACTATTTTTTACAAGTTTGTCTTAACTAACTAGTCACATATACCCAACATGCAAGTATATTGGCCCTCCGATAGAACCTCAACTATAGCATATCAAAGCATATGCTTCCAGTTTCGCCAGACCACCAACTCATACTTAAGTCATAGAGTACTAATCCACACTGTAGCGGTAGTAGTTTAGGTTTCTACCATATAGTACTTTTAGAAACTACTACTACAGGTCCTGTTTTACGTATTCGAAATACGCTTATGTCATGAAGTGAGTGGACTACTCACTGGCTAAAGGTAAGCCATTCCCCATTTGAAATTCATAACATAATAACCTAAACATGAAGAAATTTCCATTCTCATCAATCGATTAAGAACAATTGTTTATGTGTTTAAATAACCCATGATCCATACCTTACTGTGAAAGACCTCCATTCACATAGATCACTTATTCAAACACAATTGGTCTGTTCCAAACGAAAATGTACACAAATAAAGAAAATTATTTCACAAACGATTTCTGACAAATAAATTATTTTATCAACATATTCGATATTTATATCAAAAAACTAGTCTAAGAGGGCATATTCCCAACAAATCCATGATGGACTCTTGGTCTCATTAAGATTGAAAAATTGGCCTCAGTGTAAATCC
Source organism: Voacanga thouarsii (assembly GCA_026120185.1). Taxonomy (NCBI): domain Eukaryota; kingdom Viridiplantae; phylum Streptophyta; class Magnoliopsida; order Gentianales; family Apocynaceae; genus Voacanga; species Voacanga thouarsii. The sequence goes on along the minus strand of JANUWF010001032.1, from coordinate 719,748 downwards.
TACCTTATGGGAAAATGACCAAAAGTCGTTTACCCAAAAGGCTGATAGAGTCAAGGAGATATTAGGTCTTGTTCATACTGATGTGTGTGGTCATTTGTCTACTCAAGCTAGAGGGGGCATTGAGTATTTCATTACTTTCACGGATGATTATAAAAGATTTGGTTATGTCTACCTGATGAGGCGCAAGCCTGACTATTTTGACAAATTCAAAGAGTTTAAGGCTGAAGTGGAACGTCAAACAAGTAAACTGATCAAAACTTTACGATCAGATCGTGGTGGAAAATACCTCCTCGGTGAGTTTAAGGATTATATAGTACATCATGGAATAGTATCCCAATTTTCTACGCCAGGTACACCCTAGCAAAATGGAATAGCTGAGAAAAGGAATAAGACATTAATAGAAATGGTCCGAAACATGATGTCTTATGCTACTCTTCCGGTCTTTTTTTGGAGATATGCCTTGGAAACAACGACATACATTATGAACTTGGTGCCTTCCAAGTCAGTACCTAGGACACCCTATGAGATGTAGATTAGGCGTAAGCCAAGTTTAAATCATCTCAGGATATGGGATTGTCCAACTTATGTACTGATCAAGGGAGACAAGTTAGAACAAAGATCAAAATTATGTTACTTTGTTGGGTATCCAAAAAGGATAAAAGGAGGTTACTTTTATCATCTCAAGGAGCATAAAGTACTGATATGACTAATACTAGATACTTGGAGGATAATCAAAGTACTTCCACAAAAGGTTCAACAAGGCTGGAACTCGAGGAGAAGTTATCTTTGGAATCAACTTCTTCAAACCTGATTATGGAATAAGAAGAGGCACAGCTTCAAGAACCTGTACAAAGGGAGTTTTGACGTTGTGGGAGGATATCTAGAGTTTCAAAAAGATGGATAGGAGAGGCTTTCGAGCTGGTCTCTGACCATCAAGAACAAGATCCCACTAGATACGAAGAAGCTATTGCTGATACCGATGTAGATCTATAACATGAAGTAATGAAAGTCGAGATTGAGTCTATGAACTTCAATCAAGTTTGGAATCTTGTAACTTTACCTGAAGGAATAAAACCCATTAGGTGTAAGTGGCTATATAAGAAGAAAAGGAGAGTGGATGGGAAAGTGAAAACCTTCAAACCTAGGCTTGTGGCGAACGAGTATACTCAGAAAGAGGAAATCAATTATGATGAAACATTTCTCGGTAGACATGCTTAAGTCTATCCGTGTCCTCCATGCCATTTCATGTCATTACGACTATGAGATATGGCAAATAGATCTTAAGATGACATTTCGTAATGGCCATCTTAACGAAGACATCTATATGTCCCAACTGAAAGGTTTTATTGCTAAAGGCCAGCAACATATGGTTTGCAAACTTAAGAAGTCCATTTATAGATTTAAGCAAGCATCTAGAACATGGAACATTCGTTTTAATGAAACTGTAAAGTTTTACGGTTTCATTCAAAATGAGGATGAACCATGCGTGTACAGGAAATTGAAAGGCATAAATGTGGTTTTTCTTGTCCTATATGTGGATGACATTCTACTCATTGGGAATGATGTAGGAATATTGTCATCTACTAAGATTTGGTTGTCTAGTCAATTTAGTATGAAGGACTTAGGAGAAGCTAGTTATATTCTCGGGATTAAGCTTCTTAGAAATAGGAAACAGAGAATGTTAGAATTATCCCAAATGACATACATTGACAAGATGCTGGCTAAGTTTGGCATGGACTCATGCAACTGAGCTCTAATCCTTTGTAGACATGGGTTATCTTTTTGTTCTAAGGACTGTCATAAATCTCAAGAGGAAAAAGACAAGATGAGTAGGCTATGGGAAGTCTCATGTACGCCATGTTGTGTACTAGGCCAAATATCTACTTTGCTATAGGCTTAGTTAGCAGATATCAGTCAAACCCTGTGGAGGTTCATTGGCAAACTGTAAAGCATATTCTTAAATATCTCAATGGTACGAAAGATTATATGTTGGTTTACAGGACTGACTACTTGGTTCCTACTGGATACACAGACTCAAATTTCTAGGCGGATAAGAATGAGAGAAAATTCACTAGCGGATATGTCTTCACTTTGTCTGGAGGCGCTGTTTCATGGAAGAGTATCAAGAAATCTTGTATTGCTGATTCAACCATAGAAGCTATGTATGTGGCAGTTTCGGAAGCATCTAAGGAAACAGTCTTGCTTCAGAAGTTCTTTTCAGAATTTAGAGTTGTGCCACACATGGACAGACCGATTGTGGTGTATTGCGACAGCTGTGGTGCAGTCTCACAATCCAAAGAATTCAGGAACCACAAGAAGGGGAAGTACGTCTAAAGAAAGTACCACCTAATCTGGGATTTCAATTAGAGATGAAAAATCGTGATAGAACAGATAGCCTTGAAGAACAACCTAGCAGATCTCTTCACCAAGCTTTGGCTAAGAAAGTCTTCAACAGACACTTAGACGCCATAGGGGTGGGCACCTACGGACTTTCTTAGTTTTAGAGTGTAAGTGGGAGATTATTGGAATATATGCCCTCTAAACTAGTTTATTTGATGTAATTATCGAATTTATTAATAAAAAAATTTATTCTCAAAATTTATTTGTAAATTTACATTTATTTGTGCACGATTTTCGTTTTGAAAGGATCCATTATGTTTAAGTAAGTGATTTATGTGAATGGTGGTCTTTCACAGTAAAGTATGGATCACGAGTTACTTAACTCATAAATATTTGTTCTTAAACGATTGATGAGAATGAAAATCTCATCATGTATAGGTTATTGTATTATGAATTTCAAATGGGAAATGACTTACCTTTAGCTAGTGAGTAGTCCACTCGCTTCATAACATGAGTGTATTTTGAATACATAGAATATGACCTGTAATAGTAGTTTCTAAAAATACTATTTAAAAAAAAACGCAGATTATTACTGCTACAGCGTGGACTAATACTCTAACGCTTGATTATGAGTTGGTAATTTGACGAAGTTAGAAGTATATACTTTGATATACTGTAGTTGAGGTTCTTTTATAGAACTAATATACTTGTATGTTGGGTATATGTGACTAGTTAGTTAAGACAGACTTGTACAAGATAGCTTCTTCGCTATATCGCTCCTTGTGACTATTCAAATGATCTAATTATTCAAGGCCCTGGGGAACATGACTTGGATGTTTACTTTATGATAGCTCTCTTGAAGAGTGAAAACATTCCAAGAATCATGGATCATTGGACTAGAGGTCTAAGGATGGTAGATGTCTATTAGAAAGGTGTTAGTACACTCTTCCTCTCTAAATGCACGGCGATGCATAGAGGGGTATTTTACTATTACACCTGTAGGTCGAAGGTTCCTTAGGGTCAATATTTTCTTATAGTGATATTAAAAAATATTTAAAACACAAAATATAACTATTTATATAGCGGGGTATTTTGGTCATTTTAGTAGCCAAGACGATGTGTCTTTTAGTCCCCAAAATAGCCCTTAAATTATGAAAGATTTGGGTTAAGGAATTGGTCTTAATATTTATGGATTTTATTTTATTAGTCTAATTTATTATTGGATTAGAATAAAATAAAAAGTTTGAGGGAGAGTATTTATTTTATATAGTTTAATTGGTTAATTAATTATTCAGAACCCAAGGCTCAGATTGAATAATTAAAAAATTAATTTGGATATAAATTAGATAAAATGTATACAATTTTATATTAGTCTATTTGAGCTTGTTAATTATTTATTGGACTGTTTAATATAGCTCAGAAAGTAAATAATTGAGATTTATTATTTATAGGTGTTCAAATCCAAGAATAAATAATTTTATCTGACCCAATGAATAAGATCAAGGGTAAAATAAAATTATATATATTAAATTAATTAATTATTAATTTAATTAATTAATTAAAATAAAAATAAAAAGTAACACGGGATGGAATCCAAGTTGTTTCACGTGCAAGATAACAAAAAGTATGGATGCTTTCTATTTGCACACAAATGGCTTCTCTCTCGGGGATGGATTAAAATGAATGCAAAATGAATTGAATTGGTGCTGGAGTTTTGTACTTCTGGGAGTTCGTCATTCACAGAAGCAAAGAAAAGAAAAAACAGGCTCTTCATTGTTCATTTTGCATTCACAAAAAACAAATACATTTTCCTTCAAGGCTTATCCAAACTCAACCTTTAAGCCTTCACCAACTGTGTTACGGGCACCATTTCGGAATATCAAAGGTTTCGCGTGAATGAGATGCAGTGGACGTTTATAAGGACATGATCCAATAGCCTCAAGTATCCTTGTACAGACATCTATACCAGTGCGAAGAGGGTCATTCAATCACAGAAGTAAATTTTTCGTTTTCCTAGCATGTTTTCGTTTTGATGATTTTTGCCATTTTAAACCTTCAATATATACATAATTAATACATTATTTTAATATATATATATATATATATATATATATATATGTTTTTAGTATGTATTTAGTGTATAAATATATGTCATATATATATAATTAATATATGTATATACATATATGTATAAATAGTATATTAATTGTGTGTGTGTGTGTGTGTATATATATTAATATAGGATATGAATATGTATTAATATATACACCAAATATATATAGGCATATCAAATTAATGATCCAATTGTTAGATTTGTTAAAATTGTTGAGAAAAGTGTTATGACAAAAGTTGAAAGTAATCAGATATATTTTGATACAATACTAGCATAATATGTAAAAAAATGTCCAAAATCTAACGCATTTACAAAGATAGGCATATCAAATTAATGATCTAATCGTTAGATTTGTTAAAATTACTAAAAAAAAGTGTTACAAAAAAATTTGAAAGTAATCAGATAGATTTTGTAATATTATCTAGCATAATATCTAGAAAAATATCCAAAACTTTACGTATTTACATGATAGGCATATTAAATTAATGATCCAACCGTTAGATTTGTTAAAATTAATAATAAAAATGTTATGAAAAAATTTGATAGTAATTAGATATATTTTGGCAAATTATGTATCATAATATCTAGAAAAATATCCAAAACCTAACGCATTTACAAAGATAGGCGTATCAAATTAACAATCCAACCATCATATGTGTTAAAATTACTAAGAAAAGTCTTATGGCAAAATTTAAAGGTAATCGGATATATTTTGGCCTATTATCTAGTATAATCTAGAAAAACATCCGAAATCTAATGATTTATAAAGATAGGCATGTCACATTAATGATCCGACCGTAAGATTTGTTAAAATTGTTAAGAAAAGTGTTATAACAAAATTTTAAGGTAATCGAATGTATTTTGGCACATTATCTAGCATAATATCTAGAAAAATATCCAAAACTTAACGTATTTACAAAGATAGGCATATCAAATTAACGATCTAACCATCAGATTTGTTAAAATTGCTAAGATACGTGTTATGACAAAATTTAAAGGTAGTTGGATATATTTTGGCACATTATCCTAAATAATATCTAGAAAAATATCTAAAACCTAACGCATTTACAAATATAGGCATATCAAATTAACGATCCAATCGTTAATTTGTTAAAATTACTAAGAAAAGTGCTATGACAAAATTTTAAGGTAATTAGATATATTTTAGCACATTATCTAGTATAATATCTAGAAAAATATCTAAAACCTAATACATTTATAAAGATAGACATATCAAATTAACTATTCAACCATCAGATTTGTTAGAATTGTTATGAAAAATGTTATGAAAAAGTTTGAAGGTTATAAGATATATTTTGGCACATTATCTAGCATAATATCTAGAAAAATATCCAAAATCTAATGCATTTATAGCTATAGGTGTATCAAATTAACAATCCAACCGTTAGATTTGTTAAAATCACTAATAAAAGTGTTATGACAAAATTTTAAGGTAATCGAATATATTTTGACACATTATCTGGTATAATATTTAGAAAATATCTAAAATCTAACTCATTTACAAAGATATGCATATCAAATTAATGATCAAATCATTGGATTTTTTAAAATTAATAAGAAAAGTGTTATGACAAAATTTGAAGGTAATTTGATATATTTTGGCATATTATCTGGCATAATATCTAGAAAAATATCTAAAACCTAACACATTTACAAAGATAGACGTATCAAATTAACGATCCAACCATTAGATTTGTTAAAATTACTAAAAAAAGTGTTATGACAAAACTATTAGATTATTGAATTTGCTAAAAAAAATGTATTATGACCAAATTTGAATGTAATCGGACATGTTTTGCCACATAATCTAGCATAATTTCTATAAATCAGCCCAAAAATATAATGTATTTATAAATATTTAAAAATTTAGGGACTAGTTTGTTAGATTTTTGGGATTATATTTTAAATATTCTAAAATTTAATGACCAATTTATAAATTTTTGGTTATTATTTTATAATTTTACAAAATTTAAGGAGCAATTTGTAAAATTTGGGATCATATTTTATATATTTAAAATTTAGGGATCAATTTATAAAATTTTTAGGGTCATATTATAAATATTTTAAAATTTATGGATCAATTTACAAAATTTTGAGGCCATTTTGTAATTATACAAAATTTAAAGACCAATTTACAAAATTTTTGGATACCATATTGTAAATATTTAAAAATTTAAAGACATGTATTAATTAAGAAATATGAATTTTGTCGCTAAACGTATAGTTAATAGTGATAAAAGTTAGGAAATAAAAATTTTGTCGCTGAAAGTCTTAATCAATAGCAACAAAAGAACTTTTATCACTATTTTTAGCCGAAGGTCTTAAAAATTTTCCTCGCTAAATGGTATTTTTTGTGACAAAACTTTAGTTCGGAAAAAAATTTTGTCGCCAATGTATCATTTTCTTATAGTAGGTATAAGTTTACGTTGTAGCAATAGTAGTCTGGATTTCTACAATATAATACTTTTAGAAACCACTACTATAGGTCTAATTCAACTTATTCGAAATACGCTTATATTATGAAATGAGAGGATGACTCACTGGCTAAAGGTAAGCCATTCCCCGTCTGAAATTCATAACATAATAATCTTATCATGATGAGATTTGAATTCTCATCATCCAGTTAAGAACAACAGTTAAGTAACCCGTGATCTATACCTACTGTGAAAGACCTTCATTCATATAGATCATTTACTTAAACACAATAGATCTTTCCAATGAAATTGTACACAAAAAAAAAAAAAAATGAAAACACAAACAATTAATGAGAATAAAACTTTTATTAATTTAATCAAAATTACATAGAAATACTGAAGATTAAATAGCAAGCAAATCACAGCAAACGAACAGAAGAAACAGAAAACTGAACAGCGGCTCTTGCGTGGGGAAAAAAAAATTACCTCTTCTGGTTCTCAAGATTGGCTGGATTGGAATATACAAAACTGGGATAGATGCACTTGTGGAAATCTCTAGTCCAATTCCTACAAACCTTCTACTGCGTTTGTGCATGTATATAAACGCCAAAACCTTCTTGATCTTCCAATATATGGCCTGCCTAATCCACGTTTAGTGAAGACTCACAAGACTAAGGAATGGAGGAAAAAACAGTTCTCTGTCTAGCAAAACAACGATGCACAAGAGAAGAAGTTTTGGAGAGAAAAAAGAGTCCTTCAAAAAGGAAGAAACCATGCTGTCTGTTTTGTGAACCTCTCCCACGATTTTTCCTTTTTTTATTTATTTATTTGCCAATCCTATAAAAAACCTGATAACCTCAAAGCATCATAGCATATCCATGACTCTTATCCCAGGCTAATATCCAGGAATTTTTGAGATTTTAATTTGGCCAATTGGACTCTTAGTTTAGCCTTTTGAACCAAATTAATTATTCTAATCAGAACGAAATAAATGACCCAATAAATAATTATTTTTTCAACCCAAATAAATTAGTCCAATTAACAAGACTATATTAGTTTAGTCCCAAGCCAATCTTTAGTTATTTAAATTAGACTAAAGCCCTGAACAATTAATTAACCCACCAAACTAATTTAATTAATTCTTTCTCTCCGCGGACCTTTATTTTATTCTAGTCCAATAATTAAATCAGGCTATTTAAATAAAATAAATTTAATTTAATTTAATTTAAGACCAATTCCTTAGCTTGTATATAATTAAGACTTACGGTCTATATTGGGGACCAAAAGACACACCACATTGGCTACTAAAATGACCAAAATACTCTTGTCATATAAATAGCTATATTTTGTATTTTAAATATTTTCTAATATCACTATAAGAAAATATTGACCCCAAGGACAATATCGCGTTAGCAAAGTCTCCGATCTACAGGTGAAATAACTAAAATACCCATCTACACATCGCCGTGCATTAGAGAGGAAAAAATGTACTAACACCTTATTAAATGACATCTACCATCCTTAGGCTTCTAGTCCAATGATCCACGACTTCCTGGATTGTTTCCGCTTTCCAAGGGAGCTACCCTAAAGCAAACATCCAAATTATGTTTCCCAAGGCCCAGGATATTTAAATCATTTAGACAACCACAATGGGCGATATAGTATAGAAACTATCTTGTATAAGTCTGTCTTAACTAACTAGTTACATATACCCAACATGCAAGTATATTGGTCCTACGATAGAATCTCAATTAAAGCATATCAAAGTACATGCTTTCAGCTTCGTCAGACCACCAACTCATACTCAAATTGTAGAGTACTAGTCCACGCTATAGCAGTAGTAATCTAGGTTTCTACCATATATTACTTTAAGAAACCACTACTATAGGTCATATTCTACGTATTCGAAATACGTTTATGTCATGAAGTGAGTGGACTACTCACTGGCTAAAGGTAAGTCATTCCCCATTTGGAATTCATAACACAATAACCTAGACATGATGAGATTCTCATTCTCATTAATCGGTTAAGAACAAACATTTATATGTTAAGTAACTCGTGATCCATACCTTACTGTGAAAGACCACCATTCACATGGACCACTTACTTAAACACAATGGGTCTTTTCCAAACATAATTGTGCACAAATAAAATATAAATTCACAAATAATTTCTGAGAATAAATTCTTTTATTAAAATATTCGATGTTTACATTAGAAATTTAGTCTAAGAGAGCATATATCCCAACAAATACAGTCTTAGTTGGCATACAATCCAACAGAAGCTTGCTAGACAACAACTGGAATTATTTTCCAGGGAAGAGAGTTCAAGTGTTCTATTAGTTCAGTCGACAACAGTGCCTTCTTTAGTGTCTAAACAGACAATAAAACGCAAAGGTATAACTCCTAAGACTTATGTTGTGTTTGTTTATGCTTCTATTAGCCGCGATCCACTTTTAGTTCCCTAACACTATAGGAGTACAGTAGGGATCCGCACTTAGTCCTTTTCTCTTCGTGATCGTTACGGATAAGTTGACTTGTGCTATATAGGAGGCTATGCCATAGTGTATATTGTTTGCTGATGATATTGTTCTAATTGATGAGACTGGGTTGATTTGAATGCTAAATTAGTGTTGTGGCGACAAACGTTAGAAGTTAGGGGTTTTAGAATCAGTAGAAGTAAAAATAAGTATATAGAATGCAAGTTCAGTACTGGCAGAAATATGTATCAAAGTGTAAGTTTAGATTATAGAGATATCTCAATAAATGACTGCTTCTGATATCTGGGAGCTATTATCTAGAAAAATAGAGAGTTTGATAGTGACGTTGCGCATTGAATTAAGGCTAGTTGGTTGAAATGGTGAAATACAACTAGTATTTTGTATGATTGTAATATGCCTTTGAACCTAAAGGGAAAGTTCTATAAAATAGCCGTCAGACTAGTTTTGGTATATGGTACGGAACATTAGGTAGTTAAAAAGTGTCATATTCAAAAACTGAAGGTAGCATAAATGCGTATGTTAAAATAGATGTGCAACCATACAAAGAAATGATAAAATAAAGAATAAGATCATTCAAGAAAAATGAGAGTGATATGCATTGAAGATAAGATGAGAGAAAACCATTTGCTATGGTTTAAACATATACAGAAAAAAATCGAGAGATGCCCCTATTAGGAGAATTGAGGGATTAAGGCAAGATATGTTGGATAGAAGTAGAGGGAAGCCTAAAAAGATGTGGATGGAGTTGATTATGAAAGATATGTCTCTATTAGATTTGGATGAGAGTATGATAATGGATAGAAAGAAGTGGAATGAGATGCTTCATATAGATCACCACACGTGATTTTGTATTGGTTTATGTAGTCAATCCCAAGTTATTTAGGATTAAAGCTTAGTTTGTCGTTGTTTATTTTTACTTCTTATATTTTATTGTTAGATAATTTATTTATTATCAAATTTCTTATTATTTGTCAACAAATAACTATGTGTTTATTTAGAAATTACAGTAAATGTTTTGCTGCTTCAAGTTTGCCCATTGGCATTATTTGTATTTGTCGCAACAGTATAAGGGATAGCACTGGCAGGTGGACAGGTCTGCACGGATTTGGGCTGGTCCCTTGGGCCATGCGGACTAGTCCAAGACAAAGGCTGGTCGTGCAGTACGGGGCCCAAGGCCATGAGGCTAGCAATCCTAGTGGGTTTCCCTTTTCTTTGTTTTGTTTTGTTTTTTAACAACATTTTTTTTAATTTTTATTACTTAAATAAAATGGTTGTTTATAATTATAAAAAAAGTTACGTAAAAAAATGTAAAAATTTTATTTGAAGAATTCAAAAATTATATGAAAAATAAATTCTATTCTAATACTTTTTGTAAAAGAAATTGAGATAACTGAGATTTATAAAAGCAAGAAGAACGAAAATAGAGAGTTGGAGAGTTTTTGGTGAATTTTGGGGTAAATTGAGGAGTATTTTTAGAGTTTTGGGAGTTGGGGTGGGAATTACCCTTTGGGGGGTAAAATGTAAAAAAAAAAAAAATGAAATAGTTGCCAGGGAGCCAAAATACAAAAAAAAAAAAAATGTTTGAGAGTCATTAGCAACAATTCTTTGGTAGGCCGGCCAATAGGGCCCAATTGCCATTGCTAAAAAGGGATTTTTTAAAACTTTTTTAATAATAAAAAAATTCGTAATCGAAATTTAAATATGCTAATAAGAAATTTTCAAAACTCAATAGTTTTGTCTGATGACATATTTGAGAAAGGTTGATGCCTCGTAGCATAGTTCTGAACTTATGATAATCTCTGTTATCATTGTTCCTTGGGGTGATCTCCTAAGGCACACGGTTGGAAGTGGATTAAATAATCTATTTAGATTTTGTTACAGCCTTTATTTTTCTTGGGAATTCTGTTCTTTTCTTTCACCTGAAAAAAGGTGCTTTCCTTGTACTTGTATTAGGATTCACCCACTAGCATGAAGGGCAGTAGTTTTTTTTTTTTTTTTGGCGGGGCTCGAAACCCGAGCCACATATAGTTGGCATTTTTATTTTGGGTTATTTTGACGGAAAATTTTGACAGCAAAACAATGAGATGTCTGCTAGAAACTTATGGAGTGAGATTCAGAATGCTTCTTCATGCAAAGCAACTAAGGAAATAAAGGAAAAGTTTTTTGGTTTCAACAAATGGACCTCATGCCTGAGAAAAGCTACATCTTAATTTGAACAAGACGAGAACATTTAAATGAGCCAGAACCAGCCAAGAACTGAACCAGCGAACAATCCAAGTCCTAGGAACACAACCATAACAGTAGCTGCTGTTTCTGCCTCGGAAGATGTCACTGATTTGGGAGCAAGAATCATGATGCAGCTTGTAAGATATCCATTAGTTAGTCCAAGCCCTACTGTTAGAAAAGTCACCGGCACCTCAGTTTTAAGCCATTTGGGTCCATGTAGAGAGGCACTAAAAAAAGGAAAGAATAAAAGCCTTCCAACACAACCCCATGTAGCTTTGCCAATTCCATTCGGGACATATATTGCTGTTAAAGACTTCCCTAGTAAATCTGATATATTATAGATTGCAATGAGCATGATTGGGTACCAGTCCTTAAGAGACCTTGATTCAATATTTTCAGCCAAAAATCCTGGAAAGATGGACAGAGTCACAGTGTAAATTGTGAAAACTCCAAAAGCTGGCCATCGGATTAGTTTTGCTACTTTCCAGAATTTGAGTCTGGAGGAGCATCGCTGATTCTCCTGAAGGATCTTATAATAGTGCTCCATAATTGGCAATTTATACAATAGGTTGCAGCAAACTATGCAACCTATTAAAATTACAGCACAAACTGCAAAATACAAATCAGCACTGATTTTTAGCCCTCTTGCAGTATGTGGGAGTGATGCCTTTGTTGAAATCCTCAATATGGAAACAACAACACCTGTGAAGGCATAATATAAATGGTCAGATCATACATCAGAGCTTGAAAATGTCAGAATTCAAATCAAAATCAGAAGTTGAATGTTTTAGTCACCCTATTGATAGAGCTGCTTTAAGATTTCAGGCTTTCTGAAATTTAGGTCCAATTGGCTACGGAGGAAAAGCTTCTGCGAATTAAATACTAATTCCTTTGGTTCTAACACTACATGTAACAATTTCTGTCTGAGGGAGCACACACACAAAACTTTCTTTGTGAAATAGGGAAAAAAGCGAAAAAAAAAAATTGTGGGAAAATTTATTTTGTTTACCTGAAGAAGCAGTTCCTGCAACAATTGCTTGCATATACTCTTTTGGCAGCTTCCCTGCAGATCCTATCAAGGTCCCTCCTATCAAGCCATCAGCCAAACCGCATATTACAACTGATGCAACGGTCAAACAGAAGCCAAAACTGGATTTCACCTCCAGTCCCCTGATATGCTGAGCCCAGTCCATAGTTGGGGTTACAATTAGAGAGAAAACAACCATAGAAAAGCCTAGGTTCATCCTAAATCTGAAGTTGAACTTTCGGCTCCAGTTGCCCAAGCTTAACATCATAACAACTACCATTACAGAAGAACTCAGGTATGCCACAGAGAAAACCTTTTCGACATGCCTGGTGGGATAAAGGTAGCTGAAGTAATCAATAGCCATGATCAAAGTATTCCAGGGAAGCAAATTGCCAGCACCGAGAAAAAAGTGGATCATGTAGGCAATTTTGTAAGTGTCCCTAAGTTCAACTTCGTCTCTCTCACTCTTCCTGCTGTCCATTTCCAGGGCTTCTCTTGCTCGCATGCTTTCATGCTTCAGTAGGCTTTATTTTTCAATTTGAGGTATATATAAGCAGTGATTAGACATTCTGAAATGATTTTTGGATTGAAAGCATGCAAATAAGCTGAGTAAAGCCACTTTAGACCTATGGAAATCCAAACTCCAGTAAACTTTTTGATGCTAGTACTATAATTAGCCATGCAACCTCAGTTGCATCACTAAACCTTCTCATCGGTGACCCCAGCTTGATTTGACAAGGAAGGAAGCCGCACCAGTTTTGCTAGTTGACGATTCTACTTCGCTTGACATGAATTTTGGAACGAACGTCGATTCTTCTTGCAGCAAAGTTGTGCTGTGGGGACATAGAATGGATGGGTGATATTGCAAGCAAACCTTTATTGTGCTGAAGCACATGATGTCTGTACTCATCAGCCGAATCATATCGGAAGCATTACTAATGGATGCATAGACGGATTGAGCAAAATTTTTAAAATTTATAAAAAATCCTTTAAATTTTTATATTTCGAGCTTTAAATTTTTTTAAAAAGTATAATATTATTCTTTTAATATAATTTATCTCAATACAAAGTTTCTAATTCTATCCCAGAATAGATGGATCATATGAAACTACAAGTTCGTGTGGTTAAATAGGTTTAAACTCCTCGGGTGTACCCCTTTAGTGTAGATGTATCTATTCTTCATCTTATGAACAGTTTGTTGAAGCAGGAATTTCTCACTGAATTACGCAACTTGTTTTGCTATCTCAATGTGAAAACATTACTTCTTTGAACTATGAATTAAGAGCTCGACCTACAAGTAGAGTTGTATTCGAACACGAACGAACCGAGCATCACATTTTCGAGCTCGAGTTCGAATATAATCGAACGCTGTTCGAGTTCGTTCGTTTATTATTCGAGCTCGAGCTCGTGTTCGAATTCGTTCGATTATTGTTTGATAATGTTTGAGTTCGTTTAAGTTCGAGTTCGAAAAATTCGATTAACGTTCGAGTTCAATTGTTCGAGTTCGTTTATTTTATATTTTTTATTTTAAAATTTATAAGAATAATAATTCAAATTTTAATTAAAAATAATTGAATATTATAATATTAAATAAATATATAATAATAATAATAATATTAATATTAATATTATAATTATAATATAAGATTTATTCTTAATAAATCTTAATATTATAAAATATAAATAAAATAATTAATAAAATATAATTAATTTAAATATATATATAATATGTTCGCGAACGTTCGAATATGTTCGTGAACATGTTGGAGTTCGTTCGTTTATTATTCGAGCTCGAGTTCGTGTTCGAGTTCGTTCGTTTATTAAACAAACGAGCCTTATTCGAATACGAACGAACTCGAACGAGCTTTTATTCGCGAACGTTCGATTCGTTTACAGTTCTACCTACAAGCTATTACCTCTACTACTACAAATAACGTATGTCATTTGATTCTGGAAGAACAAATATAAGCCCAAGGGGAATAGTGAATTTTTGCCAAAAATGGCCCAAGTATGTAGGGGTGCTCACGGTTCATGATTTAAGAATTTAAAAATCTCTCATATCGTCTTAAAATTTTAGTTTTTTCATATTCTTAGTACCAGTCCTAAATTGTAATTTCGAGATGAGACGAGATAGATATTTTTAGTTTTGGGACTGAACGGATATTTGAATATTCGGTTTTAATGGAATAAAGATGGTCCAAAATCAGTTTTTGAATATTTTTGAACATTTTTTTTAGAAAAAATGCTATTATCCACAAATTGAAAAATACATGTTAATAATTTTTAATTTTTAATTTAAAATAAAATTGAAGCAACTTATATAACACGGTATATAATAATCTATATAATCTATTCATATAATCTATATATATATATATATATATAATACTATACTATAATATATATTATATAGTATAATATACATATAATATACTATGCAATCATTATATATTAATCTATATAATCTACCTATATAATTTATATATACCATATAATACTATACTATATAATCTATATACATACTATATACACAGTATAATATATATAATATATTATATATATAGAATCACATTTATCATTCTTTTTAAATATTATATATATATATATATATATGTCTACATGACTATATATATTCGGTTCTAATTTTTATTCTTCAATTCAGTACAATTCAGAACAATTCGGGACGGTTTTCATATGGTTCAGAATGATTCTCGATACGAATATTACATAAAAAATTTCGAGATAATTCGGTTCGAAAAAGTCAAAAGTCAACAATTTTTTTTCCTTATTTTTTTTGTCCCGTTATTCAGATCAATTCGGTTATTCTCCAATCCCGTAAGCAACCCTACAAGTATGTCTAGTTTGCAATCAATTGGCCCTATTTATACTAGTAAGACTCAAATAACTTCGGTATTTAACTAAAATGGATTTCTTTTGAAACCCTCCACCCAAAATGAGTTCGGATTTAGGGTACCTCTGCAGGGGGTTCCTCGCATTTACTAGATACGAGCTCTTTTTGTAGATGCCTGATCCCTTTTCAGGCAGAAAAAAGAACCTCGAGTCTGGCAAAAGTGAGGTACTGTATGTAATTTTTCTTTTTTTTTAATTTTAATATATTTTAAAAAAGATTTAAAAATAATTATTCTAATTTTTTTTTAATTTGTAAATTTTTATCTTCATCATACTGCGTGCGGCGTTGCCTCCCCTACCCCCCAAGAGGGGGTTTTTGACCAAAATAGGTTTCTTTTGATACTCTCCACCAAAACTGGATTCGGTTTTGGAGGCACCCTCTTGTAGTGAGTTTCTCATGTCTGACATATGCGAGGTACAGTGACACCTTGCGTCGGCCAGACACGAGGTTTTCCTCTTGTTGCCTAACTCTTTTTTGGGCAGAACTACCAACCTAGCATCTGGGAGATGTTCATGGCATCTCACCTCTGCCAGGCGCGAGGTTGCTTCTTTTTTTTTAATTTTAATATATTTTTAAAATGATTATCCTATTTTTTTAAAAAAATTGCATATTTTTATCTTCATCATAGGCCTAAAAAAAAAAAAAAATCCCTTTTCGGGTTGTGCTCCCAAAAATCCAAGTAGGTTAATTAATTCAGGTCACCACAATAAATTCAAGACAATTAACAAAAAATATGTATCTAAATTTATAATCCATTTATATTTTATAATTGGATAATTTATATTTTAATTGAATTCATATTTCAGTGAATAATAGTTAAATATTTTATTAATAAATATTTGGTTTTTTATTTTAAAAATGATTTGATAATGAATTCTTATTTTTAAGTTAAGTTTAATTTATAATATTTTATTTTATTTTCAAAGATTTAAAATAAATTTTTAGAGTTTGTTATTAATTCATTATGCGTAAAATTAATTTATTATTTTATTTGACTTAGAGTTTTATTAATAATTTTATCTTCGAAGATTCATAATAAATTTTTAATTGGGATACTTGATTGAAATTATTATTTTACCTTCAATTTTTTAAAAATATATTTAAATATCATAAATTTAAAAACTATGTTTTAGTATTGGTTGTTTACGTCATTTTAAATAAGTGTCAAATCTTTTGTGATGATATGAAATGTGATTTGAGTTTATTTCCACCACCACCTCTTGGGGGTGTAGGGGCGCCATGGTATCATGAAGATATAAATTTGTAAATTAAAAAAAATAATAATCATTTTGAAATCTTTTTAAAAAGTATATTAAAATTAAAAAAAGAAAAAAAGAAGCAACCTCGCCCTGGCAGATGCGAGGTGCGAGGTGCAAAGGGTCAGGTAGCAAGAGGAAGACCTCAGTGACATCTCACTTCTGCCAGACACCTTCTGCCAGACACGAGGAACCCCCTGCAGTGCCTCCAAAATCGAACCCAATTTCAATGGAGGGTTTCAAAAGAAACCCATTTTTTTTTATCAAAAACTTCCCAAGAGGTCAGTGGTGGGCTTCGACGATAGGCCTAAGCCCTCCGCTACCCCCCACAGACCTCAACAAAAAAAAAAAAAATTCTCCTTTTGGATTGTGCTCCCCAAAAATCTGGGTCAGATCATTAATATGGGTCGTCACAATAAATTTAAGGCAACTAACAAAATATGTATCTAAATTTATAATCCTTTTATATTTTAATTTTGATTAATTTATATTTTAATTGAATTTATATTTCAATGAATAATAGTTGAATATTTCATTAATATTTGGATTTTTATTTTAAAAAATAATTTAAAAATGAATTCTTATTTTTAAGTTAAGCTTAATTTATTATATTTAATTTTATCTTCAAAGATTTGCAATAAATTTTTTAGAGTTTATTATTAATTTATTATGTGCAAAAATAATTTATTATTTTATTTGATTTAGAGTTTTATTAATAATTTTGTCATCAAAGATTCATAATAATTTTTTTAATTGGGATACTTAATTGAAATTATTATTTTATCTTCAATTTTTAAATATATATTTAAATATCATAAATTTGAAAATGATAATTTAACATTTGTTGTATAAGTCATTTTAAATAAGTGTCAAATCTTCTGTGATGATGTGAACTATGGTTTGAGTTTATTTCTAGTAAAACGAAGAAATATATATTTTGCATCCTAGTAAAGATTATGTCAATTTATATAGAAAAAGCAATTTCTTGGCCAATTTATATAGAAAAAGCAAAAGTTTAAATAGTTACAAAGAAGAGTATACTTGTCCACTTATAGAGTCCATGTAATGCATCACAAATCCCAGCCAAAAGAAATATTGTTCGACTAAATTAGAATTCCCCAAAGCCATAATTCCATGGGCGAATCTTTAAATTGAATTATTCCAAAGCCACAATTCCATGGATTTTAGCTAGTTTTGGAACATGCATGAAAACCCATTTGGACTTTTGTGATTGGTTGCATGATTTCATGTATGATTAGGTGAAAAATTCTCCAAGTTTCTTAAGCCTTCCCTAAGCTTCCATTAAATTCTAAAAAGTTCTAAGAACTTCTAAGATTGCTAAGTCACTAATTAAAGGCTTTAGGAAGCTATATATATGTGTGTGTGTGTGTGTGTGTGTGTGTGTGTGTGTGTGTGTGTGTGTGTGTATAGGATGAAGAAGGAAGTCGTCCTAGGGAGATATTGAAAAGAAGAGGAGAGAAGAAAGAAAGAAGAAGAAAAAGAAAGAGAAAGGAAAAAGCCAAGAGAGAGTGAAGAACCATGAGCAAGGTAAAAAATAGAGGAAAAAAAGAAGAAGAAAAGAAAAGAGAGAAGAAGGAAAGTAGACACCTTGGAAGCTTGTTTTCTCATTCTCAAGTAGGGTTTCATTCTTTAGAACTAGAGTTGTTATTTAATTAATGGAAGTTACTTTGATGTAACTTTTGTTGCAAAAATGCATGATTTTATGTAGTAATCGCGAAGAAAATTTTGTTTTGAGGAATGATGGCCGGCTATTTTGGGAAGGAATTTGACATGTTTTACAACTTATTTAACATGCTTTGAAGTGACAAAATGTTGGGAATTTGTTCAAGTTAAGTGGTAAAAAGTTTACGGGAGAAGGAAAGCTATTATTAGTAGGAAAAGAATACCACCTATGAATTGATTGATAACTTATAAATGCTTCTTGAATAAGAGTTGAATGAGCCTAAGCATATCTTGGAATGTTAGGAAAGAATTGGAGTAGGATTCATAGATTTTTGGTAGTTAAGAATAGCAATGGCATCTAGAATATTTAAAGCTGTCTTGTGAAAAGATGAAAATTCTATTTTAGCAATTTTAATATGGCATCTATGTTTGAATGGTTGGAAAAGTGTTGAGTTTGAAAACAAGCCAAAACACCATTATTGGGATGTTAAATAAGGTTTTGGAATGCTTAGATGTTGTAGGTTATATTGAAGAAATATAGAAAAAAACCTAAGTGGTGTATTGAATTGACTGTTTTGCTTACTAGAATGTGCTGTAAATTTGCATCCAGAACTCAATGTAATGAGGAAGAGTATTGGTGTTTCATGAATTGAAATTTGTGGGGGAATGCCTTGGGGGTATTTTGGAATTAATTTGACCTCATTTGGAGTTGTATAGCAACAGTTATGAACAAAAAACCAAAGGGCGATAAAGTTGAAAATATTGATTACTTCAATTCTCTTTGTTGGTTTTTTCTTTGCAGCAAATTCCACATCTTTTCGCAGGCAGACATACCAATAAATTCTCATGAATATGTGAACTCCAAGGTAACAAAGAAGGCACTTCATGTATATGATGACCCTTCAGGTTATGATGACTCTTCTTCTAGTGAAGAAGGTGAAAGAAGATCTTGATATGGACATATTTAATGAATGCGTCCTAGTAAGGATTGTGGCAAAACGAGTTCAATTTGGCCTTTGAAGTTTGAACTTTGAAGTAAGAAATTGCCAGGTGGCCTAAACTTTAAAACCCCCAAAGCCTAAACCCTAACCTATACCCTTTAATATAATATAATATAATATAATATTATATATATATATATATATATATCAAATACTAGAAAAATAAAATTGAATACATTTAATGATAATTTTTGTAAATTCAAATATAAATCTCAAATATTTGTAAATTAAAGTACATTAATGGTAACTTTTTTTTGCGTCTATCACGCGAGGTTCACTTTTATGCCCGAAAAGAGGCCGAACAGCTACACGAAGAGCCCATGTCTAGCAGATGCAAGGAACCCCTTGCCGGGGATACCTTCAAATCCAAACCCATTTTGAGAGTTTCAAAATGAACCTATCTTCGATGGAGGGTTTCACAAGAAATCTATTTTAGTCAAAAACTCCAAATAATTTTGATATATTTTATAAATATATCTTAATTAAATAAAGACGTACACAATACGTAAAGTAGATGTTGGTGAACATGATTAATGAAACATAGATTCCAAAACCTAACTTCTCTTACTCAATGGAAAACTCAACTTCTTCCAGAGACTATGTAACTCACATGTAAAAAATGAGGACAATTAATGGTGGAAAAAACAGTAGTGGTGAGTTTAAATCTGATTTTTTGTTGCAAAAATCAGAGTTGGAGTAGAATTTTTTTTTACAACAGAATTACAGAGAGTTGATTTGAAAAAAAAGATACATTCGTATAAGATGTATCCTTATTTAATTGAATGTATTTAAGTAATACATTAAAATTATTTGAGACTTAATTAGCATCAGATCACATGGCACCGTGGTTGATGCAGGCTGGCAGTGGCGGAAAGAGAAGCAGTGAATGTGGGTTCAAATCATATAGCATTAAAAAAAGTCCTGTTGATACGTGTCCAAGTTCTACAAACCTAAAAGAACAAACATTTGTAGCAAGCTGCAAAGCTCGAAAGTCTACACGCAACTCGAAAATCAGGCTGAAGAACTTCATTTCATTCCTGTCTCATCGAGTTAAAGAGAGAATTTAAACATGCTTTTTCTTGAGCACTTTTTGAGTGTGTTGCTATAAAGAATGGCAATGTAAAAACGATCGGCATATCTAGACTCAATTTCATGGAGCTGGGCTGATCAAGTGAAAGGACTGCCAAGTTCTTTTGGTGTGACACAAAGTTTAACGAATTTCATGAACCATTGGCTTATGGAACTTGATTCTTTTTCATCAATTCCTTTGGTAGGATCTTGTAGAGAGCTACACTGATCCTCCCTCATCGACGACGTGTGTCATTCCGAGCTCTACCTTTTGCTCCTGGAATGTTTTTCTAGACCTTTTGCCAAAGGGTACTCCGACGATTTGAGACCTCAGCACGTGCGTGTAGAAATCCAGAATTCTAGGCGTTTAGGTCTGTTTTTCCTCCAGACTGCTTGAAAGGAAAGGAAGCACGAATGGACTAGTCGTACTACAATAATTGGCATTCCAAAAGCTGCAGGAAATGTCTCGAAGTACAAGTATTGCCAAAAAACGGACGATATTTTTTGTAGTAGAAAATTACTGAATTTCATTACTAAAATTTAATGCTTGTCGTTCTTAATAATTATTTTATATTATTATAATTCTTAATAAAATTATAATATATCAAGTAATTTTTAATTATCTTTTTCGATATAAATTTTGATTAGAAGGGATCATTTTTATTGTACATAATTTTTTTATTTGAAATGAATCAACTTATATATTTATTTTATCCTTAAAAGAAAATTCACGTGTATCGAGAGATTTTTTTTGGATAAAAAATTATATAAAAAAGAAAGTTAAAAATCACTTAATAAATTATAATTTTATTAAAGATCATAATAATAATAATAATTAAAAATAAAAATATTACAAATTTTAAACTTTAAAACTCAAATAAATTAATTTCTCTTTACCTCACCCACTCAACCTGGATACAAAATTCTTGTTTTGGTTGTCTACATGGGTTATAAGTTGTACTAGTAAAATGTAATTTAGTTGATGCTCTAACAATTTAGTTTGGAGCCTTACTTGTTAAGTACTAATTAGATGAAATTGATTTTTAAACCTCATAATAGAACATATAAACAATATGTTAGTTTGTGTAAATATTATCCATATGAAAAAATCTTGTTAATATATTCAAACTTTTAACAATTGAGGCACCAATCCATCACAATTTTATGAAATCAAGAGATGGAAGAAAAGAAAATGCCATTTTCTTCGATGAGGAACTTACTCCCATCAAATGAAATTTCCTCCTGGACCATTTCCATTCTGATGTCTCTTCGAGGGCTTAATACTCCTCCATCCTCAAGAAATGCCAAATATCAACAACACTAAATTATAAATTTTACTTTTTAGCTCTTAAAGAAGGGACGAGAAGTTCATGATGAGATAGAAATTCAACAGTAAATTATAAAGGTATGCCCCAAATCAGTATTAAAAGAAAAATAATAGTGTGCCAAACTTGCTAAAAGTTGTGGTAGTCCAGAATCACCGGAATTGATATTGATGATAGCTTTCAAAATCCAAACAGTTTTTTCCTTTGCAAATGACTAACTTTTGGCACGCAGCAATCAGGAAAAAGATGCTCTTATCTCTACCATTGCGTATGAAATCAATAATCAGTGATCTTTATATATATATATATATATATATATATATATATATATATATATATTATATATATATATATATATTTATATATATCCCATAAAAAATATATTTTTCTTATTAATAAAGTAAACTTACAATTGCTATACGAATATTCTTATAAAGCTCATATTTCAGTTGAAATTTAAACCCGAAAATTCTAACACCCACCTCCTCAAAAGACAATATAAATTAATGATCAAATATTACAAAGTTTACGGTGTTAACAACACCAATATTAAGGACAGGAGAAGAATCAAGTGCCCGAATGCTGTACCAGGTAGAGAACAACATAAACTCAGTTGCTCTGAATCGCAACGGGAAATTCGGGAATGTTCCTTCTTCAATCTTCATCAGGGTTTCTACATGGTTTTTTCTCCAAATTAGCTGGTTTTCTGCAGCAGAAATGATTATGACACAGTCATGACCACCGCCAAAAACAAGAAAGAGCATCAACCAAGAAATTTTAATGTCCTCAAAACTTTCTGATGAAAGGGCCAAGGCACGGGATTCAGATTTACGAATCACTGCCTCACCAAACTTTCATCAAGTTGCTATATTCGATGAGTCAATGGAGGCCAAGGGATATGATTCCGGATAGAGCAGGGACCATTTCTAGAGAGGAAGAGCTCTTCAACAATGAGAAACTGTGAGATACCGACAGCAGCCGTGGTGCAATTTGATTGCACAAATTGCATAGTAATTTATGTACAATTCTCAAGAAATTATATATAACATTTACAAAATTATGTATTGGGTTTATTGTAAGGGTATAAGTACTTTTTGTTTTGCTAATTGAGGGGCTAAATTTATCAATGAAATTATGAAAGTACGGTTTAAAAAAAATTACAACTAAAGAGTGAGAATATATATCATTTCACATATATTTTAATATTGACTATTTATCAATGAAATTGTAAAAATACATTTAAAAAAAATTACAACTAATGAGTGGGGATAAATGTGTCATTTCACATGTATTTTAATCTCCCTCTATTTCAAAATACTTATTCATGAAACCTTCTACACACAGATTAAGAGTGTTGAAAATAATACAACAATTTAGATAAAATTCTTATTCTACCCATATTAAAAATACGATAACTATTAGTTAGTGAAAATTCCCAAGAAGTAAAAAGAAAAAAGAGTTTTGAAAAGTTAGGTAGTTGATTTAGAATAAATAAGTGTATAATAGGAATAAATTAATCATTAGTTCTAGAAATATGTACATAAACAAGTATTTTGAAATAAAATCAAAAAAATTTATGAATAAGTATTTTGAAACGGGTGGAGTAGTAAATTTAGTTGACTAATAGTTAACGGGATAAGGTATACTCATTGAGGCTATGTTTGGTTAGACTGTTTTATAGAAATAAATGAGGAGGAAAAATAAATGTGGAGGTGAATGGTGCATTTATCTCGTTTAGTTATATGTAGATGTGGAAGTAAAGTAAATAAAAAAAGAGTACCACTCCCCATCTACATCAATATTTCTTCCTCTTCCAATTTGGAGGGATTGGAAAAAAGAAAATAAAGTGGGAACAATTAATAGTAACATTGATCCTATTTTTAATATTAAAAATTTTAACAAAATAGATAATGAGGAATAAAATAATAAACTAAATTAATTATTCTCTCTCTTATTCTCTCTTATTCCACCTCTTCTTCTCTTTATATCAAACAAAATAAATGTAAATGCTATTACTTCCCTTAATGGAAGTAAAGATGCCTCTCTTCTTCCCCCTTCCCCCTTCCCCTCCCCCTATGAGAACTAAACATTGGCTAAAGCTCTTTCTCTCTATGCCTATTTCTCTCTCCCTAAGCTCTCCCCTTTCCGGCGACTTGTTGCAAAGCTTGGCAAGGTTGGAGCTCCAACTTCGTCAGAGCTTAGATTTTGGCTAAAGTTCCTATCTTTTTCCTTCTTTTTTTTT
Source organism: Voacanga thouarsii (assembly GCA_026120185.1). NCBI lineage: Eukaryota > Viridiplantae > Streptophyta > Magnoliopsida > Gentianales > Apocynaceae > Voacanga > Voacanga thouarsii. The sequence goes on along the minus strand of JANUWF010001032.1, from coordinate 695,621 downwards.
TGTACTCCCACCTTTTTTTGGTCCGCAAACCATAAAAATCTTCTTTTTTTATCTTGTTGATCAAGATCGAAGATTCTTTGATAAGATTTATTTTCCAATCTATTTATATCAGAGTTGGATACTTCATTTACTCGGAGTTTGTTTATTACCTATTGAATTAGGCCCTCTCTCTATTTTTCATATTTTTCTCAATCTGTTTTTAAGGTCACTGATATGCCGAGAGCCTTTCAAATTGTTGCATATGGAACTAGGTGAGTTTGAATATCTCGTACCACTATTGTTTGAGGATAGAGATAAGGAAGATATGAAGAAGATAGTTATGTATTTATTTTATTTTATATTCTTGTATTGTATTCACTATTCACCTAGAGTTTTGGGATATGGTACTTTTCTATTACTAGTAATCTCTCCGTGTAATTTGTTTTTATTTTAATAAATGAATTTACTTGACAAAACAAAAATGGTGCTCATTTTTTAATTTGACGGACTAAAATCTTATAGCTTCTAAGTTAATGGAAGTAAGTTACAATAAACCCAAGCATAAAGAGATGTGTAGTCAAAATAAAGCCATTTCATTGAAAATTTTATTGTGTAGCCTATATCGTCCAACCATCTTATAATCTCAACTATCAAATAGCCTTGCAATTAGACCTATCAAAATGGGCCGAGCCCATGGGCTAGACCCGGCCTACAAGTAATATGGGATGGGATGAGTTGTAATTTTTTAGGCCCATATTTCATTCGGGCCTATTTGGCCCGGCCCACATGGCCCATAGGTTGAGTGGGGCTGGGCCGGGCTTGGCCTATGGGCCACTTTTTTTTTTTTTAAATTCCAAAATAAAAAAATTAAACAAAATTATCAAAAAAAAAAAAAAGGAAAAAAGTTAAAAAAAAAGGAGTTTGAGAGTGAAAGATTTCTACCTACCAAAACGAATGGCCAATTGCTTTCAATAATCAAATGGAACCTAAGATTTGATTATAAAGTAGACAAGAATAGTGATTTTTGCCTATTCTGGGATTTTGGATAAGATTGTGTTGGAACCGTGGGACACTTGAAAGGAATTGGATGCTTAAATTAATTACTCATCTTTTTATTCATATCTCTCTCACCTTGTGCTCATCCAATTCTTTAGCCTTGGTCCACTGATTTTTTCTCTCAACTTCATTGGCGGTTGTCTTCAACAAGTAAGTTAACTTTCACATTTGTTTCCCCAAGTTTTCCTTTATTTTAGAATAATTTTAGCTATATTTTCTTTAGGAATTTGAACGTTGAAGTGATGCCTTTTATACTGAGCAAGCCTGTCCCAAGTTTTTTCTTTTTTTTTTTTAATGAAATTCTTGGTCTTTAATTAGTTTCATTTTAGGTATTTAGTAGATAAAATACTGTGCAAGCCTGCAAAGTTTGATCCAAACTCCACTCTGTCATCAAGTCATCTAATTTAGTAGAGTTTAGGTTACCATTAGCCTTCTGGCTACCCTGCAAATTAAGGGGGGGAAAATAGTCTAGATGATGCTCAAGATAATGTGGTTGGTCTCATAGAAGCTTCTTAAATTAATCTGTGAACGAAAATTATTCTTTGTAGTTACCATTCAGTTGTCATAGTCATAATATTCTTGAAGTGCATGAAACGACAATAAATTCCAAACAAAAAGTTTCTGTAGCATAATATAAGAGTCTGCAGTGACTAAAGTTTAGTCCATATTGAAGACAGCATATCAATTGTTGAACAATGCAAGCCTTCTAATTTAGAAGTTTAGACATTTCACCTACCCTTCTATTAACTTTTATATTGAACTAAATCATCTCCATTTTTTGAGTGCTGGAAGTGCTTAGACATGAGATTTTTCATATGAAAGATTTGTGTTTTATAGGATTAGAAAGCCCACCTCGGGGATGTAAAGATCCTTATTCTATTTGTCTTCAAAGTCTATGCATTCAACAAATGAAGGTATGTTCTCCCCGTCAAAATCATCTGCACCAGTTCTTATTGAATTGCTCAAAGTCATTTCTTTTTCTCTGCTGCCACTTTTTGCATCATTTTCTTTGCTGCCACCTTGAAACCTTGAAATTAAGTCTAACAATCCTATAATAATCAAGTCTAACATAACATTGAAATTAAGTCTAACTATATAGTCTAAGTAGTGTAGTATTTTTATATTAATTTATTTTCTATTATTGTTATAATTGATGGATAAGTAGTGGATTGACAAATAAGAGAGAATTGAAAGCATACGGGACGTATATAGTCTATATTATATATAGTCTATAAGGGATTTGTTTCTCCAAATAGGAAGGATTAAAGATAAAGCATCCAATCTTTTAGATGTTACATTTGGATGTCAATATACTACATTACTACTAACAGTTCATTAAAAAAAAAAAGTCCACAACAAATGGAATAGAAAGGGCATTCATGCAGATATCCCCGTGAGCTTTAGGATGAATGTTTGTAATTGCTTTTTTTCAATAAAGTTGACAAATTTAGGATGAATGCTTGTAGTTGATCTTTTTCCATATTTGCATTAGAAGAAGACAAACAGTTAGTAATTATGAACTTCAGATCATCTTCTTCCGCATCCTGCTTCGCCTCCTCTTCCTTCTCCTTTGGGCCCGAATCTAGACTAGCAGCAGTAGAATTAGTCGTGAAGTTACCGTGAAATGAGTATTGAGATTTCATCATCCCTATGAATTTTCTCTTCTTATAGTTGGCCTTGAAGCATACCTGTCTTAGTCTCTGTGTTTGGTCCTCCAACTACGTATCAGAGATTTCTTCCATCAACTTCTTCTGACTTTCCAGAATCTCAATGGCTCTGTCAACTTCTTCTCAGCCATATGTCCCCATTCTTCCTCATTTCTCATCTCCTGCAAATTGGAGTGATTTTTATATATTATCGGTGGAGATACATTCATTCCAGTTGTTATTACTTTTAAATCTTTCATAGTTTCATACTTGCAAATATGTGACGTAAGTTTACAAGTGTGTGTGAGAAGAGTTAGGCCAACATTCAATTCTTTGGCCGCCCTCTTGATTGGCATGTAAAAGTATTTCAAAATAGTTGCTCTTGATAGTTTCTTGGCGCTATTGCCCTTTTCCTCTCTCTGCCTCATAATCGTCTTCTTCTCCACAAGAACTTCGATGTTAAATTCATGATAACCTTGAACCATGTTTTGGCTTTGTTCAAAATTCATTAGGGAGTAGAATGAATCATACACAAGTATATCCTCCTTCAGAGGAAAAGCATCATAAGTAGTCTCTTGAATAGGCAGATCAATTTCGAAATCCAAAGCAACATGTCCAGAACATGCACTGATTTGTATCACAACAAATTAAAAGAGAGTTCAATTTCAAAATCAAGCACATTTCCAGATGAATAGGACGAGTGAAAAGAAAAAAAAAAAACCTCAATAGTATCTCACCTGAAATCAAGAGAAAGTGGTTGGCTTGGAAAGGAAAACACATCAAAATATTCTTCTGTGGAAACCAATTTAAAATTTGACCATGTCTCAAATGAATTATGACTCTCCATTTCTAAGAAAGAGAATCGAAGAAGAAATCCCTTTCTCTTTCTGGTTTTTCGGAAGAAAGAGATATGTATATATAATTGTGTGAGGAAGAAGAGCGATAGTTTAATGTGAATGCAATTATAGACAGATTGTTTTTTTGTGAAGGGGAAAAGACGATACCATGAAAAGATATGATGGAAGGGGAAAAGACAGTACCGGGAACTTACTAGGAGAAAGAGGAAAAGACATTGCCAGGAAAAGTTAAGAAAAAATGAGAGAGATTGTTTTAAGTCCTTAATTGGTGGAAGGATAATTCTAAGCGATTACCTTGTTTATTTATCATGGCACATGATGTTTTAAGTATTCCAATTACAACAGTGGCATCAGAATCTGCTTTTAGTATTGGTGGCCATGTTATCACCAAATATAGAAATTCTCTTCGCCACGATGAGTTCAAATGGCTGTTTGCACAAAGAATTGGTTGCGTGGATTTATTATAAATGATGATGGTAATATATAACAACTTTTTTAATTTCTTTAACTAGTTAATAATTGGTAAGTATAATACTAATAATATTCTTATTTCTTATTGTGATTTGTGATTATTAGATGAACAATCCGACCTTGAAACAGTCATGTCAAAGATATCATCATCAACAACAGATTCAAATAAAATCATTGAAGAAATCTTAAATGATTGAAAAATGTGTATCTTTTTGGCAAGTAGAATAGCAATATTTCTAGCCTTTTATGGCATTTTTATGAAATTGTGAAACAAATGTTGATTTTTATCGTTGATATTTCTAAATTTGAACTTTTAAATTGGATTATTGTAGCTGTATATTTAGAAGTTATACACTTTAATATGTGATTTGGAATGTTTAATTTTAGACTTGTTAAAATTGAAAATTTATATAAAATTATGTGTATAAAGTATAATAGATAAAATATATTATTATTTGATATTTATATTTTATTTTAAGTTATAATTTGATTCATTATATAATTTATATTTGTACCAAAGTTAAAAAGAATTAAAGATTGAAAAATATAAATATAGTATGAAAATTTATTTTTTTAAAAAAGTTATTTATATATAAATGAGCTCATGGGCTAAGAAGGGCTGGATTGGGCTAAAGGTTCGACAGTCCATAAAAAAATATGGGTTGGCCTGTCCCGACACATATTTTTGCCTGCCCATGTGGGTTGGGCTGGGCCAGGTTGGCCTATTTTGACAGGTCTACTTGCAATTTGAAAGTAACAAACTATGGACCCCACTTCTATTATATATTATTCTCTCTATCCACAAATAATTGGCCTAATTATAAAAATTACGTATATTTAGGAATTGTGAAATTTTATAGTAAAAATGATTAAAATGTCCATTATACCCTTTGGAGTATTTTTATTATCTTTCTCACCTCATTAATTTGAATTCCATCACTCCTTTAATTATATCACTTTAATAATTACATATGTCTCCCTCTTCTCACTTATGTCCTTTGTCTCTCCCTTCCCACTCTTTATTTTAGAGTCTTCTTTTCACCCCATATCACCTCATTAAATTACACTTTTGACTATTTTTATAGGATAACGTGATTTCATTGTTGGTTAAAATAACTTTAATATGAGTAATTATAATACTAATTAATTAATAGAAAATTGTGCTAAGGGTAAAACTAGAAAAAAAAATCTAAATTTAGAAAGTGGATAGTTATTTTTAGAAAAACAAAAAAAGAAATTAGATCAATTATTTGTGGACGGGTGGAATATTAGGAAGAGAGGATCGTTGTGGACATCCGATCTTACGCCTTTTGAGGATCGTCGTGGACTATTATGTTTATTTTTTTATTTTTAATTTCTTTTTTTTTTTTTGTTGAAATACAATTTGAACTACGATATGAAAATTTAGTAAGTCTTGAAGTTTGATTCATATTTCCAAACCCATATTTTGAAAGTTGAATTAGATTGACGAGAGCTAGTATATGTCAGGCAATGTTATAAATTTTCAAAATGTCTTGGGAGGCAAAGAGCTATATTTAAGGCACTTAATATAAATAATGCTCTCTTTTTTTTTCCTTGCATTATTTTCATCCTCAAAACCATTTTTGATTTATCATCAGTCACGTCTATTTTTTCCAATATCATTCTCATATTTATTTTTTTAAATATATTTCTCTCTCAATTCTTTTTTATTTGTCTATTTTAATTAAAATTTTTATTCTAATTTATCTGTCTCATTAGCAAATCAAAAGTCAAAGACTATATTAATTACTATTTTTTCACAAATATCACTCTTTAATACAAAGAGTATTGTGCACTTGTAATAGAAAATAGAAGTAAATTAAATATTCTTATAACACATCAAATTTTAAAATTTGATTACTCATTAATAAAGAGATAGATTCTTTGAGGGTAAAATAAAAAATATTAATTAATTAACCAAAAAACCTTATTTTTCTTAAAACTTGTGAATCAGTTAAAATGGATAGATAAAAGAGAATGGAAAGAGTATTATTTTTAACTATTTTATAGTACTAATTAAAGAAATTCTAAAATCCAAATTTTATTCAAAATTATTCTAACATAATATATGTCACCAATTATTACAAGTAAAAAACATCATTATCACCTCCTATCACTACCTTCGACTACAAACATCAGCGGCTATGGTTTTGCCATCATCACCACATCCTTCTTCAATAATTTTATTTATTTATTCCATCGTCTCTCCCTTCTTTCTTAATCTTTTACCATCTTTCTTGTAACAATATCTCCCACTTTACTATCAAATATGCTTGTGTACGGCAGTGGGGAGCCATTATTTATTTGGTGGGGGTCAATTGAATTCCAATAAAATTATAAAATTATCATTTATTATATTATGTTATAAATGAATTGCCTTGCCAAAAAAAAACTTACATGAATTGCCCTGCCCAAAAAAAACTTAGGACTCACTATAAATAGAGACTCATGAAAAAAAAAAAACCCAAAAAATATGTGATTAGATCAAGGTGCCACGTGCCCATTCTCTCAGGCTCTCCTAAGATTCTTCATTCTAAGAACTACTCATTTCGTTCACAAATAACTGGCCTAATTATAAAAATTACGCATATTAAGGAATTATGAAATTCTATAGTAAATTATTAAAATGTCCATTGTATTCTTTGGAGTATTTTTATTATCTTTCCTACCTCATTAAGCTAAATATCATAACTTCTTTAATTACACCACTCTAATAATTCTTCTTTTCACCTATATCACCTCATTAAATTGCACTTTTGACATATTTATAGGATAACGTGATTTTATTGTTGGTTAAAATAACTTCAGTATGGGTAATTGTAATACTAATTAATTGATAAAAAATTGTGCTAAGGGTAAAATTGAAAAAAAAAATTAAATAAAACCTACATTTAGAAAGTGGAAAGTTATTTTGGACAAATCAAAAAGAAAATTAGGTTAGTTATTTGTGAATGGAGGGAGTAGTAAATAGCATAAACCTATATATATATATATATATATATATATATATATATATATATATATATATATTAATGCATTGTTTTGCTCTAACTAGTTTTGAAGTTGATGAATGGATGGATTGTTGAATAACTTAAAGAAGAGAAATACTAGGATATGAAAAATGTTTTAGAGAAAAAGTCGAATGTAAAGTGGAAATCAATTTTGTCTTGAAGAACTTGTCTTAGAGTGGTGGTTGGCGATATTGTCAAAGTAATTTCTCTCCCGTCAAAGTATTTTTCGTTCAAATGACATTACTATCCTTTTAATTAGATAGAATTAAATATTAATTTTTCAATTGATTACAAATTAAGAAGCCTACCTAATTACTCTCTCTCTCTTTATATCATAAATTTTCTCCCATAATTTATTCATTCTTCTAATTTTTAATTGTTCACCCTTTCATCTCTTCTTTCGTAACTTTTTGTGCTCTCTCCCTCTTTCTTCTTCTTAAGTAAAAGAAAGGACTAAAAATTTTTTTAAGAGAGAGAGAGAGAGAGAGAGAGAGGAGAAAAAAGTCAAAAATAAATATATAAGAGTGAACAACTAAAAATTAGGAGAATGAATAAATGGCGAGAGAAAAATTAAGATATAGAGAAATGAAATAATTATATATATTTCTTAATTTGTATTCAATTAGAAATTTAATATTTGATTCTTTTTGACCAAAATGATAGTAATGTCATCTGAACAAAAAATACTCTGCAATTATCGCAAGCCTGGCAAAATACTTGACCCTCTTACACTGGGGTCTTGACTCTTCCACTAAATATGGAATATGTTAATTATAGGTCTTCTTTGAAGTATTGTGTTTTCTTTACAGAGTTTTCTAGTAATGCTTTTTCCCTTGTTAGCATATGTGTTATCGCTGAAGCTCTGTATTTCTTACAACTAGAAAAGAAAGGCTACCAATTCTCTTTTGGGAGATAGATTTGAAACTAATATCTAGGATTATTTTTTTTTTATATTGATTAAAGACATGATCTTGCCAACCTTTTAATTTGTTCATACCAAGCATTTTAGGCTGCCATTTCTTTGTTTGTGACATCTTTAACTAATCGGTTAGTATCCTGATATGGGGACGAACTCAACCTGCATCGCTTTCTAGGTTCGCTGATACCCGTATAGTGGTCTAGTTTGGTTGCTTTAGTTGTCATTGTCATTGCCATCGCCAACCCCAATTGCTATGTTTATATAAAAATAAACTACAAATTACATAACAAAGATTCGAAAGTAAAATTTTCCAGCGTGACAAAGAATTTAATTAAATACCACTATCACATTGTTGTCATATATATGTTGTTACTTAGGGACCCACAATTGGCATTAGAGCCAAGAGTCAAGTAGAAAATGACACCTACAAAATGTAATTTTTTTTTCATTTCCCAAGCTCAAAGGGAAGTTGTATTACAACTTTTGGAGTTCACAAATTTTGATACATTTGAAGGTATATGACTTGGTAAGATTTGTTGAATAAGAAATTGCACCAGATGTTGATACTGCAACCAAAAGGAGAAATTTTTTGGCGTTGCCTAGATTCATCAAGGTGTTGATCAATTTATTTTTGGTAAAATTCAACATACAAGAACAACAAAAAGTGCTTGGGACATTTAGGAGAAGACACAGTTCTACCCAAAAATTTAACCAGCCAGAATAGTGGTAAAAAAATACGCCATATATATGCTGTAATATTCTGTCATATATATGCTGTAAGTATTCAGTATTTTAACCGTAGAAAATATGACAGATGAAGAATAAGGATTGGTCAAATCAAATAAAAAGAAATTATTGAGCCAACTTTGAAGAGGATGAAAATGAAATTTATTTTGAAAAGCAAACAATCTTTTTAGAATGCAATTCTGAGGATAAAAATAAAATGTATTCTATTAATGAAAAAAATAAAAGAGTAGAAACAAGGCGATATCCAATATTGGGAGAGAAATATGTTTCTCATATCATTTAGAAAAAACCTTGAAATATTAACTAGACAACCTAACAACTAAAATAACATGAAAATAGAACTCTAAACAAGACTATATGATCTCTATAACTTTACTTCCTAAAGACTAGGACAACTTTTACTGAAACACAAAACTCCCAAAACAAATATGCGTAAAATAAAAACAATGATTATCTTCTCAATACCTCCCTAAAACTGAAAACGGCAATATTTCAGTTTATAGCAATATCATTTTTCTTTAAAGTGCAAACTCTCATAAACCTTCTCAAATTTTGGAAGGGAATCAATTTGAGAGCCTTGGTAAAAATATCAACCAGCTAATCTTCACTCCTGCAGTACTTGACATCAATTACTTCATCATTGTTAAGATCTCTCAAAAATAGTATTTTATGTCAGTGTGCTTTATGTGACCATGATACAAAGGATTTTTAGACAACTTAATGGCTGAATTGTTGTCAAAAAATTATAGTTGGTCCCATTTTCTTGAAATTCAATTCTTCAAGGATTCTTCTTAGCCAAATAGCTTACCAAGCACAAGCTGTTGCTACTATGAATTCAACTTCTGTTGTGGACAGAGTGATGATTGCTTTTTGGATGACCATGGAATAGCTCCTATTCCTAGCATAAAAACAAAACAAGATGTACTCTTTCTATCATCTTGTATCATCTTGATCTCCTGCAAAATCACTATTTGTGAACCCCAACAACTCTGATTTTTCACTTCTTTTGTAAAATAACCTAAAATCTTTGGTACCTTGCAAGTAATGGAGGATTCTCTTGGCAACTACTAAATGCATCTCAATTGGACTCTCCATATATCTGCTAATCAAACTTATAGAGTGCATTATGTCAAGTCTTGTTGCAGTTAAGTACATTAAACATCGAACAATTTGCCTGTAATAAGTGTTGTCCACTTTCTTTCCTTTGTTCAACTTTAAACCAAACTCAGTTGGAGTGTTTGCAAGATTGCAATCCTTCATATTAAATCTATCAAAAATATCTCGAACATATTTCTTCTAAGAGATGAATATTCTATCAATAGATTGCACTATTTCTATGCCTAGAAAATAATGCATCATACCAAGATCCGTCATTTCAAACTCCACCATCATAGACTTCTTGAAATCTTTAAATATGACATTATCATTTCTAGTAAATATTAAATCATCAATATATAAACATACTATATGCATTTTCCCTCATGCTCCTGTTTTCACAAATAATGTATGCTCACATGGACATTTTGTGAAACCTTCCTTTAAAAAATAATTTTCAATACGACTATACCAAGTAAGTGGAGCTTGTTTCGATCCATATAAAACCTTTTTAAATTTAGGGCAAACAATCTTGTTGAGCCTCAAACTATCTCGAAATCTAACTTTTGCCCTCCAACCAAAAAACGGATAAACGATTTCTCGAACTATTAAAACATTCAGATTCAACCCTTCCGTCATTTAACCAATGGTCAACCCTCATATCCGTTAAAAATTAAGGGTAAAATAGTTATTTTAGTTGGTTATGGCATTGATTGGAACAATATTTCATTTTATCTTTATTTTTTATCTTTTTCTTTCTTTTCTTCTTCCTCTTTTCTAGGTTCATCCAAATTAGATTCAATGACTTGCACTGACCTAGCAATTCTAGAATCGGACCAGAGAGAAAGTTTCCCGAGGTGATCAACGTCTGCAGCTTGTTTCCAGTGCACATATCTAGGGGTAATGTTCCAGTCAACTTATTCGAACTTAGATCACGAATTTGAAGCTAGCCGTTGGTTCCCAGCCCTCGTAGAATGCTCCCAATGAAATTATTTTCCCAAAGCTGCAATACCTCCAACTCGGGCAAGTTTCCAATAAACTTCGATATTGAGCCGTGAAGCTTGTTCTGGAAAAGATTCAGAAGGGTTAGATTTTTCAGCTCTACAAATGTAGAAGGAATTTCACCAGTAAACATGTTATTGGACAGATCCATTGATTTCAAGCTATTCAAGTAGCCAAGCTCGAGTATCACACTACAAAAAAAATGGGGCAAATACGACTAAAACAAAAATGACGGTAAAAAAACCATCGTAATAGGTTACTTTATATGACGATTTTGAAACCATCGTAAGGGATAGACCTAATATGATGGTCGAATGCCAAATACGATGGTTTATACAAACCATCGTAATAAGTAGACCAAATACGACGGTTTATTATAACCGTCGCAATAGATTAGCTCTATTACAACGGTTTATTTTAAGCGTCGCAATAGAGTAGACCAAATACGACGGTTTATTATAACTGTCACAATAGAGTATGCCAAATACGATGGTTTATTTGAACCGTCGCAATAGAGTAGACTAAATACGACGATTTATTATAACCGTCGCAATAGATTAGACCAAATACGACGGTTTATTGTAACCGTCATTTTTAGTTTAATTATAACAAAGCACCTCAAAATTATTTTAAATTTTATCTGATTATTTTCAAATTTAGTCACAATAATATTGGTAATGATTACAATAAATTTAATAGTTGGATCGTTAATTTGATATCTTTATATTTGTAAATACTAAGATATATTTCTATCTTATAAATATTACTACACAAATGTAAATTTGATCACTGAACTTGTTTTAACTTTATAAATATATGTAGTGGTTAGATCATTGATTTTTCAAATATATTTTTGTTTACATCTTAAATTTTCATATATTAGTATTAAAGAGTTTGAATTTCATTTTCATTATTAGTTATTCTAAGAGATATATATATATATATATATATATATATATATATATAGAGAGAGAGAGAGAGAGAGAGAGAGATACATGCTAATATAAATTAGTTTTAAAAGTTCAAATATCCTATTCTGAAAATTTTGAAGTTGAGATATTAATGTAGAAAATTAAGGAAAAATATAAAGAACAATATAGGTAATAAAATTAATGGATTTTAACCTCTCATAGCAATATAACTTAGCCTTTATCAAATTGTATAAGCTCGATTTGAATTTGAAACTTATAATTATATTTAAATTTAATAAAATCTAATTTGAATATTTAAGAATTTAATTTTGAAATCTCAAAAATATATTAAATTATAAATTTTTATATTTTTATATCACTTCCAGTGTCCAGTCCCTGTCGGATTCCTAAGCAGTGAAATGAATCACGGGGCCATTTACGAGCATGCTATATATAACTTCTTTCCGGTAATTGGCAATTTGGCATCATCCTTTTGGTGTCTACTAATTGTTACTATCTTTCTTGTTTAGTATGGATCTTTCTAATTAGTCATTCCATTAATAGTCTATTGTACCAATCATGAAGGAATATCATTGTTTATATAATTGTAATTCAAATGAAGTGCTTGCACATAAAAGAAGAATACATTAGTCTCGTCTAAAAATGTAAAAATTCTAATTTAATTAAAAAAAATTTCAATATCAATATTTTTATTTTTTAAAAATTATAATTTATTTATAAAATATTATATTTTCTCTTTTTACTCAAATTTAATTTTCTTTTCAAATTTGATTCATATCATTATAATATTTTTTATATTATTTATATTATTAAAATTTTAATTCTTTTTAATGTCATTAATAATTTTATTTAAATTATTCATTTATTTGTGTTATTATTTTCGTTTGTGATTAAATTCTCATGGGTTGATTATATTCTTTTATAGTGCTCATGACTATTTTTTGTATTTTTAAAGTATAAAAAAAATTACAATATTTTATTATTTTATTGAATAATATAATAATTTATTTTTTTAACTCATAGAAGTAAGCTGTATAGCCAACCCAGAAGAAATAACGAAAAGAAATAGCACCTATAAGGAATACTAATAGCAGATTTCAATGTAAAAATTGGTATAGTAGGATGCCACCTATGCTAATCATTACTACTGCTTTTCGTTTGCTTTGAACCATTCTTTTTCAACATGCTTTTCTTTCTTCTTTGATCTACAATTCTTTTTCAACATTCCTTTCTTTCTTCTTTTCGTTTCCCACCCTCCACCAGATCTACCATTATTCACTTGTCTTTTCTTTCTTCTTTGATCTACAATTCTAATCTTAACTATGTCACACTGTTTCTCCACCAGATCCCTTTCTGTGCTCATTCTTGAACTTCCCACGGTTGGAAACATTGTCACAGGAGATGATGTTCAAACTCAGGCATGAGTTAAAGCATCAGCATCCATTAAAAGCTATAAGTCCATCAATTTCAGCACTAGCAAAATTGGACATGGTTGGTGAAAGTGTGCCATCTCCTTTCATGAAGCTCTTGTTCATTGAAATGGGTGCATGTCGGCTATGATCAACACGGGTACTTCAGTCCGCCTCTCGAGACCAGAGATGTGGGCTAAGTTGATGGACGATCTGTCGACGCAGGCCTTCTTGCAACAATCTGGTATGCCTGTTAGCCAGATTTGGGTTCAAAAATCATCCGTCGCTACTGAACATGCAGCTGCTGGAAATTTTGACACTGCAATGAGACTACTGAGCAGACAACTCGGAATGCATTCTGGTTGAGCTATTCTTGCTATGATTGCCACTTTATTTTTGGGTATGGGATTTGCCTTAAGGTTTGGTATAATTTGAAACAAAAAATGACGTGTGGTTTGTGTGCAGGGTGAAGCCTTGTTCCAAACACACGAGAATTTAGAACACCTTGCTATGATGGAGAGGGTACTTGGCCCTCTACCTCAGCACATGTTGAAGAAAGCTGAGTATGCAGCCTATGTCCATCTTGGTAGTGATTTTAGGGGGGTCTTATATCTTAATAATTGTCCTTAATTCCTTTGTCCATCTTCTCAGCCGATATGCTAATAAGTTTGACTATCAACAGCTGTTACTCCTCTTATAGATAAGTTTGAACAAAAGGATGCTGCCTCCCACCTACCTTTACCTGACAAATTAGGAGGTTGACTATCAATAGTTGTATGTGTTATCTGCTGTTTCAAGTAGTGGCGGAATAGAATGTTTCTTCGAATACCCCATTTTCTTTCACTTAGTTGTCAGCTCTTCAATTATCATTTTCTATTGCCGCTTCCATACATTTTATTTGGAGAGGGAGAATTATTATAGAATTTAGGGGACTATATGTAGGCTATTTTAGAACTTAAAGTAAGAGAGTTTGAAAGTTAATATATCTTCACTCATAGTATCAAGCATGCTACTGATGTTTTGCTTGGCAAGATGTTACTACAAGTCACCATAACCCTACCAAAGATGCAAGATGTTTAGCAGTGTCCCCTACATAACCACAAACCCTTTCTCCTTGGCTATGTTTTTGCCAGAAGAGTGACCATTTTGGAAATTATAATTACAAGAGCATTTGAGTCACCTGAACACACTTGCTTTATTGAATCTATGAAAATTATCGATTTATTGCCTTGTTGAAAGATATAATGCGAATTTTGGTTTAGGCTTTGGAAACTGGATAGACTGTTAAAATACAATGGTAGATGTTGCATCAAAATCAATTTCTTTCAAGCATGTGATTTGTTTCTTATTGAAAGTTGCATCTGATTATGCAGATATGTGAGCAAGCAGCTGAGGCACACAAATCCAAGGGAGCTATTCACTCATCAAGAAGAAGCAGAATGAGTTCTGAACCAAGTCAACCCCACAAATAATCTATAGATGCTATTTTGGATAATAACAGTTCCATTCCTGTGTCTCAGGTTTGTATACTCTTTGCCCATTTTCCTACCTTTTCCGTTTTTCTTTTGAGGTTTACCCCTTTGTGTTTCTGTCACATGAGAATTTCTTGTATGGTTATCCTAAGTAATCAGTTTAACACATTGGCAGTTCTTGAATATGCGGCTGGTGGCTTTTACTTACTTATGAAATGGGTTTGCTAGTTAAGTCATTATTGATTAAAGGTCTCATTCAGGGTGAACCCATACAATGTGTGAAGTCTCTTTTTAAAATTTAAAAAAATCTAAAAGTCCTATAATCATCAGAGGCCCCAGAAAACATTTTAGAGTTTTTCCAAATCTTGCTTCTTCAATATATTAGTCCTATTTAGCATTTGTTCTTAGGTGAATATACATGATGCTTCCATGATAGAAAATTTTCACGGTCATATCCTCTTCTCAGCCGACATACAGTTGAAAAACAACTAACAAAATAACATCTGTAAGGGGAGAAAGGGAATACTTGAGGAATTATTTTTTTTTCAACCACTTTGATGATAAAGCAAAAGGCAAGAGAAAATGATTCTGGAATAATTGGGTTAAAGGGATGCCTAAAACACTTTCATTTGAGTCTTAAACATGATTTAGTTTTTTCTTCTTATAGTTGGCATTGAAGCATACTTGTCTCAATCTTTTAGTTCGGTCCTCCAACTGCGTATTAGAGATTTCTTCCATCAATTTCTTTTCACGTTCCAGTATCTCAATGGCTTTTCTCAAATTCTTGTCAGCTATATGTCCTCATTCTTCTTCATTTCGCATCTCCTACAAATCCAAAGACATGCTCTTAAATTATTAGTTCTTTGTTGTCTTGGGAGCATATAATTAACTTATTTACAAGTGTGTGTGTGTGTGTGTGTGTGTGTGTGTGTGTGTGAACCTGAATTTTCTTAATTAGGGTCTCCAAGCTCATCAATTTCCTGTGAGGCCATCGACGAATTCCCAACTTCCTACATCTTTTCTTGAGAATGGTTAGGCCAACATTTAGTTCTTTGGCTGCCCAAGTAAGTGGCATGTAAAAATACTTCAAAATAATTGCTCTTGATAATGTCTTAGAGCTACTGTCCTTCTCATTTCTCTATCTCTTGATTATCTTCTTCTCCACGGGAACTTCGTATGAAGTGATACCTTCAAAATGCATTTTATAAACCATATTCTGGCTTTATTCAAAATTTATTACAGAGTAGAAAGGATCATGTACAAGCATATTCTCCATCAGAGGAAAAGCATCAAAAGAAGTCTCTTGAATGGGGATATTAAATTGAAAATTCACAATAGCAGTCTCTTGAATGGGCAGATCAAGAGAAAGTGGTTGGATTGGAAAGGAAAACACATCAAAATCTTCTTTTTTGGAAACTAATTCAAAATTTGACCACCTCTCAAATGAATTAAGACTATCCATTTCTGAGAAAGGGATATATATATATATATCGTGCAGGAAGAGGGGAGAGATGACTAAAGAGAGAAAGAAATTAAGGGATGACTAATGACTGATGACTAAGGGATATATATATCTATGCGGAAAGAGGGGAGGGATGACTGAGGAGAGAAAGAGACAACAAGTAAGAGGAAGAGGTAGATGACATGTTTTGTACGGGAAGAGAGGAGGGAGGACTGAGGAGAGAAAGAGACAATGAGGAAAGAGAAAAGGGAAATGACAGGTTCTGTGCGAGAAGAGGGGAGGAATGACTAAAGAGAGAAAGAGACAAGGAAGAAGGGAAAAAGACAAAAAACATTATTAATAATCTAAGATCATACATATTGATAAATAGAATTGATATTTGTTTGCTAAATAGACAGATTGATTGAAAAAATCATGATGATTGGTTTGTTCGTTTTACATAAAATATTTTAATTGCACTGTCTTGCCTTTTATTGGAGCCACATTAGTGTGCAAAATATTTTAATTGCACTGCCTTGACATTTTTCTGTTGTTGTGACTTTAAATATAATTGGATTTTATTGCAGAATATGCACATTAGTTTCATAGTTTAGAAAATTTATGTCGGTATATGTCTACATTTTAATATTCTAAATTTATACTTGTACTTTATTTTTTAAAAGATGATGTGAAGATTTTCTATTTATTGGAATCATTTCATTGTCGAGATTAATATTCGATTTGTGTATTGTGCAGATAATGAGATGTTCTAAAGCCCAATCCACTGACCTTGAGTTATGTTGGGTAAAAACTAATATTTTGTCGAGACTGAGGAGAGGAAGAGATAAGGAGGAGGGGGAAAATATGATACCGGAAAGAGACAAGGAGGAAGGGAAAAAGATAATACCGGCGAGGACTGATGTACTCAATTTTATTTCTTGTGTTACATGTACTATTGTTTCTAATAGATTCCTTAGCATTTTCTACGTGTTATATATGTAGTATTACTTCTCTTGTGGAGTTTAAGGATTATTTATGATTTCAATGTTCAAGAGATTGATTTTGATTTGTTTGGCATTAAGCAAATTGTGTTTTATTGTGATTGGTGTTGAATGAGTTGAACGGATTGTATTTGATTTGAAATTATAGGTAGATAGGCCTAAATACCAGGTAATTAATTTTTTTTAAAAAAATTTAATCGACCGTCGTATTTGCTTATCAAATACAACGGTTACAAAACTGTCGTATTTGCTTATCAAAAGCGACGGTCACAAACGGTCATATTTGGTTATGACTTAACAGAATAAATACGACAGTTAGAGCCATCGTTTTTAATAATGGTCACAATTGCTCCAAGATTTATTACCACGGTTGTAATTATGATGGTTGGATACCGTCACAAATACTTAGCAATTGTGACTTTTAGAGCTGTTGCAATTAACAAGTATTTGCGACTGTTTAAAACCTTCGTATTTATGAAATAATTGTGACGATTTTTTACCAAATACGATGATTTGCAGAATCTCAACCCGGATGAGTAATTGCGACGCTTTTCCCTAACCGTCATATTTACACCGTCGTATTAGCTAAATACGACAATTTTTTGGCCTTTTTTAATAAAAACGGCAGAATTATGTACGACGGTCAAAAAATCGTCGTTTGACCATTGCTTATAGCAAAAATGACAGTATTTTCTCAAATACGATGGTTTTCTAACCGTCGTATTTGCTTGAATTTTTAGTAGTGTCAACGGCCCATAGAGACCATTCACTTGAAGAAAAAGAGCATCTGGATTCTACAGCTTCCCAAGCTTCGTCAGAATCTCGCTAAAGAGCACACAGTTGGCAGCTACAATTCGGGTCGTTGTATTCGAACACGAACGAACTGAATATCATATTTTCGAGCTCGAGTTCGAATATAATCAAACACTATTCGAGTTCGTTCGTTTATTATTCGAGTTTGTGTTCGAGTTCGTTCGATTATGGTTTGATAATATTCGAATTCGTTTAAGTTCAAGTTCGAAAAACTTGATTAATATTCCAGTTTGAATTGTTCGAGTTCGTTTATTTTATATTTTTTATTTTAAAATTTATAAAAATAATAATTCAAATTTTAATTAAAATAATTGAATATTATAATATTAAATAAATATATAATAATATAATTATAATATAAGATTTATTAAGAATAAATCGTAATATTATAAAATATAAATAAAATAATTAATATAATTAATTAATTTTTAAATATATATAATATGTTCGCAAACGTTTGAATATGTTCGTGAATATATTCGAGTTCGTTCGTTTATTATTCGAACTCAAGTTCGTATTCATTCGTTTATTAAACAAACGAGCCTTATTCGAACACGAATGAGCTTTTGTTCGTGAACGTTTGGTTCGTTTACAACTCTAGTTGTAGTGAATGTATAGCCAAATTGACCAGACCCAACAATTTCCCAATGGTGTACATCCTATCAAAAAATTTTCATACCCAAAATCCATTCTTTTTCCATAAATAAGTGTGGTGGTGGCCTTTAGATTATGGTTGGCAGAAGATTGGGTATGGCTTTCTAAAAATTTGTTCTTTGTGGTGGTGGCCTTCGGATTATAGTTGGCAGAAGATTGGGTATGGCTTTTTAAAAATCTGTTCTTTTTCCATAAAGAAGTGTGGTGGTGGCCTTTCCATTATGGTTGGCAAATTAAGTATGGTTTTCTAAGTTAAAAAATGCTGGAAGTTGGGTGAGGTGGCAATGGAGTGGCAAAATTGCGAGCTGCAACGGAATTGCCTTAAGGACATTGTTGTTGGAATCTAATTGTTGTTATAATTGTTGTTACCATTGGATACCTTTTGTGTGACCTATCAAATGAAAGCAAGCAAAAATAGATTTGTAATGGCCACAACTTTTGATGAATGTTGTTGTTGTTCTTGTTGAATGGAGAAGATGACTAAGTCATTCTTGCCATAAGAGGAAGAAGAAAAGAAAGAAAGAAAAGCAGTACTTGGTGGATTACCAAGGAAGAAGAAAAGAAATTAATAAAAAAATAAAGATAAAAGAAAATTTTAAAATCAATAAAAATAAATAATGATACATTTTAATTAAAAATATGAAATTATCAAAATGTTCTCAAATTAACCAACTAAAATGACTATTTTATCCTTAATTTTTAACAGATTTGAGAGTTGACTATTAGTCAACTAACAGAAGGGTTAAATCTGGACATTTCAATAGTTTGAGAAATCATTTTACTCGTTTTTTAGTTAGAGGGCAAAAGTTAAATTTTGAGATAGTTTAAGGGTCACCAAGATTGTTTGCCCTTAAATTTATAAACTTTATTTTCACTCCTAATCTATACATAACCTACAAGCTGTTTGATAAATACCTGGTCATGAAAGTCACCATGTAAGAAAGTTGATTTCACATCTAATTGGAAAATAGGCCAAGAATGTTGGGTTGCTAGTGTAATTACTAATCTGATTGTGTCAAGCCTTGTTACAGGAGCAAAATTTTCTCTATAATCCACCCCAAAATTTTGCTTATAGCCTTTGGCTACTAAGCGTGCCTTGTACTTGTCAACTTCTCCATTCTCCTTTAGTTTTGTCTTGTACACCCATTTAACATCAATTATTTAACATCAATTATCTTGTGCCTTTTGGGAAGGTCAGTCAACTCCCATATGTTGTTTCTTTCTATGGCTGCAATTTCTTCATCCATCGCCTTTTGCCATTTTGGAGCCAAATCTTGTTTTCCACAAACAAAGGTTCATAAAATGAAAAAAAAAAAAAGGATAGCTGTAGAGACTTAACGGAAGCCTTCACTCTATTTCTACTTATTTCTTATATTTTCTTTTTTAATTTCTCATTTATTTAGATTTAGAAAATTTATTCTATTTAGTTAGACTTTCGTTTCTACTATTTTATTTCTTCTTATTATTATTATTTACATTTTTTATTTTTATTTATGAGATATTTTGATAATATTAAATCTTAAATTAAGAAAAATGCGATTTTTTTAATTTTTAATTAATATGATATTAATTATATTATAATTCCTGTCTTGTTTTCCACATCGTTATTTCCTCCGTTGATATACACAGTTTTTTGCCCATTTCGTCTTTTTGGTCTCATTTAACATATAATAAACTTGTATACAAAAATAAATGAGTATTTCTCGGGGCCTATATGACATGACCGATCAATAGAAATACTCTACATTTGTCATATATTCCATACATCACACTAGATATATATCATATTCATGGAATACAATTCACCAATACGGCAGGCATACAGCTACACAGACTAATCAATAGTTCAAGTCATACACTCCCATAATCTATTTTCTCTTTAGAAAATTCCTCTCAATTCCCTAATATTATTTATTTGATAGGAATAGTTGAATGGAAATATCCAAATACATGTCTTATTTGATTTCTTCATTTCTACCTACATAACTTTTTAGAACCGTCTAAATAATGTGCATGGTACAAAGTCAAACTTCATAATGCAGAACTCCAACTGGTACATTCCAAAATCACTCTTACTCAGATATCTTTACCTCTAGCCGTGAACCTCATTTGGATTTTTGATTTATTCAACTCTTCCATTTTCAATTCATAACGAATCATTTTCAAAAGTTGTTGGATCACAACATGCAAATAAAACAAAATGAGTGGTAGGATTTTTAGTTTGATGAATTCCGATTATCTTATAATCTGCCATCCATATTGGTCTCCTTCGGGCAATGTTCAACTGCTATCTCAATATTTCTTGCTATTGTTTCAGTAGCTATTGGAGTTTCTTCAATTGATGAGTCTGTTGGAGTTTGCCAATTCAAAAGCTGCTGGCTTTCTTCAATTTCATTGTTAATGAGCATCTAAGTAGGCTACTGTTCATTCCAATTCCAAGTGCTCTCCTTATCAAAGAAGACATCCTAGCTAGTTACAATTTTTTTTTTTTTTTTGTTAATGGATTGAACAATTTTTATGCTTTGGATATTTTACTTACTTTAAGAAAGACATACTTTTCACTCATATCATCAAGTTTCTTTCTCTTTTCATCCGAAACATGTGTATAAGCAATGCAACCAAAAATCCTAAAGTGATCTAAAGCTGGTTCCTCCCACTCCAAGCTTCTTCTAGGGTCATATTTTGAATAGCAAAAGTAGGACTTCTATTCAAAACTTAAATGCTCCAATTTACAGCTTTTGGTAAAAAGCTTTTTGGAATTCTTCCTTTTGCTAGCAAGCTTCTCACAATATTGAGTATGGTTCTACTTTTCCTTTCTAACACACCATTATGTAGTGGTGTGTAAGCAGCTGTCAACTTCCTTCGAATGCCAAAATCATCAAAAAAACCTTCAAACTCTTTGGAACAATATTCTCCACCACGATCAACGTGTAGAGTTTTAATGGTCATTCTAGTTTCATTTTCAACACTTTTCTTAAAGCTTTTAAAGGCACTAAAAGTTTCTAATTTTTCCTACAAAAAATAAATCTAAGCTTTTCGTGTATAGTCATCAATGAAGGTACTTAAATATCATTTACCTCCATTTGAAACTGGATTTCTTGGTCTAAAAGTATCAGAATGAACCAACTCCAAGACATTTTTTTCTCTCTATTACTTTCGTTGAGGGAGTTTAGAACGTGGTTGTTTACTAGCACCACATTCTTCACAAACTTGGGGAGGAATGGCAATTTGAGATAGATTTGTCACCATATCATTTTGTTGCAGAGTTTTTAATCCAGCAAAACTCTAGTGGCCACATCGAAAATGCCAAAGCCATGAGGAGTCTTTTACTTCAATCATTAGACAAAATTGAGCACATCCAATCTTCAATGAAAACAACCTATTTGAGCTAATTTGTACAACTACAATAGCACCTTTAGAAGAATCATATATTTCGCAAGCACCATTTTGAATAGTAATTATATAATCATTCTTTTACAACTAATCAACATTTAACAAGTTACTTTTTAAATCAAGAACATAAAAAATATTGGAGATTGTTTCTATAAAGTCATTCTTGGTTTTTCTATTAATGTCACCCTTTCCCATTACATTTACAATAGAGCAATCTCCAAAACCCTCGGTAGAATGAAAACCTTTATTTAAGTAAGAGAAAGAAGATTTGCTACTGCACGTATGGTTGCTGCAGCCTGTATCCACATACCATAGCCATGAGTTTTGAGGTTCATGATTATTTTAGACTGCCATTAACAAAGTCTCCACTTCTTTCTTTTTTGCAAAATTTGATCTTTCTTCTTTTTTCTTGTCATTAGACAAGTTAGCATGACATTCAAATCGATTACGCCCAAACTTATAACGTCTAAAACACTCTATCTTAAATTTGTCAAATTACTACTCCTATCATTTGCTTTTGCCTTGAGCATCATTTGCTTTGACATGCCTGCCACCATTCCTGTTTCCACTGTCTTCTTTTCCTCTTTCCCTTCCTCTTCCTCTACCTTGTCCTCTTGAACTTGAAGAAGAAGTGAAAGTAAAGGCCTTTGAAGGTTGTTCCTCTGTAGTTGAAGTTCTGTTCATCTTTTGTTCATGGACTAATAAGGAACTTTGAAGTTCATCACGGGAGAGTGCATCAATGTCTTTGGATCCTTCAATTGAGCAAACAACATAATCAAGCTTTAGTGTTAAAGAGGGCAATATCTTTTCAATAATGACAGTATCATCCATCTTCTCACCATGGAAGCATAAATTCTTTTCTATTCCCATGGTCCTTGCACAATAGCTAGTCATAGATTCACCTATCTTCATTTGAAAAATCTCAAAGTCCCTTCTCAAGACTTGGAGTTGGACATGCTTTATTCTTGAAGAGCCTTGATATTTTTTCTTCATTGAATCCCAAATATCCTTAAAAGTTTTTTTTTTCTAAGAATGGTTTCAAGGATGGATCGATCAATGGCTTGAAATAAATAATTTTTTCTTTTAAATCCTTCAACTTCAGTTCCTCCAATTCCTTTTGTTGTGCATCTGTAAGTATTAATCCAGTTGCTGGTGTTACTATACCAAATTTGATAACATGCTAATACTCTTTGGACTTCAAGAAGTTCTCCATTAGCATGCTCTAGTGGTAATGGTGACAGTCAAAACATAGAATAGCTGGCTGCACAATATTGTCAGAAGCCATCAAAGCTACTGCTCTATTATTTGAACTACGCTCTAATACCATTTTTAACAAAAAAAAAATAAAAGAGCAAAAACAAAGTAATATCCAAGAAATATGGTTCTCATATCATTGAGAAAAAATTGGAGATATTACATAGACAACCTAACAATTGAAATAACATGAAAATAGGATTCTAGCCAAAATCATATCTACATGGTTAGTGTAACTACTCCTAAAGAGTATGACAACTTCCATGATGATTTATATAACTAAACTTTTTAAAGACTAAGACAACTTTGAATGAAACAAAAAACTCTCAAAATAAATGTGCATAAAACAAAAACAATGATTATCTTATCATTTAGATTCTAGTTGTAATAATTATATGTGTGATGTTAGAGAATTAGTTACTGAAGTAGATGAATTTTCTCAGTCTGGAAGTACAACTTAGAAATATTAATACATCTATTTAGTCTTTCAACATGCAATATTTTTTGGGATTGTTATGATAAAAATAAATAGTATTTAGGTATTGGGTGTAATAACCATATGTACCATGTTAGAGAATGGATATTGAATTAGATGAATTTGTTCGGTCTAGAGTAAAAATAATTACATTTGTTCCAATTATGGAAAAAGGAAAACGACTATCAAATTAAAGAATGCTTCTTAGAATTTCATTTCTCATGTATCTTATATTCCAAATCTCCGCCAAAATTTATTGAGTTTGGATTAGTTGTCAAAAAATTGATATAATATTCATATTTTTTTGGGCATTTGTACTATTAATAATTGTAGGAAATGACTAATAGTAAAAGTGAAAATGATAACAAACTATTTATTTCCATTATCCATTACTTGTGAGAAGTTTGTTGCCTTTTATTGATGATGATACTTGCCTTTGGTCTATGATGTTTGGACATCTAACTTTAAATTAAAGTCTTGGATGCTTTACCAAGAAAATTATAGTAATTGGTTTATCTGTTACTATTTCTGTTTTATATTATTTGGCATTTTGACATTTATATTTTGTTTCATAATATTTGACTCTTTACACGTTCCCATACATTAATGATTAATATTTTTCAATATTACTCTTAAATTTAGTCAAACTAAACAACTTCCTATATTTTTCTATCTTTAAATCTCTTGAAAAAATTACCAAATCAAATCTCTCTCTCTCTCTCTCTCTCTCTCTCTCTAATGCTTGTCTACAATTAATGGAAAGATAACAAATTTCGTAAATGATTAATCACCTTTATACTTATTAGGGATAAATTTAGAAATAAAACTAAGAAATACTTATTGATTTTAGCATTCTTAATCTGTGTGTAGATTATTAAAAAGTAAAATAATATGAAATGAAGAAAATGTTTATAATCCTAATAGAGTTTGCAAGACCTGTTTTGGAAAAAAGTGCAAAGAAACTTTTACTATTAGAAAATTATGAAAAGCAAAAAGACCATTGGAGATTATCCATTCAAATTTATGTTTGGTGAAAATTCCATCTACTAGAGATAATAAGTACTTTATCACGTTTATCAATGATTTTAGGCAAAAACTTGTTTATTTTCTAAAATAAAAATTTGAGGCATGTGATACTTTCAAGAAATTCAAATCTTTTGTTAAAAATTAAAGTAGATACCATATTAAGATTTTGAGAATAGATAGGGACAGAAATATCTTATTTGTAATATTTTTTCTGGAAAAGTATTACATTTATCATCAATTAGCTATTAGATACGCTCTACAATAAAGTAACATGGTAGAATGAAAATATAAAAATATTTTAGATATGGTTATATATATATTGAAGTCGAAGAATTTGCTAATGTCGTTTTTGATCGAGGTTGTCTATACTATTATCTACTTATTAAATAAATGTCTTGCATGAAATGCTCCTAGTAAAACTCATAAAGAAATTTGGAATAGAAGAATACATTATGTTTTCCATTTCAAAGGATTCAATTGCATAGCTTATGCCTATGTTCCTAATTAGTTGAGAAAGAAGCTTGATAACAAGGGTAAAATATTTATTTTTATTGGATATAGTAATGAATCAAAAGTCTATAAATTATATAATCTATAGTTAGGGAATATAATTATCAATAGAGATGTGATCTTCGATGAAAAAGGAGTTTGAAATTGATTTTTCGGTATTATTGTTACTTTTAATGATGAAGAAGATAAGGAAAAAGAGTCATCACCAATTGTTCCAACAAAGCAATCATCACCAAGTACTTATAGATACATCTAGTTAATCATAGCATCGACATCCATTACCATCTCGATTACAGGATTATGTAATTTTTTTTAATAATACTCCTTTTAATTAAGATATTGTAAAATTTGTTTTGTTTGCAAGTTGTGATCATATAACATTTAAATCGAGTAGCAACTCATGATATTTGTCAAGTAAAAGTGATAAATGAAGAAATACATGCAATTGAGAAAATATTACTTGAAAGGTTGACAAATTTTCTACGTGATAAAAAGTCAATTGAGTGATATATATATACAAGATAAAGTGCAAACACAATGGCGATGTAGAACATTAAAAAGTAAGCACTAAAAATCAAGTTGCTGATATACTTATAAAGTCATTGAAGATGGAGACATCTTTTAACTTGAATCAGATACATGATATGATTGATATTAAATAATTTGGTTTAATAAAGGCAATTTAGTTTGTAAACCAACTTCTTATTCATTGAATTTTGTGAAAGTATTTAATTGGATCAAATGAACAACATTATTGTTGTGTTTTTACCAACTTGAAGATGATGAGTTGGGGATGAAGCTTTGGGAGTGTTGTTGTTTTTCTTTCTAACTGGCTAGTTTTAGCATAAAGACTATATAATAGTTGAATGTTGTTTTTAGATGCTATTGGTTGTAGGCTACTTTTGTAAGCCGATTAAGTCATGAAAATGATGACTTGAAGCATTACACATAGAGTGTTGCTTCAAAACGTTGTGTGATATCATGCAATCAATAGAAAAGGTTATTTGAGAAATTTTCTTGTTTTCTTAGTTTCTTTGTTTCCTTAGTTTCTTTGTTTCCTTTTTCCATTTTCATAAATTGAGTCCCCTAACTACTTTGTCCAATTTATTTGGGACCTATTTATATCGACTCTTGTCTAATTCAATTTTTCTAAATATTAAAAGTTTAAATAGAAATTTGATTTTAAAAAAAAAGAAGAAGAAGAAACATGATGGTTGGGGGGTGGTAATGCTTTGTTTAGATTGGCCACATGCATTTTCTTTGACTAATTGCTCTTGAAAATTAGATTATAGGGCCAATTTAGTACTGTGAAAATAGTTATATTATGATTATAGATAAAAAAAAAAATTCAGGACAAAAATAGTAGTAGAGAAAAAAAAAATGTGGACTATTTAGACTAATTGTCTTTATGTTTAGGGTTATTCCAAAAAAGGTCTCTTATTGGAGACAGTTATCAATTGATAACCTCTTCTTTTTGATATGTCAATTGAGGGTTCCATTTTCCTAGACAGTGAAATAATTTGGCCACCACAATTGAAATGTCTAATTTACTATAATTACTAAGGAAATATTCTTTTTGTCATCAGAAATTTTAGATAAATTTCACATTGTTATCTAAATTTCATTTTATGTCTAATTTATACCTCAATTTTCAATTTTCTTAGTTTGTTATATTTGTCAATTAACCGTTAGTCAATACCATTAAGTATAATAAAAGTTGGTCCAAAGCCCTTGACTAATTGTTTTTTCAATCAAAGCCCTTGACTAGTTAACAACAATTAAAAACACCTTTCTAATTTAATTAAAAAGGAAAAGAAAACGAGCAAAATAGTAATGAGTTATTGATCTTTTGGAACCTTAATAAAATAATAATAAAATTGAAAGTTCTCTAATTAATTCCATCACACCTAATTAGCTCCACCATTTTGGAAAAATAACTGGTATGATCCCTGAATCTTGGTGCTAGAGTCTGATTTCTTTTTTACTTCAGAATAGCTTCCCCATATATATATATATATATATATATATCTTTTTCCAGTTATATCTAGTAATCATGATCCTTAATTTATGGAAATCATCTAGTGAAATCTATACTTAACCATAATTTCTAGTGCAATTTGCTTGAGTTTAGCATTTCAACAAGATTCTGACTTCATATCATTCCTTGAGAACCGACCAAGTGAGATTAAATATAGAAAATCTTCTAGAGATGAAAAGAATTAGTAATATATAGGGATGTAGAGCAATTAAAGATCTTCCTTTTCAATGCCCTTCTTACTCGATTTTGTCTATATCGAGACTATTTGGACAAATCTCACATTGTTATCTGAATTTCATTTTATGTCTAATTTATACCTCAATTAGACAAGGGCACAAGTCCCTTCTCTTTTCTTCAAAAAGCTAAAGCAACGAAGCAGTACTATTGATTCATGGAAGTAATGGGATGAAAAAAGATGATGATGAAAGTGATTCATTGTCAGTAGCAACAGTTAGCAACACTAGCAAGAAATGGGGTTTGTGGGAAAATGACAATCATGAGAAATGTTTAATTTATTATTTTGTTCTTGGTAGGAATCACTATTTATGCATACGTGACCTTTAATTAATAATCAATCCAACAAGATGGCATATTAGGAGTATTTTAAAGCAAGGATATCAATTAGAT
This sequence comes from Voacanga thouarsii, assembly GCA_026120185.1. Taxonomy (NCBI): domain Eukaryota; kingdom Viridiplantae; phylum Streptophyta; class Magnoliopsida; order Gentianales; family Apocynaceae; genus Voacanga; species Voacanga thouarsii. The sequence continues at coordinate 667,772 of JANUWF010001032.1, read as the reverse complement.
ACAAAATGCAATTCAAATAGCAATATAGAATTGTTCAAAATTCCAAATGACAAAGTGAAATGTTCACAATTATTAATGTAAACTTTGTTTTACTCTTTTATTAGAAACCGCAATCAACACGTACGTTACATATGGCAATCTTAAATTTTGTCCATTCTCTCTCTCTCTCACCCATTCACCCACAACCTATTACCAACATGAAAATATTTATGGTAGTAGACTAGTAATTTATATACAATATATAAATTACTCTTTCCACAAAATTGAATTGAATTGACATTCACTTTTCAAGATTGGATTGGCATCCATCAACATTGTCTCTGCTTTGCCAATACCATCACAGCCACCTCACTGCCATTCTTTGAAACCAAAACCCATTGTCCCTGTGCCACACTACTCCCCCTACTCGTTATCTCCTTTTAGCCTTGTTTCTTCTTATACTAACTAATAATAGTACACCTATAATCCATTACATTTTTTGCCACTTCTTTATTAACCTAGAATCAAAGCCCAAAAACCCAAACCATCACCCCCAATGCCATGTCCCTCTTAACTCTAAATTCAAGCCTCACTAGCTCTATCCTCAAGGTCATTATCCATATGAATATGACAAAGAGAGGGAATCTTCACAATAGAAAATGGAAAGAAGCTGTTTTTATGTTTTTAATATTAATAAATATTTATTTAAATATTTTATTAATAGAACAATGAAGTTTTGAGTATTAGTTAATCTAACTGTTTAGAATGAGTTTGCCATATTTTAAATAGAGTATTAATTAATCCAACACTTTAGATTGAGTTTGTAATGTTTTAAGTAGAGTATTAGAGTTCTTAAACCGTTAACCATTATTATCATGTGTTCAAAAATCTGGTGGCTTTATCTCTATATTCTTTGAATTTCTACATTCTTCATCACATTCTCATCTTAATTTGCCAAACTTTATGTATTCTTCTAAATATTAATAAAATCCTTTCTTTTGATTCTTTACATTATTCAGAATCATAATAACTAATATCAGAGCAGTTCGTATTTTTGAGGTTTAAATTATACCTATAACCAGAAGGCAAGAAAAGGAAAAAGGAGCAACAAGAAGAGAAACTGAATTGAGGAGTTTCAAGGGTACATTGAAGCCCAAACTAAGCAAATCAGTTTCATAGAACTTAATGTCAAGGTACAAGGACATCACCTCAACTCAATTAGTAAGTTGATTGAAAATTTGCAGTCTTGAGTAGAAGGTAATTCTAAATGAATTGATTACGAAGGTGGAGATAAAAGAGCGAAAACAAATTGAAGGAAATTCTAGTGGAGGGGTAGGAGTTTCTTTAAATAATTCTTTGAATATTGATTCTAATGTCAGGTTTTGGGAATAGAGGTGATAATAGGTATAGAGTAAAATTACTAAAATCGGATTTTCCTTTGTTTAAAGGGGTGGCCCTAAAGAATGGGTGAGTAAGTGTAAGAGATATTTTGAATTATATAATATTCCTAAAGTAAAAAATATGGATATTACTAAATTATATCTGAAAGGGAAGGTTTTTGTTCAGTTTAATGGTTATATGTGAACTCATAAGGGATGTAGTTGGGAACAAATGGTTAAGGTTACTTGCAAGAAGTTTAGGGAAAGTACAAATGCTAAATTAATGGAAGAATTTAGTAAAATTGAACAGAAAGGAAAGGTGGATGAGTATTTTGACAAGTTTGAAAAGCTTTGAGAAATTATAATGTATTTACCTCAAGAAAATGATGAATATTATATATGTTTTTATTAATGGATTAAAGGAGGAGTTCAGATATATGGCAAAGATGCATAAATCATGTATCCTTAAAGAAACTTGTGAGTAGGTATTAAATTTGTAGAATTCTCTATCAGTTATAAGCTACCAATAAATCTTCAAAATCTTATAGTATTGCGTCATCTATTGAGCCTTTTTAGCTTAAAACTCAAAACTCAATAATAATACACCAACTAATCCTTTTATTTTTAAAAAATCACTCCATTAGAGTTGAAGATAAGGCGAGAGAAGGGTTTGTACTTTAAATGTGAAGACAAATATTCGCCCACATTTGTGTGTTCTATAGTTATATTTTATTGTAGTTAAAGATTTAGAGAAAGATGGAGGCTTGTTCAAATATAAAGGTTGATATGCTAATAGTCTTGAGGACAAGGCTAGTTTGAAGGAAAGAGAAATGTTATGATGTTTTTAATATTAATAAATAATAGTTATTTAAATATTTTGTTAGTGAAACGATATAATTTTAGGTATTAGTTAATCTAAGAGTTTAGATTAAATCTGTTATATTTTAAGTATAATATTAGGGTTCTTGAATAGTTAATCATCACTATGTTTTGTTCTGAAACCTGATAACTTGTCTCTATATTCTCTAAATTCCTAAATTCTTTATCACCTTCTTATTTCCATTTGACAAATTCTTTATATTCTCTTAATTATTAATAAAATTATTAATTTTAATTCTTTATATAATTTAGAGTTATAAAAGAAGCCATAAAGTGAGAAGAAAAAAAGGACAATGAAGCTAGACTATATGCTAGCTCTTAGAGCTGCTCACGAAACTAGAGAATAATTGAACTGATTCGAAAAATCGGATCGAAAAGAACCAGAATCGAAAAAAATCGTTGATTTTTGACTTTTTTTGAATCGAACTGTTCCGAAATTTTTTATGTAATATCCGTATTGAGAACCGTTCCAACCGTATGAAAACTATTTCGAACTGTTCCGAATTGTACCGAATTGAAGAACCGAAATTAGAACTAAATATATATAGTCATATAGACATATATGTGTGTGTATGTATTATTTAAAAAGAATGATAAATGTGATTCTAATTATATATATATAATATATAATAGATTATATAATAGACCATATATTAAAAAGAATGATAAATGTGATTCTAATTATATATATAGTATATAATGGATTATATAATAGACCATATATATATATATATATATTATACTGTATATATAGTATGTATATATAGATTATATAATAGAGTATTATATGGTATATATAAATTATATAAGTAGATTATATAGATTAATATATATTATATATAGTAAATTGCATTGTATTTTATATGTATATTAATTATATATATAGTATGTATATATAGATTATATAGTTTAGTATTACATGATATATATGGATTATATAAGTAGATTATATAGATTACTATATAAAGTGTCATATAAGTTATTTCAGTTTTATTTTAGAATTTTGTTTTAGATTAAAATTTAAAAATTATTAATATGTATTTTTTAAATTTGTGGATAATAATATTTTTTGTAAAAAATGTTCACAAATATTGAACTAGAATCGTCTTTGTTCTATTGGAACTGAAAATCTAAATATCCATCCCGTCCCGTCTCAAAACTAAAAATATTCATTCCGTTTCATTCCAAAATTACGATTCAGAATTGATATTAAAAATATGAAAAAATCAAAATTTTAAAAAGATATTAAAGATTTTTAGATCCCCTCTCGCGGAACTGTAAGCACCCCTGCTAGCTCTAGCAAGCTCATCAAATAGTTACCCTTTATTCGGAGATGTTTTGAAATGGACAGCATAATCGGCCAATGACAATCGTCAAAGAGACCCACTCTAAAATCTATTCATTCAATCTTCTTCGTCTTGTATGTTTCTTTCTTACCTCTTAGTATTCCAATAACAGAGCAATAAAGTTGGGGATTACTCAATTAATGAGAATTTCCAAGATTAATAGTGGTTGGGTGTTGGTGGTGGGATATTGAGTCACTTACCCATACATAATTAGTTAATAATATAGAAATTTCATTGATTATATAATCGATCAAATATAGTCAATTTAATAATTAGTAAAAAAAAATTATCAAAATTAGTTGAAAAAGTACCACTATCATCTTAAAAAAACTTGAGTCAAACCTCACTTATGGTAGTATTTAGTTCGGTAAATAAGAGATATATTGTGTTTGATTAAAAAAGAAAGATAAAGAAGAAATAAATTAAAGGAAAGAGTCGATTTCTACTTTAAAAAATAAATACATTTAGAATAAATTAGAAATACTTATTATTTATTATTTATTTTAAATAAATTAAATAAATATAAATTATATTTATTCGTAAAGTTTCTCTCTCCTCTTCATTTGTGAATCAAATAACGTGTTAATAATAAAAAGTATTTATATAAACTAAATTAATTTTTTGTGACGATATATAATTATGTTTATAAATTTAACATTGTAAATTATAATAGTTACAAAGAGTTAAAAAAATCAGTTAAAGAAAAACAGAGGAATCCTATTGGCTATAAACGACGTATACCACTGTTATTTAAAAATGAATATTCTCCTAATTACTCGATTTGTTGAAGGCTTGAGCTCCTCATCCAGTGGGGTCCACAAGCCAAGGACTTTACCGTCGTGCCCCCCTACCACTTTTTAGTCGGAAAAATTGACAATTCCTTTGACTCGGTTGGAACTCTCTCCTCTCCGCCGCGCGGTCTGTGAAAGTGTGTGTTTCTGTGTGTTTGCATCGGAGCTGAACTTTTTAGTGTTAGCTTCCTCTCTCTATCATTAAATTAGGGCTACTTATAAAATTCCAAAATCAGCGAAAAATAATCCAAGCTGAAGAATTCAATTCATCCCACCCAATTCTTGAAAGATGGAGGTGAGAGCGTTGTCGCTGTACGGAGATAGAGACGGAGAGAGAGGTGCCGGAGGGAAGTGGGGAAAAGCGCAGGCCAGAAAACGCCCGCCCACTCCTTATGATCGCCCTCTGGTTAATCTTGCGAACCGCAGCACTGGCAGCTGGTGGTCGAAGTTAGGCGGTCCGGCATACCGGCTTGTCTCCGGCGCCACCAAAATGATTTTGCCTTCTTTCCTAACAAAATCGCCTGCTATTCTTCCCTCCCGTGAAACTGAGCCTCAAGGTGTGCCATTACCTCATACGTATTTATGTGCGGTTTTATAGCGTTTGTGCTTAGCAGTTTTTTCATTTTCAGGAATGCCAGTTTGTACGACATTTATTAATTCGGATATATTGTATATTGTGATGGCTAACCACCAAAGGGAAACGCTCAATAAATAATTGTCCTGTTTTATTTGGCATTTTGGTTCCAAAATTAAAAAAAAAAAAAAAGCTTTTCTATTCTAGGGCTTTTGATTAATTCCAGTAGCTTTTTGCTTGTGTCTGCATCCTTATCTACTCTAACAAGTTTTCTTGTTCCTCTAGTGGATGAAAGTTCGGACTTTTATGGTTAGTCAGGAATTTATAGGTTTAAATTTATATAGGTAATGAAGGATGGGTTTCCATTCTGAATATGATCACTTGCTCTCGGAGTCTGGACACGGTCCTAGTTTACCTATTCCTGTTCTGTTTTCAATTAAGTTAGTATACTTTCTAGTTTATCCAATGGTATTGTATCTAGGAAATCTTGAACTATTGTACTTCGTTCAGTGTAACAGAAATTGTGTTTTTGGATTTACAAGTCCCGCTCAAGAATTTTGGTTATGAAATCTTTTGGCATCTTGTTCTTTAGCTGTTTACTCAATGTTTGATTATGGTGAATGAGAGTTTTTATAATAATTTTGGAATTTTAGTTCATGTGAATAAAGTGGGGAGCCATTAAAAAAGACAGATCATGCTCATGGAAAAAGAGTAGAGAAAATAAATGGAGCCAAAAAAGATGGAACTACTTATGAAGGACCTCAATTTGATGTAGAGCTTGTGACATCTAAAGGATTAATTATGTCTGAAGAGACGAAGCCTGAGTTTTTCATACCCGTCATCTTGCAAGTTGTTATCTTATTTATGGATCAAAGTTTGGGATGGGTTTCTTTGCTGAGACTCTGATGTCACTAATATGGAGAGTTGGGATGTAAAGGATGTGGTGCCTAACTCTCTCCCTTGTCTGTAATGTTTCCTTCAATATATTTATTTCTTCATTATGCACGGGAAAGAATTACCTTACCCCTTGGCCACCTAGCATATCTTTTGCTACTTTGAGACTACATGCTTGAACCCAAAAAATGATGCTGTAGAAGCTGCAAGCCAAGATTAGAGTGAGCCAGCTGTTCTTCCCATGTTCTCTGCCCGTAAGGATTTGACTTACACAAATCCTATACGCTTTTCTCAAATTATCAGCATTGAGGTTTGACTTGGCAGGCATAATGAGGCAGGAAGAAACGGAATTTTGAGCAATAATTTTCTGGCCGCTTGGAATTGCTAACTGAAAGAAAATGATAAAACTTTTGCTTTTTCCTCTCCTATTAATTTACAGCACCTCTTGGAGGATGTTGGTTATCAGCCTTTTAAAGCTAAGAGCAATATATCTACTTGCAGTATAAATTGTCATGTTCTCCTTTGGAAATTGATTCTCTATATGTACCACAAAGGGGATCTCAGCCACATAAGCAAAGTGACTCCTCCTGGCACCTTGTGTAGGAAGAGGCAATAAAGTGTGTCCACTGTTTCTTACCTTATCTTTTATTTATTTCTGTTGTGACATAACTACTGGTGGAGAATTTGTCTTTCCAGAACAATTCATGAAACTTTGGCTAGAAATAAGACCCATGGTTTGGATGTTTATTTGATCTCCATTTAGTTTCTGTAAATAGTCTATAGGGTTTTTATGTCCCTCACAGCAGGTTTAACATTTCTTCCTCTTTTTCTTCGTCAAGACAACCTACCAAAGTCAGCATTTCACTTGATCTATGTTTAGCCTTTATTGCACGTTTTCTTCAACATCGGTGACTCTATCTAATTTTGTAATTCAAAAGGGCAAAAGGAAGTGCAAAACTGCTTTCATCTTTTCATCTTAGCCAAAATCTTTGCAAACCCTTGAAGATCCATTAATAAGCCCATTGGTCAAGACAACCTACCAAAGCCAGCATTTCACTTGATCTATTTTTAGCCTTTATTGCACGTTTTCTTCAACATATTCCTTCGGAATCATATAATTCAACATGCTCCTAGAATGTAAAAGTAATATCTCAGGACAAAAAAAAGAAAGATATTGGCTAAGATGAAAAGATGATAGCAGTTTTGCACTTCCTTTTGCCCTTTTGAAATACTAAATTAGATAGAGTCGCTGATGTTGAAGAAAATGTGCAATAAAGGCTAAACATAGATCAAGTGAAATGCTGGCTTTGGCAGGTTGTCTTGACCAATGGGCTTATTAATGGATCTTCAAGGGTTTGCAAAGATTTTGGCTAAGATGAAAAGATGATAGCAGTTTTGCACTTCCTTTTGCCCTTTTGAATTACCAAATTAGATAGAGTCGCTGATATATGTTGCCCAAATAAGAAGATGCAATGACAAAAGTAATGACACAAAATTCAAGTATTTATGATTTTTTTTTTTTTTTCAATATGGAAGATAGTTTTTTCTGAAAAACTTGATTGCATTCTGCTTCTCACTGGACGTCACCAACTTTCAAGGAAGGGAAAATATGGTGTCCCGGGGGAATAATGCTGGTTTTTGTTAATTGTGGGACATAGTTTTGCAATATTCCAGTACTTAATAAGGATACTGTGCCTCTGGCTAAGGCAGGCAATGTGCAGAAGCTCTGGAATGCGCCAAATTCCCATGCTTGAGCAATATTTCTTTAGCCTTTTGGAATGTCTGATACTTGTAAGGATATTGCCCTTTTTTGGCTGAGGCAAGGCAGTGTGCAGAAGCACTTGAAGGTGCAAGTGTCTTTGTGCTGGAGAAATATTACTGTAATGTATTGTGTATAAGGATGTATACTATTCAGTGTGTAACTGCATATCTACTACATCTCTTCTCTGTAGCATCTACCTGTGTTACAAATACTGCTTGTGCTAATAGTTTCAGTGTGTTAATTTGGTAAAATGTTTTATGGACAGATAAACTGGATTTGGAGGTAATTCCCAATGCTAAAGGTGATGATCCATGCACTTTAAGTGTAAGTCTTTTACATGTCTATAGTGGTTACTGTTCTCACCAGATGAAAATTCTTTGTTATCATTATCATCTCACACTGTTAGTCTTGGTTTTCCATTTGGATAATCAGTTCTTCTGAATTGAAAATGCAGTCAAAGTATGATTATCACGATTATTAATTAGTATTAATGCTCGAAATTGATTTTAACATCATGACTCTTAATTGGTACTTGCACTCCACCTCTGTTGCTATTATTTGCTGATTCTCTAGGAGTTCATTAGGGGAAGTATATCACCTCCTAGTTGTTTCTCCATGATTTGTAGGTGTAGAGTTTCTTTGTAACTTTTGGAATTATGTAATGCAGTATGACACGCCCAAGTTTACTGAAAGAACTGAACGAAGTGAAGTAGCATCAGAGAGAATGAAGACCACATGTGAAAGTGAAGGGCATAGGCAAGACAGGCCAGAGAACTTAAATGACGATTCTCAACTTTCTAGAATTGAGCAGTTGATAAAAGGAAAAACTTTTTCCAGGTACTTTGTCATTAGCAACATCTCTGGTCTTAATTCCTTGCTGAAGTATCAATTTCGTACTGCCTTATATTTTCCATATACTGGCAGCTGTACTCTTGTTCTTGTTCTATTTAACTGCAGTGATATGCTTGTTAGGTATGGATGACATTGCGTTGTGTGCTTTATAGTTATACCAATATAGTTATCCTCTTTGAATTGTTGACTACTACTACAACAACAACAACACTAAGCCTTAGTCCCAAAAAATTTGGGAGTTGATTGATCAGTTCATGTCATGGATGTGATTGTATTTTACGATGACCGTCACAAGTCTTACTGCAACTCTCATCATTTATCCGGGCTTGAGACCGGCAATGAACACCACAAACAAAGTCTGTGGAACTCACATGCAGAGTTGAATTGCTGACTGCTGAATAATGATAAATATTGTCTTTCCAACTTGATAAATTCAATATCACAAGCCTATAGTTGCAAAATTTGTGGCATCCAATATCCAGTCTAAGAGCTGTTCATTTCATGAATATAAGTTCTTGTATAATTGAACCTTACCTGCAGCTTGCCCAAAATTTTAAGATAACTTGGAACAAGGGTGAACGGGAATGCGAGGGAAGGAGAGCAGTTGAAGGCAAAGAAAATAAGAGGAGTTTAATTATGTGTTAATCTTGTTTGGATACTTACTCAGGAAAAATGAGGGAAATACATACTACATTGTTGTCATGTTGTGCAAATCAATGTATCATAAACTAAGTTTTATTTTATTTTCTGTATCTTTTAATCGAACATATGCATCAATAAGTTGTATTCTAGACGTTACATAAAGCTATTAACACTTTGATATATTCTATGTGTTTGCTTCCGCTTTTGTTCAGAAGCAAGATTGGAGTTTTTATGTCCTTATTCCCTTCATTCACTTTCCCTCCATTTCCCCTCTCAACCATCAATCCCTAATGAAACGCATCTTTCTTCCTCTTGTTTCTTTCCCTTTCAATCGCTGCAGTACAAACAGATCCTCTGGGTGGATTAAGTTTCTGTTAGAATTACTGAAGTTGCATCAGCTGCTTCACATTGTTAAGTGTGTGCAGTCTTAATTTTTTATATTGCCTCTTGTTATCCATGAAGCATCTTTACCATCCTAGTTCAGATCCTGGATATATGCCTAGTCTTTAGCTAAGGACTGGTTTACTAAGGACTTTAGAGGTTATGAATTCTTCTTTTATTTGGGATTAACTTAGGTAGGCAAATAAACAATGAAAATTGGATCATGTGGTTCTCGCTTTCTGGTTCTTAAGTGTCCTAGTAGATGATTACTCTTCCACTAATCCTCGCTTTGGTTAGTTTATTGCATAAGCTGTTCTGTTATGTTATTTACTAGTTATAGGATCCCATCCTTCTCTTATTCTTATGGCAACGTTCTGTTTGTAGTTTCCTTAAATACTGCTAATCCCACATCACCAAGTAAATTTTTTCGGACATCACTGATTAATTAATTTCCATAACTGTTTCCCGTCTATATGTTAAAATTGTGGTAGTTGCCACACATAATCTAATGCTGATTTCCTAGCTATACCGTGTCAATTCTTGTTATTTCAATATACTGTTTTCCTTTCTATACTATGTCATTCAGAAATCCTCTCTATGGTTATTTTCTTGTATAAGCTGTTTTATTCTATTATTTTAAAACTCCTTATTAGTTATACTTGTCTTTACTTTTGCAAGTGTGAGAGGATAGGATGTATCATTGCTCATTTTATATTTCTCATGTAATAGGTTCTTTGGTTTAGCCAGCCTGTCTAAGTATTCTTTTTTGCTGTGTAGGGATGAGATCAATCGGTTGACTGAGATATTAAATTCTAGGGTTGGTAATCTTTCAGATGTTGAGGGGGAAACAAGGAATGAAGTAACAACCACCTCGGGACATGCAGCAGGTGTTAAGTTCAGCCCATTCCCTAGGATATCAGATGAAGGGAATGAGGAAGACATGCGCAGAGCTTTACTGAGGACTCCAAAACCACTTGTCTACCCAAATGTGAGTGTAATGTCTTGTTAACGGGCCAATTAGGTAGTATATAAATCCTCTCTCTTGTTTGGGCAAACTTAGGTTCTACTCAAGTGAAATAGAGCCACATATTCTTCTGTGCTTTTCCTTTCTGGTTGTAGTTGCCAATCAGTTACAGGAGTTTGTTTCTTTGAAATTTATCTGTAATAGCATTACCTTTTATTGACATTGTTAGAATTACAAATTAAAAGGGGGGGAAAAAAAATGCAGGCTGAAGATGATGTCAGTGCATCGCCAATTGATATTGCTAAAGCTTATATGGGGGGTCGAATGCTGGAATCTGGCCCTGGTTCTCACAATGCTTTGCCAAGAGGCGAAATAGCTGTGCAACCAAATGATGAATTTGCTCTGAAGCCATTCACTCCATCTTATTTGCATAAGTCATCAACTTGTTGGCCTGGGGCTATTGTACAGGACCCGCATGGTTACATAACTCCAAGCCAGAGAGGCAGATATGGACTCCATGATTTTCCTAGAACCCCATACTCTAGAACTATATATTCAAAGTCCAGGTCTAAGGTATAAGTAATTTTTATTGGAATCACTTAATAATATACTAGTGCATCAAAATGATTGTTTGTATCTTGCATGTTTCAGCTGACTCGGTTACAAGCTGATAGCAGTCAACAAACCACTTCATCAAAAGCCTTTCCACAGTTTCAAACACCAACCTTTGGACAGGTATATCTGAATTTTGTGATTAACTATATTGAGAGATGCTTTCCCTGTTGATTTTTAACATTATAAACTTCTGGCATTTAAAATTTTATGCTGATGTAGCTTAGCTGTTCTTGATAAATACCATTTGGACATACTTGATAGCTCTAATGCAATTGTTGCTAGGTTATTTGCATTGAATTCTGTTCCATGTTTAAAACATAAATAGTTATTTTTGTATTGTTTAAATTTTCTGTTCTTTTTCCATTTTTTTTCCAGGTAAACTCCAGAAATGATGTGTTTAATGATAGCTATGGATCAGTTGGACCTATTCGTCGTATACGCAGCAAATTTGCTGCTGAAGCGAGAACAAGAGGATCTATCCTCCTGAATGCTTCTAAAAATGCATCTTCATCATTTCAGCATCCAACTGTCTCTAAGGGCTTCCCGCCTACACCAGAAAAGAATCTTGAACCTGGTGAAACTTCAAAGCATTGGGGAGGGGACCATTCAGGAAACAGGTTTGAAGAGTTTGTGCCACTCATAAACCCAGCTTCTAATCAGGTAGTGAAAAAGATATTGGAACAGCTTGATAAAAGCAAGCCCACACCTGAAGACAAGGCAGCTGAGTTGAGGCTGGCTACTTCATGGAGGAAAACTCCTCCTGAGGCTTCCCATACCAAACAGAAGGAGAATATTGGCCTATTGAATTCAGGAAAATTTGGTTCCTTAAAGAACACTGATTCTGTTGAACCTAAGCTTATCTCTGATGGAAACAAAGATGAAGGCAATTCAAATAGTCAAATAAAATTCCAGAAGAGAAGCATGGAGGCTGAAGATGCTGTAGTTACAAGTTCTAAAACGTCTGGGATAGTCATTGGTGATTCTGTGGCTACAAATGGTGTCAGTATTGGAACTTATTTTTCTCATATGAAGACCTTTCAACAGGTACTTGATCTGCTTCTGTCATTTTACATTACCGATGCTCTTTTTGATTTTTTTTTTTTTAAATGAATAAAGGAATGAGATTGTCTGGTAGCATGTGCGGGGCATATAGCAGTATAATTATTATGTTTCACTCTTATACTGAAGATGAAACAAATAATTTATTTAAACGAAGAAGATAAATTATTGAAAAATGCAACACGTGTGCCAAAGCGGGCCAATTTTCTTTGTTGTTGTTAAGAATGATTCTTTTGATACTAAAGAAAATCTCAGCAACAGGGTGAAGAAAAAGTGTGCTCTCTATCAAAGCTGTATTGCAAGTAGAAAGGTTTAAAGAGGAGATGAGCACTTTATCCCAGATCCTGCTCATATGAAGTGACCTTGAAAGACTAGCTCATTCTTGGACCATAGTAAATTGTTTGCCATGGCATTTACTGTGCTTTATTCCTGATAGGCAAAGGTCTTACAAGGGTATAGTGGTATAGCCACATCCCACTAAAAAAAAGTACATGAATACTTTAAAAAAATGGAGGATTAAAACACAGTGAAGCTTGGTACAACTCTGTTGCAATATTTAACCATCACTTAACATTATGTTCAAAACATGCAAATGAACAGTATCTTTTCTAACGATAGTTAATGGTACATGAAAAAAAGGAAACAGATAGCTTCTAGCAGAAAGAGAAGTTTGTGAGTTGTAAAACCAGCATCCGAGATTGATCTTGTTACTCTCTTGTTCCAAGCCTCGCCTTCAGAAAATGTTAGTATACCTTGATCTTATATCCAAGATGGAGGAGGAAATTCTACTTTTATCAAGCCTTTACTGGGCTACAAGGCATGATTAGCTGTATTTACTGGAATGTGGATATAATCATCTGATAATTTTCTCTCCAGAGTAGTCTTTTATTAAAACACAAGGGGTTAACAAATTTTTTAAAAATGATAATTTTATTTGATGTCTTTGATTTTCTGCCAATTATCTTCTATGATCCATAATTTTTACTTTAGTAATATAATTTTCACACCCTTTTGGATTCAAATGTCTTTTATTGAAGACTCTTGTTGGACATGTGAGTATTTGATCACTGTTAAAAGAAAAAATCAAGTTTGTGGAAACTTCAATACTTGATTAATGCTAAATACTATGTTAAGTCGCAATTTCTTCATTACAGGAAGCTTCTGTGGGCGTAAAAAATGTGGTGAAAGAGATTGGTTCAAATTCATCTCTCCATAAACAGAGTAATGGGCAGCATGTCTCAGCTGTCTCTAATGAATCTCCCTTTGGGCTATCAAAGAAGGCAATACAACATTCTTCAGGGACAAAACCGGTTTTGCCACATATATCTGTTCGCAGGCACGATCCTAGTCGCCCAATTTCCTTTGACAATGGTGCTGGATTCACTTTCCCTATTTCTTCATCTTCGAATGTACTCTCAGAACCACCAACACCATCTGTCATGCCATTTTCATCTAGCAGTATGATATCTCATTCTACAGAAGTGCCTACAGTTCCGTCTTACAGTTTTGGCACAGAGAAATCTGCTCCTCGACTTGTTTTCTCATTTCCATCAACTAGCCGTGTGCCTAATCATGCTGATGCTCTTGATCCTAAGTTCAACTTTGGATCGGATAAGAAGCCTAGGTTATCCTTTGGTTCAATGGAGACAAATGCTATCTGCTACTAAACATTCTTTATTCATGGTAGGACTTCAACTTCATCCTTGAGGGACATGCTGATTCCATTTTCCCTTTTTCATTTCAAATATTGACTGACATGATAAATGATATTTGATACACTCTTCCTTTGATAGACACTGCATTCTCTTCAAGAATTTTAATAGACTAGTTGATATATTTATGTGATTGAACTAGCAGTTGTTAATGGATGTTTAACTAACTAAAATTTGAGGAAATTTGGTACTCCATTCATTTCAGAATGAATAACTTCACTTTACTTGGCACAAAGTTGGAGTGTATTTGACCATTGAGTATATGAATTTCTTACCTAAATGAATTATTGCAGGATTCATAGGGGTATGGTGCCAAATTATCTCCTTTTTAAGTAAAGGAGAATGACAAAATTTAGATTATAAAACGTGTGTTTTAAGAGAACAGACAATACATGTCAAACGGGAGGTGAAAACTTATGATTCAGAATGAAGGGCATGCTTATGGAACATCAAAGAAGTATACATGGGGTATGGGTGATTTTCTAGATAAAACTAACAAAAACGATTATATAAAAAACTTAGCCCCCATTCACCAACCACAACCAAAAGGAAAAAAAAAAAAACAAAAAGATTACGTATAAACTTTGACTCTTATCACCGTGGGGATTATTTTTCTTTCAAGAGTTTCTTGTGTGTTGATAATTTTTTTTGTCTTTCCACTTGTGAAATTGCTGATCCATGCTGCATTTGTGACAAAAGGGATGATATTCTACTGCTGATCAAAATTTTCTATTCTTTGTCCAAGATCCAAACTGTTGTTGAATGGTATATTTGTAGCAATACCTGTTACCCGTTGGCTTTTAAATTTGCCTTTATTTATTTAGACTTACGAGTTTGGTATAATCATTGATTGTGTAGGGGAGAGCTTGAACAAGGGCAAAGATGGCAACTGAAAAGGCAAAATTTTTCTCTTTTCCTATACGTCCTCTTAGTAAAACAGATGAGGAATCTCAATTGAAACAGGATGTGCTGCCAATAGGTCATTTGGCATTTCCGGTCGGGCAAAGAAAGCTTGCCGAAGGCCAGTTAGCTTTTATCCTACGTAGATTCTCCAGGGGCAAAAGAATATTTATTCTTAACAGTACATCACTTGTAATAATGCTTTTGCTGCGGATTTCGCACCTAGAATATCTATTTCATTGTTTTAACTGTCTTTTGCTTGTTCGGTCCTGGCATTATTATATCTTGCTTCATCACGAGGCGAAAAATGTAAACTTTAGTCTGTCTTGTTAAAAGGCATTAAACTCGCTATCATCGGCATTGAGGGGAAGAACATGATGCCTTTGGAATCAACCAACCGATATTCCAAATGTTTGTCAACATATTCTTCTCTCTTAAAAGATTAAAGAGTTTTGGGGGCAGGAATTTATCCTCTGAGGAGGGCTGAGCTTCACCAAAAGATGATTATCAATTGTGTTGATAATAAGATGGGCCTACAGAGAACACGGCAGTACGAGTCGGTAGGGAGTGTGAATTGGAAGTGTGTGGCTTGTGTGCACTCTCTGCTCTGCTGGGTTGTCCAGAAACTTTAGTGGGAGGGAAGAGAAAGGCGTCAGTGGTGAAGTGACATGAAATGAATTGAATGCTCCACAGACATGAATTTGACGTTTCAGATTCTGTCCAGCCGTTCTATTCACACTTCTCCAAAGTCCCAATCCTGGCCCCATCCCTTCCCACCCTATCTCGGTCAAGCAAGAGCCTCTTATCTTCTGCATTGTTCTTTTCTAGGAGAAACATTGCCAGCTAGTATTCATGTACAGCCCACCTGTGGAACCCCAGGACATCAAACCATGCCCATGTTTTTATAGCGCTGCCTTTTTTTTCTCAGAAATATTTTTACGTGCAGCCGGTGTACAAATATATTGATGTATTAGATAATTATATTATTTATAAGTAAAATTATATATAAAATTTATTGTATAATTTTCATTGCAAGTAATACAACCACTCAATACGTTTGGTGTATTAGATAGTTATATTATTTACAGATAAAGTTATATATAAAATTTATTGTATAATTTTCGTTGCAAATAGTATAATCACTCAATACGTTTGGTGCATGTACACAGGTGCATGTAAGAATTTTTTTTTTTTCGATAGTTTAATTTTGCATTTAGTTTTTTGAATTTTTTTACAGTCATGATTAGTCTCTAAATTTTATTTTTTATTTTTTAAATCCTAAATCATTTTTCGTTTGGCATATTGGTCATTCTGTCAAAATTTTTGTTAGTACTTTGACTTTTATCACATTTATAAAGGTATTTTTGGTATATAAATTTTTTGACGGTCATAGTTAGTCTTTATATTTTGTTTTTAACTTTTTAGATTATTTATCATTTTTCGATTGTCATGTTTAGTCTTTATATTTTATTTTTTAACTTTTTAGATCCTTTATTATTTTTCGAGCGACATACTTGATCCTTCTGTTTAATTTCTCGTCAGTCACAACTATTTGGTCATTGATATTAGTAGAATTATAAGGAAATAAAAAAATTATTTGATCATTCTCTCCATCTTTTAGAAATTTTTATATGTATCAATTTAGCTGATAAAAATATTTCTCAGCAATTGAGTTGTAATAAATTTGTTTATATATTTTTCTCTTTTAATGTATTAAAAAGGTCTACTTTATTAAAACCTATATTAAAGAATGAAAAATATGATTTATTAGCATTATTTTCTCACAAAAAAAAAATCTCATGACATTTATAATTTACTACATTAATACTTTCGCAAGAAAAAGAGAATATCTATTATTTAAAAATAAACATATTTCTATGATGATATTTATGGATCATTGCAGTAAAGCTACGCCCTAAATATTGCATCTTATTACATTTTAAAAAAATGAAAATTTTAAATTATATAATTTATGACCACCAAATTTATGTGAGATATTTTTATTATTTAAAACTTACTTGAAGAGTAGATGGAGTTATTTCCACAAAAAAGCCTTACCAATAATTAGTAGCATCTTTTATTTGTACCGCTAAATTTTTAAAAAATGACCATATGCCAGTAGATCATCTCAAAGGTGGAAATGAGAGGGAAAAAGGGGGAGAGGGGAGAGGAATATCCATTATGGTATGCTAATACCAATGACGTAATTTTATTATAATTTGATGTGAAAATAAAAGTAGCCAAGTCGCCCTATACAACTTGTCCATCAGAATCTCCGAATCCAAATACCATCAAATCATCTATCAACTAATTGGAAGCAAACAAATAAAGTCTCCACTTATTCTCTTTATGTCCGTGCAACATCCTACATTTTCTCCCTCTCTAATCTTTCTCTCTCTACATTTTTGCCAAAAGCTATCCATCTCTCTCTAGAACTTTAACTATACAAAACCATCGTAAATTGAATGGAAGGATTAAATATATCACTTGAAAAAGGATAAAAGATCTAAAAAGTTAAAAAATAAAATATAAGGATCAAGCATTATAGTCAAAAAATGATAGAGGATCTAAAAGTTAAAATAAAGTATAGGGACTAATTTTGACCGCCGAAAAAATTTTATATACTAAAAATATCCTTATGAATGTGGTAAAAGTCAAACCCGTTACATTGACTAACGGAAATTTTGACGAAGGACCAAGAATGTCAAATAAAAAATGATTGAGGACCTAAAATGTTAAAAATAAAAATTAGAGAGACTGACTATGACAATAGAAGAAAGTTTAGTGACTAAATGTAGAATTAAGCCTTTTTCGGTTCTCTTGAATTCAGCCTCTGCCATTTTTTGCAAGGACTTGGTTTCATTCATTGGACGGGTAAGGGAAAATTCTTACTGATCCGTAAATCTGTCAAAGCTTTATAGATCTCTTTCCGTTGGTTATTTTAAAATCTTCATTCCATATTTCTCTTAACACTCCAAAACACTTTTACATTTCGCCAGCGAAGAGTGAGGGATGAAGATCAGGGTATGCCATATTTCGCCATGATGTGTGCTGATTCTTTTAGCTAAGGCTAGTCTTTCCTTACTAGATTTACCTCTATTCATACAAACTCTCTTTGACCAATGATGTAACGAGCATTGTTACTACATGATTATTAATTTAAGAAACGACCATAACCCTTCTTTTGAAGGGGAAAGAGAGAAAAAAAAAAGGGTTTGGAATTTTAAAAATGCCCGAACTAGTATACTAGAAGACTTCCATGTGACTCTCCCTATGAAACTTAATTTCTCCTACTTTTTCTCTGTAGTCTTCCCCTTTGATCTGGTTTCTTCTCCCGCTAGATCTCCGATCTTGAGAGATGATCATCTGGCCGGATTTTTCCACCTTAAGAAAAAAAAAACACACTTGTTTTCTTTTTGTTTTGCTATTCCACGTTTCATTTTTATCTACAAACAACGATGATCCCCATTTTAGACATTTTTCAAGAAGTTAGGAGTAAGATCTCTTACTAATCCTCCTTGCCGGTGCGGTAAGGATGACATTGGAGGCAATGCAAAACGGTTGTATGTTTATTTAGCTTATTTTTTATATTTTGTACCTACAGAAACTAGTCCAATCTACTAAGGATGGAATTATGAACTCAAAGTTGAGAGAGGGAATAAATTATATAAAAATATATATTAGAGGATTTTTGAAAAATTTTTGTGGACAAAAAATAAAATATAAAGAGATTTAAAAAAAAAATAAAAATTCCTAAGATAAGAACAAATATTTAAAAAGTTTTGGAGGGGGGGGGCTACCTCGGTTGGACAGGGCAACTTGTATTAAAAAGTACCTGAGGTTAAAACTAATAGACAGCTATAAACTAAGTATTGGACCACATTTGCCCATTAAAAGATGAACAAGGAATTCAACGCTTGAAACAAATCGAACCAAACTGATAAAGTACTAGTTTAGTGCTCTGCTGCTTTGATTGAACCTGGAGGGACTAAGAAGAATACAGAGATTGGATGCCAGACTAAAACGGTGGTCCATCAATTCTTTTAATCACAGAGCTTACAGTTTTTTGGGGTTTATTTCCATATATGCTTGGACCAAAGAAAGGTGATTTCGATATGTTTCACCTAAAGCCAAAGGGGAAAGCAATCAACTTCCTTTTGCCTTCAGCACCTTACCATTGATGTAATGCATTATCATGCATCATCTGTTGAGTGAAAGATATGTTTCTGTAAGGGGTACCAAAGGGTAAGTTGGAAGGCCTTGAGATTTCCTTAACTTAAAGACATTTGCTACAAAAGTTGCCTCGTTCCATTCTTCTCTCCTTCGGGGAAAGAAGGAAATGTTGACATGGTTTCAAAGAGATCTCGATTATCTGTAGTGATAAATACAGTTGATTTGAGCCATTTTTATCATTAAAATAGATTTTGAATTTGATTCACATGGCTCACCCTCTTAATGGAAAAAAATGGCTTTATTTTCACATAATCGGTAAACTTATTAAGCATATACAAGAACTAGGGTTTTTACACTAAACTACCACTATTTGGGGGAGTCTTTCACTTTAGCCCTTTGATTGTTAGTCAAAAGGAAATATTCCCTGCTGGCTTTTGCAGAATCCTTAAATGCCCTATAGTTCTTTAATATGTGGGTATGAAAAACTCATTTTTTTTTTTGAATGTATGATTTAACCACTGGTCATTCTGTTTATGTGGAAAGTTTTTAGGTAGCATTTCACTTTGATATTTTCCCCTAGACATAATAACATCAAACTTATAAAGTCACTTTAATAAAAGTTTGATTGCCATTTGGAATGGTACCACTATGATAGGGAGGTAACTTAGTTGCTCCAGAAAACTTATAAAGTTCAAATACTCTTTTTACTATACCAAAGTTAGGAATTTAATTTATATTCCTTCTTCTCTCATAGTATCACTATATATATATATATATATATATATATATATATATATATATATACACACACACACACACACACAAACACACACATATATATAGAATGGTATGATTTTGGTTCAAAAAATTTTAAATATTGTTTTGTTTCATTAACATTACGTTTGAGTCAAAAAGGTGGAGAAGGAAGAGAAGGGAGAAGGGAATGCGAATCTCATTCTAATTGAGGTAGTTAATATAATAAATTTTCATTTTATTTGATTGGGATGGAAGGAAAGTAAATGACAATTACTTTTCCAACCGCCTAAGTTTGGATGGAATGTTCTTTTGGCTTAGAGGGGAAAAGCTTCACTTTCCTTCAATCTTTTCTTCCTAACTAGATGAGGTGAATCAGTCATTTATCTTTAAATTTACATTTTTTTTTCTATTTTTCCTCCGATCCCTTTTTTCACCCCGACAAATATATTGATCTCTTAATCTATCTTATTTTAGATGGGTTGCAAGTGTGACGTGAAATATTTGCTTTCCTTTCTAATCCTCCTCCTAATCAAACAAAGTAAATCACTCATTCACTTCTAAATTTATATTTTATTCTCTCTCTTTTTTTTTTCATTTTCTCTTTTAACTTCAATAAAACATAGTGTATATAAGATTATATCTTCTCCAAAAAGAAAATAGAAAGAAATTAAATTATCCTTACATCTTTCTTTCCTCTTTTGATAGCTCTCTTTGCAAAATTTCGTTGTGAACCTTTAGAGTGGTAGATGAAATGGCATGGTGGCAGCTTGAGGAAAAGAAGGAAAACTGAACAAAGGAAAGAAGGGGGGTGGGGATAAAGTCACCAAGTCATTATGAAACACTGACGAATGGAAACGTGGATCTAATGCAGAACGTCTTGCCACTTTTAGAGAAGATTAGTAAATCCAACGTTTAGAGATACCCTCGTCAAACGCAAAACTTTTAAGCATTGGGCTGTTTTCTCTTGACACGTCAATGAAGAAATGATGGTTGAATCAGTTTTTACAGAATGAGGTAGATGTCAATTTTATCACAATAATGTACATGCATTATTTCATTCAAGTAAGAAAAATCTTAGATATTGCCCATATAGAGAGGTAGACACACATGGTGAAGCATGAGGGAACTTTAAACCGATATTGCTGTTGATGGTTGAAACCTTAACACACGTATGTATTCCCTTCATTTAAATGTGTGAAAAGGCAATGGCTTTCCTTACTAGATTTGGCAACAACATTTGAAGTACAATGTGACATGACTTTTGACGAGGAGGTTAAGATCAACAGCATCATCATCAGAGACCCTTTGTGGCTCAGATTTTGAACTTTCACCTTTCGCATTACATTTTTATGCACACGTCGACCTACCTAGCCCTTGTTTTGATCAATGCATATCAAAGGTTTACGTTAATTGACGTTCAACGAGAAAACTCGAACATATTTTTGTTTCTTTCTACAAAGAAATTTGCAAATATCTTTCGAAATTGACCAAGTCTATAAAACTAGAAGCTTAATGGGGCACAAAAGTTGGCTTGCCCGTTATATTTGTCAAGGTTTCTTTTAACTCTCAAGTAGGAAAATTAACCATAAAAAATAGACTTCTGTAATCTTCTGAGAAGTAAAAATCCCATGAATCCAATTTCTTTTTGATGCCTAACTCGAATGATTTATGCATGCATTTGATTTTCGACCTTCTCCTCTTAATTATGCTCCAAAAAAAAAAGTTCAAATGACTGCCGGGCAAAGGGGTTCTCTGTTAGGTGGAAATGATGGTTTAAATTTCTTGATCTTCAATGCAGAAAAGTGGTCTATTCTGATAAGTTATCAAGCTCGTTTGGCTTCTTTCCCAGATAACCATACGAATTTGTTTTCCATTTTGCGGTTGAGCAGAAATTATTTGTACAGATTAAGAAAGGGACAAAGGATTGTTGTACGGATTTGCAAGATTTTCGATAGAACAATGATTTATAGCTGCATTTTTCATACTAGTTCTCGTGAAAACGATGGTCATTCTCTTTATTTCATGTTTTGAAAGGATGGACAGTATCAATACAACCTCGCTAGCCACTAAAACACAGGAGCATCCTCTTCGTAGACAGTTCATGTTGCACTAAGAACTAATTAAACACATGTCTATATATAAAACAGAAAATGCTCATGGCATAAAATAAGGAATGGATGTATTATTCCAGGTGAAATTTGTCCAAAACGTGTAAAATCTCCAGCAATGGAAGCCAAATTACGAAGTTCTTGATTTATTTGCATTCAATAAAAGAGTACCTTAGCTTACTGCACAGCATATTAGTAACATTTTGCAAACAACTTGTGACAAAGTACAATACAGGAATGACTGATATAGTTAATTTTGGGAAGGACATTCATTAGGTCCTAAGCAGATGCTTTCTTGAGTTCACGAGCTCATGACAAGTTACTGAAAGGTTTTCTCCAACTGCTATCATTTGTTGAGCAGTGCAGCCCTTGGCATCCGATGCTTCTCGGAGCCCTGCCAAAGATCAATATATGATTGAAGACATTGAACAATGTTCACAGTAGGCATACAAAGACAGAACCAAAGTAATACTTCCAGAAAGGGGTGATATACTAGTTAAAAACTTGAAACGAACAGAAATATATTGTGATCACGTTATTAACTCAAGCAGTGAGTTTAACAAAATCAGA
Organism: Voacanga thouarsii; assembly: GCA_026120185.1. Classification (NCBI taxonomy): domain Eukaryota; kingdom Viridiplantae; phylum Streptophyta; class Magnoliopsida; order Gentianales; family Apocynaceae; genus Voacanga; species Voacanga thouarsii. The sequence continues at coordinate 645,436 of JANUWF010001032.1, read as the reverse complement.
CGTTGTTGGAGATTAAGTATGACTAAACTTAGAAAAGTAATGAAACCCTAAAAACGACTGTGTCTATTCTTTTACTTCCATGGATTTGGCTCATGGCAACTTGGAAATCTTGTAGTCGTGATGAAACATAACCCTAGCTAGCTCCTATACCAAGGAAAGTCATTGAAACCGGTGATCATTTTTTTTAAGCCCACCCACCACCAACGGCAACAATCTGCAATCTTGAATATTATATATGAAACCATAAGAATTTGACATAAACTACAAACATATCATCCATGAGGAGAGAAGACTTGGTCAGTTTTACATGTCAGTGGACATATTTTCTTTGCCTTTCATAAGAGTTAGATTAGAACCCACTTTATTAGCGCCTCTTCCAAAATGAACAACACCTCAAGCAGAATATAATCTTTTTAGCTGCCCATGCAAAGCCTGGCTAAGCTAGTCTTTTGAGTTATCCTTGTACCGTAGTCACATATCAAAGATCTTTTACTAATGATTCCTAGCAGCAAAGATATTAAGTACAGCCTCAAATCCGAGGTTTACCAATCATGCTCGAAAGGATTCAGATAACCAGCTTACATGAATTTATTTATTACTATTATTATTTTTTTGGCAGCTTTTGAAGCTTGCTTGTTAGATCATATATATCAGCCTTTCAGGAAATGATCAATACACTCCAAAACTTAAAATCAATAGAGAAATGATATGCAAAATTCATAGTAAACATTATTTACCTGATCACCTAGCTTGGGTTGGTTATTGGTCTCCAGCATCAGCCCAAAGTGTATGTGAGGGAAATGCGCCCACTACAGCCAAGAAAGTTAAAAAGACACCATCCAAAACAAGTTCTGAAATCTGTGCAAAAACCAGAAAAATATGTCAACTCCTGAGCCCACTTACGTTCTTTGCAGCAGTGCTGAATGCTTCCCTATGGCTGATATCCGGGTTATTGGCCTTGATCCTCTGAATCTCTTCTCTGCAGATATTTGCATTTCAAGATATCAGATTGGAAGGATAAAAACAAGTTATGATTACAAAACTTTTATCATGTAAAAGAAAAAGAGAAACTCCATTCAAATGATGAGTGATGCTGTTACATTACTTTATGAATTGGTTGTATGCTGAAGGCACTCGCTGCCTCTTCTCGGGAGCTGAAAAAGAAACGAATAAGCCTGTACATTCGAGAGCCTGCAAAACTGAGTAACTGTGGAAGTAGTTAAGGTTTGTAACTCACGTCGATTCACAATCCTCTCCTCTGTGGTTTTTGGAACGGATGATCTCATTGCTGTCTTGCTGTTGCATTTAGAAGAGGAGCCTATGTCCATCCTGTACTCGGGTGGGTTGCAGTTAGGTGCCTGAAATTAACAAGAGAAGGAAGTTTAAGAAAACAACATACATTAATTATCTCTTAACTGCAGTTCAATAACAAATGAAGATAGTAGTGGCTTAATGAAGTCATCAAATTTCATCGTTTCATCGGATTTCGTGTCTTTATATCGTCTTAGTCGCTATCTTTATTACTTCGATTGCCTTCACTCTTGAGGTCCCATTGTCTGCTGAAGAAGTTATGAAGAACGAAAATGCAAGTAGATATAATCGCTGTAGAAGTTGTAAGGGACGAAAATGAAAGTACATCTATATACATGTGCGTTTGCCTATGTATATATCAGCCTATGAGGTGCTTGAAGGGATTGAAGTGGGGGAAATTGGTTGGTGGGTGGGGGCAGCTTCTGATAGCGTTTGACTAAGTTATAAAAAGAATTAATTTAGGGGAAAAAAAGAACACATCTTTTGAATTCTTTTGCCACAGAAAAAATCAAGAAAAAGCAATCAAAAAAAGGATCGATGGGAAGGGGTACCGGGGGAGGGTTGCGAGGGGTATTGAGGACATTGAAATGACTTATTTAGTTAGGAATGATGACTATGGAACCCGGATTGACAGTAGCAGAGGGGATCTGAGGAAAACGGGAAAAATGCGGGTTTTGAGGTTGTGTTTCCACAGTAGAGGACAAACACTGATGAAAGAGATGATAGAAAACCTAAAAAAACCAGGAAACTTCAAACAAAACAAAACCCATACATGTCAATCAAAACATCAAATCAAGAAACTAAAAGCGGCTAAGGATGACAAAAATAATTACTCCCAAGAACCCCCAAGAAAAATGCTTTGCTTTCCGTTGATGGGTCAGGAGAGGACTCTGGAGGGGAGGACACAACTGACGCGCATTACAAGCTGTGGCCGAAAGAGTAAAATACTAGCCCTCCAGGATGTTCAGCATAGGTTTTTATTCTGGCGGCTGTTAGGTTCTTTCTCTCTCTCTCATGTATATAAGAGAAATTTTGCTTTAAAAGACTCGATCTATATCCCTGTATTTGTGTTTTTGACCTTGAAGAGCTTTGATTCCCTCAAAAGGAGGAAAACCCAGGAACCCTAGATTTCGGAAGCCTATGATCGCCCACAAATTGAGCTGAATTTTGCTAAAGATGACCTGAACATCTTGCCAGGACAGCGACTGAAATGCAGCTGCCATGTTCACGGACCATAGATTAGTGCAGTGTCCGCATCTGACGGTCACGATGTCGAATAAGCTGCTGCATGGAACACTCACCTGCAACAGAACCAAAGCAGTCAACACCTTGAAGGGCAGCCCAAAAATCAAACAATAATTCAAACCTCCGGAATCAGATCTCTCTTTCATTGTATCAATCAAAACCTAAACAGGACCAGTAATTTAGGAGAAAAAGAATACTTCACGAGAATTATATATATATAGCATTATGGCTCGCAAATTCTTACGGTACTCGAGAATTAAACAGTTTCATGATGACTCGGCCGGGACTAATGGCAGATTGGCAGGTTTGATGGTGCTAATTTCAGAAAGGAAAACAAAACCCTAAAATCCTTTCAAAAAAAACCAAAGCACCAAGAGTCTTGAGGTTAGAAATTTGCAGTCGAAGTTCCCTGGGAGGCTAATTCTCCTCACACTCCGGCAGCAACTGAAACTAATTATGTTGGCATTTCCATTCACGACTTAGCCGGCGGTAGTCTTTTATTTAACAGCGAGAAAAGAAAGCAAGAAAGGTATGGTACAGAGGGAGGAAATCCAAAGGTGAAAGACATGTCTTCATCAGTTCACCGTCAAATGCAACTGTTTTGACGTCAAATTCAAATAGCATCCTATTTCTAGGTAATCACCACAGTAGCTATAGTCTTTCTCTTTCTGAAGTCATTTCTGAAACTTTAATACCTCCAGGTGTGACTTTCCTTTGACTGCAAAGAAAGAAGAAAAAAGGAAGTCCAACGATGGAGACTTGACCATAAGAAAAACAAGAAGAGCAGAAGGGAAATCAATGGAGTAAATTGATTTGCTAGTATAATAAGACATGTATCATGATAGGCTGATCTCTGAATACAAGACCAGCTTTATCCAGCAGGACATAAAATCTTCTCTCCTGTTAGGCACACACCTGAGAAAGAGGGCACTCGTGCAGTAAAAATGATACGTGCACCTAATAATTAGCTAAATATATGTTCGTTTTGAGGCATGAAAAGCAGATCCCACTAGCAAAGAGAGTTGCAGAGATAATTGGGTACCGCAAGAACGATATTGCAAAAGTTGCAAGGGATGTAGCAAAGTTGCTCTGGTGCAACATCGACGCTGCTCGACATGACTATCAAGGAAGTGGAACTCCCAGAAGCTAGCACGAGATCGAGGATGAGCCAGAAGAAACAAAACAGAGCAGAAAACACACAAGTCACTTAAAAATTCTTTCTTCTGCAAGCAGAAAGGAAAAAAGCAAACTATACTACAGAGATGCTGAGGAGAGGAAAGGGCTTTTATTCTTCAACCAGTACTCTAATCTTTCTTCCCCTTCTCTCTCTTGCTTTCAAGATGGACTATGTATCACAACAGTATAGCTTAGCTTTGTGTATATATAAAGAGAAAATCATTCTCACTACTATTTATTGTACATTTTAGAGAGAGAGAGAGAGAGAAAGGGATCAGAGAGAGATGGAAAAAGAAAAAGAGGGTTTGGATCCAAAGTGGGTTCAGCACTCAGCAGTGCACGCAATTGGCAGGCAAGAGAAAGGGGGTTGCAAAAACCGGGTGGTGATGATGGGCGGTTCAAGGGGATGTAATTGAATTGAATAGAAAAAAGTTGCTGAGGAAGAACGTCAGATATTAGCCAAAAGGGCTAGGGTTTTCATGACAAATGGAGAGAGAGTGTCTTGGCAGCATTAGCATAACGGTCCAAATTAGCCATTGTTGCCATTATGATGAAATGAGTGTGACCTTTCTTTCCCTTTCCCTTTCCTCTTCCCCCCTCTCTATCTCTCTGCTACACCACAGCGGACGAGGGGGGCGAAATTTATCATTATTGTTCCATTTCTTTCTCTCCTAGTTCTAATTTTTTTTTTAATATTTTATAGAAGGAGAGGGGGAAGACAAGGAATAGAGAAGGGGAAATGATGAACCGTAATATTGTGTCGAACTCAAAAAGGCTTTTGTTTCAAATAACAGTTCTTCTATTATTAAAATAAATTTACAAAAATATTAATAATTTTATTCATTTCAATTCAAAAGTCCCATATATATATATATAAAGTTATTTCTTAAAGGAGATTGGATGTGTGTATATATATCCCAAAAGTTTATACATAATTAACTATTTGTTATTGATTGATCAAGGGGGGAAAAAAAATCTAATTTGTTGTTCTTCAAAAGAAAAAAAAAATGTTTCTACCGCTACTCTTTGGAACGTGGATTATGGAAATATGGTATTCGTTTTTAGCTACCACATAGGTTGTTTGAATGATAGATGGTTTGTGGGTTAAGTCCTATGATATTATAAAAATCACAAATTTTTGTTATTGAATCGAATGTTTTGGAAATATCAGTCTTCCTCAAAGTAATTAAATGTGTTTTTCTTTTATGATTACACGAATCACATTTTTAATAAATTAAAAATTATATAGATAATGAAGTATAAAATGTTTATACTAAAATTAAAATATTACCGAATAAAAAAATAGAGTATACTTGACAGGGATTGGACTCACACACAGAGATTGGGGGGGGGGGTTGGGGTTGGCAGCTACTCCCTCTCCCCAAAACTTTTAAAAATCTTATTTTTTTATTCTATTAAAATTAAAAATTAAAAAAATTTCCTTTATATTTTGCTATTCCTCCCCCAAATTTTTTTTGAATTATCCTTTTAATATTCCTTTTCATATAACTTGCTCTTCGAACCCTAGATTTCTAGTTCCGTGTCTAATCAGATTGACCAGATCTATTAAATGAGAGGCCTCGCTCTTTTGCCACTTTAATCTCATTACTCCTCTCTTTGAAAGAAGGGCGCATCTTATTATGTAAGTACTTGAAACATTTTTGTATTCTCATTACCATATTTGTATGGAGTAATAGTTTTAAATGAAGAACTCTTTTAATTTCCAGCCAAGACAATGATATCGAACTCAAACACTTGCTAGGAATACTATTCTTTTTTTTTTCTTTTCTTTTTGGTTAAGGTCACGTGAGACCTCGATATTTTTTTTTTCTTTTTTGGGCCTTTCCTATTTAAGTTTTCCTTTAATTATGTTTGTTGGGCTTAGGGTCCAATTAATGATGTGGGGTTATTATGTGGTATTAGAAAGTTAGTGGGGTTATGGGTTTTAATTGATTATTTTAGTTTGGAGTTTTTTTTATTCTATAACGTTCTAAATAGATACATCCTTCTTTCTCTTCTGTATTAGAAGAGGAGAATAACGACGGGAGTGGAGAATCTAGGACGAAGATTGAGCAAGAAATCACAAACTTGGGTAAGTTTGACTCCTCTTCCCTCTGATTATAGATCTAAATTGTTCTTAAGCCTTTAGGTATATGATTATGAGGTAATGGATTATTGGGTTTCGAATTGGGAGATTTCGGTAATGTTATAATTCTGAGTTGTGGTTGTGGTTAGTGGGGAATTGTAGGCATCTAAGAGCTTTTGGTGGTGATTAAGAAGATTTGGGTTGTTGAATTATTTGATTGTGGCATCAGGTAAGGAAATTGAATTTACTTATATTTTGGCCACTGATTGTTATTTTTCAGAAATCATGTGCGTTTTAAGTCATTTATGAAATTGCTATTTTGAATATATGAAAAATGGTATCGAGCATGATATGTTTACTTGTTAAATTATGTTTTGATGTTGTAAATGGAATCCATGGGTTTAAGCTGTGTTCTATGTTTATGCACCGATTTTGATTCATGAGAATGCTAAATTGCTTGTGGATTCTATTTTGGTAGGGAATTCCCAATTTTATAAGCCATAAGCTCTACTAGGGGGATACAATACCTAGGATAAGTTAAGATCCCTTTTTCAATGAGATATAATAATTGGAAGACTGATTAGTTAAAACAAACCAAATCCCCAAGTATGATTCATTTTTGTGAATTAAGTTATGTTTAAGTATGTATATATATATGTTTAAACGACTTTTTATGCACAAAAATGGTATTTTTCCTTAATAAAGTGGATGGTTGGTTTGGTTATTGGGGTTAAGATGTTGCAGGTTGGCTTTTGGGTGCTCTAAAAATCATGTTTGCGCATTCCAAAGCACACCCGGCGCTGGCTTCCTCGCTTAAGGCCAGTGCTGGCTTCACACTGTGATTCCCTCACCTGGCACCGGCTCCCATTTGATTTGATTCTAGCACCGGTTTTCTTCTATTAAAGCGATGGCCTGTTTTCTTGATTTATTGATCATTATTTTCATCGAATAAATAACATCGGTTCAGTATTCAAGTGTTGGTTATGCATAATTTGATTCAGTATTGAGTAAAACTAAGAAGTTCATTGTTCCTCTTTCCCTCCCTCTTGTTTCTTTGTGTGATATTCCGAGATCTTTATATGGTGCGACTAACCCACCAAGAAGATATTCTAAAACTTCATGAGTTGAGTTTTACAATAATTTGAAAGCTATTTTGAACAATCGTTTTATAAATGTATATGTATATGTAGCATGTTCAATCTGAGGTAAGCCAGATTTTCTTATTGAGCTAATGAATTCACTCCTTATCTATCATTTTTGTAGGATATCAGTTAGAAGAAGAAGAACTAGACGAGTGATTTGAGAAAGATTAGTAATGGTATCTGGCAGTTATTTCTAAATTTCTGAAGTATGATTATTTATGTGAACGGTTAGGATGTTTTGCTAGACTTTGATGGTTTTGATGGATTTATGTCTGTTATGTACTTGGTGGACTATGTAAATAAATGCTCAAATAATATCAGTTGGGTTGCTTAGACTTGATTACAAATTTGAATTTCTAGGAGTGTAATTTTATATGTGCGGGTTATTTGAGAATCAAAGAAGCGCAATGAAAATGTGGTAAATCAGTTTGAGGTATTAAGGGTTCGGCATTCCAATTTGGGAGTGCTGCCGTGTCATCCCTGGACTCGAGGCGTGACATTATCCTACAAAAGTATTCAAATTAAATCGATGATCAACTTCTAAGTTTCATCCTAAAGGTAATTAGTTGCTTTGAATATTTACTGGAAAAGATATTAATATTGTATTTGGTTTGAATTTTCCCCCCTCCAATAATCATAAAATATTATTATATAATATAGTCATCCATCAAAATTAATAGTATTTTGCATTTTTTTTGCCTATACTTTCAATTCATTAGGTGTAACAAATGGATGTGGGAACGAGTTCTTCCCCAACTATTGGATACTTATTTTCCCGTAGTCATTTGAATTCATCAAGTATTATCTTTTAGAATCTATTATAGATATGTTAATTGGCTGGATAATTGAAATCCAAAATTACCAATTTATTTAATCATTATGCATTTAAAAAAAAAAAACGACCAAACCTCTGGTCGAATACCTAATGAAGCAGTCAATGAATTCCCTTGAAGTACAATGGGTTAAATAAAGCATAAATCAGGGGGGTGAAAACATGTTTTATCTAACTATATTCAAATGTGATTTTTTTTTTACACACAAATAGTGACATTAGGGCCCACTACAATTTTTTAAATTTGTGAACAAGTTAAAAAAAGAAATTAAAAACCATAAACCTAGCTAATACAAGTATGCTCTAAAATCTCTTGAGCACAAGTAGCTCCCCCGTGAAGGTCAAAACATATGATATATTTAGGCAAAATTAAAAAAAAAAATTCAATAAAAAAAATATTAGCATTGTTTTCTAATTTAATCCAACAAATAATACAATTTTATCAATTTATCTTGAAATAAAATTTACTTACAGATTTAATCCTCTGTAAGTGATGTGGTCCTGTCAGAAAACTAATTAATTATATCGATCCTATATACACTTAAAACTTTTCATACTATGTGTGAATGATATATGTGATATATATGAAGAATATATATTACACACATCAATTTGGAAGTACTATATGAGAATTTACACATGTTTTTTGTAAGATTTCACGATATTAGAATTAAGTTGCATTTGGTTCTTGGAATTTGAGTTGCAATTTAATCAAATTGGAATTTTATGAATTCTAACATAAAATGTGTGAATTCCTCTGTTTAGTAAAATATTATAATTGATGTGGGATTCATTTTAATGTCCAGATCCTTTTGCTCGACAGGCATATGTGTGAATGTTGTTTGTGTACATGTGTTGAAAATATGTACAATATTGAGCCTAATTGTTTGTGGCACATGAATGTGTGCATGTGCAGGTACTTGTAAATTTATATGATAATACGTAGTTTTTCCGTATACGCATGTGAAAGTATTGATATTGTGTAGGAGTGTACGGATGGGGGCTTGGATTTAATATGTGTAAGTGTATGCACATATGATTGTGTATGTGTATAGTTTGTAGTATGTGATTGTGTGAAGGTAAAAGCATGTATGAAAATTTGAATATGAATGTATTGTATTGTGATACTCTAATCACATACAAGATTGAAATAATAAATGTGAATAGTATATAAAGATGTGTTTAAATAATTATTGTCAATTTAATATATTTATTTTGGTTTAATGAGAATGATGACCAATTAGTTAACTATAGGTATTCTTAGACTTATAGTCCGAGCCCGTGAGAGTGGGGCATGACAAGTGAATTGATAATGTAAAAATAATATGTGAGTTGAAGAAAATTTTATGGGGTTAGAATTTCACTTTCTAATCAATTTCTAATTTTTAATACTGAATTAGATTGTGGAATAAGACCCTTTTGAAATTGGAAATGACTTTCGAATGTGCAAAAATGTTAGTGACCCTTAAATTATTTGAAAATCTGTTTTTTTCCCCTAAAACCTTCAAATGTTGGGATTTTTACACTCTAACCACCAAAAATGGCATCCTCGTGCCCTTTTATCTATTTTGACAATAACAAAACTGGAGGCAATTTAGTCAATATGAGTTTTTCTTATTTCCTTTCTACATTCTTTATTAAAAGGTAAAGATATTACAAAAATTATATATAGTTATCTATTATTCCTTTTGTTTTTTCTTTATGGGACATTAAATATTCCTTTCGTTTATCCCTCCCTATCCCATTTTTCTTCATCGTCTTCTCCCCATATGAATGTCAAATAGCATCCCTAACCGGAAGTATAGTAGCCATCACACTACCACTCTTCTCTCTTTCCCTCTTTCTTTTGTCTTCTCCACAAATGAATGTCAAATAGCATCCCTAACCGGCAGTAGTAGCCATCACACTACCACTCTTTTCTCTCTCTTTCTCCCTTTGTCTGTTCTCTATATGTTTCCACTATATCCTAAGTAATTGGCGTTGGCAACAATTTAAATTTAGGTAAAGAAATTTCCTAGATATATACTATCTAAGTTATAGGCTCAATAACTGTAAAAAAAAAATAAAAATAAAAAAATCAACCTATATCTATCTCATCTGCAAATGCTATTATATCAAAAATCATCTTTCAATTAACATCTAAATTAATCACATTAGTTAGGTTATATTGGTACTAATTAATTTTCCATCAAATCTATCTTCAAGATTCACCTCTAATCAAACTGGAGAGGTGGAGGGAATAGTCTAGATATGGAAAGAAACTTCGACAATATCCTAACGGAGAGGGAGAAAATGGGGGAAGGGGGGGGGGGGGGCAGTCTGATGGTAGCAACTAAAGGGAAGAAGAGATAGGAGGCGGGGAAAAATAAAAGGTGGATAGGATAGAGAGAAGAAGAGAGAGAGGCCTGGCTGTAGCAATTATGGTGGGGGCGAAATGCAGAGAAGAAGTATAAAGAAAGATAAAAGAAAAGCTAGGGTTGAGCAGGAGAACTAGATGTTAGAGGTGGTGGTAGAAATAAGGAGAATTTTTTAGTGCAGTGGCTACTCCACGTCATCGATATGATGTGGTCCAGCAATTCAATATTATTTTTACACCTAAAAAATAATGTTTTTACACCTAATACTCCTTCCCATGTCAGCACTTTAACATGGAACGCCACCAACGCCACTAACATCAACCCTTAGCTGCCCGCCTCTGCCATCCATCTGGGTTTGAAGGTGAGAAAGATAATTTTATGGATACTCTCTAAATTTCCTCATCAAGATCCTACTAAATCCCTCCGCCATCAATATGAAAAGCACAAAAACTATTGTTACGATTTGGAATTTCTCAAAAGACATGGAATTCCTCATCACGGTTAGAAATATAAATCTTTATATTCTAAAAAGAAACTCAGAATTAATGAGATTTTTTAAAAGGCTTGAGATTCCTTATTAAAAATATAGATATTTTGACTTTGATAAGAAATTCAAAATCAAGTATTTTCACGAAGTATATGCATACCCAAGTCGCCCATCTCCTCCACAAAGAATCCCTACTTCTAGCAAAATAGAGGCCTTAGATTTGCCTTCAGAAAATTTTATTGGCTTCATTTTCTTGCCTTTCCATTAGTGTTCTACCTTCATTTTCTTGCCTCTGCCTCGTTTTAATTTCTTGTTTCTTCCCACTGATATTATTTAGTAACAAAATTTTGCATGATTATTGATGCCATAACCACACTACTGCTATGCATCAAGACTTAACAATGGAACACAGACACATGTAGAAGGAGATATGGGGGAAGTGAGAGGAATAGTGAAGAAAGGGAAGGGAATTCTATTAGGAGAAATGGAATTCAGCAAATGTAGGAATAGCAACTGGTTTGCAGCCCAAAGTAGAAAAAATGTGCCTGAGGAACTAGACTGACATGGAAATGATGTGGAAACTAGTATGACTTGAAAAAATTTTTATTGACTTGCTGCACCAAGTCATTCTACGTAGCAGATGCATTGAAAATTTTCTCGTGAGCTTGATAGGCCGACGAAGGGTATTCATGGCAGTTGGTTTGCACAATGGGAAATCATTACATGAATTAAGTTCACGTGGACCAACAGCTTAATTTAGAGAGTTATACTATATAATTTATATTATATATGATATAACTTTCTAAAATTGTTATTCCACGTGAATTAGGTCCGTATTAAAATTTCCATTCCAACAATGGTGTGGTGCATAGGTGACCGAGGGAGAAGCGTAATTGTGGATGGTTTTTTCATGTTGAGAGTACCTTGTTGATAAAGTTGTTTCATAATTTCTCTATTTTCTAATATGAAAAGAAGAAAGGAGTAAAAATAGTCCCTAAAAATGGCATGTGACCAGCTTCTTTTAATCTTTGGTGGCGAAAAGTTAATGGATAAAAGGGTAAAAATATATTGTTTATTTTGTGGAAGGGAAATAATTAATCAAATGTTTAAGAGTTGGGGATAAAAACTAACTTTAAAATTGTTTTAAGAGTTACTAATATTTTTAAATCATTTCGAATTCTAGAGTCCTTGAGAGCCCAAGTAGAAATTTAGCATGGAGGGGTTTAATTCCAGTAACATGCCATGAATTCATGGAATCAAACATTAGATAGGACAAATGACATATGCATGAAGGCTTCCTATTCTTCAAATAATAATCAAAATATATATGTTGTTCGACCACATGGAAAATCAATTCTAGTCCATAGAAAATGTCTGATTAGTGCAACAGGTAAAAGCACTAACCCAAGTTCTATGCTTTTAGCTCTAAGATAATAATTTTTTAGATGTATTGGTATGAGTAATATGTTTTGAATTGAATTCTTGTTTGTTCTCCTAATATATCAAAGAAAAGAAACAGCTCTTTGCTGTTATGATTTTTTTTCCCTTCCCCTTTTATATATGATGATAATGCATATGAGATTAACCTATTATATATTGTTATAAGTGGATGTACTAAATTTTGCAAGATTATATCTATATTTACCTTACGTATAGAAATGAATTTTCTAAAACTATACGTGTGTAGTATTATGTGGCATAACAATCAGAACATAATCATATAAAAACAGAAAAGAAATTCGTAAACATCCATTACAATCACAAATTATATTCTAGATTGAATTTCGAGAACAAATAATTTGTCAAATCAATTAGAAAAAAAATATAAAACTAAAAAGAAGCAAGCAAGGTGTAAAACCATCAAGAATATGGTAAATATGATTCAGATAGTCAAGCTACAGTAAAAAAGTATTTCTGGAATTTTTTTTTTCCTCTTTAATGATTAGCCACATTATTGTGGACATTACACAATATTCACGAAGTAAGAATACACATACAAAATCTAGTTGCAAAGGTTAAACTAGAAATCTTGAATTGGGAGGAAGATATGCGAAGATACATATACTTATTAGAAGTTAATATAATTTTTCAAATGTTACGAAGAAAATGGGCGGAATCCTTCCATAGATAGAGTGATATTACCCTGAGCAAAATAATAATAATAATAATAATAATAATAATAATAATAATAATAATAATAATAAATCCTACATTTGACATTTTCTATCTACTTTTTATGTTTTTTTTTAAGTAGTTATCTCTGGGTAAGTCAAAGGAAAAAAGACTAACGTCATAAGATGGAACCAATGAAAGGGGCAGGACATGAAGATCTATTCGTTGTTGGCCGAGCCAACCTGGATATTGGGCTGAGCGAACCTCTTAGGCTGTGGTCGTTTTCCTTGTCACAATAACTGGATCTCCCTAGTATAGCTTCCCTCCTTGACAAACAAGATTGCAGCAAATGGCTTTTTTCATCAGAACCTTTGCTTTATCTCTTCCAATCTTTGAGCTCAGTGCATCATTATAGCTATGTTGGCATCGAAGTTGTCGATTCAGTTGTTCTTCACTTCATTTTCCCTTTTTCTTTTTTTCTTTTTTCTTTTTTCCCCTCTCCCTCTTGTTTTTCCATTTTATAAGGGATAATTAATAGAGTGAAAGCAGCGTGTATTTTTGGAGTTCTTTTCTCGTTTTCGAAAATAAAGAAGATAGCGACTTGATCTCAGATCTTCTGTGCCTCTTGTAGCTCTTGCACACAAAAACTCTGCATTCACTTGTTCAGAAATTTGGTAATAGCAGGAAATGGATTGCCTTCATCACGGGTAATCCATCGACAGGAATTGGACTTTTGTGGTCATACGTAGGAAGGACATGCATCCTTTTCTTTCTTTCACGTACCCTCTGGGCAATGGATAGTAAATTCCTGCAATAATAACCTGTGATTTTTTCAATGACTACTCGTACATAGTACACATGATTTATTAACAGGATAGTAAAACTTGTTCAATATTTACTGTTATTTATTAAAAAATATTTTTAACTAATAAAAAAGTAATTTGTGTTAATAATTTATTCTATAATTAAATATCCTTTTAAACTGTGAAAGTTAAGATAAGATATTTAAATATAAAAGAAAGATTAATATATATAGGTGATAATTAAATACAGGACACGCTTTGAACTCGGAATGAGGACGTCTTTGCATGGACAGGTCATGTTAAGTTGTTAACGAGAATCTAATACATTTAGGTTCGTCACAGAATCCTAATTCACCATAATTGTGCAGACAACAGGCCAGATGCTTCCAGGATACCAAGATAGTGACTATCAGGCATCGCCATTGCCCGCTGCCATAACGTGGAATGCTAAACACATTGCACTATCATATAGCAGATCAGTACCTTAGAGACACACAAAAGAGAAACAAACAAGAATCAGCCAACATTATTGGGAAGTGGAGCCTTTGTGTCTGGAATCGTGGGCAGCCAAATTGAAAAATTATGAACAAGGATAGAGATTAGAGCAGAAAGACTACTATTAATGCCAGCCAGCCAGCCAATAAGGCAGAACTCAGAAGCACCACTATTTTTACATGCTTTTCTTTGATTCTTGATCTGTCTTCCACTTCCCAATTCCATCCTGGCTACTTAGTTACATATATCTACTTTATTGGCAAGGCTGCATCAAGGAATTTAAAGGGCTTGCAAAGTTTATGCAATAAGAAGCTAGAGAGAAAGCGAAAGGCGCGGCCTTACAGAATCACTGAGCCACTCTTAAAGATATCTCGAAAGGTGTGTTTCACAGTTCTCTTTGTTAAGCCCACTTCCCTGCCACGGCTGGCCACCATCTTTCTCCCTAATTAGTTTTCCCTTGTTTGTGTGAGAATGAATTATAACTGTTAATCTCAAGTCATTATCTTATGGTTTCATACAATTGACATTAATTAAATTAGATACCTCCTTCCATAGCCGTTTCACGGGTCAATTATGTTCTAAGCTGTAACGGTGGGTGCAATTTAATTATATATGTAAAGGCTTTTATATGTCTGGCATGATCACTTGAAGATTCAGAAAGAACAAGAAAGTCTAGCTCGATAATTGAGACTCGAGAGGATGACATTACTGACGAGTCTACATCGTGCATATTTCGCTTTAGGCCGTGGGTGGGACTTACCGTGGCTCATGATATGCATTCACCTCAAAGGCCTCGAAAGTTTTCTTTCCGAGTTTATGATCGCATTTTCAAGGAATAATTGCCGGTCGGTCAATCGACTAGACTGGTGTTTTCTTTCAATCCTCAGCCTAAAGTGCTTATTGGTTCAGTGTCTTCAGGCGATCATAACTGACGCACTCCAATCAAAACCCCGTCTCCTCCCCCCCCCCCCCCCACACAGGCTGAAATAGCAAGGCCCTAGGAATTCAAGTAGTTGATTTTCTTCCTGTTCATGAGGCCTATATAAGAATAGCTGTCTCCATCCAAATGCAAGTGTACGCAAAACACCCACACAGACTGCGAAATACATAAATTCGATGAAAGTGAAAGATAATACATTGATTTCGCCATCTTTCTAGACCTGATGATAGACTTAACACCCTCTACAGTTATTGCAGACGCCACACTGTATTTATGTATCTCGCGCGTGTATATATATATATATATATATAGACACACATATGAATGAGGAGAGAGATGGAGGGCTCCGCCTCCCATCCAGTAAATTCCTCACGTGAGAGTGTCTCAGTCCATTGCTACGTCAATGTCTCATTTTTCTTGAGCTGTGATTAAAGGTTTTCTATGCAGAGATTCAAGAAGACATTGCTTTAGCTTATGCTTAACGCAAAATTAGAAAGTTGTACATAGGAAGGGGAAAAGTAGCATCTCTTCTTTCAGCTTCCGGTCCATATATAGAGGCAAGAGTAAAAAAATTGTTTTTTTTGGGAATTTGATTCAAAATAAATTATAAAAATTTTAAAATAAAGAGATTATAGGAAGTAAAGAAATAAGAGAATCATTCAAATTCAAAACTTATATTTTATTATGTTGATGACCCACGAGTTGCACAATTTGTTATATTATTAAAATTAATATATTAATATTTAATACGTATATATCTTAAAATAAATTTAGATAATATTTAAAAAATTACACATTTCAATATATTAATATTAAATATATACATATATATATATTGTATTATTTAATTTAATTACTTACTTAATTAATTAAGATTTTAAATAAATTGAAATATAATCTTTATTTTTCTTTTAAAAATTTTTTATTTAAACATGTATCACTTTATGATGCTTCCACGTGTCGTAATAGTAGATTTTCTCTTCGATATATATATATATATATATATATATATATATATATATATAAGAGCATTGTGATAAAATAAAAAATATATTTATTTGATTTAAATGATATTTTTAATTATTACATAATTTCTATCACTAATATATTTAATTAATAAAATAAAAGTGATAAATTTTATTAGACAATGATATATAAATGGATAAATACAGATAGATAAAATATTCATTAGAGATGGCAGATGAATATCCATTTGGATTTTGATAGAATAAAATGAAATTCAATCCATTTAAATTCTTTTAATAAAATAGGTTTATGTGGAAATATTTAAATTAATGATGGATATCCATTAATAATAGTTTCGAGATGTTCCTACCCATAGGGATTATGTGTGCAGGCAGGTACCTACTTGATGGAAAGAGGATGAGGATGCCTTAGGAATTTTTGAATCGTGCCTCTTTGTTGATAAAGAGCTATACTACCCGTTCCTTTTAGGATAGGAAAACCCATTTCTTAAGGTTTTTACCTTTCATGATTTTTTCTTTTTAGTCCATAATGGCTATGTTAGGAAAAGGTGAAAATGTCAATACGCTGCGCTGGATGAAGAATTTTTCCCATAGTCATCGCAGATATGGCTAGTGCTCAAATGGCCTCAAGGATATATTTTTGGGGTAGTTTTACATTTTGATACTCAAGATATTAAGTGGAGAGTCCCATTTGTATAAAATTTTAACAGCTTAGCTCCCCCTCAGCGCCTCCCCTTCCCCCTCCTAAAAATAAAAAATAAAAAAGCCATAAATGTTTATCAAAGGCTTAGCTTTGGCTAGGAAATGTTTGTCACCAAACCATAAATTTCCTAGCTAAAACCCAGAAAATATTTGTACGCTACAGGGATTCCTCTTTGGCGAGGAAATTTTTTGCTCACCATTTTTTCCTAGCAAAAGGCTTAGGCTTTGGCTAGGAAATTTATGTCACTAGCCATATATTTCCTAGCCAAAACACCCTTTTGGCGAGGAATTTTGGATGCTAAACTTATGTAATAGCCCTGTTTCCTCCCTTTTTAAACCCATTGCTTGACCCCCAAACAAAGAGCCACTGTCCACCCTATAATTTCCTTCCCTTTTATCTTTAAGCAATCAAGCTTTTATTGCATTTGTTCTTCTTGATGAAAATATCAAGTTCAGAATCAGCTCTTTCAGCATCAACATATTGTGGTACTACTACATGTGGTGACAAAGAAATTAGATATCCATTATAGAAGATTGATGACACCACGTCAATTCAATGTTGTGGCTATCCTGGCTTTGGCATCACTTGTTCATCCTCAAATGAATCAATCATTCATTTCCCTGGTAATGATTTCTTTGTTGAAGATATATATTATGAAAATCGCACGATGAAGTTGGTTGATATTGATGTTACGAAGAATCAAGGTTGCACTAGAGCACAACACAACCTTACTCTTGGTCAACTACCATTGTTGCTCAACTCCCCGATGGATTTCAACCTGTCTCTCTACTTCAATCGCATTGATATTGACGTTTAGAAGCCACAATGTTCTGAATCTTGAAATATTTGAATCCCACATTGTTCCAAGCTTCTGAATGACTCTTGTGTGCTTTTTTGTGGCTATCTTTGAATCTTGTTCGCTTTTAGCTCTAGTAGCGACCATCTTTCCAGATGCAAAAATTAAAGCCGTAGTTTTTGGTTCCCTTATCCTCATGATGATTACGGCAAAATGCTTTGGATTGTACTCTACATTCCAGGATTATTGAAATCAGTTGTGACGATTGTGAAGAGCTATTGACAATAAATAATAGATTGTCAAACTTTGAACGTGGTTAATCTTATCGAGTAATGAAAAGACATGTTGAAATTCAGATAACCTCCGTCTCAATCTATCTGGATTCAACGAATTCATTGAATTCAATTTAGATGGATAACTTCCATATTTATATATATAAAAAAGAAGTATTAAAAAAATCGCAGGTGTCATCAGCAATTCAAAGTACCCATGTGTCAACATAAGAAGTGCCATGTGTCACTGTGGGGTTACATTTATATATATATATATATATATATATATATATATATATTTACTTACATAAGACCCTATTTAACAAGTTTAGATACATCATTTTAAAAAATAAGAAATGAATATCATAAATATGATTTTATCTTATTTGTCAAATTAATAACTTCAGAAAAAAAATAGTCGCATTTATCTTCTAGATAAATAAATAATATAAAAAACCTAACAGTCATATCTATCTTTTAGATAATATCCAAAAATGAACAACCACTTCTTATGCTTTTAATTTTATAACACTCCCTCTTATATGTTTATTTTCAAAATCTAGAAAATGTCTTTAAAAATCTTCATAAGAAAAATCTTGTAGGACAAAAATCTAGTGAATAAAAAATATACTTTCCATCTTTCCATTCTTAAGGGAACACTACCCATTAAAAACCTAATCAAGAAAAACTTAATAAAATAAAAATTAGTTAGGAAAAAAGAGAGCATATATATATATATATATATATATATATATATATATATATATTCTTCCTCTTGATAGTATCATTTAATGTGACTTCATATCTTTTAACTAATGCATTCCAATTTTATATACTAGATTTTTCAAATGAAGCAGTTAGCAATATCTTAGTGAATAAATCGGTCAAATTATTACATTATTAGATTGTTGCACATCTATTTCACCTCTTTTCTGAAGTTTTTGAGTATATAAAAAATTGGTGAAATATGTTTCGTTTTATCTCTTTTAATATATCCACATCCTAATTGAGATATACAACTGCATTTCCTTTTCATATGATAAATTATAATTTTCTTGAATATAATAGATCATTGATCTCAACCACACACATTTTTAGATTGCTTCGTTAATAACTATAATTTGAGTATGGTTAAAAAAAGTGGTTGCTATATATTGTTTTATAGGGTGTCATGATATAACAACACCACCACATATAAATAAATAACTAATTTAAAAACGTGCTTTATATGAGTCGAATAAATAACTAATATCTACATAACCAATTAATATTGGACTCATTTAATTTGAATAAAACAATTCGAGATCAATTATTCCTTAGAGATATCTCATGACATATTCAATACCATTCCAATATCGTCGTATTGGAAAAGCTTGCTAATAAATTCACGAAAATACTATATCAGTTTGACTGTTATTAGAAAGGTATATTATGTACCAATACTATGGTACTTCAGGATCAAAAGTTCTTTATTATCTTTATTTATATATAATGACCTACCAACTATTAGAATACTTAATGGATGTACTTTATCTATATAAAACCTTTTGAGAACTTTTACTGTATATGTTGATTGATGAATAAAAATACCATCTTCCATATATTTTATTTGTAGATCAAGAAAAAACTTAATTCTTCTAAAATCTTTAATTTCAAATTCTCACTTCAGGCTATTTCTTACCTCTTGAAGTTCTTCTAAAGTTCTAATAAAATTGATATCATCAACATATATAGCAAGTTATTACAAAACCATATGTATATTTCTTTTTAAAGATACATAGATATATTGGATCATTTTAATATTTTGAATTTAATAAATATTTACTAAGACGATTATACCACATGCATCTAGACTGCTTTAAGCTATACAATGACTTTTGTAATTTAATGAAATAATTTTTACTAAGGTCAAAATTATATGTTTTAGGCATATTAAATTCTTATGGGATTTTTATATAAAAATCATTATTAAGTCTCCCATATAAATAATCAATAACTATATCTAGTAGACGTGTGTTAAATTTTCACATACTACTAAACTTATAAGGTATTAGAATGTAATTGCATCTACCATGGATGGATATGTCTCATTGTAATCAACATCCAGTTTTTGCAAAAAGTATTATGCCACAAGTCGTGCTTTATATCTCACAACTTTATTATTTTCATTTTGCTTTCGCACAAATATCCATTTATAATCATTAACTTTACGTCTTCTTGTGTTCGGATTATAGGTCCAAAAACCTCATACTTTATAAGTGAATTTAACTTTGATTGAATCATATCTTTCCATTTTAACCAATTACTTCTATGAAGACATTCTTCAACAAATGTTAGTTCAAAATCCTCATTATTTTTTATCACATCAAGTGCTATATTATATGCAAAAACATCATGAACAGTTATTTCTATCTGATTCTAACTTCAGCTATAGAAGTAATATAATTGATAGAATTCTTTTCACTACTTTCAAAATTTTGGATCTTTTCATTATTTTCACCTGGTCCTTATTTTCTAATTCATTAATTTGATTACCCTGATCATTTAATCCTATTTTCTTTTGAGGATTTTTATCTTTTGCACCAAGGAGTCGTCCACACTTTTGGCGGGCTTTCAATTCAACGGCTATAGGAATTTCATTTTGTCTTGTCGGGGCTTCAATCTGAATAGAAGCACTATAGTTGCAATATGCGATTTGATTACCCTTATAGAGTCAACAAAAGAATTTGACAATTAATTTGCAAGCCTTTACAAATGAATTATTTTTTGAACTTCTAGTTTACTCACGCTTGTGTGAAGATCCAAATAATTCAATAATGTCGTCAAGGCAAGTTCTTTTTTTTTTTTTATG
Source organism: Voacanga thouarsii (assembly GCA_026120185.1). Classification (NCBI taxonomy): domain Eukaryota; kingdom Viridiplantae; phylum Streptophyta; class Magnoliopsida; order Gentianales; family Apocynaceae; genus Voacanga; species Voacanga thouarsii. The sequence goes on along the minus strand of JANUWF010001032.1, from coordinate 624,842 downwards.
TGATTTGTGTTCTTCCCCTAATTTAGAAAATAAAGTTTCATCAAAATGACAATCAACAAATCTTGCTATGAATACATCTCCAATCAATAGTTCGAGATATCAAATTATAGAGAGAAAATCATATCTAATATATATCCTTAACATTCTTTGAGAATTTATTTTGGTATGCTAATTTGGCGCTATTGGAATATATACATTACATCTAAAAATTCTCTAATAAACAAAATTTAACTTTGAACCAAAAACCAATTGTAAGGAAGAGAATTTATGAAAACTTATTGGTCTTATACACAAATGCTATAGAATGCAAAATAGCATGTCTCCAAGTAGATGTAAGGAGATTTGTTTTTATTAATAATGGTCTAAAAATTAATTGTAACCTTTTAGAAAATTATCCAACTAGGCCATTCTGGGTATGAACATGAGTTACTAGATATTCAATAATAATGTCAATCGATATGCATTAAGTATTGAATGCATAGGAGAAATATTCTCCGACTTTTAATAAAATAATTTGAAAATTATGCTCTTAAGCATATTATTTAGACAAATAGTTTCGCAAATACAAAGTTATAAGTTGATAGGAAACATACATGTGACCATTAGGTCAATAAATCAATTAAAATTATAAAGTATCTAAATTACCTACATGGTAGATGGATTGATCCACATATATTATCTTGAATCATTTCTAGAACTATTGGAGATTCAAACTCTACTTTTGTTGGAAATAATTTAATTATAATCAATTTCCCTTAAAAATACGCAGCACATGAAAATTTATCTGAAATTATTATTATTATTATTATTATTATTATTATTTTTTACTTTTTAAGGGATGACTAAATGTATTATTAATTATTCTTCGCATTATAATGACTCTTGAATGACCTAAACAGTCGTGCTAAATGATAAATATAGTAAGATCAGTAAACTTTTGATTTACTAAATGATACATTTCAATTGCATATATTTTTGTGTAATATAGGTCAGATGAAAGAGATTGTAACTTTTTAATAAAAATTTCTTACTCGATATTATTTGAGTAATACAAAGTTACTCAAAATCATTTTCCTCTATTTTTTCAATATGATATCTTTTTTGATGGAATCTTTAAAATTTAATAAACTTATTCTAGATTTTAAGGAAAATTTGTGATTTATGAATAATAATTATTGCTCCTTTGATTAATAATATACTAACTTTTCTAGAGCCTTCAATTAATTTTACACTACAACTTATAGTATTAATATTTATTTCTCCCATCTTTAAGTACGAGAAATATTTTCAATCTTTTAATATAGTATGTACTGTACTATCAATTAAATATATATATCTTCAATGCCACTTTTTAATCTAGTAAATAGAGCAGTAGCCATCTGATAATGACAAAATATTAGTAAACTTAAATATTTAATTATAGAAATAAAAAATTTTAAATGCTAATTACTATTGTAATATTAAAAATATAAGATATAAAATAAAAATATTAAAAGTTAAGTTTTAATTCTTTTGAATACTACCATTACCAATTAAATAATTAATTCTTCATTCTGGATACTCAAAGAAATTAGCAACATCTAAATGAATTATATCAATGTTAATATCTTCAAGATTTATAGCACCATTATTACAAAATTATAAAATAAAGTTTGTTTCAACGTTTTTACCTTTTTTCTAAATAGAAGCCTAATAAAGATCAACAATGTGTTTTGCCATGTGACAGATATGGGACCAATAACTTTTCATGGTGTATCGATAATATTTATCTTAGTAACTGTCGGGATCATATAATTTCTTTTTCATTTTTCATCATTTCTTATCCACTTTTGATGGTTGTCATTATTTCTTATAATTTTGTTTTGACCACAATGATCATAATGAATATTTCTATTATCACCACATATACATCCACAGCCATGGCCACGACTACGATCACAACCTCTTTTGTGGCCAAAATCATGAATTCTAATAGTATTCACTTTTAAATATTGAGTAAAACCAATTGATCGGGTTTTATATTTTTTTATTAATAATTCATTATTTTATTTAGTTATGTGGAGATAAAATATCAATTCTGCATATTTTTAGATCTCTCAATATTGCTACTGCAGAAACATATTCGAGGCATGAAAAGTAGAATTTTTTTTTTTCGATATACCTTTGTCAATAATATTTTCTTCATATAATTTTAATTTTGAGATAACTTTAAATATAGTAGAGTTATATTTATTAGCAGATTTAAAATATTACAATCGCAAATGCATCCAATCATATCATGCTTTTGGAGATGACTATCTTCTGGTTGTCAAACTTTTTTTTTTTTAAGTATTCCACAAAACAAGTGGATCTTTCATGATAAGGTATTCCACTTTTAAATCATCGTAAAGATGATGGTAGAGAAAAAATTATGGCTTTGGCCCAAGATTGTGATGATGATGAATTTTCTTTTACGATGACATCTGTCAGATTTATTGCAGCTAAATGTATTTTAGCGTCTAGTGTGCAGGATAAATAATTTTTCGCGATAATATCAAGAGTTGCAAACTCAAGTTTAGTGAGATTTGCCATGCTAATATTTTTCTTCTTTTTCTTTATAAAACTTAAAAGATTAGGCCTTTTGATTGAAAAGTTTAATAAATTTTGAAGAAATTAAAAGAAATTGAAAAATATCTAAGGTACAGGCAAAATGTGGTAATTAATGCAACTTTATTTGTTTTTCTTTTTTCTATTTTAGATTTTACAAACAAGTAGCGCAATTTTTTGGCATTATGGCTTTAGATTTTCTTTCTTTTTTATTTTAATAAAGCATTAAAAAGTAACACCTGCCTAATGATATGTAATGGTGAAGGTGAATGCTTGACTTGTAATTCAGACAACTAAGATCAAGATCAACCTTTGATAAGGATGCCAAAATTTTAGCAAATGTATTATTCCCTTTATTCTGATTTGAATATATGATTTTAACTTAGCACAAAGAGAGTACTTAATTATCAATAAATTATTGTATTATTTTTATTAATTAGAGAGTTTAATGATAGTATTTATGGGCTATGAAGATTGTATCTCTTAAAAGAAGATGATTAGTTGTGAAAATTTAAAAGAAAATATATTCATTTTAAAAAAGTAAAATTTTATTTTTAAATATTTCAAAATAGAAAAGTGAACATTTATTTTTGAAAAAAAAAGAATATTACTTTTTACCCTACAAAGTTTCCATATTAATTTATAGAATTTTCACTAAAAGTCTTTGATGCGTATGATTTGGGTGTATAAAAATCATTCAAATTTAAATCTATCTCTAACTATGTTTTAATTAAAACATTAATCCCACATTATTCATATGAGTAAGTATACTCATCGCAAGTATAGTATAGAGAATTAATGAGTATCGATCCTCAAGGAATAACTACCATAATTACCTTTCATTCATTGCTTAACCGACCAAATAAAGTGATAACATGATAAAAAGGAAAATAAAGAAAAACATATGCAACCCAATGATGAAAGAATGTGCAATTTAGACAAATATTCTTGAAGTGACAATGAATCACTTAGCAAATGTCACAATTAATTATTATATTGGTATCATGAAGGATTTAAAATAGATCCACTTCGTCTACAATCTGTGGAATCACTATCTTCTAGTTAAATTAGTAAACATATTCTGTCTCAATCAATTTACCCAAAAGATGCATTAAAATTAATCCTCACATAAATCCCTATATTCTAGGTGATTTAAAGTATGAAATTAGTCAATGAATCTATATTCTAACAATCATCAACTAACCTTTGATTACCCAAATTCTTGACAATTTACCTATTTTTCAAGTAAGTTAAGAAATAACAAATATGAAATTAATTAAGTTGAAGTCATTATTAACCCATTTTTCAAGTAAGTTAACAATAATGACCAAACAATCAATTCCTTAGTAAGAATAAGTAATCAAATCCCAAGACAAATAATTAATTGATAAAAAAACTAAATTAACTCAAAAAATCATGAATCCCAAAATAATGTCAAATTATAATGAAAATATTAATCACATTATTATTCTAGAAAAAGAAAATAAAGGTAAAAGAAAGAACTCATAGACAAGTCATTCTTCTTTTTCTTGAAAATCTTTTTGAATAATACCATTTGATTAATGAATCTCCTCTCTTTTTGATTGATTGACAGCTTTGATCATTGGATTTATATATTTTTCTTGTGTTTTCCTTACTTAAATAGGTTCCCAAGACTAAAATTCGTTCCCTAAGAGTTTTAGACCGAGTAGAAGTTGAAAAATACCAACACTCTTAGGAACTTTCAAAATCTGCGCAAAACAAACCCCCCCCGTCATGGCCCAGAGAAGAGCTGGCGCCAGCTGTGCTCTGTCCCGACATACTCTGTTTTCTGCAGCTAATTCTCCCATTCCAAAGTTAGGCTGGCATCAGCTATGCTCCTCAGGGCTGGCACCTGCTGGGCACTGCTCAGCGATGAGTTTTTTCGTCGTTGTCCCATTTTTCTATAATAAAACACTAAAACACCTTTCTAAATGTAAAATATCAAATGTGAAGGAATATGATTAGTTATTGTACCAAATGCATCACAAAACATCCTCAAATAACTAGAAAATTATTGATGAATTTAGCCCCTATCATATTCCTCCACACTTGAACCTTTGCTTGTTCTTAAGCAAAGTACTTTAAAGTAAGGAAAAATAAGACAATCTCTCAAAAAATTCAACTATAACAAAACCACAATTGCCCTTCAAACTTTCAATATGACCTTGCCATTCTCTTCAACCCTTTAAAAACATTTACAAATTGAAGTACTAGATAAGACATATCAAGACTCTTGAAGTCAAATTAAGCAAGTTTATACTTTAGTCTAAGAAAATTATTTCACCCTTCAAACAAAAACGCAGAAAATATGAATTATACAAGCCAAGCTATTTACCAATTCAAGTATTATAAATTCAACAATTACACAACTCAAGTTATGATTTAAGGAAAACACTCCATTTGTCCCCCTTTTAGTGACTTAGGAAATTGATAGTATCAAGTGAATGGATTTCTCTTCATGCACCGTATTGGCCCCCTTTTAGTCATCACTCATCATTTTTTTTAAAACATTTTTTTTCTTTCTTTTGCTTTTGAGAATTAATAGCCTCAACAAAGTAAATTTCTCTTCACTATCCGTATTGCCCCCCCCCTCCCCCCCCCTTTCATAATCAAGTAAAAAGTGCTTTCTCGTCTTCGAAGATGAAACAATTTTTCTCAACTCATTTTTTCCACTCACAATTAGTTTTTTTTTTCACTTAATTTTTTTCCCACATATTCCTTATTACAACGCAAAGTTATGCAAATTTTAAACCCATAATATAAGAGTTAGCCAACACCTTTCCCCACATTCATCATATTATTCATATTCAAACTAGATGAATAAAATAATACTCAAACACTAATACATAAATAAGATTAGCCCAAATTCTCAAATCTTAACATATCCCATCCAATAAATCATTTCATTATTAATAAAAATTCACCAAGTGAATGACAAAACTCATATGCAAGTAAGAAAGATAACTACAACCTTACTAAAGCAATAAAAACCACAAAATTTTGAAAAATTTAAGCCAAAATGTGTAGCCCAAAGCTAAAATATATGGAATATATCTTTAATGCTAAATTCTCCCCCCACACTTAAATTGGACATTGTCCTCAATGGTAAAAAAATATAACAATGAAAGCAAAGCCAAGGGACCAAAATAAAGAAAGGGGAAGAAGAGAGAAAAGAAAATACTTCTATAATAGAGTAGTTTCAACACATGCAAATCCATCACAAGGAGTTATTGGGGAATGTACCTAAAGAAAAACATAAAAGAAACAAAAACAGAAAACATAAGTCTAGAAAAGGAAAAGACAATAAAATAAAATAAAAATCAACTAAAAAGAAAGCCTAAAAAAAAGTCATGAATCATGGAGAAAAACATCCACATGATCCAAAGTGTCAAGAACCTCACCAATATAATGCTTCACCCGATTCCCATTGACGTTGAAAGTACCATTAACTAGATGAGTAACTTCAAGAGTACCAAAATGAAAAACTTTACTACCAAATACGGCCCCGACTATCTTGATTTCAACTTACTCGGAAAGAGTCGCAAGCCAGAATTAAACAACAACACTTGATCACCTTTTTTAAACTCCCAGTGTTGAGCAATATGTTTATCATGTCATCATTTTACCTGCTCTTTATAGAGTAGGGAATTATCATATGCAGCCATGCGTAATTCTTCTAATGTGTTAAGATGAAATAACCTGAATTTTCCAGCAAGCTCAAGATTAAAGTTAACAAGTTTGATAACTCAATAAGCTTTGTGTTCAATCTCCGTAGGTAAATGACAAGATTTTCCATACACCAATCTATGGGGGTCATACCTATAGGAGTTTTGAAAGATGTTCGATAAGCCCAAAGAGTGTCATTTAATTTTAAACTCCAATCCTTTCTTATATGACTAACCACTTTTTCCAAGATTCTTTTGAGTTCCCTATTAACCACCTCAACTTGGCCACTGGTTTGGAAGTGATAGGGGGTAGCAAACTTATGAGTAACACCTAAATATTTGAGAATTTGGTCCAATTGAGTATTACAAAAATGTATTCTCTTATTACTAATGAGTACCTTAGATACACTAAAACGGATGAAAAGTTTTTAAAGAAATTTGACTACAACCCGTGCGTCATTAGTGGGCAAGGCTTGTGCCTCAACCCACTTAGACACATACTCAACTGCAATCAAGATGTATTTGTTACCCAAAGAATTAAGAAAAGGGCCCATGAAATCTATTCCCAACGATAAAAAATTTCACAAACTTGAAAATTTTGTTATAGTATCTCACTAGATTTAGAAATGTTACCTGTACATTGACACCAATCACAATTTTAAACAAACATATGAGAGTCCTTAAAAAGTGCTGGCCAATAGAATTCCGACTGAAGTACCTTTCTTGCAGTGTTGTTAGCTTGGTAGTGCCCTGCCACAGGTCTTTCATGACAATATTTTAAGATGTTCGCACTTTCCACGGAATCTATACATCTCCGAATGATTTGATTTGCACAACACTTGAACAAGTAAGGATCTTCCCAAAAGTAATACTTCACTTCGGAGAGGAATTTCTTATTTTGTTGTGCTATTAAATCCTCGAGAATAATTCCTACAACCAAGTAATTAGCAAAATCCGCAAATCAAAGAGTTTGAGAAATCTCACCATTAACAAGTAGAAGTTGTTCATCCGGGAAGGTGTCATTGATATCCCTTTTGGCCAATGGTTCTAAGTTGGGATTTTCCAACCTAGATAAGTGATCCACAATCAAATTTTCTACTCCCTTTTTATCCCTAATATCCAAGTCGAATTCTTTATCAAAAGCAAATACTATTGCAAGCAATTCTTTTTCTGTTATGGTGTAGTTCTCTTGGGCTGCCGTAAGAGTTTTGCTTGCATAGTAGATTGGTTGAAAATGCTTATTCCTCCTTTGTCCAAGCACCGTATCTATTGCATAATCACTTGCATCACATATTAATTCAAAAGGAATAGATTAATTCGGTGCAATTAAAATAGGAGAGTTGATCAATTTCTTTTTAAGCACATTAAAAGCATTGAGACATTTATAATCAAAATAAAAAACATCTTTTTCAAGTAGAGAAGTAAGAAGTTTAGAAAATTTTGAGAAATTCAAGATAAACTTCCTATAAAAACCAGCATGACCAAGAAAGTTTCGAATAGCCTTCACTGAAGTAGGAGGAGGAAGTTTCTCAATTGCCTCAATTTTTACTCTATCAACTTTAATACTTTTCTTTGAAATCTTGTATCCCAATACAATACCTTCTTGCACCATAAAATGACATTTTTCCCAATTCAGTATGAGGTTAGTCTCTTCACACATTTGAAGCACCTTTTTCTAAATTAGCCAAACACAAGTTAAAAGAATTATCAAAAGCAGAAAAGTTATTCATAAATACCTCCATGATATCCCCCATAAGTTTTTTGAAAATAGCCATCATACATCTTTGAAAAGTTCCTGGACTATTGCAAAGACCAAAAGGACGATATGCAAAAGTACTAAAAGGGCATGTAAAGGTAGTCTTCTCTTAATCCTCCGGTGCTATGAGAATTTGAAAGTAACCAGAAAAGCTATCTAAGAAATAATAAAATTCATGTCCAGCTAATCTTTCTAACATTTGATCAATGAAAGGGAGAGGAAAATGGTCCATCCTAGTTGCATCATTCAATTTCCTATAATCGATGCAAAACCTCCAATTGGTTACTAATCTCATTGGGATTAACTTATTTTTTTCATTTAGGCTCACCGACATTCCTCCCTTAATTGGTATTACTTGTGTTAGACTTACCCAAATGCTATAAAAAATGGGGTAAATGATGCCTGAATTTAAGAGTTTAATCACCTCACCTTTTACCACATCGTTTATATTTGGGTTCAACCTACGCTGGGGTTGCACTACGAGCTTTGCTTTCTCTTCTAACAATATATTGTGAGTGCAAAATGAATGACTAATTCCCTTAATATTCGTGATCTTCCAAGCATTGTCTCCCTTATATTTTCCCAATAAACTTACCAATTTGGTCTTTTGTTCACAAATAAGGTCTTTTGCTATGATCACTGGCAATTTTCTTCCATTAACCAAAAATGCATATTCCAAGTGTTCGGGGAGGTTTTTCAGGTCTACTTCCGGTGGTTTCTCAATGGATGACTTCATCCTTCCCAAACTATTTTTTTTTCGATTTCTTCGAATTCTCCCACGTCAAGGGCTTTATTTGACTCCTCCAAATATGCAATTGATTGCTCCGTCAATTTCATAGAGAAACATAAAATCAAAGATAGATTTATCAAAAATATCAATTCTTAAACAAGAATTATCAGAAGATATAGGATGTTGCATACTTTTGTGGATTTTAATTATGACTTCTTCATCCCCAACCTTAAGTGTTAACTTTTCCTCATGAATATCAATTAATACTTTGGCAGTAGCTAAAAAGGGTAGACCTAGGATTAAGGGAACTTTAGAATCTTTATTTATATCAAGAATAACAAAATTCACAGTAAATATAAATCTATCCACTTTAACCAATACATCGTCGACTACACCCCTAGGATATTTAATAGATCTATCTACAAGTTGAATACTCATCCTAGAGGTCTTAGGCTCACCTAGGCCTAGCTTTTTTAAAATTTTGTATGGCAAAAGATTAATACTAGTACCTAAGTCTGCTAATGCATTGCAAAATATAAGAGTACCAATAAGACAAGGCATAAAAATTCCCTAGATCATTTTCTTTGCGTGGAAAATTCTGTTGGTCTTGAAAGATGGCAGAACATTCTTCATTCAAAGCTACAGTCGACAATTCTTCCAGCCTTTTTTTATTGACAAGCATTCTTTTGAGGAGCTTTGCATATTTGGGCATATGTATCAAAGCCTTATTGAGTGGCATGTTTATGTGCAGCTGTTTGAAAACTTCTAAAAACTTATCAAATTGTACATCCTTTCTTGCTTTTTGTGTTCGAGTGGGTTAAAGGACTGGTGGTTGAAAACCTAGTTCTTTAGCTTGCTTTTTAAGTGGTGCACCAAGAGGGCCCAGCGCCGGCCTAGCTTCTTGAGCTGGTGCCGGTTCCATGCTAGAATCAGGTATCTTATTATCGCTTCGTAATGTAATGACAGTTGAATCTTCTTGCGTTCCCAACTTTAATAGTGATTTTTCTTGTGATTTTAAGACTAAATTCGTTAAAAATCAAATTTGCCTTTCTATGTTTTGAATCATTTCTTCAAATTTGGCCAACGTGTCATCTATTTCATGAAATTTTTGGTCACATAGGTGAAAAATTTTCCCAATACCCCTTCTAGGGCAGTTGAGTCTGATGGTCGATCATCATCTTTTGAGAAGTGTCAGGGTACTGCCCTATGTTCTAATTAACCATGTTATCTACATACGATAGCTTGTTAGTATCATACAGGCATAGTACAATATTGAATCAAGTTAATTAGTTAAGGTATATTTATACAGACAACAAGATATGATACTGAGTTACACAAAGAATATATATACATATTTGCGCGCGCGTGCGCGCACACACACACACACACACACACACAAACATATTAAATTAATGAAATCCTAACTTTCATAATACTGTTCCCTAACAACAGCGTCAAAAACTTGATGCGTATGATTTGGGTGTATAAAAATTATTCAAATTTAAATCCATCACTAACTAAGTTTTAATTAAAATATTAATCCAAAATTACACATATGAGAAAGTATACTCATCGCAAGTATAGTATAGGGAATTAATAAGTATCGATCCTCAAGGAACAACTCCCATTAATTACCATGATAAAAAGAAATGTATGTATGTATGTATGTATGTATGTATGTATGTATGTATGTATGTATGTATGTATGTATGTATGTATGTATGTATGTATGTATGTATGTATGTATGTATGTATGTATGTATGTATGTATGACTCAAGGATGAAAGAGTATGCAATTTAGATAAATATTTTTGAAGACATGACAATGAATCACTTAGCAAATATCACAATCAATTATTATCTTGGTAACATAAAGGATTTAAAATAGACCCACTTCGTTTACAATCCATGGAATCACTATCTTCTAGTTAAATTAGTGAACATATTATGTCTTAACCAATTTACCCAAAAGATGCATTAAAATTAGTCCTCACATAAATCCCTATATTCTAAGTGATTTAAAGTATGAAATTAGTCAATGAATCTATATTTTAACAATCATTAACTAACCTTTGATTACCTAAGTTCTTGACAATTAACTCATTTTTCAAGTAAGTTAAGAGATAACAAATATAAAATTAATTAAGTTGAAGTCATTATCAACATTTTTTTTCAAGTAAGTTAACAATAAGGATCAAACAATCAATTCCGTAGTAAAAATAAGCAATCAAATCCCAAGACAAATAATTAATTGATCAAAAGACTAAATTAACTCAAGAAATCATGAATTCTAAAATAATGTCAAATTACAATAAAAACATTAATCACATTATTATTCTAGAAAAAGAAAACAAATACAAAAGAAAGAACTCATAGACAAGCTCTTTTTCTTCTCTTTGAAAACCTTCTTGAATAATGCCCCTCGATTGATGAATCTCCTATCTTTTTAATTGATTGGTAGCTTTGATCTTTGGATTCATATGTTTTCTTTGTGATTTTCTTACTTAAATAGGGTCCCAAGAGGTTAAACTTTGTTCCCTAAGAGTTCTAGACCGAGTAGAAGTTGAAAAATACCAAAACTCTTAGAAAATTCCCAAATCTGCGTAAAACAGCCGCCGTTATGGCCCAAAGGAGAGCCGACGCCAACTGTGCTGGGCACGACCAATGCCAATTGTGCTTTGTCCCAATATGCTCTGTTTTCTTCAGCCAATTCTCCCATTCCAGAGTTGGGCCAACGCCGGCTGAGCACTGCTCGGCGACGAGTTTTTTCGTCATTATCTCCTTTTTCTGCAATAAAATACCAAAACATCTTTCGAAGAGTAAAATATCAAATATGAAAGAATATGAATAGTTATTGCATTAAATGTATCACAAAACATCCTCAAATAACTAGAAAATTATTGATGAATTTAGCCCTTATTAGTCTTTTTACACCTTACCCTCCAACTTCAACATTTTAGTTTTGCTTCACAATTATTTTCTTTGACAACCTTTATTGTCTTTCTTGATTTATCGCTCCTAACGATCATACAAAAGATAATTATTTCGCTTATAAAACAAAAATCCTCAAATAACTAGAAAATTATTGATGAATTTAGCCCCTATCAGTCTTTTTACGCCTTACCCTCCAACTTCAACATTTTAGTTTTGCTTCACAACTTTTTTCTTTGACAACCTTTGTTGTCTTTCTTGATTTATCGCTCATAACGATTATACAAAAGATAATTATTTCGCTTATAAAACATATACTTCAACTAAAGTGAATAATTTTAGATGGAGATAACAATATCATTAGGGACAAGAATGGCGAAATATGGCAACTTGTGTGGGATCAAGCTACTTCTTGCTCGTAAATAACGAAGGCCAAATCGAGAGATAAGTATCATGGCCACATTTCCACCTAATACTTTGGAAACATATGTGGACTTGGAGTGCATATGCTTGTCGTAAGTTTAAGTGCATGCATGCATGAAAATGATACACTACAAAAAAATGGGACAAATGTGACGAAGCCAAATACGACGGTCAAAAAAGCGTCGCAATAGGTACTTTATACGACGGTTTTGAAATTGTCGCAATAGATAGACCTAATACGACGGTCTAATGCCAACCGTCGTATTTGATCACCAAATACGGCAGTTTATACAAACTTTTGCAATAGAGTATGCTAAATACGACGGTTCATTGTAATCGTCGCAATAGAGTAGGCAAAATACGACGGTTTATTGTAATCGTCGCAATAGAGTAGGCTAAATATGACGGTTTATTTTAACCATCGTAATAGAGTAGGCCAAATACGACACTTTATTTTAACCGTCGTAATAGTATAGGTCAAATACGACGGTTTATTGTAACCGTCACAATAGATAGACTAAATACGACGGTTTATTGTAATCGTCGGTTTTAGTCTAGTTATAACAAAGCCTTTCAAAATTATTTTAAATTTTATCTGATTATTTTCAAATTTAGTCATAATACTATTGGTAATTATTAGAATAAATTTAATGGTTGGATCGTTAATTTGATATCTTTATATTTGTAAATACTAAGATATCTTTCTATTTTATAAATATTACTATACAAATGTAATAAAATAAAACGAATGACCTTAAAATTTGGTCACTAAACTTGTATTAACTTTATAAATACATGTATTTGTTAGATCATTGATTTTTCAAATACATTTTTGTTTATATCTTAAGTTTTCATATATTGATATTAAAGAGCTTGAATTTCATTTTAATTATTATAATTAGTTATTCTAAGATATATATATATATATATATATATTATTTATATACAGTATAATATATCCTTATTAGTTAGTGAGTATTAGATTAATATATTATATAACATAAATAATTTTTTAATTACGAGCATACATATGTGTGTGTACATATATATTTAGATAGAGTATCCTGTTTCTTGATTATTACATTTAATTATATATATAGACATTCTATCTATATATTTTGTTACCATTTATGTTAAATTTAAATAATTATTACATAATATACCTAAGTAGAGTATCATATCTCTTAATTATTACATTTTTCTTTTTCCTTTGTTGCTTTTGTTTGTTATGTATATGTGTGTGTGTGTGTATATATATATATATATATATACATATATATATTTATATATATACATATATATATTTATATATATACATATATATATATATATTATATGTGTGTATATATATTATATATATGTGTATATATTATATATATCCGTATATATATATATATTATATTATATTATATATATTATGACTAATATTATTAAAATTCATTATCTTATATTTAATTTTTAGTATTTTTTAATTATTATTAATTATTCTCATATATTAACTTGTATTTTCTATCATACTTGTCCAATAGTATTTTGATCCTCGCAAGGGTTTTTTTATAATATTTTAAAATTAATTAATTAATTAATTTTTTTGACATTTATAGCAATAGTTTCATGTTCTTGGATATTTTCGACATTTATAGTAGTAGTTGTGTACTATTGGATAATGGTTTCATGTTCTTGGCTTTTAACATATAGTATAATTTTTTGCTTTTCTTTTATGTGAAAATTCAAATTCATCTAAGCATTATATGTGGTACTGTGAAACCCCAGTCGAAACCAACTTTAGGGTGAGGGGGTTAGGATGCATATTATATTTTATTGCATGTTTAATATATTTTTATATGATTTTATGTGCTTTGGATTGGTGTTTTATAGTCTCGAGGGCTTAATTATGTTTATTGAGTAAGAAGGGAAAAATGGTAATTTTTGCTTGAGGTGAAAATAGGGAAATAGCTTGAGAATTAAACAGAAAAAATATTTTAGAGAGAAATTAATAACAAGAGTTGTTGTGGTTTAGTGGTTAGAGTTTTGGAATTAATTCTTGAGGTATTGGGTTTAAATTCCATCATTGAAGTTTTAGCATGATTAAATTTTACTTTTGTTTGGGAAGGTTGTATTTTTGACCTTGGGTGCTCTAGAGAAGGGTAAAGGTGATGTCCTAGAGGAGCCATGATAGGAGTACCCTAATCCAACTCTTGTACCATACAAAAATTCCTAAGGGAATTCATACCCTTCTTGATCCTTAGTTTTTCTTACTTCTCAATTCATTAGGTTGTTCAATTTGTTCAAGCTAATCTTATTCCAGAAAAATTTCAGCAAAGTGCTGTGGCTTTGAAGGTTCAAAATGTCTAGGAGAGGTCATGGAGAAATTGTCCTATGAGTCAACTTCTACTACTCAATTATGGAACAAGAAGAGGCATAACCTCAGGATCCTGTACAAAATGAGCCTCGTTGTAGTGGGAAGGTATCTAGGGTTTCAGAAAGGTGGATAGGAGAGGTCTTTGACCTAATCTCTACTCACTAGGAATAAGACCCCATTAGGTATGACGAGGCAATTGCTAATAATGATACAAACATGTGGCTTTGAAGGTTCAAAATGTCTAAGTGTAAGACATATTATGGACCGAAATTGTGTAGGAGTTGTGAAAGGTTCTTAAGAGAATTAATATCCATAGTGAACCTTCAAAACTCCACTCTAGCTATGTTCATTTTCCTTCATGAAGTAATCTGGAAATTTTCCAGCTTCTTGTGCATTCAAAGTGTCAAAATTTTCAGCCATCATTCCCTTCCAAAAGCTGTCAGAAAATGGCCCTCTTGACTAGCTTGAAATCTGAAATTTTCTGGCCAAATTCGGACTGCATAAATGCTGTGTAAAACCAGAAAATCTTCTGGGCAAAATCGCAGCATAGGTGAGCTTAAACCAAGCTGTTTTCTTCCAATTTTTTCCCAGCACCTTAGCCATGTTTTTCCTCTATAAAGAAGGCTAGAAACCAGCCTTGAAAGACCTCTAAATGCCCCTTCAATTCCTCTGCAAACTGATTGGAAAATGGCAGCAAAAGCTGCTCAGAAAAATTCCAGCAATAGCGAAACCTGTACAGGAATTTTTTTTCAGCTTTGATTCCTTCTTCAGCCTTGGCCAAAACTTCACCATTTTTCTGCACAAACTTCTCTTGAACAGCCATGAACTGAACTCCATTGTCTTCCTCAACCTTCTTCTCAAAAAATCAGTCATGGCTGCCTCTAAAATATCTCCAACAATTACTCCAATCAGCTTTGATTGAAGACCAAAATTCCAACAATCCTAATTTAGTAAACTTCCATAAAATATTCCTTAAACAACCAGACCTTCCTTCACTATTGTACCCCCTCTTTTTGGCCACCATTAAGCTTCTTCAACCAAATTTCATCCAGCAAAAAACACTGAGCAACAGTCGGCCATTACAGCTTCCAAAAAGCTCTCCATTGATCAAGGATCTTCTTGCCATATTTTGTTTCCAAATTTGATTCCTAAAAATATTCTTTTAGGATTTCAACAGCCATCCTTTTCTTTTCCTTTCAAACCAGAAAAATCATCTACCAAAACGACTCAAACAATTCGGCCACTACAATCCCACAGAATTTCGGCAGCCTCAATCAAAATCTCTCAATTCCTTCAACCTTCAAGCACACAGAGAACACCAAGAATACCTACTAGTTCCATACGCCTAATACCACTCCAAACCACTTCAATCTTCTTCAAAAAATTTCAGATTTCATCTACTCACAACCGTGAATCCATCCATACCACTTTTAATGTCAAACTCCAAAATTCAACTCTCTCTCTTGGATAAAAAAACTAGTATTTTTATGAAGGCTCAAGAACACCTTCAAGGTAAGCTTGTTCAATCAACTTCATCTCCACTAATCCTCAATCTCTAATAAATATATATGTGTATAAGCACGTTAATGGACTCTCTTCTTCTCTTTTCTCTCTCTCTCCCTCTCTCTCTCTTGGCCGGATACACCTCTCTCTTGGCCGAATGATTTCTTCAAGAATGGCCATGCTTTCTTCATCTCTCTTGGATGAATCTAGTCTCCTAGGAATTGAGATCCATTCGAAACTCCTTCAAGGTACTCATCAATCAAGTAAGCCCCTTCAACTCTCTTTTTAAATTCTAGATTCACGTCTCTAGGGTGATATTGAAAGGAGATGGATTATGTTTGAGGTTTGAGCCTGTATTGTTGTGATGAGTTGAGATTGAAGCATGAATAAATGTGTGTATATGATGAAGATGGGATTGATGCATGAGATGATTGCCTTGGTTGATTGTGTGATGTTTTTAGGGTTTAGTGCATGTCTCCATGTCATGAGTGATATTTGTGTTCAAGCATGTTAGAAATTATGTCACTTTTGGTGAATAAGATTTATATTTAAGTATGATTGTTAAAGCAATGAGTATATTTATGCTAGTAGAGGTTGGATCATGTCTTGATAAATTTAGATCTATGCCTTTATTCATGATTTAGATAATTTGATAAATTGAAGTGGAGTGTATGTTCATAATTGTGATTAGCAAGTGGAAATATGATCATGATCTAGTTGTCCCTGAGCTAATTTTATTTCATCAATAAAATATTTAATATTATGATTTTTGCTAATAAATTCGAGAACCCTAGGAAGGTAGACTTGGATTATTATATATAATAAGGATATTTTAGTCAAATAAATGATAGCTTTTATTTCAAGAAATAAAATATATAGATATTATATATAATAATAATAATATCAAATAAAGCCTTTTATATAAATAATCATAATAAGTAAAATATTAATTTTGTAAGTCTTATATTCATAAATACCATTAAAATTTATTATCTTTCAATTATTATCTTTTAAACAAGACCTATTAAAATTCACTCACAACTAATTTTAGTTACCAATTATTTTCTAACAATTAATTATCAATAGATTTCTATTTTAAATAATTACATCTAGGTCCTAGGACCGCTTCAACAAATAAACTCTAATTTATTTTTAGCAAAATTTAAACTTTCAACTTAATAGTACCTATTTTCCAAAACCCTAATCACTTTAATATCAAATTAGACTTAGCTTATAAACCCTTTATTTATTTATCTAGCCTTAAAGCTTGGGACACTAGGATTATGGTTGTAGTAAGTTGAGCTAGTTTTATTTGTAAAAGTGAATTTTAGTTTGAGTTTGATTATGGTTTATATTTACCATAGGCGGAGTTCGGTCAGCTGTTGAAGACCTTTATTTTATCTCAAGCTAAAGATCAGGTAAGCTCCTGCATAAAACCTGTTTGATGCAAAATGTTAATTATGGCAAGCCAAATGTAGAGTGCATGGACACTCATTTCTATAAAGGCAATTGAGGATTGTCTCCTATCTTATTTCCGTCAAACAAATTATTTGAAATCAATAAGCAGATTTACTCAAATTCAAAACTCTTTCTAAAACTGATTTTGACAAAGTCTTTGGAAACTCTTAATTGCCATTTTCAAGTGGAACTATGTTTTGTTCCTTTTTCTTCAAGTGGGTTAAGTTACGTTGAGTACTCAATAAGGGTGAACTACTAGGATTAGTCTTTGAAGGGTTGTGTGAGTCTCTCAGTAGGTGGCCACCTCTGAGGGATAAGTCCTTCCCGGATAGGATGACAATCCAGTAGGTCGTGCCGGTCCGAGTTAGCAATTTTTTAGTCAAGTGACTGTGTGTTGCCGGAATGGACAATCGATTGTTGTTTGGGTATAGAGAAGGAAGAGTATTTTTCTCGGTAGGCCAATCACCTACCTTTTGTCAGTCTGCACAAAGTGTGGCATTCTGACTGGTTATGGGGCCTAACGTGTGGTAACCCATGACCACTTTTGAGTGGTTTATTTTATTGTATTTGTATGGATGGAAAAGCCAAAATACCACTCTTGATTTTGACTATTGTTTATTGCTTGCCAGTATTTCTCTTATGAAGATTTTATACTTTGCATTCACGAACTGTTTTCACTGGACACTCAAAGCACACATGGACTTATTGAGATTTTTGTCTTATCACCCGTTTTACCATGATTTTAGGTCGATCTTGCTGTGGGGATGAGTAGCTAGTTATTACCTGCCTTGGAAGAAATGTTATTATTTATTTTTGTGTAATGCTTTGGGAGTTGAGAGTGAATAATTTTATTCTAGATTTGATTTTGAATTCTTGGGATGTAATAAGATTTAAGTTTAAATTATTGTTATTATTCCATTATGTTGATTGTGTGTCCTAGTTATAAAATCCCCTTGTCCTTTAAAAGGGGCAACATCCCCGGCCCTGTTGGGCCTAGGTAGTGGAGTGTTACAAGTGGTATCAGAGACTAGGTTATAGGTAAATATTGATGATATATGTTCTATTTATTTAAGTTTAAATTTTTATCTAACCTATCTTGTTGATGCTGTAGGATGGTTAGAACGCTTAGGACTGCGAGGAAAGGGCAGCAATGGCATCCACCTATTCCCATTTACCCGAAAGACCTTCCAGTTCCCCAGTCTGCCCCTCAGCCAGTTATCCTTTTGGAGAATAGCAGTGATGATGAGGTCCCGATCCATGAGCCACCCCCAATTCCAGTGATAGACATAAGCTTTGACAGTGAATATGAGGTGATAGCCATGGAGCATGTACCCTATCCTCCTAGTCCCGTAGTGGACTTAGCAGCAGATAGTGATGACCCGGGGAAGATAGGCTATGAGTCTCCACCTAGGCCTTCTTTCATTCCTCCTTTCAGTCGAGTTGAGCCCGGGGAGAGTTCTAGACGTCCTGAGAAGGAGCCGATGGAGGGGTTTGCCAGTGAAGTTGGGGTAGATTTTTCTAAGAACTCTGGGGGATGGTTGTATGAGGCTGATGATGAGGATTCTGATGAAGAATAGAGGGGCTAAGAGCTATTAGGGTCAAGATTGTTTATTTTCTGCTTTTCATAAACTTCTATGATTAGGATTTCATTCCTATTTATTGCTTTAATTCCAAATTTATACAAATAAGAGTACTTGGAGTACTCTAAGGTTTGAAAAATTTTTATGCAACTCTTTATGCAAAATAAAAAAAAAAAAAACTTGCATCTAATTTTCTTTTACTTAAACCTGAATGTGAATGCATGATCAAAATGTTTTAACCTTGAATGCATACACTCATTATTTGAGAATGGTTGAGAATGGCACCCAAGCGCCGTGTAGCCACATCAAGTAGAAGAGTTCCGGAAGCAGAGCCTGTGATACTGGAGTTTGAGACGACTTAAATGCCATCACCCAATCGGAGGGATGAGAGCGAGCCAGATTTGGAATTAGGATAAGAAGAACCTGTCAAAGTAACAATGGAGCAAGCTGTTCGCCAAGTTTAGCAAGTGTGATTTCTGGCTAGACAATGTAGCATTCCTTGGCCACATGGTGACCAAGGATGGAATCAAGGTAGACCCAGCAAAGGTTGAAGCAGTGTCAGATTGAAAGCAACCAGAGAACATCACCGAGATTCGAAGTTTCTTGGGATTGGCTGGTTACTACAGGAGATTCATCAAAGGGTTTTCAATGCTCGCATCGCCTATGACTCGACTGCTGAGAAAGGATGTTCCATTCATTTGGAGTGAGAAATGTGAGAAAAGTTTTCAAGAGCTGAAGCGAAGATTGATGACAGCGCTAGTATTGAGTCTGCCAGAGGAAGGGAAGCCTTACGCGCTGTATACCGACGCCTCAAAAGAAGAATTGGGAGCAGTATTTATGCAAGACCGGAAGGTGATCACTTATGCTTCTCGGAAGCTGAGACCTCATGAAGCCAACTATCCTACTCATGATTTGGAACTGGCAGCTATCGTGTTCGCCCTAAAGAAATGGCGACACTACCTATACAGATTCGAATATTAGATGTTCACCGACCACAAGAGTCTAAAGTATATCTTCACTCAGAAGGATTTGAACTTAAGGCAGCGAAGATGGATGGAATTTTTGGAAGAATACCGTTGTCCAATCAACTACCATCTCGGGAAGGCCAACGTTGTGGCGGACGCCCTAAGTAGGAAAGTCGGTATGGCCAGGCTAAGAGTGCAGGAAATTCAAGTGGTTCAGGATGTGTTGGACAGAACGGTGAAAGTGCAAGAGAAGAGGATTGTTATTAGTAATCTAAAGTTGGTACCGGATCTAAGACGGGAAATCGTGGAAGTTTAGCAAAGCAACGCCGAGTTTCAACTTTTCAAGGACAAGGAGCTCAAGCGGCCAGGCAGTGAATTTCGTCAAGACGAGGTAGGAGTTTTGCATTTCAGGGATCGGTTGTGTGTACCCGGAGAGTAGCAATTAAAGGACAGAATTTTGGAAGAGGCGAACAAGAGTAAGTACGCTATTCATCCGGGAGAAGTCAAGATGTATCAGGACTTGAAGAGAACCTATTGGTGGCCCGGATTGAAGCGAGATGTGGTCAAGTATGTCTCGATCTGTCTCACCTGCCAAAAAATCAAAATAGAGCACAAGAAGTCAGCGGAACTACTGCAGCCGTTACCAGTACCAGAATGGAAATGGTAGGAGGTGACTATGGATTTTGTCACCAGACTTCCCATGTCAAAGACCGTGAAGGATGCCATATGGGTAATGGTAGATCGACTGACCAAGTCGGCCCATTTCATACCGATAAATGTAAGAGACTCTATGGAGAAGCTAGCTCAGACTTATGTTTGAGAGATAGTCTGACTGCACAGAGTGCCTTCAAGCATAGTGTCTGACCGAGACCCGAGGTTTACATCTCGATTTTTGAGAAAGTTTCAGGAAGCAATGGGGTCGAGTCTGAAATTCAGTATGACGGCACATCCGCAGACCGATGGGCAGTCAGAAAGGGTTATACAGTTATTGGAAGATATGCTAAGAGCTTATGTTCTGGACTTCGGGGATAAATGGATAGAATGTATACCGTACGCGTAATTGTTATATAACAATAGCTATTAAGCTTCAATTGGGATGGCACCCTATGAGACTTTGTATGGGCGTAAGTGTCAGAAATCGCTGTATTAGAATTAGTTAGAAGATGGTCACATAATCAGAACTGGAGAAGTCTGTGTCCAAGAGATGTTGGATAAAGTAAAATTGATCAGGGAAAGGTTGAAGGCGGCTCAGAGCCGATAGAAGAGCTACGCGGACAACCGGCGGAGAGAGTTGGAGTTTCAAGTCGGGGACAACGTATTTTTGAGATTGACTCCGAATAGGGAAATCTTGAAGCATCCGAAGGATGGAAAGTTGAATCCGAGGTATTTGGGGCCATTCCCGATTAAGGAAAGGATTGAGCCAGTAGCATACCGATTGGACCTGCCAGATGGGTTGACCGGAATTCATGATGTGTTCCATGTGTCACAATTGAAGAAGTACAATGCTGATCCTGATCATGTTCTGAATAATGAGCCGTTAGTATTGTAACCCGATCTGAGCTATGTAGAGAAGCTCGTGCGAATATTGGACTGCAGTATCAAGAGTCTTCGGAACAATATTGGAAAATGCAGTCACTATGCAGTCACTTTGATTCAAAATATGTTTTGTTGTTCATGCTTGTCATTTTTTTAATGCTCTGTGAGTCTGGAATTATTTTTATATTTCTATGAATATTTCTGGAGCATATTTTTTTTTTGAAAATTATTGTGTTGTTGAATTGTTGGATGTTGATGTGTGGAATAGTTGGGGTGTTGAAAAGTTGATGTGGAGATTTAGTGTTGGCATTATGATTATTGGTGAAAGGGAACTGTCGTGTTATTGTGGAACTGTGGTGTTGATGTTGATTTGTGGAACTGTGGAACTATAGTGTTATCATAAGAAATTATCATATCCAAGAGGTAATACTCCCCAAGGGATAAATATCACAAGAAATTAGATAGTTGAATTCCTTCAAGAAATAATTATTGTATTTGACAAGAGTACTCCACAACCTAAAAACAAAGCACTACAAAAAAAAAAATAATAATAATAAAACACACCGTAAAAGTATAAAATGAAAATTAAACCAAAATTAACACAAAAAAGAAAATATAAAGAAAAGGAACAAAAGAAAAGATCAAAGGAAAGAAATAACTCCCTAGAGATCAAAGAACATTATTCTTCATGGAATGTGGCATCAAGTCGATCCAATCCTCCAAGATCCTCTCCAAAATAATGATTTAGTTTAAGGGATGCCTAAAACACTTTCATTTGAGTCTTAAACAAGATTTAGTTTTTTCTTTTTATAGTTGGCCTCGAAGCATGCTTGTCTTAGTCTTTTAGTTCGATCCTCCAACTACGTATCAAGGATTTCTTCCATCAATTTCTTTTTACGTTCTAGTATCTCAATGACTTCTCTCAAGTTCTTCTCAGCCATATGTCCTCCTTCTTTTTCATTTCGTATTTCCTGTAAATCAAAAGGCATACTCTCAAATTATTAGTTCTTTGTTATCTTGGGAGTATATAATTAACTTATTTATAAGTGTGTGTGAGAAAGAACCTGAACTTTCTTGATTAGGGTCTCCAAGTTTATCAACTTCTTGTGAGGCCATCGACAAATTCTCAACTCTCTACATCTTCTATTGAGAATGGTTAGGCCAACATTTAGTTCTTTAGCTGCCCAAGTGAGTGGAATGTAAAAATACTTAGAAATAGTTGCTCTTGATAATTTCTTGGAGCTACTGCCATTCTCCTTCCTTTGCCTCCTGATTATCTTCTTCTCTATAGGAATTTCGTCTGAAGTGATATCTTCAATGTGCATTTCATGAACCATATTCTGGCTTTGTTCAAAATCTATTACGAAGTAGAAAGGATCATGTACAAGCATATCGTTCATCAGAGGAAAAACATCAAAAGAAGTCTCTTGAATGGGCAGATCAAATTGAAAATCCAAATGAGCAGTCTCTTGAATGGGCATATCAAGAGAAAATTGTTGGATTGGAAAGGAAAATACATCAAAATCTTCTTCTTTGGAAACTAATTCAAAATTTGACTACCTCTTAAACGAATTTAGACTATCCATTTCTGAGAAAGGGATATATATATATATATATATATATATATATATATATGCGCGGGTAGAGGGAATGGATGACTGAGGAGAGACAGAGACTAAGGGATGACTAATGACTGATGACTAAGGGATATATATATCTATGCGGGAAGAAGGGAGGGATGACTGAGGAGAGAAAGAGACAAGAGAAAAAGGAAGGGGTAAATGACAGGTTCTGTACGGGAAGAGGGGAGGGAGGATTGATGAGAGAAAGAGACAAGAAGGAAGGGAAAAAAGTAGATGACAGGAGGGGAGGGATGACTAATGAGAGAAAGGGACAATGAGGAAGGGGAAAAGAAGATTAATTTGTAAAATATTTTAATTGGGGAAGGGATGACTAAGGAGAGAAATGGATAAGGAGAAAGGGGAAAATGTAGATGTGTGCAAAATATTTTAATTACACTGTCTTTAAATATTTTAATTACACTGACAAGGAGAAAGGGACAAAAAGGAAGGGGAATAGACGATTGATTTGCTCATTTTACATAAAATATTTTAATTACACTGCCTTGTCTTTTATTGGAACCATATTAGTGCCCAAAATATTTTAATTGCACTACCTTGACATTTTTCTATTGTTGTGACTTTAAAAAGACTTCGATTTTATTGCAGAAAGGGACAAGGAGGAAGGAAAAAAGACGATTGGTTTACTTATTTTACATAAAATATTTTAATTTCACTGCTTTGTCTTTTATTGGAGCCACATTAGTACGCAGAATATTTTAATTGCACTGCCTTGGCATTTTTCTGTTGTTGTAACTTTAAAAATACTTCGGTTTTGTTGCAGAAAGGGACAAGGAGGAAGGGAAAAAACGATTGGTTTGCTCAATTTACATAAAATATTTTAATTTTGTTGTCTTGTCTTTTATTGGAGCCATATTAGTGCTCAAAACATTTTAATTACACTGCCTTGACATTTTTTTGTTGTTGTGACATTAAATATAATTGAGTTTTGTTACAGAATACGCATGTTAGTTTCATAGTTTAAAAAATTTATGTCGGTATATGTCTACATTTTAATATTTTAAGTTTAAACTTATACTTTATTTTTTAAAGATGATGCGATGGTTTTCTATTTATTGGAATTATTTCATTGTTGAGACTAATCTCTAATTTGTGTATTGTGTAGGTAAGGAGATGTTCTAAAGCCCAACCCACAGACCTAGAGCTATGTTAGGTAAAAACTAATATTTTGTCAAGATTGAGAAGAGGAAGAGATAATGAGGAAGGAGAAAACCGGGAAGAGATAAGAAGGAAAGGGAAAAGATGATACCAGAGAGGACTGACGTAATCAATTTTATTTCTTGTTATTTCTGTACTACTGTTTCTAATAGATTCTTTGGCATTTCCTACTTGTTATATATGTAGTATTACTTTTCTTGTAGAGTTTAAGGATTATTTATGATTTCAATGTTCAAGAGATTGATTTTGATTTGTTTGGCATTAAGGAAATTGTATTTTATTGTGATTGGTGTTAAATGAATTGAACGGATTGTATTTGGTTTGAAATTGTAGGTCGATAGGCCTAAAGTCCAATCAATTATTTAAAAAAAAATTTAATCAAATACAGTTACAAAACCGTCGTATTTGCTTATCAAATATGACGGTCACAAAATAATGGTCGCAATTGCTTCAAGATTTATTACTACGGTTGTAATTACAACGGTTGTATACCGTCACAAATACTCAACAATTGTGACGGTTAGGGCCGTCTCAAATAACCGTCGCAATTAACAAATATTTGTGACGGTTTAAAATCGTCCACGGAACAAATGTGACGGTTTGTAGAATCTCAACCCAGGTAAGTAATTGCGACGCTTTTCTCTGACCGTCGTATTTACACCGACGCATTAGGTAAATACGAAGGTTTTTTCGTCATTTTTAATAAAAATGACTCAATTATATACTGCGGTTAAAAAATTGTCGTTTGATTGTTGTTTATAGTAAAAACGACGGTATTTTTTCAAATACGATAGTTTTCTGGCCGTCGTATTTCCCTAAATTTTTAGTAGTGTTAGCATTGATCCTTCACATGCAATATTGCAATTGAAAATTATATGTTCATAAGTTAATATTTTAGTAGCTTGGTGTGTGTATGTGTGTTTTAAAGGTAAATTTGATGCATAATTCATAATTTAACAATTCAAATTTTCATTTTATTGTGTTGGGGAAAAAAGGATAAATTACATATTTTGTCCTTAATGTTTACCTCTTGTTGTAATTTTATATAATGAATCTCATATTTACACCTAACATATTTCAAAGTTCCATAATTTTACACAATAACTAGTAACTTGGATTGATGCAATCAATAAAAATTAGAGAAAATAAATTATATGGAATTTCTAATAAAAAGCAACAAAATATGTCCAAAAGTAGATAGTATGCATAAAAAAGATAGCATTGATAGGATAAAAAAAGAAAAAAAAAACTAAGTTCTATAATAAAAATGATAAATTGTTGTCACTTTTTTTCAAGTTTAAATATAAATGCTAAATAATGGGAGGATAGTTCCTATTAAAACCTAGCTTTACTTCACACACACACACACACACGTGTGTGTGTGTGTGTGTGTGTAAAGTAAAGCAAGATTTTAATCACAATATATATATATATATATATATATATATGTATATGTGTTTGTGTGTGTGTGTGTTTGTTTGTTCATATTAATGGATATTTGGATGAAAGTTTATCCAATTTTATCTAGCTTTCATTAGTTGCATCTAATTACTTATTTTAAAGTGTATACTTCAAACGTTTGATATAAATTTGAGACTACTAATATGTTTGGTTTAAAATTGTGAAAATTTCAATTGATCTAAAGAAAGGCTTGTAAGAGATTTTGATCCCTGTCGAGTGAGGATTTATTCTCTCATGTAACAAAGGTGACATTTATTTCTTTAGAATAAATATGCTTGTATTACATTAATTATATAATTGCAAAAAATGGCATGATCGATAATTTTTGTAATTATTAAATAAATTATAAAATAAAAATAATTAATGACAATTGAAGCGTACTAGTGTAGGCCATCCAAAGACTTCTGTCGGCCAATCGGTTGAGATAAGGTTGTTTGGCAAGCTGAAGCCTTGACTTTCAAGTGGTCGGATAATACAGAATTGAATCTCCTTAATGTATAAACAAATGAAACTCAGTAGGAAAAGAGAGATTCTCTATGAACTAGAACTCTAATTATATTCCTAAGGGTACCAATAAATTCCCACAATTGAGGGAGTTGTATTTGGGTAATGAAGATAAACAAAAAGCAGTAATGAAACTAATTAAAAGTAAGGAAAATCTAGGCTAAAAACTCTAGAATTATAGTAAAATGATAGAATTATTTGAAAACTCTTGAGATTTTTTTATTATGTTCCCCTTTTTCCATGCTTTCTTGTTGTTTTAATGAGTGTTAGACCCCATGTTCACTATTTCTGTTAATTTCTAGTAGCACTACCTTCCACAATGTTAATGGCAAACATGATCCTATCCATACCCTTGAATGCTTGGCCTTATCTACTTTGAATTCAACTTCCAAAAAACCAAGCACTGTCTTCTAGCTAATCCGCTCTCTTGATTCAACAAGATTTCTCTCGGGTTGACTAATCTCGAGTTGGTTGATCCTGGATCGGCCGGTTGAGCCATTTAACAGCCCCGATCTTCTAGTGACCTATTGACTAGCCGCTTCATTATTTTGCTTGCTAACATTTTACCCTTTTTTGTTCTTTAGGGATCAATTGATCCTAGAGAACAAAATATTTCATTGGGCTCTGTACAACCATTTTTTGGAGTTAAACTAATGATGACTCCTCTAAATACATGACTATGGCTGACTCTTTTTCTCATTTTTGAATTTTAAAATTCCCCTAATTTCTCCTCAATCCAATTGTCTTCCTTCCATCCTTCTAGAACATTAGCTACATGAATCTTTCTCTAACAACAATGTCTAGTAGCATGGATTCCTCTACTAACTCAGTTGTCGCAAACTTCTTTTGATTGACGTACCTTAATATGCTTCTTGGAAGCAAAAAATTAGTATAAGCTTAGAACTTCACTGCCTTCTAATGGCGAGTCAACAACATTGTTCTAATTCGTCAAACCCAAAGGCATGGACCTCATCTTCAATAAACCCCAATGGAATTCTAATATTTAGATGCCGAAGTTTAGGGGCTGGCTATATAAACTAGATGACTTCAACAACTGGCTGAATAGGGTTTTCATTTTCTTTGGTTAGCAATGGAAAGATGAGGCATCTATGATGCAATTATATTTTTTCCTTTGGCTACTGGCCCAGTCATCCTTTTCTAAGAGTAATGCTTTCATTCTAGTCCCCAACAATCAATGGCTTCATATTCCCTATTGAAATTGTAAGTCTCACCTTTTTAGATATATCTATTATTCTTGGCCTACCATTGGATGGTGAAGAAACTCCCAACTATAACACTGCCATAGTTTCTAATTACAATATTGCCCATAAGGGTGTGGCAATCCACAGAAAATTTGTGAAAGCAAATAGGAGGTCGGATGTTGTGTCAAATAGTGAATATGTCGCTTTTCTTCTGTGCTGGATATGCAAATACATTATATACACTACCTCTTTTGGAGTTGTTCTTGAATGTTCCTATTATGTTTCTATTGTTCTTTGGCCGCACAACTGGCTCTACTTCATTGATCTTATCTTCAATAGATCATTCATTTTCTTTCTTTCTTTCTTTTTTTTCCTATATGAGAATGTCTCTAAAGGAAAAAGAATGTTTCCCTTGCCCAGCTCCCTATGGATTCTTTAATTGTGACTTTACCAATATCTTTCTGAGTTTGACTTATTGAGATTGGATGAGGTAGCCAGAACCATTCTACCTGGAACTGTGACTAGTTATATTCTCTGCACCGCCCCAGCTTATATGAGTACGGATAGGAAGATTGAAATGTCCAAGGCTAGTAAGATCTCCTCCTTTTTATATCGCCTAAGGAATTGGCCAACAGATTTACTGGCTCCTTATATTTCAAGGATATTCAGGATTGACTGGTTGTGAGGGCAATCAAGTAGTAATAACAACGTGATATTGTAGCAAGCTTAGGGTGCAACTTTGGTAACTTGAGAACTACTGAGTGGTTCTTGTCCTACTACCCGCTATAGCAAAGTATCTTCTAAACTATACAATCTGCACTGTTTTACCCGTTAGTTCGATTTAGCTCAAGACATTTCTAGTTGACCCATACTATGGGACCTTTTATGCTGAATGGATTTATTTGTTTAATCCCCAACTGGCTATGAGGATTAGCTAGCCTTATAAAAAGCTAGAAAAATTCTTCTTCTAAGCGTTCAATCATTGCACTAAAACCATTGTAAATTTTTTTTTCTGGTGGTAGGGAGTTGTACAGCTTTATTTTCATCAACCTCTGGACACTTTCCTATCCAAATTTGGAGAATTAATGAGTGAGGAAGTGGAAGAGGAAGAAGAGCTTTTGGAATTAATTGAAGAGGAATCGTCATCTAGGCCACTGTCTACGGCCTCCACCCAAGCTTGGCCAATTTCCTCAGGTGCATCTTGCTCTTTATTTGTTTGGCTAAACCCCTTCGAGGTGATCAAGGCCAAAAATAGAAAATGTTCACCTTTGTAGTTGGTGGAACGGATGAGCCTATTCCAGTTGACGATCTCCCAGATGTTAAGAATGCACCCAGGCGATCCAAGTGCAATTTGCTTAACTCTCCCACTTCTCTCAAGGTATCAGGAATATTTTTTTTATTAGCCATGACACTATTGTTATTTCATATAGGCTAACTATTTTTATTGGCCTGTATTAGCAAAAGAAAACAAAATACAGTAAAGCAAGTAAGTCAGATAAGAATGGTTTTGTGAAAGAAAAAGCCTTCAAGCTAACCTTGACCTAGCTGGCCACTTCCCCTAAAAGGCTGAAACTCCTATTCTTAGACTGTCCAAAGCCGAGCTGGAAGCCTTCTTCAAATCACCTCCTCAAAGGGTTGGATCCTAATCTCCCAAACAACATCTAGACTTTTTGATGAGCCAATTATCCTAACCATTCCCATCAAATAAATAGATCAAGAATCAATTGATAGAAACTAGTAATCTACTGATCTAGGTTAGTGATTGTAACTTATTGCCGTCCTCTCTAACTATCTTATTGATAGATTTAGACATGCGTTTAAGTAAGTTGGCCATTGATAACTCGTATTATAGAGTACAGTTGGCCCAGTCAACTATTTAACTAGAGGAACTCACTCGACTGACCGTCCAAGACCAAGTCCTATTTTCAAAGTATTTTGTTGCTCAGAACTTGATGTCCTAACAAATAATCTTAATAGCAATCTTGGCCAAGTAATATTTCTCCGCAATGAAATAGTTAAATTTCAAACTAACCTGTTTTCCATTAAGGACACCATAAGGCAAGTCCAGAAAAAGAATGGAGAGCTTGACAAATTGATTGGCTAGCTATCTAGTAATGCTTAGAAGATAAAGAGAAAAATGATCAACTTAGATAGTAAGAAACATAGGCTAGAGCTGGATACGAACCTAGTAGAACAAGAACTGGCCAGGATTGCTAGGAGAAAATGTGTGCACAGGCGATGCCCCACCTCAAACCATTTAATCACCCCCCTGCAACTTTAGTTGTAGAGACTATTCTATTAACTGTCTAACTCCCTGCTCCGAAAGAGACTTCATCAATTGACTCTACTATGGCCACGGTGCCTCTCTTTTCTACTGACCTAGAAGGGATTGAGCCTACTGTTCTAATTGGGGCACTAGTAGTTGATCCTCAGATAATCTTACTATTGACGACTATCTACATATCCTTACCTATTCCTGCAATATCGAGTTTGACTCAGGAGGCTTTTGGATCGATAGTTGTTCTAACAGCAACAACTACTATGGGAGAAGATTCAAAAGTAATGGTCCAAACTATTTTGATAGATCTGGCTAATATCGCAACCTTTGAAGCTAGTCGGGATAAGGGCCCATCTGATCCTACTGTTTGAAATTGCTACACCTTGGCTTTCATATTTGTCGATTGATTGGTTAATAGTCATTCCTAGATAATTTATCACTTTTCCATCTTTTTTTTTGTTGCTATTTCACGACAGGCTGTAGTTGATCAGTGTAATTTATATTTCCTTACTCTAATTGCATTTCTTCCCATGAAGATGGTATTTCTTTAAGTACTTACCATTAATGCTTTTTGTTAATTCTTGTCTATTTCATTTAATCAGTCATCATGCTCCATAAGGGATTACCTGTGTAACCTAAAATGGTCCTTCTTAGTTTGACAACCATACCAAATCTCCCTCATTAAATTGCCTTTGCTTACTTGTTTATTGTATAATCTTACCACATTTTCTTTGTGCAAACATAGCCGTTCCCAAGCCAGCTATCTATTCTTATAAAAAATGTCAAGTTCTATAAACATAGCTAGGTTGTAATCACTAGGTAGGAATTGATGTTGGTAGATGACTCTTGTTGATCGGACTGAAATTTCAACCAAAGAATAGTATCCTCCCCATAAGTTAGGTGAAAATGTGATAAGCTAATCATTCTTATTAAATTTCTATAAGCTTGATAAGTGCTCATCATAGACATATTTTCTATGTAAATTGTATTTTATTTTTTGTAATATTTAGTATAAAGGACTACTTATTTCTACATTTGTATATTATTTTGTGTAGGATTGAATAAAGGAGACTTCGAGAAAAAAAAAGAATAAAAAGAATTGAAAAGAGATTACACGACGACATGCAGTTCAATCTGTACGGCATCATGGCGTAATCTGAACAACAAAGTCAAAACACTAGGAGTCTACGGCGTCATGCAGTTCACCTTCCATGGCACCATGTGGTTTCAGAATTCAGAAGTTTCCAAATTACTAAAGGTCGATGGTGTCATGCAAATCGTCTTAGACACTGCCATGCAGGATTACAACTCACAATAAAGTCAAGTTCCATGACATCATTTGAAAGCCGATATAACTAAAAAAAGTGTGCACATCGACATTTATATCATCTCCAATGGCACTGTGCAAGTTTGCAGAACAGAAACATAGATATGATTTTAAGCAATTTTTAGGGCTTTCCAAGGCTTATATATAGAACTTTTTGAAACCATTTTGGGGGGCCAACACTGAGAGAGAACACCTATTCCAAGAAGAGAAGAGAAAAGAGAGGATTGGAAATTACCAAGTGAAGATTCAAGATGAAGAAAAATTTAGCTTGTCTATGAGCAATTTTTTGTCCATTTCTTTAGTTTTCTTTGTCAATTTATATCTATTGCCTTAATTGTTCTTGGAGGGTTGAACCTTAGTTAGTTCATGTATTAATTCTACTTTTGATTTGTTGATTTCCAATTCCTAAAAAATGATTATTTGATTTTATTGTGCTGGATTTGTTATTTGAGTTGCTTGCTCCTAATGAATTCAAGATATGGGGGGGGGGTTAGGAGTTGGGTTTCAAGTAATGGGTTCAATGTTTGTTTTTCCTTGATAAACTTGAGAAAGGATTTGGGGGATTAGAATTTGGTAATCATTAGGAATTTGGTGTCACCTAGAGATAAGGGTATTGGGTTCTTCTGAAATTTTTGAGGATTTTGCGTTTAGTGCTTCTTGGGTACAATTGGGGAGGTAGAGATGCTCTCTAATTGGTTCAAGAATAGAGAATCTATAACTCGAGAAAGAGTGATTTTTTTCATTTGTGGCCTCTATCAGTTTTAGAATTTGGAATTTAGCTATCATGGGTTTGATTTGGTACTTGGCTAATTTAAAGGGATTTTTGACATGTTCAAATTTTTCACACTTTTTCTTGTCTTTGATTTTCTCATGACAAATTTTGTGGGGGGTTGTGTTTATTCTCCGTATTCGTGCCCATTGTAGTTAGTTTATTTCATTAATTTGTTAGGCTAAATAATAAAAGAAGAGTGAGTAGTAGTACCTTTATTCCTTCCTCAAGGGAAAACAATACTTGCCATTATACGTTATACTATACGATGAGTATATTTGCTCAATTGTATGGTTTTAATATTTGATATTTTAATTTAAAGCTTGATTGTTTGTGGATTTGTTGAAAATATTTTCAATACGAAAAACGTACAAGTTTTTAGCTCTGTTAAGGGGAATAAAGATAATATCATAAAAACTTGGATTTTATTGATTTGGTCATGTATATACTTGAACATATTACTAATTGTTTTATGCACATATTTGCTTCTTTATTTGTGTATAATACTAACTATACTTTTTTAAAATTTCTTTTCCCTTTTCTATCTTGTTTGTATAGTATTTTGACTGTTTATTTTTATTCATTGAGTAAATAAATTGTATTGAATTGTAGTGTTGTACCCTTATATTTTTGGAGTAATTGTATATGTATTATTTTGTAGATCATTGTTATAGATTGGAGAATTGTGTATTTTGTTGTTAAGTATTTGTAGGATGAAAATATTGTTGTAATTGGTTATTCATTGAGGAGACTTTGTTGTGTAATTTTTGGCTTAGTTGGGGGAGTTGTTGTAGTGGTGTTGTACATTTTGAGGATTTTGGTTGATCGTTGTAGTTGTCGTGGACTTTTTCCTTTTAGCCTTGAGGAGATAATTTTGGTATTTGTTATTGTAGTATTATATATTGATAGAGGTTAGAAAATGATTGTAGTAGTTATGAATGTGTGAAGAAGTAGCTAAACTTATATAGTTGAGGTTATGTTTTGGGGAATATGCAGTTGTGTAATTGGACATCTTGTTGGGTTTGTATAACCTTTGTATTGTAATTCTTGTAGTGTTGGAGTTATTTATTGGTTGTTTGGGAGATACTGTGGTATTTTTGAAAGGTGTAGTATTCATGGATTGGTGGTTGTTGTGGCACTCTTTTGAATTTTCTTTCCAATAAACCCACCAGTTCTTGACCCTTCACTTTCCCTTGGATTTTATTGACTGCATAGTGTGTATAGTGTTGGATTTTATTATTGCTTTGTTGTGTATATAGGTTAGGTATTGATGAGAATATACTATCTTGTATATTAATTTGGTGTATTTCTAGTGTACATAATTGGTTTGCTCATTTGTTTGTTGTATGGGTATTGGTGTAGTTCTTGTTACTAACATATGGTTTTGTTGTGGTTTGTTTATGTTAGTTGATTGTGTTCTTTAATTTAGTTAGTCATTGTAACTTGTTATATTCTTGGTATTTGTTGTGTCTTTGTATTGATTCCTTTACATATTACTTCTTTCGTGATCTTGTTGTTTATATCTTTGTAACTAGTTCTTTAGCTTAGGTACTGTTGTATTTTTTTGTCTTCATTTTGCCAGAACTGAATAAAAATGGCACCGTGCCTTTATATGAAAAAGCATCGATCATATACAGAAACCAACCAATGAGGATATACTGAGAATACATAGTGCTATGTACAATAACTTGGGCAGCGTTGTGCAAGTTCACATTCTTGGGGAGTATTACTTACCTTCTCCTTCTATGTTGTATTCGCTATCATGTAAATATATGTTTGTATTATATATTTTGGACAATAAGGACATTGTCTTATTTAAGTGTTGGGGAGAGGTTGAATAATTTTTCCTTTACAAGTTTTTATTGACTATTTTGAAAATTTTCTTATTTTTGGTCTAAAATGTGTATTTCTATATTTGGGCTAATTTTTTTTGAATTTTTTTTTTTTTGCAGTGTTGGGTTAGTTTTCAAGACTTATTGGTATGTGTTGATATGTGTTAGTTTGGTAGAGCTATTATTTATCTTTTTACTTGAGAATTCTACTTAATATTTTTCTAAAAAAAATTAATTTTATGTACAGTTATATATTGGGCATGACATAGGCTAATGTTGGGAGAAGAAAGTTAATCTTGTTTATGCCTTTGAAGATGTTTGTGAAGTTTGATTATTTGAGAATGAATAAAAATTTTGTGATGAAATATCGAGTGTAGATCATTGGCTTGTCTCTAGTTTCGTGACAATTCTCATTCATTCATTTATTCATTTTACATGTTGTATTATGAAAATCTTCAATTGTTTATTGTATTCTTCAATAAAAAGGCAAATAGAAACAAGAGGTAGGTTGCTCAATGCACCTACTGAAGTGAGGAGAAAAGAGGCTCTAGGAATGAAAAATGCATATCCTATGACGAAAAATAACGTGTGATGAAAAAAAATAAAAAAAAAAAGCAAGAAAAAGAAAAAGAAAGAGAATAAAAAAGGCAAAAATGAAAGGGATGCAAAAAGAGTATTTAAGTTAAACTCACTATAAATGTATTCCCTTATAGAAAGAAAAAAATGACGAAAAATAAAAGGCTCCTATTTTGCCAATTTAAGTTGAAATGTATTATTGTATTATTGTACCAAAGTATAAGGTATTGTTGTAATATGTTGTAACATTTGTAACACTTATACTTGGAAAAAGTTACGAGACTTGAGTGAGTTGTTTGATCCTATCTCATATGAATCACTTTGTTTGAAGTCTTGATTGAAGAAATAGAGTGGCTCTCATTTATTTGACATAAACTTGTTTAATTTCACTTTGATATTCTTAGTTATGTCTAGCTTAATGCATAGGTCTGCATAGGATTAATTTGGATAGACAAGAGTTGGGATGAATTTTAAAGCAGAGGATGAGATAACGTCTCTACCATCTTGACCTTATTGTATATATGCTGGCGTGTTCTTTTTAATTATTCCAATGTACCATGTTTATAGTCACTTGTTTTGTTTGTATGCTAGTTAATTCTTTGTTTTTGGAAATAATTGTGATTTGCTTGCGGACAAGCAAAGACTTCAATGTGGAGAAGTGATAAGTGCTCATCATAAATATATTTTCTATGTAAATTGTATTTTGTTTGTTGTAATATTTAGTGTAAATGAGCACTTATTTATATATTTGTACATTATATTGTGTAGGATTGAGCAAAAGAGACTTCGAGAAAAAATAAAAATAAAAAGGATTGAAAAGAGATTACACAACACCGCACAATTCAATCTGCAAAGCACCATGGCATAACTTGAACAACAAAGTCAAAACATTGGGAGTCCACGGCGTCATGCAGTACACCTTCCACGGTGTCATATGTGTAACACCCCACTACCTAGGCCCAACGGGGCCGGGGATGTCGCTCCGTCCAAAGGACAAGGGATCTTTATAACTAGGTTACATGAAAATAAAATAAAACAAAAGACTTTAAAATTAAATTTATTACTACCCAAAAGATAAATACTGGCACAAATCCAAAATAAATTGTTTGCAACAATCTCTCAAACAACACTTAAAGTAAATAGCATGAGTCTTCAAGCACAGGCAACATTCTAGCTAATGATCTCCACAGCAGGATCTTCCTAAAAATATGGCATAAAAGGGTGGTGAGATGAAAATCTCAGTAAGCCCGTGTGTGCTTTGAGTGTCTCAGGTAAAATAATTCATGTATGTAAGTTGTAAAAGTTTCATAAGAAAAGGTGCTGACAAGCAATAAATAAGTGTTGAAAATAAAGAGTGGTGTTTCACTTTTCAAACCATACATGTGCACAATAAATATAACCACTCAAATGGGTAGCCATGGGTTACCACACGTTGGGCCCCAAGACCAAATAACAGTCAGAATGCCACACTTTGTGCAAGCTGACAAAAGGTAGGTGTACAGCCTACCGGGTAAGATACTCCTCCATCTCTACACCCAAATTTACCGGTTGTCCACTCTGGAACACACAGTCCACATGATTGAAACTTGCTAGCTCGGACCGGTATGACCTACCGGACTGGCATCCTATCCAGGAAGGACTCACCCCTCAGAGGTGGCCACCTATTGAGAGACTTACCCTAACCCTTCAAAGACTAGTCCTGGTGGTCTACCCTTATTGAGTACTCAACGTTGATTGTTCCCCTTGGGAGAAAATTGATCAAACTTTGCTTTATTTGAAAATAGCAATTAAGGGTTTCCAAAAGTCTAGTCAAGTTGGGTTTTAGAAAAAGTTTAGATTTGTGTAAAACTGCTTGTTCAATTTTCAAATGATTTGCTTGACTGAAATAAAAAGGAAAAACAGTCCTTAATTGCATTTACAAATAAATGTCCATATACATTGCATTTGCTTGCCACAATAACTTTTGGTCTTCACAAAACTCCATGCAGGAGCTTACCTGCTTCTTTGCTTGCTCACACTCAAAAGTCTTCCAAGGCTGACCTAACCCCGCCTGGGGTAAACACAAAATATAAGGTCACATTCAAACTATACCTGCCTTACATAAATAATTCTTAGCTCAACTAGTTACAACCATGATTAACCATGACCTCAATGTCTTAAGCTTTAAGACTAGATGCTAACGAATTTTATAAAATAAGTCTAGTTTGATAAGTTAAAATAACTAGGGGTTCTAAAATAATTGTTAATAAATTATAGACTCAAATAATAATTCTTGAGTGTTATTAATAAATAAACTAAGGTTTGAATTTTAAATAATATTAAGTCCTAAATAATTTTAATAAATGATAATTTAAAAATAGCTTTATTATAAATAAATAATAAATGAAATAATTTTTAATTTAAATAAAATTTTTAATAGATAATAATTAATTAATAATAAATAAAATTAAGAATAAATGAATTTTATTAAATTTTTGTTTAATAAAAATATTAATAGCCTAATTAAATATTCCAATCCAAATCCCCTAGTGTTTCGACTTTTGAGGGAAAATATAGTAGTAATTCTAATTTTTTTGTAATAAATTTTGTTAATGAACATAACCTAGAATTAATAAGAAAATAATCTCTTATCATGATTTTCCTAGTGTTAGAAAAGATTCATGATTACATTCTCCATCACCAAACAATAAACCATTCCATTCATGAACATACACTTGAACTATCGCATACCATCACATGGCCAAAATCCTACTAAGCATAATCATCAATCATGGTTTCCATGAAAAAATAAGAACATAAAAGCCTAATCACCTTTGGTGTCATAATATCTAATCATGCTTTAAATATCCATAAAATTCATTAAGCATGAAGAACATATAATGATTCGAAAGGAAAATACATATATCCTAGTCATCATCATGTCCTAACCCCAATCCCTTTATGCATATACTCAATCTCCCAATCATATTCCATCTCCCTATCAACACCTAAGAGACATGATTTCAGAATTTAATAAGAGAGATTTAAGAATGAATACTTGATTGTCGAGTACTTCGAAGAAGACAAAAGAAGGTCCACGCGCGATGGAGTGTCTTGAATGGTCCAACGAAACAAACGATCATGGTTGATGATTGATCAACCATTTCGGTTAGAAGAGAGAGAGAGAGAGAGAGAGAGAGAGAGAGAGAGAGAGAGAGAGAGAGAGATCATTAGAATGATATAATCGAATGGAAGAAGATGAATAAGAAAGTTGTTCTTGACTTACCTTGTTGATGTTCTTGTGACCTTCAAGAAAAAGGTTGATTTCGATCCGCTTGAAAATTTTTGTTTGCTTGGTCTTGTGTTATAAATACTAGAAATGAGGTTTAGGGATTACATAGAAGTGATTTGGAGTGTTTGAGAGTGATTGGAGGTGTTTAGAGTAGGGTTAGGCTTGAAGAAGGTTAGTGTGTGTTCTTGGTGTTCTAGGTGAAAATGGAGAGAATTTGGAAGAATGCTGCATGAATTTTGGTAGAAGGCTGGCCGAATGGTATGGAATGAGTGAGGGTTTCGGTTTTCAGCTAGAAAGAGAGGGGATGATCAGATTTTTTTTGAAATTTAAATGGAGGAAATAGTGGAGAGGTTTAAGGTAAGAGGTTAGCTATGGTGTTTTGATCAAGAAAGGTTTCTATGGTCTTCAATGGAGCCGGCTGAACATGGAGTTTTTCCTGAAATGATTGAAGGTTAATGTTGCTCAAAGTTGGCCGAAATTCAGTCCATGAAGGCAGAGAAAATTCTGGTTAATTAGCCTAATGCAAGAGTGGTTTTAATGGAGTAAAATGCTGAAAATTATTTGAAGTTCAAAAGAGTTTGAATGGAGTGATCTTAGGAGTGTTTTGTGGTGCAGCTATGGAGTCCTTATGCTCAAGGTAAGAGTGGGGTTTATGGTGTTCAGTCTACAGCTGAGCAAGCTAAAGTTTTACAGAGGTTGAAGATGATTTTCGGCCTTAGGCTAGAAAGAAGCAAGGCTGGAAAATTCTGGTTTCAAGTTGTTCAGAATTTTTGAAGATTGCAAAATTTTTGGTGCAGAATTTTGCACACTCTTAGCTCGCTTTTCAGAGGTTCTTCTGGGGTGTTTAAGGGTCTTCCAAGGTTGGTTTTTCAACCTTATTTCTGGACAAATACAGAAGAGATTTGCTGGCTTGAAGGTGAACTAAAAACAGCTCCATTTCCTTGATTGCAAGCTGCGAAATGCCCAGTTTTTTTTTCTGGTTTGGTGCTGTTTTGTGCAGTCCGAAATGT
The DNA here is from genome assembly GCA_026120185.1 of Voacanga thouarsii. NCBI lineage: Eukaryota > Viridiplantae > Streptophyta > Magnoliopsida > Gentianales > Apocynaceae > Voacanga > Voacanga thouarsii. Next base: position 586,298 of record JANUWF010001032.1, on the reverse strand, counting down.
GCACAGTTTTTCCAGCTTCCAAGCCACATAAAATGACCATTTTCTTGGCAACAAGTGAATGGGATTATGGCCTGAATTTTTGAAGAAAGGGGCTGCAACAATTCTGAAAAATTTCTAGATTTCTTTCCACTAAAGTTTGAACAACATGAAGGTAGATTTGAAGGTCCTTTCATGGTGATTGATTTTCTCTTGAAACCCTTCCTATTTACCCTCCTATTTTCGACCAACTACCCAACCACCATAACTGATTTTCAAATTTCATGGTGGAGGAGTTATCCCAGAATTTTTTTGGAATTTAAAAGAAAGGATTTAATGGTTTTGAATTATAAAGATGTTAGGACAAGTTAGAGGTAATAAATAGGACAAGAATTCCTCTAGAATTCTTTTTAGGACATGAGAATAAGATTAGGACATTCTCTTCATGTCCCCCCCTAAGACAACATTCCTATTTTTATGTAATGCAAGAAAACAAAAATTCAAACTTAATGAAAATAATCATGATAAAACTTAAATAATGGGATTTGAACTCATGACCTTAGAAATTAATTCACCAAGCTGTAACCACTAAACCACCCTAACTCTTGTTCTTATTTCCTCACCCTCATATTTTTCTTATCTACTCCTCAAGTTATCTCCCTATTCTGACCTCAAGCAAAATTACCATTTTACCTCTCCTACTCAACAAGCATAACTAAGCATTTAAACATATAATCTACGATTCTAAAGCACATAAAATCATTCAAAAACATATATTTCATGCAAAATAATATGATATGCATTCCCGACCCCCTTACTCTATGGTTGGTTTTAGGTGAGGTTTCACAATGTGGTTTTAGCATTCAGAAGTTTCCAAATTACTGAAGGTCGATGGTGCCGTGCAAATTGTTGTTGACGTCGTTGTGTAGGATTACAACTCACAATAAAGTCAAGTTCCATGACGTCATTTAAAAGCCGACATAACTAAATAAAGCGTCTTCGGTGACGTTTATATCATTTCTGATGGCACCATGCAAGTTCACGAATAGAAATGCGGATATGATTTTAAGCAATTTTTAGGGCTTTCAAAGGCTTATAAATAGAACATTTTGAGACCATTTTGGTGCCAACACTAAGAAAAAACACCCACTCCAAGAAGAGAAGAGAAAAGAAATGATTGGAGATTGCCAAGTGAAGATTGAAGATGAAGAAATCAATTTGTGTATGAGCAATTTCTTGTCCCTTTCTTTAGTTTTCTTTGTCAATTTATATCTATTGCTTTAATTGTTCTTGACGGGTTGAACCCTAGTTAGTTTATGTATTAATTCTACTTTTGATTTGTTAACTTTCAATTCCTAAAGAATGATTAGTTGATTTTATTGTGTTGGATTTGGTATTTGGATTGCTTGCTCCTAATGAATTCGAGAGATTGGGTTAGGAATTGGGTTCCAATTAATGGGTCAGTGTTTGTGTTTCCTTGATGAACTTGAGAAATGATTTGAAGGATTAGAACTTGGTAATCATTAGGAATTTGATGCCACGTAGAGATAAGGGTATTGGATTCTTTCAAAATTTTTGGGGGGTTTTGCACTTAATACTTCTTAGGTTCAATTGGAGAGGTAGAGATGCCCTCTAATTAACTCAAGAATAGGGAATCCATAACTTAATAGAGTGAATTTTGCATTTGTGACCTCTACCGATTTTAATATTGGGAATTTAGCTATCTTGGGTTTAATTTGGTACTTAGCTAATTTAGGGGGATTCTTGACAAGTTAATGTCTTTTACTCTTTTTCTTATCTTTGATTTTCTCATAGCCAATCTTGTGGGGGTTGTGTTTATTTTTGGTGTTCGTGCCTATTGTAGTTAGTTTATTTCATTAATTTGTTAGGCTAAACAATAGAAGAAGAGTAAGTAGAGGTACCTTTATCCCTTTCTTGAGAAAAAAACGATACTTGCCATTATACGCTATACTACACGATGTGTATACTTACCAAATTATATGGTTTTAATGTTTGGCATTTTAATTTAAAGCTTGATTATTTGTGAATTTGTTGATAATAGTTCCAATATGAAAAGCATGCATCATAGCCCACAATGTTTCACCTAACGATTCATGCCTCCCCTTGGGTTGTTCCTCTAGATATTTCTTTAGCATATTGATCAAAACCTTGTTTATAGCTTTAGCTTGTCCATTAACTTATGCATAATAAGGCATAGAATAAATCATTTTAATTTGAAATTGTTGGACAAAAGGTACTACCTTATCCACTAGTAAACGTGGTCCCTTAATCAGCTGTTAGAAACTCAAGAATGCTAAAAAAAGTAAATGATATCACTACTTGAAAATTTGCTATTATCGACTCATTATTACCAACCAACTATATTCGATTGATAATTATTAACTGATTACTAACAAATTATCAACTAAAAAATGAATAAATTTGAAAATCTTCCAATTAGTTATCAATCGGATAATATCGGTTGACAATAATTAATTGAGTTGGTAATCTAGTAGGAATATATTTATCAACATATTAATAATTGAAATTCATCAATTGGTAACATATTCAATTGATAATTTAACAGGAAACGAATCTACCAACTGATTACCAATTAACTTCTTCTATTGATAATAATTAGTTGTTAACTTGATTAGACAAAATTTACTAATTGATTACCAACTAATATTTATCAATTGATAATTTATTTAACTTGTAATTTATTGGTAATTTAGTCAAAATTCTATATACTAACCAATTATTAATTGATTTCTTTTGTTGGTAATAATTTCGATTGGTAATCATTTGGTAATATAATTGGAGAATTTTTTTCAACCAAGCTAAAGTATTTAGTTGGTAATTTAGTAAAAAAAATACTTATCAACTGATTTATTTTGTTCATAATAATTTACATGGAAGGGGAAATGTTTTTTTTTCTTTTTAACAGAATTATGAAACCTTAAATAAAAGTTTTTCGAGATAAACTACAACTATTTTTAGTTCATTATTTAAGATATTGTTCTATTATAAATGTGGTCTTAAATTTTAAACTTAAATTCTATATTAAAATTTTAAATCATAAATAAAAGTTTTCCTAAATAAATGACAAACTAATTTAGTATATTGATCAAAGTAATTAGTCTTAAAGTCCAATATATATACGTAAATATATATTTAAGTGTTCTATTAACTTGAAGTTACCAAATAATATATGTTTCAGTTTGAACTCTAATTTTAAATTTATTTTAGTTTATTTGTTCAATTTCTATATATATATATATATATATATATATATGTATGTGTGTGTGTGTGTGTGTGTGTGTGTGTGTGTGTGTGTGTGTAATTGAATATTCTAATAAATATTAATTAATCAAAAATAAAGAAATTCCAAATTATAATTAGAATTATATATTTCTATTTCTTTTAAATTATATATCTACAGAGAAAATTTTAGGTGAAATAAGAGAGTTTATATATGAGTTGGATATAAATTTTAAAAATTATACTAGCAAAAAAAATTGAAATAAAATAAGTAGAATAGAAAATATAAGTATTATGAAAATATAATTTTTTTTTTCATGAAATGAGATATGCCCCTAATAAACGAAGAAATCTAGCTAATTCAATCAAAATGCATTCTTATTTTGATATTGAGTAAATAATTATGAACGATTTGAGAATTCAAATAGAACAAATTCGATATTTATTACTTATATGTATATTATATATGCTTGTGTATATATATGATAATATAGTATTATTTTAATTGATTGAAAAAGCATATATAAAAGTATTAGCAAATATTAACGCAACAAAGCCGCTAGTACAATGGAAAGTACTATGCATAATAATTCAAAGGTCATTGGTTTGTAACTAGTTGAGAGCATATTATACCATAATATTTTAGCTAATGCTAACCTTGGCCTGTAACACCCCACTACTACGTACCCTAAAAGGGCGGGGATGTCGCCCCATCCCGTAGGACAAGGGGTCTTTAAAATGAGGTATAAATATAAAGGCGACCTTAAAAGAATCAACTTAGATAAATAAAGAAAAACTCTTATTACATCCGGCTCAAATTGGAGCAATACGAAATTAAACAAATATCGTTCAGAAGCTTCAACAACAATTGTCTCCTAGAGCACAATAGAAAAAAAAGAACAAAAGCTTCAACTATCACATGCCCCGCTGGCTCAGCACAATTTATCCCCTGAAAACATGATATAAAATAGTGTGAGATTAAATCTCAGTAAGTCCTGTGTGTGCACATGGTGTTTTAAACAGTACGTGTATGCATAATGTAAAACATTTGTGGAAACATTTGGCAAGTCATAAATAATCTCTTTTCGCAAGGAGTGGGTTTTCTCATAATCACGCTTTATACAAAACAAATCATCCACTCGAGTCAACAGTTATGTCACCACACGTTGGGCTCCATGAGAACAAAATGGTCAAGGTGCCACACTTTGTTCACCAAGATAGGTCAAAGCACCACACTTTGTGTACCGAGACAGGATCAGATTACTACATGTTGGGCGTTCTGATCAAGGTGAGTGTACAGCTCACCGGGTGAGATACTCCTCATTCTCTACACCCAACAAAACCATCCGAGTGTCCATGCCAGGAAAATAAACAATACCTTTCAAGTACAAGTGCTAGCTCGGACCGGCCTGACCAACCAATACTGTCGCCTTTTCAAGCAGAGCTTATCTTCTGGAGGTGGTCTCCTGCCAGAAGACTTACTCAAGCTCTCCAAGACTAGTATTGTTAGCCTACCCTTATTGAGTACTCAACAAACATATCCATCAATTCCTGATTCACAACATTTCCAAACCTTGACTTTGTACAACGTGGTTTTTCTCTAAAAGAGTTTTTCTAAAAATTTAGGAAAAGAATAGTTTTCTTGATAAAATCGTTAGTTTGACAAAACCGTTTAAAAAATAAATACCCACGTTTACAACCCAAGCAAACATAGCTCACAATAGCTTCACAAAGCTTTACAACATAGACTTGCTATCACAATAGTCAACAAAAGAGTTTATGCAAGACTTACCATCACAACATTTAACAAAAGAGTTTATGCAAGGACTTACCATCACAACATTTAACAAAAGAGTTTATGCAAGGACTTACTTGATATGCCTCAGATAAACAAGACAAAATCACAGCTTACTTCCTTCAAATACCCTCCTGATCTAGAATCACATAATATCATGATCAGGGTCTCAATCGATTCAAACATGCATTAAACTCATTTATTCCCATAACAAATCACGATCCATTATCTAACTTCAAATAAATCATCTAACCCTCAAAGTACATACACTATGATCATATATCCATCAAAGACATGAATAATATGTCAAAAAGGTCTTGACTTGACCATCACAACTCATATCCATCATCCACTATATTAAACCTTAATTTTGACATCAAGGGTAAGTATTCCCTTACCTTGCAACAATCGGGTTAGCAAAGTCTCAATGCTCCTATGGTGATCGTTCCGAGTTCGCTTGATTGGAAGAGAAAAGCTACTTTATTTCCTTTCTTTTGACCGAAAATAAATAGAAGGGATGAAATCAACCTTTAGGTGGCGTGATTCAAGGAAAGAAAATGAGAAGAATTGATGGAAGAAAGGAATTAAAAGGCTGCGATGGTTTTTGCTTACCTTAGAGGGTGATCGGTTTTCGCTAAGTATTGCTCTTAAGATTTTCGAAAATTGCTGTGGAATTCTTGCTGGAATTTTTCGTGTAGAATAGAGAGGGTAGTCGGCTACTATGCTTTAGGGTTAGAGAAGATTAGTTTAGGGTTAGATGGTGGTGTTTAGAAAGACTCCTAACGGCTTTAGGCTTCTTGGACAGCAAGGGCGAAAATTGCAACTTATGGTGTGCCTTCTTGCTGCCGACTTTGGGAGAGTTTAAGGGAGAAAATATTCTATAATTTGCTTCTTTGTACTGGCCGAAATATTGCTCAAGGGAAGGGCTGAATGTGTTCAGAATTTTGGGCCAAACAAAGAAGAGTTTGAGAAGGTTTGAAGAGCTGAAATTTCTGTGCGCGTGCAGTGGTTTTGCTGTACGAAATTGCTGAACAATAAGAGGAGAAATTCTAGTCTATTGTAGCTGTGGTTCTGCCACAGTTTTCAGAGAAAAGATGAGGGTTTTAGGCGCAGAAAATTAGCTTGATCAACTGAGGATTTTGGTGTGTTTTGGTGTGCATAATTTCGGTTTGTGTAGGAGTGCAAGCTGGCTGAAAATCTGTAGTTTTTTGGAGATAAAAATCTGGTTTTGTACAGCTAAGGTAATATGAATTTATGAGGAGTGTTCTAGATGTTTTGAGCTACGGTTTGGAGAGTTGGATTGCACCTAGAAGTGCTGGAATTTTCGGACAGCTTGTGCTTGCACAAGGCTGCCGAATTTCCGCTAGGAAAATGTAGCAAAACCTAGTTAAATTAGGATTGAAATAAAATCTGATTTGCTAAAGGATTTATGACAAGATTTTCTAACTTTGGAAGAGTTTGAGTTGAGCTAAAATTCCTTCAAGAAGTGGCGGCACTAGCTGAAAAATTTTTCAAATTTTTATCTAAAGTTCTAGGTTTAAAATCAATAAGGTTTCCTACTAGAAGAATGACTCTTTAATTCCAACTATCTATTGCAAGCTCTAGTAAGTTGAAATCAAACTAAAATTATAATTATTCATCTAGAGTTTTCGAAAATCCAAGGGAATAAAAGCTAAAAATACAAGTGAACTTTATTCACATCAAAGCCCTTGATTTTAGGAAATAAATATGGAGACTTATTTCCTTGGAATAATAGCACTAAAATTTCTCTAGGATATCTAGATCCTTTTCGGCCAAGACATGAAAAAGTCTAAAGAAAGGAACTTTCAAAGAGAAACTAAGATTCACAAAAGGTAGGATTCGAACTCAGGTCACCAAAAGAAATCACCAACCTCCCGCTATTCCAAAGCTACTCCACATTAATAATTCTCTAAGAAATTCTTTCCACCCTATTCTCATCCTTCCATATCCTCGGCCATACCTCACTTAACCAAATCTTTAACAACACCATTATTTCACACCAATCAATTCAAATGCAAGGACAACTTTAAAATTCACATATATCCATGCAAAAATAATGTTAAGCTACTATGAAAAATGCAAAATGCTATGCAATGCATAACTTTTCCCTATAGTCAAAGGTGGTTTTTGGGCGGGGTATTACATGGCCCATAGGTGATTGGCAACTTGCTAACATTGAAACTGGGCCCCGCTAATATAGCAAAATTTAATTTTTGCATTAAACTTTTATTTTTAAATAAATTATTGAAAACAAACTTTTAGTTGGGAATTTTCAATCAAGTTACCAATAGAAATTTTAGTTGAAAATTACCAACCAAATTTGTGAAATTTAATGTTTTTTCTTATAACTAATTATCAATTAGATTTTTTAATTCAAAAACAGAATTTCAATTGATAATTACCAACGAATATAAAAAAATTAGTTGGCAACAATTATTAATTAGTGTTTTACCAATCGATCAAAATCAGTTAATAATCAGCGAGTAAATCATTATTACCAACCAATTTCACCGCATTACCAATCAATTTGGATGGTTGATAATTAACTTTTTCTAATAATGTGTGATTTTTAATGAATTTAATGACATCCTGTTGAATGACTTTAGTGAGTGGAATAACTTCCACCCATTTGGTAAAGATACTCGTTGCAACTAGAATGAAGAAATGACCACAGGATGATGGTAGATAATTTTTTCCAATCATATCCAATGCCCAACCACAAAATGGCCAAGGTCTAAGAATTGAATGAAGTTTTGTGGGTGGCAGCTATTGTAATTGGTTGTGCTTCTGACACGCTTCACATCTTTTGGCATACTTGAAAAAACCGACCACTGTAGTTGGCTAATATAAATCATAATAGTGCAAAGTCTATCTCAACATCGGCCTAGCTTGGTGAGCTCTACACAATCCTTAGTGCACTTCGGCCATTAGCATCATTGCATTCTTTTTGTCAGGGCATTTTAGCAACAATCTCTTATGGCTTCGATTAAACAGTTCATTTTCAACCAAGACATAATTGAGAGCCTTTATTTTAACTGCTTTAGTTGCCTTGGCCAACAGATTTGTGAGAAGATCATTTGTGAGAAGATCAATAATGTCCGTCCTCCAATCTTGTTCTATTTGGCTACCTACAACCATGACCAACTGATTCGGAGAGTTATAGGGATTGGGTTTAAATCCTGAGGCTGTCTAAGCTACGTAATTTACTTGCATATTCTCACTTCTTGGAATGTGTGTAATGTTACATCAGCAACCTGTTTCAACAAAATCCGCACCATATTATATAGTGGAACTAGATTAAAGTGGGCACACCTATACCCACTGATCAACTGATTAACAATCAGCTGAGAATCTCTTTTTTCTTTGATGGCCTATGCATTCATAGTGATAAAGATTTTCAGTCCTATAATAAAAGTTTCATGTTCCACTTAGTTTTTTTAATTTACTTGGCTCTAGTTCAAACATGAATTTTCTTTTAACGCTGCCTAGGCTTATGATTGTAATTCTCACTCTTGCTCCCGTACTTGTGCTTGATCCATCAAAACTCAATATCCATAACCGAGTACCAATATAGTTTTGCATTTCTTCTATAGGATTGGACATATTTATGTACGGGTGTTTAGCAAAAAAGTCACTTACAACTTGCCCTTTTTATGTGAAGGGGCATATGTTTGAGTGCAAAAGCAGTCAACTTGACCTCCCATTTTATTAATCGTCCCTATAAAATAGGCTAATTTAAGAGGAATGAACGATATCTATCTTACCATGTACCTTCTGGGCAGTAAATAGTATTCCAACTTAATGAAGACATAAAATAAGGACAGACACAGCATCTCGGGTTTTAAGGTTGTTCAAAGTATGACTAAGGTAGTAGCGACCCATTCGGCACCTTGCAGATCATCTTGTCCCAGTAGGCATCCAATTGACTCCTTAACTATTGAAATATATAATTTGACTAACCTTGGAGGGACCAAAATAGGTGGTTTGAACCGACAGCTTTTTATTCGATTGAAGGCCTCTTGTTGCTCTTTTTCCCATAAAAATTTATTTGCATGCTTCAATCATAGCAATGTCATGAATTGCTTTATTTTCCTAGCTAAATTTACTATAAAAAATTTGAGGAAATTAATATTTCCTAATAGACGCTAGCGTTCCTTCTTATCCCTAAGAGGTATGGCTTCTAAAATAGCCTTGGTTTTGTTTCTGTCTACCTTAATACCTTTTTGATGGACCAAAAAACCTAGGACATGTCCCGCTTTGACACCAAAAGCACATTTGTTAGTGTTCATTTTCAGATTATACTCTTTCATCCTTATGATTGCCTTTTCTAGATTGTCCAAATGTCTTTCAAAATTAGTTAACTTGACCATAAAATTATCAATATAAACTTCTAGGCATTACCTAATAATATCATGGAAAATCATTCATGTCCCTTTGAATGGTGGCTTCTATATTTTTGAGGTCAAAATGCATGATCACCCACTCAAACAGGCCAATGGCTCCCAGGCAATGGAAAGCTAATTTGTAAACATCTTTTTGGTTATGAAAATTTGATTATAGCCAGAATAACTATCCATAAAACTCATAAATTCAAATCTTACTACCAAATCTATGAACATATGTGCCATGGGTATGGCATATTCATTTTTGTGTGCAGCCAAATTAAGATCTTAAAGTCTATGCACACCCGAAGTTGGCCATTCTTTTTTATCACAAGAACAATATTGGAAACCCACTCGGTATATTTAGCAACTCGAATAAAACTGTAGCTTAGAAGCCATGCGATCTCCTCCTTAATTTTTGGAATAAAGTTAGGTTTGAAACACCTATTTGGTTGTTTGTGAGCTTTGAAGTCTTTCTTAATTGGCAACATGCGCTCTACAATTCATCTATCTAAGCCAGGCATCCTATGATAATCCCAAGCAAAGCAATTGTTGCACTTTTGGATAAGCGTTATCACTTGATTTGGCTATTATTCTATCAATAAGGAGATGATCTTAGTATTTCTCGGTTCCTTCAAGTCATTGAGGTTAACCTCAATCAATGGATCTTGAAGCATGAAAGGAGGATCTTTTTTCGCAATGGAAATTTCATTATTATCAATTGGTTGAAATTTGTACGTCTAGGATATATGATGCACTGATTCTCTGCTAGGCTCAAACACAACTAGCCGATCAAAGATGCTAATCATGGCAATTAAGGACTCACCAATAATTTTGATATGGAAACCATTCTGAGAAACAAGGCAAGCAAGCTAAGTAATAATTATCACTTGTAGCTCTTATCGGCTCAAAGGTAGGAGATTATTATATAGCTTCTAATATCTTGATTTCTACTTTGAAAGAGTTCGGGTCTATTGTGCCACAATCCTTACTTTGTCGCTATTCCAGAACATGAATAGCTGATACCGAGTAGATGGCATGCAATGGTTGGCATGAATTCAATCATGTCCCAGTAATAAAGAGTATGATGGCTTAGAATCGATTATAAAGAAAATAGTGGAGTTGGTTTTCATTCTCATAGTCAGATCAACCAAAAGCACTCTTAATGCTATGGTAGCCTGTCCTATAAAATTGGTTATCTTTATGTTAATAGAAATTATATCACTTATCAACTTGTCTAAGCTCCTTAGTGTGTCGGCCAACATAACGTTCAAAATATCCCCCATCAACAAACAATCTGCCAATTGGTTTTCTATTTAGATGAGCTTTTACATACAATGGCTAGAAATGGTTTGCCATTTCTTCAGTCGGCTTTAGAAAACTGCATAAGAGGATAAGAACCCAGACTAGAGAAATCGTCTAATTTAGCCTATTTGGCCTTTGCCTATTTTGAAATAGTTGCATTACCAATCAGTATTTACCTATTTCTTTTCTATCCATTTTCTAAGAGTAACACTCCAATGATATTGATTGGCCCGTTTGAATCTAATGATCTAATCGACTTTTCTATTGAAATTTAATCCCAAATAGTCATTTAGGTTTCTAGAGCTACCTTGGGGATCAAAAGTCATATTATCTCTAACTGTTAAAAAGACCAAAATGTCCATACTAAATAAATAGCAATGCTTTTCATTTTAAATATCTTCATTCATTATTATATAAAGATATTGACCCTAAAGATAATATTACAATAGTATTACTTTGACTTGTAAGTGTAATAATGAAAATACCTTTCTATGTAATATTTATTATTGAGATAAGATTGATTGCTACTATCATATTTCTCAATGACATTCACTATTCTTTGACCTCTAATCTATAATTGATTATCTCCAAGAGTATAACTGTTTATCTAAAAGGAACAACCCTTAAAGTAACACTCTTAATCATTTCTCAAGATTCTGAATTTTCACAAATTATCTTAGGCCGTTACAAAAGGGTGATCACTCTCGTTATGAAAAGAATATAGGAACTCTATCTCTTAATCAAATTAAAGATATATGCCCAACTTACCAGGATATTGATCTCATAGTGAAAATCTCATTTACAGTATATCAAAACATATATATCCAGCCTTACCAATCCGCCAACTCATACTTAAACAATAGAGTATTTGTCTATACAGTAGTAACAATAGTCCAGATTTTATTTATTATAATACTTTTATAAAGACTACTATTGCATGGTCCAATTCTACGTATTTTAAATACGCTTATATCATTGGTGTGAGAGGACTATTCATTGATTAAAGGTAAACCATTCCTCGCCTAAAAATTATAGTGTAATTTATCTAAATCTTAACGAAGTACCCAACTTCATCAATTAATCAAAAATCCTTTTTGTCTGTATGTTAAGTAATCATAATATGCACCTTATTGTAAAGTATGACCGTACATGTAGATTACTTACTAACATATTGAGACCTTTAAGTATGAAAAATGTGAATACAAACTAAATAAAAAATAGTTTTATTATTCCAAAAGAAATATCTTTATGTATTTTTCTTTTTCTTTAAGGGCATATTACTAATAATCACCTACTTACACAATAATGACTAAGAAAGTTAATATGTACCTAATCCTATGGCATCTAAATATCCTAGAAATACCTTATCTACCAAAGGCTTGGTAAATAGATCTGCCACATTATTCTCTAAGAAAATTTGATCCATTAATATCTCCTGTCTCTAAACAAATTCTCAGATCAAGTAGTACTTACTCTCTATGTACTTATCCTTCTTGTAGTTTTTAAGTTCTTTCTATTGTAATACTATTATGGAATTATCACAATATATTATCAATGGCTTGTCCATATTAAGCATGACTCCAAGTTTTGTTAGGAACTTTTCAGAGTCAAACTACCTTCTCAGATGCTTTCGAAATTGCCACGTGCTTAACCTCCATAGTAGAATTTGTAATATAATATTGCTTGATATTTCTCCTAAAATTGCTCTTCATGATAAAGTGAATACATATCCACTAATAGATTTCTATTCATCTTTATTCGCTTGAAAATCTAAGTTTGTGTATCCAACTGGAAGTCATCAGTCTTGTAAATTAACATATAATTTCTCGTTCTTTTAAGATACGAGTATATGCTTTATAGCCTGCTAATAAACCTCCCCAAGGTTTGACTAGTATCTACTAACTATACCCATAACAAAACAGATAATTGACTTTGTACAAAGTATAGCATGACTTCCTACTATCAAAGCATAAAGAATCATGTTCATCCTTTCTTTATTCTCGTGTGTCATAGGACACTACTTGAAAATTAGATCGATCCATGTCTAAAGAGTATTAATTTCTCTTTAAACTAATCCATGCTATACTTTAACAATATCTTATCAATGTAAGATGTCTGAGATAAGCCTAACATTCTTTACTTTCTATCTCTAAGAAGTTTTATTGCAAAAAATATAATTAGCTTCTCCTAAATCGTTTATATTGAATTAACTCGATAGCTAAACCTTAATAGATAATAATATTTCTACATCATTTTTAATGAGTAGAATATAATTTATATACAACACCAAGAATGACACATTTTTGCCATTCAACTTCTTAGTGCATTCACATTTAGAATAAAACCATAAAACTTTATATTTTCATTAAAATATATGTTCCATATCTTTGATGCTTGTTAAGTCCATATATGGACTTTTTAAACTTGCAGAACATGTATTCTTAGCCTTTAGCAATAAACCCCTCTGGTTGGAATACATAGATATTCTCACTAAGATTGTCATTAAGAAAAGTAGTTTTAATATCCATTTGTAATATCTCGTAGTCTTTATGATAAGCGATAGTTAGGAGAACCCTAATGGATTTAAGCATGGCTACCGGTAAAAATGTTTCTTATAATCAATTCATTCTTTCTAAATAAACCCTTTTACCACTAATCTTACTTTAAAGGTTTCAACCTCTCCTTTTACTCATCTTTTCCTCTTGTATACCCACTTACATCCTATGGTTTTATCCCTTAAGATACAATAACAAAATTCAAAACTTAGTTAATATGCATAGATTCGATCTCTCCTTCATTACTTTGAGTCACTTATCTACATCAAGGTTAGCTATAATCTTCTCATATTTTAGGGGATCTCATTCTTGATGTTTAAAGATTAGATCAAAGATCTCTTCGTCTAGAACACGAGTAACCCTCCTACTACGACGAAGCTCGACTTGTATCGAAATGTCAAGTTATGTCTCTCTCAATTCCTCAATTAGGTTATTTTGTTCTAAAGAGGATGATGTATTCTCTTCCAATTACGCCAGATTTGAACTACTAGTTAACATTTTTTTTAAAAATCATATTCAAGTACCTAGCATGAGTACTAACAAGCACCTTTTGCTCATTAGGATGATAAAAATATTTAAAATTTTAGTTCCTTTTGGATACCTAACTGTTGGATTGTATGCTCTCTTAGACTAGGTTTCTGATATAAAATCGAATATTTTAATAAAAGAATTTATTTTCAGAAATTTTTTGTGAATTTACTTTTTGTTTGTACACGATTTTCGTTTGGAACAGATCCATTATGTTTAAATAAGTGATCCATGTGAATGGTGGTCTTTCACAGTAAGGTATGGATCACGGGTTATTTAACACATAAACTTTTGTTCTTAACCTATTGATGAGACTGGGAATCTCATCTTGTTTAGGTTATTATGTTATGAATTCCAAATGGGGAATGTCTTACCTTTAGCCAGTGAGTAGTCTACTCACTTCATGATATAAGCGTATTTCGAATACATAGAACAGGACCTGTAGTAGTGGTTTCTCAAAGTATTATATGGTAGAAACCTAGATTACTACCGCTATAGCGTGGACTAGTACTCTACGACTTGAGTATGAGTTGGTGGTCTGGCGAAACTGGAAGCATATACTTTGATTTGCTATAGTTGAGGTTCTATCGTAGGGCCAATATACTTGCATGTTGGGTATGTGTGTCTAGTTAGTTAAGACAGACTTGTACAAGATAGTTTCTGCACTATATCGCCCCTTGTGGTTGTCCGAATGGTCTAAAATGTCCAGGGCCCTGGAAAACATGACTTGAATGTTTGCTTTAGAGTAGCTCTCTTGGAAAGCGGAAACACTCCAGGAAGTCGTGGATCATTGGACTAGAAGCCTAAGGATGGTAGATGTCATTTAGAGGGGTGTTAGTACACTTCTTCCTCTCTAAATGTACGGCGATGTGTAGAGGGGTATTTTAGTCATTTCACCTGTAGGTCGGAGACTTTGCTAATGTAGCATTGTCCTTGGGGTCAATATTTCCTTATGGTGATATTAGGAAATATTTAAAAAGCAAAATACAGCTAGTTATATAGCATGGGTATTTTGGTCATTTTAGCAGCCAAGGCGATGTATCTTTTTGGTCCTCGGAATAGTCCGTAAGTCCTAACTAATTTTGGGTTGAGGAATTGGTCTCAGTTGAAGAGGATTTTATTTTATTTAATTTTATTTAATTTTATTCAGGAAGTCTAATTTATTATTGGACTAGAATAAAATAAATTAATTAATTAAAATAGGAGTTGAGAGAAATTAATTATCTAGTTTAATTGGTTAATTAATTATTCAGGGCCTAGGTCCAATATGAATTATTAGGAAATTAACCTGGGCTTAAACTAGGAGAAATAATTAAAGTTTAATTA
This sequence comes from Voacanga thouarsii, assembly GCA_026120185.1. Taxonomy (NCBI): domain Eukaryota; kingdom Viridiplantae; phylum Streptophyta; class Magnoliopsida; order Gentianales; family Apocynaceae; genus Voacanga; species Voacanga thouarsii. The sequence goes on along the minus strand of JANUWF010001032.1, from coordinate 571,149 downwards.
TTTATTGGGTTATTTATATAGGCCCAAGAAATAAATAATTAAAGATTAATTATTTTGGTTCATTTGGGCTCATTAATTATTTATTGGGTTATTTATATAAGCCCAGGAAAAAAATAATTAATGTTTATTATTTTGGGCCTTTTGGGTCCAAGAAAAATAATAAATATGTTTCCGGCCCAACAGTTTGGACCTTAGGATTTTTTCCAGATACGGTTAACAAGAGTTTAGGGTTAGGCCAAACAGATTCTCAGGATAACATCCGGGTGTTTTGAAATATGAAATCTCGGGGATATGTTTATCAGATAATGAGAAACCTAATTTTGGCTAACCAATAAACTAGTCTTTGGTAGAAGAAAACCCTAATCCTCTTAAGCTTATCAGAGCCTCACGTGAGTCTCTCTCTCTCAACGTCTCTCTCCTTCCTCCGGGTTTACTCCTTGTTCTTTGCTAACCAATAGCAAGTGAACCAAGGAGAATTGAGACCGTTCCTCTTCACCATAGTGTTCACAACTAGAGGTTAGGCTGAGGAATATTCCGAGAGTTGGAAAGCTTAGCGTTGATGCAAACAAGGCGAAGTAGAAGGCTAGCGGGTGTTCAACCGGAAGCTTCTTCAAGTGGACAAAGCGAGGCGATTCCAGTCGTTCAATCCGCTCCTACTCAACCTAGAAGGGTTAAGGAGCGCAAATGTATGATCTTCACGCTTCCGTGTGGCCTCTAAGGCATGGTTTTATTTTTCTCTAAATTTTTTTTCCCGTGACTGCACATGCTCTCTGTTTTTCGGTTCCCTTACTAACAAAGTAGCATAATTCTAATCTTAATTTTAACTTACTCCCTTTAGTCATTACATAAGTTAGATATCCCTATATCTTGAGATGATTCAAATTGGGTTTTCATCTAATCCATATCTCATAAAGAATCCTATGTACCAATTTGGAAGGTACTAAGTTCATAATGTATGTTGTTGTTTCTCGAATATATCCCCAAACAGAAATAAGAAAAGATGTATGAATCATCATACTTTCGACTATTTCCAATATTCTATTCTTTCTCTTAGCTATTCCATTCTATTAGGGTGTTCCAAGTGCATTTAGTTGAGATACTATTTACTAATGTATCAAATAGTCGTTAGACTTATTGAGAAGATATTCTCTACCACGATTTGTTCTCAATGCGTTGATCTATTTACCTATTTGATGTTCCACTTCAATCTTATATTTTTTAAATTTTTTAAAAGAATCAAACTTGCACCTTATTAAGTAAACATACCCAAAGTGTAAGTAATCTTTGATGAACGTGATAAAATATTCGTATCTACCTCTAGCTAATGTAGTTATTAGACCACAAACATCGCTATGAATGAAACTAAGTATTTCTTTGGCCTTTTCTACCTTTCAAACATCGCTATGAACGAAGCTAAGTATTTTTTTTGGCCTTTTCTACCTTTTGACCATTTTTACCGTAAGGCATGACTCACATTAAGATCATTCTTCCAATTTCAATGAGCCCAAGAGCCTATCATGAATAAGCCTTTGAATCTAATTAGGATTAATGTATCATAATCTAAAGTACCATAAATACAAATCATTAGTCATAATTTTTATCTTCTTATTAGCTTGGTTAATTTTTATGTTATTGATTTGATTACTTATCCATCACAGATGAAGTTTCCATTTCTATTAATAATAACACAAGCATGAAAAGAAAAGGATTAGCCATGGTCATCAATTTTGCAACTAAAATCAAATTCTGTTTAAGCATTGGAACATATAAAATATTTTTCAAAACAAGAATCCTATCTAAATCAAAATACAATATCATCTCTCTCACTACTTCTGCCCAAACCTTTAGCACCATAGTCAATTTGACGTGTATACATTCCTTTACCGAGTTTCTTTATCTTCCTTAACCCTACAAACAGTTACATATATGATCAATAGTACCAGATTTTACAATCTAAGTGGATGAAGATCCAATCATTAAAATAGACTTTCGGAAGAGAAATGTACCTGTGTTTTTAGTTAAGAAATCTAGACATTTCTTTTCAAATGTCTCTTCTTATCACCCTTGAATCACTTCCTTTTAGGCCTAGTGATGGCTGATCTAATTGCATTACCTCTCTATCTCTTGAACTTCTTAACTTTGGGCTTAGCTCTAAAAGATGAGGCATTTGACAACAAAACTGTAGACTTAGGCTTCATAATCTTCTCTACCACTTGGAGCTTCTTTTCAAATGTCTCTTCTTATCACCCTTGAATCACTTCCTTTTAGGCTTAGTATTAGGCCTAGTGATGGCTGATCTAATTGCATTACCTCTCTTTCTCCTAAACTTTTTAACTTTGGGCTTAGCTCTAAAAGATGAAGCCTTTGACAACAAAACTGTAGACTTAGGCTTCATGATTTTCTCTGCCACCTGAAGCTCCTTCATTAACTTCGAAAGAGTCATGCTCATCTTGTTAATATTATAAAGGATTCTGGTAGAGTTTCAAGAATCATGTCTATTTGACTCTCAGGATCAATAATTGCACTAAGTAGCTCAATTTCTTCGAAAGTAGCAATCATCTTAAGCATATGCTCTCTAAATAATACTCATTTTGCCGTTTTGATATTTATGATTACTTTAAGAGATTTCTACTTTACAAGCTGGCTTTTGTCAGTAAACACCTCCCTTAGAGAGCAGTCTACGTCATAAGTAGTAAGCTTGTTCTCGTGTTTGGATAGGAGAACCTACACATAGAAATCAACATATAACATCAGCCATTTTGTCAGTTTTCTTCCATACCTTTTCAGCCTCACGCTCTTCCGCAGTGAAATTTTCTCTAATATTGGGACAAGTCTGTCAAAACATACATGTATTCTTTGACAGTAAGTATTATGTTCAAATTTCTTTTTCAATCCACATAATTTGGGCTAATTAACATATTCTTCTTGAGAATAATAGCTAAAGAATTAAAAGAACTTCTACCAAAGAAATTTCTGTAAATTTTGCAAATAATAAATTATAAGTTTGTGGTCATTCACAAAAAACATACATTTAAAATGAACATAATATTTATCTTGATAATGATTAGCCTTTAAACTATTATTAAAATGTTAAAATTTGACTCTTAGAAAAATTGACAAAGCTTATTAGAAAAGTTAACAATTTTGTAAGTCAAGTGTATAATCACCCACTACTAAATTGTTTAGCTCATAATCTTGAAGTTAATTCCAACATGTGTTGGCCACTATTTTATATGAACTATGGGCAATCTAGTATTATAAACTACAACATGGGTTGGCCGAATATAATACTTACCATAGATTAGTTTGATCCAATCTATTAAATCTGGATTCTTATAGAATTCTATCCAATACGAAGCCGCTCCAAGGTGACTCGAGAAGATCCACAATTCTTAACATTGAATAGGGTGGAAGCCATGGGACTATTAGAATTCTACTCCCACTTAATATTTTATTTAAAGGTTTTACTTGTGTTTTTGTAAAAAATAATCTAAATAATTAATTTTAAAGTTTCTAGATTCAAATTATTTTCTTATCTCAAGGGTACATCCCTTTTAAGTAAATAGATCATGAATCTCACTTTAAAAATCCAAATTGCTATATTTACTTAAAACATAATTTTTTACGTTATTTACAATGAAAGAATAAAGTATATACAAAATAAGATAAATTATTTTTGTGCCTTTTCTATTCTTTTAACCTACATGACCAAATAATCTACGATAAAATATCATAAGTAACAGATGATTTTATTTAATCCTAAGATAGTTTCAACTACAATTTTCATGCAATTTATTTATAGAAATAAATAAAAGTTATGCATAAAAATAAAGATGATGTATGACTAGCTTCCCTCAATTTTACCACAAAAAAAAAAAAAAATACCGCACTAATACCAGAACAGTTAAGGGGCAGCACTGTTCGAGCCACACTGGGTGGCGGCGCTGCCTGGTGTCGACCTTCAGTGCTGGATATCCTCTACATAGGGGGCGGTGTTGCTTAGCTTCAATCTTTTGTGGTGGGAATTTCTTATTCAATTTGAACAAAATTGATTTCGATCATTTTGCCATTTTCAGCACTTTTTCTTCGATCTACTGTTGGTACCAATTGATTTTTTATATCTAGAATTAGAACCATAGTGAAAAATAAGAGCTTTTATGCAAAATTATTATTTTACAATATTCTATACCTCCACTCACGAGGTATACATCAGATTCTATCAAAAATCTGGAAAAAATAAACTAGCAAATAAAGAAAAATAATTATTATAAGTTTGTATACTTTACTTGTGAGGTGTACAAGTAAACTAGAAATTAATCATATGGATCATGTAAATTAAAAGAATTGATTTTTAAGGAACCATTGCCAGTTATTAGTCTAAAACATACTCTTCGATGTTAAACCATGCTCTGATACCACTTGTAAGATTGAGAATCACACAAGAGTTGTGGAAAATTAAAATAAAATTAGAGTTTGGAATCACATACTTACTTTTTCTTTTAGGATTAGAAGAAATCATGGTCATAACCAGATTCTACTATTCAGTTGATTATCTGAAAATCATTTGAATAATAACCTTTGGGTAGTACTGATTGGAAGGTAAGTCAAACGTCTGCTCCTATATATGAAACACATACAATGCTAAAGTTTTTTACCTTTCAAGGTATTCTCTCTGTTGGGAAATATGCCCTCTTAGACTAAGTTTCTGATGTAAATATCGAATGTTTTAATAAAATAATTTATTTTCAGAAATTGTTTGTGAATTTACATTTTATTTGTACACAATTACGTTTGGAAAAGACCCATTGTGTTTAAGTAAGTGGTCCATGTGAATGGAGGTTTTTCATAGTAAGGTATGGATCACAGGTTACTAAACACATAAACGTTCGTTCTTAACCGATTGATGAGAATGAAAATCTCATCATATCTAGGTTATTATATTATGAATTCTAAATAGGGAATGGCTTACCTTTAGCCAGTGAGTAGTCCACTCACTTCATGACATAATCGTATTTCGAATACGTAGAACAGGACTTGTAGTAATGGTTTCTAAAAGTACTATATGGTAGAAACCTAAACTACTATTGCTACAGCGTGGATTAGTACTCTACGATTTAAGTATGAGTTGGTGTTTTGACGAAGCTGGAAGCATGTACTTTGATATGCTATAGTTGAGGTTCTATCGTAGGACCAATATACTTGCATATTGGGTATATGTGACTAATTAATTAAGACAGACTTGTACAAGATAGTTTCTATACTATATCGCCCTTTGTGATTGTCTGAATGATCTAAATACTCAGGGCCCTGGGAAACATGACTTGGATATTTGCTTTAGGGTAGTTCCTTTGAAAAGCGGAAACAATCCAGGAAGTCGTGAATCATTGGACTAAAAGCTTAAGGATGGTAGATATCATTTAAAGAGTTGTTAGTACATTTCTTCCTCTCTAATGTACGGCGATGTATAGAGGGGTATTTTAGTTATTACACATGTAGGTTAGAGACTTTGCTAACGTAATATTGTCCTTGGGGTTAATATTTTCTTATGGTGATATTAAAAAATATGTAAAATGCAAAATACAACTATTTATATGGCAAGGATATTTTAGTCACTTTAGTAGTCAATGCGGTGTGTCTTTTGGTCCCCAATATAGACCGTGAGTCCTAATTATATACAGGCTAAAGAGTTGGTCTTAAATTAAATTAAATTTATTTATTTTATTTAAGTAACCTGATTTAATTATTGGGCTAGAGTAAAATAAAGATCCATGGAGAGAGAAAATTAATTAAATTAGGTTGGTGTGTTAATTAATTATTCAGGATTTTACCCCAATTTGAATAATTAAAAATTAACCTGGGACTAAACTAATATAGACTTGTTAATTGGACTAATTTATTTGGGTTGAAAATTTAATTATTTGTTGGGCCATTTATTTGGTTCTAATTAGAATAATTAATTTAGTCCAAAAGGCTAAACTAAGAGTCCAATGGGCCAATCCAGTTTAACCTAAGATTTTATTTAGGTTAAACAGGAGAATAGGAAACAACGTTATTTTTTCACTATTTTTTTCTCTGGTGGAAAAAACAGATGCCTCTCTCTCTCTCTCTCTAAGAAAATTCCTTAACCCTGTAAGTTGTTCATCAAATGGGATTAGGCAGGCCATATACTGAAAGACCGAGATGTTAGCGTTCATATACATGCAAAGACGGAGTAGGAGACTTACAGGAATCACACCAAAGGTTTTCACCAGCGCACCTACCCTAGTTCCACACATTCCGGTCCAGCCAACCTTGAGAACAAGAAGAAAAGGTTAAAAATATTTCTCCTCAGAGTCCCGCCAGAGCGTGACCGGTGCCGGCTAGGCCGTCGGAACCGGCGCCGGCTTTGTTCGGGTTGTTTCTTGTTCTTCAGTTTTCTGCAATTTTTTGCTTCCGCTGCGTGCTTTGTTTCCCGCTTTAAGTCTTCAATTGGTATCAGAGCATGAAGGTTTTGTGAAAATATAGGGAGCATGCATCTAGTTGAATAAAACTGGGCACGTATGTGTGATTAAACTATGATTCTTCGCTGTTTTTAGTATGGATAGATTCTCTGTTAAACCTCTCTGATGGAGGTATAGATGAGATGTAATTTGATTTTTTTTTCCTTAGCAAATCGTGTAAGCCCAATATTAATGGGTATAGGCGGTTATTGGTTTTTGTTGATTTCATTGTATTTGGATTGAAATTGAAAAGCTAATGGAGGAAGAAAGTTGTAGAAAACCAAAAAGAAAGTAGAAGAAAATCGCAGAAAATTCTGCAGGAAGAAGACCCGACAGACCGCAACCGGCGCTAGCTGGGGCTACCAGAATCGGCGCCGGCTCGGGTCTAGGATCCATTGGTCGCCCGCGAGGTCTGATTCTGTGCGGCGGGTGCAGTGGACCAAGGAGAAATTTTTATCTTTCCTTATAATTTTTCTTACATTTTCTTTTTGGTTTTGGAGTCCATACAAGGTAAAGTTAATATTTTTGCAATAGTTAATATTCATAGAATATTTTTGCATGAAAAATATTAGTAAGAAATTTTAGGATTAAACAAGATTATTAATTAATTAATGTGTTTAATTCTATTATTTGGGCACTTAGGTTTAAAAATAAAAATGCATGAAAATGTCTACTATTTTCTAGCATGCAATTTATTTTTAAAGTACCTAATGTGCACGTTTTCTCAAAGACCAAAGTCTTTGGAAATATTTTTGACAAGAACATATTTTTCTAGAAATTAAATGATTATTTTAATTTGAACAAAAATTAATCATTAGATATTTTCTCAAAAGATTTAATCATTGACATAGAAAATATATTAGATTTAGATATTTTTGTAAGTTAAAATAGAAAGCCATTTTGTTTTATTTTGGTACAAGAAAAATTGTTTTGTCAAATAAACTTGAGACCAAAGTCTCTAGAAAGTTTTAATTGGAAAATTTTTGAAATCATTAAGTTTTTTAACTTAAATAAAATTAGTCCATGGAAAAATCTCTCAAAGGATATATACCTTGACATAGAGATTTTAATAGATTTAGATATTTTATTTTTGAGTTAAGGGAAAACTTAATGGAAGTTTTCAAAAGGATTTTTTCAGAAAATCCTTGTTTTAAAAGACTAAATGGGAGAGGGGTTCCAACAGCCCCACGGCTTCCATCACGATCCTCATTAGAGATCGTGGGTCCCCTCGCGTCACCCTGGGAGTGAACCCGTATAAGATGGGGATACCACAAGGATCTAGATCTAATGGAGGGATGTAATTAATAACTAGGGACATGTACTATGATCAGCCAGCCCCTCGTTGGAGGTTATAGTGCGAGGTATATCCATAGAAAATGAGAAGAAACGACCATCCCCTCGATGGAGTTATCTTCTAGATCATTATCTAGAAGAAAAATTAATTTGTGGTGGTTAACACACTTAGTTTAGAGAATTGTTAATCTTCCCAAAAAGTTATGTCAGTTTTCCTAAGAGCCAAATTAATATCAGTTTTGATAAAGTGCAAAAATTTGTTTTATTTTCACAAACTAATTTTTTTTTCTTTTATTTTCGATTTTTTAGAAATGGTGAGAGGTTCTTTTAGCCAATTGGTCATTATTCTCAGAGAGAATAAGCTAACGGGATCAAATTATGTGGATTGGAAGAGGAACCTGGACATAATACTTATAGCTGAAGAGTATAAGTATGTCCTTTATGAGACCTGCCCTAATATTGGGGAAGGTTCCACCGCTAAAGAGCGAGAGGCTGAGAAGGCATGGAAGAAGGCTCACGAAATGGCACGTTGCTATATTTAGCCTCCATGTCTAATGTGCTCCAGTCAAAACACGAGCACATGGCTTCTGCGTATGATATTAGTCAGTCATTAGCCACTATGTTCGCGGATAAGAGCCGATCCACAAGGTAGGAGGCTCTTCGAACTATAATTAACACTAAGATGGCTGAGGGAGCATCAGTCAGAGAGCACATACTCAAGATGATTGCTACTTTCGAGGAGGCAGAAATCTTAGGGGCTGTTATTGACCCTGAGAGCCAAGTGGACATGGTTTTCGAATCTCTACTGGGTTCCTTTACTTAGTTCAAGTTGAATTACAATATGAACAAGTTAAACATGGGTATAACTAGGTTGATAAAGGAGTTCTAGATAGCAGAGAAGGTCATGAAGCCATAATCTAAGGCTGTGATTGCTAAAGCTTTATCTTCTAGAACTGGGCACAAGCCCAGAAAGTTTAAGAAGAAGAAGGGGAACGCAGCAGCCCAACCCAAGACCCAGCCCAAAGACAAACCCAAAGACAAGTGCTTCAAATGTGGACTGAAGGGATACTGAAAAAATGAGTGTCCAGATCTTCAAGCCAAGAAAACTCCACAGGTAATGTTTTCTATCTAGAGTCTATATCAATGGTTGAATCAACTTCTACTTAGATTGTTGATTCAGGAGCCACTGATCACATCTATAACTCCTTACAGGGATTTAGAAAGATTAGAAGACTCCAGAAAGGTGAATATGGACTACGTGTTAAAAATGGAGTACAAGTTTAGGCCCTTGCAGTGGGAGAGCTAGATCTTATTTTTTATTGTAATAGAATAGTGATTTTGAAAGATATTTTATATATACCTAGATTTCGGCAGAATTTGATTTCGGTTGCGAAAATAATAAATCAATGACATTCTATATCTTTCCATTCTGGTATTTCTATCAGTAGAGATGGAGAAATTTTATGTACCGGGCACATGTATGAGAATTTATTTTTCTTAAACTCTATTAACAATCAATTAAATAACGCTCAATCTGAACCTTTAACAAGAAAGACCAATGTCAATGACTCCTATCTTTGGCATCTAAGGTTAGGTCATATCAACTCAATCAAGATTCAGAGGTTAACTCATGATGGGCCCTTGGACTCATTGAAATTGAAAAATTGGCCTCAGTGTGAAATCCTGTCTAATGGAAAAAATGACCAAAAGGTCATTTACCCCTAAGGCGGATAGAGCCAATGAGGTATTGAGTCTTGTTCACACTTATATGTGTGATCCCTTGTCTACACTAGCTAGAGGGGGTTTTGAGTCCTTCACCACTTTTACAGATGATTGTATAAGGTTTGGTTTTATTTACCTGATGAGACGCAAGTCTAACTCTTTTGACAAGATTAAAGAGTTTAAGGCTGAAGTGGAGTGTCGGACAAGTAAATTGATCAAAATGTTATGATCGGATTGTGGTGGAGAGTACCTCATTGATGAATTTAAGAACTATATGGTACATCATGGGATAGTATCCCAACTCTCTGCGCCGGAGACACCCCAGCAGAACGGAGTAGTTGAGAGAAGGAACATGACATTGACGGAAATGGTCTAAAGCATTATGTCTCATGCTACTCTTCCAGTGTCTTTTTGGGGATATGCCCTGGAAACATCGGCATACATTCTGAACTTGGTGCCTTCCAAGTCAGTACCTAGGACTCCCTATGAGATGTGACCCAGTCTAAATCATCTCAGGATATGGGATTGTCCAGCTTATGTACTAGTCAAGGGAGACAAATTGGAACCAATATCAGAATTATGCTATTTTGTTGGGTATCCAAAAGGAATAAATGATGGTTACTTTTATCATCCTAAGGAGCAGAAAGTATTGGTTAGTACCAATGATAGATACTTAGAAGATAATCAGAGTACTTCCACGAAAGGTTCAACTAGGTTAGAACTTGAAAAAAGTTATCTTCGGAATCAACTTCTCCTGACCCAATTGTAGAACAAGAAGAAGCATAGCCTCAAAAGCCTCGTCGTAGTGGGAGAGTGTCTAGGGTTCCAGAGAGATGGACTGGAGAAGCTTTTGAGCTAGTCTTCGACCATCAGGAACAAGACCCAACTAGATACGAGGAGGCTATTGCTGATGGCTATGCAAATCTATGGCATGAAGTAATAAAAGCCAAGATTCAGTCTATGCACTTCAATCAGGTTTTGCATCTTGTAACTTCACCTGAAGGGATAAAACCCATTGGGTGTAAGTGGCTATACAAGAGAAAAAGGGGAGTGGATGAGAAGGTGGAAACCTTCAAAGCTAGACTTGTGGCAAAAAGATATACTCAGAAAGAGGAAATCAATTATGAGGAGACTTTTTCCCCGGTAGCCATGCTTAAGTCCATCCGTATCCTCCTTGCCATCGCATGTTATTATGACTACGAGATATGACAAATGGATGTCAAGACGGTATTTTTAAATGGCCATCTTCGCGAAGACATCTATATGTCCCAACCGGAAGGTTTTATTGTTGAAGACCAAGAACATATGGTTTGCAAGCTTAAGAAGTCCATTTATGGACTTAAGCAGACATCGAGAGTATGGAACATTCATTTTGACGAGATTGTAAAATTTTATGGTTTTATTTAAAACGAGCATGAACCATGCGTGTACAGAAATTTGAAGGCATTAATGTGATTTTTCTTGTCATGTATGTAGATGACATTCTACTCATTGGAAATGATGTAGGGTCATTGTCATCTACAAAGGTTTAGCTGAAGGACTTGGGAAAAACCAGCTACATTCTCGGCATTAGACTTCTTAGAAATAGGAAGCAGAGAATGTTAGGATTATCCCAAGCAGTATACATTGACAAAATACTGGTCAAGTACAGCAATGGACTCATGCAAGGGAGCTTTAATCCTTTGCAGACATGAGTTGTCTTTTTCTTCAAGGAACTGTCCTAAGTCTGAAGAAGAAAATGACAGAATGAGTAGGATTCCCTACGCTTCGACTGTGGAAAGTCTCATGTACGCAATACTGTGTACTAGGCCAGATATCTGCTTTGCCGTAGACTTGGTTAGCAGATATCAGTCAAACCCTGGAAAGGTTCATTGGAAGGCTGTAAAGCATATTTTCAAGTACCTCAAGGAAACAAGAGATTATATGCTAGTTTACAGGGTTGATAACTTGGTTCCTATAGGATATACAGACTCAGACTTTCCAAGTAGATAAAGATGAGAGAAAATCCACTAGTGAATATGTCTTCACCTTGTCTGGAGAAGCCATTTCATGGAGGAATATCAAGCAATCTTACATTGCTGACTCAACCATGGAAGCTGAGTATGTGGCAGCTTTGAAGGCATCCAAGGAAGCAGTCTGGCTCTAAATGTTCCTTTCAGAACTTGGAGTCTTGCCACACATGGACAGGCTGATTGTGATGTATTGTGACAACACTAAAGCAATATCGCAATCAAAAGAACCCAGGAATCACAGAAAGAGAAAATACATCGAAAGGAAGTACCACCTGATCCGAGATTTCATCCAGAGATGGGAAGTCGTGGTGGAATAGATTGCCTCCGAGAACAATCTAGCAGATCCATTCACCAAGCCTTTGGCTAAGAGAGTCTTCAAGAGACACTTAGACGCTATAGGGCGGGCACCTACGAACTTACTTAATCTTAGAGTGCAAGTGGGAGATTGTTGGAAAATATACTCTCTTAGACTAGGTTTCTGATGTAAATATCAAATGTTTTAATAAAAGAATTTATTTTCAAAAATTATTTATGAATTTACATTTTATTTGTGCACAATTACGTTCGGAAAAGACCCATTGTGTTTAAGTAAGTGGTCCATGTGAATGGAGGTCTTTCACAGTAAGGTATGGATCACGGGTTACTTAACACATAAACGTTCAATCTTAATCGATTGATGAAAATGGGAATCTTATTATGTCTAGGTTATTATGTTGTGAATTCCAAATAGGAAATGGCTTACCTTTAGCCACTGAGTAGTCCACTCACTTCATGACATAAGCGTATTTTGAATACGTAGAACAGAACCTATAATAATGGTTTCTAAAAGTACTATATAGTAGAAATCTAGATTACTACTGCTACAGCGTGGACTAGTACTCTACGACTTAAGTATGAGTTGGTGGTATGACGAAGCTGGAAGCATGTACTTTAATATGCTATAGTTGAGGTTCTATCGTAGGACCAATATACTTGTATGTTGGGTATATGTGACTAGTTAATTAAGACAGACTTGTACAAGCTAGTTTCTATACTATATTGCCCCTTGTGGTTATCTGAATGATCTAAATATCCAGGGCCCTGGGAAACATGACTTGGATATTTGCTTTTGGGTAGCTCTCTTGGAAAGCGAAAATAATCCAGGAAATCGTGGATCATTGGATTAGAAGCCTAAGGATGGTAGATATAATTTAAGGAGTTGTTAGTATATTTCTTCCTCTCTAATGTACGGCGATGTATAGAGGGATATTTTAGTCATTACACCTGTAGGTCGGAAACTTTGCTAACGCAGTATTATCCTTGGGATCAATATTTTCTTATTGTGATATTATGAAATATTTAAAATACAAAATACAGCTATTTATATGGCAAGAGTATTTTGGTCATTTTAGTAGCAAAGACGGTGTATCTTTTGGTCCCCAGTATAGATCGTAAGTCCTAATTATATACAGACTAACAAGTAGGTCTTAAATTAAATTAAATGAAATTTATTTTATTTAAGTAGCCTGATTTAATTATTGGACTAAAGTAAAATAAAGGTCCATGGAGAGAGAGAATTAATTAAATTAGTTTGGTGGTTTAATTAATTATTCAGGGCTTTGGCCCGATTTGAATAACTAAAGATTAACTTGGGACTAAACTAATATAGACTTGTTAATTGGATTAGTTTATTTAGGTTAGGAAATTAATTATTTGTTGGGCCATTTATTTTGTTCTAATTAGAATAGTTAATTTAGTCCAAAAGGCTAAACTAAAAGTCCAATGGGCCAATCTAATTTAACCTAGAGTTTTATTTAGGTTAAACAGGAGAATAAGGAACAATGTTATTTTTTCACTGTTTTTTTCTCTGGTGGAAAAAACAAACGCCTCCTCTTTCTCTCTCTCTCTCTCTCTCTCTCTCTCTCTCTCAGAAAATTCCTTAGCCCTATAAGTTGTTCATCAAACCGAATTAGGCAGGCCATATACTGAAAGATCGAGATGTTAGCATTTATATACATGCAAAGACGGAGTAGGAGGCCTGCATGAATCGCACCAGAGGTTTCCACCAACGCACCTATCCCGATTCTACATATTCCGATCCATCCAACCTTGAGAACAAGAAGAAAAGGTTAAAAAAAATTTCCTTGGAGTCCTGCCAGAGCGTGACCGGCGCTAGCTAGGCCGCCGGAACCGGCGCCGGCTCTGTTTGGGTTGTTTCATGTTCTTCAATTTTCTGCAATTTTTTGTTTCCGCTGCATGCTTTGTTTTCCCCTTTAAGCCTTCACTCTCAACATTACAAATTATACTACCGGTGAAAGTAGACTATGATTATTTTTTTAATGAAGAAATTGAGAGAGAAACCACAAAAATAGTGGCTAGGATTCTAGCTTCTTACCTTGGCCAGCCTCAATAAAGGTTAAATAAACTCTTATGGTTGGTTGCCCTAATCCAAGACGGACTAAGGTTTTATCTGCTTATTGGGCTATTTATTATTTGTCTTATGTCATTTTATTAAAACTCAAAATAATATAACCTTAGCTCAATCTATTTATTATTTTATTTAGGCCCTAATTAAAATTTAAAAAAATAGATAAATGACCTAATACAATTATTAGGCCAATTCTTATTTGTTTTATTCAATCTTATATATTAAATTGGACTTTATAGAATAAAATAAATTCTCTCATTCCTCAAACAATTCAAATAATTTGTGTCATGACCAAAATAGTCATTTGGGTTTCTAAAGATACTTTGGGGACCAAAAGACATATTATCTTTAGTTGTTAAAAAAACCAAAATGTCCTTACTAAATAAATAGCAGCATTTTTAATTTTAGATGTCTTCATTCATCACCATACAAAGATATTAACTCTAATAATAATATTTCAATAGCATTGTCTTCGATCTACAGATATAATGAGAAAAATATCTCTCTATTTAATGCCTATCATTGAGATAGGATTGATTGATACTATCACATTTTTTAATGACATCTACCATTTTTTTGACCTCTAATCCATAATCTATAACTTCTAAGAGTATAACTGCTTATTTAAATGGAGTGACCCTTAAAGAAACACTCTTAGTTATTTCTCAAAGTCTTAGATTTTTACAGATTATCTTAGATCGTCACAAAGGAGTAATCACTCCCTTCATGAAGAAAAGTATAGAAGCTCTATCGTACAAGTTTGTCTTGATCAAAATAAAAATACATACCAAGCATACAAGAATATTGATCTCATAGTGAAAATCTCACATACAATATATTGAAGCATATACGTCCAACCTCACCAGACTGCTAACTTATACTCAAATAATAGAGTATTTATCTACACAGTAGCAACAATAATCTAATTTTTATTTATTATAGTAGTTTTATAAAGACTACTATCGCATAGTCCAATTTTATGTATTCTAAATACACTTACACCATTAGTGTGAGAGGATTACTCACTAGTTAAAGGAAAACGATTCCTCACCTGAAAACTATATTGTAATAAATTAAACCTTGATTAAGTGTCCAATTTCATCAATCGATCAAGAACCACTTTTGTCTGTATGTTAAATAACCATAATTTGTACCTTACTATGAAGTATGAACCAACATGTAGATCACTTATTAATATACTTGGACTTTCAAGTATGAAAAATGAGAATACAAACTTAATGAAAAAGAATACTTTTAGTATTGCAAAATAAATATCTTTACAGAATTTCTTTGTCTATAAGGGTATATTTCCAATAATTTTCTGAGTCTAAGATAATGTAGTTGGTTAACTCTAGTTGTCAGGATCCTTTAAGCACAATGTTGAGATTAGTAGAGTGAGTTGTCCACCTTTGACTAGTGGTCCTAATGTAATACCCCTAAACTACCCTTAAAATTAGAAGGGGACATGCATTGCATAACATTTACCATGTGTACTTAAATTTTGAATGTTTTTATGTGTATTCTATTTATTATGTTTGTGACTTGATAAAGATACTTGAATAAAAGACGAGACTACTTTAATTTTGTGCATAAACCTTTATACAATTTAGTACTTAGTGATTGGATTGGAGTTTAGGGTGAAATGATTTTTGTGAAAATAAAGTGAATACAAGGATCAATATGGTAAAATAGTTGAGCTTTGAGTTTATTGTCTATCAACCTGAGTTCCAGTCCTAACTTTTACAAACTTCTTTTGATTTCTTCTTCCTTTCCTTTTTAGCTAGCTATATTTTCATCTCAACCACCACTTTAGTTTCTTTTGAACTCCTAAGACTTAGGAATTGGTTTATTAGGAACTTTAGAATAAAATTTGAATTCCTATTTATGCTACTTTTATCTTAACTTCATTTAATTTATTCTCTCTTTAATTTAACTTCTTAATTTGTCTTTTTCCTTGTTTGACTGAATCCATAGAAGGGAAAATGTTCCCTTTGAATTTTAAATGAGTCACTTATTAGGACTTCTAAATTTTGCAATTGCTAAAACTTCTTCTAGGAATGCTCTTTACTATATTATTTGAAATAGATTAAATTTAAAACCATTTTGTGAAAGCTTAAATGATTAATCAAATCCTTTTTTTCTCACAATGACCGGCCATCATTCTCTAGTTTTATTCAATTTCTTTCTCTTCTTGCTTAGCTTGTCCGAAAACTAGGAGAGGAACAAGGAGCTAAATATTTTGAATTCCAAAATAGTTAGCAACTCTCTTTAAATTTTGAAACTTCTAATACTTTTCTAAAAGTAATCAAGTGATATTTTAACTTCAAGCATCAAATTGGCATCACTTACTCTTTACTTTTTCTAGCAAAGCTGAAACACTCACACACACGAGAATTGTCTCTCTTGGCCTTACTCCCTCAAAGCACACGGGTTCTCCTCTCTTAATTCCTTCAGCTTCACCATTCTTCTATCAAGAAAAAAGTAATCAAGCCATCTCTCTCTTCTCCATTTCTTCCTCTTTAAGACCGAAACTAATACCTTGAACTCTTCTCCTTCTATACTTACAGATAAGTATATACTCACCCAAACTCATTCCTATCAAGATCAAGGATGCTTTGCATTGTTGGGAACTTAAAGCTTCGCTCTACTTCAATCAACAACTTTCAATTATGTGGAGATAATCGAACCTATCTCAATCAAGTAATCATACTTTCTCTTTCACCTTTTAGTCTTCATATATATTTATTGAAAACATGATAAACTTACAGATGATTAGGTGTGCATGTATAGATCTTGGTTTTATTTTTCTAGTAATGGAATGATTTATGAACACAACTATGTGTCTTCAGATCTATTGGTATAAAATTTTGAAGACTTGATTTGGAATTGGTACACTTTAGAAATATAGCATAATGTATGAAGTTAATGCTATATTTGAATCTATGATATCTAGGGGTATGATTGAATATATTTGATCATATATGAGATGGGAATACTTGGATTCTTGGGGATATGGTTTTTTCATATGGGAATTGAAACTTTGGTGAACCTATTCGATTGATATTTAAGTTTCATGCGCAAATTCACTTGCTTCTTAGATCTTAGGATTAAGTATTGCATATTTATGCTAAGATTAAGAATGTGAATTTGGTCATGTATTATCAGAGTAGGGTTGTTGGAATTTATTTCATGTGAAAGTATATTTGATGTAAAGTCTGGCTATGGGATGTTTGAGTTAACTGTTGTATGGAAACTATATCTGGTTTTGGGTTGATGTTTGATGCATGAATGATGGTGGTGATATAAATAAGAATGTCTAAGAAGTTTGTATACTGAGTTTAGTAAAGTAGATTTTATTTGAGACTTTTGCAATCTTTGTTAGACGTATTGGATTTTAGCAATAAGAAACAAACTAGTTATTTGAATATTTGAGTGAGCTTGATCAAGTAAGTCCTTATATAATTTTTTGTTCACTATGCCCGATTTTTCAATTTAGCACTACTTTGAGATATTTTGTCAAACGAAATTTGTACACATGGTGTGTGAGCAAAGATTATCACTTTTGTTTAAAACACGGTTGTACACTATCGTAGATAAAATAATATTTCGTATAAGCAAAAATGCTTAACTTAAAGCATTGAACTTCTTAAATAATATCTTTTGGACAAGAATCTGCACAAATCTATAGATGCATACTTAAGATAATATTGTTGTTATTTATTTGAGAATATCCCTAAGCAAGGTTAGAAAATGTTGAGGCTATTAGTTCTAGCTCTTGAAGTTTAAGGCAAGTCTTCCAGTAGAAGGCCACCTCCAGTGATGAACTCTTTCCAAATAAGGTGACAGTACCAGTAAGCCATGCCAGTCTATGCTAGCAACTTAGTCTAGGTGGGACTATTATCTGAAGTTGGACGACCAGAAAGTTTGGGTGATAGATGGAGGAGCATCTCACCCAGTGGGTCGATTACTTACTGATATTGTGTTGCAATGTTTCATAGTATCCTATCATGACACAGGGTTTCATAACAAACTAATAGGATTATGATGCAAGATTTTATAATCTACCTATTTTACAAAAATAAGAGTTGTTTTACTTTTTGAGAAAATTTTTCTTATTTATTTTTAGAATAATGAAATGATTGTCTAATTCGGGTAAAAGCATGTAATTAAACTACTCATTGATTTTGAAATTATTATGTAATGGCTTGCAATTATTTTCTCTCATTTTTTCGTAAACTTACATCATGAAAGAATTTTAAAATTACAAGAGTATACACATGACTTATTGAAAAATATTTCTTACATGTTGTCTATCATGGTTTTTAGGGAATGCCAGTATTGATAAGGTTGCAAGTTTCTAGAGTTTGAAGATCAAAATTTTATGCTTTGAATATTTCTTGTTAAGGATGTTCATTTATAGTTTTCTATTTTAAGACTTTGTATAAGTATTAGAAAGTTTTGTAATAAATTTTATTTATTTTCTTGAGTTTTGCTTTTATCAAGTTATAAAGATTTCTGGTCCATTGGACAAGGTGACATCTTAACTCTTTTGGGTTATATAGGTGGGCGGAGTGTTATACCTAACCTTTGAAAGATTAAAGGACCTTTCTGCTAATCCTCTTCTAACTTTTTTCTTTAGATGTCTCCTACATTCATTTAGCCCATCTCTTAGGTCAATTGCTCCATCCTTTTTTTTTTTTTTTTTTGTATCCATATCTTCCTTATACCTGGCCGACTAGTCTCTATGGCAGTTACCATATTAATATTAGCTTTGGGAAAATGATCCAAGTCAACAAGAGACTCTCCAGCAACTTTATCAACAAACTTGAGTTGCCCTTCTTGAATGGCTTTCTAGATGGGATTTCTGAAGATAAGACAATTGTAATTGGTATAAGTAAATGTATTGTGTCACTTATAATACTTTTTTCCTTTAAACTCCTCTAGTGAAGGAACTTGTTAGCGTTGGGACAACTTGATTTGTCTGTTGTTTATTAGATGATAAAAAATTTGATCCACCTTAGTAACTATCAAACAAATATCATTTCCTACCATTTTCTATGTCATTTTTTATGACCTTCTTCCCTCTATGTGGCTTCAATGTAAGACATATATAAGCTTTTCCATCTATAAATTCAAAAGCCATGATATCACTAACCTGATTTTCTTTCATCTCTGACAAATCATCAATAATGGATACTATAGCTTATTCTTTTTCAAACCTTGCTCCTTGTTTCTTTTCCTTTTCTCTAATAAATTCCTCAATACGAGCTGCATGTGAAACTATAGGGGAAAGGTCGGTAAAATCTTGCAAGATTAAAGCCTCCTTAAGCTGAGAGTACATCTGTCTAATTGCTATCCTGGCGTATTCTGATTTAGGTAACAAAGTTGAACATTTTCCCTTAAGCCTTCTAAATCATTTCAAGAATTCCATCACAGTTTCCCCAAGTTTTTGTTTTATAGCCAATAGGTTTGTTAACCCAAAGGGCTTTTTCCTATATTTTGATTAATGACAAATATTGATATGGACTAACACGTGTAATTTGTATGTGATAGGATTTTTGAAAATAGTATGTTTGACCATGGTTCTTCAAAGTCTTACAAATAGGATTGCAAAGTAATTCATAGATGATAAAGTCCAAGAAGGATTGATCAAGTCAAGATCCTACCTAAAGGAGTTACATACTATAAAGATTTTTGAAGAATTATAGACTAGGAAATTATGGTTAAGGTATTAGTTGTATTTCTTATATCTCTTTACTTTAAATTCAATTTATTTCCTATTGAAGCACTTAAAGTCATTTCAAAAAGATAATATTTTTTATCCAAATTTTGATCATAAAAAGAATCTTAGAAGAAAATTTTTTGATTTTATAAAAACTTGGTTAAGTGATTTTGGACGGACATCTGAATCTAAAACACTCATCCAAAGTCTGTTTTTAAAGTGCCTAAATCTAAAGTTATTCAAAATATACTTCTTAGCATAAAGTGTTGTTTTGGCGCACATTTCGAATGCACAACTTTCTACCTTGCAAGACCAAAGCCTACAGAATTTCAAAATGGGTATTTCAATATAAAGTAAACTTTTAGACGCACCTTTCGTCCATACAATTTTTCACCTTGTGAGTCCAAAATCTCTACAAATCCTGACAACAACAACTAGCCAATACTAGCCTTGATTTTTACCTCTATAAAACCAGTTTAAATACAATTTTCAGTAAGAATTCATGCTGACACTTTCAGAACATTCTAAGACTTTTGAAAAACAAAAATATCTCATCTGCATTGTTCTTCAAAGTGAGATCTATTGTTCTGAAAGTAAAAAAGTAAAGGTACTCTAGTTAATTTATATCTGCTCAATCTGTGAGCTATTTCTACATTTTCTCTTTAATCTAAATTATATCAAGGTTTGAGAAGTAAAACTCAGTTGTAGTAAGCTTTGATTGCTGGGTGTATAGAGGTTAGGAGTAAAACTGAGTGTGGTGATCCTCTATTGTAATATTAGTATTTTCTACCACCATTAATTTGGAAAAAAAGATTTTAGTGGTTGAGTAAAAATTCTTAAATGTATACTTAAGGTATTAGATGTAGATCATTTGAGAATCGAACTATTATAAATCATTGAGTCTATTCTCTTGCAGTTATTCTGAAATTTATGACTGCAATTTTACTAATTTGAAAACATTACATTCTTCCTTGCATTCACTAATTTGATTAAAGAAATTTATGTAGTAGAGTGAAATGGTGGTTGATTCTTTATCTGCCCATTTTTAATATAGTCTCTCTTTTCATTATTTAGTGGAGTTTTAAAAGATCTTTGGTTGCACACTTAAAGCTACACAGAAAATCTAGTTTTTAGCATACACACATTTTCAATTCTTTTTTCAGGTTTTCAAAAGACTTTGAAAATTTAAATTTATTTGCCATAAACTTTATTCAACTCCTCTAAGGTTTATCAATGGCTATCAGAGCTTGGACTATATTTTTTTTAGTCTAGCAGCTTTGTAGGAAAGATCCGGATGGCAAACACTTCATCTCGACCGTACATTGAAGAATCTTCAACAAACAGACCACCATTGTTCAATATAAACAATTATACCTTCTGGACAAACAAAATAAAGATCTATGTATGCTCAATCAATTTTGAGCTATGGAACTTGATTGAAAAGGGACCGTTTATCCCATTCAAAACTGTCAAAGGTAGAAAAGTGCCTAAATAGAGTAATAAATATGACAGTGAAGACACTTAAAAAATGACTTTGAATTTTCAGGCTATGAATTTTCTATACTGTGCCCTTGATGCTAATAAATACAACCGGGTTAATGGTTGTAATTCAACCTATGGAATGTAAAAATTACTTAAAGTTACTCACGATAGAACAAATCAAGTAAATGAATCAAAGTTAGAACAATTAATCTGTAATTATGAACTGTTTACCATGAAACCAAATAAGAACATAATTGATATGTTCACTAGATTTACAAATATTATGAATAGATTAAAGGCACATAGGAAAATCTATTTCCGTTGAGAGCAAAACAAAAAAAAAATACTTGATGTCTTGCCAAAAAGTTGGCAGCTTAAGACCTTGGCTGTTGAAGAATCTAAGGACTTGAAAAATCTACCAACCAAAGAACTGATTGGATCTTTCTTGGCTCATGAAATAAAACTTAAAAAGTTTCAAGAATATGATGATGATGATGATGATGATGATGATAGAGGCAAAAGAGGAACTACCTTAAAAACTGCCGATGATAAAGCAAACAGTGAACAATCTGAAAGTGATTATAACACTGATTTACACAGTGAAGAATTGGACATGGTTGCTAGAAAATTCAGGAAGATGTTCAGAAAAGTAACTTTGGAAAAGGCAAGAAATTTATCAAAAAGAAGAGACAAACTTCATCCTTCAAACCTCAATTTTATAAGTATAAAAGTACGGAACATTTTGTTGTTGATTGTCCAATAGCTAAAGAAAGGGAGGCCAAGTAGAACATTATTTAGTTTATTATCTGTGCTATTTATTTAGTTTATTAGTAAAACATTCTATGTATTTAACTTTATTTAGTTTGTGTTATTGATGTTGAGTAATGTTTTGATATTGTATGGAACTATGAATTTAATTTTGATTAGTTTGTATTATTGAGAAATGATTATTTTTTGTAATATTTAATTAATATTTTTACATGTAATATTTTATCAAATATTAAGGAATAGTTTATTTACATATTAAATTATGTAAAAACTAACTGAACCAAACCGAACCAACCCAAATCGAACATAATCCAAACTAACGGTTTGAAATTTTAAATAGTTTGGTTTGGGTTCAAAATTTCCAAACCTAAATATTTAAGTTAGGTTAAAAAATAGATAAAACCAAACCAAACCAATCCAATCCATGAACAGCCCTACTTCATGGCCATGCAAGATAAGGTAAATCCTACTCCTTCTAATTCTGTATCTGAATTACATGATTCTGATTGTGAAAATCCTGATAATCCAAATAAGCTTCTTGTTAACATGTTCCATGAACTCCAAAAGTTTCCCAAAAGAAATAAGAAAATGAAAATGAAGATTGATTCCTTGTTAGATGACAATGCTAAGCTATTGAGTAAGAACAAAGTTCTACTTGATTCTATTAGATGTTCAAATATTGAAAAAGATGTTATTGCAACTTCTTTGCATTGTATGTCACTTGATAACAAATGCTTATGTGGTAAAGTACTCTATCTTGAAATTATGTTTAGTGATATTAATGACATCAAAAAGAGAGTTGATGATCATACTATATGTATTAAGAAGTTCATCAATAGCAAAAATAATATAAATAAATTGCTTTGAGTGCAATGTATAGCTAGGGACAGAAATGGTCTCGGCTATAGGCATGTGAATAAAGTTGAAGATTACAAATCTTATTTTGTGAAAGCTAATTCTTCATTTATAACTCATATTTGTTGCACATATTGTGGCAACATGGACACAAAGCATCTAGGTGTCATTTTAGGAAGAAATTGGAATCCAGTGTGAAAATAGTATGGAGAATTAAAGGAACCATTACTAACCCCCGTGGATTCAAGAAAGTGTGAGTACTAAAAGTCACTCTTCCATCTTATGTATAAGTACACTTGTCGCAAAAGATGAGCTCCATAAAGTAGTTCTTGGATAGTGGATCTCTAGACACATGATGGAAAATGCAGTACTAATGGAAGACGTTTAAGCTATAAATTTTTGTCATATTTGGAGACAAGAAAAAGGAAAAAAATACTCGGTATAGGTAATATTGGTAAGAGATCTTTCACTATTATTAAGCAAGTATTGTCAGTTGATGGATTGAAGTACAATTTTCTTAGTATTAGCCAATTATGTGTCAATGGTTGTAAGGTTAAATTTGAGAAAGATTCATGCACTATTATTGATAATTCTAATAATGAAATCATTTTTATTTCAAACCGTATTGGTAATGTCTATGTATTTTATCTTGATGATTTTATTGCTCATGATATAAATGCCTTTCTATAAATGATGATGATAGCTACCTTTGGCATAGAAGACTAGGCCATTAATAGGGGCAAATTTTATCTATATTTTCCTAGTTATTTGAGGGTGTTTTGAAATACACTTGTTATAATAACTAGATATATGCCTTCATATTTGATATTTTACTCTTGAAAAGGTATTTTGAGATTTTATTGCAGAAAATGATGAAAAAATGATTAAACCGTCGCCTTCAGTGCATGACCGGTGCCGGCCGTGACCCACAAAATCGGCCCCGATCTGGAACAAGAAAAAATTTTGCAGAAAAAAACAAAGCACATCGGGCTGACCAGAGCACGGCCAGCGCCGGCTGTGACCCTCCAAGCCAGCACTAGCTCCGTTCTGTGCAACGTTAGCAAACTTTCCAATTTTTGCGCGAATTTGATAATTTTCAAGAGTTTTGGTATTTTCTAATCTATACTCGGCCCAAACTCTTAGGGGACGAATTTTAGTATCTTGAAAACTTATTTAAACAAGAAAAACACAAGATAAGAGTATGAATTCAAGGCTCAAATTAGAAAATCACTCATTAAAGGAGAAATTCATCACATTAAGGAGTATTGTTTAAGAGAGTCTTCAAAAAAGAAAAATAAGACTTGTTTATGAGTTCTTTTTTTTACCTTTATTTTCTTTTTCTAGAATAATGATGTATTTAATATTTTTATTGTATTTTGACAATATTTTAGGATTCATGATTTTTATATTAATTTAGCCATTTGATCAATTTTCTATCATTCTTGGTGTTTGATTACTTGTGATTATGAAAGAATTAATGAAGTTAGATTTACTTCTCATTGACTTGAAAAATGACGTTAGGAGTTTATTTAATTTTGTTGATTTCATATTTTTTATTTCTTAACAGGCTTGGAAAATGAAGTTAAGACCAAAGAACTTAAGTAATCAAAAACTAGTTAATTTCACATAGAGTATAGGGTTGTTGACTAATTTCATGTTTATTAGGAATTATATTCAATGCATCTTTTGGTTATGTTGGTTTGATTAGGAAATCTTCTAATTTAATTAAGAGATAATGATTTCATGAATTGGAAAAAAAGTGGAGTCTAAATAGGTGAATTCATGACTTGGGAAAAGATTGAACTTTACTTTATATTCCTTATGATGCCAAGATGATGATTAATTGAGATAGTTGTTAAATGATTCATTGTCATGTTTTCGAGAATTGTTGTCCAAATTACATATTCCTACATCATTGAGTTGTATATATTTCTTTATTTTTTTTATTATCTTATCACTTTATTTGGTCGATTAAACAATGAATGAAAAGTGATTAGTGTATACTTGTTCCTTTGAGGATCGATATTCGTTAATTCCCTATGCTATGCTTGCAATAAGTATACTTGTTTGTATGTGCATTTTGGGATTAATATTTTAATTAAAACTTGACTAAGAGATAGATTTAAATTTAATGATTTTTATACATCCAAAATTTACGCATCAAGTTTTTAGCACCGTTGCCGAAGAACAATATCATGAAAGTTTTAATTTGTTGATTTAACCATATTTATATGTTTATATGTCTATATGTGAATATGTATATATGTTCCTTGCATGAATATGTGCTATATTTTGTTTTCTTGTATATTTGTAATTGAATGTTCCTACATGTTGTAATTGC
Source organism: Voacanga thouarsii (assembly GCA_026120185.1). NCBI lineage: Eukaryota > Viridiplantae > Streptophyta > Magnoliopsida > Gentianales > Apocynaceae > Voacanga > Voacanga thouarsii. Next base: position 546,068 of record JANUWF010001032.1, on the reverse strand, counting down.
TTCTAACTTAATTCGTGAACATGTACCTTTGATAGGGGTGAAAATTACCATTCTTTTCTTAGTTATTTGAGGTTGTTTTAAGATACATTTGTTATAATAACTAGATATATTCCTTCTTATTTGACATTTTGTTTGTAAAATGTGTTTTTGGTAAATATGTGCATATTTAAGTTAAAATCGAGCAGAAAGTGCATAGAACCAGAACGTATCTGGCGCCAGGCCTAACTAGTGGACTAGGCACCGGGTCTGTTTTGTCCAACAACAGAAATTGAACGAGTTTCAGGGATTTTTCCAAAACAAACTTGGTCCCAGGTCTGGCAAGTGTACTTAGCGTTGGGTTCATTATGCTTACTAAGGAAAAGACGGCAAAAAACAGAGCAAAACAGAGGAAGAACAGAATGTACCTGGTGCTAGGTAGGTCGAAGGTATTCGACACCAAATAGGTTCTGTACACAAAAATTTTGTACGCGAAATTAAGAATTATCCAAAGATTTTGGTATTTTCTTATTCTTACTTAGCCAAACTTCCTCAGTCACGAAATAGGCATCCAAGAGGCCTATAAAAGCATAAGAGAATACAAGGGTTTGAGATATATAATAAATAGAGGTGAATTAAAGAATAGAAATTCTGATTTTCTCATTAAAGGAAGAAGGATTGTTCAAATGGAGTCTTCAAGGAAGAAAAAAGAGGCTTGTCTATAAATGCTTTCCTTTCTCTTTGTTTTTTTTTTTCTTTCGCAATGATGTATTCAATGCTTTCATTATAATTTAACATTATTTTGGAATTCAAGATTTTGGGTTAATTTACTTATTTGATCAATTCTTTATCATCTTTGGTGTTTGATTATTTGATTTAATTGAGTATTAATACGAGTTCTTCTAATTAACTTCGACCCAATGCTGTTAGGAGTTTCATTTCATTGATTTCGTACTTGTTAAATCTTGATGGATTTGAACGATGAAGTTAGGATTTGAGAATTAACTAATCAAAGGTTATGTTAATTTCATCTTGATATAAGGTTATTAGCTAATTTCATGTTTATAAGAAATTGAGTCTAATGCATGTTTTGGTTATGTTAGCTTGATTGACAAATTTGTTAATATGAATCAACATATAGGATTCCATGGATTGACAAACGAAGTGAAATTTACTTAAGTAGAATCATGACTTGTGAGACGATTGAGTTTTACTTTATATTCCTTCACAATACCAATGTGATAATTAGTTGAGAGAATTGCTAATTGGTTCATTTTCATGTTTTCTAGGAGACTTGTCTAAATTGCATAAATCTACATCATTGAGTTGTATATGTTTCTTTTGTTTTTCTTTTTATTCTTTTCTTACTTTATTTGGGGTCGGTTAAACAATGAAAGAAGAATGATTAATGTGTACTTGTTCCTTTGAGGATCGATACTTGTTAATTCCCTGTACTATACTTGCGATGAATATACTTGCTCACATGTGTATTTTGGGATTAATGTTTTAATTAAAACTTAATTAAGGGATGAATTTAAAATGGATGATTTTATATACCCAAAATTTACGCATCAACCTTAACTAACTAACTTAGTTTAATATTGTAGTATGTATATATGATACTAACAAGTTACTTTATACAGGTAAGATGGCCAATTGAAACATAAGACGATATCCTAACATGTCTCAAGAGATGACATCTCGACCATCCAACTCCACTTCCTTAGAAGGGGAATTACGAAAGTTTGCCACCCATGTAACCAAGTGCTTCCACGAGATAGATAAGACATTGGTAAAATTTGAGGAAATGATTAGAAACATGAAATGACAAATTTGGTTTTTAACGGATTTAGGGATAAAATCACCATTAGGGGTGGAAACACAACATGATTCAACTGCTATTATATTATGAAGTGGTAAGGAACTACCCGATCCTAACACGAAACAAGTACCATCTAAAGAAGATGGGCCGAAACCGACCCCTCTTGATGAACCTTTTGAAAAATAAACTAAAAAGCCAGATATTCAGCTACAGGTACCTTAACCCACTAGCACAAACAAAGCAAGAAAAGATACACAATTTGACAAGTTCTTAGAAATATTCAAACAACTGCATATAAACATTCCACTTAATGAGGCCTTGATACACATGCCTAAATATGCAAAATTCCTCAAAATCATGCTTGTTAACAAAAATAGGTTGGAAGATTTATCCACTGTGGTTTTAAATGAAGAATGCTCAACTATCTTGCAGGACCAACGGATTTTACCACAAAAAGAAAGTGATCCATGGAATTTTTTTATTCCTTATCTTGTTGGGACTCTTACATTTTGTAATGTATTAGTAGACTTAGGTACTAGTATTAATCTTTTGCCATATAAAACTTTCAAAAAGCTAGGCTTAGTGTGAAACCCTAGTCAAAACCAACCTTAGAGTAAGGGGTTAGGATGCATATCATACTTCATTTCATAATTAAATACATTTTCATATGATTTTTATGTGCTTTGGATTTGAATTTTATTGTCTTGAAGTTTTGTTGGTGAGTGTCGTGTGAGAGGGGCAAAATGGTAATTTTTGCCCGAGGTGAAAATAGGGAGATAGCTTGTGGATTGAATAGAAAATAATTTTTCTAGTAGAAATAGCAACAAGATTTGTTGTGGTTTAGTGGTTAGAGCCTTAGAATTAATTCTTGAGGTCTTGGGTTTAAATTCCATCATAGAAGCTTTAGCTAGATTAAATTTTATTTTTACTTAGGGAGGATTAGCTTCGGCCTTAAGAGCCCAGAACAAGGTGGTGATAATGTCCTAGGAGAGACATGTTAGGTGAATTCTCATTTCACTCCTTTTACTCTTCTCGAAATTCTTATAGGGAAAATCATTTTTTCTTGATCTTTAGTTTTCCTTAGTTTCAACTCATTGGTTTGATCAAGATGTTCTAGCTTTTTTCTTTCCAGAAAATTTAGTAAAGTACTGAGGTCTTTTAGGATCGAAATGTCTTGGTAAAAGACTCCTTATGGTCTGAAAAATATGGAAGAGTTGTGAGGAATTTCAAGAGGAAAAATCCCCCTAGTAAGCTTGCTGAAATTTTCCTCTAGCTTAGTTCATCTTTCTTCATAGAATGAGCTGGAATTTTCCAGCTTGTTGTACCTTCAAAGGGTCGAAATTTTTAGCTAACATTCCCTCCCAAATGCTACCAGAAAAAATGGTCTTTAGGATCAGTTTGAAACCTGAAAGTTTTTGTCCAATTTCGGACTGCTCAAGCTGGAGCAAAACAGGAAAAATTCCTGTACGAAAATCAACTTTGAGAGCTCCAAACCAAGCTGTTTTCTCCCAAATTTTGTGCAGTACCTTAGCCATGCTTTTCCTCCATAAAAAAGGCTGGAAACCAGCCTTGAATACCCCTGAACCCCCCCTTCCAGCTCGCTGTAAAATGGATGGAAGTGGCAGACGAAAATCTACCAGAAAATTCACTGTGCAGCGAAAATTCTGTGCAGATTTTCATCCAGCTTGTTTCCTATCTCTCTTCCAGCCAAAACACCAACCTTAATCTGTCAAAACCTTCCTTAAACCTCCATCAACAGAGCTCCAATGATCCCCTTGAACTTCTGCACGAAATTCCATTAATGGCTGTCCAAAAATCTCTCAAACAAATCCCTGCAATTTAGCTTGATTGGTTTCCAAAATTTCAGCCATCTTATTTAGTAACCTTCCATAATATTTTGCTCAATGGACCAGACTTCTTCTTCATCATTGTACACCCTACTTTCGGCCACCATAATCCTCCATAAGCCAGCATTAATCCCACGAAATTCTGCTCAAACAATCAGCCATGGCAGACTTCAAAGCTGTCCAAGCAATTAAGATATTCTTAGGATATTTACTTTCCAAATTCACTTCCTAAAAATATTCTACCAAGATTGTAACAACTAACCTTTCCTTTTCCCTTCCAAATTACAGAAACAACTCCCTAAACCCTACTGAAAATTGGCCAGCCATCTCTCACAGAAAATTCAGAAGCTGCAAATTCCTTCCCTCTCTCTCTCTCTCTCGATTTTCTGCAATCATCAAGAACACACACACTACACCAAAAACACCTACTTCTTCTCTACACCTAATACCCCTCCAAACCATCTCAAATCCACTCAAAAACTTCCCGATTTGATCTACACATTGCTGTGAATCTATCAACACCGTTGTTAACATCAAACTCCTCTAAACATCTTGCAACTTCGGATCAAAACCAGAAATTTCTATTAAGGTTAAGAACGCCATTAAGGTAAACTTATTCTAGTAACTTCATCTTCTCTAACCTTGATCTCTAATGAGAACCTATGCGAATAAACATACTAATGATTTCTTTTTCTCTTTCTCTCTCTCTCTCTCTCTCTCTCTCTCCCCTCTCTCTTGGCCGAATGACCTTTTCTCCCATGAACATGCTTTTGCCATCTCCCATGGACAAAGTTAGACATCTAGGAGTTGAGATCTACTCTAAACTCCTTCAAAGCATTCATCAACCAAGTAAGTACCTTCAATCTTCCTTTTTAAACTCTAGATTCATGTCTCTAGGATGATGATGATAATAGGTGGATGGTGATAGGATTGGAGTATATATATATATATATATATATATATATATATATATTGTTGAGATTGAAGTATGAATATATGTATGTTTGTGAAGGAGATGGGATTTATGCATGGAAGGATTGTCTTGGATGATTATATGATGATTTGAGATTGATGCATGTCATAGGTAGTATTTGTGATGAAGTATGCTAGAGATTATGTCACCTTTGGTGAATAGGATTTATATTCGTGTTGGACTATTGAAGCCATGATCATATTTAAGCTAGTAAGGGTTAGATCATATTTTGATAAATTGAGATATATGCTTGTATGCATGATTTGGATTATTTGATGAATTGAAGGGTTGTATATGTTCATGTTTGTGGTTAGCCATAGAAATATATTCATGATCTAGTTGTCCCTAAGCTAATCTTTATTTCATTAATAAAATATTTAATAATATGATTTTCCTAGTAAAATTTTGAAAACCATGGGAAAATGTGGATTTGGTCTTTTATATAAAATAGTGATATTCTAGTCAAATAAATAATAGTTTTTGCTGGAAATATATATATATATATATATATTATTATTTAAAATGCTAAAATCAATTAAAGCCTTTTATGGAAATAATTATAATTAATAAAATATTTATTACTAAAAATTTAATTATTATCTTTTAATCAAAACTCATTAATTATTTGCTTATTAATTTTCAAGCAAGACTCATTAAATTTATTTTCAACAAATTTTAGCTATCAATTATTTTCTAACAACTAAATTATTAATAAATCATTATTTTATCTAATACTACCTTGGACCCTTTTTCAAATAAACAGTAATTTATTTTTAGCAAAATTTAAACCTTCAACTTTTTGTACCTATTTCCCAAACTCTAGTTATTTTAATATCAAACTGGATTTATTTTATAAACCCCTTTTATTTATTATCGAGCCTTAAAGCTTGGGACACTAGGATCATGGTAGTAGTGAATTGAGTTGATTTAAAATTGAGGAAGTGGATTGTGGCTTGAATCTGATTAAGATTTGTATTTACCCATGTGGGGTTAGGTCAACTGTTCGAGACCTTGTTGTTGTGAGCAAGAATCAGGTAAACTCTTGCATAAAACCTGTTTGATGCAAAAATGATTCTTTTTATGGCAAACCAAATGTAGAGTGCATGGTCACTCATTTCTGTAAAGGCAATTGAGGATTATTTCCATTCTCATTTCAGACAAATAAATTATTTACAAATCAAGAGGCGGTTTTACTCAAAACCTAAAACTCTTTCTAAAACTAGTTTTGCCCCAAACTTTGGAAAACCTTAATTGCCATTTTCAAGTGGAACTGTGTTTTGTTCATTTTCTCCCCAAGTGGGATATGTTACGTTGAGTACTTAACAGGGGTAGGCTAGTAGTACTAGTTTTAAAGAGCAAGAATGAGTCTTCTGGCAGGAGGCCACCTCCAGAAGATAAGCTCAACTTAGAGAAACGTCAGTACTACTTAGTCAGGCCGGTCCGAGCTAGCAGTTTATTTTGTTTCAGTTAAGTGACTGTGTTTTTACCGGAATGGACACCCGGTGGTTGTTTGGGTATAGAGAAGGAGGAGTATCTTACCCAGTAGGCCGATCACCTACCTTTTGTCAGTCTGCACAAAGTGTTAGGCATTCTGACCGGTTATGGGGCCCAACGTGTGGTAACCCATACTCCTTTCTTTCGAGTGGTTGATCTTATAAATTATGTATGGCTGGAAAAGCAAAAAACGCCACTCTTGTTTTTGAACATCATTCGTTGTTTGCCAGTATTTCTTTTGTCAGTCTGCACAAAGTGTGGCATTCTGACCATTGTATGGTTATGGGGCCCAACGTGTGGTAACCCATGACCACCTTTATGAGTGGTTGATTTTATTTTGCAGTTGTATGGTTTCAAAAAGAGGAAAACACCACTCTTGCTTTTGACTAATGTTTATTGCTTGCCAATATTTCTCTTATAAAATTTTTACACTTTGCATCCACGAACTGTTTTCACTAAACACCCAAAGCACACTGAGATTTCTGTCTCATCACCTTTTTACCATGATTTCAGGCCGATCCTGCTGTGGGGATGAGTAGCTAATGTTATCTGCCTTGGAAGAGAATGTGTCTTTTGATTTTATATATTGCTTTGGGGAGACGAGAGTGGATAATTTTATTTATGGATTTGTTTCCTTTTGGGAATTCGTGGATTTATTCTTGGGTTGTAATAAATCTTAAGTTGAAGTATTATTTTTATTATTTTTATTCCGCTATTTTATTTGTGTGACCTCGTTATAAAGACCCCTTGTCCTTTGGACGGGGCGACATCCCCGGCCCCGGCGGGCCTAGGTAGCGGGGTGTTACACCTAGGTGAACCCAAGCCTACTAAGATGAGTATTCAACTTGCGGATAGATCTATCAAATATCCTAGGAAAATAATAGAAGATGTATTGGTTAAAGTGGATAGATTTATATTTCCTTTGGATTTTGTTATTCTTAATATGGATGAAGATTTTAAAATTTCTTTAATACTAGGTTGACCTTTTCTAGCAACTACCAAAGCATTAATTGATGTTCATGTGGGAAAGTTGACACTTAGGGTTGGGGATGAGGAAGTCTTTATCAAAATTCATAAAAGTATGCAACATCCTATTTCTTATGATGATTCTTGTTTAAGGATTGATATTCTTGATGAACCTATCTTTGATTTTATGCAAGAATCATTTGTTAAATATTATATAGAACAATCCATTGCATATTTGAATAATTCAAATGAGGGCCATAAATTGGGAGAATTTGAGAAAATTGAAAAAAATAGTTTGGGAATGATGAAGTCATCCATTGAGGAACCACCAAAATTAGACTTAAAAGACCTCCCTGAGCACTTGGAACATGCAATTTTTTGGCTAAAGGAGATAAATTTCAAGTGATCATAGTAAAAGACCTTACTTGTAATCAAAAGACCAAATTGGTAAGTCTATAGGGAAAATATAAGGAAGTCATTGCCTGAAAAATCACAGACATTAAGGGAATTAGCCATTCCTTTTGTACTCACAAAATTTTGTTGGAAGAATGAGCCAAACCCGTAGTGCAACCCCAACGTAGGTTGAACCTAAATATAAGTGAAGTGGTAAAAATTAAGGTGATTAAACTCCTAAATTCCAACATCATTTACCCTATTTTTTTATAGTATTTGAGTGAGCTCAACACAAGTGGTGCCAAAGAAGGGAGGAATGACTGTGAGCCTAAATGAAAAAAATGAGTTAATCCCAATGAGATTGGTAACCGGTTAGAGGATTTGCATTGATTATAGGAAATTGAATGAGGCAACTAAGAAGGACCATTTTCCTCTCCTTTTTATTAACCAAATGTTAGAAAGGTTAGCCGGACATGAGTTTTATTGTTTTTTAGATGGTTTTTCGGGATACTTTCAAATTCCCATAGTATCAAAGAATCAAGAGAAGACCGCCTTTACATGCCCTTTTGGTATTTTTGCATATCGACATATGCCTTTTGGTCTTTGCAATGGTCCCAGAACTTTTCAAAGATGTATGATAGCTATTTTCGAAGGGCTTATGGGAGACATAATAGAGGTATTTATGGATGATGTTTTTATTTTTGGTGATTCTTTTGACTTGTGTTTGGCCAATTTGGAAAAGGTGCTTCAAATGTGTAAAGAGACCAACCTCTTGCTTAATTGGAAAAAATGTCACTTCATGGTGCAAGAAGGTATAGTATTGGGACACAAAATTTCAAGAAAATGTATTGAGGTTGATCAAGCCAAGATTAAGGCAATTAAGAAACTCCCTCCTCCTACTTTCGTGAAGGTTATTCGAAGCATTCTTGGTCATGTCAGTTTCTATAGGAGGTTCATATTGGATTTCTCAAATATTTCTAAACCTCTTACCTCTTTATTTGAGAAAGATGTTTTTTATTTTGATGAAAAATGTTCCAACGCTTTCAATGTGCTTAAAAAGAAATTGATCAATTCTTCTATTTTAATTGTACCGGATTGGTCTCTTCATTTTGAATTAATATGTGATGCAAGTGATTTTATAGTAGGTGTGGTGCTTGGACAAAAGAGGAATAAGTATTTTTAACCAATTTACTATGTAAGCAAAACTCTTACGGTGACACAAAAGAACTACACCACAATAAAGAAGAGTTGCTCGCAATAGTATTTATTTTTGATAAATTTCATTCTTATCTTGTTTTGTCCAAAATCATTGTATATACGGATTATTCCGCCCTTAAGTACCTACTAACCAAGCATGATTCTAAACCAAGATTAATAAGATGTGTTTTGTTGTTGTAGAAATTTGACTTGGAGATTATGGACATAAAAGAAGCGAAAAAATTTAGTTGCGGATCACTTATCTAGGTTGAAAAATCCCAACCTAGAGCCTTTAGCCGAAGAAAACATCAATGACACCTTTTCCGATGAACAACTTCTACTTATTGATGGTGAGATTTCTTAAACACCTTAGTATGCGGATTTTGCTAATTACTTGGTTACAAGAATTATTCCGAAAGATTTTACTGTGCAACAAAAGAAGAAATTCCTTTCCGAGGTAAGGCATTACTTTTGGGAAGATTCCTACTTATTTCAGTGTTATGCAGATCAAATCATTCAACGATGTATGGATTCCGTGAAAAGTGCAAACATCTTAAACATTGTCATAAAGGACCTGTGGGAGGCCACTATTAAGCTAACAACACTGCAAGAAATGTACTTTAAGTCTAGATTTTATTGGCCTACACTCTTTAAGGACTCTCACAGGTTTGTTAAAAATTGTGATAGGTGTCAACGTATAGGTAATATTTCTAAATCCAATGAGATACCATTGCAAATTTTTCAAGCTTATGAACTTTTTTTATTGTTGGGAGATTGATTTCATAGGTCATTTTCCTAATTCTTTGGGTAACAAATACATCTTGATCACGATTAAGTATGTATGTAAGTGGGTCAAGGCGCAAGCCTTACCTACTAATGATGCTCGGGTTGTGGTTAAATTCCTTAGAAAATTTTTCACCCGCTTTGGCATACCTAAGGTACTCATTAGTGATAGGGGCACACATTTTTGTAATACCCAATTGGATAAAGTTCTCAAACATTTAGGGGTTACTCATAAGTTTACTACTCCCTATCACCCCTAAACAAGTGGCCAAGTTAAGGTGGTAAATAGAGAATTAAAAAGAATTTTGGAAAATGTAGTTAATCATACAAGAAAGAATTGGAGTTTAAAATTAGATGATACTCTTTGGGCTTATAGAACTACTTTCAAAACTCCTATTGGTACAACCCCCTAGAGATTAGTGTATGGAATGTCATGCCATCTAGCAGTAGAAGTTGAGCAAATGGCACATTAGGTGATTAAGCTTGTTAACTTTGATCTTCAACTTGTAGGTAAAGAGAGATTGCTTCAAGTTAATAAATTGGATGAGTGGCGTAATGATGCTTACCATAACTTTCAATTTTACAAAGAAAAGATGAAACGGTGACATGATAGACATATTCATTCTCCTCAAGAGTTCAAAGAAGAGGATACGATGTTATTAGTTAATTCTAGGCTTAGACTCTTTCCGAGTAAGTTGAAGTCTAGATGGTCGGAGCCATTTGAGATATATCGCATGTGTCCGTTTAGAGTTATTGAAATGTCTCACCCAACCAAGGGGATCTTTAAGGTTAATGGAAATTGAGTAAACCCATATTTTAGTAAAGAACTTAGCACTTTAGAGCACCTCAATGTCACTCTCCATGATTCATGACTTTCCTTTGGTCCTCTTTCCTTTATTTGGATTTTATTGTTCTTTTTCTAGATTTATGCTTCTGTTTTTGTTTCTTTTGTTTTCTTTTAGATACAATTTTCCATCTGCCTCCTTGTGATGAATTCAAATATGTTGAAGTTAATTTGCAATAGGAGTATTTTCTGTTTTTGATTCTTCCTCTTTATTTATTCTGGTCTTCTTGGCTTTGTCATATTTTTGGCTATTGAGGACAATGTCCAATTTAAGTGTGAGGGAGAGTTTAGTTTTGAAAGTATTTTTCATATATTTTTTGAAAATTTGAGACTGATTTTTTTTTTTTTTTTTTGTGGTTTCAATGCCTTAGCAAGGTTGTGATTATCTTTCTTCTTTAGATATAGGATGTGTCATTTATTTGGTGGATTTTTATTAAACTGGTTTATTAGATAGGATGTGTTAAGACTTGAGAATCGTGTTTAATGTTGTTTATATATTGGTATTTGAGTATTATTTGACTCATCTAGTTTAAATATGGATAATATGAGGAATATGGGAAAGGTTGTTGGCTAACTCTTATATTATGTGATTGAATTTTGCTTGACTTTGAGCTATGTTGAGGAATGAGAAAATATTGTGGAAAAACTAGACACAATTGCTGTGATCGTTGTTATTGAGGAAAAAAATGAGATGATTATTGTTGATGAGAAAAGAAATTGTTTTTGCTTGATTATGGGGGCTAATACGGATAGTAAAGAAAAATTCACTTTCTTGAGACTATGAATTCCCAAAAGCACAAGAAAAAAAAAAAAAGAGATTGTTGAAAAAATGATGAGTGATGACTAAAAGGGGGCTAATACGGTGTGTGAAGTGAAATCCATACACTTGAGGCTATTAATTCCCTAAGTCATTGAAAAAAATTGAGAGAAAATTTTTTTAGCGTTTTCCTCAAAACATGACTTAAACTATGCAATTTTTGGACTTATAATGCTCGAGTTGGTAGATAGCTTAACTTGTATTATTCATGTTATCCATACTTTTACTTGAAAGGTGAAGTAATGTTCCAATACTAAGGTATAAACTTGTTTAATTCAACTTCAAGGGTCTTGATATGTCTTGTTTGGTATTGTATTTTGTGAATGCTTTCAAAGGGTTGAAAGAATGACAATGACATATCTAAAGTTTGAAAGGTAATTAGGATTTTGTCTAAGTGAGCTTTTTGAAAGAATGTCTTGTTTTTCTTTGTTTAAGGACTTTGCTTGAGGACAAGCAAAGGTTTAAGTGTGAGGGAATGTATAGGGGCAAAATTCATCTATATTTTTCTAGTTCTTTGAGGGTGTTTTGTGATATATTTATTGTAATAACTAGACATATTTCTTTATATTTGATATTTTACCCTTAGAAAAGTGTTTTGAGATTTTATTGCAGAAAACGATGAAAAAATGACAAAACCGTCGCCGTCAGTGCACGGCCAGCGCCGACCGTGACCTATAGAACTGGTGCCAGCCCCGATCTACAATAGGGAAAAATTTTGCAGAAAAAACATAGCACATCGGGGCGACCAGAGCATGGTCAGTACCGGCCATGACCCTCCAAGCTGGCATCGGCTCCATTCTGTACAACGTCGGCGAGCTTTCTAATTTTTGCTCAGATTTGGTAATTTTCAAGAATTTTGGTATTTTTCAATCTATACTCGGTCCAGAACTCTTAGGGGATGAATTTTAGCATCTTGGAAGCTTATTTAAACAAAAAACATAAGAAAAGAATATAAATTCAAGGATCAATTAAAAAAATCACTCATTAAAAAGGAGAAATTCATCACATCAAGGAGTATTGTTCAAGAGAGTCTTTAAGGAAGATGAAGGAGGCTTGTCTATGAGTTTTTTCTTTGACTTTTGTTTTCTTTTTCTAGAATTATAATGTATTTAATGTTTTCATTGTAATTTGATAATATTTTGGGATTCATGATTTTTGTATTAATTTAGCTATTTGATTAATTTTCTATCATTCTTGGTATTTGATTAATTGTCATTATGAAAGAATTAATGAAGTTAGATTTGCTTCTCATTGAGTTGAAAAATGACATTAGGAGTTTATTTAATTTTGTTGATTTCATATTTGTTATTTCTTAACAGACTTGGAAAATGAAGTTAAGACTAAAGAACTTAAGTAATCAAAGACTAGTTAATTTCGCCTAAAATATAGGATTGTTGACTAATTTCATGTTTATGAGAAATTGTGTTTAATGCATATTTTGATTATATTGGTTTGATTGGAAAATCTGCTAATTTAATCAAGAGATAGTGATTCTATGGATTGGGAAAAAAGTAGAGTCTAAATAAGTGAATCTATGACTTGGGAAACGATTGAACTTTACTTTATATTCCTTCATGATGCCAAGATGATGATTAATTGAGATAGTTGTTAAATGATTCATTGTCATATTTTCTAGAATTGTTGTCTAAATTGCAAATTCCTACATCCTTGAGTTATATATATTTCTTTATTTTTTTTATTATCTTACCACTTTATTTGGTCAGTTAAACAATGAATGAAAAGTTATTAGTGTGTAATTGTTAATTTGAGGATCAATACTAATTAATTCCTTATACTATGCTTGCGATGAATATACTTGCTCGTATGTGTATTTTGGAATTAATGTTTTAATTAAAACTTGACTAAGGGATGGATTTAAATTTAATAATTTTTATGCACCTAAAATTTACGTATTAGCCATGAGTCTATTGATTTGCTAAATAGATTATCTTCAAAAAAGCTTGCTAGAGGACTACCCAAAATGAAATTTGACAAAAACTGATTGTGTAATGCTTGCCAATTTGAAAAACAAACCAAAACATCATTTAAACCCAAGAAAATGATTTCAACCTCAAAACTTCTTGAACTTATACATATGGATTTGTTTGGACCAATGAGAATTACTAATATTGGTAGTAAGAGGTATGATTATGTATTAGTGAATAATTTTTCGAGATTTACTTGGACCTTGTTTTTTACACAAAAAGATGAAGCATTTTCTGAATTTTCAGAGTTACTCAACCGTGTTCAAAATTCCCTTAGGTACAAATTGATTTCAATTAGAAGTGATAATGATAGAGAATTTTACAACCATGAATTTACAAAATTTTGTGATAGGAATGGTGTTTCTCATAGCTTTTCAGCAGCAAAAACCCCTCAACAAAATGGTGGAGTTGTGAGGAAAAATAGGATGTTGCAAGAAATGGCAAAATCAATGCTTTGTAAAAACTCCATTCTAAAATATTTTAGGTTGAAACTGTGAATACAGCATGCCACATTGTGAACCGTGTTATGCTAAGGCCCTTTCTTAGAAAAACACTTTTTGAACTTATATTTGACAAAGTCCTATCCGTTTCATATTTCAAAGTTTTTTTATGCATATGTTTTGTTCTCAACACTAGAGACAATCTTGACAAATTCGATAGCAAATTGGATGAGGCTATATTTCTTGGATCCTCTTCCAATAAAAAGGTATATAGAGTGTACAATAAAAGAATTCTATATGTGAAAGAATCTGTACATGTTGTATTTGATGAATCTAACATACATTCCTCTAGAAAAGATGACGATGATATAAGTACTTCAAAGGAAAATTCCATTAAACATCATAAAGTTCCGTTACTTGACAACTATGCCAAAGAAGAAGAATTGTAAGAACAGCAAGTTGAAGACAGTGAGCAAAGAACTGACGATCATGTTGATCAAAGCTTACCAAAAGAATAGAAGTAGAAAATCGAGCATCCAAAAGGGCAAATTATTGGAGATCCAAAATTTGGTGTCAAAACCAGACGGTACTTTATTGATAATTTCGTCTTACTTTCAAGCATTGAACATGATTGCATTGATGTGGTTTTGTGTGATGATTTTTGGATTATGGTCATACAAGAAGAATTAAATCAATTCGAAAGAAATCAAATTTGGAAAGTTGTTCCTAGACTACTTTGACCATCCCGTAATTGGTACCAAGTAAGTATTTAAGAATAAACTTGATGAGCATAGGAAACAAAGCTAGACTTATTGCTCAAGGATTCAATCAATATGAGGGTATTGATAATGATGAGACAGTTGTACCAGTTGCTATATTAGAATCTATTAGAATGTTGCTTACTTTTTCATCTTTCAAACGTTTCATATTCTATCAAATGGATGTTAAAAGTGCATTTTTAAATGGTTTTATTGAAGAAGAAGTATATGTGGAGTAACTCCCTAGTTTTATTTATGAATATTTTCCAAATCATGTTTTTAAGCTTTCCAAAGCTCTTTATGATTTAAAACAAGCTCCACATGCTTGGTATGAAAGACTTAGTGACTTTCTTCTTTCAAAAGATTTTTCAAGAGGTTTGATTGACACTACATTATTCATCAAAGTTGAAAATGATGATGACCTCTTAATTGTTCAAATATATATTGATGACATTATTTTTAGAGCTACTAATGAATTTTTATGTAAGAAGTTTGCAAAAACTATGCAGCAAAAGTTTGAAATGAGTATGACGGAAGAACTCAACTTCTTTCTTGGTTTACAAATCAAGTAAACCAAAGATGTGATCTTCTTAAATTAAGCTAAGTATGCTAAAGAACTACTCAAAATATTTGAAATGAATCAAGCAAAAGAAATCAGTACAGCTATGAGCACTTCATTAAAGTTTGACAAAGATGAAAATGGTAAGAAGGTAGATGAATCAAAGTATCAAGGTATGATTGGAAGTCTTCTATATCTCACTGCTAGCCATCCTGACATCATGTTCTCAGTTTTTCTTTATGCAAGATTCCAATCTTGTCCCAGAGAATCACACTTATGTGCTGTAAAATATATCTTTAGATACTTAATTACGACACATGATTATGGTCTATGGTATCCTCGAACTAGCTCTTTTGATCTTATAGGATACACAGATACAGATTATGTAGGTTGTAAAGTTAAAAAAAAGAGTATAAGTGGGCATTGTCAATTTCTTGGACACTTCTTAGTCTCTTGGTACAGCAAGAAGCAAGCTTGTGTATCTCTTTCAATAGCCAAAGTAGAATATATAGCTACAGGAAGTTGTTGTGCTTAAATTTTATGGATGAAACATATTTTACTCGACTTTAGTCATAATTTTAAGTGTGTTCCTATCCTATGTGACAACACTAGTGCTATAAATTTAACTAAAACCCTTGTTCAACACTCAAAAACTAAGCACATTGAGATTAAGCATCACTTTATTAGAGATCATATGCTTAAAGGTGATGTTTGTGTTGAATACATTTCTACTAATGATCAACTTGCAAATATATTCACTAAACTACTAACTGAAGATAGATTCAACATTTGAGGAGAGGATTAGAAATTATCAGATTATGTAACTAATGATTTTGCTGGAGTTGGTTGTTTATTCTTGCAGGTCCCTGAAGATTTTTTATTACGAATGGAGACTTTAGATGCAATGTTTGGGCAAAGTGAATCTAAAATCCCTTCACCAAAACCATCTCTTAAGCTAAAATATTCTATGTCAAAATCGGATGGGCATTATGTTGGATTGTATGCCCTCTTAGACTAGGTTTCTGATGTAAAATCGAATATTTTAATAAAAGAATTTATTTTCAGAAATTGTTTGTGAATTTACTTTTTGTTTGTGCACAATTTTCATTCGGAATAGACCTATTGTGTTTAAATAAGTGATCCATGTGAATGGTGGTCTTTCACAGTAAGGTATGGATCACGGGTTATTTAACACAAACATTTGTTCTTAACCTATTGATGAAACTGGGAATCTCATCATGTTTAGGTTATTATGTTATGAATTTCAAATGGGGAATGGCTTACCTTTAGCCAGTGAGTAGTCCACTCACTTCATGACATAAGCGTATTTCGAATACGTAGGACAGGACCTGTAGTAGTGGTTTCTAAAAGTACTATATGATAGAAACCTAGACTACTACCGCTACAGCGTGGACAAGTACTCTACAACTTAAGTATGAGTTGGTGGTTCGACGAAGCTAGAAGCATATGCTTTGATATGCTATAGTTGAGGTTCTATAGTAGAACCAATATACATATGTATTAAGTACATATAACTAGTTAGTTAAGACAAACTTGTACAAGATAGTTTCTACACTATATCACCCCTTGTGGTTATCCGAATGGTCTAAAATGTCCAGGGTCCTGGAAAACATGACTCGGATGTGTGCTTTAGGGTAGCTCCCTTGGAAAGCAGAAACACTCCAAGAAGTCGTGGATCATTGGACTAGAAGCCTAAGGATGATAGATGTCATTTAAAGGGGTGTTAGTACACTTCTTCCTCTCTAAATGTACGACGATGTGTAGAGGGGTATTTTAGTCATTTCACCTGTAGGTCGGAGACTTTGCTAATGCAGCATTGTCCTTGGGGTCAATATTTCCTTATGGTGATATTAGAAAATATTTAAAGTGCAAAATATAGCTATTTATATAATAGGGGTATTTTGGTCATTTTAGCAGTCAAGGCGATGCGTCTTTTTGGTCCTCGAAATAGTCCGTAAGTCCTAACTAATTTTGGGTTGAGGAATTGGTCTCAGTTCAAGAGGATTTTATTTTATTTTATTTTATTTTATTCAGGATGTCTAATTTATTATTAGACTGGAATAAAATAAATAAATAAATAAATAAAAATAGGAGGTGAGAGAAATTAATTATCTAGTTTAATTGGTTAATTAATTATTCAGGGCCTAAGTCTAGTATGAATAATTAGAAAATTAACCTGGGTTTAAATTAGGGGAAATAATTAATGTTTAATTATTTATTGGGTTATTTATATAAACCCAAGAAATAAATAATTGAACATTAATTATTTCGGTTCATTTGGACTTATTAATTATTTATTGGATTATTTATATAAGCCCAGAAAATAAATAATTAATGTTTATTATTTTGGGCCTTTTGGGTCCAAGAAAAATAATAAATATTATTTCGGCCCAATAGCTTGGACCGTAGGATTTTTTCTAGATACGGTTCAGATAAGTTTAGGGTTAAGCCAAATTTATTCTCATGATAACATCCGGGTGTTTGAAATATGATATCCCGGGGATATGTTTATCAGATAATCAGAGACCTAGTTTTGGCTGACCAATAAACAAGTCTCTGAAAAAAGAAAAACCCTAATCTCCCTAACAACAACAAGAGTCACGTAGCTCTCTCTCTCTCTCACGTCTCCTCACCTCTGTTTGTTCTCCTTGGAGCTTTGCTAACCAATAGCAAGAGAACCAAGGAGACTTGAGACCGTTCTTCTTCACCGTTGTGTTCACCGACTAGAGGTTGGGCAGTGGCATATTCTGAGAGTTGAAAGGCTTGGCGTTCATGCAAACAAGGCGAAGTAGGAGGCTAGCGGGTTTTCAACCGGAAGCTTCTTCAAGTGGGTAAGGCGAAGCGATTCCTGTCGTTCAATCCACTCCTACTCAATCTAGTAGGTTTAAAGCGCGCAAATGTATGATCTTAACGCTTCCGTGCGGCCTTTAAGGCTTGCGTTTTTTTTCCTCTATTTTTTTTTGTTCAAGCATGCTCCTCTGTTTCTGTTCGTCAATGTGGTATCAGAGCCAATGGTTCTTTGATCAACTTAGGAAGTATGGTAGTTAATAAAAATGGAGAAGATGATTGTTTGGTGATTATACCTGTGATCCTTCGCTGTTTTAGTATGGGATAGCATGACTGTGAGCTTCACCGTTGAAGCAAAGGTATCTCTGTAAAAATTTTTGGCTTTGTTGTTTGATCGTGTAAACCCAATTTAAATGGGTGTAGGCGATTATATTTTTGTTTTGGATGAGTTTTTGTAAGTAAAAATGTCCAAAGAAGCCAAAGAAATAAGCAAAAGTCGAATAGCAGAAGGCTCTGCAAATTTCGCGCGGAAATGAAGAAAAAACGAAGAAGAGAACTGTTCCTAAGCCGTTTGAGCTGAGCCGAGCTGCCACCGAGCCGCTACCAAAATTGTGACAGAAGCTGTGTTGTTCGCGTCTTGGAGCCAAGCCGGATTGCGTGGAAATTGAGCCGCTTTCAATTGCAAATTTGCAATTGAATTGCGCAGGTCGAGCGGTGGGTTATTGGGCAAGTGCGCGGGTCGCACGCGAGTCAGCAGCTGAGGAGAAGCGGTCGCAGGCGTGGGCGGATCCATGGGCTGCGGCTGGAAGGCGATCTGATGCGGCGCGGTGCACCGCGACCGCGGTGGACCGCAAGCCATTCGAGCGCGGATCCGGTGCGGCTAGTGCAGTAGACCGCCAGCTATTTTTTGCAATTTTTTATTTTTTTTTATTTTTCGTTTTGGGTCCCATACCAGGCGAAGTTAATATTTTTGCAATAGTTTATATTCCTAGAATATATTTGCATGAAAAATATTAGTAAGGGATTTTAGGGTTAAACAAGATAATTAATTAATTAATGTGTTTAATTCTATTATTTGGGTACTTAGGTTTAAAAATGGAAAAGCATGAAAACGTTTACTATTTTCTAGCATGCTATTTTTTTGTATACTTATGTGTGCCTTTTCTCAAAGACTAAAGTCTTTGGGAACATTTTTGACAAGAAAATAATTTTTCTTCAAAAATTAAATGGTTATTTTAATTTGTACAAAAATTAATCCTTGAATATTTTCTCAAAGGATTTAATCCTTGACATAGAAAATATATTGGATTTAGATATTTTTGTAAATTAAAATAGAGAGCCATTTTGTTTTATTTTGCACTAGAAAAATTGTTTTGTCAAATAAACTTGAGACCAAAGTCTCTAGAAAGTTTTAATTGAAATTTTTTTTGAAATCATTAAGTTTTAACTTAAATAAAATTAGTCCATGAAAAAAATCTCTCAAAGGATATAAACCTTGACATAGAGATTTTAGTGGACTTAGATATTTTATTTTTGAGTTAAGGAAAAACTTATTGGAAATTTCAAAAGGATATTTTTCCAAAAAACATTTATTTTAAAAGACTAAGTGGGAGAGGGGTTCCAACGACCCTACGGCTTCTATCACGGTCCTTATTAGAGATCGTGGGTCCCCTTGCGTCACCCTGGAAGTGAACCCGTATAGGATGGGGATACCACAAGGATCTAGATCTAATGAAATGATGTAATTAATAACCCGGGGCACGTAGTATGATCGGCCAGCCCATGTTAGAGGTTATAGTGCGAAGTATGTCCATAGGAAATAAGAGGAAACGGCCATCCCACGATGGAGTTATCCTCTAGATCATTACCTAAAAGGGAAATTAATTTGTAGTGGTTAATACACTTAGCTTAGGGAACTGTTAATCTTCGTAAGAAGCTATGTCAGTTTTTCTAAGAGCCAAATTATTTCCAGTACACAAATTTTATTTTGTTTTCACAAACTAAATTCTTTCTTTTATTTTTCGATTTTCAGAAATGGTGGGAGGTTCTTTTAGTTCATTGGCCGTTATTCTCAGGGAGAATAAGTTAATGGGTCCAAACTATATGGATTGGAAAAGGAACCTGGACATACTACTCACAGCCGAAGAGTATAAGTATGTCTTTTATGAAACCTGCCCTGTTATCGGGGAAGGTTCCACCGCCGAAGAGCGAAAGGCTGAGAAGGCATGGAAGAAGGCTGACGAAATAGCACGTTGCTATATGTTAGCCTCCATGTCTAATGTGCTCCAATCAAAACACGAGCACATGACATCTGCATATGACATCAGTCAATCATTGGCTACTATGTTCGCGGACAAGAGCCGGCCCACAAGGCAGGTGGCTCTTCGAACTATTATAAACACAAAGATGGCTGAGGGAGCATCAGTCCGAGAGCATATGCTCAAGATGATTGCTGCTCTCGAGGAGGCGGAAATCTTAGGGGCTGTCATTGACCCTGAGAGCCAAGTGGACATGGTTCTCGAATCTACCGGGTTCCTTCACTCAGTTCAAGTTGAACTATAACATGAACAAATTGAACATGAGTTTAACTAAATTGATGAAGGAGTTCCAGATGGCGGAGAAGGTCATGAAGCCGCAGTCAAAGGCTATGATTGCTAAGGCTTCTTTTTCTAGAACTGGGCCTAAACCAAAAAAGTTCAAGAGGAAGAAGGAGAATGCAGCAGACCAGCCCAAGACCCAGCCCAAGGACAAACTAAAAGGCAAGTGCTTCAAATGTGGGAAGAAGGGACATTGGAAAAAGGAGTGTCCAGATCTTCAAACCAAGAAAAACCCCACAGGTAATGTTTTCTATCTAGAGTCTATATCAATGGAAGGATCAACTTCCACTTGGATTGTTAATTCAGGAGCCATTGATCATATCTGTAACTCCTTGCAGGGGTTTAGAAAGATTAGAAGCCTCAAGAAGGGCGAACATGAGCTACGAGTAGGTAATGGAGCACAAGTCTGGGCCCTTGTAGTGGGAGAGCTGGATTTTATTTTTTATTGTAATAAAATAGTGGTTTTAAAAGACATTTTATATGTACCTGGATTTCTTCAGAATTTGATTTCAGTTGTAAAACTTATAAATCAAAGATATTCTGTATCTTTCCATTCTGGTATTTCTATCAGTAGAGACAGAGAAATTTTATGTACTTGGCACATGTATGAAAATCTGTTCTTTTTAAACCCTATTAACAACTAATCAAATAACGCTCAGTCTGAACCTTTAACTAAGAAAAGAAAGACCAATATTAATAATTCATATCTTTGGCATTTAAGGTTAGGTCATATTAACTCAACCAGGATTCAGAGGTTAATCCATGATGGGCCTTTGGGCTCATTGAGATTGGAATGTTGGCCTCAGTATGAATCCTACCTGATGGGAAAGATAACCAAAAAGTCATTTACACCAAAGGCGGATAGAGTCAAGGAGGTGTTGAGTCTTGTTCACACTGATGTGTGTGGTCCATTGTCTACACCAGCTAGAGGAGGTTTTGAATACTTCATCACTTTCACGGATGATTGTACGAGGTATGGTTACATTTACTTGATAAGACGCAAGTCTGACTCTTTTGACAAGTTCAAGGAGTTTAAGGCTGAAGTGGAGCGTCGGACAGGTAAATTAACCAAAACCTTACGATCGGATCGTGGTGGAGAGTACCTCCTAGGTGAATTCAAGGACTACATGATACATTATGGGATAGTATCCCAACTCTCTCGCCGGGAACACCCCAGCAGAACGAAGTAGCTGAGAGAAGGAACAGGACATTGATGGAAATGGTCCGAAGCATGATGTCTTATACTACTCTTCCAGTGTCCTTTTGGGGATATACCCTGGAGACAGCGGCATATACTCTGAACTTGGTGCTTTCCAAGTCAGTACCTAGGACTCCATATAAGATGTGGACTGGGCGTAAACCAAGTCTGAATCATCTCAGAATTTAGGGTTGTCCAACTTATGTACTGGTCAAGGAAGACAAGTTGGAACCAAGATCAGAATTATGCTATTTTGTTGGCTATCCAAAAAGGACAAAATGAGGTTACTTTTATCATCCCAGGGAGCAGAAGGTACTAGTCAGTACCAATGCTAGATACTTGGAAGATGATCAAAGTACTTACACTAAAGGTTCAACGAGGTTGGAACTTGAGGAGAAGTTATCTACGGAATCAACTTCGTCTGACCCGATTGTGGAACAATAAGAGGCATAACCTCGAGAGCCTGTGCAAATGGAGCCTTGTCGTAGTGGGAGAGTGTCTAGGGTTCCGGATAGATGGACTGGAGAAGCCTTTGAGCTGGTCTCCGACCATTAGGAATAAGACCCCACTAGATACGAAGAGGCTATTACTAATGCCGATGCAAATTTGTGGCATGAAGCAATGAAAGCCGAAATTGAGTCTATGTACCTCAATCAGGTTTGGGATCTTGTAGCTTCACCTAAAGGGATAAAACCCATTGAGCGCAAGTGGGTGTACAAGAGAAAGAGGGGAGCGGATGGGAAGGTGGAAACCTTCAAAGCTAGGCTTGTGGCAAAAGGGTATACTCAGAAAGAGGGAATCGACTATGAGGAAACCTTTTCCCCGGTAGCCATGCTTAAATCCATCCGCATCCTCCTTGCCATCGCATGTCACTATGACTACGAGATATGGCAAATGGATATCAAGACGGCATTCTTAAATGGCAATCTTAGCGAAGACGTCTATATGTCCCAACCGGAAGGCTTCATTGCTGAAGGCCAGGAACATATTATTTGCAAGTTTAAGAAGTCCATTTATAGACTTAAGCAAGCATCGAGAGTACGGAACATTTGTTTTGATGAGACTGTAAAGTCTTATAGTTTTATTTAAAACGAAAATGAACCATGTGTGTACAGGAAACTTGAAGGCATTAATGTGATTTTTCTTGTCCTGCATGTGGATGACATTCTACTCATTGGAAATGATGTAGGGACATTGTCGTTTACAAAGGTTTGGCTGTCTAGTCAATTCAGTATGAAGGACTTCGAAGAAGCCAGCTACATTCTCGAGATTAAGCTTCTTAGAAATAGGAAGCAGAGAATGTTAGGGTTATCCCAAGCAACATACATTGACAAGATACTGGCCAAGTACAGCATGGACTCATGCAAGGGAGCTCTAATCCCTTGCAGACATGGATTGTCATTTTCTTCAAGGGACTGTCCTAAGTCTCAAGAAGAAAAAAACAGAATGAGTAGGATTCCCTACGCTTCGGCTATGGGAAGTCTCATATACGTCATGCTGTGTATTAGGCCAGATATATGCTTTGTCGTGGGCTTAGTTTGCAGATATCAGTCAAACCTTGGGGAGGTTCATTGGCAAGTTGTAAAGCATATTCTCAAGTACCTCAAGGGAACGAGAGATTATATGCTGGTTTACAGGGTTTATAATTTAGTTCCTACAGGATACACAGACTCAGACTTCCAGGCAGATAAGGATGAGAGAAAATTCACTAGTGGATATGTCTTCACCTTGTCTGGAGGAGCAATTTCATAGAAGAGTATCAAGCAGTCTTGTATTGTTGACTCAACCATGGAAGCTGAGTATGTGGCAGCTTCGGAGGCGTCCAAGGAAGCAGTTTGGCTTTGGAAGTTCCTTTCAGAACTTGGAGACGTACCACATATGGACAGGCCGATTGTGATGTATTGTGACAACACTGGAGCAATATCGTAATCCAAGGAGCCTCGGAACCACAAGAAGGGGAAATACATCGAGAGGAAATACCACCTGATCCGGGATTTCATCCAGAGACGGGAAGTCATGGTAGAACATATTGCCTCAGAAAATAATCTAGCAGATCCATTCACCAAGCCTTTGGTTGAAAAAGTTTTCAAGAAACACTTAGACGCCATAGGGGTGGGCACCTATGGACTTACCTAGTCTTAGAGTGCAAGTGGGAGATTGTTGGATTGTATGCCCTCTTAGACTAGATTTTTGATGTAAAATCGAATATTTTAATAAAAGAATTTATTTTCAGAAATTGTTTGTGAATTTACTTTTTGTTTGTGCACAATTTTCGTTCGGAACAGACCCATTGTGTTTAAATAAGTGATCCATGTGAATGGTGGTCTTTCACAGTAAGGTATGGATCACGGGTTATTTAACACATAAACATTTGTTCTTAACCTATTAATGAGACTGGGAATCTCATCATATTTAGGTTATTATGTTATGAATTCCAAATGGGAAATGGCTTACCTTTAGCCAGTGAGTAGTCCACTCACTTTATGACATAAGCGTATTTCGAATACGCAGGATAGGACCTATAGTAGTAGTTTCTAAAAGTATTATATTATAGAAACCTAGACTACTACCTGTTGGGAATATGCCCTCTTAGACTAGTTTTTCTTATGAAAATATCGAATATATTAATAAAAGAATTTATTTATCGAAATTTATTTGTGAAATAATTTTCTTTATTTGTGTACAATTTCTTTTGGAACAGACCCATTGTGTGTAAATAAGTGATCCATGTGAATGGAGGTCTTTCACAGTAAGGTATGGATCATGGGTTATTTAAACACATAAACAGTTGTTCTTGACCGATTGATGAGAATGGGAATCTCATCATGTTTAGGTTATTATGTTATGAATTCCAAATGGGGAATGGCTTACCTTTAGCCAGTGAGTAGTCCACTCACTTCATGACATAAGCGTATTTCGAATACGTAGAACATGACCTGTAGTAGTGGTTTCTTAAAAATACTGGTAGAAATCTAGTCTACTACCGCTACAGCGTGGACTAGTACTCTATGACTTGAGGTAGTCTGGCGAAGCTGGAAGCATATGCTTTGATATACTATAGTTGAGGTTCTATCGGAGGGCTAATATACTTGTATGTTGGGTATGTGTGACTAGTTAATTAAGACAGACTTGTACAAGATAGTTTCTACACTATATCGCCCCTTGTGGTTGTCCGGATGATCTAACCTAGGAAACGTGACTTGGATGTTTGCTTAAGGGTAGCTCCCTTGGAAAGCGGAAACACTCCAGGAAGTCGTGGATCATTGGACTAGAAGCCTAAGGATGGTAGATGTCATTTAGAGAGGTGTTAGTACACCTCTTCCTCTCTAAATGTACGGCGATGTGTAGAGGGGTATTTTAGTCATTTCACTTGTAGGTCGAAGGCTCTGCTAATGCAGCATTGTCCTTGGGGTCAATATTTCCTTATGGTGATATTAGGAAATATTTAAAATATAAAATACATCTATTTATATAGTAGGGGTATTTTGGTCATTTTAGTAGCCAAGGCGATGTGTCTTTTTGGTCCTCGGAATAGCCCGTAAGTCCTAATTAATTTTTGAGTTGAGAATATGATCTCAGTTGAGAGAGTTTTATTTTATTCGGGAAGTCTAATTTATTATTGGACTGGAATAAAATAAATAGAGAGAAATTTATTATCTGGTTTAATTGGTTAATTAATTATTCAGGACCTGGGTCCAGTTTGAATAATTAGAAAATTAACAGGGACTTAAACTAGAGGAAAATAATTATTACTTAATTATTTATTGGGTTATTTATTTAATTAAATCCTAAGAAATAAATAATTAATGTTTAATTATTTTTTGGTTCATTTGGGTTCATTAATTATTTATTGGGTTATTTATTTAATCCCAAAAAAATAATTAATGTTTATTATTTTGGATTCTATGGGTCCAAGAAAAATAATAAATATTATTTTGGCCAAATAGCCTGGACCATAAGATTTTTCCGGACACAATTTAGAAGAGTTTAGTGTGAAGCTAAAATTTATTTTGTAAATAATATTCGGGTATAAAATCCCGAGAATATTATTTTTATCAAAATAATTTTTTTTTTGTTTCATGACTTTTGGCTTTCTGTGTGGAAAAATAAAATTAAAAAAATAAATCTCAGAGGCTCTTGGCTTTCTCTCTCGCGTGGCCTTTTCTTTCACTGGCTTTTGGTTCTCTGGCTGTTGGTT
The DNA here is from genome assembly GCA_026120185.1 of Voacanga thouarsii. NCBI lineage: Eukaryota > Viridiplantae > Streptophyta > Magnoliopsida > Gentianales > Apocynaceae > Voacanga > Voacanga thouarsii. The sequence goes on along the minus strand of JANUWF010001032.1, from coordinate 520,413 downwards.
TTTGGCTGGTACATAAGATGCCAAGGAAGCCAACCGAGACAAGAGTTTTGTGTGGCTCTTGGGTTTTTAGCTTTTGGTTTCTCTCGTATGTTTGGCTTTTGGTTTTCTGGCTTATGGCCTTTGTTGGCTATAATAGATGAAAGCCAACAGATAGCTAGAAGAGGAATCTGTGAGAGAAGAAGCCAGACTGTGAAGATGAACCGTGAGTTTGGTGGAAAAATTGAGAAGCTTTTCTCTCCCAAATTGTGTGCTCGCCGACGCTAAATTAGGCAGTGGTCATATTTCGTGAACTGGAAAGCTAGCATTCATTTTCACTGGAGGAAGAATTCATGGATGCAGTTCACTGGTGTTCATCCCACGGATGATGAAGAAAGCTGTTTTCTGGCTTCAAGCATTTCTTCAACATTCTTCAAGTTTTAAAGGCTCCAACAAGTATGTATTCAACCCACCATGATGCTTCCATACTCTGTAATGTTCATGTTTCTCCATTTCTGTCCACTGTGAAGCATGCTCTGTAAATTTCAAATTCCTTCACTACTGCTACAGCGTGGACTAGTACTCTACGGCTTGAGTATGAGTTGGTGGTCTGACGAAGCTGGAAGCATATGCTTTGATATGTTATAGTTGAAGTTCTATAGTAGAACCAATGTACTTGTGTATTAGGTATATGTAACTAGTTAGTTAAGACAGACTTGTACAAGATAGTTTCTACACTACATCGCCCCTTGTGGTTGTCCGAATGGTCTAAAATATCCAGGGCCCTGGGAAACATGACTCGGATGTGTGTTTTAGGGTAGCTCCTTTGGAAAGCGAAAACACTCCAGGAAGTCGTGGATCATTGGATTAGAAGTCTAAAGATGATAGATGTCATTTAGAGGGGTGTTAGTACACTTCTTCCTCTCTAAATGTACGACGATGTGTAGAGGGGTATTTTAGTCATTTCACCTGTAGGTCGAAGACTTTGCTAATGCAGTATTGTCCTTGGGGTCAATATTTCCTTATGGTGATATTAGAAAATATTTAAAGTGCAAAATACAGCTATTTATATAACAGGGGTATTTTGGTCATTTTAGCAGTCAAGGCGATGTGTCTTTTTGGTCCTCGAAATAGTCCGTAAGTCCTAACTAATTTTAGGTTGAGGAATTGGTCTCAGTTTAAGAAGATTTTATTTTATTTTATTTTATTTTATTCAGGATGTCTAATTTATTATTAGACTGGAATAAAATAAATAAATAAATAAATAAAAATAGGAGGTGAGAGAAATTAATTATCTGATTTAATTGGTTAATTAATTATTCAGGGCCTAGGTCCAATATGAATAATTAGAAAATTAACCTGGCTTAAACTAGGAAAAATAATTAATGTTTAATTATTTATTGAGTTATTTATATAAGCCCAAGAAATAAATAATTGAAGATTAATTATTTCGGTTCATTTGAGCTCATTAATTATTTATTGGATTATTTATATAAGCCCAGAAAATAAATAATTAATGTTTATTATTTTGGGCCTTTTGGGTCCAAGAAAAATAATAAATATTATTTCGGCCCAATAGCTTGGACCGTAGGATTTTTTCTAGATACGGTTAAGATGAGTTTAGGGTTATGCCAAACTTATTCTCATGATAACATCCGGGTGTTTGAAATATGATATCCCGGGGATATGTTTATCAGATAATCAGAGACCTAGTTTTGGCTTACCAATAAACAAGTCTCTGAAAAAAGAAAAACCCTAATCTCCCTAACAACAACAAGAGTCACGTAGCTCTCTCTCTCTCTCACGTCTCCTCACCTTTGTTTGTTCTCCTTGGAGCTTTGCTAACCAATAGCAAGAGAACCAAGGAGACTTGAGACCGTTCTTCTTCACCGTTGTGTTCACCGACTAGAGGTTGGACAGTGGCATATTCTGAGAGCTGAAAGGCTTGGCGTTCATGCAAATAAGGCGAAGTAGGAGACTAGCGGGTTTTCAACTGGAAGCTTCTTCAACTGGGCAAGGCGAAGCGATTCCTGTCGTTCAATCCACTCCTACTCAATCTAGTAGGTTTAAAGCGCGCAAATGTATGATCTTAACGCTTCATTGCGGCCTTTAAGGCTTGCGTTTTTTTTCCTCTGTTTTTTTTCGTTCAAGCATGCTCCTCTGTTTTTGCCCGTCACATTTTGGATTAAGTTTCAAGTCTAAAATCGAAGCATCCTATGGCCACTGTAACACATGTTTTGGATAGGCAAATCGGATGTATAATATCTGTGTCCAAATTTTTTAATTTTTATATTCTAAATATCTGTGCATTTTGTCCACTCCAGCCTCTAACACTCTCTCCCCTTGTCAGAATTTCTTTTCATATCCCTAAAAAATTATCTTCTTTTTTCAAAATCTAAAGTCATCTTTCTCTTTCTTCTAGACATTGTTCTCTCAACAAAACCAAACAAACCAAAACCCTCCACCTTCATCTACTATGACTAAACTTCCAAAACCCAATAAAGGGACTGAACCAAAAGCAAAGAAAACCAAGAAATGAAAAGTAGTGGCAAAGAAATCAGTTGCTGCCATTCAAATGCTTGTAAAGAAAAAGGACAAGGAAGTTGCTGTCGATAAATCTACTTCTCAAACCGCCTCATCGAAACAACCACCGGAGGAGGAAAGTATGGATACTTAGGTACCCCGATTTATTTATTCAAAATGTGAGTCTGAATATAATGATTAAGTGTCTAGGAACAGAATCATTGTTGTGGGTTACCGAGATGATGCTAAAGCATTTTTTAATTATGCAAATATTCTGAATTTGTTTGAATCGTTTAGTTAGAGAACATTATTGTCTGTAATGAAAAGTTGTACATGACTCTGGTTTGGAAATTTTATTCCAATCTGTGAAAAGGAAGATATGAGGAAACAAAGGATGGATTTATGATGTAATGGTACACATCTCAGGTTGGATGTGTGAACTTTGAATTTGATCGCCGAATGCTAAATAGAATTTTTTATGTTAGAGATGGTGGGATACAATTCTTTGAGATGAATAAATTGTCCAAGAGTTCTGATCTATTTGAACTGAGGAGATTTGAGAGCAAATTCATTGGTAGTAAGAGTTTCAAAATTTTAAATGACCGCAATACCAAATGGCTAAATGGAATGGGCAGATTACTTCACTATATGGTTTCAACCGTGGTAATACCGAGTTTTGGGCATAAAACTTTTGTAAGTAATATGCAGATAGTGTTAATGTTAGCTTTATCAGAGGGTAGGCCAATTAGTTTTGGGTTTTTGACTACAAAATTGATAATTCAGCCTCAAAATACCTTAAATATAGCTTTGCCTTTCGGGAATCTTCTGATCAAGTTGTTTAAGCATTTTAATATTGATCTGAGTTTGGTTGCCCTTGAGCACTCCAAGATTAATGTCTACAACAAAGATTCTTTTGGAAAAATGGGTTTATCCAAATGGACAACCAATGGACCTTGCTTAAGGATGCCACGAAAGAAGAAAATGAGAAACTGGTTAAAGTTAAAATCGAAGGAAAGAAATCTGCATATGCTGCCTCGGTTGGGACGAAATGAAAAGCTGAAATTCAAGAAGAATCATCCAGTAAAGGCAAGCAGAAGACTAAAGAAAATGGAATGACACAGAGCATTCTAAATGCTCTAAATCTTTTATCTGCCAAATTGGATGGTCTAAATGCAAAAGTTAAGGTTGAACTGTAAAATCTAGGAACTAGATTAACCAATGTGGAAAAGAAACAATCAGAAACTGCAACTGTCTCCAAAAGCAAGTCCTCCACCGTAGCAAGAACATGACACTGTCATCCCTTCAACAGAGAAGGTTACTGGTGTTGATGCAGATGATTGGATCATATACAATTAGTGAGATTGGGATTAATCTGTAATACAGATGATTGGATCATATACAATTGGTGAGATTTTACTTGGATCCTGCACAGACTTAGGGGGAGTAATTCTAAATCCAAAATCCCAATCCAAAAACATTTATACAAAGGTTGTATCTAGATTTTTTTTCTTAGACGTACTTTTTGGAAGTCCAAAATCACAAATCTAATTTTATCTGCTAATGCATAATGTTATAAGTCTTTTTCTATCTACTACTCATATGCATATAAAAAGGGGGAGCATAAATAAATATGTTCTATCTACACACACACACACGCACGCACGCACGCACGCACACACACACATACATACATACATACATATAATATATATATATATATATATATATATATTTGTGTTGTATTTTTGTGCTAATATATTTTACATCTAGTGACTATTACTTGACTATTTCCTTGTGAAATAGTCATTTCAAGGAAGGAATGAGGATACGGAGGTTGGTAGGGTTATAGGCTCATTGAGTCCAATTTATGAGATTATAAGTAAAATTTTCTAATCTTATCTCATAATCACTCTTTGAGCTTTATGCTGAGAGATCGTGCATCAAATGAATATAAACTCTTATATCTCTCGATTTAACATGTTCATACAAGCTTACATTATTTTCTTTGTCACAATCCATCAAGTTTGTCATCCTTCAAAAAAGGGGAGATTGTTAGCCCAAAGGGCTTTCTCCTATGTTTTGATTAAGGACAAATATTGATGTAGACTAACATATGTGATTTGTATATGATAGAATTTTTAGAAATGGCATGTTTGACCACGGTTCTTTAAAGTCTTACAAGTAGGATTCCAAAGAAACTCATAGATGATGAAGTCCAAGAATGATTGATTAAGTTAAAATCCTACCTAAATGAGTTACATACCATGAAGACTTTTGAAGAATTGTAGATTAGGAAATTATGGTTAAGTTATTACTTGTATTTTCTATGTCTCTTTACTTTATATTCAATTTATTTCATATTAAAACACTCAAAGTCATTTCAAAAAGAGGGTATTTTTAATCCAGGTTTTGATCATAAAAAGAATTTTAGAAGAAAAGTTTTCAATTTTATAGAAACTTGGTTGAGTGGTTTTGGATGGACCGTTAAATCCAAAACACTCATCCAAAGTCTATTTCCAAAGTGTCTAAATTTAAAGTTGTTCAAAATATACTTCTTAGCATAAAATGTTATTTTAGACGCACATTTCGGATGCACAACTTTCTACCTTGCAAGACCAAAGCCTACAAAATTTTAAAATGGATATTTCAGTATAAAGTAAACTTTTGAACGCACATTTTGGACGCACAATTTTTCACCTTGTGAGTCCAACATCTCTGCAAAACCTGACAGCAACAACTAGCTGTTACTAGCCATTGTAGCCTTGATTTTTGCCCCTATAAAAGCTATTTAAATGAGATTTTCAATAAGAGTTCATGCTGACACTTTCAAAAACATCCTAAGACGTTTGAAAAACAAAAATCTCTCATCTACATTGTGCTTCAAAGTGAGATATATTGTTCTAAAGATAAAAAGGTAAATTTACTCTAGTTGGTTTATATATGCTCAATCTATGAGCTATTTTTGTATTTTCTCTTTAATCTGAATTATATCAAGGTTTAGAAAGTAAAACCCTGTTGAAGAAGCCTTGATTGTTGGGTGTATAGAGGTTAGGAGTGAAACTAAGTGTGGTGACCTTCTATTATAATATTGGTGTTGCCTACCACTATTAATTTAGAAAAAAGATTTTAGTGGTTGATTAAAAATCCTTAAGTGTGTGCTTAAGGTGGTGGATGTAGGTCATTTAGGGATCGAACCACTATAAATTATTAGGTTTATCCTCTTGCATTTATTCTGAAATTTATGATTGCAATTTTACTGATTTGAAAACATTACATTCTTCCTTGCATTTACTGAATTAACTAAAGACATTTATGTAGTAGAGTGAAACAGTTGTTGAGGCTTTATCTGCTCATCTTTAATATAGTCTCTCTTCTTATTATTTTGTGGAGTTTTTGAAAGATCTTTGGTTATACACTTAAAGCTGCATAGAAAATCTATTTTTCAGCATACACACATTTTTTGTTCCTTTTTTTTAGGTTTTCAAAAGACTTTGAAATTTTATATTTTTCTGCCATAAACCTTATTCACCTCCTCTCTAAGGTTTATCAAGGTTGGCTATAAAAATTTCTGAGATCAGGAGGTATAACCTTTCATGGAACAATCGTTCTATCTCAAACCATGTATGGGTTGAATGTAGTAAACTTGTGTACCAAGTGAACGCTGCACTGATTAAAAATAAAGGGGACATCTGCAATTTATGGTATTCATTATTGTTCAATTCACCACATTGTATAGTAAATCTTCCTATATGCTTCATGGTCCTTTTGTCATCATCTCCAAAAAATGTACTGAATTTCGGTAAATTAAAACCTTTGGGCAACATGATAGTTGAATTAATTTATTCAGAATATTACTTTCTATAGACTGGCTTTTCAAGTCTAATAATATTTAAGTCGAACTATTTCCTCAGGTCATTTGCAATCACTTGTGAATCAACCAACTGTTGGGGATTGCCAATTTGAGTTTGAGTGAAATTCCGTTGGCTAATTGTTGTTTGGCTATTAGAACCTCTTGGTTGAGGAACTAACCTACCGGATGTGTCCAGAATGTACACATTTGCAGTGCAATAGGTAAGTAACTTGATCCAGGACTAGTTATTAGCACGCTTAAAGTATGCCAAAGTGGTGGAATATTTGTTGGAATTGCCCTAACAGATGCCTACCCTCCAGTAAGAGTGTACTTGAATCGAATCAAATTGAATCCTAAGATAATCAAGTCGAGCTTCACTATTTTTACACAAAACTTGAATTCGAGCTCGAGTTCAATTCTTATGTCAAATCTTGGCTCGTGCTCGATTAATTTAAAATATTTTATAACTCAAACTCGATTTGAATTCGATTATAATAAGCTCAAAAACTCAAATTCAAGCTCGAGTTTGAATTTGAATTAAGCTTGAATTTAACTATTAAAAATAATAATAAATTTCACAAAATTAAGATTTTCATCATCAGAAAAATGTACAACCCCACTTTCATCAAACTTATTTCTAAAAACCCATTTTGTACCAATAACAGGTCGATCATGAGGTCTAAGGACAAGTTTCCAAACTTAATTTCTTTCAAATTGATTTAGTTCTTCTTACATGGCAATAATCTAAAATTCATCATGTAAAGCAATATCAATACAGCTAGGTTCAATATTTGAAAGAAGAGCAAAGTTGTCAACGAAATACTGTCTAGTTTTAACTCCATGGTTTGGATCTCCAATAATTTGTTCCTTTGGATGACCTGATTTGTATTTCCAATCTTTCGGCAGTTGATGATTTGCAGGATCTTCAGTTTGTTCTTTCTCTTGTTCAATCTGCAATTCTTCAATCTCTTCTTCTTTTGCATGAGTATCTAATGGTGGAGCTTTAACATGATGTACCTTAACTTCATTTGAATTCCCTACATCATCATCATCTCTTTTTGAAGTATAAATGTTAGATTCATCAAATACAACATGCACAGATTCTTCCACACAAAGTGTTCTTTTATTGTATACTCTATAAGCCTTTTTGTTGGAAGAACATCCAAGAAATATGGCCTCATCGGACTTGCTATCAAATTTTCCAAGATTATCTCTTGTATTTAGGATAAAACATTTACATACAAATACTTTAAAATAAGAGATAGAAGGGGTTTTATCAAACATAAGTTCAAACGGAATTTTTCTCAAAAATGGTCTTAACATAACTCGGTTTATTATATAGCACGCTGTGTTAACAGTTTCCGCCCAAAAGTATTTTGGAAGAGCATTTACACAAAGTATTGATCTAGTCATTTCTTGTAAAGTCAGATTTTTCCTTTCAACAACATCATTTTGTTGAGGGGTTTTAGCTGCTGAAAAATTATAAAAAATTCCATTTTCATCACAGAAGTGAGTAAATTCACTGTTACAAAATTCTTTGCCATTATCACTTCTAATAGAAACCAGTTTGCATCCAATCGAGTTTTGGACGTGCTTTATCAGTTTTGAAAATTCAAAAAAAAAAACTTCATCCTTTTGTCCAAGAAATAAGGTCCAGGTAAATCTAAAGAAATCATCAATAAGTACATATGCATATTTCTTACCTCCAAGACTAGCAGTCCTCATGGGTCTAAACAAATTCATATGAACTAATTCGAGTGGTTTTGAGGTAGAAATCATTTTCTTTGGTTTAAAAGAGGTTTTGATTTGCTTCCCAAACTGACATGCATCATAGATTTTATGTTTATCAAATTTCATTTTTGGCTATCCTCTAACAAGTTCTTTTGAGGACAGTTTATTTAACAAATTAAAGGATACATGACCTAATCTTCTATTCCAAAGATAACCATCATTGTCATAAATGGATAGGCGTCTAATTCCATTAACTACAAGGTCATTAAGATAAAACACATATACATTTCCCATACGTTTGGCAGTAAAGATGATTTCGAGATTTCCAATGTCAAGTATAGAGCAAGAATCTTTTTCAAAAATAACTTTACAACCATTGTCACAAAGTTGACTAATACTGACCAGATTATATTTCAAATCATCAATAAGTAAAACTTGCTTTATAATTGTCAAGGAACCTTTACCAATATTATTAATGTCGAGAATCTTTCCTTTCTTCTTGTCTCTAAATATAACGAATTCTTCATTTGTGGTCTGAATATCTTCTAACAATGGTGTATTTCCAGTCATGTGTCTTGAACAACCGCTGTCCAAGAACCACTTGGTGAAGCTTAAAGACCGTGCCTATACATGAGAAAAAGGGATGACTTATGGTACCCACACTTTCTTGGGTCCATGAAGGTTAGTAATATTTTCTTTGATTTTCCAGAATGTAACTTCACCGGTTTCAACTTTTCTTTTGATAAGGCATCTTGAAACTGTATGTCCCGTTTTTTCACAATATGGGCATGCTTTGTGTGTGCTGTGAAAAGAAGCGGGTTTAACATATTGAGACTTATTCTTTTTGTTTTTTTTCTTATGTTCATATCCTAAGCCACTTTGATTTCCCGCAAAAATAAATCTAGGCTTACAAATTTTGTCTTTATCCTCATGTCTGTATCCTAACCCACTTTGGTTACCAATTTGATGATGAGTTCCAAGTAACTTTTCCAAATTACTTTTACCATTTGTAAAATTTTCAATTCAATTGGTAAGATCATTTACTCTAATCTTTATATCATCAAAGGCGCTAACCATGCATTCAAGAGTTTGAATTTTATCACACAAGTTTTTTTTTTTTTCTAGAGATGCATTGTACAAGATAGTCATGATCACATCTTTCTCAATTATAGCACACGTATGTGTTTCAAGAGACATTTTATAGTTATTCAACAAAGCTTCATTTTCTTTCAGCAGACTTTTAACCTTCAACTTTAATTCTTTATTTTTTCTGGACAATTTTTTTTAATTCATAAAACATATCACATAGCAGCTCATTAGGATCAACATGCTTTTCAGTCATAGATATAAGCAAATTAGACATGCAATCTGATGTTGAAATGTTTACCTCATTTTCCAATGCCATAATGCAAATGTTGGCAGTTTCTTCCTCAGATTCCTCATCTTCAGACTCAACTTCATTTAAGTCTCAAACTCCCATTAATCATTTACCTTTCTTTACCTTCATGTCTTTCTTTTTCTTAAACGTTTTTCCTTCCTTACCTTTTGCAATCGGACAGTCCACAATGAAGTGATCCGTACTTTTACATTCAAAACATTAAGGTTTGAAGCCAGAGGTTTGTCCTTTCTTTCTTATAAGTTTCATTCCTTTTTTGTAGTTTCCTTTGTTGAATATCCTTTTGAATTTCTTTGCTATCATTGCTAAATCATCATTGTCCATCTCCATGCTTTCACTGCTTTTCGAAAGACTTATTTCTCCATCTTCATTTTCAGCCTTTAGCGCAATCCCTTTTCTGCCTCTATCATGATCATCAGATTCATGAAATCTTTTAAGCTTCATCTCATGAGTTAAAAGAGATCCGATTAACTCTTCAGTAGGTAAGGATTTTAAGTCCTTGGATTCTTCTACAACAAGAGTTTTAGGCTGCCAGCTTTTTGGTAAAGCATCAAGAATTTTTCGATTTTGTTCTCCAAGGGAATAAATCTTTCCGTAAACTTTCAGACCATTTGAGATATTAGTAAATCTTGTGAACATATAAGTGATGCTTTCATTTGGCCTCATAGTAAATAATTCATAGTCATGAATTTAGAAGCCCCAATTTTGATTCTTTAACTTGGTTAGTTCCCTCATGAGTAACTTCAAGTAATCTTCACATATCATGGGCTAAATCATAACCACTAACACGGTTGTATTTAGTCGTATCTAGTGCACAACACAAAATGTTCATAGTTTGAAAATTTAGAGTCATTTTCGCATTGTCTTCCATACTATACTCATCATTCTGTTTAGATATTTTTATGCCATCAATCATCTTTAATGAAATAAAAGGATCATTCTCTATTAAACTCCATAACTCAAATTTAATAGAACACACATAAATTTTCATTCTATTTTTTCAAAAAGTATAGTTGCTTCCACTAAACAAAGGAGGACAATTTGTTGAAGACCCTTCAACATATGGAAGAGAGGATGAGCTTGCCATTAAAATCTTTTTTACAAGGTTGTTAAATCAAGAGTATGTAGACCTTGCTCTAATATCAAATGAAAAACCTTAGAGGGGGGTGAATAAGGTTTTTGGCAAGCAAAAATAATTTTTTCGATTTGTCTAAAATGCTGAATAATGATGATCATCAAGATGCTTGGACTGACTGTATAGATTCATAGAAAGTTATCTAAGTACTCGTAGATGTATATCCAGATTTAGACAGCAAAAGAACATCAAAAGCAGTACATGAATAACTGAATAAAATGAGACAAGAGATGTATAGTGGTTCGATCAACAATGATCTATGTCTACTATTTTAAGTTCACACTTAAGGATTTTTAACCCTATTTCATTAACCTCACTTAATGAAACTACTTCACATACAAGAGAAGATCACCACACTAGATTTTTCATAACCTCTCAGTCACGCAAACACATCAAGGATTACCTTACTAGGTTTTATTCCACAACCTTGATACAAACATAGAACAATGATCACCCCAATGGGTTTTACCACACAACCTTGAACATAAATCAACACAAGGTTCACCTCTATGGGTTTTACACCACAACCTTGCACTGCAACAGAGATTTGAATATCAATAGAAAAAAGATAAGATCACTTACTTGAGTAGATGTTCACTCGGATATAAGGCACAAATACTTTTATCTATGATACACAATGAGCTCACTTTGAAGCTAGATAAAAGGAGATTTTTGAAAATATTGAGCAATAATGTTTCTAAGATGAATGTTTCAAAAATCTTACATCTAATCTTGCTTCAAGGTCTATTTATAAAGCCAAAAAGTGGAGTGCCAACGGTTATAAATAAACGACTATAAATTTTTCTGTTTAAACTCATCCGAGTTTTGAACTCGGGTTTTGGACGAAGATGTGTCCAAAAGGTAAGTCCAAAATGGCGCCAACCAGACAAAAACTTTTTCAACCCAGTTTATAGAATTTTGGACGAACCTTTTAGATTCAAACTGTTCCATCCAAAATTTTGTGAATTTAAAAAACTTTGAAAACATCTCCTTTGAAGCTTCAAGGTAAAGTCAAATGAATCAAAAGATAAGAAGACATAGGAATTAATAGATATACCTCAATAACATTTCTTAGTCTATCATTCTTCATAAAGAACTTTTTTGATATGTAACTCCACATACTTTATTCTTCTCATTCGCTCTTCTATTCTTGATTACAGCAAATGAGGAATTGCCAACACATCATATCTGAAGACTTTTGAAGAATAAAGGTCAAACATACCCTATCAAAATAGATTAACAAGTTAGTCATTATCAACATTTGTCATAAATCAAAATATAAAAGAAAGCCCTTAGGGCTAACACTAGCAATCATCAACTAACCTTTGATTACCCAAGTTCTTAACTATTAATCCCTTTTCAAGCAAGTTAAGAGATAACAAATATGAAATTAATTAGTTGAAGTCATTATCAATCCCTTTTTTAAGCAAATCAACAACAAAAATCAATTAATCAACTCTGTAATAAAAATAAGTAATCAAATCCTAGGACAAATAATCAATTGATTAAAAGTCTAAATTAACTCAAGAAATCATGAATCCAAAAAACAATGTCAAATTATAATGAAAACATTAATTACATAATTATTCTAAAAAAAGAAAACAAATGTAAGAGAAAGAACTCATAGATAAGTCCTTCTTCTTCTCCTTGAAAATCTTCTTAAATAATGCCCATTGAATGATGAATCTCCACTTCTTGTGATTGATTGACAACTTTAATCCTGGGATTCATACATTTATCTTGTGTTTTTCTTGTTTAAATACACTCCCAAGAGGCCAAAATTCATTCACTAAGAGTTCTGAGCCGAGTAGAGATTGAAAAATATCAAAACTCTCTGGAAATTACCAAATCCACGAGTGAATGGAAAATTCACCGACATTAGGCAGATAATGGCGGGTCGTGCTCTAGTCGGCCCAGTTGTGCTCTATTTTTTTCTTGAAATTCCCCTGTTTCTCTAAAATAGGGCCGACTCCGTTGGTCACGGTCGGCGCAGGCCATGCTCTGACGGCGATTGGATGTTTCATTTTTTCGTCGATTTCTACAATAAAAAGCCAAAATACATTTCTAAGTGTAAAATATCAAATATGAAGGAATATGCCTAGTTATTGCATCAAATGTATCACAAAATACCCTCAAATAATTAGAAAAATATATATGAATTTTACCCCTATCACTATCTAGAAGTGAACAATGAAGGAATAAGAAAGCGCAAAGTGAAATTTTACATGAATTATCTCAACTGTGATATGGATGGATGTTTAGATAAGATTAACTATAGATAAAAAATAAGTATTTTGAAGGTTGGATGCTGAAGATTGACCAATAGTTCACTTGAACTATATGCAATTCTTAAACCAAACAAATAACGATAACTACAATTGTATGCATCACCAACAAGTTAAACCAAAATGATAAGGTTGTGCATCTTCTAACCATGAGGCAATCACATCTAAATCACATTACTCATACAGAACAGAACCCTGCTTACACCAATACTTAAGATGCTTTCAAGTGATACGGTAAAGAAATAATATAACATTCTAGAAGTATTCAAGCATAATGCTTGATTCAGACAAGCAAATAGAAATCAATAGCAATTCAATTCTTGAGACAAGCAGGAAAAAAAAAACAACTACAATTCAATACTTGAGCCAATTGATGACAGAGAGAATAAGTGATGGCTTAAGCACTTCAGAATTAGTGATATAGTGATGACAAAAATGTAAAAGAAAGTTACCTTTATCTACAAAAAAAACAACTATGGTTTTGGAAATGTTCACCATTGCAAAACATATTTCCATCAAAATCTTGACAATGAATGATCAATAATCTCATATAAGAAATATTATAAAATGTACTAAGATGTGACCTATCACCACTCCAAGGATACAAAGAAGCAACATTATCAAATAGGTAAAATAATCCCCACTTGTGGTCCTAACAAGATAAAAGTTTTGGTGAGAAATAAATCAAAATAAAAAAAATTTAATAATAAAAATAATAAACAGTTTAACCATTTTAAATTTTTTCTTTAGCCTATGTAGGCAACGTATCCAATCCCCTCCACAAATTAATGCTTAAACTGTATCCGTCGCCAATTATGCACAATAAGGATCAATGATTCTACTTCCAGCACTAAATGTAGCCTCGAATGCCACTGTAGATATAGGAATAGCCAATATATCGCATGCTAATCTCGAGAGAATCTTATACTTTAACTCATTTACCTTCCACCATTCTAAGGCATCAAATTGTAAAGCTATATCTTCCTTTACTCTATAGACTCTTTCTAAATAAAATTTTAACTCTGATTTTTCTGGTTGAATTGATTCAACTAATCTAACACATTGATCAAATCTTGACCATCCAAAAAATATAGTATCTTTTGGACTTTAAAGAATCATTGAACCACTGGAAAAAGATGAAGTTGATCCATGATATGAAGAATTTTGAATTTGGTCTTCAAAGCTAGCTTGATACATTACCTTACATTCCTCAAAAGCTCAAATAATTTGTCACGAACCTTTTTAATATTTTTAGTAGCTTCATTAGGATGATAAATCAATTTAAAAGAAAAGTCAACTAATATTATTTTGCACATTGGATCTAAATTGGTAGCAATAGTCATCAACAAATTGTAATTTTTCTAATATTTGTCAAACTTCTCTTTCAACCTCCTAACTATTGCTTAAATAAACTTTCTATCATCATTGTCCTTCTTATTTAACACTTTCTTTATTCTCCAAATGATAGCAAGGAACTTGTTTGATGTAGGATAGTCAGAATTTGAAATCATATGTATGGCCTACCTCAAGTATTTTTACAACATGTTCCACTTTTTCCCAATCTTCTTGACTTGGACAATCAAGGTAACATGGCTCATGTTGTTAAAAAATTGGAAACACATCCTTCAGTTTAGAAGCATCAACCAACATATCATTAAAAGTTGAGTTCCAACGAGTAGGGAAATCAAGAATTAACTCTCATTAAAAGTTGTAGTTGTTGCACTATACTTGAAAACTTCTTGAGACGTGCTTCAAATTAATTGATAAATCTCACACTTTCCTTAACATCTTGAATGTTGTGCTTAATTTATGAAAAACCATCTTTCACAACAAGATTTACAATATGAGCACAACATCTTATGTGAAATAAGTTTCCTTCCAATGGTAATTTTTTGCTCTTTAAGAATGTCTCTTTTAAGATTTTGATTGCCACATCATTCTTGAGGCATTATCTACTGAAATTGTGAACATTTTATTTTCAATATCCCACTCCTTCATACATTTGTACAAAGTTTTAGCACTATCAATACCTATATATAAGGAAGGGATGTCAACAAAACTAAGGGCTCTCTTTTGTAGCTTCCAATAGGAATCAATGAAATGCATTGTGACCCACATATATGACATTCTCTGCACGGTTGATTTCCATAGATCTATAGTCAATGAAATTTTGTTGGCTTTTTTGAACAAAATTTTCAGCTTCTGCTTCTCTTACTCATTTACTTTTATATAATCTAATTTTACTTAATTTATAGAAATTTTCTCAAAGAGAGGAAGATTAACTCGAAACATGAAATTGAAGCCCTCTTCCTCAACAACACTGAAAGGCTTTTCATGCGTAAGGGTCCAATGTGCTATTGCTTCCTTTTGCTTACCATGTTCATTCTTACCCGGTGAAACTACTCATGTATCCACTTGAGACCCCACAGACTAAAAATTCAGCATCTTTTGTTTATGTAGAAATTCCTTTCTTTTTGGGTAAGAACTCTCTAAGCATCTATTCAAATGGCTAGTAACTTTGGATTTTTGAATAGATAATCTTGATTTATAGTATATACATTATACTTTCCTAGTGCCACTTGGTAACTCTACCTTTTTGAATTCTTTCCATGCATCAACTATCTTCTTTCTTATTTTTCTGAAATTAATTTTGCTCCTCATTTTGTCTAGCAACTAGTTCTTTATTAGGAGTCTCATGGTCCCCAACATCTTGGATAGTGGTTGCTGGTGAACTAGAATCACTCATTGCCCTAGTATCTTGGACAATAGATTGCTTATCTATGGCCAATCTATTATTGGATGATACTTTAATTTCTTGAGACTCATTTTGCATATTCTAAAAAAATAAAAAACAAATAGGACTTGAATTGAAATTGCATGCATATTATTAGTAAAAATTAAAATATTATAAACTAAAATAATTAAGTTTAAGACTTCAAAATGAAATGTCCAAGTCCAATTAAATTAAAAAAACAAGAAGCAATCACCCTATGATACTTTTCAAGCATGATAATCACCGACTAGTATGGCCACACAATCCCTAGGCTCAATATATTAAAACAAAAAAAGAAGAAGAAGAAGAAGAAGACACAAAAAGCTAATATTCAAGTTAAATACAAATCTTGAACTCAAAGTATTCCTAATTGCTGCACAAAAATAATGAGAAAAAAAAATGAACCTTCAAGTTTGTTGTCAAAAAATTAAATCAGAAAATTGTTGTGTATTCAAATCAGAAAATAAGAGATCATATATAGAGTATCAATGCATATCAATTCCTTAATCTACTTTACAGTGCAACCAACTAAAGATTAAAAATACATATGCAAATGGCTTTAAACATATGAAGTAATTTGTAGAAAAAAACCTAATAAAGTTACTCTTTTTTCAGAGACAACAGTGACAAAAAATAAAATCTTAGTGTAGGATCACAAGTAGAGACTTTCAAAGCTACAAATTACCCGAACTCCCATCAGGAAGAACTGCCCCACAAAAAAAGAGAAATATCTGCATATTCCTAATAATGTCACAAAATACAAAAACAAGGTTATATCTTTATAGGAAACTCCATGAGATTTTAAGCTACAATATGAAAATGGATACTAGAAGGACCAAGAAATCCCGAAACCTATTATATCAGAAAAGCCCATCAAGAAGGCACAAAAAAGGCATCAGGTTGGACTACCTCATCAATCATCAACAGGACAAAACTAAGATACTAACCAATAACAAAAGAGAAAATCAAGAATCTTTCTAGATCTAAAAAAAATGAAAGAGAAAAACCTATTTGAAAGCTAGCACAAGATCTTCAGGTTAGGCTTACAAAAAGCACAGTGAAGGAACTTACGGGATATAGAGTAGAGGAAGTGAGGTGAGAAGACAGAAAGAGAGGGTTGTCTTGTAGGTATTTTGAAATAAAGTGAGTATATTATAAATAATATAATTATATATTAATTAATTAATCGAACATGTTCGTGAGCCTTCGAGCCAATATTTAGATATTCGAATTTGGCTCGTTTAAAATTAGAGCTTAAACATAAGGCTTATATTCAAATTTGAGCTCAAAATTTCAAATTCAAACCAAACTCCCATTGAGTTGAACCCAAACATGTTTGATAAAAGTTCAATTTGTTTACACCGTACCTTCCAGTGTACACTAGTGCCAGCATTCCAAAAGGCATGAATGGTTACCTTCTGTGTACAAAAATCTTGCCCCTAACATAAATTGGTAGGAAGATATCTACACTAGCTGACTAGTAGAATTTGGAGTATTCTAAAAACTTGGGGATCCAACTATCCTTTGGAGGGGCCAATTATCTAGCCAATTGGCAAGATGGAATTGATCGTAGTATTGCTTCTCTTTAGATCCAGGGTAAATAACCCCTACAAGATTCAACTTAGGAGTTGTTCATACAGGGAGTCTATACCTGAGCTGTTAGGTGATGATCTGGGATTTTTGCTAGCAATGAGCACGTTATCATTCTGCAAGGGAGTCTATGCCTGAGTTGTTAGGTGATGATCTAGGATTTTTGCAAGCAATGGGCACGTTGTCATTCTGCAAATGATGAGGAGTCGTGTTAGCTTCAATAGGTGGAGAATTTGCTATTGGGACATTCCTCTAGACTAGGTTAGAATCTATAATTTATTCTATAGTATTGGTTTGACTACGACAGCAAACTGCTGAACCAAGCTTTGCATTAACTCCCTAGTACTTTCATCGAATTGTTGTCGAATTATTGAAAGAGAAATTTGATAGGCATTAGATTCAGCACCGGCTGAAGATTAATCAATGTCATTATGTTGGCCAACTGTACTATCGTTGATAGGCTCCATTTTAGTAGTTCTTCCAAATCGTAATATCATGAAGTGATTAAACGGGCTCACTTCAGAGTGATTCCATCCTTAACACCAAACAATGTTGGCCATCCAAAGACTCTAGCCAGTGAATCGGCTAAGATGTGGTTGTCCGAGAAACTAAAGCCTTGAGCTTCTAGTGGTCGGCTAACATAGAATTGAATCTCCTTTATATATAAATGAATGAAACTCAGAAAAGCAAGAAAAGAGAGATTCTCTATGAATTGGAACTCCAATTATTTCTTGAGAGTGTAAGCAAATTCCCACAACTAAGGGAGTTGTATTTGGGTAATAGAGATAAACAAAAAGCAGTAATAAAACTAACTGAAAGTAAGGAAAATCTAGGCTAAAAACTCTAGAAAGATAGTAATATGAAAGAATTGCTTGTAAACTCTTGAGATTTTTTTATTGCGTTCCACTTTCTCCATGCCTTCCAGCTGTTTTTAATGAGTTTAAGATTCCACATTTGCCACTTCTACCAATTTCTAATAGCAGTGCATTCCTTAATGTTAATGGCAAACATGGTAAGAGGATGGATTCTTGATAAGGTCAAAGATCCTATCTATATCCCTGAACGCTCATCCTTATCTATTTTGAACTCAACTTCTAGAAAACCAAGCACCATCTTCTAGTTGATTCGCTAGCCTGTTTCAAGTAGATGTCTCTCGAGTCGATTGATCCTAGATCGGCCGGTCAAGCCGTTCAATAGTCCTGGTCTTTTGCTTATCAATTGACTAGCTGTTTCAGTATTTTGCTTGTCAACAACTAGTATTTATTTATTTATTTTTCTTAATGGTTTCCCTCATGGCTGTGTGCAATCACAACTTGCTTCTAAAGCCAAAAACATATTGCATGCTTTAATGGAAAAAAAAATGAATTCTCACTTTTCAACAAAAAAAGAAACTTGTTTTCATAATTCTTTTTACAAGAGAGAAAATTTTTTATAAAAGAAGAGATTTTTTTTTTTTTATCAA
The DNA here is from genome assembly GCA_026120185.1 of Voacanga thouarsii. Classification (NCBI taxonomy): domain Eukaryota; kingdom Viridiplantae; phylum Streptophyta; class Magnoliopsida; order Gentianales; family Apocynaceae; genus Voacanga; species Voacanga thouarsii. Next base: position 501,692 of record JANUWF010001032.1, on the reverse strand, counting down.
AGAAGAAGAGTTCTTTTTTTAAAAAAAAAAAAAAAAAACCTAAGGCTACCCTACGGATTGTTGGGGCTTTCGAATAGGGGAGCCAACGCTTAGGCCTATCACCTGAAAAGAACCTGCAATAAGGGCCAAAATTCTTGAACAAGGTGGCCCAGGACTAAAGAGAGTATCGGGAATGCTTCACACTTTCCAAATATCCTGGGCCTATTAATTTCAACCCACAACGGACACCTCCGATCATTCACTTATATTTCCATTCCTGTGTAGTGTAGTCCTCGTGCACTCCGCTTTCTCTCTCTATCTCCCTTCCCCTTTTGGTTTTCATCTTTGTGCATTTTGCTTGACTTTCTTTGGCCAGATCTGAGCTTCGGCCTCTGCTGAAGCTCGGATCTTGCTAAAGATTTGTTCTTTCCTTTTATTTATGTTGATTTTTCTCCTCTTTTGGTATCAAATCTCAAAAATTTTCTTCTTTGACTTTCTTTCTCCAGCTTTACTTCTTTTTGGCCTATATTCTTTGTATTCTTGCTTGTGTTTGTTTTTCTCCTTGTGTTTGTTATTCTTCATTTACCCAACAATTGGTTTGGGCCCTTCCCCCACTTCTCACCTATGTCTCAGGTGATTTTCAAGATCGCTGATACGCCTAAAGTCTTTTACATTGCTGTTCACGGATCTAGGTGGATTTAGTTTGCTCAGGTCATTGATGTTCGTGGATGCTGGTAAAGTAGTCAAGAAGAAGTTTTTTTGTGTGTTTGTTTTTATTTTATGTATTGTACTGTTTCCTCTAGGGTGAGGTTGTTTATCTGTTTCCATAATCTTGTTATCCATATGTGTAACATGTTCTTTCTTTATGAATAAAATAATATTAACCATTAAAAAATAAAAAAGACACCTCCGATCAACGATCAGTTATTATACGCATTAATTTTTTTTTAGTTTAATTGGGACAAAAAAGTATATATTTTAAAAATATAATATTTTTATTATTTACGTAAAGGAATTTTTATTTTTATTTTCATGTATATTAAAAATATAATTATTGTAATAATTTTTTATATTTTTCATTTAATATCTCATAGTACTAAATTATTATTGAAATATATAATTCTAACTACTTTTATTTATACTTTCTTTTCTCCAATTAGAATAATTAATGTTTTATTAATAACTAAAGAATATTTGTTAACAAAACTAATACATTACCTAAGAGTATATTAAGAAATGGATATATTAACAAAGAAATAAACTTATAATTTAGAACCCAAAAAAAAAAAACCTTAGCTTTATAAGATGGAAAGAGTAATATATTTAGGTCATGATGTTGTATTATCAGTACAACTATTTTCTTCATCTTAAAAATATTTTTACTAAATCATCAATATTGAATTGAATGTGTGTTTGGTACATGTTTCTCCAATTCTCTAGTGCGAAGAAAACATAGGTCTTACCACCTATTGCCTACCCCTACCCTTTTAATATTTTTTTTATAAAAAAAAAATAGAACCATGACTTTAATTGGCTAAAAGAGAATTTCTAATTGTGGCCAAAAGCAAGATGTTTAAGGGCCTCTAATGCATGAGAAAATTTATGAATTTTTCTTTTTCTTTTTTTTTTGTTAATGTGGAACCGTAAAGGCAAGACATTTAAGGACTTCCAAATGCATGAGAAACTTTATCAAGATTTCCATTTTGGGTGTGGAACCATAAAAGAAAGACATTTAAGGACCTCAAAAAATTTTAAAATATTAGATTCAATCTTTATTAGCTATATACATAAAATAATTTGTACATTTTTAAAAGATACAATAATTAATGTATACAATACAAGTTTTAAATATAATAATTTATAAAAATCAGGTTTATCAAAATGTTTTTTTTTTTTTTTAAGAAGTGATGTAAATCACATTCAAAAATCTTTAGCTTAGCTTCGCCTCCATAATTGTACACCTTTTCAAAATATATATCTTTTTTTTCCCCACTCCCTTTGTATAGAATTTAACGTTAACATTTTTATTTTTTAAATGTTCAAAAAATAAATATATATTTTTTAAATAAATATATGCTTCTTTTAAACTTTCATACCTAACTTTCACCATTTGAGAGATACAACCTCTATTACATTCTAGCACTAATCTCTTTTTTAAGTAATAAGGATAATAGAGTGATTTATAATTATAATTAAATACTCTCTTAATTTGTGTAATTCAAAATAGGACATTCAAATATATAGAACATGTATATCAGTAAAAAAAATGTATTAATTCTTCTACCATTAAATAATTTCTTAATTTATGTCAAGTTAAAAAACAGACATTCCAAATAACAGAAGCGTATTAGTAAAAAAAAAAAAACCAATATACATTAATTCTTCTACCATTAAATACTTTCTTAATTTGTATTCAATGAAAATAAGAAAATCTAATACAGATAAAGAAAGTATATCAGGAAAAAATGAATATTATTATGAATTATTAGAATCTTTATTAATTAGTGGAGGCTCCACTAATTATGGATTTATGTGAATTATTAGAAGATTTTTATGAATGTCCACCATTTAGTGGAGACACCACTAATTAAGATTAGTGGAAGATGATGTATGCCATGATGTAATCCACTAATTAGAGCTCTATAAATAGAGCTATTCTCTAAGCTTGTAACACACCATTATTTTGTGAAAGAAAGATTAGTGAAAGAAAGATTAGAGAAAATTGTGAGAGAAAAGAAAGAGAGAAATTCTTGTGCAAAATAGTTAGAGTTTTATTAGTGTGTAGTGTGAAGATTTTATTCTAACACTACCCTAATTTTATAACACGTTATCGACACGAGTCTCTACCGAGTACAAAAGCCGGAAGACTAAGCACGAGTTTGCCGTTACCAAAGCCGGAAGACGGATGGTCGTTATTAATGATGATGTATGCATTATTGATAGTGGAACTACACACACCATACTAAAAAATGAGAAATATTTTTCTGATCTCAAAATGGGAGAAATAAATATTTATACGATAAACGGTAGTGCAAATGTAATTGAGGGCTCCGGAAGAGCTAGTATATTGTTGCCTAAAAGAATAACAATTATTATTGATAAGGCACTATTTTCCTCAAAATCCAGAAGAAATTTATTGAGTTTTAAAGATATCCGCAGAAATGGGTATCATGTTGAAACAAATGAGGAAAATGGGATTGAGCATCTTTTTATTACTCAAATGCATTTGGGTAAGAAATCGGTATTAGAAAAGCTGCCGTCTTTTTCTACTTGGTCTATATTTTGTAAAAATACGTACAATTGAAATTCATCATCTAGTAAACCGAAGTTTACTGATCCTATTACTTTTAGCATTTGGCATGACCGGTTGGGTCATCCGGGATCTACCATGATGAGAAGAATCATTGAGAATACACATGGTCATCCTTTAAAAAATAAAAGGATATTAACATCAGAAAAATTCGCATGTACTGCATGTTCCCTAGGAAAATTAATTGTTAAACCATCACCAATAAAAGTAGGAGCTGAAAGTCCTACATTTCTCGAACAGATTTACGGAGATATTTGTGGACCTATTGATCTACCATGTGGACCGTTCAAATATTTTATGGTCTTAATTGATGCATCATCCCGATGGTCACATGCATGTTTATTATCTACTCGCAACCTGGCATTTGCGAGATTACTTGCTCAAATAATTAAATTACGAGCACAATTTCCGGACCATCACATTAAAAATATCCGTTTGGATAATGCTGGTGAATTTTCATCACATGCTTTTGATGCATATTGCATGTCAATTGGGATTAATGTTGAACATCCTGTAGCTCATGTTCACACACAGAATGGTCTTGCTGAATCTTTGATTAAACGATTACAATTAATTGCTAGACCATTATTAATGAAAACAAATCTCCCAACATCTGCCTGGGGACATGCTATTTTACATGCTGCAACACTTGTACGTATAAGACCAGCTAGTTATCATAAATTCTCTCCTTTGCAATTGGCTTTTGGGTCAGAACCAAATATTGTTCATTTAAGAATTTTTGGGTGTGCTATATATATTCCAATTGCACCAAACCAACGTACAAAGATGGGTCCTCAAAGAAGAAAGGGGATATACGTTGGATATGATTATCCCTCTATTATCAGGTATGTTGAACCCACGACAGGAGATGTGTTCACAGCAAGATTTGCTGATTGTCATTTTGATGAATAATTATTCCCTAAATTAGGGGAGAACCAAAACGAGCATAAAAAGGATCTTGCTTGGACAACATCATTAAATTATCTTGATCCGCGCACAAGCGCATGTGAACTTGAAGTTCAAAAGATAATTCATTTGCAAAGCATTGCAAATCAAATGCCGGACGCTTTTATTGACTGCAGAAGAGTTACAAAATCGCATATTCCAACTATAAATGCTCCTATTCGAATTGAAGTTCCAATGAGAACAAAATATTATACCTATAGTCATCTGAGTCAAAAACACGCCGTAAGCGTGGCCGACCTCTTGGTTCTAAAGATAAAAATCCTCGAAAGAAAAGAGGATTAAATGATCCGGAAGATCATATTAAAGAAAAGAATGATAAAGACCAAGAGAGAACCGATGACAAAGAACCGAAGTTGATGAAAGTAACACCGAAATTTCTATCAATTATACCACTTCCGGTAGAAGTTGGAATCGGATAGAAACTGTTATTGATAATATATTTGCATACAATATATCTCTTGATGTTACACAGGATAATGATGATCCCGAACCAATATCGATTGATGAATGTCGGCATAGAAAAGATTGGCTACAATGGAAAGATGCGATTCAATCGGAGTTAAATGCACTGGCAAAACGTGAAGTCTTCGGACCTGCAGTCCGAACACCAGAAGGTATAAAACCTGTTGGCTACAAATGGATATTTGTGCGAAAGCGCAATGAAAAGAGTGAAATCGTTCGATATAAAGCGCGATTAGTAGCCCAAGGTTTTTCACAAAGACCAGGTATTGATTATGATGAAACTTATTCTCCTGTTGTTGATGCTATTACACTCCGATATCTTATCGGTTTGGCAAGTACATGAAAAGATATATATGCGCCTATTAGATGTTGTCACTCTGCTTACTTGTATGGAAATTTAGAAAATGATGTTTACATGAAAATCCTCGAAGGATTTCATATGCCTGAAGCATATAAACATTATCCTCGTGAAAATTACTCCATCAAGTTGCAGAAATCATTATATGGCCTGAAGCAATCTGGGCGCATGTGGTTTACACGTCTTAGTGAATATTTATTGAAAGCGGGATTTAAAAATGACCAGGTATGTCCATGCGTTTTTATTAAGAAATCTGGTTCTAAATTTGTGATATTAGCTATATATGTTGATGATATTAATCTTATTGGAACTCCTGAAGAGCTCCAAGAAACAATTGATTATTTAAAAAGAGAATTCGAAATCAAGGATTTTGGTAAAACCAAATTTTGCCTTGGTTTACAAATTGAACATTTGGAGAGTGGAACATTTATTCATCAATCAACATATACAAAGAAAAGTGCTAAAAAGATTTTACATGGACAAAGCACATCCATTGAGTATTCCAATGATCGTGCGATCATTAAATGTGGATAAAGATCCTTTCCGACCTCAAGAAAATGATGAAGAACTCCTTGGTCCTGAAGTACCATATCTCGAGTGCAATTGGTGCATTGATGTATCTTGCTAATAATACACGACTCGATATTGCTTTTCTTGTCAATTTATTAGCAAGATTTAGTTCTTCACCAACACGACGACATTGGAATGGAATTAAACAAGTCCTTCGATATCTCCAAGGTACAATTGATCTCGAATTATTTTATTCAAATAAAACCAGTCCAACATTGATAGGTTATGCGGATACTCGGTTATTTATCTGATCCACATAAAGCACGTTCTCAAACGGGCTATCTATTTACATGTGGAAATACTCGCTATATCATGGCGTTTCTACGAAGCAATCTATAGCAGCCTATTTCTTCAAATCATACTTGAAATTATAGCCATTCATGAAGCAAGTCGAGAATGTGTATGGCTAAGATCCATGATTCATTATATCCGAGAAAGTTGTGGATTATCATCAATCAAAGGTATTCCAACTCCTCTTTATGAAGACAATGCAGCTTGCATAGCTCAATTACGAGGAGGATATATTAAAGGAGATCGGACAAAACATATTTCACCAAAATTCTTCTTTACTCATGAACTCCAGAAGAAAGGTGAAATTGATGTGCTACAAATTCGGTCATGTGATAACCTCGCAGATATTTTCACGAAGACTTTACCGACTGCAACATTTGAAAAGTTGAGATATAAAATCGGTATGCGTCGGTTTAAAGATTTAAAGGAATCATCTTATCAGGGGGAGTAATAAATGGACATATAGAATAGTGTACTCTTTTTCCTTCACTAGATTTTTTTCCCACTGGGTTTTTATCTAGTAAGGTTTTAACGAGGCATATTCTTTATGTAATGGATGGACATCCAAGGGGGAGTATTATGAATTATTGGAATCTTTATTAATTAGTGGAGGCTCTACTAATTATGGATTTATGTGAATTATTAGAAGATTTTTATGGATGTCCACCATTTAGTGGAGACACCACTAATTAAGATTAGTGGAAGATGATGTATGCCATGATGTAATCCACTAATTAGAGCTTTATAAATAGAGCTATTCTCTAAGCTTGTAACACACCATTATTTTGTGAAAGAAAGATTAGTGAAAGAAAGATTAGAGAAAATTGTGAGAGAAAAGAAAGAGAGAAATTCTTATGCAAAATAGTTAGTGTTTTATTAGTGTGTAGTGTGAAGATTTTATTCTAACAATACCCTAATTTTATAACAAATATGAATTAATTCTTCTGTAATTAAATACTTTCTTAATTTATGTCAAATTAAAATAAGACATTCTAATACTAGAGAAAGTGTATTAGTTAAAAAAAAAAGATATACATTAATTCTTCTTTCATTAAATATTCTCTTAATTTGTATCAAATCAAAATAAGATATTCTAATATAAATAGAGAAAGTATGTAATAAAAATAAATATATTTTAATTATTTACGTAATAAGATAATAACTTTATTAACTTAATAGAAAAAAATTAATGAAAGTTACTAGTTCAAGCCGCCGCCTCACCCTCCCTAGGACCTTTAGCAAAAAGTATTTTCAGTCCGAAAAGCGCAGAGAAATTCCGGCCAAAAATTTTGCAGCGGCATAATCCAGTACTGACAGGTGTCAACTTCTCCTGCAACTGCAAAGGAGATTTGATTTTACAAAAAAATAATAATAATAATAAAGGAGATTTAATCTAACCAATACTACTAATAAAGACGTGATTACAAAATGTAAACCAGAGGAACTTAAAAAAATAATATAATTAGAGGAAACAGAACCGCAAATAAAGTGAATAAAGCCAAAACTTCAACAAATCTCATAAATTTCCTCAGCGACGGGTGTGTTGTGTTTGCTTTTTCGGGCCTTCTCTCGTCGGTCGTCATACTTGTGCTTTCCCTCTCATTGTTTTGTACTAATAACCCTCTTCTCCGAATCTCTACTAGATTTCAAGAATTTTCCAAAAGACCAAGACAAGGTATGGAGAGGAACCAACAATGACCAGTAATCATTATTAAATATATCTTACTGTTCAGTGTTTTTAATTATTTACATGTACGTACTGACATGTACCTATGGCTATTTAGTTAACAGTTGGTTGGTCCCATTTTGTTTGTGTGCGAGGAGAACTGGTTGGCATTTTTTTTTTTTTTTTAAATTTTCAGTGTATGCCTGAAAACCTGAGGTTTGGAAATTGGGTAGGTAGGGAAGAGAAATGGCAAGCTCGGTGGAGGAGACGAATGAAGTTCTGTCCCTGGAACTCCCAGCCCCTCCTGGCTGGAAGAAAAAGGTCCCTTTTCTTCAGCGAATGTTCTTTCTTCCTCTTTTGTATGGGACTACATGCATATATTTGTGTGGCCGTTATGTGAAAATCACTTTTGTTCTCTAAAGTTTTGATTTTTATGAACTAATTGATGTTCTTTTCTAGATTTTGGTTTCTTGAACAAAGTTCGACTTTGGCCCGTGTTTAATTTTGTGAAATTTTATGGTTTTGAGGTGTAATTTTTACGAGGTTTCGTTGTTGTGTAATGGTAGTTCCGTATACCTGCAGTTTCCAGGAATTCATATAGGGTTTTGGGGTAAATTTTGGATATGGGACGAGTTGGGTTCTATGGCATTTTTAATTTTTCTGCTGTTGTGTTGTCCCATTGTGGAGTTCTTAGCGAAATTTGGCTTACAACTGGTTGGCGTTGAAGCTAGGGTTTGTGAAGGGCTTGCTAACTTCTTATTCTAGTTTTTCTATTTACTTAATTGCTGCTTGTTGGTAAAAGTTGAAGTCTTCGGTGTTCTGTACCGGGATATGAGTTCCACTGCAGAAAAAGGAGAAAGGGAATTTTTATTTTAGTTAGCCACAGAGGAAAAAGAAGTTCAATTCTTCTTTGAGTTGGCTAATGTCCCAATTGAGCCAATGCCATAAAAAAAAATAATAAAAAAAAAATCCATGTAAAATTTGTTCACAGTTGCCCGTGTTTAATTGAAATTGTGATTTAGACATTTTTTAAATGCAGTTTTCAAGATTCCGTCCAATTCTACATGAGAAACTGATTAAGGAACTGGAGTTTGAATTTCTTCTACACTGTAGTTGGTTCCTAGGGCATAGAGGCATAGTTTTTGTTAGATTTTCTCTTGCTGCCTCTTTGTGTTTTGCGTTGAGTTCTGTGTTCATACTACAAGTTGATTGAGCGGTTGCAGTTTTTGAGCTTGGGAACTTGCATGGATTCTTACTCAGACCCCTGAATGCAGTCCTTGATTGTGTTTTTATGTCTAAACTGGCTTTGAATATTCTTTTTCTTTTTTTCTTTCTGTTACCCACGTGGCATGGACTTGGAGTTGGTGCAATGGTGGTTTTTAAGCGCTATTATTTTGTTCTTTTTTCATGTTTCTTCCTCCCTGTTGACCGTGGTTTAATTGATTGGCTATTAAAAATCAAGATCTCTACATTGATTATGTGTTCTCTGTAGATCCAAACCCTGGACTTTTAAGTTTTTAGCCCTGGAAAACTTCTGTAAAGATGAGATAACCATTCCAGCAACTCATCATGCACCCTCATTTGAACCAGTTAGATTATCAAACTTGTCTTGTTGCCTTTCATTTTCATTTTCATTTTCATTTCCTCTCCTCAATTTGTGCACTAAAATGTATTCATGTTTCTGTTTGATTGATTCAAGCTGCTCAGCAAGTAGCAGATGTCAGGTTATTGAGTGAAAAAACCACGTATCTTTTTTCTTTTATTCTCCATTTGATTGACCATGGATTTTCCCTTTTGAAACTGTTGCCTTCTAAACCTGACAATTTTGGTAAGGGGGGAAATCACCGTGGATGTTTGGCCAGTGGCAGATACAGAAGTTTGAAGGTGAAATTCCCACATGGGTGGATCATGCATCTGATTACCTGATCAAATTTCATATATTGAGTTTGTGGTGTACGGCAAACCATTACTTAGTTTTGCATGTTAAAACAAACCATGTAATTTATCATAATATTCTTGTAACAAAAATTATTCAACTTTGTTAATTTCCCTTGATTGAAAAGTATTACCTTTCCTTATTCCTTACATATCTTTCGCACATTTTAACACCTTGTCCTGCTTGAAGATAATGATTAGTGTCTCCAAAGCTAAAGGAGAAGTTGCGAGATATGGTCTAAGCGTCCTAGTAGAAACCAAAATTACCTTTAAACTATTTAAAGCAGAAATTACGTGGAGAAAAAAAGGAAATAGGTATGCTGGAACGATTCTTTTAAGATTGGATGAGAAGAGGGAATAGTAAGCAATGAAAGGATAACTTGGTTAAAAGCTGACATGACAAGTTGTTGAGGAAAATAATAAGATGTCTTGGATGGAAAGAGAAGCCTATAAACATCAACTCAATTTATGTATTAATGTTTCTTGCTTACAAGTGTCTGTTCTTGTCAAACCTAACTACAAGTTTATAAATGAAGTTTAGCTTATGCATAGAAAGTAAGCTATTCGATTTGGTAATCCATCAGCATTTCCTTAGAAACCTTCAGGAGCTATCGTAATTGTATCCATCATTCTGACAATCTTAGCTGAGCCAGTCCAATTTCTCCACTTCTTGCTCTTTTTGAAACCCTAAAGATAACTTCAGTACATTTTCTCTCTTCCTTTTATTCCTATTTATAACACATCCATTGCTCCTGTGAGTTTTTACCTATTTTTCTATTCACTCTTTCTTCTTTTATCTAGTTCCTTCTAGATTTACAGCACTCGTCTGATTCATCAAAAATGTGTGTTGAATATTGACCTGTGTTTAGTCATAAATACTAAGAGTAAGTGTTTCTTTTTAGAGCAGTAGAATTTCTCCACTAAACTCATGTACAACTGCAACCTGTGATTGATTTAAGTCATCATTTGTGTTGAATTTCAGGTCTTTGGAAAATTTTGGTCTCTTCTCTATTATGCATGTCCAAGCATGCAATGTTCTCATACACAATTCCCTCTTGAACTTTTTTGAAACAGCACTTTTTTCATATATCATTCAATTGTTTTAAACATGTCAGTGATCTTTATCAATTCATTTTAATGTGTCGAGCAAATTAATGTAAAGTTGCCAAAAACTTGAGAGTATTTCTTATGAAGAGTACATCTTCTGTATTTCAGATTTCTTTAGTTATGCAAAAATGTGTTATAGGCACTGATTAAGGCCCTGTATTGCATCAATATGAGGGAGTGATATGGGAATGGCCTGGCTCGTGAAAATTAGTTTATTCACAGTTAAACAAATTGGACTTGGTTTGCACCTTAAGAAAGGAAAATAGTTGAAACATTAACAAGTTGCTAGGCATTTGTAACATTGAGGGGATTGCATGGGCTCAAGCATTTTCTGAAAGATAGGTAACATCTAAGTGTTCTGAACACAAAAACAGGCCACTGATTACATGAACAAGTAGATAAAATATGAATCCTACCAGTCTGTCACTGGCAAATTTTCCCCTTTGAGGAAATATGCAAGAAAGGATACAACTTTGGTTTTATTTATTTATTTATTTATTTATTTATTTATTTATTTTTAATTAACTGAGTGGCCCATCCTTGTTGAGACGCAGTGCACTGATAGGTGGAATTCAAGCAAAACTAAAAGAATTACAGCTATCCTAGAAGTCTATAAGTATTTGTCCAGGATAGCATTTATGGTGGCGTGATAACTCTTTTGAGTGTGGTAGTCTGTTTTAATATTGTTTTCTTCTTCTGAACATTGGAACATGTTCTTGAGTGGAAAATATGAAAGTTTTATTTTTTATATTTATTTCAACATTATTATATTGAATTTCATTCAGGGAAAGATGTTGTTAGTTGATTTTCAAATACTTGTTTTCTTCACCCTTTGTGATCTCTCTCTCTCTCTCTCGTTGTTTGAATATTTATCTTGTGCTATATTATTGGGTGACCATGACACAAGAATGACAATTTGGTATCAACTTTTGGTGTATAAATTATACAATTGAAGCAGTTTGAAAATTTTGATTATTCTGAGATGCATCCAATCCATTTAGATGTTCCAGTAGATATCTCAATGGCATAGATAATAAGTATGAAATTGCACTTGTAAAACATCCAAAAAAATTGGAAAATATGACCTGAACATGAGAATACTGGATAAGAGGCACAATTGCTAAGAGCAGTCAGAGGAACTAACTGATCTGCCTAATTTGGTTCACAAGTTGATTAATACTAGGCATAAACATTGATTTGGGGTTTTGCAGACATCCAGAGTATCACTTAAATAATTTACTTTGTCAACTGAATCCAAAGAATTACAAAATTTAATTTCTTTGGTCCTTCAGAATTGGATCAAAGAATGGTACAAGCTGAGTCACAACTAATGTAGTATTTGTTAAGGTTATTAACCACACTATTTTATCTGTTTCTGTGCGGAGATTTTATGAATTCTGGAGCAGAGAAGGTCGGGAACAAAAAGAAATAGTTTATTATGTACTCTCTTTGGCAGAACATGAAGCACAAAAACTACCAAAAAGAAGAGCATGGGAGGAAGTGGTGGATACTCAGATTTGAAGTTTGACATCATTCTATTGTATGCTATCTAGTAGTGGCAAGCCACACACACAAAAGGAGGAATGCAATATCCTGTAGATCTTGGATTTTTTCTTGAATATCTGTTCATTCTAAATGAAGCAGAACAAATATCGCCTTTATGTATTACTTCCAATATACGCACTGCTGAAATTTGTCTTGGGCTTGCCTTAGGCGCAAGTATTTATAGGCCATGCTGTCAACATCAAAGATGCCTATCTTTATATGCAGAGTTACATAAACCTTAGTACATTCAGCTGCTACAACTTGCCTCCACTGGTTGATAGGGTTTCTTGTGGTTGTTAAGTCAATATAGAATAATTATGAACTTAACGTGTCAACACAGATATACTGATTCTGTGGATCTGTGGATCGCCTATTCTTGGCAAAGTTGATATGTTTGGTAGCTTTAGGAAGTTCTGTCAGGGTTAATGTTAGCAAGATTTATGCAGTTTTTGAGCCATTCATGGATTGTCGTAGTTCATAATTGGTAGGATATCTTTGATGTACTCTAAAACATGTAACTATCCCGTTTTGAGTTTCTCATTTCACTATCTACTCTCTTTTATAATAAATATGTCACCATTTAATGTTATTTCTCCAGAAAGAAAATAACAGCTTCCTGCATGAGTCTATCTGTTCACCTACTCTCATGAATTTTATGGCAGACTGCCCAGATGGAACTGACCAGATTGAGAAATAGACGACCTTTCTCAGGTGCATCTGAGAAAATAGCATCTTAATGGGTGTTGACTGGAGAGATACTTTTGTAATGCACGGATGTTTGGTGAAGAATAAAGGACGTGCATTAATATATTTCCTCCATCTTATAACAAATGACCACAATTAGCTTGGCACAAAGATTTATGAGAGCATTAAGTATTATATTATTCGTCCCTTTTACCCATAATTAGTTATTACAGGCTGAAAGTGTAAGGAGAGCTCCACATGCTTTTCTTTTGAGGGAGACAAAGTAAGATTTGAAAGTTGGTGTATTTCAAGCAAGTGGACATTGTTTTGTAACATTCTATAAAATTGGAGAATTCATTTTGAAATTGAGTAATTTATTAGAGCTGCTGCAATTCTTTGCAATTTCTACTTTGATTTAGCTATTACAGTAGTATATCCAAAACTGTTGATCTTTTTCTTGGGTGGCGGATTCTGCCTTACAGAGAAGTAAAGAATTTGTAGTTATGACTTGAAAGCAATTCTACTGTACTCATAGTTGTAGATATGGTTTTTCTATATTGCAAGTTGGATACACCAAGTGGGTGCTTCATTGTGGTATCTGTCTATTTAGATAAATGTTTAGGTACCCTTTTTGTCTGAACTGCTCCTGTATTCATACTTACAAAATTATTCTCGAGTTTTTTCACTCTCCCAAGTTTCTGCTTGTTATGTCTTTAGATTTTTGGGCTGAGGTGGTTGTAGTTGTGGTTTCTTCTTGCTGTTGACTAATTTATTGAACTTATTATGTTGCAGCTTTGACATTTCACATTCTGCTAAGGCTATTGCTGTTTCTGACATGCATAGTTTAGGACTTCTCTGCTTTTACTGTGATATTTTTATTTGGGGTTTGTCTCAGAGGCTATTACTGTTTATCAGCAATGTGGTTTTGGATTTCTTTAGTTCTGCTTTTAGTAAGGACATTTTATTTGGGGCTCGCTCTCTTGTCGTGCTTTTCTCTGGATCCATCTCCCGTGGTTTAAAAGCTATTAACTTTGTATTCCTTTTGAAGTTTTTCTCTCCAAATACTTGGGGCCCAACTGTGACAAAGCTATTTTCATTTGCAGTTTATGCCCAAAGTAGGAGGCACCCCAAAGAAAAACGAAATCATATTTACCACCCCTACAGGAGAGGAAATCACTAATAGAAGACAATTGGAGCAGTACCTGAAATCTCACCCTGGCGGCCCTGCAATATCAGAGTTTGACTGGGGAACTGGTGAAACCCCAAGGAGATCAGCAAGGATCAGTGGGAAAGCAAAGGCAGCTCCACCCCGAGAAAGTGAGCCTCCAAAAAAACGAAGCAGAAAATCTTCTGCTTCAAAGAAGGATAACAAGGAGAAAGAAACTCCTGAAGGGTCTGAAGCTCCCAAGGAGGTCCAGATGGAAGTAGTAGAAAAATCTGAAATGGGTACTGCAGGTGCTGAAATCAATAAGGATGTGAAGGAAAATCAGGAGGATAAAGTGGATGAGGTTGTGGAAACTGAAAAGGATGTTATGAAGGTAAATCAAGAAGATAAGAAAGATGAAACCCAAATCACTGAGAAGGATGATGCCAAGGGGAGTGGAACTGCTGAAGTACCAGTAGGGGCACCGGCTGAAGAGGTTCAGGTTGGGAAGGTACCTGATGGTTCTGAAGTTACGCAAAATGCTATTGGGGAACAGCAAGAACAGGAAAAAGAAGACGTTGAGCAAACACCTCTTGAGGGAGAGAAAGAGGAAGGGACTGATAAGGGAGACAAACAGGATGCTGAAGATAAGAAAAATGAGGCAGGGGAGGAAAAAGATGGAAAAAATAGTGAAGTGCATATTAGCTCAGATGGACAGAATACTTTGAGGAACAATGAAGTGAAAAATAACGTTGAAGGTGAAATGATACAGAATGGCAGCAACGGGACGGTTGAGGCCAACCCTTGAGATACCATATCAAACATGTATCTGTTGTCTCTGTTTCTGACCTTCATAGGCTCATGCGTTCTTTTGGCATGACTGTAGTATTGTTGTTCAATATAGATGTTCTAATTGTTCGTGAGACATCTGTACCTAAAATCTCAGAATAGTCGGTTATATTTGCATCTTTTGTGTCCTTGAAGGAACGTGTAGTGCACAAAGATATTTGTAACATTACTACCTTACATTATAGACTAGGCCTTCGATGTCTGGACCTTCCCTGCATTGAGGGGCATTGTAGTTGCATAGATCTATGTAACATGTTACCGGTTCTTGCGTTATAATAATATATGGGTCATCTTCATTTACTCAGATGTTTACTTCTCTTGGAATGCAAATATGGAGAGATCTCTTTGTTATTGTCATGGGGGAAAGTGCGCCTGGGATGTCATTGCGAAGATACAAATGAAATGTCTTAAGGCTCCTTAAAGGAATCATCACAGCAAAATTTTGAATAAATGAACTTAATTACATACATATCGTGAGAAGTTCACACAGCTCATGATCCGAGAAGAGAATTATCCGCAACAACTGCTGACGTCCGGCGTGGTTTCTTCCCTAGCTGGGGTTAGCTCAGATAGAGCGAGGGAAAATCAAAGAAATATTCCGAGTAAGTTAAGAATCACTTTCGTGCTCAAAGTTTCTTCAAAGCCCTCTAAGCTTTCCGGCCAGCCCGGTTAAACTCGTCCATTTCTCGAATGCGGTAGCTGATGCCACAAAAGCCTTTTTCGTTGCTTCGATATCATTCTTGGTAACTGCATATCACAATAGTTTCATTATTCTTACGAGCAGTGGAAGAAGAAATTCGGCTCTTCATGCTTGTCGATATTTCCAACTGCATCAGAAGACCGAAGGCATAAGACGAGTACACTGTTTAACAGGATGTACAGACCTGATGTAATCAATGAAGCAAGCCAGGAATTAAAAGTGTCTACTTCTGCTTTCTCCTCAGGGCTTGAGCTCAACTGTTGAAAGGTAGAAAATTGATTTCAAAAAATGGATATAAAGAAAAGCCATAACATGAGATATGGGCTCCAATGACGGTATAAAAAATCTACGGAAACCTTGCTGAGTGCTGCCTTGACTTCTTGAATCCAATCGGTATCAATGCTTTGTCCGAGAATTGAACTTGCTGCAGAAAGATCATTCTTTTCTATGGCCTGACCTACCTTGCTAAGCTTGTAAACAAGATCTTGCAGATATTCTGCAGCAATTAAACAAAAGACCTCACTTTCATTATCCCATCCGAATCGGAATGGGACTTTCCAGGCTAGAGAACAAGAATAAGTACATTGCATGATTTTACGGCCAAGAAGATGACGGTCAAGATAAGAATGAAAATGAGCAGCGTAACAGGAATTCCATTGTTATAAGTTCCAACAGGTATTCCTTACATTGATTATAGTTATCATCGCAGGGGGTAGTGAGGCATTTATCTCACCCCCCACACCAATATCATAAACTCGTGGATACCTGCCTTCCTTTGCATAAGCGTAAGGTAGTTAAACATTCTTATCTATTATCAAAAATTCTACCAGTTGTAGGTTCTAGTCTCAATTCTCATAATTAATATTTGTGAGCAATAGTACTTCTAGTTAATATTGCACAAGCGCAAGGCATCCAGAGTCGCTAAAGATTCTTATCTCTTATCAAAATCCGTATCAGTTTTACTAACTGGTCTCAATTCTCATAATAATTGTGGGCAATATTACTTCTAGTTAATATGGCATATAGGAGCCCTGTTGACAGAAGGTGATTCCATTGCCTATGAAATTTAAATGGAGTTCCCCATCCCCCCTCCACTAACTCGTGTTAGGCATTGATAAATTCTAGGTGGTCCTTGTAATTTGCTAAGAATGACTAATATTCATTCACTACCAGAACCCCTTGTGCAAATGAGTAAAATCACCTCCAGAAACGAAAAACTATATTGATCATGGATTACATGAAACTTAATTCTCAGAATTCAACCTAATTCACAGTGATGCTTACTAAAATTGATTTACCGGACAAAAGATTCCATGATGAGGCCATTAAACAACAGCATTTACTAGCTGATTGCTGCATCAATTCTAATATGAGCTTCAATCAGAAAGAGCAAAGGAAACATGTAAAGAATCAATATTCAAGATTCAAGCAGATTTCCAGCCTCAGTCTGCATTGCAAAAGAAAGCTCAAGAAAGAGTTTTACCTGTCTCTTTTGCGGATGAGTTGATTACGCCCTGTTTCTCAAGCCTCTTCTTCCTGTCCTTCTTGACCTTTTCTAATAGTTCTTCATCGTCATCGGCTTCAAGTATAGCAGCATTGGCATCAAGACCTTCTCTCCCAGCTAAGGAGAAGATAAAAGCTGTACTGAGGCTAATGCAAAGACTTCTTTTGCTTAGAACAGAAGCCTTGCATATAGTCAATGGACTCCTCAAACTTTGCTTTTGAACATAGAATGATGTTAATGCTGCTGCTGATGAAGATGATGAAGAAGAAGAAGATGGAAAAGAAGGGAGGAAAGCATTTGCATTTGAAAGAAAGATTGTTGACATTTTCACTTTGATTTTTTCCTTGGTTCTGGGGCTGGTTACTTGGGTGTTAATTTGGTGCCATAGAATCAGATTTGAGTGGCAACTTAGTATAGAGGATAAGATTGCAAGGTTTCTCGTGCTACCGAGGAAATGAACACCATGTTGAAATATTTGAGGGTATTCAAGTCATTTTCCTTGCCCCAAGAATTTAACACAGTCTTGTCTTTGCATTTCTCTTCTTCTCTATCGATAGCTGATTGTAGCGTGGAATGATTAATAACCACAATTTCTTCTATTTCTCAAAACGTCCCAATCCCTCCTCACAGCAAATGCAATTTCCGGCTCCAGATCTTGCAGTACTTTGTCTGTATACTTTCTAATTAAAATGTGGCTATAGGGCAACCCAATCCCCTCCCCACCCGCCCAAAAAAAAAAAAGTATTCTGAAAAAAATAAAAATTTATTCTATATATCCAATTTTAATTTGATGTAAAAATTAAATGAGCATTCGAGTATGAATAAATTACTATATTATCTTTACTGATTAGAAAAATTACTAGGGAAACATGTGTTGGTGAAATTTCTATTTCTTAAAATAAATATATTTTAATTCCTTCATTCAAAATTGGGCATTCTAATTGTTATTTATATTCAAAACTTGATGCTCATCTTTTTAACATAAACATATGTTTTTATCACCCTCCATAATTAATTACCTCCATGTAAGGGTGCATCACTAAACTCTATAACTGATGAGGATAATGTGGTATCCTGCTCATATGCCAATATTTTCTTAAATCTTTATACGAAATTAAAATAAAGCATCCAAATCAAAATGAAGAAAAACTAACATTTATTTCCAAACATTCTAAATGAGAAATGTGAATATTCAACCCCGGATAAAAGATTTTTTCTTTTTGAGTAACAAAAACTGTTACTTGAGTTCTTTATTAGATGTAACAAGATAATATTTTTATTAAAAAAATAGGCAAGATAATAATTTAGTTAATAAATTATTTTTTATGATTTTTTTTTTTTTACTAGATAAGAGATATATATTAGATTTGTTATATATTACTATTTGCCGTCCAGGACTTCAATCGACTAATCGGCTGAAATAAGACTGTTCAGTAAGGTAAAGTCCTAAACTTAGAGAGGTCGGCTAACATAAAAGTGAACCTCTTTAGCATATTAAGATAGCAAAGATATGATATCGAAAGAGATCTTGTATACACTTAGAATTCCAATCGATATTCTTCGAGAACACAAGCTAATTTCCACAATTGAGAGAGTTGATTTCAGAAATATGTAGAAAGTAATAAAAATACAATTGAAAGCAAGGTAAAAACTAAGTTAAAAACTCCAGAAAGATAGTAAATGAAAGAAATACTCATAAACTCTTTGAATGTTAGGTTGGATTCCATTCTTACTTGCCTTCCGGCAACTTTTAATTAGTCAAAAGCCCCATGTTTTCCACTTCCGCAATTTTCTATTCATGCTTCTTCCCTCACTGCTAATAACAATCGTGGAAAGGAAGAGAACTCTTGACTTAGCTAAAAATCTACCTACATCTCTGGATTTTTGGCCCTATATTTTTTTCTATTGCGATTTCCCTAAAAATCAGGTGCCAACATCCAATTGATCCGCTAATCTATTCTGACAAGCTCTACCTCAAGTAGACTAATCCTGAAACAATTAGTTGAGCTATCTAGTCGATCACGGATCTTTTGTCGATCTGTTGTCCAGTAGTTTCTTAGCATTTTCCTTGTCAACACTTTGCCCCTCTTTTTGTTCTTTGGGGATCGATTAGGCCTAGGAAAAAAAATCTCTTTAGTTTCTGTACAACTGTTCTTGAAAGTTGAGTTTAATGATGACTTCTTCTACATACTTGACTACGAGATTGACTCTTTTCTTCATCCCTTTGAATTTCAAAATTCTCCTAAATTTATCTCTTAATCTCATCTTCTTCGTTCCATCTTTCCAAAAACCCTAATAGCACAACCCTTCTGAAACGATTTTCCTTCATCCTAAAAATGTCCAGTAGTACTAATTCTCCCTCTAACCTAGCCATCCAAGGACTTTTGGGAGAACTCGTAGAAACTTCCTCCGACCAGTCCATTCTAATATGCTTTTCTAAATGTGAGAATTGGTGCAAACTGGGACTTTCCTTACCCTATAATGGTGAATCATCAACTTGGTCAAAATTCATCAAACCTGAATTGTTCGACCGTCTCTTCAACAAACCTAAATGGAACTCCAATATCTAGCCATTGAAATTAAGGAGTTGGTCGTACGAGCTAGATAATTTCAACAACTACCTAAATAGGGTCTCCACATCCTTTGGTCATTAATGGAAGGCATGGGGTATCTTTGACACGATCTATATATCTGCTTTCGATCATTGGCCTAACCGACCTCTTTTAAGGGCAACACTTCCATTCTAGTCTCCTGCAGTCATTGGCTTCATATTTTCTTTTGGAATGGTAAGCCTACTCTTCTAGATATTTCTACAATATTTGGTCTACTATTAAATGGTGAAGAAATACCCAAATATGGTACTACCCTAATTCTTGATTACAATATTACCCATAGAAATATGGCAGTCTATAGTAAATTCGTAAAGGTCAATAGGAAAACTAGAACAGTGACTGAAGATGAACATGCTACTTTTCTTTTGTGTTGGGTCTAAAAATATATTATCTGCACCGCCTCATTTGCGATTTGTTCTTGAATTTTCCTATCATGTCGCCCTATTGTTGTTTGGCTATACAATTGGCCTTGCCACTTCGATATTATCTTCCATATACCCTTCTCTTTTCTTGTTATACGAAAAACTTTTTAAGGAGAAAAGAGATTTTCCTTGCCTATCCTATAGTGGATTCTTCAATTATGGATTTATCAATATCTTTCTGAATTTGACATGCTAAAATTGGATGCAGTGGCCAGAGTTATCCCACCAGACACATCGATCGGCTATGTCCTTTGTGTTGTACCCATCCAGGTAAGTATAGATAGAAAAATTGAAACGGCTAGGGCTAGTGAGATTGCCTTCTTTTTATACTGCATAAGAGATTGATCGGCCGATCTGCTAGCACCTTATAGTTCGAGATCATTTAGGCCTGATTGGGTGAGGCTGCAAATAAGTAGTAGCAATTATGTAATGTTGGTGACTCGATAATTGCTTGGGGTGCCATGTTGGTGACTCGATAATTGCTAAGCAGTACCCAGTATGCTGCCCGTTATAGCAAAGTCTCCTCAAAACTATATAACCCTTATTGTTTTACCCGCCAATTTAGCTTGGCTCCAAACATTCTAGTAGACCCTCATCATGAGACCACTTCTATTAATTAGCTAGTTATGAGGATTAGTCAGACTCAAGAACGGTTGGAGAAGTTCTTTTTTCAGGCTTTCAATCCCCTACTGAGGACACAATAGGGTTTTCTCTCTGGTAGGAAAGAGTTATACAACTCTACTTTCAACTGATCTTAGATGCCTTTCTTTCAAAATTCAGAGACTTAGCGGTGAAGAAATAGAAGAAGATGGAGAGCTTGTTAAATCAGCTGAAGAAGAATCATCATCTAAACAACCATCCAGGATAGTATCGTCCAAACAACCATTCTAGATCTTAGCTTCAATCAAATCAGCTTCCTTAGATATGTCTTCCTTTTCATTTATTTGGATAAGTCTTCCAACTATGCGCTAACCAAGGAAAAGTATTTACCTTTGCAGTTTGTGGGTTAGCTAAGCCCATTCATGTTAAAGAGCTTTCGAACGTTAAAAGTACACCTAGGCAATCTAAATGGAATTTACCTAGCTCACCAACTTCTCCTAAGGTACTAAGAAACCTTATTATTTAGACTTCACACATTTTGCTCCATACCAGCTGATCTTCTCTATTAACCTATCTCCACCAAAGAAATCAAAGCATAGTGAAGTAAGTAAATCTGATAAGAAAAGTATGCCAAAAAAAAAAAAAATCAAAGCCTATTATGGTCAAATAAGCTCTTTCTCTTAAGCTTCTATCCTAAAATTCTCCAAAGCTAAGTTGGAAGCCTTTTTCTATTCGTCTTATTCGAAAATTGGACCTCAATCTCCCAAACAACATTTGGAATTCCTGATCAACAAACTATTCCAAACCATTCCTATCAAATAAACAAATTCAAAATTGGTTGAGGACATTAGCCATATGCTGACCTAGGTGAGTGATCATAACATGGTACCACCTACTCTGGTTGTTTTCCTAGCAAATCTGAACATGCATCTAAGCACCTTAGCTTTTAACAACCCATACTTTAAAACACAATTGGCTCAGTCAACCACTCAGTTAGTAGAATTAGCTTAGGTGACGTCCTAGGACCAAGTTTTGTCTTCAAAGTATTCAACTACCTCCTTAGAACTTGACACTTTATCTGAGAATTTAAATACTAATAATGGCCAAGTAGCCTCCTTTTGTAGTGAAATAGCTAAACTTCAAACTGGCTTGTCTGCCATGGAGTACTCCATAAAGTACAATAAAAAAAGAAAGAGAGAACTGGAATAGATTATTGTTCAGTTGTTCATTGATGCTCAAAAAGATAAGAGGAAAAATGACCAACTTGGACAGCCAAAAACATCAGTTGATAGTGGACAAGAATATAGCCGAATAGGAACTAACTAAGATTGCTAGAAGCTAAGAACAAATTCATGAATAAGCGATGGTTCTACTCAAACCATCTGATCAACCTCCTAGCACTCCATGTTTAAAAGATACCCCATTAGCTGTCTAATTCCTTGCTCTAGAGCAGGCTTCTTTAATCACATCAATTACTTCTTTGGTTTCTATTTTTCATGCTAATCTAAAAAAAGTTAGATAAACTGTTCCTCTAGATGCACATCTAGCTGATTTATCTACAGGTGACCCTCAGGTTGTATTGCTTTTAGCAATCGTGTATCCATCTCCTTCTATTCCTGAACTGCCATGTCCCACCTAAGAGGCCTCTAAATTAGCAACTATTCTAATGACTACAACTATTGCAGCAGAAGATTCAAAAGCAGTTGTTTGAGGTGTTTTAGCATATTTAGCCAGTATTGTGTCAACTGATGCTGGTAGGAATAAGGACAACACTGAACCTTTTCCTTGAATCTGTTAGTTCTTGTGGTTTTTTATTTTGTTTTGGTTATTAATGGTTGGCCTTGGCTAATCATTATAATTTGCATTATTAGTTCAATTGCATTCCTTCCCAAAAAGAATGATAGTATTTCTTTAAAAACTTGCCATTAATCCTTTTGTCAAGCTCTTGCCCGTTTGGCTTCATAAGTCGATAAGCTCCTTAGGGAATTATCTGTGAAACCTAGAATAGTCCTTCCCAATTAGCAACCATTTCTCAAATTTGAGATCATTTGAGCTAATCGGAAGAATAGCCATCTTTACTAAATCCCATTTATTGAACAGATGTTGTTTAATATGCATGATTTTGCCACATTCTATTTATTCAAATGCAACCATTCCCAGGCCAACCATCTATCTTCATCAAGATAATTAGGTTCCATGTACATGGTTTCGTCATAATTGCATGGTAACAACTGGTGTTTCTGGATAACTCTTGTTGATCGAACTAAAATTTCGATTGAAAGGACAACATATTACCTATATATTAGCTGGAAAAGAGAGAAGCCAATAGTTGTCCTTGTAGAATTTCTATAAGCCTATAGTACTTTGCTCAAAGCATCATGCCACCCTTTGGGTTGCTCTTCTATGATTTTCTTAAACATGTTAATCAAAATCTTATTTGTTACTTCAACTTGCCCATTTACCTGTGCATAATAAAGTGTAGAATGGATTATTTTAATCTGAAAATGTTTGACAAAAGCCATTACTTTATCACCAATGAACATAGTCCCTTGCTCAATTTTTAAGGACTCCGGGATACCAAAATGACAGATGAATTTGAAAACATCATATTGAGTGACTTTGTTGAGTGGAATGGCCTCTACCCATTCGGTGAAAAAGTCCGTGGCAGCCAAAATAAAAAAGTGGCCTTGGGATGATGATGATGATGGTTGAATTTTACTGATCACGTCTAAGGCCCATCCACAAAATAGCTAAGGCTTAAGGATTGATCGCAATTCCGCGACTGGCAACCTCTATAACTGACCGTGTCTTTGGCAAGCCTCACATCTCTTGACGTATTTGAAACAATCAGCTATTATAGTTGCCCAATAAAAACTATGCTAATGTAGAGTCAACTTAGAGCTAACTTGGTAGGCTCTACACAATTCGTCATGAACTTTAGCCATAGCCTTCACTGCATCTTTCATATCTAGGCATTTCAGCAACAACTCTTTTTAAATGACTCATCCTCAAATAGAATATAGTTCAAAGCCTTGAGTTTAACAACTTTAGATGTTCTAACTGAAGGGTCCTCGAGATGATTAATAATGTCCACAGTAGTGAAGTCACACTAGGGCTCTCCCCAAGATTTTTCTAAAGAAGTACGTCGTATATATAATATATGTATATATATATATATATATATATATATATACATATATATATTATTGATATTATTTATGACTCCTCAAAATATGAAATTAGCTCCTAAATAAAGATTATAAATTGATCTAATAACAAAAAAGGTATTTTTTTTTTTAAAATAACATACCTAAATAAAATAAAATTTCTATTACGTAAGTTTTGAATTAAAAATTTTAAAATTTCAACAATTAAAATATCTTTTAAAAAAAATCATCTTCTCCTCGAAGAGAAAAAAAAAAAACTCAACTAACAATTGAAAAGTTGATATAGGCTAAATTCACCTATATTTTTCTAGTTATTTGAGATTATTTTGTGATACATTTGATGTAATAACTAGTCACATTCCTTTATATTTGATATTTTATCGTTGAAAATGTATTTTGGAGTTTTTGTACAGAATTGAAGAAAAAAGATAAAAAAAAAACCGTTGTCGTTGTAGAACACGGCCGACGCCAGGCCCTAGCCTGGAAAATAAGAGAAAATGTCGAAAAATAGAGCACGGTCGACGCCGGCCGTGAGGGGCTTAGCCAGCGCCGGCCCAACGTGGGATTAAAGCAGTGAGTTTCCTTTTCCAAGCAGATTTTAGCAATTTCAGTTGGATTCTTTTGAGAGCTCTTTTAACCATGGAAAAGGACTCTTGTAGGCACTTTTTGAAAATTAGAACTCCTATAAATATAAGAGAATAAAATTGTTCAAAGTAATTTTTAATTCTTTAATGTAATATCTTTAGAAAACTCCTAAAGAATACTAAGATTTAGGAGGATCAAGGAGAATTCTTAGAGAAGAAGAAGAGATTCCTCAAGAAGATTTCAAGAAAGAAGAAGAAGGCTTACTTGTCTATGAATGATTTTTTTTTTTTTTTGTAATTTATTGACAATTTGATATTAATTTTTAATTATCTTTATAGGATATTCTTTTGAATTCATCACTTTGTATTGATTTTATTTCTTTGATCAATTGATTATTATTCTTGGTATTTGATTATTTGCTTTAATTAAGGAATTGATTGATTAATTCTTCTTGTTAACTTGCTTGCAAAAGAGGTTGATAGTGGTCTCAATTTAATTAATTTCATATTTATTATCTCTTAACTTGATTTAAAATGGGATTAATTGTCAAAAACTTGGATAATCAAATATTGGATGATGATTGTTAGAATATAGATTCATTGACTAATTTCATACTTTAAATCAACTAGAATATAGGGATCTGTGTGAAGGTTGATTTTAATGCATCTTTTGGATAAATTGATTGTGATAGAATATATTCACTGATTTAACTAGAAGATGGTGATTCTATAGATTGCAAATGAAGTAGGTCTACTTTAATCCTTCATGATGTCAAGATAATAATTAATTGAGAGAATAGCTAGTCAATCATTATTGTGGATTCAAGGATTTCTATCTATTTACATATCTTTTCTCTTTATTCTCACTCCTTAATTATCCTTGTGACTTTTTTTGTGTGACTTGATCTTTTCTCTAGTATATTAGGTTAGTATTTTGTTTATCTATTTTTATTTTATTGGTTAAATAATAAAGATTTGGGTAAAATAAAGTGGGAGCATAAGTTCTTGTGGATTCTAAGGTAGGAGCATAAGTTCTCATGGATTCGATACTTGATATTCCTTATACTATATGATGGGTATACTTGTCTGTATGTGTAGTTTTAGTGGTTAATATTTTAATTAAAATTTGATTGATTGTAGACTTTGTTAATAATATTTTTTATACTAAAAAACACACATCAAAATTCAAACTTTTTTTAATTAAAAAATTCATGGCCCAGATACCATTCGCCATACCAAATGTACTCTACACTCTTGCTGCACTCTTTTTGACAAAGAAGACAAAAGACTTCTGTTGTCTAAGAAATCAAAACAACATTACTTCACTATTGAACTCTCTACTCTTCAAAGTCACATTAACTTAGACACTCCATCACCAACCGCTAGTTCTCCTCTTCATTTATTTGCTCTGTATTATGTCGTTGACAGTTGTGGTCTATAAAGTTGCAACTCAATATTTATTAATGACTCAAAACTTTTTAATGATATTTTAAAATTACATCTTTTCACCTTTTTTTTGGGAAGGGGGTTGTGTTGAGTAAATTTTGTTTACAATTTTATGAAGAGAAGAGGAAAGACTAGGACTACTTTTCAAGCCCTAAAAGAAGGAAGTTAGGACTATATTAATACACTAGTATTCTATTTGTCTTGTAATCCTGTTCTATTAAAGGTAAATTATGGACTTTATGATTTTTTTTATATTTTATTTATATTCTTAGAAAAATCTTGTGAATTTTTATGTAAATATATATAGAGAGAATGAAAGTGACTTGCTTATTTTTATGTGAATCTGTTGTTTTTTATGATAATATATAATGAGTGCTCATTATGCATAAATTTTCTGTAGTATTTGTACTTTATTTGTGATAAAATCTTTCTCAAATCACACTCACTATACCCTTTTCACCTTGTTTTAGTTTAGGAAATGAAAAATGTCAATTGGAGATGAATGAGGATGAAAAGGGATACCACCTCCCTAGGCCACCCAGAAGTTGATCTGAAGCCCTCTGGATAAAGACCAAACGATTTATGAAAGTTGAACTTCCCTAAACTGCCTAGAAGTTGATCTAAAAACCCTTGGACAGAGACCAGGTGACCTAGGAAAGTTGAACTTTCCTACTAAACCTCCCTGGGCCGCCTTTCTCTAGACAGGTAGGTAGCCTAGGGTTCCTCAACTTCCTTAAGCCGCCTATGTTCTATAAAAAATTCTTGTTCTGGCTTTTTTGAAGATTCTCGAGGGTTGGGTTATAAATACACTATTATAGTCTCAAAATACAAGGGAAAGACATCTTAGGACTTAGGTTCACTCCAAGAACTCTAGGATACAAGGTCTATACATAAGAAGAAGAGAAAGATCCTGAGATTCAAGAAAAAATAAAAGAGAATTGTAAGAGAGTTTCAAAAAAGAGAAAGAGAATGACTTGTAAATGAATGTTCATATTCTTCTCCTTGTAAAATCTTACTTTACAATATTATGCTAATGATTGGAGTTAAAATCAAAATTTTTTTTCCTAATTCTTTGAGAGTGTTTTAAGATATATTTGTTATAATAACTAAGTATATTCCTTCTTATTTGACATTTTACGTGTAAAAGGTATTTTTAACAAATATGTACAGATTTAAGTTAAAATCAAGTAGAAAGTACACACAACCAGAGTAGACCTAGTGCCAGGCCTAGCCAATGGACCAGGCACCAGGTCCACTTTGCTCCAGCAAAAGAAGTTGAGCCAACGATAGGAGAATTCCAGAATAGACCTGGCGCTAGGTCTGGCAAGTGAACCTGGAGCCGGGTCCAGTTTGTCTACCAAGGAGAAGCGGCCAAAAGCAGAATAGAAACAGGGGAATAACAGAGTGCACTTGGCACCAAGTGGGTCGAAGGTACCTGGCATCGGGTACGCTCTAGAGGCTAAAATTCTTTACATAGAATTAGGACTTATCTAATAATTTTGGTATTTTTTTACCCTTACTCGACTAAGACTTCCTCAGCTACAAAATTGGCATCCAAGAGGCTTATAAAAGTACAAGAGAACACAATAGTTAGATATATAATATAGAGAGGTAAATTAAGTGACAGAAATTTTGAATCTCTTATTGAATGAAGTGTTCACCCAAATCAAAGAGGATTATTCAAGTGAGTCTTCAAGAAAGAATAAAAAGGATTGTCTATGAGTGCTTTCTTTTCTCTTTGTCTTCTTTTCCTTTGGCAATGATGTATTTAATACTTTTATTATAATTTAACATTATTTTGGGATTCATGATTTTGTGTTAATTTAGTTATTTGATCAATTATTTGTTATCTTTGGTGTTTGATTACTTGATTTTATTGGTTATTGATGCGAATTCTTCTAATTGACTTCGACACAACGATGTTAGGAGTTTCATTGCATTGATTTCGTATTTGTTGAATCTTAATGTATTTGAACGATGAAGTTAGGATTTTAGAACTGAGTGATTAAATGTTAAGTTAATTTCGCATTGACATAAGGTTATTAGCTAATTTCATTATTTTAAAGAATTGAGATTCATGCATGTTTTGGTTAGGATTGCTTGATTGATAAATCTACTAATTGAATCAAAATATGAATGATGAGCTTAATGTTTGTTTTGGTTATATTAGTTTGATTGATAAATCTATTAATATGAATCAAAATATAGGATTCCATGGATTGACAAATGAAGTGAAATTTACCTAAGTAAATTCATGACTTGACAAATGATTGAATTTTACTTTCCGTTCCTTCATGAAGCCAAGATGATAATTAATTGAGAGAATTACTAATTGGTTCATTGTCATGTTTCTAGAATAAGTGTTTAAATTGCATAAACCTACATCCTTAAATTGTATATATTTCTTTATTTTTCTTTTTATTCTTTTCTCACTTTATTTGGGGTCGGTTAAATAATGAATGAAAAGTGATTAGTATATACTTGTTCTTTTGAGGATCGATACTCGTTAATTCCCTATACTATGCTTGCGATGAGTATACTTGCTCACATGTGTGTTTTGGGATTAATGTTTTAATTAAAACTTGACTAAGAAATAAATTTAAGATTAATAATTTTATACACTCAAAATTTACGCATCAGCTAACCCTTGATTTTTGGTTGTAATGAAGGATTGTACCCTACTTTATACTTTAGATTGATGTATTTTACTTGGATATATAGTTTTTACTCTATGGTATTTGATTATTTGTGCTTATTGAGTTGAGTTGGTTAATATAGATTTTAATTG
Organism: Voacanga thouarsii; assembly: GCA_026120185.1. NCBI lineage: Eukaryota > Viridiplantae > Streptophyta > Magnoliopsida > Gentianales > Apocynaceae > Voacanga > Voacanga thouarsii. The sequence goes on along the minus strand of JANUWF010001032.1, from coordinate 473,003 downwards.
ATTCTTTTCAATTAATTGTTCTCCTTAATGAATTCGATAGATGGAATTAAGGTTTTGAACACCTACTTGACTAGTTTAATCTTTGTTATCTTTGATTAACCCAAGAGAGAGGTTTTAGATTAGAGCTAAATGATCAAAGAGAATATAAAATTGCCTAGAGATAGGGATTTTTGCAGCTTCTGGAGTAATTGAGTTTGGGAGTAGTGATTAATGCCTCATTGGGCTTGGTTAATTAAATAGAGATACCAACTAATCGAAACTATGGATTAAGAATATCATAACTCGGTAGAATTAATAAAATATCATATTGTAATAGAATTAATAATCATTTTATAATTAGAAGTAATTTATTAATTCTAATCAAAATTAATTTATTAATTCTCTAATTAATAAATTAATATTTATTAATTCATAAATTCTCTAATCATTTGTAAAACTTGAATGACTATGGACATTGTTGAATTTATTTCTATATACTAAAACATACGTAAAAGTTTTTGGTACCATTGCTGAGAAATCGTTTGTGGCAATATTCTTAAAGATTTAATTCTTATTGATTTAGTCATGTAAAAATGTTTATATTTGTACATAGCACTAACTTGAATATAAGTAATTGTTTGTATGTTTGTTGTAAGTATAATTACTTTAGCCAAAATGTACTTGAGAATTGTTTATTTAATTTTGGTTGTAAAGTTTATTTTTTTAGATTTTGAGTGATTTCATTGATAGGTTAATTTATTTATGCCTTATTCTTTGAATGATTGAGAATCATTATAGAGAATTTGTTGGATTAAGAGATTTTGGCTACATTTCACTATGACAAATTGGTTGTGTTGAACATGGAAATGATTGGTCTTATGGGGATGATTTTTTATTTTACTTGAAAATAGGATTTTTGTATATGGATAATTGGATATAATCAATGGTTTATGGTATTGATTTATGGATTGGTCTTTTGGAGTTTTCTAGGAACTATGTTTGAAATTTGTTCATCTTTGTATATTAAGGAATTATTGCTCCTTCATTGATTTCAGTTTTGATTTGAGATATTGTGGGGTTGCTTGAATACGTTGAAAGTAATTGATCTTTCGTGTTTTTCTTGAAGGGTAATTCTTCTTATACATGAGTAAGAGAATGCAAGATGCTATTGAAGATTTTGATCCTGAAATAGAACGAACATTAAGAAAGTTGAGGAAAGAAACTCATATTACACAAGAAGAAAGGTCATTTGTTCACTTAGAAAACTTAGAGACTATGACAAATTTTGGCGATTATGTTGGAGTTCATAGAAAGGAAGCTCAAGCTGGTAATGGAAATGGAAATGAAAGAAGAACTATAGGAGATTATACTAGGCCTTCACTTCATGGGACTAAGTCAAGCATCTTAAGTCCAAGAGTAGATGCAAATAATTTTAAGCTAAAATTGTCCTTCATTCAAATGGTGCAACAAAAATTATAGTATAATAGTCTCCCAGATGAAAAACCAAATGCACACTTAGCTAGCTTTTTAGAAATCTATAACACTCTGAAACTGAACAATGTGTCTGAGAATGCAATTAGGCTTAGACTATTTCCATTTTCTTTGAGGGATAGGGCAAAATCATGTCCGAAGTCACTTCTTCTAAGTTCTATCACCACTTGGGATGAATTGGCAAAGAAATTCCTCGCAAAGCATTTCCCTCCTTCTAAGACTGCCAAACTCAAGAACAATAGTTTCTTCTTTGTTCAAATAGAAGGAGAGACTTTATATGATAACTGAGAAATATGAAAGGAACTCTTGAGGAAGTGCCCATATCACAGGTTAGATTTGGTAGTTCAAATGCTCACTTTTCATAATGGGCTCAATGTCACTATTAAGCAACTCTTGGACGCTTCAGCAGCTAGAATGACAGCAACCAAGACCCCCAAAAAGCTAAGGGATTTGATTGAAAACATAACTATGAATAGCTATTCATGGAAAAATTCAAAGCCTAAGGCACGTATATAAGGAATTCACAATATTGATGTGATGGCAACCATGGAAGCGAAAATAGAAGCTCTTGCCAAGAAGATTGAAAAGATGAATGCACCCTCTCAAGCCCAAGCTCAAGTCATATTATATTATTTTTGTACAGGAGGCCACCCAAATCAAGAATGACAAAGTATAGGGACACCTAACAAGCAAGTAAATTTTGTTGGAAATATGAGATAAAGAAACAACCCCTATAATAACACGTAAAATCTCAGATGGAGGAATCACTCCAACTTTTCATGGAACAACTCAAATCAAATGAGACATTTCTCTCCTCAAGGCTTGCCAATGGCAAGACCTCAAGCACTATTGTCATATCATGCTCCTCCACCACTTTCTATGAAGCTTTCTCTTGAATATCTAGATGCCAAGTTAGTTTCTTCAATGGACATAAGGTTCCAAGGAGTTGAAGCATCCATGAGGAATTAGGAAGCCTCCATTTACAACTTGGAGAACTAAATTGGACAATTCTCCAAGCTTATCTCTGAAGGGCAAAGTAGATCTTTACTGGGCAATACCGAGAGCAATCCACGCGATGAGCATGGGAAGCAATGATTTATTTTTCTAATTTACTATTGTACTAAGATAATTTTTATTTTTCTTTCTTTTTTTTTGTTATTCTTTTTTTTATTTTGCAAGCTTAGTTTTTCTTATATTTTATGATTGCCTTTTGAAGTGCTTAAGATGATTTGCATGGACAAATTTAAGGCACTTTCTTCATGTTTCATTTTTGTGCATATTTTGGTTCCTTTTTAGAATTTTTCGTGCTTTATTTTTCTTTTCATAGATAGATATTTACATCTTAAATTTAGTCTATACATACATATATATATATATATATATATATAGAGAGAGAGAGAGAGAGAGACTGAAAATAGTTGAAACTAGCTTCGGCCACCCAAGCGAACCCCCCTGGACAGCCCGTTGTTGGCTTCACAAGAATACAACCAACAATTGTTAGATTTTTCCTCACCAATTCTCCACTTCTTTGTAGCATTTTATTTCTTTCTTTTCCTCTTTTTAGTGTTGCCTTCTCCCTTCTATTATCCATCCATTTTCCTTATAAAATCACCCATTTTTTCCACCAATTTTTGAACTTCCTCTGACTTAGTTTCATATCCTTCAACCTTCTTCTCCAAAAATATCTTTTTTCCTTGGATTTCCACCATTTTCATCCACACCTACTTCACTAAAATTTACATTTTTAGTACAAATTTGGAGCTTCAATGGAGTAAAAACACCACATCAAAGTAAAGGAACAAGAATTCTTCAAGATTGGTGCTTCAAGAGTTTAAGAAATAGATTTTTTTCTAATTTCATGAAAATGTACATTGGTGACTTCTTTTCCTTTATCTTTAATTTTTCTTGAAGAATTTGAGCTTAGAAAAATGTTTAAATGGTCTTGATTCTTTATTTTGAGTTGTTTTTTTTCATAATTTAATTTTTTTTTGGGTGCTTTTATTGGATTATATGCATTTTATTCAAAATATTAAATTGTGATAATTGGGAAATGAAATGTTATTGTTGATATTAAGCTTAAATTGTTAAATGTCTTAGAATGTAGATTATTTTGGAAATTTCTATGATGATTGTAGATGAATGATAAAATGGTGAAGTTGGAGTTATGATTTTTTATTGAATTGGTAGAAGGCATTTTTGGACACTTTGTGAATAAGGATGATTGGCTTTATATTGAATTTTTGAATTGAGAAAATGTGTGAAGTTTTTTGTTGAAATTTTGAGAAGAACTGCATTTTCTTAAGTTGATCACAATTCGAAACCTTTTATTTATATAATGCCTAGACTTCAAAAGCTATTACCGAAAGAAAAAAAAAAAAAAGAGACGCCTCTTCCTCCCGTGACCCCTCTCTTGAGAACCCAACACCCACCCCTCATATATATGTTATTGATGATTCTTGTACTACTTTGTTTGCCAAGAAAGCCTTTAATAAGATTGTGGTTGAGAAATCTATAGAAATTGAGTCGGATAGATCTTTGAAAATATCTCAAATATTTCATAAACTTGTCTGGAAACGTATTCTCGAGCTAGAGGGCCCATACTATCCCGACTTGGTAAAAGAATTTTATGCAAAGATGCTTGACAAGAAATAAGGCACTTTCACTCACATTGATACCACAGTCAAGCATCCATCTCACTAGGCAATCTTTGGCTTAGATTTTAGATATTCCAGATAAGGATAATTGGGTTATTGTAGATTCTTAATAAGAATGTCACTTCGGATATAGACTGAGAGTTTAAAAAGATAGGAGAAGAGATGGGTCTATACTATACATGCCCTACTCAATCTCTTATCCTTTATACCAAAGTTTTATCACCCTAACTGTGCTTGATTGTCTACTTAATTAGGTGTAATGTTTGTCCGAAAGTGAGGGCTATCAATAAAACTAGGGTGATTGATGTTTATTGTGCTTATAAAATTATACATTTTGATCCTATGCCTTTGGCACTTATTCTCATGTCTTCCATGCGCAAGGTGAAAGCTTATGGTAGTTCCTCTAAAGTTCTTTTATTGCCCTTAGTCATTACTCGAATATTTCTTTATTTTGGCGTAAATTTTTCGGGAGAATTAGCCATTGTTAAAAAACCGAATGACATAGTTTTTGATAGAAAATTAAAGTACATGGACTATTTATATAACATCCCGCCTTGATCCGTCCCAAAATATGAGATTTTTACTATCTTTATAATATTTTGAGAATTTTATTGAATTTTATAAAATTATTTATAAAGCTATTTTCTTTTATTTTCAAGCAAAGTCATTATTTACGAAATAATTATTTTATGTGAAATATCATATTTTATGAAGAAATATTATACTTTCTATATATTATATTTTATAAGAAATCTATTATATTATATTATATTTGATAAGAAATAATCTATTTTATCCATATTATATTAATTGTGATACAAATATATAAATATTATATCATTACTTCTATTATTATTATTAATGTGTTTTTACATAAAGCTTCCTACATAAGCTTTTACACAAGCTTATTACATAAGTTTCTTACAAAGCTTCTTAAATATTTATTTTACAAAGCTTCCTTTATAAGCTTTCATTCAAGCTTCTTAGATAAGCTTTTTACAAAGCTTCCTACCTAAGCTTCTAACACCTATAAATAGGGGAGAAGGAAGAAGGGTGAAGAACAAGATGAGAAGCGAGAGAGAGAGAGAGAGGGAGGGGGGGACAAAAATAGGGAGAGAAGAAAGAGAGAAAGAAAGAAAGAAAGAGAGAAGAAAGAAGAAGAAGAAGAAGAGAAAAGAGAAAGAGAGAGAAGAAAGAGGAAAAAGGAATAGAGATGAAGAAATAGAAATATTAGGAGATTGATTTTGCTCAATCAACTAGATAAGCTTGAGAAAATTAGCGAATACGATGTGAGTTCCCATTTATTTTATAAAAACTGTTTTGGCAAATGATTTTCTAAAATATGTGAAAATAAGTATTTTATAAACATGGATATTGTATTTCCTACTAGATTCATTCTTATTGTGAAATATGTTATATTTATGTTAATAGGACTAATGTTCTTATGGTATTAATGGAATGGTACTGGTTGGACTAATGTTCATTTCGAAAGTTATTGCGATATGAATTATGAAAGTTAGTGGGACTATTAATTTCCATGTTGAGGAAATTGCTTGATTTGTGTCAAATTTGAGATCTCATCTATTATTAACAAGTTGTCTTGTTTAAAAAGTGTATTGTATGTTTTAATAGAAATCACAAGTACACATGGGACTCACTGAGTATTTTTGCACTCACATAATTTTCTACATGTTTTTAGGCTTTTTGGTACAAGTTGGTAATCAGAGTGTGCAATAGAAGCGTGATGATGAGAAAACTATTATTATTTTGTCATTTGGAGATATAATGTAACAGACTGAAGATATAATTTCAAAGTTATCATGAAATGAATTTCATGTTTATTCAAGGTTTAGAATTATTCTATTATGTTAAATTTATTAATCCGTTATATAGACCCCTCGCCTAGGAGATCAGATGGGATGACATCCTATAAAGCCCACTACAACATGGATATGTGGTAATCTATATGATGTAAATACCCAAAAGTGGTTAACATCACGGGAAGCAAAGGATATGGATATAGAGGATGAACAAGAAGATGATGAACCTCCTCGTGCCTCGTGATCTCAAGTTACACGACACACTGATATGTAAAACTTTCAAGCTGAAATGAGGACAACCATGGCGCCATTGCAGATAGAGGTGGTCGAATTAAGAACTGGACAACATGATCTACGTGACACCCAGTTCCAACATAGTGAATGGTTTGTGCAACAAAGAAATTACATAGAAAATGAACAACATCGGAAAATAAATCAAGAAGAGCAATTGCAAAGACATTTAGAATCCTTGGCACATCTTGAAGATAGAATGGATCAATTGTAGATAGGTCAGAGGGTTACGAGAAATCCTCAAGAAGATATCGGATGAATGCAACAGGAGTAGCAAATATCTTTAAAATATTTGGAATGCCATATATAGGAATCATGGACTAGATAGAGGAGTTGGGCTATCTATTTCTGGAGGAAGACATTTATGAGTTTTGATTTTTGGGATCCATTTTATATCTATTTTCTTAGGATTTAGCTTTGTTTTTAATTTCTTTTTATCATGTTATGTCTATTTCATGTATTTGAAATTTATTATATTTCATTTCTTTTTGCAGGTTAGTCTCTCTTTTCTTCTGACAAAATTTTTATTCAAAAAAAAATTCTTATTCATGAGTTGCGATCACTTGGGGAGTATTGCTAATTGATAGGGCCTAAATATATCTATATTTTCGTAGCTATATTAAGTGATTTTGTAATATCTAATCAATTCCTTTACTTTTTGTTGAATTGAGATAATTCATTGTACAAAGGTTTTCATTGAATTTTGTACAGAATTTATAGATTTTAGAGCTTAATTTTGATGTTCTAGTGTTGAATTGGTGCCAGCCCATGATGTACGAACCGACACTAGCTTAATTCTAAAACAATTGGGCAAAATAAAAGAAAAAAGTGGAGGAATTCAGCATCGGCGGAGGAGAGCTAGCACCAGCTCAGAGGAACCAAGCTGGCATGGGCCCTGGATTAGTCTATATTTGCATGGAGTCCGATTTTGAGCTGAATTGGGAATTGCCCAAGAAGTCTTTTGGTATTTGGCTTGTGCACGGCCTAGAACTCTTAGATAACAATTTTGGCAACCTAGAAAGCTATAAATACAGGGAAAATACAAGTAAAACATGGTGAATTCAGGGATTAATTGAAGAGTCAAGTTGGAAGAAGAGAATTCTTCAAAGAGGAGCATTATTCTAAGAGAGTTTCCAATAAGAAAAGAAGATGGGCTTATCTATGAGTTCTACATTTTTCCTTTTTTTTTTTAACAATGACGATATTAATGTTTTAATTGTATTTAGAAGATATTTTTATATTCATGATTTTGTTTTGATTTTAGCGTTTTAATCAATTGATTGTTATTTCTAATATTTGGTTACTTACTTTATTTGACGAAATAATTGATTGTTTCTTTCTTCTAATCGACTTGAAAAATGAAGTTAGAAGATAGTTCAATTTATTTGATTTCATATTTGTTATTTTTTTAACTAAATTGCGAAAGAAAGTTAAGAGTAAGAAATTGAGTAATCAAAGATTGGTTGATTTCACATAGAATATAGAGTTATTGGCTAATTTCATATTTATATCACCTAGAATATAGAGGTATTTGTTAAGAATTGAGGTTATGCATCTTTTGAGTAAATTGATGAGATAAAATATATCCACTAATTTAATTAGAAGATAGTAAATATATGGATTGCAAACGAAGTGGTTCTAATTTATTCCTTCATGATACCAGGATAATGATTAATTGAGAGAATTGCTAGTTAATTGTTATTATGTCTTCAGGGATTTCTATCTATTTACATATATTTTATTCTATATTTTGTATATATTTGATTATTTATTTTTCTTTTATTTCTTCTTAATCAATTTAGTTGTTAGGTTAAACTAATGATGAAAAATAATTAGTAATACTTGTTTCTTAAGGATCGATATTCGTTAATTTTCTATGCTATACTTTCGATGGGTATACTTGTTCATACGTATGATTTGGGGTTAACATTTTAATTAAAACTTGATTGGGAATGGATTTAAAAATGAATTATTTTATTTACTCAAATCTAACACATCAAGTTTTTTGGTGCTGTTGTCGGGGAAACAATATTATGAAAATTTGGATTCTATTTATTTAACCATGTAAATGTACATATATGTTCTTTATTGTAATTAGGTACCATATCTTATTGTTTGTATAATTATGTGGACTAATTTCTTAATTAGTGTATTTTGTGTACCAATTATATTTAATTAAATATTTATAAATTTCAAGCCTTATTTTCTTATTCTCTTTTCAGGTTTAGTTCTTGGTTTATGACCCAACGAATCAAATGGAACATAATGGATTTTAACCTAGAAATTGAAAGAACTTTAATAACGAACTAAGGGTGGAAGTCAATAATTGTGAGATAAAATCCAATATTATCCAAATGATCTAAAATATGATCCAATTTGATGGGTTATCTGATGAAGATACTAATGCCCATTTTACTAGTTTCTTGGAGATTTATGATACTTTTATGATGATTGGGGTATCGGAGGATGTTATAAAGTTGAGACTCTTTCCTTTTTCTCTTAGGAATAGAGCTAAATCTTGGTTAAAAGCTTTACTAATATTATCCATAACTACTTGGAATGAACTTGCTAAAAAATTTCTAACGAAATATTTTCTCCCAACTAAGATAACCAAGCTTAGAACTGACATTTTTGCCTTCCAATAATTAGAATCTAAGAGTTTGTATGAGTGTTGGGAAAGATGGAAGGAGATGCTCAGGAAATATCCTCATTATGGGTTCGAATTAGGTATGTAAATGCAAATCTTTCATAGCGGATTGAATTTTGATTCAAAACAATTGATTAATGTATCAACTAGAGGGACAACAAGTTCTAAAACTCTAGAAAAGTTATATGAGTTAGTTGAAAACATTGTTATGAACAATTACTCGTGAGGAAATCCAATGCTTAGGGCTCGTGTGCAAGGAGTTAACAAAATTGATGTCGTAGCTACTTTAGAAGCTAAAGTTGAGGCATTGGCTTAGAAAATATAGAGGTTCCTTCTCAAGGGTAAGTAATGAATGTTAATTGTGACTTTTATAGAGAAAGGCACCCCAATCACGAGTACCAAAATGTGAATTCATCCCAAAAGTTCTTGGAATAAGTTGTTTTTATAGAGAATGGGAGACAAGATAATAATCCTTATAGTGTTACCTACAATCATGGTTGGAGGAACCATCATAATTTCTCTTAGACAAATCAAAACCAATCTAGGCAAAACCACTCAAACTTTAGTGGAAACCAAAGAACTTAACCTTTTTTACCTTACAATACACCACCACCAAAACTATCCTTGGACGAATTGGTAAACAAAATGGTAAGCGCAACTAAAATATGTTTTCAAGGAGCTGATATTGTGACCAACAATTTGGAGGCCTCTCAATGCACAACCTGGAGAATCAAATTGGTCAATTAACTAAGCTTCTTGGAGATCATCAAACTGGATCTCTGCCTAGGAATACGGAGAACAATCTATGAGACTTAGATCATGGAAAGAAATAAAGTTTTAAATTACTTTCTTGCTTTATATGTATTTGAACAATCATTAATTTTATTTTTCATGGCTTATGTTTATTTCATGTTTGAACCCCTGCCGTAGTTCTTTTTTGTTAATTTCTTTTCTTGTATTCATGTTATTTTTAAAATTAATTTTAAAATAAAAAAATTTGACTCAACAAAAGAAACCTAGCGCCGGTTCAACACTTTGAACCCGGCACTAGCTTGCTGTAGGAAAGCATTTTGGATTAGCCAGACTAGAATCTATTGGAATATATGCCCTTTAAAGGTATGTGTTTCATGCCTCCATGCTGCTGTCATACTCTATTTAATGTTTTTTTTTTCATTTTTTTTTCATACGTGGTTGCATGCTCTATTTCTGTCATCACCTTCAGAATCAGCACCGCTTCACTCCCTTGGAGCTGACGCCGGCCCAACTCGAGCAACCGACGCATATAAGCCAATTTTAGCTTATTTTTCAAAACCCATTTGCAATATCTCTTTTTTGTCTCTTACCTACCACCAGCTCTTGACACCCAATTGCCATCGGCTTCAATCTTTTTACTAAAAACACTTTTTAAACATCAATTCTTTGGTCTTTCATCAAATCTTTCAACTTTTATGGATTGAATTTTTAAAATCCAACCTTTTTCCTTAAATGTCAACCTTCCTAATTTTCTACAAGATATGATTTTTTTTTTTTCTTCAAGAAGCTAGCATATATTGTTAACCCATGCTTTGATGATCATTTTGGTATGTTTTTCTTGTCAATTTCATAGTTCGATTTAGAGATTAAGTTTCTTGATATTTTTAGGCTATTTAATTGTGAAACTCCGATACTTGTGATCTTTAAGTTGCTTTAAGATTAATTTTGGGCTTATAATGTTGCTATAATTGTTGTTGTATAATGAATATGCTCATTTGAACTTTTTGGGAATTATATCATGGTTAGCTATTTTCTAGCTATAGTATAAATTCTTGGGTTAAACTTATTAATTATAATGCATCAAAGATTAATGGTTTGAGGACTTTATTTACTTCAAAGGAAGTATATAGCTATATTGAATATCATTGTAAAGTAATGTTCATCATGTCCTATAAATTTTATGATGAAAATGTTTTATAGCTATATAGATGAATTGATTGCAATTTGTCATGATTTAGCATCACTTCTATTGGTTTTAACATGTCCCTTTTGCTTTGATAATTAATCATGAGATTGTATTGGCTATTGGAATTGCATTTTTGTGCAGCGGTGAGGAGGTTAAGATTTTGTGAGATTGAATTAGTGTTTTGATGAGATATTTGGTGTGGTGGATTGAGAATTGTAATTATGCTTGTAGTGGATTAATTTATGGGGTGGTAGGGATTGACTATGAACTTCCTGTTCTTTCAAGCCTTTGTGAGCTCTTGAGTGTAGTATTTTCCATCATTCACAATACCTAGACAAAAGAGAACGGGTCAATCTTCTAAGCGAACTAGAACTTTTTCATATGCCCCTTCTTTTGAACCATATCCTATACAGCCTATGTGGTTCACTGACCTTTCTTGTTAGTTGTGGTATCAAAAGCATGCCAATAATAAAATTATAGTAGAAAAGACCTTTAAGTCATCTTTAAATAATTCTCTTCAGCTTTCCACTATGTTTAGGAGATTGGGTTGGGAGTCTATCATTTGTCTCTGGGGTATATATTGTCCAGTCCTAGTTAGAAAGTTCTATACCAATATGCATGATAAAATAAAAATGACCTAGAGATTATTTTTACTATAGATAAGAGACAGGTTATTGAATTTGATAGAACTAGACTGGCTGCTATTCTAAGTGTCAACAATGGGGGATCCCGATTGACATTTTACCATCATAATCAAAGAATTGTTTCGAACCCCTCAGTGGGGTTTTGATGACACTCGTAAGGAGTTTGGACTATATAAGAGGAATCCACTTACTTCATCTAGTTATTATTCTAACAATGATCTCTAAGCCTGGTTGAGAGCCTTAGTCTATATATTTGCCTTTAATGTTGTTTTTAAGGCTAGTGGGTTCAATAAGATGAAAGTCATTGATATTTATATCCTTTATAAGATGCTTAGTACTAGTCATATCCCCTTCACCCCATTGATTATCCAGTCCATGAGGGACGTGGTTTATTCTCGTATTTCCTCCAAAGTCCTTGTGTTTCCCTTAGTGATCATGCGTATCCTTCAGGCTTTTGGAGTAAGTTGTTATGGAGAGTTGACTGAGGCTACCACTAAGAGAGATGTGGTGAATAAGTAGACCCTAATTAACTGTGGGTATAAGTACCATAGAGAGAAGGGAGATGGATGACACCATTTGAAGCATAAAATCCAGGCATGGAAGAGATTCCTCTTGAGGAGGACGAGTAGAGCCCTCCACCACAACCTCGAGCAGGAGCAAGCAGTTCTAGACCACCACCTAGCACTAATCTTGAGGACAAGTTAGAGAAATTGCAGTTGTGCATGGAGACTCAAACAGCTATACTTCTGCAGCTTCGGGATTCTATAGATGATTTGTATAGGAATCAAGATGCTCAAGAGCAGCAATGGACCCAATAGATGTAAGCACAGTAGGGACACACTGCAACTGCCCTTGTAAATACTAATGATGAGGATGACACTGATGATGGGATGGAGGATTGATGTTCCTCTTTACTTTGCTTTGAGAATTCTTTACTTTTCTTAGTATTTAGGATATTTTCTGTATTTTTCTTTAACTTTCATTTATTTTCTTTATCTCTTTTATGGTATGTTTTGTTTTGTTTTAGGAATGATCAACACTATCAAGGAATATGCTCTTTCTAATGGAATTCCACTTTCTTGCTTGCTTGTGTGTATTTATTAAAACTTTGGAGAGTATTTTCTTTCTCTTATTTCTTCCCTCATTATATGTTTTAAGTCCCTTGGTTATGTTTTCTTGAGATATTTTTGGCCATTAAGGGTAATATCTAATTTAAATATAGGGGAGGGATTAGGAGTTAGATTATTTTTTTTCCAAGTATGCATTTTCTTAAGCTAATAATGATGATTTTTCTATTTTGGGGCTTTTTTTTTTTTGCATTTTAATATTGTAGTTTAATGGTGAAACTATTATGATTTCTTCTACTTTGAGATATATTATATTCCTTATTTGATTGAATTAATCAATAGTTTAACTTTTGTATTAGATTATGATATGCCTAAGACTTGAGAATTAGAGTTACTCTTATTTAAGTTTATGAGATATTTGAAACTTTATTCTTATGATCTTTATGTGGTTTATAAGATGAAGTGTAAGTCGAGATGTATAGTTGATTTTTGTTTTGTTAGTAATTTCTAAATGCCTTGTTCCGAGTTGAAGCAAATAGGGCGAGAGGTGAGATAGTGAAAAAAAAAAAAAAAGAACAACTATGGAGATGCAAGTGCCCATACTCTTGAGAAAAATGCAGAAATGGATATAGATGCCTATTTTGGTAAGAAAATAAAAAAAAGGGACTTTTGCTACAAATGAAAAAATAATGATGAGAAGGTGAGTATCTGAAAAAATAAGAGTGTGAGTGGAAAAAAAATGAGTGAATGAATAAAGGGGACCAATATGGTGAGCAAAAAGAAATCCATTTACTTGAGGTTATGAATTCCCGATTTTGTGAGAATATCCCTAGTTTGCTACTTAGATTATAATAGTTTGGAGTCAACTAAAACTTGTTTTAATTATGATTAACTTGATTTATATGAGTTATATTTACTTTATTCTTGGCTTGAGGAAAGAGTGGATAGTGTTTCATAAATGTGAACTTGTGTAACTTTACTTCAATGGTTTTATATATATTTGATCTAATACTTGAGTTAACCATAGGGATTGATTGAGTTAGATAAGTGATATAATGTCTTTTTTAGTGAAAAGAATGATAATGTTTTGCAATTGTCTTGTGATTAGGTTACTTTAAAATGTGCTTTGTTTTGCCTTGTCTTAAGTATTTGCTTGGGGACAAGCAAAGACTTAAATGTATGGAAATTGATAGGGCCTAAATATACCTATATTTTTTTAGCTATTTGAAGTGATTTTAATATAATAGCTAGCCAATTTCTTTTTTTTTTCTTTTTTGGTTAAAATTGAGATAATTGATTGTAGAAAGATTTTATTTGAATTTTGTGCAAAATTTGTAGACTTTAGAGCTTAATTTCGACGATCCAGCATTGAACTGACTCCAGCCCATGATGTATGAACCGGTCCTAACTTAATTTTGGAATAATAGGGCAAAATAGGGGGAAAATAATAGGAATTCGGCACCGACAGAGGAGAGCCAAAGCCAACTCAGAGGAGCCAAGCCTGCACTAGCCCTGGATTGGTCTATATCAGCGTAGAGTCTAATTTTGAACTAAATTGGGAATTGCCTAAGAAATCTTTTGGTATCTGACTTGTGCACAGCCTAGAACGAACGCTTTTAGCAACCTAGAAAGCTATAAATACAAAAAAACACAAGCAAAATATGATGAATTTAGGGATTAATTGAAGGATCATGATTGGAAGAAGAGAATTCATCAAAGATAAGTATTGTTCCAAGAGAGTTTTCAATAGGAAAAGAAAAGGACTTATCTATGAGTTATGTCTTTTTCTTTTGTTTTCTTTTTCTTAAATAATTATGATATTAATATTTTAATTATATTTAGAAGATATTTTTTTATTCATAATTTTATATTAATTTTAGCTTTTTAATCAATTGGTTGTTATTTCTGGTGTTTGGTTACTTGTTTTATTTGACAAATTAATTGATTGTTTCTTTATTCTAATTGATTTGAAAAATGAAGTTAGGAAAGAGTTCAATTTAATTAATTTCATATTTATTATTTATTAACTAGATTGCGAAAGAAAGTTAAGAGTAAAAACTTGAATAATCAAATATTGATTGATTTTACCTAGAATATAGGGTTATCAGTTAATTTCATATTTATATTGTGAAACCCTAGTCGAAATCAATCTTAGAGTAAGAGGGTTGGGATGCATATCATATTTTATTGCATGTTTAAATATATTTTTATATGATTTTATGTGCTTTGGATTTGTGTGTTGTAGTCTCGAGGGCTTGATCATGTTTATTAAGTAAGAAGGGCAAAATGGTAATTTTTTGCTTGAGGAGAAAATAGGAAGATAGCTTGAGGATTAAATAGGAAAAATATTTTAGAGAGAAAATAAGAACAATAATTGTTGTGGTATAGTGGTTAGAGCTTTGGAATTAATTCTTGAGGTCTTTGGTTCAAATTCTATCATTGGAGTTTTAGCATGATTAGATTTTATTTTTACTTGGGAAGGTTGTATTTTCGGCCTTAGGTGCTTTAGAGTAGAGTAGATGTGTTGTTTTAGGGAAGACATGATAGGAGTATCACAATCCTATTCTTGTGCCCTACAAAAATTCCTAAGGGAATTCATTTCTTCTTAATCTTTAATTTTTCTTAATTCTCAACTCGTTAGATTGGACAAATTTGTTCTAACCAATTTCATTCCAGAAATTTCAGTAAAATGTTGTAGCCTTGAAGGTTCAAAATGTCTTAGTGAAAGACATCTTATGGACCGAAAATGTGGAAGAGATGGGGAAGGTTCCAAGAGAATTAATTTCCCTAGTGAACCTTCAAAACTTCACTCTAACCTGATTCATTTTCCTTCATGATTAAATTTTATTTTTACTTGGGAATGTTGTATTTTCGGCCTTATGTGCTTTAGAGTAGAGTAGATGTGTTGTCTTAGGGAAGACATGATAGAAGTATCACAATCCTAATCTTGTGCCCTACAAAAATTCCTAAGGAAATTCATTTCTTCTTGATTTTTAATTTTTCCTAATTCTCAACTCGTTAGATTGGACAAATTTGTTCTAGCCAATTTCATTCCAGAAATTTCAATAAAGTGCTATAGCCTTGAAAGTTCAAAATGTCTTAGTGAAAGACATCTTATGGATCGAAAATGTGGAAGAGATGGGGAAGGTTCCAAGAGAATTAATTTTCCTAGTGAACCTTCAAAACTTCACTCTAATTAGGTTCATTTTCCTTCATGTAATGATCTGAAATTTTTCCAACTTCTTGTGCATGTAAAGTGTCAAAATTCTCAACCATTATTCCCTCCCAAATGCTGCTAGAAAATGGCCCTTTTAATCAGCTTGAAATCTAAAATTTTCTAGCCATTTTCGGACTGCACAAATGCTGTACAAAACCAGAAAAATTTCTAGGCAAAATCGCAGCTTAGGTAGTCTTAAACCAAGCTGTTTCCTTCCAATTTTCTCTCAGTTCCTTAGCTACGTTTTTCCTCCATGAAGAAGGCTGAAAACCAGCCTTGAAAGACCTCTGAATGCCCCTTCAAACTCTCTGCAATCTGAATGAAAAATGGCAGCAAAAGCTGCCCAGAAAAATTCCAACAATGGCGAAATTCTGTGCAGAAATTTTCCAGTTTTGTTTCCTATTCCAGCCCTGGCCGAAACTTCATCCTTTTTCCGCACAAACCTCCCTTGAACAGCCATGAACAAAACTCCATTATCTTCCCCAACCTTCTGCATGAAAATCAGTTATGGCTGCCCTAAAATATCTCCAACAAATTGCTGGAATCATACCTTAATTGGAGACCAAAATTCAAGCAATCCTAATTTAGTAACCTTCCATAAAATATTCCTTAAACAACCAGACCTTTCCTTCACCATTACACTACTTCTTTTCCGCCACCATTAACCTTCTTCAACCAGCTTTCATCCAGCCGAAACATTGAACATTAGTCGGCCATAGTAGCTCCAAAAAGCTCTCCATTGATCAAAGATATTCTTGCTATATTTTGTTTCCAAATTTGATTCCCAAAAATATTCTTTTATGATTTCAACAACTAGCCTTTCATTTTTCTTTCAAACCAAAAAAATCATCTACCTAGACTACACAAACAATTCGGCCACTACACACACAGAGAATTTCAGCAGCCTCCAATCCAAAATCCCTCCATTCTCTTCAACCCTTAAGCACACATAGAATACCAAGAACACCTACTCCCTCCTCTCGCCTAATACCTGTTCAAACCACTTCAATCTTCTTCAAAAAATTTCAGATTTCATCTACTCACTACCGTGAGTCCATCCATACCATTTTTAACATTAAACTCCAAAATTCGACTTGCTATTTTGGATAAAAAAAAATTAGTATTTTTGTGAAGGTTCAAGAACACTTTCAAGGTAAGTTTGTTCAAGCGACTTCATCTTCATTAATCTTTGATCTCTAATGAATATACATGTGTAAAAGCGTGCTAATGGACTATTTTCTTCTCTTCTCTCTCTCTTGGCCGAACACCCTCTCCCTCTTACCCGAATGATCCATTCAATAATGGACATGCTTTCTCCATCTCCCTTGGACGAATCTAGTCATCTAGGAGTTGAGATCCATTCGAAACTCCTTCAAGGTATTCATCAATCAAGTAAGTTCCTTCAACCCTCTTTTTAGACTCTAGATTTATGTCTCTAGGATAATATTGGTAGGAGATGGATTACGAATATGATTTGAGCATGTGTTGTTGTGATAAGTAGAGATTGAAGCATGAATAAATGTGTGTTTATGATGGAGATGGGATTTATGCATGAGTTTATTATCTTGGTTGATTGTATGGTGTTTTTAGGGTTTAATGCATGCCTCCATGCCATAGGTAGTATTTGTAATCAAGTATGCTAGAGATTATATTATCTATGATGAATAGGATTTATATTCATGTATGATTATTGAAGCCATGATTATGTTTATGTTAGTAGAGGTTGGATCATGCCTTGATAAATTTAAATCTATGCTTTTACTCATGTTTTAGATGATTTGATGAATTGGAAGTAGAGTATATGTTCATGATTGCGGTTAGCAAGTAGAATTATGATCATGATCTAGTTGTCCCTAAGCTAATTTTATTTCAACAATAAAATGGTTAATATTAAATTTTGCCAATAAATTTCAAAAAACCCTAGGAAGGGTAGATTTGAAATATCATATATGAAATAAGAATATTTTGATCAAATGAATGATAGCTTTTATAAAATATATAGATATTATATAAAATAATAATATCACATAAAAACCGTTTATATGAATAATCATAATAAGTAGAACATTAATTTTTGTAAGTCTTATACTCACAAAACGTATTAAAATTTATTTGTTATCTTTTAATCAAAACCTATTAAAATTTATTTATTTTCTTTCAATCAAGACCATTGAAATTTAGTCTCAACTAATTTTAGTTATCAAATATTTTCTAATAATTAGTTATTGGTAAATCATTATTTTACCTAATACCACCTAGGACTCTTCACCAAATAAACTCTAAATTATTCTTAGCAAGAATTTTAACCTTCAACTTGTTAGTACCTATTTTCCAAAACACTAATTATTTTAAATATCAAATTAGACTTAGCTTATAAACCTTTTTATTTATTATTTGGCCTCAAAGCTTGGGACACTAGGATCATAGTAGTAGTGAGTTGGGCTAGTCTTATTTGTAAAAGTGGATTTTGGCTGGAGTTTGATTGTGGTTTATATTTACCCCATGCGATAGGTCAACTGTTGAAGACCTTTTATTGTGAGCAAGAATCAGGTAAACTCCTGCATAAAACCTGATTGATGTAAAATGTTTATTATGGCAAGTCAAATGTAGAGTGCATGGACACTCATTTCTGTAAAGGCAATTGAGAATTGACTCCTTCCTTATTTCAGTCAAACAATTATTTGAAAATTAATAAGCAGATTTACTCAAATTCAAAACTCTTTCTAAAACTAATTTTAACAAAGACTTTGGAAACCTTTAATTGCCATTTTCAAGTGGAACTGTGTTTTGTTCATTTTTTCCAAGTGAGATAAGTTACGTTGAGTACTCAATAAGGGTAGACTATTGGGACTAGTCTTTGAAGGGTTAGGGTAAGTCTCTCAGTAGGTGGCCACCTCTGAGGGGTAAGTCCTTCCCAAATAGAATGTCAGTCCAGTAGGTCATGCTGGTCCGAGCTAACAGTTATTTCTTTCAATCAAGTGACTGTGTTTTGCTGGAATGGACACTCGGTTGTTGTTTGGGTATAGAAAATGAGGAGTATCTTGCCCGGTAGGCCGATCACCTACCTTTTGTCAGTCTGCACAAAGTGTCGGTATTTTGACCAGTTATGGGGCCCAACATGTGGTAACTCATGATCATTTCTTTTGAGTGGTTGATTTTATTGATTTTGTATGATTGGAAAAACCAAACACTACTCTTGATTTTAACTAATGTTTATTACTTGCCAGTATTTCTCTTATAAAGGTTTTATACTTTGCATTCACGAATTATTTCCACTGGACACTCAAAGCACACACGGACTTATTGAAATTTTTATCTCATCACCCTTTTTACCACGATTTCAGGTCGATCCTACTGTGGGGATGAGTAGCTAGATATTGCCTACCTTAGAAGATTTTTCTGACATTTAATTTGTGTAATGCTTTGGGAAGTTGAGAGTGGATAATTTTTATTATGGATCTGATTTTGAAATTCTTGGATTTATTCTCAGTTTATAATAAATTTTAAGTTAAAGTAGTGCTTTTATTCCACTATTTTGATTGTGTGTCCTAGTTATAAAGACCACTTGTCCTTTGGATGGGGCGACATCCCCGGCCCTGGCGGGCCTAGGTAGTGGGGTGTTACATATATCACCTAGAATATAGGAGTATTTGTTAAGAATTGAGGCTAATGCATCTTTTGAGTGAATTTGTGAGATAAAACATATCCACTAATTTAATTAAAAGATAGTGAATCTATGAATTGCAAACGAAGTAGTTCTAATTTATTCCTTCATGATGTTACGATAATGATTAATTGAGAAAATTGCTCGTCAATCATTATTATCTCTTCAAGTATTTGTATTTATTTATATGTATTCTCTCCTATGTTTTGTATATATTTAATTATTTATTTTTCTTGATCAATTTAATTGTTAGGTTAAACAAAAAATGAAAAGTAATTAGTGTGTACTTATTTCTTGAAGATCGATACTCGTTAATTCTATATGTTATGCATTTTAATGGGTATACTTGCTCATATATACAATTTGTGGTTAACATTTTAATTAAAACTTGATTAGGAATAGATTTAAAAATGAATGACTTTATTTATCCAAATCGAAGGCATTACTAACCCTTTTCCCTTTTATTCATTTTAGTCCTAATTGGATGTGTTAATTGTGATATTATTGGCCATTGAGGACATTGTCTACTTTAGGTGTGGAGAAGGGGTTATTTGATATTCTCTTCAAGTTTCTATTGTGATTATGGAATTTTCTTTTATTTTTGAGTATTTGTGTGCAATCTTGGAAATTGGGCAAATTTATTTTTAATTTTTTTTAAATTTTTGGATAAGTTTGGCTTTGATGGTATTGTTATTTTATTTCCTTTAGAATCAGAATTTAATTTAAAACATTTTTGGATGATTTTTTTTTTTGGTAAACTTGTATATAAATTACTAAGTCTTGAAAATTTTCATTAACCTTATTTATATTTTAGTCAAAGTGGTGCCGTGTTATTTCTTAGGAATTAAGATGGTGTTTGTGATGAAATATAACTATGAAATTTTAAGTTAATCTTTATGTATGATTGTATGACTAGTCCTTATTTTAGGTTTAAGTAAATATGGATTGGGGTAAGAAAATGAGAGAATAAAGGAAGATAATACAAAAGCTGAAAATCATTATTGACACATCTTTACTAGATATTTGTATTATCTTGCCAAATCAAACAAAACAAAATTAAAAAATAGAGTAAGATAATGCAAAAGTTGAAATTTTATTATTTACATATTTTCACTAGGCTTTGCATTACCTTACAAAGAGAGAAAGGAAAAGAGAGAATAAAGAGGTAATGCAATAATTAAAAATCTTTACTTATCTATCTTTATTAGGCAATTACATTACTCTGCAAAAGTGAGCATATAGACCAATTTTCTATTTACTACTTGGATTTAGTATTTACAAAGTCATAGAACTTATAATTTACTTAGTAAGCCTAACTTATATAAATCACATCATTTACATTCAAAATCTAGAAAAACGGAATAGAACACATTGAATGAGCATAAACTTGTTTAATTCAACTTTGATAGCTTTTGTTACATCTATTGTAATATATTAGTTTACACAAAAATTGACTTGGCTAATTAGGTATTGGATAGAATTCTTAGATCAAAAGAAAGATGATACATTTACCATATTAGCCAAGCTTCTTCAAAAATCTTACTTTGAAAATTTATTTTATGGGAAAAGCTATTTGCTTGTAGTACTTTATGTTGTTTGCTTAAGGACAAGTAAAAGCTTAAGTATATAGTTGTGTGATGAGCACATATATTTTCTATGGTATTTGTACTTTATTTGTGATAAAAACTTACTCAAATCACTACTCACTACACCCTTTTTCACCTTGTTTTTGTTCAGAAATGAAAAAGATCAATTAGAGATGAATGAGGATAAAAAGGAATGCAAAATGAGCAAAAATGATAATTTTTCTAGAAACGAGACAGCCCAAGGTAATGTTATTTCCCTGGACAGCCTAGAAGCTGATTTAAAGCTCCCTGGATAGAGACCAAGCTGCCGAGGGAAGTTGAACTTCCCTATTAGGCGGCCCAAGAAAGTTGAACTTTCTTACTAGGCGGCCCAGGGAAGTTGAGCCTTCTTGGGCCGCCTTCTCTCAAGATAGGTGGGCAGCCCAGGTTTCTTTAACTTCCATGTGCTACCCATATTCGCAAAAAAAATCCCTATTCCGGCTTTTTTGAAGATTCTCGAGGGTTTGACTATAAATACACAATTCTAGCCTCAAAATACAAGAGAGAGACATCTTAAGACCTTGCATTCTCTCCAAGAACCATGGATACAAGTTTGCAAACAAAAAGAAGAGGAAGATCTTGAAATTCAAGGAAGAAGATGAGAGGATTGCAAGAGGGTTTCAAGAAAGAGGAAGAGAATGGCTTGTCTATGAGTGTTCATAGCCTTCTCTTTGTACATACTATTTTACAATATTATACTAAACCTAGATTTTTAGTTGTAATGAATGGTTGTAGCCTATTTTATACTTCGGGTTGATATATTTTACTTGGATTTATGGTTTTTACTCTATGGTATTTGATTATTTGTGTTTATTATGTTAAGTTGTTTGATGTGGATTTTAATTGATTCTCTTTAATTAATTGTTCTCTTTAATAAATTCGAGAAATGGGGTTAAGGTTTTAAATACCCACTTGACTAGTTTAATATTTATCATTTTCAATTAACCCAAGAGGGATGGATTAGGGTTAAATAATCAAATGGCTTATGAAGTTACCTAGAGAAAGGGATTTTGTGGCTTTCGAAGTAATTAGGTATGTGAATGGTAATTAATGCCCCATTGGGGCTTCATTAATTAGGTAGAGATACCAATTAATTGAAATTAGGAATTAAAAATTCCATAATTCGAGAGAGAGTAAGATTGATTTTTTATTTACGCCGGTGCCTAGAATTAGGAGTTATGGATCCAAAGGCTACTCATCTTTTAGGTGTTTAATGGGAAAATTCCTTTTGTTACATGACATTTCTCTCTTTCTAATTCCTTGATGAACTTGTAACTCTTCCTTGTGTAAGAACTTAATAGGTTTCTTAGCATAATTAATTAGTTGTACTTCACATATTTAATTGGCTAAACAATGAGAAAAGAAGGAAGCATGGGTAATTAGCACATTCCCTAAGGTTCTTCGATACCTGCCAATGTTATCTATACTACATGATAGGTGGACTTCCCTATATGTGTATGTTGTGTGAATTAACTTAACATTTTAATTTGTAAAAATTGAATGATTGTGGATATTGTTGAATTTATTTCTATATACTCAAATGCATGCATCACTACATTCACTAATTAAAATTATGTTGTTTATGCTAATTATTTTCTTGAAACTTTAACTAATTTTTGTTACATATCTAAATAAATATCACATAAGATATTATTTAAATTTAAAGAAATAATTATATTTATATGATTTTTTTTTGTTTCATTTGTAATATCTAATTTAATTTTAAATTATTATTTATTTAAACACTTTCCAAATTCATTATGAAAGATAAGTAATTTAAAAGAAAGGGTACTGAAACTTGTGAAAGTAGCCTTCCCACAAATGAAGATTCTCTAAGTACTGAAACTCCTTCTTCTAAATCTTCAAGACTTAGAATCTAAAAATTTAGAAAGAAAAGCAATTGCCAAGGATTTTGATGTTAGTAAACTAGAACGAGATCAGGCATTATATCATCAAATATGGGAATGAGTAATGGATCTTCTTACTCTTACTCAGTTTGGATCCTAAGGATGCTTTTAAATCCTTTAATATTGATGATATTTACTTTCCTGTAGAAAAATATTATCCTCATGAATTCACTGAGTAGCAAAAAATAAATTTGAAATTCCAACTTCAACATTATAAGTTTAAAGTCCAAAATCATCCAAAATTGCAAAATCTATCCAAGTTTCTAATCTTGTCAACAATTAGTAGAGATAAATATGTCAAAAATGTATTTTTTTGGTTGATAGATTTATTTGTCTTCTATTGACTGTTCCTGCTTCAACTACAACTATTGAAAGGGCATTTTCAATAATAAAAATTATCCAAACAAGACTTCTCAACAAAATAGAGGATGAGTTTCTTACAAATAATCTTGTTGTTTATATTGAGAGAGAGATTAGTGAAACTTTTGACTCAAACTCTGTATTTGATGATTTTTTTTTTTTTTTTGAAAAATTGTTGTGTGCAATTAAGTAAAGGTACATTACTCATCTTTAATAATTCTTTTTTAATTTGTTTACATGTTTTCTCTACTTATATTAATAGATATCACATTTTTTATATAGATTTTCATAGAATACTTAACATAATATATAACAAATCACGCTAAAAGAATTTTTATATAATAAACTTAAATTTAGTTTGCCTCTTCCCCTCCCCCCTCAGGTTAAAATCTTGGCTCCACCATTGAATGTTCGTTTTCCATTCCTTATCTACTTGGCCACATATGCTTGCGACCAATTGACCCTAGGGATTGGGTTTAAATCTTGAGGCCATCTGAGCCAAGTCATTTGCTTCCCCATTCTTTTTTCTTAGAATGTATGTGATGGTAATATTGGTAATTTGTTTTAATAAATATAGTGTCATATTGTATAATGGAATTAGATTAGAATTAGCACACTTATATTCACCGATCAGCTGATTAATGACCAGTTTAGAATCTCCTTTCATTTGGACAGAGTAGACATTCATTGTGGTAAGGAGTTGTAGCCCTATTATGAGTGCTTCATATTTTGCCTGATTGTTTGATTTTTCAGGTTTAAGTTCCAGCATGAATTCCTTTAACCTTATTGGACTGACAATTGTAATTCTAGCTCCTGCACTAGAATTGGTACTTGACCTGTCAAAACTTAATATCCAAGATTGGGTACCAATATAATTCTGCACCTCTTCTATCGGGTTGGATATCTCTATATAGTGTTGTTAATCAGCAACAACCTAACCTTTTACTGCCTGCAGGGGTGTATATTTCAAGGCAAAAGCTGTTAACTTGACGGCACATTTCATTAACCGTCCCTACAAAACCAGCTGATTCAAAAGAAAATGAACAATATCTACTTTTGCAAATAACATTTACTTCATTGGGTAATAGATAATATTTCAATTTGGTACAGGCATAGAACAGAGATAGGGACAACTTTTCCACCAGCACGTATCTGGTTTTTAGGCCAGTCATGGTGCGGGTAAAATAATATACTACTCATTCCATACCTTGCTAGGCGTCTTGTGCTATCAGAGAGCTAATTGACTCATCAGCTTCTGATATGTACTACTTGAGGGATGTGTCCAACTTGCGAGGAATCAAGACAGGCGGTCCGGATAGACAGCTTTTTATTTGGTCGAAAGCCTCTCGCTGCTCCTTTCCCCTACAAAAACTGGTCAGAATTTTTTAATTTTAACAAGACCATGAATGCCTTCATTTTACCTACTGAGTTAACAATAAAACACCTGAGGAATTTAATCTTTCCTAGTAGACTCTAAAGTTATTTTTTATTTTGCGGTGGTCTGGCCTCCAGAATAGCCTTAGCTTTGTTGGCATCCACTTTGATGTCCTTTTGATAAACCAAAAGGCCATGAAAATTTCCTGTTTTAATTCCAAAAGCATATTTGTTATGATTTATTTTTAGATTGTGCTTCCTCATTCTGATTAATACTTTCTCCAAGTCCTTCAGGTGTTTTTCAAAACTGATTGACATAACCACTAAATCATCAATGTATACTTCTATGTGTATCCCTATGATATCATGGAAAATCAAATTCATAGCTCTCTGAAATATCGCTCCAACATTTTTTAGACCGAGTGACATAACTATCCACTTGAACAGACTAATAGCTCGAGGACACTGAAAATTTATTTTGTGAACATCCTCTTCAGCTATAAATATTTGGTTATAGCCAGAATATTTGTTCATGAAACTCAAAAATTCATATCCAATTGCAGAATCGACAAGCATATCTTCAAGTGGTATGGCATATTTATCTTTCGGTGCAACTAGATTCAAATCCCAAACAACTCAAATAAAATCATAGCTTAATAGATGCTCGATCTTTTTTTTATTTTTGGGATTAGATCGGGTCAAAAACGCCTGTTTGGTTGTTTGTGAGATTTGAAATTCTTCTTGATCAACAACGGTGCTCTATAATCCATCTATCTAAACCAGGCATCTCATGATAGTCCTAAGTAAAGCAACCACGATAGCTTTGAATGAGAACTGCTACTTGCCTTTGCTATTATTCTGTTAATAAAGAGCTAATCTTGATGTTTCTTAGCTCTTCAAAATCAAGAGGTTAACTTTAATCAGTGGATCTTATGGCATGAAACTTGGGATTTTTCTAGAAATAGAAGTTCCATTTGACTCAAATAATTAGACTTCACTGGTTGAGGATACATCATGTCCCCTAGTTGACCAATAACCGATTCTTTACCTTAAATACAGTTAGCTAGTTATCTACCATGGCGATGTTGGAACTACTAGTGTCAGAGTGACTTCTCCAGTAAAGTTGGTCATCTGTGTGTTAGTGGAGATTAAATCACTCTCGGATTTACCTAACCTTTTTAGTGTATCAACTGGCATAATATTCATAACTGCTCCTTCATCAACAAATACTCTGCCAATTAGCTTCTCTTTGAGGTGAACCTTTATGTACAATGAACAGAGATGATTTGTCATTTCTTCTATTGGCTTAGGGAACTGCATGAGAAGAGAGGATTTTAGGTCGATTAGCTTTTGCGGCTCAGCCCGTTCAGCTTCTACTTGTTCTGAAACAATCACATCACCAATCAGTATTAGTTTATCTCTTTTCCCCTCGAATTTTGAAGGTAGAATTCCGATGACATTGATTGGTTTATCCGATGATTCGACGAGCTCTCCTCGTTGTTGTACCTTAAATCTTGAATAAGCTCGTTACCTTTATAAGCAACATTTCTGAGTCTAGGTCAAAATGGCTGGACAGTCCTGATTTGCAAGTTCATTATAGAAAGTGCTAAAACAAGCAAAGTTAGTTGTCTATCTTTGATATGGAACTTCACTTTCCCTTGTTGCTATTTAGGAGAAGGCTTAGTGATCTTAGGCCTTAAACTTTGGAATACTGAAGATCCAACTTGCAGATTTCCCTCATATCCTCCAGATCTATCTTCTTCTTTGGGTGTCTTCTACACTCATTTAGCTAGTCTCTCAAGTCAGTTGTCTCATTTGACTTTGGTATCCAAATACTCTTTGTCCCTAGATGGCTGTTTTGCATGGCATTTACCATGTTAATGTTGACTTTAGGAAAAGGATCTGAGTCAACCAAAGGTTCTGTGATAGCTTTGTCTGCAAACTTGAATCACCTTTCTTGGATAGCTTTCTAAATGGCATTTCTAAAGATAAGGCAATTATTAGTAGTATGAATGAATATGTAATGCTATTTATAGTACATTTTTCCTTTAACTTCTTCAAGTGAAGGGATTTGCTGGCTTTGGAACAATTTTATCTAGCTATCTTTTAGTAGATGGTTAAAGATCTGATTTGTCTTTATGCTATCAAACGAATAGTTGTCTCTGTCATCTTTGTTGTCATGTTTGATGATCTCCTTACCTCTTGGAGGTGTTAAGATAGGACATACACAGGCCTTTCCAACTATGAACACAGCAACCATATCTTCGCCAACCTGATTTTCTTCTGTCTCCAACATATCATCAATAATGGATATCATGGCTTGTCCTTTATCGAATCTTACCCCTGTTTCTTCTCCTTCTCTTTTATAAATTCTTCAATTCGAACTGAATGTGATGCTAAATGGGAAAGATTAGAAAAATCTTACAAAATCAACACTTCTTTCAGTTGAGGGTGCATCCGTCCGATTGCTATCCTAGCATATTCTGATTCAGGTAATAAAATAGAGCATTTTACTTTTAATCTTCTGGAATGTTCCAAGAATTCAGTCATAGTTTCTCTTTTTTTTTTTTTATGGCTAATAAGTCGGCTATAGAAACTTTTGAGATTCGACAGTAGAATCATACATGGAGCAGCCATTCCATTTCAGCCCAAGTGTGTACCAAATTTGACTAATAAATTCATATACCGGATAAATGTTGCACTAGTTAAGGATAAAGGGAAAAACTGCAATTTGTGGTATTCATTGTTGCTTAGCTTACCACATTGTATAATAAATATTCTTATGTATTCCATAGTAGTCTTGTTATTATCTCCAGAAAACATGGTGAAATCTAGCAACTTAAAACCTTCAGGCAGTGGAATGGTTGAATCAATCCATTTAGGGTACGATTTTCTATAAGTCGGCTTTTCAAATCCAGTAATGTTTAAATTGAACTATTTTCTCAAAATATTAACAATTTCCTGTGAATCAACTTGTTGCTAAGGTTTACCTATCTAGCGTTGGGCAGAATTCCATTGGCCAGTCACGGGTTGCCCACCTGAACTCTTTGGTTGAGGAATGGGCCGAATAATTCCATTCCAGATATATATATATTCTGAGATGTTATCGGTGATTAATTTGGTTTGTGACAGACTCCTAGTATGTTAGGATGAGGCCAAGGCGAAAGAATGTTTGTCAAAGTGGCACTGACCGATGTTTGCCCCCTAGGAAATATTGAAGTTGGTTTGCCAATAAACACTGGTGTAGGTCCTTCTTAAGGCATGATTGGTTGCCTCATGTGTAAAGAGGTATTTACCCCGCAGCGTAAACTACCAGAAAAACACCTCCTCCAGTCGACTGATATGTTTTGGTAGAGTCGATCGGCTGGCCAGCTGGGAAAATGGAATTAATAGTGGTATTGATTGCACTTAACTCCAAGTAAGTTACCCCTGTTGGATTAAGTCTGGGATTTGTAGATATAAGGAGCCCATACTCTATGTTATTGAATGATGATTTTGGCTCCTTACGGGCAATAGACACGTTTTTGTACTGCAAAGAATGAGAAGCTGTATTGGTCTCACCAAGCAGAGATGTCGCTATTGAGACAGTTGCTCTAAGTTCAGTTAAAGCCTGTTGTTCGTTATGTAGCATTGGCTTGAACACAATGGTAAATTTCTGGACTAAACTTTGCATTAACTCCCATGTACTTTCATCAAACTGTTGTCGAATTGCTGATAGGAAAGTTAGGCGAGCATTAGAGTTGGCACCCGTCAGAAATTGGTCAATGTCATCATGTTGACCAGTTGTATAGGTTCTATATTTGTAGCAATCCTTCCAAAACACAATATCATGAAATGATTAAGTGTGCTCACTTTAGAGTGATTCCATTCTTGACACTAAACAGTATTTGCTGTGTAAAACTTCAGCTGGCCGACCGGTTAAAATGTTCAAAAAGTTAAAATCTTAAACTTGGAAAGGTTAGCTAATATAAAATTGAACATTTTTAGTGTATTAAGGAAGCAAAGATATGATAATGAAAGAGATCTTATATACACTTGAATTCTAATTGATATTCTCTAAGAATACCAGTCGAAATGAGTTAATTTTAGGAATATGTAAAAAGTAATAAAAATATAATTAATAGTAAGATAAAAATTAAATTAAAAACTTCAAAAAAACAATAAATGGAAAAAATGCTAATAAACTCTTTGAATATCAGGTTGGATTCCCCTTCTTACTTACCTTCTAGCAGCTTTTAGTGAGTCAAAAAGCCCTGCATTCACCACTTCTGCTATTTTTTATTCATACTTCTTCCCTCACTGCTAATGACAGTCTTGGTAAGAAAGAGGACTCTTGACTTAGTCAAAAATCTATCCACATCCCTGAACTTTCGCCCTTATTTTTTTATGTTTCAATTTTCTTGAAAATTAGGCGCCAACATCTAGTTAATCCGCTTATCTGTTCTAGCAAGCTTGGTCTCTAGATAGCTAATCTTGGTTCAGTCCATTGAACTATTTAGTCAATCCTGAATCTTCCGTCGATCGATTGTCTAGCTGTTTCTAAGCATTTTGCTTGTCAACAATTACCAATTTGCAATGGATGCATAAAAAAGTCTGTAATTTTTTATAATAAAAATACTTTATCGATAGAGACAGAAGTTATTTAGCTCATATAAGTCTTGGAACGTAGTGCCCACTTGATCATAATACAAAATATTACATAAAGAAAGAGGAATACACAAAACTGCAATTTAGATTTTGATGCCCCTCGCAAATACACGTTACCAATACTTGTTGCTACACTAATTGGAGGGGGGGAAATAATAAAAATGACGCTGTCAGTGGGCTATCTACGATGGGTTGATTTTTTGGGTCCAAACGTGCAAAAGTTTCTTCAGGCATATATGACTGACCCAGCCCAAGAATGATAGATGAACGACTTCGACGGCCACGGAAAAATAAAATTATAAAATATTCTTTAAAATAAAATTTTTTAACATAGGTGGCTCCAAAACCTGTTAAAAATCAAATAAGATTGGGAAAAAAAAAATCATTTGGACCCCCAGAGATGGAGATACGGGTAGGGCCTCAAAATTTTTATTTTTATTTTAGTAAAATTAATTTTTAATAATTTTTTTAAAATATTAATATATCTTTTTTTATATAATTTGTCCTTTCCACTCTAAATTTTTTATTCCATTCTTGTGAACAACTTTTTTTTTTTTTTCCATTTTCAAATTGATAATTTTTCTCTGTTTTTTCCATCTAAAAAGATAGCTTCTAATTCTTATAGTTACGTTTTAATCCAATCTAGCTAGTGAGTTATTTTAATATATTGAGGGATAGAATTGTAAAACAATATCGTTCAAGGTCTGATAAAGGGTGCTTCCACATAAGTGATTTTTTAAAGTTAAAAGGATCAGTGTCTTTTATCAAGGAAATACAAGTGTACGTTCCCAAGTCTTGATTTCTTGCGTTCTCCTTTCTTTTTCCCTTTTTTTTTTTTTATCGATAGCTTGATCAAGTGGAAAACTGGCTGAAATGGAAAAGATTCTAATACAGACAGCGTTGTATTTCCCCTCGAAAAACTATGTAGTTGGCACAATATACTACTTTCTTCTCTCTAAGAGTATAAATCCATCTCTGTTAAAGAACCAGGGCACTATCACGGGTCGTCTTTTAATCGTTAGACTAGTCGTGATGCATGTGACTTGGCTAGGCTCAAGCTAGGGGTGGTAATCGTGTCGTGTTCGGGTTGGCAGGTCGTGTCAACTTGGAATAATTACACATGACACGTCAACCCGAACACGACACGATTAATAAACGTGTCTAATTTTATAACACGAACACGATACGAAAATAAACGGATTGACACGACACGACATGATTAGATACGAAAATAAATAGATTACTATTAAACCCGCTAACCCGTCAACCTGAATACCTGCGAAACCCGCCAACCCGAATACCTACTAAACCTGTCCATCCATTACACTAAAATTTTGAAAAAATAAATCAAACCATATAAAATTAAAATAACCAATAGAATAGTCCATAAAGTCTTAAATGGCCAGTAAAATAATAAATTATCTAATTAAATATCTAAAAATGTAAATAAATTCATAAAACTTAATCTAACAAATTTAAACATTCAATTTACTTAATACATTAAAAATTTAATAAACTTCAAACAATATTGTCAATGTTCTTCAGTTCTTCTCAACAGCAGGTGCCTCCTTATTGATGTTCAAATCCATGATATTTTGAACAACTTCATCCACATTTAACTTTTCAACAAGTGCTTCTGCAATAAATTTAAACAAACAAATATTATAAATTTTATCTAAAAATATAAATTGAAATAAAAATATAATAGGTAAAAAAAAATTACCTCCATAAATCCAATCCTTAGAACAAATCAAAGACTCAACAAGATCAGGTGATAAAGAACTTCTAAATTGATCAAGAACTCTACCACCATTACTGAATGCAGACTCAGAAGCAACTGTAGAGGCAGGAACAGTAAGCACATCTCGAACCATTTGAGCTAGCAAAGGGTATCTATACTAATGAACCTTCCAATAAGATAAAACATCAAGCTTAACTGTCCTATCAACCCTTGGCTCATCTAAATACAACTCTAACTCGGATTTCTGCATATGCTTCATGATATCTTCATTTTCAAAATCATCAAACTCCTATTTTAAAAATTAAAAATGGAATTAGAAAGCATAAATTAAATTATATGTTAACATTGTAATATAAATTATAATTATAAAGATATTGGACTTATAAAAAAGTAATAAGTAAAAGAAATAACCTGAAAAACACTTGAACTTTCTACACTATCTTTCTCTTTGGTAGAGGTTGATTTTGATTGTCCCTGAAATATAGTGCCAGATACTCCATAAATAGAAGAAAGATTAGTCTTGTATGCTTCAAAGATAGAGAAAAGTTTAGATTTAAGTTCTGAGCACTCCACTTGACCATCAATACCATAAAGTTTCCTATAACTAAATTCAACAAATTGCATTTTATACCGAGGATCAAACACAACAGCAATGGCCAAAAGTGGGCTGAACTCTTTCCAATACTTATCAAACTTCGAAATACATGCCAATTGCAATTCTCTTCGTGTAGTCATCAGGACTTTTAATTTCTTCCGTCAACCTCAACTGAATCATAAACACATGGGGAAAATAGAGATTGGAAGTAGGCATCTTCGCACTAGAAAATGCATTTGTTGCATCATAAAATAATTTTAAGAAACCACATATTTTCTCCACTTTACTCCATTCCTCTTCAGAAAGGTTATGCTTGAAATTAGAGTCACTCAATTGCAAATGACAGAAAGCAAGCTTATAATAAAATGCACTAGCAAGCATCTCATATGTGGAATTCCATCTTGTAGGAACATCTTGCTTAAGAGATTTCTTGGATTCAAGAAATGTGTGTACCACACACTCTAAAAACTTTTGCTTTCTTGTTGGTGACCCTTTGACATACTTCACAGATTCTCTTACCTTCTCAACTGATTCATCAATTTCTTTCAACCCTTCTTTTACAATTAAATTGAGAATATGGGCACAACATCTTACATAAAACAAAGAACCAAAATCCAACAAACATCTTTGCAAATTCAACTGATATTTCAAAAGCTCAACACATGAATTGTTGGCAGAAGCATTATCCAAAGTTATTGAAAATAACCTCTTCTCAATTCCCCAACTAGCAACCAAATTATAAATCTTTTCAGCTAATGCAATACCAGAATGAGGTGGAGGCATGTATGAAAAATTCAAAATCTTTTTATGCAATACCCAATTCTTATCAATAAAATGTGCAGTCAAAGTCATGTATCCATCTGTAGCTATCGAAGTCCAACAATCAGAAGTCAAGCAAATTCTACTGGGACATTGTTTAAGTTGAAGAGTGATCTTAGCAACATAAGCAGCATGTATATTTTTAATATCTTGCCTCGCAGTATTCCTACTAATATGAGACACATCTGGCTCTAAGTAGGAAAATACAGCCCTAATGCCCTCATATTCCACAAAAGATAAAGGCAAATCATGTTGTATCACAGCATTAATCAACAACTCCCTAAACTTTGCTTGACAGAATCTCCTAGATCTAGTATTCATGCTTCCACCACTAGATTCAATGAGCATTTGTCCTATGTCCTTTGTATCAATTCTAGGACATTTCTTAATATGCTTTTTCAGGTTACCTGTCCCATATTTGCTAGTTGAAAGATATGTTTGACCACAATACTTACACTTGCATCTTTCTTTTCCATCTTCACCAATTGGTAGTAGGTCAAAGTATTTCCAAACATTACTTGTAAGCTTTCTTTTACGTTTATGACCTGTTTGAGTGGTAGAAGAATCCTTTGAATTTGCACCCTCTCCGTTGTCATTTCCAACCATCTCAACACTTTCATCATCTGTGTCACCTTCAAGTTCAACAAACTCTTGCTGCAATTCATCAATTTGTGGTGGAGGTAATAATGAATCCATCTCTACAATTGGTGAAAAAGACATAATTAACCTCAAGTATGTTAAGAATGCTACAATTATGTCAATGTTCATCATTTGAAAGCTCACAATCACAAAGAATTGAGTTGGAATAATTGGAATGCAAATAGTCAATGTTCAATCAAGAAAACAAAGCCTAACGGAGTGATGAAAATGCAAAAGTACAGCATGAGTTAATCTCATTAGCTAGTTAATCTTTTTTTGTTATTTTAAATATCTTTATCGCAAAGTCTTTTAGAACAAATTACTATGCAAATATCACTATCCATTGCACATAACACGTAGTGAAGGATCATTGCTTTACATTCACTTTGGGACAAGAAGCTAGATGACAAACATGCCTGTATTTTTCAACACATTGTCCACATGTTGTGTCAATGTCTTCTTTTCAAATTCAACATCCCTTTTTACATTAATTTGCTTCAGCGTTTTTTGCTTTTTGAATTTTGCGGTTGGGGAGGGGGTGAAGAAGCTGATTGACTCCGGCTGGTATAGCAGCCCACCACTGGTACATTCACAAATGACCTCAACATGAACATCTCTAGTTCCTAATCACATGAGGTGGTAAGGATCCATGTTTCAGCAAAAAGTAGGCAATAAAAGCTAGACAGACAACAAATGATGAAAACTTGATAGAGGGAACTTGGAAATTTAATGCAAGGACTTCGTCAAACTGTCATCTTCACACAAAATCATTTTAAAGGAATCACAAGTATGCCTGGGAATGAATGCAGCAGAAAGAGAGAGACAGCCTTCCTCTTATTAAGAGTTGACATTTATCTTGAGATAAATTAAAATAAATATATTAATATTCAATTTTGAATAGAAAAAAGCACTATTTTGAAAAGTATTGCAATTGCCTTTTGTCATTGACAATAAGGCAAATGCATTTTCATCCTTAAATATTAGTACTCTGTAAAAGATAAATCTAAGAATTGAATTGGGATTATTGGAGATTGAGTATCTATATTTCATTTTTAGTTTCAAATTCTTAACGAGTAATAAAGTTGGTTTGCAAAGTATCACTGCATTTTATCAATTGGTTTGTGTTTCAAAATGGGTGAACCGTCAAGTAGCCCTTCATCAGAAAAAATTAAGAATACTTTTAAATGAAGCTTATTAAATAATACTAGTAGTAGTTAGAGTTTGTTTAATAATTTAATTAAATATTTAAAATTTAATTAAATATATTTAATATTGTAATTTAGATTTTAGATATCTATACGTCAATATTCAAAATGATCAAACATGCCTTAGTTAAATGCACATTCAATGATTTCTTATCAACCTTAACAAAATATATTGTTTTTCCCTTTTTTGATTGATTGGATTCTAAAACCAAGGGGGAAAAAAAGGTAAAAAGAAACAAGTTGCGATTACTATAGATGGCAATTAAATCAACTCATCCTAATCTACTTATTAAACAATCTTAAGAAAAAGAGAAAGTAATAAGGAGGGAAGAAATGGAAGTTTTATAAAAGGAATGCCATGAAAATATATGGAAATAATATTGTAAAAGATTCAAAAAACTATTCTTATATATTTAAACACAACTCTTTCAAATTTAAATAGCTTCTTACCATAAGCAAACAAAAAACTTTAACTTTTTCAAAACACGATATATGTATTTCAATAATTATATCCTTTTTCTGTTGAACTACAAATGGTATACTCCAACACCAACAATTTGCCTGAACAAGTAGCTCAATACTCCAACAACTCCTTCACAAAAATCCACAGTAATTCAACACATAAAACAGCCCCAAATTGTCGCAAAAAAAATTAATATAGCAGAATTTCGCAGCAGAATACCCTTCACAAAAATCAATCAATAAATAGCCCAATCTACCAAGAACTCATTCAAGACAACTTCCACATCACTACCAAGAACTCATCTCTGCAATTGCCCAAAAAACTCCCACACGCAAATGCAAGCTCATCTCGCGGTTTCTCCAACAATCAACAATCAAACATGCTCGATTTGAACAAAATACAAGCTCATCTCCCGATTTCTCCAACAATCAAACATGCTCGATTTAAGCAAACTCGATTAAAGCTAATGCAGATGCAGAAAACTCAAGGGAGTAGTTACCTTAGGAAGCAGTCGCAGAAGCTCTGCAAGACTGCCGCTGAGCTCCTTTCCTTTCCAGTTGAAGTCGAGGGAGCTCGTCAGTAGCGGTAGCGAAGGCCGCCAAAGAGCTGACGGCAACGGCGAGGAGAGAGTGAGAGGCAACAGCAAGGAGAGAGCGACGGCGAGGAGAGAGTGAGAGCCGAGAGGCGACAGCGAGGAGAGAGAGAGAGCGACGGCGAGAGGAGAGAAAGAGAGCGATGGCGAGAGAGCGACGGCGAGAGGAGAGAGTGAGAGCCGAGAGAGCGACGGCGAGAGGAGAGAGTGAGACTTTCTTCAGTTCACACACATTCTCGAGTGATAGGGTTTTGTTTTTTGGATTTTTTGTGGGGGAAAAAAAACCGGGTTGGCGGGTCAAACGGGTTGAAACGGGTTCAACCCGTTTATGACCCGAACCCGTTTAAAGCTAAACGGGTCGACCCGTTTCGACCCGAACCCGCGAAGCCCCAACTCTAACCCACTATAATCGTGTCACTTTCGTGTCGTGTTCAATATTGCCACCCCTAGCTCGAGCCAACGTCACACCGGCCTTTTCCAACCTTATTTGAATGCCTTTTTGTGAGCTTGAATGGATTCACAGTGGTTTGCTATGAAAACGATGGAAACTGACAATGAACGATGTAAAAACGACAGAAAACGAAACTTAACCGGCACTTGCTTACTTGAAAGAACTCATTTCATTCATAAGAAAGCTTGTACAAAGTATTTACAATGTGTATTGGTGAGGGGGAACACCAATGATTACAACCGACTTCGTTTGCTTCTACCCAATCTCGTTTTGTATGCTCTCTATAATAGACGCGGTAAACTTTTTCCATGTTCCAGCAGTAGACACCGTTTTTTCGAGGAGGTGGGAAAAGTTTGCCGATTTTCTATAGGGCAAAGTACATGGAATGTACCTATGAAAATTTACATGTATGGCCTTCAAGGCCTTAGGAAAATTACAAAAATATAACAAAAGACTAACTAAATATTTACATAAGAAAACGGAGGGGTCGACGATTCTGGCCGTCGGCTGGTGCTGGGCAGGCGCGGGCCAGTACTAGGCGCACGGCACGGTCGAGCGCTTGAGCACGAGCTTGCGGCACGGTCTGGCGCAGGCGCTCGGCACGGGCATGGTCTGGCACGGGCGCGTGGCACGGTCTCGGCACGGTCTAGCGCAGGCGCGCGGCACTGGGCGTTGGGCACGGGCACGGGTGTTCGGCACTTGACATGGCCCTTTGGGAGGGCCGTTGGTTTTGGGACGTTCGAGTGTCTTCAAGCTTAGCTAGGCACTCCGTGACACGGGCACAAATGTTCCTAAGGGTACTCGACCCGACCATAGACGGTGGCCAAGTACATTTAGGAACGTTTAGTCCTTCCAGTTTCCTAGACAAGTTCAAGGACACACGAGCATTCCGTCTCCACTATGGATGTTAAGATTGGGCGTGAGCAAGGTCATGCCCACGCGAACGACCCGTCACAGGTCGGCCTATGACAGCACCAACCCCACCCCCAGCCCCACCCCAACCCTGTCCTTGTCCTTCCTCAAAAAAAGAAAAATTGTAAACTAATACTCCTTCCATCTCAAATTTTTTATTCTATTTAACTAATTACGCAAGTATTAATATAAGTAAATTTTTTAATTAATTAAATATTTATTTCTATTTTTATTATTAAAATTCAATTTATTCTTTTTATATTTATTAAAGAGTACTCAAATTCTAAATTTTTATATACTCTAAATTACTTTTCTCTCCTAATATTTAAATAGAATTAACTTGTTAGGATAAAAAAATATTTAATACGTTTAGAAATATGGACAAATTCAAAATGTTAATTTTTAATTTTTTAACGAGACGAATAATTTAAAACAAAAATTAAGTTAAGACAAATAATTTAAGACAGATAAAATATTTGCTATTTAATGATTAACTTGCAATTTAGGATATTATACTACATGGAGGGAAGAGGAGGACTAAGGACTTTTAACTTGATAGTTAAGTGTTCTTCCCTCTCTATGTTTCTGTGTTGGCCCTGGGGTGGTCCATTCTTCATTGAGTGGAAGGTGAATTTCTTGCCTTATCTAGCATTGGTCAGTGGGTTAGTTTGGCCTGCCGGGTCGGGCCCGACCCGTCGGCCGAACAGTCCACTGTTCATCGGGCCAATCTTAGGTTTTGGTCCGATTCGGACCAGGGGAAGAAAATCTTGGCCTGCCACGGGCCAGCCTGCACTAGAGAGCCGTTGGTGCAACGGTTCTTAACTTTTTTTTTTTTTACAAATTGGTCTCTAACGGTTGAATTTTTTTTTTTTTTTTTTGCAATTTAATCCCTAACGGTTATATTCTCTCCCCTAACTTCCAAAACTCTATAAAATACCCCCCAATTCACTCCAAAATTCATCATACACTCTCTAACTTTCTCCAACTCTCTCCAATTCTCTCAAACTCTCATATTTTCATTCATCTTTCTCTCATAATCCTCAAATCTCTTCATTTCCTCTACAAACAGTGCTAGAATAAAATTTATTTTTTAATATATTTTTTCAATTCTTCAAGAAAGTCTTTATATTTTAGAAGATTGTTGAGTGGTGGAATAGTGGATACAAGAAGTAAAGCTCCACAAAGTATTGTTGTTCTTATTTTCATTCATCTTTCTCTCATAATCCTCAAATCTCTCCATTTTCCTCTACAAATAGTGCTAGAATAAAATTTATTTTTTAATATACTTTTTCAATTCTTCAAGAAAGTCTTTATATTTTGGAAGATTGTTAAGTGGAGGAATAGTGGATACAAGAAGTAAAGCTCCACAAAGTATTGTTTTTCTTTGTCATCAATTAGTTAATATTTATTAATCTTACATTCTTATTTTTTAACTTTATTAATTGTTTATTTGTTTTAGTTATTTATTTAATTTTTAAGTTAATTTGTTATTTATATTTTTCAATTCTCTTATTTCATTATCTGTTAATACTTTTTTTTTTAACTTTTATTTGAATTTGATTTTTTTTTTTTTTTGAAATAATGGATCTAAATCAATATCATCATTTTTCTTCATTACAATCATCTGCACATTTTGATTTCAATATAGATTCAGCCTTGAATTTAATAAATAATGAAATAAGTAATGAAGATGAAGACCCTAGTAGGCCTAGCGTTAGTGTTTCACAATCACAACCAACTCCAACTATTAATCCTAATGAATCTAATATAGGTTAGGATGATGTTGAAACAGCGGATGTTATAGGTAAAGTAAAAACATCTATGGTTTGAAATCTCTTTTAAAATGATAATGATAATGATAATGATAGGGTAACATGTAAAATTTGTAGGGTGATATATGCACATAAGAAGGGAGGAGGGACGAAAACGTTAGTTAGACATATGAAAAGGTCACATAATGATTGGTTAGAAAACCTACTTAAACAACAATAAATACATACTACATGAGGTCAAATTATTAGTAATTTTTAATACGATCATAGAAAAAATAGAAGTAGATTTGCTAAAATGATTGTTCAAACTAAATTACCTTTCAATTTTACAGAAAATCCACATTATGAACAATATATGCAAAATAATTGTCAACCAGCATAGAAAAAAATTCCTAAAACAACGTTAAAAAATGACATAATAAAGATATATAAAGAAAAGAAAGAGTATCTAATTACTATATTTGATTCTTATAATTGGAAATTTGCTCTTACTTGTGATAGTTGAACTGCAATTACTAATGAGTTTTATTTGTGCATTACATGTCATTTGATAAATCATGATTGGTTAGTATGAAAAAGAACTATTTGTTTTAAATTATTTGAATATCCGCATGTAGGTAGTAGTATATCTAAAATGATTACTCAAACATGTCGTGAATATAGAATTTTAAATAAAATTATTTCTATTTCTTTAAATAACGTTTCAAATAATGATTCTACCATAACAATTTTGAAAAATACTATGAATCCTATATTAGATGGTATTTTATTTCATACTAGGTGTGCTTGTCATATACTTAATTTGTATGTTAAAGAATGATATAAATATGTTGATGATATTGTTAATATAATTAGAAATGTTGTTTTATTTATTAAAACTTCCCCAACTAGGCAACAAAATTTTAAGATTTTATGCCGAGAACAAGGTGTATCTTTTTAAAAATTTAGATTAGATTGAAAAATTAGATGGAACTCAACTTTAGATAATAGTATTATACTTTTTGAAAGTGTTATACTTTTTTCAAAATCAACTTATTGAATTTTGTAATAGTAACAATTTTCAACCGCAATTAACTGAAACTCATTTTGAAAATTATATTACACTTTCAACATTTTTATTTACTTTCAAAAAAGTAACTGAACTTTTATCGGGATCTTATTATCTCACTACTCATCATATTCTTCCAACACTTGCTAAGGTAGTACATATTTTTGTTAAGTATATGGACCATCCCCGATATGATTATTTTATAAGAAGTATGCTTGAAAAATATAAAAAATACTATAAAAATATTCCTATTTTATATTATATGGCATTGCGTATGGATTCTCGAGTAAAAATGGTTGGATTTCATAGTATTATTAAATATCTATATGAAATATTATATTTTGATGAATCTCAAACACTTAGGCAATGTATAATAAAAGATATAAAAGATAAAACGGTTAAAACTCTATTTGACATGTTTAATTTGTATAAGTTTAAGTCTTCTTGTTCTGGTTCTCCTAGTTTAAGTAGGTAAGCTTTACCATCATCTAACAGTCACTTTCAACCACCACGAAAATTTACTTTTTCAATTTCATTAATATTTAATCTATGGGGTATCATGAAACGTTAAAAGAGATCATCTACCACCTACAACGAGATGGCAATTTACGAGATATAGCCCTTGGTAGAAAATACCCAATCAACATTTTGATATTTGTGGTTGGTGAAAGGCTCATGTAAGTCAATACTCCATTTTATCTAAAATGGTACGTGATCTTTTGACACTATCTGTCTCTACAGTGCCATCGGAATGCGTTTTCAGTGAGAGCGCTCGAATAATCGATGAAAGAAGATTTTGATTGACTCCTCATACTTTGGAGATGTTAATGTGTTATAGTAGTTGATTCGCAACCAAAGATAGGACGGCTAATTCGTAGATTGTTGATGATGACTCAAATGATGAATAGGGTGAGCCAAATAGTTAGTTTAGTATTCAAATAATTAGGAATTTAGGATAAGTAATATTATGTATTTAATTTTATTTTTAAAATATTTATTCTATTTTTAAATTTTAATCATTATAATATTTTTAAGAGGTTTAGGCATTAAGTTCACATCTTATGTAATCTTTATTTTACTAATTAATAAAATAGGTAGGGGTCCAAGCCAAACCCTCTACTACTTTAATGTGACTTTTTTATAATTTTAGAAATTTGTGTTATTTAAGTAATAATAAAAATTTATAAAATAATTGAATATTAAATTTTTTAATCGAATTAAGTAAAAAAAAAAAATAGATTAAGCTCACATGCCGGCCTATCTAGCCCGTGGGCCTCACGGGCCAAGGGCCTGGACCATGCAAGTTCTAGGGCTTCTGGCCCGCCAAACTTTGGGACCGGCCTGGTACAGTCGAAAACCATGCGGGCCGGCCAGGTGGCAGCCTTATCTCAATCCTTCTTGAATGGGCAAAAGTTTTACCCCATTTTTATAGACCATCATAAAACAAGCATAGACGTAGATTCCCTTTGCCTGAATTTGAATGATAGCATTCGGAATAGAGAAAGAAAGAATTAAAGAAAAAGGTAGGAATCATTGATCATGATCGGTGCCTTTTGTTCTATCAGAATATATATGAGATCTCCATTCTCTCGTAGCCACCTTTAAAGTCATTTCTTTGAAGTTGGAGACGGTGGAATGCATAAAGCTAAAGGTGTCATTTTCTACCCATCACCTTACTCAGCTAGAGACATAAAACTAAGCAAGAGCATTCACTTTCTCCTCATGGCAAGACCAACACGGAAAGAGCTCTTTCTATTTTATTTGTCCAACAACCAAAAAGATTTTCAACTCTTTTCTTAGGTTTTTTTTTTTTTTAAGCTCGCTTTACAGAGATTTATTTAGCACTAGCAAACATTAATTAATTTGCTTGGCTAAAACACATCCAAATACGCGTTAATTAAATTTATTATGACATAAGTTCGTTTTTTTGTACCCTAACAAATATATTAGAGTAAATATTTTAGTGAAACTTGTAAATAAATGTGTGTACAAATCATTTCAATTGTAATAATTGAGGTTCGTAATTAGATTCTTCAATTAAATTTAAATATTTCATTTTAATTCAAAATAAAAATTTTAAAAAGTAAAGTTATTATTATTTTTTTAATTAAAGACGTTAGTGACGAGATTTGAATGGTAGTAAAGCTTGTATATTTTTTTTTTTTTAGACAAAAAGGTTTAGTAATGAGAGTTTAAAGAAAAATTATGTTTATTTTAAAAAGTATTCCTTTTTTAGCATTATAAAATAGAAATGTGGATATTACAATTTGAATGGGATGAATATCTTGAAATATATATTGTAATTAATGGCTTATCAAGGTGGGTTGTTGACAGTCAATGTGAAAGATGATGATGATGTTACTTTATGGTAATGGAATTTGCTAGGATTATGGAAAGCCTTCTTTTTGAAGGCATCTTTCTTTGCTGCTAAGAAAGCAAAAGCAACAAAAAAATATAGCAAGAACTTGGAAAGACAAGACACAATAGGAGAGTGTTTTGTAAGACTAGCTAGCCATAATGAGATTCTTTTCTACTATGCTTATCGGTTCTCCAAGTGCATATCAATCAATATTTGGTACAATGGTACGTACACTATGTTTGGTTATAGTGAAAGATAGAAGAAAAAAGAGATAATATGAATATTAATGTAAACATATAACTACTATTATTTAGTTAAAGAGAAAAAATTAACGAGAAATAAATTAGAAAATGAGGACTCTCCTCCAAGTTAAAGAAACAGTTTATTCAAATTTAGACAGATTAGAATATAAATTAAAATAATACTTATTATGTATTTTTTTTTACCCTAATCAAATAAAATAAAAATAAATTATATTTACTCCTCTTAATGAATGTAAAAGTTTCCTTCCTTTTTATCTTTTGTGAACCATAAATATAGGATAAAGTTAGATATATTTTGTTTTTCGAGATATAATTCAATTAATAGTGATATTTTTTATACTCAAACAGTGAGTAAATAATCACGGGATCGAATCCCCGCTCCGAGTTGAGGCTGAATTGAAACCCATCAATGTTCTGCCAGAGCCGTCAGGCCTGTCAACAAACCTACTCGGCAAGAAAGTACGAGGCAGCGTTATGCCACATTAGATGCATCTCTAATTAATTACATTAAGAAATTGGACAAAATGTCCAAGTTTGCCTACTGGTCCAGATTGACAAGGATTGTTCATCTAACAGCCTTACATATATCAGATCAATTTGGTAGACAGCCAACCTAACACAAAAACGATATACATATTCAATCGTGGTTAGTTGAGGACACAAATCAAGAATTTGTAAACAGGAAATAAGACTTATTAATTATTTACTCAGAGGTGGGAGGGAATTTGATCAGATGCATTCGTTTGACGAGAGTGTATTCAAATAACGTGTTATAAGTATATAATAATTTTTAAAAAATAAAAAATATTTTAAAATAATATATTTAAATTAAAATTTTGAAATTAAAAAGCTAGCATCCATTTAGAGCTTAAGAGTGAAATATGCTAACAGAGATTTTCGTGATGGTTCGTCTGTCCACCTTAGTCTTTACGTAAACATTCAGTCTTATCATATCCTTCATCATAAAATTTCAAAGTTGTACATAAACTATGGTAACATTTTAACTTTTTTGTTTTTTTTTGAGAGAAGTAGCCTTTTAACTTTTGGCTTAAGAAATTAAAAGTTTAGGTTGGCCTTAACAACTAATGATTAAGTACTATCAACATTTTGGTTGGATTGGCGTCTTATAATTATTCGAGTGACTAACTTACAATTTTAAACAACTAGAAATTAAATACGGAGTATGAAACTATAAATATGATTATTAAGAGAGGAGAAGAACGGAGTTAAGCTACGTTACAGTATTTAAGACTCGACTTACCTAAATTTGATTGGATTCATAATTTATTTTATATTCAATGTAAATGAATTTTATTAATTCATGCTTTAACTCGCATATAATTCACGGATAATTTCATTTGACTTGTTTATTATAAAATTAAATAATAAACTTATAAACTTTATTATATTTATTTAAATTAAAACTAAAACTAAAATAACAGGTAAAAATAAAAAAATAAATATAATCAATTAATTAAATTAAAAATAAATTATGAAACATCTGACAATATGTTATACTTATTTAAGAGAAATATAATATTTTTAACTATAATAAAAATAAAATCAAAACCAAGAATGAGAATTCAGCTTAGAAAAAAATAGTACTTATAATAAGTAAAACAATTTCCGTTTCCATATAAGTAATAATCTCCGTAACTTTTTCTTCCACTTATAAAAATATTAAAATTAGAGTATATAGATATAATAAGTAAGTTTTGTCAATGATAACATAGGCAAACCAAAAATGTATCTTACACTTTTCCTTCATTATTTATGTTTGGTTTACAAAGTAGGAGGAAGGAAAGGTAAAAGGAAGGAGAAACATTTACTTCCATTGAAGAAAGTAAATGAATTTATTGATATTTTGTTTAGTTGGGATAAGAAGAAAATAAATAATAAATACATCTTAATCTATTTAAATTTAAATGTTTATTTTACTAACGCAGAGGGACTCTCCCCTCCTAATTTAATTTTCTCCCATCTTTGTTTCTTGATGGAATAAGATAAATAAACTTATTTGTCTTTAAATTTACATTCATTTCACTTTTCTTCTTTTTTCTATCATAACCAAATATACTTATAAATGTAACATATTTTCTTTTTAAAATTAATATATATAATTAAACTCAACTCATATTTTAAATAAACTACAATTATAATTTACGTATAGTTCGTTTAGCCCTACTGAATATACAATTTGAGTT
Organism: Voacanga thouarsii; assembly: GCA_026120185.1. Classification (NCBI taxonomy): domain Eukaryota; kingdom Viridiplantae; phylum Streptophyta; class Magnoliopsida; order Gentianales; family Apocynaceae; genus Voacanga; species Voacanga thouarsii. The sequence goes on along the minus strand of JANUWF010001032.1, from coordinate 428,614 downwards.
ACAAAAATGAAACGTGTATAATATATTTTGATTTTTCCTTTTGACTATATAATTCAAATACTATCTAATCAATTTGGAATACGCCTTATCTAGCACCTTTTTTTGGTTTTGGGAGTAAAATTTCGTAGAAAAAGGAGGAGAAACTTTTCTTTTCTCTCTCGTTTCCCAGCTTGGCTTTGGAGTTCTGTATAAAAGGATCATTCAAACGAACAACAAATTTAAATTATTTAAAAGCACTAAATTCTTATAATTAAATACTGACTTCCAGAACTTACGTATGATGACGCCTGTTAACGAATTGTTACCTTGCTAAATATAATGCCTTGTTAATAAATAATATATATATATAGTCTCAAGGGCTCTGTTTATCACTCCATTTTTATTTTTTTTATTTTGAACCTCTACTATATTCGCTGTTATACTTTTAAGAATTCGACAGGTTTATACAAGGTAATTGATTATAATAAATTTTATTTTTAATCTTTGATTAATTTCCAACTAAAATTAACTAAAAAGTTTCTTAAGAACATCAAATAATTAAAAAACTTGTCAAATTCTTTAAGAATATAGTAAAGGAATAGCAAAGAGTGTAGAAGAAGATCTAACACAATTTATTACTCATACAAATAAAATACTACCTCTATTTCACAATATAAGTCATTTTAGACTTATGTACAAGAATTAAGGACTCATAAATTCTAAACAATTTTAAAACTAAACTTTCAAACCCCCCCTAATTAAATCTTTATCTACTTTGATAATTGAGGAGAGTTGTGTTATAATTAGTAGAAAATGAGAGATTGTAAGGAGGGATAGAGATGAAAAAAAGTAATAAATTTTTATAAAATTTTATGAAACGACCTATATTATTGTTGCTACACAAAAGGGGAGCCGATGGAATTGGTGATCGGCTTCTCTTCCGATGAATATAAACAGTCCGATGAAAGAATGAATGTAAGAGTCGGACATTTTAAAAGATGTGGGTTCCTTGAACTTACTATATGTAGAGGCCAAAAGGAACTGGAATTGATGTGTCTCGATTGATCTTGATAAAAGAAAAATAGAAATACTGGAATTTAAACCCAAAACAATATGAAACGGAAAGTTCGTAACTAGGAAATAAAAGGGAACACCTGAATCTAATCAAAGCTATAAAGAAAGACAAGAAAAAATACAGAATAAAAAAGAAATTGAAAATTTAAACTGGTAATCTTTTGGATGTGTTTGTCTGTCCTCGTTCTGGGAATCCTTGCCCATTTTATGTTTGCTGTAGTGTTATAACCGACTATCTGTTCGTGAAAAAAATCTCGCTTCATGGCTCAACTTTAGCGTTTGGGTGTAGTAGTACTTTATCGATCGTGTCGAGGTGTGGAGGTGATTTATGTTGGCTTAATAGTTCCTGGTTCCGATGTTGACCAAGCACATTAGCTGTGAAATAACTGACGTCATCATCGGTTTGGAAAAATTCCTATCGGTGTCAGCTCAATATTACCGTTATAACGGCTCGACTAAAATTTACGTTAACACATACCCCCGAGCCTTGTTGTTTTATGGAGTGATCAAGTAAAGCGACGGAAATCGTACCTCTTTTAATTCGTAGCCATTCTTTTTCTGACAAAATCGAAACGCTCCGAACATTATAGAAGGATTCCAACTCCTCGGCTCTGAAACCCGCGAACGGCTAAGCTTCAAATTTCACTTTAAATAACCGTGGTCCCATCATTCCTTCTTAACTGATATGAACCCCTTTTCTCTGAGAAACTCTATTTTGATCAAACTTCTAACCCTCTTGTGAAATTTAACAGTATTTCTTGCACTTCCTTTGTTGACGATTTCTGAATTTACATGGCCACCTCAATCGATAACACCTCCCTAGCTTTAGTTCAAGCCGACGCTAACTTGTATACTTTAGGACCTTGGCTATTGCCAACAGATGTTGTCATTGATCATTTGCAATTTGCGCAACTGATGGATTTCGTCCTCCCGTTGAATTAGAATGACTTCTCCATGGCCGGTATCTCATTTTCCTTTCGCCATTGGACATGCCCCCTGAAAAATTATAGAGAATGGCGTGATCACTGTCATGCTATCTTTGGAGCACTTTGGGATCAATGGGGTATCCGAGATGCCGTCATGATGTCAGATTTTGATATGGCCATTGATCACAACCTCTTTGCTACAGTTCTGTCGTTCTGGTCTTCAGCGATTAATGGCTTCATATTTCCGCACGGGATGTTTTCCCTGACAATCTTGGATATTTGCACTATCTTAGGCTTTCGATGTGATGGAGATGAAATCCCTAAACTCCACGGTGATGAAAGCATGCCGGCCATTGAAGCCCATCACTTCTTCCTATGCTAATTTCATGGTTGCCCAACGATGCGTAGATGGCATTCCATCCGAGCAGGAGCAGGCCTTTTTTCTATGGTTATGACTCTATAAGTACATCATCTGTTCTCACTCAGCCAGGATAAGCAATGGATATCGATACTACATATTGGCTTTATTGAGGAAAAAGAGGCATTACGACTTGGCCTCCTTGGTACTGGCCTTGGTTTATTAGCTGATGAACCAGATGATTTCGGCTTTATCAGCTGAAAATGACCTGACCAACCTCGACGGCCCTCTCTGAGTTATGCAATTGTGGCTCTACCAATATCTCCCCCAGTTTGGCGTTAACAACCACTCCGAGGATTATGTTGGCACTTCCCAAGCCACTAGTCATCTGCTGTTGAAAATCTCTCTGGACAGATCCTCGACCGGTACCATTATGTCATATTTTTATCAGAACTGATTGCATAATATGCCCCACTTTTTCCCCTATGCTGCTCGGGAAACAGGCTTTCTTTAGTTAAAGAACCTTACCGATACGTCAGAGGGCACTCAACAAACTATTTAGGCTAAGGTGCTATGTTCTCAGGAACTCCTTTTAGGAGCCAAACCAAGTGCATGAAGTGCCAAATCATCCTGCAAATGGTACAACCCTCATTGGTTCTCTCGGTAATTTGGGCTTATTCAGGACATTCCTGCTGATCCTGGGCATGTATCATCCTACGCTATCATGCTTACTCTATTAGCTAAAGACGTGCAAACTTTAGCCGATAGGTTCCTAACTATTATCCGTTCCTTCGAGTATCATCATTTTCAAGGCATCCTGGAAACTACACCCAACTTCAACCTATAGTGGCGACTGATGAGTGAGACACTTTTCTCTACCTCTATGGAAACATGGCTACTTAGGCTGGTAGGGTCAGCACCAGTGGTAATGGAGGTGTCGGTGTCAAGAAAAGGTAAACAAAGCAAGATATTTGCCAGTCCTGTTGCTATGCCTTCATTCCAAACACTCCTAGTGAAGAAAGCCCCTACCCTTCTAACTGTTGAAGAGGAAGAATTTGTTCTTCCTCTGCTTAAGCGATCCAAGAGGCGACAAACCACCCACACGCTAATGATTGCCAAGGTCTAAATTTCTTGTACTGAGATTTTTTCGATACTCTTCTATTATAATAATAGGAACTAATGCATTTCATTCTCTTCTTTTGCAGAAACAAAAGCTCAGCCGATTGGTTATTTCTGACTCCTCCTCCGAGTTGATAAAAGCCATGCCCCCTCTATCACCTAAGAAGATAACACTAGCTGAGGAAGAAACTTCGGCTGCCTCTCCTTCACCAACTATACTTCTAACATTAGAACCGCCCGTCCCAAAAGAAATGGTGATTGATAAGTCTGCTCCATCTTTTGCGGATTCGACCTTTGAACCCTTTACGGCTCCAAAAGAGGTTGCTCCTCTTCAAACAATAATGTCCGGGTCTACTGGACTAGAACTCTTGAACAGCCTAATTGGGTTACCCTGCCGACCAGCAAGCCTTCTCAAGACACAATCAGTCGAGCCCTCCTGCTGCTCGCACAATCGGCTGATACTAATATTCCTGTTGAAGTGAAGCGTTTATCGGCTGATTATTTGGGACACATGAGGTTCACTCGACGCTTCCTCTCTAACACCTAGAATAGGAGGGATGAAACTTCTCGTCAGCTTAAAGTTTTGGAAGGGCTCCGGGAGCAAGAAGCTTTTTTGCAATCCTATTGTCTGGAAACCTCTACTTGCTTAAGCGTTCTTCGAGCTGAAATCACAAAAAAATTTGAAAGAATTGAAACACTCGAAAAACAATTAAAGGAACTTCAAGAGGAGTTGGATTCCGAGAAGAGGATTTTGGAAGAAAGACTCGAGGTAGAAAGCGTCTATCAACAAATCGCCTTCTCCATAGAAGAATCAGCAGTTAAATTTCGGGATGAAAGCCTAATGCTTGAAGTAGAGGAAGAGCTGCTTCAAATGGAGTTGCAGCACTCGGAAAAACTACTGGCCAGTTTGCAATCCTCGTGAGACAACTTTCAATCTTACTTGTCCACTATTTTCTATCATACCGATGAGGCTTGTCCCTCGAGTACTCAACCTGGAGATGCCGAAGTTCGTCTGCCCCCAACAGAGAAAATGACTGTCGAGCAAGAAGCAACCCAAGAAGAGGTGACTAGCCAAATGGAAAAGGAAAGAGAAATCCCATAGATCATCAATGTAAACTTCCATGGTCTTGCCGATAAGATTGTGGAAAATGAGGTTCATGACTCTCTGGAAGGTAGCCCTAACATTCTTTAAGCCGAAAGGCATAACTAGCCATTCGAACAAACCAATAGAGCCTGGACATCGGAATGTTGTCTTCTGTGTATCTTCTTCAACTATAAATATCTTATTATAACCAGAATATCCATCCACAAAGCTCATGAATTGGTTTCCTGTTATTGAGTCTACCAACATGTTAGCCATCGGCACGGTGCATTCATCTTTTGGTGTAGCCAAATTTAAATTCCTGAAATCAACACAAACTCGCCGCTAGCCATTTTTCTTTATGACGGGAACAATATTAGACACCCAATCCGCATATCGGTAAGTATGGATGACACCATACCGAAATAACCTCTCGATTTCATCTTTGATTCTAGGTAGGAGTGCGGGGTTAAAACGCCGGACAGGTTGCTTACGAGGCTTGAAACCTGCCTTTATTGGTAAGTGATGCTCAACGATGCCTCTGTCCAGCCCTAGTATTTCATGATAATCCCATACAAAACAATCTTTATACCTACGAATTAAAGTTGTTAGGGCACTCTATTGACATAGAGTTGAGCATAAACTTACCTTTGTAGTTTTGTTTTCTTCAGGTCCTCCGATATCCACTTCTGCTAGCGGATCCTGAGCGATGAAACCAGATGCATGCGGATCGTCAGGATCTTCTATTTTTAAACCCTTACCTTCCATCCCTTCTATTGTAATCTGATTGTAAGCCATGGTGAGTTTGGTGTACCAGCTCGGATCAAATGTGGAACAGTAAAACAAAAACTCGTTCATGTGCATTTCTGTTGAGAATGGATTGGGATCGGCTGGTATCTTCTCCACTCGTTCTCCATCCCAGATTAGCATCATTTGGTGAAGTGTTGAGGGAATATAATGATTTACGTGAATTCAATCTCTACCTAGTAGGATAGAGTAAGCCGAATTTGTCGTGATTACAAAGAAAACAGTCGTACTGACCTTAGATCCAGCTATCACCTCAAAGGTAACGACTCCTTCTGCTTTGGCTGCTTTTCAATAAATTAAGCATTTGGACATCTGTAAGAGACAGATCGGGTTTGTCTTTGCCCAGGCATCTTACGGTTGCTAACAGCATTACGTTCTATACAGTCCCTCCATCGATGAAGACCCGAGAAAAAGGTTTTCCATTGATACACGCCTTAATGTATAACGACTTGAGGTAATTAGTATGTTCTGCTGTTGAGATTGGGAAGAACATCCCTTCCAACGATGCCTTGAATTCAATGCGTTCCACGGTAGCTTCTTCCTTTGCATAATAATCTTCTTCCACCACTTCTTGCTTGTCATTTGCTCGAAATTGTGATGGGAGAATGTTAAGCATATTTTGACTCAAGACAGGACATACCTGCTCATCCAACCCTTCCTCAGGCATTTGCCTCTGCTAAGCCCGTTTTCTTTGTTCCCGCCATTTCTGAGTCTTTGTAAGATGGGAGCGATAACCTGAGAAGAACGGTTCTTTATAATGTACGTACACTATAAACTTCTCATCTTTTCCATGAAAGTGAGCTGTGAGGATCAAGATAGTAAGCCGAGTGAAACCGATGGTTGATCATCCCGCCTTTGGAACGTTGTTCCTTTCACTTCAAAGATTTTGGACTGTTCCTTGATGACAGAGTCTCCTGGTTGACTTTCAACATCTTCCTTACTAGTCTGCACCATGTGTGTATCGGCCGCTGGGAAAGGGTCTGTATCAACTAAGGTTTCCTCACGTTTGTCATCAAATTTCACCCTTCCTTCTTGTAAAGCCTTCTGAATTGTATTTCTAAAAACAACACAGCTATTGGTAATATAAGAAAACAAATTTACCACTTACAGTATTTCTTTCCTTTCAACTCCTTTGGACTTAGGATTTTGTGGCCGAAAGGTAAACGGATTTGTTTATCTTTGACCATCTAGTCAATGATTTATTCAGCCTTTGATACATTGAATGTATAGTTGGATGGTCCCGCAGGAGAAATATCCTCCTTCCCTTTGCCAAGTAAGGATAAGTATAAGACGAACCTTTCACTAATTTTGTCACCATGACCCCCATCAGCTGTTCCTCCTCGTTGTCCATAACATCATCAACAACTGATATCATGGTTTGCCCATGAGAGAACTTGATAGACTGCTTCTTTTCTTTTTTCTTGATCATTTCTTCTATTCTGACAGCATGGGAAAGTAAGCGGGACAAATCAAAAAAATCTTAGAGAATGAGACGCTCTTTGAGTTGCGAATGGATCCTACTGATGGCTATTCTAGCATACTCCATTTTTGGCAATTGAGTAGTATATTTGGCCTTAATCTGTTGAAAACGCTCACTGAATTCTACTACACCTTCGGATGACCTTTGTTTGACCGCCAAGAGATCTGCTATGGAAATCTTAGGTGCTGGTTTGAAAAACTGCTCATGAAAAATCCGTTTCATGTTTGACCAAAAATACATAGAATTGGGAACCAAATTTGCATACCAAGTAAATGCTGCTCCTGTTAAAGATAAAGAAAACAATTGCAATTTATACTAGTCACTGTTCCTGAATTCTCTACAGTGTGCCGTGAACCTCCCGATATGTTCTATGGTTGATTTGTTGTCTTCTCTAGAGAATGTGGAGAACTCAGACAATTTAACCCCTCGAGGTAACACTGCCATAGAATCTACCCATTCGGGATGAGGTTTTTGATAGACCGGCTGATCCCTGGTCTGTCGACGCAGTGCTTCTGTCATTATGTTAATATCGACTGACGGTGCTGGTTGTTGATTCTACATGGGGGAATTTAACACGGTTGGACGAGAACCCTGTCCTGTGAAATGGGCCATCTCAGGGTATCCTGCTCTCTGCACCAGATAAGCTGCAGTCGTTGCAGGATACATGAGCGGAACAATTGTAGTATAACTTTGTGGTGAAAGATTGAAATGGCAAAACGATGAAAACAAAAACATTCTACCTGAATAAAAAAAAAATACAGAGCATCATGGAAGTTGTTTACCTCTATTTTTGAATGAAGATGTCTGAACCTAAATGTTTGATGCCACTGGTTCTACCAACACCTCTTGTTGCACTCTTGTGAGCCGTCTACTCCTTCTCATTCACGCGAAACTTTTGAGCTTCTGGAATATTACCACTCTTTCTTCTAAAACCAGTGAAAGCTTCAGAGACCTTGGGTTCCTTATTGTCTTAGTTGTTTTATTTTCATGCCATACCATCACAGAGAGAGACCAAGAGAGTGAAACAAAAGCATCATGCTTTTTGTTATTCTCTCATGCCAAACAATACGGGATCCATCATGTGTTATTTTTATTTTATTTTATTTTATTTTACCCTTAGTCTTATTCATTGGGCCAGATAAAATTATTTACTTTTAAGCTTGAACACCCATAAATAATAAGTCTCAATTATTTATTTTGTAAATTTCATAAAACAACCTAATAAATAATTAACAAGTCCAAATAAATCAATATAAAATATCAGACCTTTTATCTAGTTTATACCTAGATTAATTTTCTAATTATTCAATTTGGGTCTTAGGCCCTGAAAAATTAATTAACAAATTAAACTAGATAAAATATATATACTCTCTCTTGGGCCTTTTATTTTATTCTAATCTAATAATAAATTAGACTACTTAAATAAAATAAAATCCATAATTATTAAGATCAATTCCTTAACCCAAATCTGACAGAACTTAAGGGCTATTCTGGGAACCAAAAGACACATCGCCTTGGTTACTAAAATGATCAAAATACCCCTAATATATAAATACCTATATTTTACATTTTAAATATTTTCTAATATCACCATAAGAAAATATTGACCCCAAGGATAATGTTGCATTAGCAAAGTCTCTGACCTACAGGTGTAATAATTAAAATACCCTTCTAAGCATCGTTGTATATTTAGAGAGATGAGTGTATTAACACATCTCTAAAAGATATCTACCATCCTTAGACCTCTAATCCAATTATCTACGACTTCTAGAATGTTTCCACTTTCCAAAAGAGTTACCTTAAAGCAAACATCCAAATTATATTCCCCAGGATCCTGAATATTTAGATCATTTGAATAGTCACAAGGGGCGATATAGCGCAGAAGTTATCTTGTACAAGTCTGTCTTAACTAACTAGTCACATATGTCCAATATACAAGTATATCGGCTCTACGAAAGAACCTCAATTACAGTATATCAAAGTACATACGTCCAGTTTCATCAGACCACCAACTCATGCTCAAGTGGCAGAGTATTAGTCCACGCTTCTGGTTTTTTTCTAAATAGTACTTTTAGAAACTACTATTACAGGTCATGTTCTACGTATTCGAAATACACTCATGCTATGAAGTAAGTGGACTACTTACTGGCTAAAGGTAAGTCATTCCCCATTTAGAATTCATAACGCAATAGCCTAAACATAATAAGATTCCTTTTCTCATCAATCGGTTAAGAACAAACATTTATGTGTTAAATAACCCGTGATCCATACCTTACTGTGAAATATCACCATTCACATGGACACTTATTTAAACATAATTGGTCATTTCTAAATCCAAATCATACACAAATAAAATGTAAATTTACAAATAAATTTTGAGAATAAATTTTTTATTAATAAATTCGATAGTTACATCAGAAACCTAGTCTAGAGAACATACATTCCAACAATCTCCCACTTGCACTCTAAGACTAAGAAAGTCCGTGTGCACACCCCTATAACGTCTAAGTGTCTTTTGAAAACTCTCTCAGCCAAAGGCTTGGTGAAAGGATTTGTCAAGTTGTTCTCCGAGGCTATCTATTCCACCATGATTTCCTTTCTCTGGATGAAATCCCGAATCAGGTGGTACTTCCTCTCAGTGTGCTTCCCTTTCTTGTGGTTCATAGGTTCTTTGGATTGCAAGACTGTTTTAGAGTTGTCGCAATACACCACATTCAGTCTGTCCATGTGTGGCACAACTCAAAGTTCTAAAAAGAATTTCCGAAGCTAGACTGCTTCCTTGGATACCTCTGAAACTGCCCCATACTCAACTTCCATGGTTGAGTCAACAATGCAAGATTGCTTGATACTTCTATATGAAACAGCTTCTTATGGCAAGGTGAAGACATATCCACTAGTGGATTTTCTCTCATCCTTATCTATCTGAAAGTTTGAGTCTGTGTATCCAGTAGGAACTAAGTCGTTAACCCTATAAACCAGCATATAATCTTTCATACCATTGAGTTACTTGAGAATATATTTTACAGCTTGCCAATGAACCTCCCTAGGATTTGATTGATATCTGCTAACTAAGCCTATGACAAAGCAGATATTTAGCCTAATGCACAACATGGCATATATGAGACTTCCCACAGCCGAAGCGTAAGGAATCCTACTCATCCTGTCTTTTTCCTTTTAAGACTTATGACAGTCCTTAGAACAAAAAGACAACATATGTCTGCAAGGGATTAGAGTTCCCTTGCATGAGTTCATGCTAAACTTGACCAATATCTTATCAATGTATGTTGTTTAGGATAATCCTAACATTCTCTACTTCCTATTTGTAAGAAGCTAAATCCCGAGAATGTAACTGACTTCTCCCAAATCCTTCATACTGAATTGACTAGACGGCCAAACCTTAGTAGATGACAATGTTCCTACATCATTCCCAATGAGTAGAATGTCATCCACATGTAGGATAAGAAAAACCATATTTATGCTTCCAATTTTCTGTACATACATGATTCATCATCATTTTAAATGAAATCATAAGACTTTACAGTCTCATCAAAACGAATGTTCCATGTTCTAGATGCTTGCTTAAGTTCATAAATGGACTTCTTAAGCTTGCAAAACATATATTCCTGGTCTTTAACAATAAAACCTTCTGGTTAGGACATATAGATGTCTTCGTTAAGATGGCCATTAAGAAATGCCATCTTGATATCCATTTGTCATATCTCGTAATCGAAATGACATGCAATGACAAGGAGGATACGGATGGATTTAAGCATATCTACCGGGGAAAAGGTTTCCTCATAATCAATTCCCTCTTTCTGAATATACCTTTTCGCCACAAGCTTAGCTTTAAAGGTTTCCACCTTCCTATCCGTTCCACTCTTCCTATTGTATAGCTACTTACAATAGCTAATTGAAGTATATAGATTAAATCTCGATTTTCATTGCTTCATGCCATAGATTTGCATCGACATCAGCAATAACCTCCTCGTATCTAGTGGGATCTTATTCTTAATGGTCAGAGACCAGCTTGAAAACCTCTCATGTCCATCTTTCTGAAACTCTAGATACCCTCGCATTACGATGAAGCTCCGTTTGTACAGGTTCTTGAGGTTATGTCTCTTCTTGTTCCATAATCGGGTCTGAAGAAATTGATTCCGAAGATAACTTCTCCTCGAGTTCTAACCTTGTTAAACCTTTAGTGGAAGTACTTTGATCATCCTCCAAGTATCTAGCATTAATACTTACCAGTACTTTCTGCTCTTTTGGATAATAAAAGTAACCTCCTTTTGTCCATTTTGGATACCCAACAAAGTAACATAATTCTTATCTTGATTCTAACTTATCTTCCTTAACCGGTACATAAACTGGACAGTCTTATATCCTGAGATGATTTATATTTGGCTTACGCCCAATCCACATCTCATAGGGCGTCATAGGTACTGACTTAGAAGGCACCAAGTTCAGAATATCTGTCACTATTTCTAAGGTATATCCCCAAAAAGAGACGAAAGAGTAGCATAAGACATCATACTTTGGACCATTTTCATTAATGTCATGTTCCTTCTCTCAGCTACTCCATTCTGTTGGGATATACCCAGCGCAGAGAGTTAGGATACTATCCCATGATGTACCATGTAATTCTTGAACTCACCGTAGAGGTACTCTCTACCATGATCCGATTGTAAGGTTTTGATCAATTTATCTGTCCGATGCTCTACTTTAACCTTAAACTCTTTGAACTAGTAAAAAGAATCAGAATTGCGCCTCATCGGGTAGACATAACTAAACCTTGTACAATCATCCATGAAAGTGATGAAGTACTTAAATCCCCCTCTAACTTGTGTAGACAAAGGACCACTCCCATCAGTATGAACAAGGCCCAATATCTCCTTAACTCTATTAGCCTTTTAGGTGAACGACCTTTTGGTCATTTTTATCATAAGGTAGAATTCACATTGAGGCTAACTTTCCAATCTTAATGAGCCTAAAGGTCCATCATGGATTAACCTCTAAATCCTAGTTGAGTTAATATGACCCAATCTTAGATGTCAAATATATGAGTCATTAACATTGGTCTTTCTCTTTTTACTTAAAGGTTCAGTTTGATCATTATTTATTTGATTATTTGTAGAATTTAAAAAGAATAAGTTTTCATACATGTACCATGTACATAATACTTCTCCATTTCTACTGATAGTAATACCAGAATGGAAAGAAACAGAATATCCATGATTTATTAATTTTGCAACTAAAATCAAATTCTGTATAAAATCGGGTACGTATAAAATATCATTCAAAATAACTACTTTATTACAATAAAAAATAAGATCTAGTTCTCCCACTGCAAGAGCCCAGACTTGTGCTCCATTTCTTCCTCGTAATCTATGCTTGCCCTTTTGGAGTCTTCTTATTTTCCTAAACTCCTGCAAGAGTTATAGATATGATCAGTGGCTCCAGAATCAAAAATTCAAGTGGAAGTTAATCCAACCATTGAAATTGACTCTGGATAGAGAATAATACCTGTAGGATTTTTCTTGGCCTGAAGTTCTGGACACTTCTTTTTCCAGTGTCCCTTCTGCCCGCACTTGAAGCACTTGCCTTTGGACTTGTTGGGTTGGTTCTTGGGTTGGACCGGTGCGTTTCCCTTCTTTTTCTTGAACTTTCTGGGCTTGGGACCAATTCTGGAAGAAAAAATCTTAGCAATCATAGCCTCGGACTGTGGCTTTATAACATTTTCTGCCACTTGGAGCTCTTTCATTAACTCGGTTAAACTCATGTTTAACTTGTTCATATTATAATTTAACTTAAATTGAGTAAAAGATCCTGGAAGAGATTCGAGAATTATATCCACTTGGCTCTCGGGGTCATAACAGTCCCTAAGACTTTTGCTTCCTCGAAAGCAGCAATCATCTTAAGCATATACTCTCTGACTGATGCTCCCTCAGTTATCTTAGTATTGATGATCATCCTAAAAGCCTCCTGCCTTGTGGATCGGTTCTTATCTGCGAATATCATGAGTAGTGATTGGCTAATGTCATACGCAGTAGCTTTGTCCTCATGTTTAGATTGGAGTACATTAGACATGTAGGCCAACATGTAGCATCGAGCCATCTTGTTGGCATTCTTTCATGCTTTCTCAGTCTCTCGCTCTTTAGTGGTGGACCCTCTCCGATAACAAGGCAGGTGTCGAAGATGACATACTTATACTCATCAGTAGTAAGTATTATGTTCAAATTCCTTTTTCAATCCACATAATTTGGACTCGTTAGCTTATTCTCAAGGAGAATAATAGCCAAAAGACTAAAAGAACCTCCACCAACCATTTCTGAAAAATCGAAAATAAAAGAAAACTCAGTTTGTAAAAAACAAAATAATTTGTGACTTTATCCCCCCTATCACTATTATCTTTAATATGATTAATTTGACTCTTAGGAAAATTGACATAATTTCTTGAGAAGATTAACAGTTTCCTAAACTAAGTATATTAACCATCACAAATTAATTTTCCTTCTAGGTAATGATATAGAAAATAACACTATCGTGGTATGACCGTTTCTTCTCATTTCCTATGGACATTCCTCGTACTATAACCTCTAACGTGGGTTAACCGATCATAGCACTTGTCCCGGGTTATTAATTATATCCATTCATTAGTTCTAAATCCTTGTGGTATCCCCATCTTATATGGGTTCATTCCCAGGGTGACACGAGAGAACCCACGATCTCTAATGAGAATCGTGATAGAAGTCGTGGGGCCGTTGGAACCCCTCTCCTACTTAGTATTTTAAAATGTAGGTTTTCTTGGAAGATATCTTTTGAAAATTTCAATTAAGTTTTCTTTTAACTCATAAATAAAATATCTAAACCCATAAAAAAATTTATGTCAAGGTTTATACCATTTGAGAAAATTTTTCATGGATTAATTTTTTTTAAGTTAATAAACTTAATAATTTCAAAATTTTCTAATAAAATTTTTGAGAGATTTTGATCTCAAGTTTAATTTGACAAAAATAATTTTTCTTGTTAAAAATAAATCAAAATAGTTTTATATTTTAATTTACAAAAATATCTAATCCAAAATATTTTCTATGTCAAGAATAAAATTCTTTGAGAAAATAGCCAAGAATTAATTTTTGTTCGAATTAAAATTAATCATTTAATATAAGAAAATTGTTTTTCTTTGTCAAAAATTTCCAAAGACTTTGGTCTCTGAGAAAATGTGCACATAGGGTAGAAAAAGAAATAAGTATACTAGAAAATTGTAAACGTTTTCATACTTTTCTACTCTTTTAATCTAAGTGTTCAAATAATAGAATTAAACACATTAATTAATTAATGATTTTATTTAATATTAAATTTCTTTTACTATTATTTTTCATGCAAAATATTCAAAAAATATTAACTATTGTAATAAAAATAATTTCGTCTGATATGAGACTAAAAATTAAAAAAAAATTATTTATTACTAGTTCAGTGCACCCACCACACTAAATTATGACCTATGAAAAAAATTCATGGACCGCGATTCAGACCCGCAGAATCGCCCGCTACCCGCCAAGATGGGTCAAAATTGTTGACCGAGATTGGAGCGAACCAATTTGCAAACCTCGTGGAAGAGCCTTTTCAGCGAGGAAGCCTTCCTCACGAGCTGCCGCGGCTACGGCAAATAGGACTATTCCTCATTCTTTCTGACTTTTCTTTCCCCTCCTACAATCACCGGATTCAACTATCCTTCATTCTTTCTGAATCTTTTTATGTACGTTTACACTATTTGATGAGTTCGTCAAAGGTTGAACCAGATGAATGTTTCATGCCGGGCACACTTGTCAAAAACCACGAAGTCATTTATTGGAAGGCTGGCTTCTGTCACGTGGCATAGTCACATCACATGCATGCAACAGGGACAATGGGCGGGGGCGGCCATAGAAATAAAGAAAATGTGAAATTAGGAGCCATAGTAGACAATATCAACGTCGCTGACTCACTGCCCATTCATGCTGCATTCCCTCAACACAACACACATTTGGCTTTTTCACACTCATGGAAATTCATTACTCCTCGGACCACCCCAAATTTGAACCCTTAATTTAATTCTGCTACTCTTTCAATTGCTTAGTGGCATTGCCCTTTTTCAGTTTTCTATTTTTAGCAAAATTTATTTCAACTTCACATGAAGAAACTTCCTCTTTTAGTCTCTGTTTTTTAATTATTTTTTTTTTTTTGGGGAGGGAAAATAAGTTATTTGATTATTAAGTCATTATTTCAATTTTCAATATATGCTATATTCGTTTCATTGTTTTGCCTTGGGGAAGAAAAAGGAAAAAGAAATATATTTTTGTTTTTGACATGTCCATATCATATCATTTTGTGCTCAAAGTCGCAAAAAATTCTTAACATATTCCTTTTCAATAATGAAAATAAAAAAACAATAACGACTCATTTAAGGATTGTATTTCATTTCTCTCAAATGGAATGTTGATTTGTCATTTGATACAAAAGTTTAAAGGAGCATGTGTTGTATTCATTTTACTATCTTATACCTATAGTAACCCAATTAAATATTTATTTAGTTAAATATAATTGATAATAAATATTATTAAGTACTTAATTATTTATATGCCTTTTGATAATATATATTTTTTATTATTTAATTAATTAAAATATATTAAAATTATATTATATATTTTAAGGAAATAAAAAATATTTAAATTTATAATATGAATTTTTATCATATATTTGTCATTAATTATTAATTATTTTTATTTTATTTCAATTATAATAAAATATAATATATGACATGCTGATTAAAATTTATGCATGATTAGAGTTTTAAAGTAAGGTCGTAAATGATACAAATCGTGTTAGACTTTAATATTATGGAGTTAAACTTCACGAAAATTTAGCTCGAACTTCTGCCAAGTTTGCTTTCAAAACGTTTACGCTTAGCTAGCTACTGTCTTTTTATTATAGACCGAATCTATATAAACTAATAAATTTAAAAAAAATCATATCATATAAAGTCAAGTTATTTGATGTAACACTCAAAAACTTTCAATCCGTGCAAACTTAGTCCACCTTATTATAAAATTTGGGTAGTGTTAAAAAAAAAATCTACACACTAATAAAACTCTAATTATTCTTTGCACAAGAATTTCTTCAAATCTCTCTATTTCTTTCTCTCATAATCACAATTCTTTCTTTCACAAAATGATAGTATATTACAAGCTTAGAGAATAACTCTATTTATAGAGCTCTTAATTAGTGGAATACATCATCTTCCACTAATCTTAATTAGTGGTGTCTCCACTAAATGATGGATATCCATAAAAATCCATAATTAGTGGAGTTTCCACTAATTCCTTAATAATTCACATAAATTCATAATTAGTGGAGCGTCCACTAATTCACAATATATCATAACACTCCCCCTTGGATGTCCATCCATTACATAAAGAATATGCCTCGTTAAAACCTTACTAGATAAAAACCCAGTGAGAAAAAAAAACTTAGTGAATGAAAAAGAGTACGCTATTCTATATGTTTGTTTATTACTCCCCCTGGTGAGATGATTCCTTTAAATCTTTAAACCGATATATACCGATTTAATATCTAAACTTCTCAAATGTTGCAGTCGGTAAAGTCTTCGTGAAAATATCTACAAAGTTGTCACATGACTGAATTTGTAGCACATCAATTTCACATTTCTTCTGGAGTTCATGAGTAAAGAAGAATATTGGTGAAATATGTTTTGTCCGATCTTCTTTAATATATCCTCCTCGTAATTGAGCTATACAAGTTGCATTGTCTTCATAAAGAGGAGTTGGAATATCTTTGATCGATGATAATCTACAACTTTCTCGGATATAATGAATCATGGATCTTGACTATACACATTCTCGACTTGCTTCGTGAATGGCTATAATTTTAACATAATTTGAAAAAGTAGTTGCTATAAATTGTTTTGTAAAACGCCATGATATAGCAGTATTTCCACATGTAAATAGATAGCCCGTTTGAGAACGTGCTTTATATGGATCAGATAAATAACCAGCATCTGCATAACCTATCAATGTTGGGCTGGTTTTATTTGAATAAAATAATTCGAGATCAATTGTACCTTGGAGATATCGAATGACTTGTTTAATTCCATTCCAATGTCGTCTTGTGGGTGAAGAACTAAATCTTGCTAATAAATTGATAGCAAAAGCAATATTAGGTCGTGTATTATTAGCAAGATACATTAATACACCAATTGCACTGAGATATGGTACTTTAGGATCAAGGAATTTTTTATCATCTTCTTGAGGTCGGAAATGATCTTTATTCACATTTAATGACCGGACGATCATTGGAATACTCAATGAATGTACTTTATCCATGTAAAATCTTTTGAGAATTTTTGTTGTATATGTTGATTGATGAATAAATGTTCCACTTTTCAGATGTTCAATTTGTAAATCAAGGCAAAATTTGGTTTTACCAAAATCATTGATTTCGAATTCTCTTTTTAAATAATCTATTGTTTCTTTGAGCTCTTCAGGAGTTCTAATAAGATTAATATCATCAACATATATAGCTAATATCACAAATTTAGAACCAGATTTCTTAATAAGAACACATAGACATACCTGGTCATTTTTAAATCCCGCTTTCAATAAATATTCACTAAGACGAGTGAACCACATACGCCCAGATTGCTTCAGGCCATATAATGATTTTTGCAACTTGATGGAGTAATTTTCACGAGGATAATGTTTATATGCTTCAGGCATATGAAATCCTTCGGGGATTTTTATATAAACATCATTTTCTAAATTTCCATACAAGTAAGTAGTGACAACATCTAATAGGCGCATATATATCTTTTCATGTATTGCCAAACTGATAAGATATCGGAGTGTTATAGCATCAATAATATGAGAATAAGTTTCATTATAATCAATATCTGGTCTTTGTGAAAAACCTTGGGCTACTAATCGCGCTTTATATCGTACGATTTCATTCTTTTTATTACGTCTTCGCACAAATATCCATTTGTAACCAATAGGTTTTACACCTTCTGGTGTTCGGACTACAGGTCCGAAGACTTCACGTTTTATCAGTGCATTTTAACTCTGATTGAATCGCATCTTTTCATTGCAGCCAATCTTTTCTATGCCGACATTCATCAACTGATATTGGTTCAGGATCATCATTATCCTGTATAACATCAAGAGATATATTGTA
The DNA here is from genome assembly GCA_026120185.1 of Voacanga thouarsii. NCBI lineage: Eukaryota > Viridiplantae > Streptophyta > Magnoliopsida > Gentianales > Apocynaceae > Voacanga > Voacanga thouarsii. The sequence goes on along the minus strand of JANUWF010001032.1, from coordinate 410,564 downwards.
TGCAAATATATTATCAATAACAGTTTTTATCCGATTTCAACTTCTACCAAAAATGGTATAATTGATAGAAATTTCAGTATTACTTTCATCAATTTCTGGTTCATTGTCAGCAATTCTCTCTTGGTCTTTATCATTCTTTTCTTCAATATGATCTTCTGGATCATTTAATCCTCTTTTCTTTCGAGGATTTTTATCTTTAGAACTAAGAAGTCGGCCACGCTTCTGGCGTGCTTTTGACTTATCAGCTATAGGTATAATATTTTGTTCTGTTGGAACTTCAATTCGAATAGGAGCATTTATAGTTGGAATATGCGATGTTGTAACTCTTCTGGAGTGAACAAAAATATCTGGCATTTGATTTGCAATGCTTTGCAAATGAATTATCTTTTGAACTTCAAGTTCACATGCGCTTGTACGCGGATCAAGATAATTTAATGATGTTGTCCAAGCAAGATCCTTTTTATATTATTTTTGTTCTCCCCCTAATTTAGGGAATAATGATTCATCAAAATGACAATCAACAAATCTTGCTGTGAATACATCTCCTATCAGGGGTTCAACATACCTGATAATAGAGGGAGAATCATATCCAACATATATCTCATTTCTTCTTTGAAGACCCATATTTGTACGTTGGTTTTGGAACATAGACAGTACACCCAAAAATTCTTAAATGAGCAATATTTGATTTTGAACCAAAAGCCAATTGCAAAGGAGAGAATTTATGATAACTAACTGGTCTTATACGTACAAGTACTGCAGCATGTAAAATAGCATATCCCCAGGCAAATGTTGAGAGATTTGTTTTCATTAATAACGGTATAGCAATTAATTGTAATCTTTTAATCAAATATTCAGTAAGACTATTTCGTGTATGAAGATGAGTTACAGAATGTTCAACATTAATCCCAATTGACATGCAATATGCATCAAAAGCATGTGATGAAAATTCACTAGCATTATCCAAATGAATATTTTTAATGTGATTGTCAGAAAATTGTGCTCATAATTTAATTATTTGAGTAAGTAATCTCGCAAATGCCATGTTGCGAGTAGATAATAAACATACATGTGACCATCGGGATGATGCATCAATTAAGACTATAAAATATTTGAATGGTCCACATGGTGGATCAATAGGTCCACAAATATCTCTGTGAATCCGTTCAAAAAATGTAGGACTTTCAACTTCTACTTTTACTGATGATGGTCTAATAATTAATTTTCCTAGGGAACATGTAGCACATGCGAATTTTTCTGATGTCAATATCTTTTTATTTTTTAATAGATGACCATGTGTATTCTCAATGATTCTTCTCATTATGGTAGATCCCGAATGACCCAACTGGTCATGCCAAATGCTAAAAGTAATAGGATCAGTAAATTTCTGATTTACGAGATGATAAATTTCAATTGTACGTATTTTTATAAAATATAGGCCAGTAAAAAAAGACGATAGTTTTTCATCACATGCAATATGCATCAAAAGCATGTGATGAAAATTCACTAATATTATCCAAACAGATATTTTTAATGTGATTGTCAGGAAATTGTGCTCGTAATTTAATTATTTGAGTAAGTAATCTCGCAAACGCCAGGTTGCGAGTATATAATAAACATACATGTGACCATTGGGATGATGCATTCATTAAGATCATAAAATATTTGAACGGTCCACATGGTGGATCAATAGGTCTACAAATATCTCCGTGAATCTGTTCAAGAAATGTAGGACTTTCAGCTCCTACTTTTATTGGTGATGGTCTAACAGTTAATTTTCCTAGGGAACATGCAGCACATGCGAATTTTTCTGATGTCAATATCTTTTTATTTTTTAATGAATGACCATGTGTATTCTCAATGATTCTTCTCATTATGGTAGATCCCGAATGACCCAACCGGTCATGCCAAATGCTAAAAGTAATAGGATCAGTAAATTTATAGTTTACGAGATGATAAATTTCAATTGTACGTATTTTCACAAAATATAGGCCAGTATAAAAAGACGATAGTTTTTCTAATACAAATTTCTTACCCTAAATGAATTTGAGTAATATAAAGATGCTCAATCCCATTTTTCTTATTTGTTTCAACATGATACCCATTTCTGCTGATATTTTTGAAACTCAATAAATTTCTTCTGGATTTTAAGGAAAATAGTACCTTATCAATAATAATTGTTGTTCCTTTAGGCAACAATATACTAATTCTTCCGGAGCCTTCAATCACATTTGTACTACCGTTTATCGTATAAATATTTATTTCTTCCATTTTGAAATCAGAAAAATATTTCTCATTTTTTAGTATGGTGTGTGTAGTTCCACTATTAATAATGCATATATCATCATTAACAACAGCTATCTGAATACAAATATATATATATATATATATATATATATATATATATATATATGCAAACGTAAATATTATTAGAATATAATGAAAATGAAAATACAAAAATATCAGGGTGATGCTTTAATTTTTTTGGACACTGCCATCACCAATTAAATGGTTATCCTACCGTTTGAGTGTTCAAAAAAATCCGATACATCCATATAGGTAATATTGATATTAAGATCTTCAGGATCAATATCATCATCCTCAACATCATTTACTGGATGCTGAGAAAAATTTGCTTCTACATTTTTATTGTTATTTTTCAGTGAAACTTGATATAATTCCACTAAATGTTTGGCCGTATGACAGTTACGTGACTAATGACCTTTCATGCCACATCTATAACATGTATCCTCATGCATTTCTTCCATTTCTTTTTCTTTTCCCTTATGATCTTTTTTTGTTCCACTTCAGGTGGCTAGTATTTCTCATAGCTTGATTATGATTGTGATAAGGAAAATATCGAGCATGTCCACGACTATAACCACGACCACGGCTATGGCCATGACCACGACTATAACGATGGCTTCTGCTGGAGCCAACAACATTCACTTCTGGGAGTGCTGTTAAGCCAGTTGGTTTGGCTTCATGATTTCGCAATAATAACTCATTATTTTTTCTACAATGAGGAGGGCAGTAATTAAATCTGTAAATTTGGTATACTATTTTTCTCGATATTGTTACTGTAGGACAATATTCGAGGCATGAAAGGTGGAGAATGTCTTCTCCAACATATCTTCATCAGTCACTTTTTCTCCGCATAATTTTAATTGAGATGTAATTTTATATATTGCGGAGCTATATTCATTCACGATTTTAAAATCTTGCAACCTCAGGTGCAACCATTCATACCGTATAGTGGGTAGTACGACCATTTTCAGGTGGTCAAATCTTTCTTTTAAATTTACCCATAGGACATATGGATCTTTTTCGATAAGATATTTCATTTTCAAATTTTCATCGAGATGACGACGAATAAAAATCAAAGCTTTAGCCTTGTGTTGTGCAGATGCACTATTATTTGCTTGAATAATTTTACTAAGGCCTTCAGCATTGAAATGCATTTCTGCATCAAGAACCCATGACATATACTTTTTTCTAGAAATATAAAGGGTTACAAATTCGAGTTTAGCGAAGTTAGCCATAGAGATCAATAAATGCGTACCTATCTTCTGGCTTTGGTAACGGCAGAGACTCGTGTTTAGTCTTCTAGCTTTTGTAACGGTAGAAACTCGTACTGATAACGTATTATAAAATTTAGGCAGTGTTAGAAAAAAAATCTACATACTACACATTAATAAAACTCTAACTATTCATTACACAAGAATTTCTTCAAATCTCTCTCTTTCTTTCTCTCACAATCACAATTCTTTCTTTCACACAATGATAGTATATTACAAGCTTAAAAAATAACTCTATTTATAGAGCTCTTAATTAGTGGAATTCATCATCTTTCACTAATCTTAATTAGTGGTGTCTCCACTAAATGATGAACATCCATAAAAATTCATAATTAACGGAATTTCCACTAATTCCCTAATAATTCATATAAATCTATAATTAGTGGGGCTTCTACTAATTCACAACATATCATAACACACCTAAAATTGTTCTAAGTAAAGAGTATTAGATGGAGCGTGGTAATACTTCAAGTTCGAGAGCGTGGTTCTACTACTACTAGCAACTATTATTATTATACTATTAGAAATTAAAAAAGAAGAAGATAAAATAAACAGCAAAGAAAGAAAGAATACCTCCATATGTCCTATGAAGACCAGTTTTCAAAAGCGTGTTTCAAAATTCAATCTTTTCATTCGCATACTGTAAAATCATAGTCAAAAGCGTTTGCAATCAGCACCTCTTTAGGCCCCTACTGCTACTACTTTCTACTCCACGTGCAACCCCAGAAGGGAGACGACTGCCAGAGAGCCACCCTAAAAGTATTAACTCCACCTCTGCCACCGTCAACAACCGAGACTGTTAACAAGTTCTTTTGATTCGTGCGTGGTGGATTTTGAAAGGGTCTGATCGAAAACCAAAAGCTTGGAAAAATATGGTGGTAAGAAAAGTTGCTAATAGTTCTGCCTTTTAAGGAGAGAGAAAAGTTAGAAAGGAAAGGAATTTCGATAGTGGGTTATGGCATGGTTGAGTGAGAGGAGGAAGTGCAACAGTTCAAGGATAGCAGAAGAAGCCTGCGACGTCGTCTTTGGGATTGCTTTCCAGAGTAGATGAGGATTCTTGAATTTTTTTTGCAGTTCATTTTTCTACTGGGTGTTTTTTTCACTCTCAGCCCAAATGGTACTATAGTTATTCCCTTTTGTCTTGATTGTTTTGTTTTATTTTGGTTACTTGAAATTGTTTAGACTTGGAAGAAAATATGATTAAAATGATTGTAGTTATTTTCCCCTTTTTTGTTTGGGATTTTGGTACCTTCACAATTAATTAGATTAGGGTGTTTTTAGATCATTTATCATCATCTTGATGCTTCAGTATATAATTATGTAGCTTCTTCCTCTATTTTCCTCTTTTCCAATTGGATTTTGGCTTGATTGACTGTCTTCTTAGTTGCTAATTAGTGTTTCGTTCAATGATTTTAGGTTTTCTTTTGAGTTCCTGAGATCATCTTTAATCTTTTTATTATCTGATAGACCCTGTCTTGGAAGCTGCTAATGGCAAATTAGTTTATTAGCTAAAGGTTTCAAATTTTGTCTGCTCCTCGAAATCTTTTTTGCTCAGCTGTCTGTTTTACTTCTATCTGGGACAAAGGATTTCTGAGGTCCAAAAACTAAAAAGGAATTATTGTTCAATTTGCTCTTAACTTTCTGTCTTTTGCGCTACTCCACATCATAGAATAGCCTTTGTATTGGGAATACAAACATATGCTATATTTCCTGTTTGTGTATTTATTTTCACCGGATTCTGGGATTAATACATTAAAAATGATAATGAGGATTAGGATCTGTATCAATAAGGTAAATTACATTATCTCCTAATCTATGGTTTCCAGTCCCCTAGAGAATTTGTTGCCACCATTTTTCAATTTTGTTGCCCTCTTTTGATTTGTTGATGTTATCTTCCTTTGTTATGATACTTTCTTGGGTGATCATTGCAGCGAAACTCATTGTAACAGCATTCACTGGAACTTACGGAATAAATTATGGAAGGATTGCAGATGACATTCCTTCACCTGATAATGTTGCTACCCTCCTACGTGCAGCAAAGATAAAAAATGTCAGAATTTATGATGCAGATCATAGTGTCCTCAAGGCCTTCAGTGGCACTGGACTTGAATTGGTGATTGGACTGCCAAATGGGTACGTGAAAGAAATGAGTACCAATCCAGATCGTGCTCTGACCTGGGTGAAAGATAATGTGAAGGCATTCCTTCCTGGCACTCGTATTGTAGGGATTGCTGTTGGTAATGAAATTCTGGGTAACAATGATAACAACGATATCTGGGGATCTTTATTAGGTGCAGTAAAAAATATTTACAATGCTACAAAAAAATTGGGAATAGATGGTGTTGTTCAGATCTCTACCTCTCATTTTTCAGGCGTTTTCCAAAATTCATATCCTCCTTCCAATTGCACATTCACAGATGGTGTTTCCCAATACATGAAGCCACTCTTGGAGTTCTTTCAACAAATTGGTTCCCCTTTTTGTTTGAATGCTTACCCCTTTCTGGCTTACACATATAGCCAAGGCAAAATTGATATAAACTATGCCCTTTTCCAGCCAAATGGAGGAATATATGATGAGAAAACGGACCTTCATTATGATAACTTGCTCGATGCTCAGATTGATGCAGCTTATGTTGCTTTGGAGGATGCTGGGTATAAAAAGATGGAAGTTATTATAACAGAGACAGGTTGGGCTTCTAAGGGGGACCAGAATGAACCTGCTGCCACCTTGGAGAATGCAAGGACATACAATTATAACTTGCGGAAAAGGCTTGCTAAGATGAAGGGAACTCCACTGAGACCAAAAATGGTGTTGAAGGTCTATGTATTTGCATTGTTTAATGAGAATTCGAAACCTGGCGCAACCTCTGAAAGGAATTATGGGCTATACAAACCGGATGGGAGCATTTCATATGATATTGGATTTCCAGGACTTAAATCTTCATCTGCTGTTTCATCCCTTTTGTCTATGAAGGTATGAAGTCCCATATATCTCTGTGCCTCATGGTGATACTCATAACTAAATATTTTGTATATGTTTACCCACACGCAAAACCTCTAGATGTTGATTATTTTGTTTGGAAATATGGATTCTGTATTAACAAAGATTTAAAAAGGTGCTTGATGGTAGCAATTTAAGGATATTATTATTATTATTATTTGGGGCAAGAAGACAGCACTTAGGACATTCTCTATAATACTAAGCACAAAAAGAAAACTCTGTTTTGTAGGAAGACCTACGAGACATTAGTGTATGATTATTTCCATTGCACTTAAGGTACCTCTTTTTAAGAATTGAAATTTCTTAGGCTCAAGTGCTCTAATTTTCTTGTCTTTCAGACATCTGAAATGTCATTTTGAGAAGCTGTTACATCCTTGGGATTCTGCCTATAGATTTTCAAACTCGAAACTTTTTCTAAAAATTTGCTATTGTCAAAATTAGTTTGTGACGATTGCTGTAACCAGAAGATGCAGAATCAGCCTTACACAAGGTTTCTCTTTGTGGAATGAGGGTGCATTTTTGTGCCAAGGTGCTCAAAGACCAGATTCTGCAAGCCTCTAAAAGATTTTAGATCATTCTATCTTCAGAATATTACCTGAAAAGTGATATCTTGAATGAATAAAATGCATTGCATTTTATCAGGATTTTTTAAAAATTTTATTTTTTTATCTGGAGTTCATAACTTGCCATGCTTTAAAAAAAAAAAGGAAAGAAAAAAAAAAAACACTCCGTATATATTTGATGTTTAGTGTTTACATTGGACCCTAAAGAAAGGGAAGAAATTTCTCAGATCAAGTATTGACATTGACACAAATGTTGTGCAATACTAACTAGAAAGACATTGGAGTATGGCAGAACCTTGACATTGTCGCTGGTTAAGGTATTTTGAATTCTAATCCTAGTGTAGCTCAGATAAACCTGACGTAGAATTAAAATGCAATGGCTGTAGAAGTGCAGCTAATTTGTGGCTGAACTTCAACAAATCAATTGCCCATCTCCTTGTCCCAGGCTCCAGTGCCAAAATTTATGTTGATGACATAATCAAAATACATTAATCTACTTCACTTGTTGGACGTTCATTAGGTGCCTAATCTGTTACACTTAGGGTTGGGGCTAGGATGGGTATTCTATGTTTAATATCACATTATATAGTACACTAAATTAAAATCTTAGACGTCCTCAGAAATATTGTAGTTCACTAAATTGTTTTGTCTTCATGAGTTGTCCCAGACAGAACTGAGTTACTGAATACATGCCAAGCAGCTATTTCCCTGCAGCATTATTAGGTTGTGTCGTCTTTGAACAGGCTATAAAGCCAAAACCTAAGGTGGTTAGTGGACGCATACCAGCAACGTCATCATCTCGACTTCAAGACTTTTAATTGGTTTTTCTTGTTAAAACTAAAGAGTGAAAGCTATTGCAATGTGATTAATATTCTGAAAAATTATGGTTGGATCTAGTGGACATGGCTGTCATAATCTATACAGGCAAACTGCTGCTGTAATGAAGATTTGGAGTGAATGAATAGATCATAAACTCTGATTCATAGCACCTTAGAGACCAAACACAGTTAAGTTTTTCTGCTGGCCTCCAAGAAAGCTTTTTACATCTCCTCTAGACTGTTGATTGGCAATAAGATGATAGAAGCTGGTTGGAAAAACAAGTCTTTGTAATGTTGTTTCTTTATACTGGAGTTGTTCTACTTCTTGAGTTGATGTGTTGTAGTAGTATCATTCTTTCTTGTGTGGAATTTATTCTTTTCAATCCATCTGGCAAGTTATTATTTACATATGACTGACTTTCTGCAATTCCATAATCATGCATTGTGCTATGGTGTACTTAATGGAGATGGCACTTACATGGCTGTTGCTTTTAACAGAACATGTCCAGTAGGTTATTATTTAAGAATTTTTTGTGAATTTTCATCATTATTTTTGAAATGTCTGTATTTTCTCCACAGTTCAGTGATTGAACAATAAATGTTCTACTTTACTATAAACCTCCAGATTCATATTTTGCTACTGTCACACCTGTTGCTGTGAAGTGATTAAATGGATTTTGATCTTTCGTGTGGACTATTGCAGGAACTTCAAGCTCAAGGTCTGTTTGGGTTCTATATCTTGGTTTTAGCAGTCTCTGTTGCAGTCTTGCTTTTAAATTTTTGACTACGTAGGGGTGAAACTACAATACGAAAACAAGTGAAACCATAGGAAAATGATACCAATTTTTTGGGGGGGGCAAAATTACCACTAGGAAAATCTCTATAGCTGTAGGTCTTTCTACTATCTGATATACTTTCAGTGAAGTAGGATCACATTATTTCTTTTTCATCACTATCTATTGCAAGTTGCTGATCGTTTTTATTTCTTTCAGCAATGTATATCTCTGTATTTTTAATAAAACTGCTGTTGGTTTATGTGCCCCTACTGTTCTTGTTTCATATGGAAGTGCAACATTACCTTGCCTTTTCAAACTTACTCATATGCGCTGGCTCTTGTACGGATGGTGATGAGATATATGGACTTTTTGCATTTCGGGGATTGATTAGTTAGGGTTTGATGCTTATATAATCTTTTTTTTTCTTTTTTGGGAGGTGTTGAAAAGTTTTAATTGAAAAAAAATGCCTTTTTTATTTTTTATTTTTTGGGTTTTGTTGTGGTGTTGTGTAGGGATGTCAATTTTTCCACTTAAACTGGGGACTCGGCCCGGCACGGCCTGATTGGACTGGGGATTTTTCGATTTAAGCGAGGGCGAGCTTCATTCTTCGGCCCGCCAATCGGGGGCGGGCCGAGGATGGAGATTGCATGATTCCCGCCTCTTGCCCGTTTTACATAATATATATATATATATATATATATATATATATATATGTATATAAAGGTAGATTATATATGTATATAAAATAAAATAAAATAGAAAAAAGAAAAAAAATTATAAATTATCAATTTTACTTTTACTAATATAATGATATGATAAATACGTGAATTATTGGAAATCACCACTAAAGTTTGTTATATGATTAAAAAATTTTGAATAAAAATATATTGGAAGTAAATTTTTTTTTAAAAAAAATTATAAATATTTTCGAGTCCAAAGGTGTTTTCGTTTTTTTGCTTCTCGGTTGGGTAGGGACCAAGAATTGTTTTATCCCTGACGGGTCGAGGTGGGAATCTCCGTCTTTTCTCGTGACGGAAACGAGTCGGAAATGAAAAAACAGGGACGTGCGAGCTGGGGTCAAGATTTTTAGTCCCCATGACGGAAACGAGTCGGAAATGAAAAAACAGGGACGTGCGAGCTGGGGTCAAGATTTTTAGTCCCCAGTTTAACCCGGTTCATGGCCATCCCTTGTGGGATGGGGGCCGTCTTTTACTATTAATCAGCATTGGATATTGAGCAACAACACCGTTAGTTGGGTTAGCTGACTTACCGATCTTAAATACGAGGTGAGGCCCTGCTGCTGCCATTGAATCATGCTGCACAGGGTACCACTGAACCGTCCTTGAACAGCTTAACTTCCCCAGGTAGTTGAACTTCCCCAGGTAGTTGGAGCCCTGTCTCAGAATTGCTTTCTTAATCTTCTTGTGTTGCGCAGTTTTTGGAAATTTTCAGGCTCTTGAAATCGTTGTTACGAAAATTCTAGTACCACTCTGTAATAATAATACCACAGCAGCTTAGTCGCGATTTCAAGCACCAATAGGGATTTAAGCTTAACTCTGATTTTGGATAACAAATCTGAAGGCTCCCATCTTTAAAGTGAACCCAAAACCCATTTCTTGCCATCTGGCCTGATAAATTCAATGCTGTCTCATTCTCCTTTCTTCCGGGCTCTGCGAAATGATTGACTGGTGAACACAGCTGCCAATTTTGTGTCTATTATGGATTGGTGGTCGGAAACCGGCGATGGTGGCTTTCGTTTCTTCGAAATCTTTCATTGACTAAGACTTCCGATCGCTCATTATTGTAGAAATTAAGAGCCGACAAGTGAACATAAATCAATCAGTATCATTTGCCGAATAAGAATAACTCTCTCTTCTCCCTGAAGAAAGCCTTAAACTTCAAAATCATTTTCTACAAGTAAACAAAACAATTAAAGACGTTTGTCATCTGTATGGTGAATCATTCATTAATTTTCCAGAAATGAGTTTGAATGTTTGTGATTGCTTTTTTTTTTCTTTTAAGGAAAGCAATTATTAATTTTTTTAATGTATGCGTCTGAATGCATGCCATTATTAATTATTAATGTATGTAAACTATATTATTTTTGCATGTTATTTCTTCCCCATCAATATGCTAGATGTTCGGATAGTCATATCTACATTTCGTTCTTCTCACTTGTCGGTGAAATAAAATTAGTTAACAGTTTTTTTTCTCTTTAACAAATCGTTCTGGGGTAACAGAGGGATGCAAATTTCTAAGGCGTTGACTTCGTCAACGGCAGAAAAGTTGGTCCTCACTATTATTTATATTTTTTATTAGGTTTTTGGGGGTGCCAGGTTTATGGTTCGTGTATATAGGTGTAAACTTTGACGAATCAAACGCAATGACCGACCCATCACCCGTGAACCTGGTCAGCCAACCCACCATTGATAATGAAAATGATTTTTTTTTTCTTTTTTCTTACAGGAGAAGAATGGCAACTTTTGACGAGACTTTTCAATGAATTATTATAGGGATGGAAATCTATATTACATATATAAAAGCCAAAGAGAAAGCATATGGTGTTGCCATTTGTCATTTGAAATCAACAGAGAGCTGACATGTGCATCTCCACCTGGCTTCGGCTCTGCTTCCTTGCAAAAGACAATTCATCAAACTCTCTTCCTCGCCTATTCGATCTCCTCCTCTCTTCCTGTTTTGTCTCTTCGATTTGCCGTCTAGATTCAATGGCCATAATCCTTCAATCACTACTTATTCCTCAATGAACTCTTCATCTCTATACATTCCTTTTCTTTTCTTAGCCCGGAAGAATTTCCCACTCTAAATAAAGAAAATCTGAACCCTAAAAGGGACAAAGCAAAGCAGTGAGAAATGAATCTGCCATGACTGCAACACCAGTTACAGGTTAGGGGCTACCCAAATTTGCCATCCGGGGTTGCCCAGCTAAGATGCGGCTGCTATTACCTCTCAATGCCCAAAAACCACTCAGACAACCCCCTTATCATCATCACAGCCTCAAACATTTTTAAAAAAATTTTTTTTTGGCATGTTCTAGGGAGAACCAAAACAAGATTAAGGAAGGCAGATAGAAGACGAATATGCGGTAAAAGATTCAGTCTTTTCTTCTAGCAGTTCATCATACAGACCAGTAGATCAAGGAAGTACCTGGTTTTCGACTATATCTAGTAGGCTAATATCCTTGGATTAAAAAGATCAAGGGTGGTTGGTTTTGAATTGGGTGGAGACTGAAGAAATCATTGGCGGGCAAAGAGGAGCAACCACCCTCTTTATCAACACAGTGATTGCTGATGCAATCTTTTCTTCATCTTTAGTCGCTCTCTTTTCTTTGCACATGCTCTTGCTCTCTATCTCTTTGTTTCTCTCTATTGACGTTTGTGCACCTATTTAGCCACTTGCGGAAAAATACAATGTATTGAATTTGGAATTAGGATTCTTGATATGCTTCACTTTTCTTCCTTGGGCCATAAATGGGTGAGGAGAAGTGCCACGATTATTGTGTGTTAATTGTTCGATGAAATGCCTGATTGGATGTTTAATGCTTTTGTTTAGGTATCAATCTCATAAATGGACTGTTTATGTTCGCGGGGTAACAAATGAGGATTTGGAGTAGTGGTGAAACGAGCTGTTTTTCAATTGTATTCCAGTTTTAATGATCCCCCCAGAGTTGTTGACATCCAAATAAATACTATATTTATAGATCTTTATACAACAAGCCCTTGACCTCTTTAGCAATGGCATCTCTCATCAACAAGCCCTTAGCCTCCTAGCTCTACAGCTCCAAGAATAGGACTCTTCTATTGAATTGGCTTCATTTGGGACTCAACTCAGTTAACTTAAAGAATTCTACCAGTGGATTTGCCAGAATAAGATAACAACAATTGGAAAAATTGGTCATGTGTGGACTCAGTATTGGAAATAATTGTCTTTCTCTTTCCCTCTCCGGAGAGAAAAACAAAAAAAAAGCAGACATTTACTGCTCTTTTCTGAAAATTCTTCTCTATGAAGGTAAGCAAAGAAAGATTGTGTTGCTCATTTTTCTTTTCCTAATCATTCTTTATTGTACTCTGGGTCTTCCTTTTTATAGCTAGAGTTTAACACTTAAACTGGGAGTGATTTTTTGCTGGGATTTCAAATTTGATTTTCTGGGTATTGTTTTTGCTGATGATGTTGGGTACATTTCATGGTTTTGGGATTCCTTCTTCCAGGTTACCAATGTAAGAAGAAGAAGCCGTTGGATCGATCGATTAATGGATATAATTATTGACTCCAGTAATTGCGATTAGACTAAGAGTGCAGTTACGTTCTTTTAGTGGAGTGAAACGTAATTAATAAATTATTTTTATTGACAAAATAATTTATTGGAGCTTATTCTAATTGTATCCGGTCAGGTCCCTTCAGTGGCTCCTAATTATGGGACAATAATAAATTATAATTTATTTATAATTTATTAATAAAAATTGCAGAAAATAAAAAATCGTATTTTAAATGGAATAGGATAAGTGGAGATAGTGGTATTCAACTATACTTTTCTTATTCTATCAGGATATGTATTATGAGATAGAGTTCAATATACATATCGGGAGATAACTCTATTTCAAACATACGTGAGAATCATCGTGGTGGTTCTCTGGAGTTTTTCTCTCAGTTTTTGTGTGAGTCCACCCTCAACAAAGAGAGAAACAAAATACGATTAGCAATTTCTGGTCCAAGGAGATTACATTGAAGAAGACTTGGGGGTCTGGAGCATTACCAGAAGGCCGAAGACTTCAAGAATCGTATTGGTGGAGACGATATCTACAAAGGTATGATTCGTTTCTCATATTCTCGAGATTTAATCTGGTTAACACATAAGCATGTCGATCCTATTAACTATCAATTGGTATCAGAGCCAGGTTTTGATATGTGTTTATGTGTTAAGATTAAATTTTTTTATGCATATATTTAGTTGAGCGGTGTAGGAATAATGCATATATGTTCATGGTGAATGATTTGATTAATTCTATTCAAAATAATTTTATGGCTATAGTTTTTGATTCGGTGAATATGTATAAGTATTATCGAGTCTTGTAACAAAAGGGGTGGATTACGTCTCCATGTTTCCCTTTTGAGTTTTTTTTATGTTGTTATTTTATGTTATAAAAAAAAAAAATTTGTAATCGCACAGCAATTGGTGAGCGAAGACCGAGAGAGATTATTGCCCAAAATTTGCTTCGGTTCAGACTTCAGCCGCAAGGCCTTGCTGGCATAGCTGGGGTCCTAGCATAGCTGGGCTGACCCATTTGGGTCAGCAGATCCAGCACATACCAGTATTCTCTTTTATTAAAAAGAAAAAGGGGAGAAAGTAACTAAAGTGGGATTTGATCCCATGACCACCAGCTTGGAGATGCAGCATTCTAACCACTAGTCCACTGCAGAACATGTGACAAGGACTTGCTCAAACAAAATTATATGGCAGAAGATTGAAGACTTGGCTATTTTGTTAGCCAATTAATTTTTCAATTGTAATTTTGCAATTTTATTGTTGAGTCTAGGTTGGCCATAAAATTATTTTTATTTTATAGTTTTTACTATTTAATTTAGTTGAATTATATATCATTCATGTTAACATGCCATATAGTTTGCATTAACACCGCTCTAGGTACTATTTAGTTATGCATAAATAAATTAATATTTTTATTAATTAATTAATTAAAAAAATTAAGTGTGAGTTGGTTAATTTTAATTAACCTTTGGCCTCCCCTATTAGCCCATTAGTAAAATTAACGTTTGCTTTGTGCCATTTTAAATGGTCTCCCTATAGGAAGGCTACGTTTTATTGGTTACTAGATTGGACATCAAAATTTTAATTATTTTTTAAGTTTAATTCATTCATAATTACCCTATAGGTGATGTGATTGGATTGGAAACTTTATAAAATAAAATAAATTTTGAATATAGGGGTTACACTTAAATCAAAGACATTTTAAGGACTTCCTATAGAATATCCAAATAATATCTATGATGGCCAAAATATTAATAACACTAAAATTAATATTGTGTTTTGACGCAAGATATATTAATTTTAGTGGGATGATCCAGGTCTAACTATAAGTTATATTGTTATCTCCTATAGAGGTGCATATTACTTTGGAGTTTTAGGTTGTGGATCTTGACCTAACTATAAGTTACATTGTTATCTCCTATAGAGGTACATGTTACTGTAGAGTTTTAGGTTGTCATATTTTGATAGTAGTTTCTATTACTACTTAAAATATTATCATATTGATCATGCATCATACCATTTTATATTGATCATGCATCATGATATGATAAATGACTCATATGTTTTATTTTATTTAATTTCAGAAAAATGACTTCCAACACTTTATCCCAAATTTTAACAAAGAACCAACTGGTTGGAGAAAACTTTATTGATTGGAAAAGGAACCTCATAATTGTACTCACTGCTGAGAAGCTCAAATATGTGCTAACTGAACCGTGTCCCGCTAAGCCTACCGAATACCCACGCGCGAACAAAATGAGGCTTATGATAAGTGGTTGAGTTCTCGATGAGATGGCTCGCTGCTACATTTTAGGATCTATCTCAAATGTGTTGTAGCAGTAAACATGAGAACATGACAACCGCTACGTACATCATGAGAAGCCTCCAACGAAATGTTTGAGCACAAAGGACGTCGTGCCCATCAAGCAAGAATGAGGCGCATAATGAATATGCGCATGAAACCCGGAACGCCCGTGAGAGATCATATGTTAGAATTGATCGCTCGCTTTAACGTGGCAGAGGTCTTAGGGGCTGAAATTAAGCCCGAGACTCAAAGTTGACATGGCTCTAGAAACTCTTCCGTAGATGTTTTCATAGTTCAAAGTTAATTATAACATGAACAAGATGGAGATGTCTCTTACGTAGTTAATGAAGGAGCTTGAGAGCGCCGAGGCAACCCTAAAAGTGGGAAGTGGCAACGCTCTTGTTTTATCTCATGCCGGATCTTCCTCTTCCAAGCCTAAGGGCAAAGGAGGAAATAAGAGGAAGCAGAATAATAATAAAGGGCCTAAGCAAGCAGGTTAAGAAAGCAAGAGTGGATGAAAAGCCTAAAGGCAAATGTTTCCACCGCAAGCAAAAGGGACATTGGAAGTCACAAGTGCTCAGCATTACTTAGCTAAACGCAAGCAAGGTACTCGGTGAGTTATCCTACATTGAAACTTGTTTAGTGGTTGATTCTACAAATACTTGGATAGTAGATTCTGGAGCCACTAACCATGTTTGCAATTCATTGCAGGGGTTCCAAGTAACCGTGACATCTCAATGAAGGAGAGCACACTCTAAGGGTTGGCACAGGATCGTTGATATCTCGCAAGAGTCGTTGGAGATGTTTATCTTTATTTTGATAATAAACATTTGGTTTTGAAAGATTGTTATTATGTTCCCAACATTTATCAAAATTTGATTTCGGTTTCTTTGTTATTCAAACAAAAATATTCTCGTTAAATTTTATAAATTTTCAGTAGAGATATTGTTGAATAACTATTTGATATGTCGTGGAAATTTAAATAATGATCTCGTATGTTTTGAAACCTA
Organism: Voacanga thouarsii; assembly: GCA_026120185.1. Classification (NCBI taxonomy): domain Eukaryota; kingdom Viridiplantae; phylum Streptophyta; class Magnoliopsida; order Gentianales; family Apocynaceae; genus Voacanga; species Voacanga thouarsii. The sequence goes on along the minus strand of JANUWF010001032.1, from coordinate 394,231 downwards.
CCAACAGCTTCATTATATCATACCGAAACTAATAAACGCATTAAGTTATCTCCTACTAATGAGACTCTCTTATGGCATCTTAGACTTGGTCACATCAATCTAAATAGGATTCAAAGACTTGTAAAAGAAGGTCCTTTAAGTGACTTAAAGGTAGAACCTCTTCAAGTTTGCGAATCTTGTTTGGAAGGTAAAATGACCAAAAGATCATTTCCTTCCAAAGGAAATAGAGTAAAGGAAGTCTTAGAATTAGTGCACTCGATGTATGTGGACCAATTAGTGTCCAAGCTAGAGGTGGGTATGAGTATTTCATTACTTTTACGGATGATTACTCAAGATATGGATATGTTTACCTAATGACTCATAAGTCTGATGCCTTAGAAAAATTCAAAGAATTTAAGGCTGAGACTAAGAAGCAGTTAGGAAAGAACATTAAGACACTTCGATCAGATCGAGGTGGAGAATATCTATCCCATGACTTTAGATCTTACTTATCAGAAAATGGAATTTTATCTCAACTAAGTGCACCTGGCACTCCTCAACAAAATGGAGTGGCAGAAAGGAGAAACAAGACCTTGTTAGACATGGTCAGAACAATGCTAGGCTTCTCTACACTCAGTACATCCTTTTGGGGGTATGCTATACAAACTGCGACATACATATTGAATATGGTTCCATCAAAGTCTGTCCCTAAGACTCCATTGGAATTGTGGAATGGGCAGAAGCCTAATTTGACGCACATCCGAATTTAGGGTTGTCCTGCATATGTGCTAAAGGGAAAGATGGATAAAATGGAATCATGATCAAATTTATGTCTATTTGTTGGATATCCAAAAGGAACAAGGGGATACTACTTATATAGTCCTCAAGATAAGAAAATATTTGTAAGCACAAATGCAATTTTCTTAGAGGACAAGTACATAGAAGAACGAGGATCTAAGAGTAGGGTTATTTTGGAAGAAACCAAGAGAGCTAATCCCAAGCAAATGGTTACTGAGACCCATACTCAAGATTCACATGGAGGATTCGTATCTATGCTGCTTAACATGCCAGATTCCAGTGGGAGAGGAATAGATGTTACACCTTTTATACCCACTGACTCTTCGGGACATAGAGTGGAAGAATCTCCTGCCCCTGTTCAAAATCCAGTCGTTGAGGAATCAGCAAATCTAGTTCCAGTCAACGAGGAGGAGGAAAGTCCAATTGTCCAGGAACCTCCACAGCTTAGACGTAGTGGGAGAGTCATTCGACGTCCCTCTAGATACTTACTCTATAGAGAAGCTTTTCAAGCAGTCTCTTTTGAGGAAGAAGAGGACCCCACTACGTATAAAGAAGCTGTAGAGGACGTAGACGTAGACCATTGGAAGAGTGCAATGGATTCAGAAATGAAATCCATGTACACTAACTCCGTCTGGGATCTTGTGGACCTGCCTAATGGGGTAAAACCTATTGGGTGTAAATGGGTCTACAAAAGAAAGAGAGGAGTAGACGGGAAAGTGGAAACTTTCAAAGCTAGATTGGTTGCTAAGGGTTATACCCAACGAGAATGTATTGACTATGAGGAAACTTTCTCGCCTGTGGCCATGCTAAAGTCTATAAGAATCATTTTATCCATTGCAGCTCACTTCGACTATGAAGTATGGAAAATGGACGTCAAGACAGCTTTCCTTAATGGAAATCTTGACGAATGTATCTACATGGTACAGCCAGATGGTTTTATCCAGGAAGGTCAATAACAAAAAGTTTGTAAGTTGAATAGGTCCTTATATGGGCTTAAACAAGCGTCTAGATCTTGGAATATCGATTTGATCAAGCCATTAAAACTTATGGTTTTGATCAAGCATCCCGATGAACCTTGTGTCTATAAGAGAATTATAGATGGTAAGGTGATTTTTCTCATACTGTATGTTGATGACATCCTTCTCATTGGAAATGATGTAAGAACATTAATATTGGTGAAAAGTTGGTTAGGTAAACAATTTGATATGAAGGACTTGGGAGAAGCAAGATATGTTCTGGGCATTCGGATCCTTCGGGATAGAAAGAACAGACAGTATAGCTTTATCTCAAGCTTCATATATTGACAAAATACTCGACGAGATTTTCTATGCAAAATTCCAAGAAAGGTCAATTGCCTTTCGGACATGGAATTCGATTATCTCGTAAGCATAGTCCTAAAACTCCTAACGAGGTTGAGTACATGAAACGAGTTCCTTATGCATCACCTGTAGAAAGTCTCATGTATGCTATGCTTTGTACTCGTCCGGACATTTGTCATGTCGTTGGGATGGTCAGTAGATATCGACTAAACCCAGGACCGGAACACTGGACAGCGATCAAGCATATATTCAAGTATCTTTGTAGAACTCGAGGATATATGCTAGTTTACTCGACTCCGTAATTGGTACCTATAGGTTACACCGATTCTAATTTTCAAGCCGATAGAGATCTTCGCAAGTCCACCTCGAGCTCTATTTTCACCTTAGGTGGTGGTGCAGCTTGTGTGGAGAAGTATCGGACGATCTTGTATTGCCGACTCTACAATGGAAGTCGAATATGTGGCAGCTTGTGAAGCGACTAAAGAGGCAAGATGGTTGAAGAAGTTCTTGATAGAACTTGAAGTGGTTCCTTCGCATCTCAAGCCATTAGTTTATACTCGTGACAACAAGTGGTGCAATGGCAAATGCAAAAGAACCACGCAACCATCAACAGTGGTAAACACATTGAACGTAAATATCACCTACTTAGGGAGATTGTTCAACGTGGAGATGTAGAAGTGTGCAAGATTTCTTCGCTGAAAATCTTGCTAATCCTTTTACTAAAAGTTTACCCGTAAATGTTTTTGGAAGTCATATAGAAAGTATGGGTATTTTCGACATGTCCCATTTACTCTAGGACAAGTGGGAGAATTTTTGTTAGATATGCCCATCGAGTAAATACAATGGTTGTATTTTTTGAAATTAAATAAAGTATGTTTTTATATATTTGTATGTATAAATTATGTATGAGCCTGTTTGTCCACGAATTATTTAGATATTATAAATCAAGTGTTTATTTGTTAAACACAGAAAGACTTGATTTATAATTTAGTTCGAAATAAATTATCCGCGATCTAAGATAAATTTGGGCAATTTATTTTGGAAGATCGTCTTAATTTTATTGAAGTCTGTCTTTGACTTTGGTAATAAAATTAATGATATATTTTGATATATTGGACGGACCATCAATATTTATTTGTGGAATAGACCATACAAATAAAATATTAAAAGATTGTCGTACATAATACCTTAATCCTGAGCAAACAATTATTTATATTTACTAACTTGAAGTTCCTTGAGTTGCCAAAGAGTGAGATTAACTTAATAATCAATATCTCGACATCTTGGGAATTAAAGTGAAATAAATATGAAATAATTGTTATGCAATATGGAATTCGTCACCTTTAATAGGCAAGATCATTTCCTCATGAGTTCTTCTAAGGGACAGTTAAATCTGAGCTCAGTAATTCAATAGTGTCTATTGAATTCATTTTGTAAATGTGACGTGGTCACATTGTACTGTCAAATTGAAGATGAGAAATGAGGTTTTGAATGAGGGGCACTGTGGTCATACTGCCTCATTCAAAGTATTATATTGATCGACGGGGGTAATTTGTTGGATCGATCAATTAATGGATATAATTATTGACTCCAGTAATTGCGATTAGACTAAGAGTGTAGTTACGTTCTTTTAGTGGAGTGGAACGTAATTAATAAATTATTTTTATTGACAAAATAATTTATTGGAGCTTAATCTAATTGTATCCGGTCAGGTCCCTTCAGTGGCTCCTAATTATGGGACAATAATAAATTATAATTTATTTATAATTTATTAATGAAAATTGCAGAAAATAAAAAATCGTATTTTAAATGGAATAGGATAAGTGGAGATAGTGGTATTCAACTATACTTTTCTTATTCTATCAGGATGTGTATTATGAGATAGAGTCCAATATACATATTGGGAGATAACTCTATTTCAAACATACGTGAGAATCATCGTGGTGGTTCTCTGGAGTTTTTCTTTCAGTTTTTGTGTGAGTCCACCCTCAACAAAGAGAGAAACAAAATACGATTAGCAATTTCTGGTCCAAGGAGATTACATTGAAGAAGACTTGGGGGTCTAGAGCATTACCAGAAGGCCGAAGACTTCAAGAATTGTATTGGTGGAGACGATATCTACAAATGTATGATTTGTTTCTCATATTCTCGAGATTTAATCTGGTTAACACATAAGCATGTCGATCCTATTAACTATCAGAAGCAAATCCATGTTTAAGGCCTCCGAATCATTCACCTAAATGGGTCACAAGAAAAAGAATAAGAGGCTTCATACGTCCACAGGTTGAGAATAAAGCCGATATCTTTTTTGTCTTTCATTTTGTTTGCTCTGTACCTTATATACCTTAGCTAATTCTGTTCGTTACTGTTAATCTGGGAGAGTATGCGTATTATGTTCATTGTTTCAGATGGTGATCAAAATGAAATTCAAATGTTTGGTGAATTGAAGGATAATGGTGAACAGAATGGGGAAGTGGTAGCTCAAGACCTAGAAAGTACTGCCTCAGCCAAACAAAATTCAATTGAAGACGGTAATCAAATTAAAGAATTTGGTGTTGTAAATGTTGACCATGGACCTCGAGAGAGCTCAGAGGGCAAAGATGCTGGTCAAGGAGAATTTTTGGAGGATGTGGCCGATTCAATAATCTGGTTGCTGACAACTGTGAAGGAGTGGAGGCAGGATGTGACTTAAGATGAATGGAGAGGAAGAAAGCCATGCTGAGGAAACTACTGATGGAAATTGTGAAGTCAAGCAGTTTGGAGTTCATTCAGAAATGCAGGTAGAAAAGGAAACTATATTGAGAACGAAGTGGTTGACAATATTATTGAGGTTGAAGTTGATCTAGGGACAAGGATCAAGGAGGAAGAAAGGTGTGTTGACAAGGAAAATGGAGAGACTTATCCTGCTGTAAACTAATATTTGGAGGAAATCATGGAGGCAAGTCAAATGGAGATATTAACTGAAGGAGGTGAGGTAAATGATGTCTCAATTAAGTGTGTTGAAGAGATGGGAGAGGAAGAAAAAGAAGGAACAGATGATAACAAAAGGAATCGGGAATTATTGGAGAAGATGATGAAGGATAGATTATCTGAAGCCTCTGGCCTTCTGCTGGGTTAGCTATGTAGAAAGCAGAGCCAGCTCCAATTCTGTAGACATCTCCACTCTTCAATCTCCTTTCTGCCAATTCGTCTTTGTAAATATGCCCAACTCTTGCTTCCCCTGCATTCGTATATATCAGCACGCACACACACACACACACACACACACACACACACACACACACACACACACACACGTACCAATGAGACAAGTTGAAAGGGAGCAAAAATATTGAATACCTCTGCGAATGAAGAGAATGAGAGTGGAATCAAGGTACTGAGGGATGAACAGACCATCAAAGTATTGGATTCGATTTTAATTGGTTTCGATTGGTCAATTTGTTATTAGAAATTTTTTTATCAAACGAAATAAATTATAATCTTATATTATATTAAATAAAAATATTCTAATAATAATGCAAATAAAACAAAACATGTTTAAGAATATTTAATAATAAAATTAAATTAAATATCAATCAGACTATGAAGTAGAGATTTTATTAAATAATTATAAATAAAGGACACTGAAGTAAAAAAGTTAAAAAAAAAAAAAAAGAAGAAGGAGATGCGAGGTGAAGTAGAGGAAGTAAAAGAGAGCAGACGTCGACATAAATGAAAAATTTGGGAAACAAAACCTTTAAGAAGACACAGCTATCTTTGAACATGGTTTTTTTTTTTTTTTTTAGGAAATATAAAGATTGCCTGGATTCAAATAATCCAGTTAAATTGAAATGAAAGTAATGTAGCATATGAATTAATTATTCAGATAAAAGTCTGAATTTAATGTATCCAGATACTCTTGACATTTTCTTAAAAGAAAAAAAATACATTCATTCGATTTATTTGAATTTATTGAACTAATCATTATACTAGCCTTTTTTAATCTCTTAAAACTATATTCTTTTTAATTTTTAATTTTTCATCTTTTTAGGAACTCTAAAAGTATTATTTTATATTTATACATTTCATCCCTCCAAAAATTTGAAGATTTTTTTTTAAAATATCATTGTTATTTGAATTGATTTTTTTAAAATCCGAGTTATTTGAATTTTTTATTCTTTTAAATATTAGAGTTCATCTGAATTATTTTTGAATAAAAAAATTAAGAAAATTACCGAAATTATTCCATGCAATGCACGGGCACAAACCTAGTAAATATTTAAGATTGAAGAAATAAAGTATATGAGAAAATTATATTAGAGGATGATATTATAATTTTAAAAGATTAAAATAAAAAATTGAAAGATTTTTCCAAAAAATTTAAATTTTTCTAAAATTAACATTCCAAAGAATTACTACCGTGGGATATCTTTTTCTATCTTTTCCGGGCATTTATTTGAGCTCTCTATAATGATTTAAAAAATAAAAAAGAAATTATAGCTAACTTGTTTTCTCCCCTCTTCTCATCATGTTTTAAGAGTTAGAGATCCAATGCTACAATTTTATACCCAGCATAGTTGGAAATATGCTGCGAATATAATCTTGAAAATAAAAATTCCTTTTAATTTCAGCTTTATGAAAAAACGCCACTACGAAGGAACATGTAGGAATGGTAATTTCTCTACTTAAATTGGGGACCCGACCCGGCCTGGCTCAATTGGGTTGGGGATTCCCCGATTTAAGCGGGGACAGACCGGAGGCGGGCTTCATTCCTCGGCCCCCCAATTAGGGATGAGGATTGTATTATCCCCGCTTCCGGCCCGACCCACTTTACATATATATATATATATATATATATATATATATATATATATTTATTGACTATATAAATTATAGATAGATTATATATATTATATATGGTTATATATGTATATAAAGGTAGATTATATATGTATATAAAATCAAATAAAATAGAAAAGAAGAGGAAAAAAGAAAAAGAAAAAAAATTATCAATTATCAATTTTACTCTTATTAATCTAGTGATATAATAAATACGTGAATTATTGGAAACCACAACTAAAGTTTTCTATACGATTAAAAAATTTTGAATAAAAATATATTGAAGGCAATTTTTTTAAAAAATCTTTATGAATATTTTTGGGCCCAAACCGGCCCCCACTTCCTTGTTGGGTCGGGATCGGGGATTGTTTTATCCCCGACAGGTTGGGGGCAGGAATCCCCACCTTTTCCCGTAGCGGGGATGAACCGGAGATGAAGAAATGGGAACATATACGGGGTCGGATAAGGATTTCTAGTCTCCGGCCTAGCCTAGTCCCATTGACATCACTAGGAACATGTCGGGTTTTTGACCAAAATGGGTTCGTTTTGGAATGTCCACCCGTAACTAGGTTCGAAATCCGACCCTGCCCCGTGGAGGAGATTCCTCGCGTTTGCTAGACGCGAGGTATGCTGACACCTCGCGTCCAGCAAACGCGAGGTTACTTTTTGATACAAAACACCCCGTGCAGGGGTCTCCTCGCGTCAGGCAGACGCGAGGTATGACTTTGTTTAATTTTTCCACCGCAGAAATCGCCCGTACAATCATATTTTCTTTAATTTTTTGCATATTTTCAACAAAGCACATTTATGAGTGCTTTCTGGCTGTCACGGGGGATATCTACCATTTTTTCTCACCTCTGCCAATTATTTTTTTTAAAAAATAGGAATAAAAATAATTATAATCTTTTTAAAAAAATGAAAATATTGTTAGTAAATTATTAAATTTTAATTATAAAAAGTTTTGAGTTTAATTATAATATTTATTTATTGATATTATAAATATCAATTATTTGCAAAAAGTATAAATATTTCAAATATTAATTATCTAAATTTTATAAACTCTATCATCTAAAAATTATGTTTAAACTTAAATCCCAATTATGTAAATTTAAAATCCACTTATATTTTAATTTGAATAATCTATTTTTATTCAAAATTCAATAATATGTGGAAAAATTAAAGAAAATATGCGAATACTAAAATTTATTTTTAATGAATAATAGTTTGAATTATAGTTGAATATTTTCATGAATATTTTAGTGAAGTGAAAGTAAGTCGTGAATCTTTCATGAATATTTATTAAATAATACTTGTGTAATTGAATTAATATTTAATATTTCGTGACGGCACTTTTTTTTATCAAAATATTTTCATCGCAATAATTATAATTTTTTAATTTTAATTACTCATACAAATTTATTTTTACGTATTATTTGTCTAAATTTTATTTTTATTTACATTAATTAAATATTTATTATTTTTTTATGGATTCACAGTTAATTTTGTATTTTTTTTTTAAATTTGCCATTTTTTTTATAAATAGGGATAAAAATAATTATAATTTTTAAATAAATTTGAGAATATTGTTAGTCAATTATTATAATTTAACTATAACACACGTTTTGAGTTTAATTGTTAGTTAAAATATTAGTTAAAATATTTATTTATCGATATTATAAATATCAATTATTTGTAAAAAGTATAAATATTTTAAATATCAATTATCTAAATTTTATAAAGTCTATCATCTAAAAATTATGTTTAAATTTAAATATCAATTATGTAAATTTATAATCCCTTTATATTTTAATTCGAATAATCTATTTTTAACCAAAATTCAATAATATGTGAAAAATTAAAGAGTATTTTTAACCAGATTACTTTTCTTGATTGGTGCAAATGGTGGGATTGTAAATGAGTCCACCATAAATTCCCGAGCTCGTCTACTTCAATATAATTCGCTACAGGACATTTTGCTTATATTCTATCCATGAGAAGAGTTGGACTCATTTAGAATATATAAAATATATATATATATATATATAATTTATTGAAAAAATAAAAATAATTATAATTTTTAAATAAATTTAAAAATATTAAAATTTAGAATTTATTGATGCTATAAATATTTACAAAATATTAATTATCTAAATTTTATAAACTCTATTATTGGAAAATTATGTTCAAATTTAAATCTCAATTATGTAAATTTATAATTCTCTTATATTTTAATTTGAACAATATATTATTTAATAAACTCTATTATGTAAATCTCAATTATGTAAATTTATAATCCTCTTATGTCAATTATCTAAATTTTATAAACTCTATTATTGAATAATCTAGTTTTTACCAAAATTTAATATGTAAAAAATTAAAGAAAATATGCGAATACTAAATTTTATTTTTATCGAATAACAGTTTGAATTATAGTTAAATATTTTAGTGAAAAATAAGTTGTGAATCTTTTATGAATATTTATTAAATAATACTCGAATTACTATTTAATGTTTTGTGACGGTGCTTTTTGTTGTCAGAATATTTTCATTGCAATAATTATAATTTTTTAATTTTAATTATTCATACAAATTTAATTTTATGTATTATTTGTCTAAATTTTATTTTTATTTACATTAATTAAATATTTATTATTAATTTTTTTGATAGATTCACAGTTAATTTTGTATTTTTGAAATTTGCACAAAAAATTTATAAATAGGGATAAAAATATTTATAATTCGTAAATAAATTTAGAAATATTGTCAGTAAATTATTAAAATTTAACTGTAACACACATTTTGAATTTAATTGTTAGCTAAAGTTTAAGGTTAATATTTATTTATTGATACTATAAATATCAATTATTTGCAAAAAGTATAAATATTTCAAATATCAGTTATCTAAATTTTATAAACTCTATTATTTAAAAATTATGTTCAAATTTAAATCTCAATTATGTAAATTTATAATCCCCTTATATTTTAATTCGGATAATCTAGTTTTTACCAAAATTGAATAATATGTGAAAAATTAAAAAAAAATATGCGAAGACTAAATTTTATTTTTAGTGAATAATAGTTTGAATTATAATTGAATATTTTCTTAAATATTTTAGTGAAAAGTAAGTCGTGAATCTTTCGGGAATATTTATTAAATAATACTCGAATGATTGAATTACTATTTAATATTTCGCGAATGTTTTCGAAAATTATAATTGAATACTTTAGTAAAAATAAGTCGATCTACCAAATAACTTTATTACATATGAATTCGTCAAAAAAATGGATGAAATCTAGTCCCACAATGAAATCCTCGACGGTTCCTTGGAGGTTGAATTCGTCTTCGAGGTTGTTCTTGAGGTTGTGGTTCGGGTTGTACCTCATTATGTTCTTCTGTAGCGTATGAGGGACCTGCAATTTCTTCAGACTGTGTATGCCATCTATGAGACCACTCAGTAGAGGGACCAATATCATATTCACCGACGGAAGAATGGAGTCTAGTATCGAAAACTAGATGCTGTGGAGTGACGAATTCATTAATAGCTGCAGGATCACTGGCCACATAATCACCTTCATCTGCTGGCACAGGTGAGTAGTGATCCTGCTGAGGGACTTCATCAGCTGCAGCCCGACGACGTGTCCGCCTACCGCCTCTCCGAATCAGTGGTACTTCTCGAAGGACTTGTTGTGGAATCGGCGGTATCGGATCGGAAGTGTAAGATCGTCTTGATGGCTCATACGGTATGCGCTATATACGATCTGCTTCGCCAACAGCAGTCAATGTATGTCTGGCAATATCTGATATCCTCCCGACTGATTGTGCCAACAATGGTTCAGCATGTTGAGTTGGTGCAGTGTCGCTTAGATGCAAAATTCGGTGGAGCGCATCGGTCTGCACATGCATTTTAAAAAATTGTTAATAAAAATATACAAAATTAGAACTTCTATATATATGTACACATGAGAAAAAATTTTCTTCCACATAATTCAACTATTGTGCTGCTAGATTGATAGCCCACGGGGGTTCGGTTGCTGTATGGTCGGATTGCCAATTAATCGTCGTGTGCGTCTCCAATACCACTCAGCATATTCATCCGCGACCACACTTTCACCAAAAGTGGGTTGTCCTATCAAAACATATGCCTGACGGTTTATCCAGTTAACGAGGTGCAGCGCATCAACATCGTCCCACCCACCACCAGTCGTCCTCATGTCACAATGATGCAAATCTACCCCCGTGTCAACGGCATCAGGAATTGGCTGCACCAATCTAAACTGCCGTTGGACTCGATCAGGATGATGTAACTCTATCGTCTCTCAACACAATAGAGACGTAGCAGATATCCAAATGTTTCTCCCGTGTGTGCAGTACGGGGGTAGGGATGCCAACATGTGCTCGTCATAAGGACACCATATAAACTGTGAAATGAGATATATAGCAGTAAATAGTAAATCAGTGCATATTTATTATAATTGATTGCAAATTCATAATAGTTAGACTTACATGATTATATCGCATTCGATCCAACTGATCCCTGTATGCAAGCAGAACGTGTGTTGGGGTGCGGGAAAGCTCAAGTGGACCCTGCCATGCTGAACCTCTAGGCGCGTCGGGAGGTATATCCTCTATCGGTCGTACTCTGTCTGGTCTAATGATTGGAATACACTCCCAAACCCATAACTATCACAATATAAGTAAAATTTTAGTTTTAGCCACATATCCCACGATCATTTTTTGAATAAAAGTTGAAAAAAATAGTTAATTTAAATTTGATTTTATTTCAAACCTGAATCAACAAAAGTGGACCACTTATTTGATGCGCAATATAGTTTGTTGCATTGCACATACATCGATATAAATGAGCCAGTGCCGCACTACCCCAACTAATTGTGCCAAACAACTGTAGATCTCGTATATATCGTAGGAAGCGTAAATGAACCCGATTCACAGATTTGTCCAAGAATAAAAACTCACCAATAAGCTGCATGATGCGACACCATGCATGTTGTGCAACCATATCCGGTGTCGCGTATGGCTGGAGCGCCTGAGTAAGGGCTCTCTCGATAGAGCTCAACTTCAAACGAGACCCGTCTAGGTCTGTGCCCGTAGGTCGAAAACCAAGCAGTGCTTCACACATGTTTAACAACTCTGCTTGCGGATAAGTTGATCCACGACTAATAACTGGCTCACCATTCACGCGTAAGCCGAAGAGGACCTCTACGTCTTGCAGGGTAATTGTGGCCTCTCCGACTGGTAAGTGGAAGGTGTGCGTCTTTTGACGCCATCTCTCTATCAACGCTGTAATAAGTGGATGATCAATCTTCGTATACGGTAAACGAATGACTCCACCGAACCCCGCCAACTCCATAAGTGCTGGACACGGGGATCGAGTGGCCGAGCAACCCAAAAGGCGCTGTCATTGCGCCTTGCACTAAGGACAGTATCTGGTAACTGTCCTGCCCAAATATGCGTAGATCTATGTCTATGTTGCATGGTTAACACGTCTGGTATAATTGGGCCGGGATCAACTCCATCAGCCGTAGGCTCGTACATGATGTCCTGAAACGAAAACAACAATAAATAATTTGTCATTTTATTAATGGATATAAAATGCATAAAAAATGTTATAAATGGAAATGTGTAAAGACATGAAATGAATTTGTAGAACATCAAATAAAAACCAATTAAACGAATCGAATAAAGTAAAGACCAATTAAAATAGAGTACTTAATACACCAATTTAAGGTTAACACTTTCCCCAAATGTCATTTTATGCACAAGTTATATAGCAATACATAAGGTGTACATAATACAACATTGAAACTTGTTACATCAATACATAAATTAAAGATATCAAACCCGTTGAATGGCACTGTTGGGGCAATTTCTCCTGTTGTGTCCAGTCTGGTGACAGTTCCTACAACGTGGCGGCGAATCAGGGTTGCGCTCGTACATCTCATTTCTAATCCTCGATGTCCTCATACGACCCCGATGACGGTTCTTGAACCGGTACGGATTCGGTGCCAACGTAAAGGGGGGAGTGCGCCAATAATCCTCATGAGGAATAGGTCTAAACTATCCTGTGTATGTCATTTTGTAGTACGGTGTTGTATTCAATGGTGACACGAGATCCCCAGGATTTAACCCTACCTGCTGACAAGTTGTAAATGCGTGCGAACAAGGTATTCCATATATTTCCCACTTGGCACAACTGCATGTTCTCGAACTAAGATTAACTTGATATGTATTATTTCCCTTACCATACTTGCGATATCCTGACACAACACAAAAAATGCCCCGACCTTGGTCATAAGCTTGCACACGATGGCTTCTCTCATTTGTCTCATTCTGTATAAATTTGGACCATATCTTAGAAGGAAAATGATATCGACCATGATTGGCCTCCTGTCTATGGTCATTAAAGTACTTGACTGTTTTCTTGAATGAAGACTCGACGATCACCTTGATGGGTAGAGCACGTATGCCTTTGACAACACTGTTGAATGATTCCGCCAAATTCGTTGTCATATTCCCGTATTGATACCCACCATCGTAAGTAAGAGTCCACTGCTCCAATGGAATCGCATCAAGCCATGCCTTTGCAAGGGGACTTAATATATTTATTTCATCCATAATCCTCAAAAATTTACGTTTCTTACTCTGCGTACCAGTCGTATACATCAATTTCTTCAGTTGGTGGTTCCTAAATTTCGCATTGAAGTTACTCCGAATATGTCTGAGACAGAATCTATACACTTCTAATGGCTCTTGCCAGAGAGGCTGTCGATGTACCGCGTTCACTATCCCCTTGTGTCGATCTGATATCAAACATACCCTACGATCCCCTAGAACATGTGCCTTCAGTAACCACAAAAACCATCCCCAACTCTCATTGGTTTCTTCATCCACAACTGCAAATGTAAGGGGTAATATATAATTGTTTGCATCTTGACCAATTGCCGTCAAAAGCTTTCCCTTGTATATACCTCTATGGAATGTCCCATCAATGCTGATTACTGGCTTCATGTGAATGAAAGCATCAATACATGGTTTGAAAGACCAAAAAACAGATCCAAAAGTCTTGACACTGTTGCTGTCAAATGGTAAATGTTGCCACTCAATTACCGTCCCTGGATTCGAATCCTGCAATGCAAGCATGAATCGTGGCAACTGCTCGAATGAAGAAGGCCAATCCCCATAAACCATCTCAATAGCCATCCTCCTGGCATTCCATCCTTTTTTGTAAGATGAGCTAAAATGCAATACATTCTGAATATGACTATTAATTTCGCGCACTGTAATCTCAGGCCTATTGTGTATCATAGCCATAATGTGCTTTGCCATAAAATTGGCGCTCATATTGCGGTGGTTTCCATCGACTGTTTGAACTAAACAAATATGCTCTCCCTGCCAGCAAGTAATTTGCCATAAATTGTACTTTGCTTTCTTCCGCGCACAGATCCACCAATAACATCGATGTTCGTCAGCAGAATTTTTGCACTTAGCAATCCAAAGTGTAGACTTACTTTCTAGGACCGTAAACTCTCGACCCATTCGCACGGACCATGACCTAACAGCCCACAGTAACTCATCCTTGTCTTTGAACCACATTCCGACACACAAATAATTATTTGATTCTGACCAAAAATTCATTCTAGAACCGCCTGTTGCGATTCTATCGTTATCATATTCTCTATCTGGAGAATTATTCAACCTATCAAGGTACTCAGAATACGGTGGATTGTATAAGCGCTCCGGTACGCTGACCCTATAAGCAGGCTGAGGCATTACAGAATGATTAGGGAATGCAAAAGTATTGGGCATCGTAGAAGAACTAGGGAATGCAGAAGTACCCGGCATCGAAGAATGACCGGGGAATGCAGAAGTACCCGGCATCACAGAAGGACCGACCATTTCAACTCCAACATCATCGTCTCCATCATCCTCGTCAGGACTCTCATCAGCAACAGGTCCATCCACATCCGATGTAGGTCCTAAACCATCTACAGTCGCCTCAGGAGTACCAACCCAAACGGGCTCTCGAGTAACCCAATCATCAACTGGAGTGATGTGCTGCGGAACACCCAAATCAGCACCTGGAAACAATGGCAAAACTGCCTTGGTATGGGGTGGTTGAATGTGCTCACGATATTCTTGTATTGAAAGTGCTTTGGGTTGGTTGAATCTCATTGGGGAGTTATAATGCGACTGAAACACATCATGATGCATAGGCAGAGAACTACTTGGTAATGGTGGTATTTGTAGATACGGAGCTGGTGTAGGATTGGCTTGAACTTCAACACTTGGAGCAACTGTAGGGGTCTGCAACATCTCATACTTTACATGCAAATCAACTGGTTGTCCCCCCGCAATGGATGCATAGTACCACAAATTTTCCATATCCTGATCGTCAGTAATATTTCCTGTTGTAGACCTCCCGACATTACCAACGAAGCGTCTTCTCGCATCGTGATTTGCAACTTTACAATGAGACACGTCCAAGCCTCGAATCGCATTTATTGACTAAGGCAGCATAATTTACTCGATTTCTAACAAGCAATGTCTTGCGATAGGGACCGTCAAAAAAAATCACCATTTGCGGTGCGAATAATCTCGCAATCCCAATAGAACCGTAATCTTACAGGTTGTTCCAATGACATTGTACCTAAATAAGTTAGATATTTTTTTTCTATTAAATAATTAAATTCTATCAAATGTTATAAATATTATATTGTACAAACCAATATCAAATAAATCAATTAACCGAAATAGTGCTCAAAATCTATGCTTTCTATTAAATAATTAAATTCTAACAAAATCCATGCTTTTTTTTTAATGACAACAATTACAAAAAAAATCTGCATGAACTAATTCGAACTAATTCAACATGAACTAAGTGTCTTCTTAATGTTCTCGTGTCAAAATTAACTCTTATTCAAGATGTATATAAAATGTTAATTTTGGTTTTAATTTAAAGAAATTGAAATTAATTGGATAATTTTTATTTAATTCAAATAATGACTATTTCAAAATATTCAATTTCTCAAATATTTGAAAATTTGAAAATATTAATATTCTACATTTAATTAGTTTTTTATTTTATAATTTCACTCTAACTTTTTTTTTTTTGGGTTTTACTTGAAAAAATCTGAAAAGGCTCTAACACCCAACTATATTTCCATGTAAAATTCAAATATTAATATTCTTATTCGTTTAAGATAAATAAAAATAAAAAATGTTTAACAAAAATAATTTAATTATATTAACTAATTTTTTATTAAAATAAAAAATAATCGAATTTCATAACATCTATATAAATCTCAAATCTTCCTCGCATCTCAATTAAAAATTCTAACAAAAGTTTTATTTTTATTTCTTGACAACAATTACAAAGAAATATAATATGAACTAATTAAGATAATTAACAGCTATAATAATAAAAAAAATTAATATACGGATTTGATATTTTCTACTTAATTTTTACATAAAATATTAATATTAAATATTTGAAAAGGATAAAATATTGTTTTTTCTTTAACTTCATATGCTTATTGTCCATAAATTAATTTTATATTATTTTTTAATTATTGAAATTAATTTTATATCAATACCATTGTTTAATTTTAATTTCAAAAATTAAAATCTTAGATAATTTCATACATTTTATTTTAATATTTCAATTTTAATTTGTATATAAAAATGGAAGACTTTTTTTTTTTTAAATCTTTCACTCAACATTAATTTTTTTTCATTTTATTTATGCCTAAATTGTCAAATGGAGAAATTAATTTTTTTCTTAGTTAGATATTACAAATTTACAAATTTAATGTTGTAAATTGCATGAAAAAATTTATTAATCTTCATGTTAATTTATTTAGAGAAATATTCTTGTTTAATTTTTATTTCATAAAATATATATCTAAAAAATTTTGAAAAAGAAATTGAAGTCTCTTCTTAATATTCAACATTCAAAATTAAATCTTCTTCAAATTGTATATAAAATATTTTTTTTGTTTTAATTTAAAGAAATTAAAATTAATTAATATTTTAATATTTATTTAATTCAAACGACTATTTCGAAATATTCAAATTCTCAAATATATGAATTTTTAATATTAATATTTCAAATTTAATTGTATCTTTAAAAAAAAAATAAGAATAGGTCTTTTAATTGTATCCAAATTTAATGTTTGAAAAATTCTAAAAGGATGGATAAAACTATATCTATCTATGTGCTTCAATATATATGCCAAACGGATTAAATTGAAAGTTCCAAACCATTAGACAATTCCAGTCTAACATCATTCATAGATTTATTTCATACAAGTGTTTTTTATTCTAAATTTATTATAATTTTTATTCTAAATTTTTCTATTTGAAAATAATTTATAATTTATTCTAATTCACTATATATATATTTTTTCAATTTCACTTGAAAAAAATGGAGGGCTCCCGCATCTCACTCAATTTGCAGTCCGTAAATTCTAATAATTTCATACTCACCAAAATAACCAAATTAAACTATAGCAAATACTCACCGAAATAAATAACAATAACTTATTAAAAAAAATTCATATTTTCATAAAATATATATCCAAGCAGTTTATATAATATGATAAAATAATAACAAATTTTTTTATTCACTGTAAGAACTTGTGATCAAGGGTGGAATGAAAATATACTGCTATTAAATTTCTTCTTCCTAAATAGACATTTTATGGAATAGATCATGTGACAATATAATACCCGGTGCAGTTTCTACTTTTGACTTCGATATAACCGTGCAAAGAGGAACCTCAAGCTCTTTATCCTCCTTAGTTGTTTACCTTAGCAGACAGGTTTTTGATTCTGTGAAATGGAGAAAATAATTTTTTTAGCAATTTTACTTGCTTACATAATAATAGATAATTTCATAAAATTGTCAATCTATGATAATAATAATAATAATAATAATAAAAACCCGAAGAGCTTGAACTTTACCGTCAATATGAAGAATGGCAGTGGACTTCTACTGCAAGACGGGCGGAATTTCTACTGCCAATTATGTGTTGGCCGGGATGGCAATGAGAAGACAAGAAGAGCCTGGGAATGAGAAGAGAAGAAGAGCCTGGCAATGAGAAGAAAAGAGCCAGAGAAGAGCAGAAGACATTGGAGAAGAAGAAATTTGGCCGGGAAGGAAGAAATAAATAGAGAGAGTGTCGGTGGAGAAAGCAGCAACCCGTGATCAAAAGCTGTTTTCTATCAGGCCTCGCGTCTGCTAGACGCGAGGTGCGCTGACCTCGCCTGACAAAAGCTGCTGTTTCTCTAAAAAAGAGGCTGTCGGGACTGCAAAGCCAGACAGAGCCAGGCCTCGGGTCTGGGAGACGCGAGGATACCTGTCCATGGCCAGAATCAGTTCACCTTGCGTTTGCCGGACGCGAGGTGTCAGCATACCTCGCGTCTGGCAAACGCGAGGAACCTCCTCCATGGGGCAGGGTCGGATTTCGAACCTAGTTACGGGTGGACATTCCAAAACGAACCCATTTTGGTCAAAAACACGGAACATGTCCTTGGAAAGCAGAAAAGTCAAATTTGACAGCACATTTGAGCGAGGGAAGCAAAGTGGATCATTTCTGGTCCTTAATTCCCCACCACTCTCCAGAAAAGTGGAACCCAAAAGGCTTTCAATTCTCATATTATACCCGTCTTTCTTACTAAATTGAATATTTTATGATTTTATTTTTAATTATTCAAAAATAAATATTCATCATAATTTTCTAACTTCTTCATTTATTAACATAAGATACTAATAGTTTTATATAGTAAACTATTTTTAAAAAAATAAAATGTTAATATTCAATTCGAGATAATGCCTCTTGAGTTATGTTTGGATTGTGGAAAAAGAGTGATGAGAAAAAGGAGAATAGTTAGAAGAAAATTAAAAATAAAGAAAAAAAAGAAATGAGAGAATTGAATATTTGTTATATTTTAATAATTGACAGAAGGAAGTAAAAAGATAAAGTATAAATTTATATTTTTACTCATTTTGATTTGAGTATAAATACTTTAAATAGAGATATTTTAACGTAATATTGTGACACTAGAATTTCATTTAAGATTCTGACTGAACATGTGATAAATATATAAAAATGAGTCTAAATACGCATTGTTAACTTAAAATATTTATTTTGTCCTAATAAGAATAATAACCAAGTAATTAACCGTATATGCTATTACACCTATAGTTGTGTTCTTGAGTTAGCCAATACAAGGGCTCAATATGTAGTATCAGAGTAGGTAATTAAATGGAAGTGTAGGAGTTAAAGGCAACATCGAGCCCTGTGAGGATGCTTAGTTTCCTTTAGAGTCCTACCTACATGATTAGTCCTGAACTTAGTTTGTAAATTTGGGTTTAACAAAGATGTTTGGACTTAAAGGAATGGTGAATGTGACACCTTGATCCTCTATAAAATTTTGATTAAATGTATGAATGGTATATAAGATTGAACTTAAATATTCATTATCAATTTAGAAAATTCATCTTGGTCCAACAAAGATTATAGAAAATAATTCATCGTAGATGCTACTAGACCTTTAGTCATATTTTAGGACTTATGAACACGGGGAGTGACAATTGTATTAGAGGGTTTTACCTACCTGATCGGTCCTGAACTTGATGCTTGAGACTAAAGAGGGAGTCAATGTGACAATCCGACCGTATGTGAGATTATGATTAAATGTGTGAGTGATATATCTATTTGGTTAATCCTAAACTTAGTTTGTAAGTTTAGATCAATAGTAACACTTGAACCTAAAGAAGTGGGTGAATGTGATATTCGATAGCATGTGTGAGTGGTATATAAGAATAAGTCTAGGTTTCTACCGTCAATTTAGGATATTTATTTTGATTCAATAAAATGATAGTCAAGTAGTTGGTCGTGGATTCTACCATGCCAATGTGATATTCCGATTGGACACGAGATTTTGATTGAATACGTGAGTGGTATATAAAAATAGATTTAAGTATTCATTATCAATTTAGGATATTCATTTTGGTATAATAAGAACGATGACCAAATAAGTAACTATGAGTGCCACTAAATCCGTAAGTACAGAGCATGATGGATAGTATCAAAGTAGATAATCAGTTAAAAATGTAAGAGTTGAATGTTATATCGTACACAGTGAAAGCTACTTCTAAAGCTCCATCTGTCTTATTGATCTTGAACTTGATTTGTAAATTGGGGTCCAATAAGAATATTTAGGCTTAAAGATGAGGTAAATGTGATATTTCGTTCTTCTAATTGAATGTATAAATACAATATAAAAATAAATTTAAATATTTATTTTATTCCAACAAAAATAATGATCAAAAAATTAAACTTGAGTGCTGATAAGTCTATAATTGCATTCCTGGGTCAAAAGCCATAATACATACTTGACTTTGAGGGAATGTTGTGGTCTTGTGAAGGTGCTGACCAGTGTGGGAAATGGAATATCGACTAGACCAACTCCCGTACACCACAAATCCACTCGGTGTGGAAATTGGATGCAGAATGCCACTCCTCGGCTGCTCCTCATAACCATTCTTTCGCAGAGTGGGCAAAAAAAATATATCTGAATCATGACTGGACCCGAACAGACGTTGAGGAGTTGATGATCAAATTCCCTTACGACGAGACCAGCAGTTGGACCAAAAATCTCTATACCTCTCATCTAATCTCCTCCATTTTGGTTTTGATGATAAAGTCGTTCATCAACTACACGAGGAGGTCAATAATTGGTAAAGCCAACACTTCACTCTCCACGTGGTTTCCTATCCTATGGAAGACCCTACAGACTTTTCCAAGCTTTGGCTCTATTTATTGAATAGCATGGATCAAACGCAAAGGATTCTTGGATAATCTTTAGCTCTGCTTCAGCTGTAGAACCCAAAGTAGCAACATTTTTTCACCTTTCAACAGGGGGACCCAAGAAACGAGAGAACACAATTCGAACATGGCTGCAGCTGCTAAGATTAAGTTTGCAGCACTTTTAGTGGTGCTAGTTGCAGCAGTTGCACTTGTGGAGAAATCAGCTGCAGCTACCTATGTGGTCGGAGACGGCATGGGCTGGGGGGTTCCTACCGGCGGTGCTGCGAGCTATGCCAGCTGGGCTGCTCAGCACAACTTCAGACCTGGTGATGTTTTAGGTACAACATTAGCCAACTACAGCTACTACTAGTACTACTTGTTTATCTTGGAACTTCCCTTCATATGTGCACGAGTAGGCTTCAGACAGTACCAACCAAATCTCGACTAATCTTCATCCGATTATAGCCCAGGTGCCTCCCAATTATATAGGGGAAATTAGCATGGCCCTGCGCAAAGATAACACCAAGAAATCAAGAAATGGATTCGTTGTTCAGTATTTAGCAAATCCATTGTCTAATTAGCTGATGTAATTGTCTGGTTGTTTGGTAGGTACTGCGCTAGTTTGGTCCTAATCACGGGACATTTTAGCATCATATGGCTGGATTTTTTTATGAGCTTTAGTTTCTTGGCATAAAAATATATACATAATTGGATTTCTGATGACTTATTTTGGGATTTTGCAGTTTTCAACTTCCAAACTGGAGCACACGATGTGGCTAAAGTTGATAAGGCTTCTTTCGACTCCTGCAGCTCAAACAATCCCACCACTCTGGTCACGGTTGGTCCGGCGAACTTGGTTGTCAGCGCTGGAGCGGAGTACTTCATTTGCACCTTCGGTCAACACTGCTCTTTGGGACAAAAACTAGCCATCAACGTTTCCGGTTCTTCTACTCCAGCACCCAGTCCTTCACGTCCAGTTCCAGCTCCTAGACCCAGTACCCCTTCACCACCAACAACACCGGCACCGACAACGCCACCGACCCCAACGCCGACACCACCAACACCTTCGCCCAAAGCACCACCTCCCTCCACACCAGCACCGACCACGCCACCGACCCCAACGCCGACACCACTAACACCTTCCCCCACAGTACCCCCTACCCCCACACCAGCGATCCCATCACCAACACCCACCGTGACGCCGACACCATCATCATCGCCGACACCATCTCCATCGACTAGCCCTTCGCCATCAATATCCCCATCAGGTACTCCTCCTCCAGCCCCTGGACCAGGAGCACCAGGTACTAGCCCTGGTTCTCCGGCAACCTCTTCCTCCCCGTCACCACCTGCTCCACCACCCCCAAGTTCCGCTCCTGCCGCAGCCACTTGGACTATCTTGGTCATGCTTATGTCCATTGCCATCAGTCTTCTCTGCTAGACTCACACGGTAGCGAAATTTTGGCTCACACTATTCTTCTAGTTGAGTATATACATATACAGATGCTTGGTGTGACCTATCATCATATTATGGTTCTTCATTTTTTGTGATTTTATTGATTGTATGTGGATTAATAAAAGCTGTTTCTTTTCAGCTGGGATTTTCATCATCTATAATTTGGCAGCGTTTGGATTGATTTTTTTTATCTTTTGTACTTTGTGGACATAATCGAGTCGAGTATTTTTTATCACTAATGCCTTCATTTCCTTATTTTGCTCATTGAATGTGCAATATCTCTCGGAAATTTTCTAACAATGCAGGACACAGCTGGCTGATAATCAATGGACAACCTAAATCTCAATAGTGTTTTTTTTTTCTTTTTTTGGTGTGGGTAGAAAGAAAGATTATGTCCTGAGTTGAGATTCATATCTTTAGTCTATATTTACACAGAAATTCTCTCCACTTCAAAATTTCACTTTAACTAAGTAAATTACTGATCTAACCGAAGCTCCAGAAAGCTTATTGGCTCTGGATCCTTCTCTTATTGGACATAAAAACTTTTCTCTCCACTAATAGGAAAAGCAGAGGGGGAAGCTTTTCTTGGGGGATTCCTTGATGTATGTGGGCCCCGAGTCCCTATGCCACCGACCATATATCTATAAATTAATTTTTCGTTTCATAATATAAGTTATTTAACTTAATTTCACATATATTAAAATTTTTAAAAATAATATAATTTTAAATTTTTCTTGAAATTTTTTTAACGATTTATAATTTAAAATAATAAAAATAATTTTTAATAATTTATATTATAAGACAAAAATAAATACTTATTATTATTATATAGGCAAGTAGCTATTTGCGTTTTCCTTATCATAGTGCGTCGGCCATCCGTAAATTGCTATGCGTTTTGCCCAGTCTCTACTACACTAGTACTGTTCTATCAATCAGACCAATAACCCCCAACGACCACACAGTCTCGGAGATGCCCTTTGGCCTTTACTATACTACCTTCAGTTTTCCTCATGCTAGCAGCGGCTTCTTTTTCTCTCTTTGCATCATTTCCAGAAATCTTATAATTTTACCCGAAACTTTTTTTCTTTTTTTTTTTCTAAATATGATTTTACCTGAGCCTGAAAACAACTTAGCTTCACCAATTAAGGTTCATGTATATAAATCTTTGCTCGTGCATGATATATTTATATTACTTCTATACTATTAGTTCTTTTAATATATATATATATATATAGAGAGAGAGAGTAAAATCTGAACTCTTATCTCATAATGGATTTTATACCAAAATAATAATTTTCGTATGATTTTATATTTTAAAAAAGAAAATGTTTTGTTTTTTATTTTCGCCCTTTATCTCCTCTTTCCTTTCTGTTGCCATATCTACTTCAGAAGCTCTCTCTGACCTCCCCTCTCAATCTTCTGGTGTTCATTTACTCCCAAATCTCATTTCTCTCTCTGACCCTCCCTCTCCCCTTCCCCTTCAACTCCTGTTTGTGAAGTTGGTGGCTGCATGGCGAAGGATAAAATTATGAGTGAAATAGTTTTCTTAATTATGTTAGTATTTTTAATTTAAAATTTCTTCTATAAATTGAGTAGATCTGACTTAAGGTTTGATGTTAGGTTCAAAGAATTTAAAAGGGCCGTGGTGGTTTGGTGGCAGGGCTTTACACTGGAATATTTGGATCAAATTTTCATTAGTACAATTCAGCAATAACTTGTCATGTAGAAGGATAGTTATTATTCGAGACTTCGACGACACCAGACTATCTCTTTTTTTCCTCTATTTCCTTTTCCACTTAAAATCTTTCTCCCTTCTCTTTTGAAAAAAAAAAATCCATCTTCAGATAAGACTTTGTTGCTGGCCGCCATCATCAAAGGATTTTGTTGGAAAAGTGGAAGTCTTCCGCCAATGAAGAGAAGAGAATGAAGGAAAGGAGAACAAATGGAAAAAGGTTTTACGGGGTTTTTTTTTTTTTTGAAATATAGAATTATATCAAAATTACTCCTAATTGGTTGAACTATCACTTTTTTTTGTAAAAAAAAAAAATCGTCATCTCTCTAAAAATAAAAAATAAAAACCTTGCAATTCAAACACAACTAGTAAAGGTGTGATACCTAATTCTATATGAGATTGAGATGAGAAGTATGAATAGTATATAAGAATAGATCAAAATACATATTGTCAATTTGAAATATTTATTTTGATTCAACGAGGACGTCAGTCAAGTAATTAACTGTGAATATTGTAAAATTTATAGTCGCGAATTCGTAGGCTCCGGACGTGACACGTGACAAAAGGGGCGTGACAAAAGGTGTTTACCAGGGGCTGTTCTTTGCATCAATCTACTTTTTCAGCAATTTTTTTCCGAGCCTCTCAAGAAAAATGCTCAACTTTTCATGCGTACACGGTACGATTAATATATACATTTTCGTCAAACTAATCTGTTATATTTTCCTCGATGAAAAAGATAACCATGTATAATCCCTAGTTGAAGTCTTTGAAATCTTCCATTGCCAATAAGAAATCACCTCCCTCCAGTTGACCTCTGCCATTGCTGATCTAATGGATTACTGTTGATTTCATTAAAACAGATAACTTACTTTGAACGTGGCTTTCAGTTGATGAAATAATTCTCAACAACTCCATGAGACTGTCTTGGAGTTTCACTTATTTATAGGACAGATGCACTAAAGCATTCCTAGTCCTAAGTTTCATTCTTTCATCACAAAAACAGCTTTAGTTTTAGGGCCACCTGAGAGCACAGAGGAAGCAGGGTTTACAGAGCTATGGCTGCGAGGGTTTTCCTGGCTTTCGTTGCAGCAGCTGCAGCTGTGCTTCAAAGCTCAGCAACAACTTATCAGGTGGGAGACAGCCAAGGGTGGTCAACTCCTTCCGGGGGTGGTAACTCGAACACCTATGCCAACTGGGCTGCCCAACACACCTTCGGTCTTAATGATGTTTTGGGTAAATGTTCACAAACTCCAAACACCAGCCCAATATAATTCTTTTTTCCTTTTAAATTATATCCCGACTGAAAATCATATATTTCTAAACTAAGAATTTTGATTCCACTCACTAAACTATTACTCAATTGCATATTGTTTCTATTCTTACTAAATTTGTTGTTTTTTTTCAATTGTTTCTTCTTCTCAATTTTCAAGTTTTGGGCTTTTGTTCGGGGATGTAATGCCTACCTATGTTAAAATATCCAAGTTTTGGGCAGTTTGACTAGTAGATCAAACCTCCTCTTCTAAAGGGCTACGTAGGCAGGCATTAGGTCCGTTAGAAGAGGTTATCGAAAAAAATTTTCCAACTCGGGGAGGAAAAACTTCGCTACTCGCAGTTTCCTGCCACGGTCGACACTGTTTTAACACCTGAATAAAAAAAATTTGCAGTCTTCAACTTCGTCACTGGCCAACACACAGCAGCCAGAGTGAATCAAAATGATTTCAACAGCTGCAACACACAAGGCACCCCTATATCTATTCAAACAACCGGTCCGGCAAACTTCACACTGAATCAGCTTGGTTCCTGGTATTTCATTTGTACAGAGAGCAACCATTGTCTCTCCGGCCAAAAGCTGCTCGTCAACGTTACCGGTACTGCAGGGTCACCAACCGGCAGCCCATATACTCCACCTCCACCTCCACCTCCGCCAGCAGGATCTAGCTCTGCTAAGATGCCAATAACTACCTCTGCTTCGTTGATATTTTTCTTCATCGCCATGGCTTTCTTGTTCTAGTAGTGTTTGGAAGCCATTAGCACTTTTCTGTATGCTTTGTAATAACCATGTGTTCTGTTCTTGATCGTTGCAGCAGTTCAGTTTATTCTATTACTGTGTGAGAGAACCATGTAGGTTCACATTTGAGCATTGAGATATCTGAGGCTTAGTCCATGTATATCTTTCTTGCTTTGTACTTTTATCCAAGCCTATGTATCTCATTTGCATTCGTTGCTCATATTATTATCTACCTCTTTCCTCTTCTTTTTCTAGTTTAATCATTGAACCCAGATCTTCTGTTGTTTGACCATTTGAATTTCTGTAAATTGAAATTCTTTTTAAACTTAATTCCCGAAGTGGAGAAACTTTTAAGGAAAATTTCAATTTGAGTTGCAAGAATGTGACGTCTCAAAATAATCTCTCATTAGCATAATCAGAAGTTTTTATTAATTTTCTCATATAATAGGAAATTTGAATTTGACATACATATATATATATGTGTGTGTGTCATTGCGCAAAGGCAACCTTGTGGCGACCACAAGCGAGGTAGCCGTGGAGTACTTCTCTTCTTCATTCTGGGTTTTCTTGAGCTTCCCCCGTTCTTTGGGCCTGGACAATCCTTCGATTTTCCCCATCAGTCGTCCTCTCTCCCCAGGTGTTTACTGAATTTTGCTGGATGCTGCTCTTTCTTGGCCGCTATTTTCCAAAATTTTCTACTGCTTATGAAAATTAATAAATCAAGAAGGTCATATCTTACAAATGAGATGTTATACTGGAATGTCACATTTTCGAGATAAGACCTCCCAGTATTAACAATTTCTCCCAAAACTATTTGTGAGCCCAAAGACCCCATGTTCCTTAGACTTTCCTTATTTAATAGATTTTATAAATTAAGTGGACTTTTGACTATGAATTTTGGAATTAACTGTAAACTATTTTAAGTTAAGGACTTATTAGTAATTATTATATTAATTAGCGGTTTTTAATTTCATAAAAAGTCTCTGGGATCAGTTATGTGACTATTAGTGAATGTTTGTCATGTTGTTTCAATAACTATGTAGATAGAAGAGAAAAACAACAAGAAAAACGAGACTAAGAAGAGATTGGAATCAAAATTTCATAGTCAAGGTGAATTCATGATTTAATCGTTCCTTAGGTGGGTTCCTTATTTGATAGGAATCGTCCCGAGCAGGATGGCCAATTCAAATAAAGGAGAAGAAAGATAAGGACACCACTCATGACTCCTTGGGTGAGATCAATTTGCAAGAGGTTTCAAGGCAACAAATTCAACAAACAAAGGACCGAGAAGATTGTGAAGAGATGGATGGTAAAAGACAAGCCAAAATATGCACAAAACAAGCAACAATCCATGTGGAAGATCAAGTCAACATTTAAATAAGGATTGAAGGCTAAAGAAGTATCAAAAGGAACTCAAAATGACCAACATTTCATATGGAAAATCAAGGAAGTACATGGAAATGTAATAGGGGTCAAAGAGTAGAGATTGAACTGTTTGAAAACAAGGGAAGCAATCCAGAGACGAACCGACGCCAGCCTGTTATTGAGCAAAAATGTTTTGACAAACAGAAAAAAGCTGGTGCCAGCTATGGCTATTGAACCAGCACCAGCTCACTCGGGGAACAACCGACTTTCAACTATTTTTGCTATGTAATAACTTAGTTATTATATTTTTAATTGCCACAACTTTTCTTATCTTTTTACTTATTAAAGACATGTAATAGGGCCTTAAAACTTATCTTAACACCACCTAATTCTATGTGTAGCTTGCTAATTAGTTAAAGGCAACTTGGTGCCTATAAATATCCTATTATAACTCTTGTAAAGTCAGAACTTTGAGATATTAGGCATTGGAATTCAAAAGTCTCTCTTGAAAGTTGAGAGGTGATTCCTCTTGGGGCTTCCCCAAATCAATCAATATTTCTCTTAAGAATTAGTTTATCCTAAAAATCCAATCTCTAATCTTTCTAAAGTGGGTCATAAATTCTAACTTATCTAGAGTTCTTTTAGGAGATCAATTAGTTGTCTAAATCTTCTCATCCTATTTGTTCTTGATCCTCATGGATTAGGGGTGTTTGAGTGTTGATTTAATTCGTTAGAATTTGGGTTCTAGGTAGCTTAGTTTTACCTAAGGTTCTAGCCTTGAACTGGGTTCTTGATCCTAAGAATTTAGTCTCTAATCTTTTTTGGATAGGTCAATTCTCTAAAGTGGGTCTTAAATTCTAACTTATTTAGAGTTCTTTTAGGAGATCAGTTTGTTGCATAAATCTTCCCCATCCCATTTGTTCTTAATCCTTCTTGGATTAGGAGTGTTTAAGTATTGATTTAGTTGGTTTAATTCATTAGATTTTGGATTCTAGGTAGCTTAGTTTTACCTAGTGTTCTAGTCTTAAACTGGGTTCTTGAGTTTTGAACACAAAACATCAAGAGGTACTTCAGTGCTCACACCAAAATGACATAGAGCAAGCTTGTATTGATTCTAATTAACACAATTTTCTTTTGGTGAAGGTACAATCTTCTTCAAGCACTTGATGGAATTTTTTAGATTTTTGCCACTTGTTTTATTGCCATGTTTGAATGCTTAAAACTCAAAAGTATACTATAAACTTGATGTTACATTGATCAAATATGTTAGTATGATGTTTAAGGAATCATTTACCATGAATATTTATTGATTTTGAGCACAAACAATATAGAAATCTCATCCAACCCATTATTGCAAATTCAAATCCCGTCACTTAATTTTCTACAATTTTTGAAAGCTTAATACTTCACATTTTGCCATGGATTTGTTATGAAATCAAACATATATGTTTGGTTAATGCTTAAGCTATTTGAAGTTTGAAATTGCATAAATTTAGAGGTTTTTTTAGTTTATTTGTTGCAAATTGCTAAACACAACAAAAATCCCGAAACTCATATTTGTACTATTTTTGTGATATATAAAACTCAAGTGATGGGCTTCTACCTGTGAAATTGCTTCTTGATGTTATGTTTATCATTGGGAATGAATTTTTGTTGTGAATCTTGAGTATTGGGGCTGTTATAAGGGTAAACATTTTGGATTATCTTGAGTTACGAGGTTACACACAAGATGTTTGATGTGTTGCGTTAATGACTTGTGATTCCTTATATATGACCACTAAAGCTTTCTTTATTAAATCCCTATAGACTTTCTTTCTTATTTACTTATTTTTTAGTGGCATCTATCTTTCCATTTGCTACAAGGAATTTCTTTTCATAAATTTGAAAGTCGTTTGGAAACAATTAGTGCATTCTTGAGGCATACTTGTCACTTGGTAAATTTGAATTCCTTGTAATAAATTACCTTAAATGAAGAATTGAATTATCAAAAATTGTTTCCTCAAGGTTGTTAAAGCTTCAAATTGTTAGGACTAGTTGAATGCCATGAATTTCTCCTTAAACCAAACTTAAGCTTGGAAAGTAATTGTGCATACTTTAGGTTCATACTAATTGTCTCTTAAATTTTGAAGAGTTCTCGTGCTATTCTTACCTCGAGTGAATTGTGATTGTAAAATTTGTATCTTAAGGTTGTGGTAACATCACATTATTTTAAATCCATCATTTGAACTAGTTGCCGATCAAGTGTTTAATGAATTGCCTAAGTGACTTTATAGTGCCTTCTATAAGCTCTTAGTTTTCATTTAACACTTCGTTTAGACTTTCTTGTTGTATTTCTTGATATTGGTGGGTTAAATACCTAAATTTACAACCCTTGAGATATTTTGTTTTGGTTTGAACTTGTTTATCTTTGAATCCTTCTGGTGCTTGTTTAGTGATTTTTATCATAAATTATTCTTAAAATCTTTGAGAATGGATGGCTTATGTGATGAACTTTGTTTATTAGTTTACATTCTAAAGGCTATTGTAAATTGAATTCTTATCTTGATTGTTGAATCTTGAGCACTTTGAAGTCACCAACTTATTTCTAACTAGTGAGCAAGTTATAGTCATCTTTGTTTATCTTGTTCTACCAACTCGTTCTCATTGTTTCTTTATTTCTTGTATACTATTGCTATCTCCTTGCCATACTTGCATCCTTACAATCTTTCTACTTGCTAATTGAGGTTGTTGAGCTTTTGTTATCTTGAATTCTTGTCCTAATTGATTATCTTAGCAAATTAGATTGACTTGTCTAGTTGAACTAGTTCCTAAATAATTAGGGGGATTATTTTGAAGAGAAATCTTTGAGGGTTTTGTTGGGAATATGTCCTCTTAGACTAGTTTTCTGATAAAAATATCGAATATGTTAATAAAAGAATTTATTTGCGAAAATCGTTTGTGAATTTAATTTTCTTTATTTGTGTACATTTTCGTTTGGAACAGATCCATTGTGTATAAGTAAGTGATCCATGTGAATGGAGGTCTTTCACAGTAAGGTATGGATCATGGGTTATTTAAATACATAAACAGTTGTTCTTAACCGATTGATGAGAATGGAAATTTCATCATGTTTAGGTTATTATATTATGAATTCCAAATAGGGAATGGCTTACATTTAGCCAGTGAGTAATTCACTCACTTCATGACATAAGCGTATATCGAATACGTAGAACAGGACATGTAGTAGTGGTTTCTAAAAAGTACTATATGGTAGAAACCTAGACTATTACCGCTACAACGTGGACTAGTACTCTATGACTTGAATATGAGTTGGTAGTCTGGCGAAGCTGGAAGCATATGCTTTGATATACTATAGTTGAGGTTCTATCGGAGGGCCAATATACTTGTATGTTGGGTATGTGTGACTAATTAGTTAAGGCAGACTTGTACAAGATAGTTTCTATACTATATCGCCCCTTGTGGTTATCCGGATGATCTAAATATCCAGGGCCCAGGAAAACGTGACTTGGATGTTTGCTTTAGGGTCACTCCCTTGGAAAACAGAAACACTCCATAAAGTCGTGGATCATTGGACTAGAGGCTTAAGGATGGTAGATGTCTTTTAGAGATGTGTTAGTACACTTCTTCCTCTCTAAATGTACGGCGATGTGTAAAGGGGTATTTTAATCATTTCACTTGTAGGTCGAAGACTCTGCTAATGCACTATTGTCCTTGAGGTCAATATTTCCTTATGGTGATATTAAGAAATATTTAAAATGTAAAATATATCTATTTATATAGTAGGGGTATTTTGGTCATTTTAGTAGCCAAGGCGATGTGTCTTTTTGGTCCTCGGAATAGCCCGTAAGTCCTAATTAATTTTTGAGTTGAGAAAATGATCTCAGTTGAGAGAGTTTTATTTTATTCGGGAAGTCTAATTTATTATTAAACTGAAATAAAATAAATTGAGAGAAATTTATTTTTTGGTTTAATTGGTTAATTAATTATTCAGAATTTGGGTCCAGTTTGAATAATTAGAAAATTAACCGGGACTTAAATTAGAGAAAAATAATTATTACTTAATTATTTATTGGGTTATTTATTTAGTTAAATCCCAAGAAATAAATAATTAAAGTTTAATTATTTTTTGGTTCATTTGGATTCATTAATTATTTATTGGGTTATTTATTTAATCCCAAGAAAAATAATTAATGTTTATTATTTTGGGCTTTTCAGGTTCAAGAAAAATAATAAATATTATTTTGGCCCAATAGCCTGGACTATAAGATTTTTTCGGACACAATTTAGAAGAGTTTAGGTTAAAACCGAAATTTATTTTGTAAATAATATTCGGGTATTAAATCTTGAAAATATTATTTTTATCAAAATAATTATTTTTGGTTTCATGACTCTTGGCTTTTTGTGTGAAAAAATAAAATAAAAGAAAAGAAAAAAAATAAAAATATTTTCCAAGTCTTTTGGCTCTCTCTCTCCCTCTCGTGTAGCTTTTCTCCTACTGGCTTTTGGTTTTCTTCTCTGGGTTTTGTTTTTAATTGAAGAAGAAGCCAAGCCTGAAGTGAGAGAGTGAACAGCTAGTGAGCAAAAACAACCGATCATTTTCTTCTTCCAAATTGTGTGCTCACCAATAGGAAATTAGGCAGTGGTCATATTCCGTGAATTGGAAAGCCAGCATGCACCAGAGCGTTCATTTTCCACCGGAGGAGAAGGAAGACAGTGCGCTGGAAGTTCATGGACGCATGAGGAAGAAAGCTGTTTGTCAACTTCAAGCATTTCTTTATGTTCTTCAAGTTTTAAAGGTTCCAAGAGGTATGTTTCAAGCCTACCATGATGCTCCAATTCTCTGATATATGCCATGCTCTTCCATTTTTGTTCACTGTGAATGCATGCTCTGTGAATGTCAATCCTTCAAGTTTAAGTATTGAAAAAAGATAAGAAGGTGAGTTTATTATTATAAAAATTAAAGAAGAGAGTATACATGAACGAAGAGTGAATTGATTGATAAATGCATAAGGGAGTGACTTGAGGAACTTCTCTTGTGTTCTCTACTCAAATTTTATAGTTAATTCTCTTGGAAAAAATTCACAATGTCTAGTAGTAGTGAAAGTGAAGGGTCTAACTATTATGAGGAGTCTGGTTCGAACAAAAGTAATTATAGGGAGTATGATAAGTATGAACAATAATATAAGGAAGAAGATTATGAGAGTATGAGTTGTTAGAATGATTGTGAAGAAGGGTCAAGCACAAGTGGTGAGAAGAAATGGAAGTTGAATGAAATAGATCATAAGAACTTGCATAATTATGGAGTTGAATCTTATGAGAATAGTTATGATGAAGGGCCAACCACAAATGAAGGAGGATACAGATGGTTTGATGGAAAAGAAAATTAGAGATATGAAGAGAAAGAATATAAGGGAGTTTATGTGAGAGGAACACAAAAATATTTAAGGAATGGATTACAAAAATCAAGTAGAGGAATGTACAAGGAAAAAGGGTATGAGTGCCTAAGAGAGATAAATTAAGGAAGAAAGAATGATTTGCAAAGGAGTGGTGTAGTTCCTTATGAGTATTGTGATAGCCATCAACACATTTCACTTGATTGTCTTTGGAAATCTTTTAAATTGCAATGTAGCTAATTGAACAATATATTTGAGTTGAGGAATAAGCAATATGAGGAAAAATAAAGAGTTGAGGTTGAAGCTAAGGACAATGTTGAGGATGTTGAGAAGCTAAGAAATGCAAGAAAAGAAGAAAAGGTTGAAAAGATTGAGTAATATGAGCTGCAAGAATTTGAGAAGAAGGAGAAGCTAGAAAAAGAAGCCAAAGGTCAATATTTTTCAAACAAAAATAAAGAAGAGGAGCATGAGAAAATGAGGTAAATCATTTGACACAAGGGATAGAAAGCCAACATGGAGATGATAGATAAGAAGAAGAACTTAGTAATGACAGGGAGATTGAAGTAGAATCAATGTGTTCGATGCATGGAGCAACTAAAGAGTACACCAACATCTTATTTTTCTTGGAAGATGAGTTGCATCTATTAGACGTGTTGGAAGAGAATGAGTAAGAAGAAAAAGAGCAAAAGAGTGTAGAATTTGTTGAAGAGCAAATAAGCTTAAATAGTGAAATGGAGAAGGAGAATCTAAAACAAAAAGAGAAAAAGAAGAATTGGCTAGAGGTGGTACAAAAACAAATAAAAAGAAGTGAGGTTAATGAGAATGAGTCATCTAGTTCAATATTGCCAAGAGAAAAGAGAAAATTGAGATTGGACAACTAAGTTCATTGATTGGTGTTATGAGAGAGATTGTAGATGCGTGTATGGTTGAAGGAGAAGGAGAACTACAAAAAGAGAATATTTTTTATTCAAGGTGTCAAATCAAACAAAGACTATGTAACTTGATTATTGATAGAGGGAGTTGTAAAAATGTAATTAGTACTACATTAGTAAAGGAATTGGAAATAGAGACCTTGAAACTCTCCAAGCCTTATAAGTTTCAATGATTGAACAATTGTGAAGAAATGAAAATGAACAAATAAGTAAAGGTTGCAATTGTCATAGAAGGATATAAAGATGAAGTTGTGTATGATGTATTCCCCATACATGTTAGACATATATGTTAAAAAAACCTTAGCTATATAATAGGGATGTGGCACACAATAAGAGGCGAAATACCTATACTTTGTGCAAGAATGGGAGAAAAACTACACTTTGTCCTATATCCTCTAGTGAGGTTTTAAAAGATGAAAATATTTTAAGGGAGGAAGATAGAAGGAAGAGAGAGCAAAAGCATAAGAAAAAACAAGAGAAGGCAAAACAAGAGTAAGAGAGAAAATAAAATGAGAGAGAGTAAAAAAGAAAGAAGGGAAAATTGAGTTCCAAAGACAAACACAATCAAAAGAGAAGAAAGAACCAAAGAGGGAGTAGGGGGGTGAAAGGAGAATGACCTCTTTAAATTTGAGAGAAAAAGAAAAGGGAGTAAAATAAAAAAAAAGGGAGAAAAGAAAAAAGAAAAGGGGAAAATGAAAGGAAAAGTATGGGTTGTGAAGAGAGAAAACAAGGAATTTGGTGAGCTCTAAAAGTCAAAAGTTTTACGTTGACACCAAAATTCTTGTTTAAATTGTAATGCAAGGAAATCCATTCAAGCAATTTGGTACGTTAATTCGAGAATGAATCTACCTAAAGGAGGGAGAATTGATAGGAATCGTGCCGGGTATGATGGCCAATTCAAAGAAGAAAAACAAAGATATCATTTATAACTCCTTGGGTGAGATCAATTTGTAAGAGGTTTTAAGGGAGTTTCAAGGTAACAAATTCAATAAACTAAGGATCAAGAAGATTATGAAGAGATTGATAGTAAAGGAAAGGCCAAAAGATGCACAAAACAAGCAACAACCATGTAGAGGAACAAACCAACATTTAAACAAGAATTGGAGACCAAAGAAGTATCACGAGGAATTTAAAATGTTTAACATTTCAGATAGAAGATCAAGAAAGTACATGGAAATGGAATGGGGGTTAAAGGAGCAGAGATTGAAGAGTTTGAAAATAAGGAATGTGATCTAGAGAAGAACTGGCGCCTGCTAGAGTAAGGGAATTGATGTCGGCCTGTTACTAGGTAAAAATGTTTCAGCGAATAGTGAAAAGTTGGCGCTGGCTACGGCTATTGAACCAGCACCGGCTCACTTCGGAGAATAACTGGATTTCAACTATTTTTGCTATGTAATAGCTTAGTTATTATATTCTTAATTGCCACGACTTTTTTTTTATGTTTTTACTTATTAAAGGCATGTAATAGGGCCTTAAAACTTATCTTAAAGCCACCTAATTCTATTTTTAGCTTGCTAATTAGTTAGGACAATTTGGTGCCTATAAATACCCCATTATAACTCATGTAAAGTTAGAACTTTGAGATATTAGGCATTGAAATTCAAAAGTCTCTTTTGAGAGTTGAGAAATGATTCCTCTTGGGACTTCCCCAAATCAATCAAGACTTTTCTTAGGAATTAGCCCATCGTAAAAATCTAGTCTCTAATATTTCTTAGGATGAATGGCCAAAATTAATTTCATGATATAGAGTTAACATAGAAGCAAAGAAGTTGATTTAGGATAACAAAAATGTTTTAAATAAAAAAAAAAAAGTAAAGACAGAGATAAGAGAAAAGGCTGGGGAAGGGGGGAACGGCATCAATAACATGGTAAAGCATTTAAAATTTACAGGACTTATATGCTACATGTTGAAATCAATTCAAAGAGAATAGTAGCAGTAAAGGGGATCTTCTTCTCTTTCATAAACTCAACAATCACCAAAACTTTCTCTGGCTGGCATGCTCGATTAAAAACTCTTATAAGAGTTAAGCAAGATACACAATCATGCAAGACACCATTAAAGTTCCAATTCTTGAAATAATGCCCAAGCTTTTTCCCAAGCCTCTGCAACATCTAATTTCCACAAGTCATTTAATTAAGCTTTTATTTTATAGTATTTCAGCAATTTTTTAACAAGTGGTTCAGTGTGGATCTTACCCCAGTACCATATGAATGTAACATAGATGTATAGGGACTAAAACCAACAATTTTCATCTCAAAGAATATAGACTTTGCTTTACCTAGCTGACTTGGAAATTAACTCGGGGGATGGGGAGAGATCAGAAATAATTTGGTAGTAGAGATTACTCAAAGCCAGAGATGTCAAGATTCAGTAGTACATGCTTGTTTGCTTTAGGCACAAATAGTTGATGAATATACCTCTATTGACGAGGGGATCTTTAGATGCTTCATTTCAGTGAGAAAAATAAGTCCCTCAAAATACTTTTGTCATCCTACAACAACCACTTATCAATAAATTGTATGTTACTGCATCAGGTTTAACTTTCTTTTTTATCATAGACCTATACAACATTAGGGCTTTCTCATATTCTCTATTACTTATATAACTTCCAATAGCAGAGTTATATGCAATAGTATCCAACCTGATACCTCGCATCTTAGTAGTTGTAAGTATTGAATCGATCTTCACTTTTTTGCCATAGCAGCCATAGACAATCAATAAGGTAGGATTGTGCAATTGGTTTTTAGTTCAGTGTTCGATTTTTTTGAACTTTTATGAAATCGAATTAATAATCAAACTGAAATTATTTCAGTTTGGTACAATTCGATTGGATTTTAAACCAAAATTTAATAAATTTTGATTTGTTTAAATGATCTATTTAGCCTACTGACATATTAACCCAATATAAATTAACATAAAGTTCAATACAAACTAAAGTCCGAATACAATATAAAATCTAATACAAATTAAAATCTAAATTTAATATAAAGTTTAATACGAACTACAGTCTAAATCAAAGTTTATAGATGTTAAGGGAGTAGAAACGAATACAAGGATAGATACTACAGTATAGATGTTACAATAAAGGCCACAAAATAAAGTATTTTAGGGTTTAAAATTTTAATTATATTATTCTTATCAAATTATTGTAAAAATAAATAATATATTTATCAAATTCAATTTTTCTATATTATCTAATTCAATTTCGGTTCGATTTGATTTTACCTATATAAAATCGAAAACTAAATTGAAATTGTATGGAAAAATTAAATTGAATCGAATTGTACCAAAATAATTAAAAACAAACTGAATTTTGTTATTCGGTTTGAAAATTCGATTCAAACCGAATTGTGCACAACCCCTACAACAAGGTACTAATTGAGATGATGTTAGGCTAGATACCAATTTGCTCCATTTACACGCATCATATCAACAGCCTTAGCTAAAAGCCCATTTGATCCATATACATCAATTAGAACATTATAAGTTACCAGATTGGGTGTACAACTATTTCTTTTCATCATCTCTAATTTTTCTCTGACTTTCTTATGTTGATGTGATTTTCCATAAGCATTCAACAAAGATGTATAAGGGACAACATCTGGTCAAATTCCTTTCTGCTTCGTCTCATGAAATGTTGAGAATGCTTCTGTGCTCATCCCTTGCTAAGCATAAGCACCAAGTAATGCATTATATGAAATAGTATTAGGTTCCAAACCTTACAACCTGCAATTTTCTACTTGCCCCATAATTAAATACATATGCATAATGCTAAAATAGAGATAATATTATTAAAACCCCTAAATGTTGTAATTATGTAAATTATAGTAACAAACCACCATCTACATGTTGCAATTATGTGCCTGTTGGAATATATGCCCTCTAGACTAATTTATCTGATGTAATTATCGAATTTATTAATAAAAGAATTATTCTCAAAATTTGTTTGTGAATTTACATTTTATTTATGCACGAATTTCATTTGGAAAAGACTCATTGTGTTTAAGTAAGTGATTCATGTGAATAGTAACCTTTTACAGTAAGGTATAGATCACGAGTTACTTAACACATAAAAATTTGTTCTGAACCGATTGATGAGAATAGAAATCTCATCATATTTAGGTTATTGTGTTATAAATTTCAAATGAAGAATGGCTTACCTTTAGCCAGTGAATAGTCCACTTACTTTATAACATGAAAGTATTTTGAATACGTAGAACATGACCTGTAATAGTAGTCTCTAAAAGTACTATTTAAAAGAAACTCAAACTATTACTGTTATAGCGTGGACTAATACTCTACCGCTTGAATATGAGTTGGTAGTCTGACGAAGTTAGGAGCACATACTTTGATATACTATAATTGAGATTCTTTTGTAAAATCGATATACTTGTATGTTGAGTATATGTGACTAGTTAGTTAAGACAAATTTGTACAAGATAGCTTCTACGCTATATCACTCTTTGTGACTGTTTAAATTATCTAACTTTCCAGGGTCTTGGGAAACATGACTTGAATGTTTACTTTAGGGTAACTCCTTTGGAAAGTAAAAATATTATAGAAGTCGTGGATCATTGGATTAGAGGTTTAAGAATGGTAGATGTCTTTTAGAGAGGTGTTAGTACACTCTTCCTCTCTAAATACACGACGATGCGTAGAAGGGTATTTTAGTCATTACACCTGTAAGTCGAAGACTTTGTTAACACAGCATTATCCTTGGGGTCAATATTTTCTTATAGTGATATTAAAAAATATTTAAAATGCAAAATATAGCTATTTATATAGTAGGGATATTTTGGTCATTTTAGTAGCCAATGCGATGTGTTTTTTGGTCCCTAGAATGGTCCTTGAGTCCTGACAGATTTGAGTTAAGGAATTGATCTTGATAATTATGAGTTTTATTTTATTTTATTAGTCTAATTTATTATTATATTAGAATAAAATAAAAGGCAAGCGAGAGTATTTATTTTATCTAGTTTAATTGGTTAATTAATTGTTCAAGGCCCAAGACCCGGATTGAATAATTAAAAAATTAATCTGGATATTAACTAGATAAAAGGTATGAAATTTTATATCGATCTATTTGGGCTTGTTATTTATTTATTGGACTGTTTAATAAAGCTTAGAAAATAAATAATTGAGATTTATTATTTATGAGTGTTCAAACCCAAGAATAAATAATTTTATCTAACTCAATGAATAAGATCAAGAGTAAAATAAAATTTTTAATTAATTAATTAATTAATTAAAAAATAAAAAAACAACACAGGATTCATGGATCTCATGTTATTTCACGTGAAGGATAACAAAAAATATGGATACTTTCTATTTTTATACGAATGGATTCTCTCTCTCGGCATTTGTTGAAATGAATGGAAAGCCAGAGCTTGGTACTAAGCACTTTTGGGCTCATTATTGCAAAAGAGAAAACAAACCCAGTGGCTCTTCGTTGTTCATTTTTCCACAGAGAACAAACCCATTTTACCAAGTGAAACCCACATCTTTGAGCTTTCACCAGCAGTGCTACGGGCACCATTTCGGAAGATTAAAGGTTGCGTGTGAATGAGACGCAGTCGACGTTTACAAGAACGTGA
The DNA here is from genome assembly GCA_026120185.1 of Voacanga thouarsii. Taxonomy (NCBI): domain Eukaryota; kingdom Viridiplantae; phylum Streptophyta; class Magnoliopsida; order Gentianales; family Apocynaceae; genus Voacanga; species Voacanga thouarsii. Next base: position 355,004 of record JANUWF010001032.1, on the reverse strand, counting down.
CCTAATAACTTCAAGTATCCTTGTACAGATATCTATATCAATGCAAAGAGGGTCATTCAATCACAGAGGTAAATTTTTCATTTTACTAATATGCTTTTGATTTGATCATTGTTGCTATTTTAATCCTTCAGTGCCCATATGTAGAATAAGCTGAAAAAGAACATTAAGAATCAGAAAAGGCAAAATTAATCGCAATTTTTTTTTTTCATAACATATATTAGACTTACCTGTGATATTGCAAAGGCTGCAAAACTAGTTTAGGCAAATCAACTGGGAAGAAAGCATGCTCATCAGGGCTCTTATATCTTCCAACCTAAAATGCATATTCTTTTAGAAAAATATACAACGAAAAGCAAATCTGTGCCTTTTTTCCCCTTGATTTTTGAAGCCTCAATTTAGATTAGTCATACCCTAGCATGAAGCTTCTTAGTTTCTTTCACCATATACTCAATTGTAGGACCATGGAATCCATACATGGCAAAACAATCTGGGTCATATGTTTTTGCATTGTAACAAAATTGAGCCCTCTCCGTGAGGCTGAATATTATGCTATCCTCTTATCTTATTAGAGAATTTCTAATACCCTCAAGGGTATAACTCTTTGTCTCATCTATTCTCTCTTTCCTTGATAGCCTAAAAGAGAAGAAAATGCCTAATGACTTAGATATCAGTTGCAAAAGACATTTTTAATAGTCCACAAATCTCTAGAATAATTGAGACCATTAAAAGGGTAAAACATATGTACAAGCCAATAGTTAAAAAAAATCAGCTTTTTAAATATCGAAATTTTTTTCTTGTCTCTGTTATGCATCAGTGCAATATATGAATTGAAAGCAATTGGAATAAAAACTATTTGTAGAGAAACACACAGTAATCGAGACTATATTGCAATGACAACCAAACCATCACATTCAACCATCCCAAACAATCTCTACCTACCTAGGTATCTTAAAACTATCAAACAACTCTGAAACCTATCAAGCCCAACTCTTACAAAAAATCTCTACCTATATATCAAACAACTTTGAAAACCTACGAATCTAACACGGCAAAAACTTTTATGAAAACCACTATGAAATAAAATAGAGCATATCCTGGACTCATGGTAACAGCCTGAATCACCCGAATGTCGTGTACCGATGATCTCAAAGTGCTGCATTAAATACTTCGCAAATTCTTCCACAAGTTTTCTTGAGGCAAAACAGACATAGGCAGCGAAGATTTGGAACCACACATAGTCAGTACGATAGGTGAGACCATAGTTAAAAACTTGGTTGTCATTTTTTTTATGGGAGTAGAGAGAAAAATATGGGAAGAGAACAAAAAGTAGTGCGATAGGCTCTGGCTTTGTAGGGGTTAGGTATAAAAGAAAAGGGAAGAAGAAAGCCTTACAGAAGACAGAAACCGGCCACTTGGAGAGCAAAATATGCCATTTCATTTCATGAAAAGGTGGAGAAGTGCAGAAGCAAGGGTGAACAGAAAAGGCATGGGTGTAAAAAATGGGAGAGAAATCGTTGAGAAGTGCAGGGAGAAGAGAAAAGGTGAAATGATTGGGGAGGCGTGCGGATTGAAATTGGTGCTTGTCTTTACAAAATCAAAATAAATTTTAGTGACATATTTAATTTAATCTAATCTAAATTTATTTGAACCATTAAATTCTAAATCATGATAGAAAGGGAATATAAAAACATATTATAATAAATGACTAAATTGTCTATGATGACCAAACGAATTTGAACCATTCAAACAATCATCTAAAAATGATTACAACCATTCATTAATAGATACACAAATCTCATTAAATCTAAATCATTATTGATTAAAAAAATTGAGAAGATAAAAAATAAAAATTACTCAAAAAAAATTTCTAGGCAACTCTGCCCCATTTTCACATTTAGAATGTACATTTAGATAAGAGATTTCTATCTCGATTAGTTCTCTATATATGCCCCATATGTATTCTTTAGCCTTTTTCCAACTTCCCCATATTAGCAATTGCAAATAAAAATGTAGCGATTGTTATTATAATTATTTTTTTGAGAAAATAAAATCTACATATTATTTCCAACTGATTGTGTTAAAGTTCAAGCTTAAGAAGCCACTTCAATAGCTTCATCACTTGACAGCTCAGCACAGAATCAGTTGCAGAAAGTCAAAATTTTTGCTATATCTATTGATCCTAGTTGATAACTAACTCTCGGTTGAGAGTAGTTTGCCAGCTGGCCTTCACTTTCCTTCTATCTATTTGTATGTACAATTAAATGCAGTGTATTTTGTTTTTAGTTCTAGATGAGTTCCACACCTATATATATATATATATATATATATATATATATCCTTTTTGTCTTTAATGAAAATTGAGGCTTTCCAGAATAGATTCTGCCTAGTTTTGTTCTTGCTTTTGGCCTAGTTTAGTTCAATTATTTCACCATGGTATCAGAGCATAGTATCTACTATTATGAGAACGGATGATTTTATTAACGGTTTGATGAGTGATCAAAATGATTGTTTAATACAATTCAATTCCTGAAGTTGTTTTTTGTTTCTGTGATAGTAAGTTTTTTATCACCGTGTTCTTCTCCTTCTTTTTTGAATTACATCTTCTCAATTTTTTCTTCTGGAGTTGCTTGTGAGATGTTGTTTTTTCTTCGTTTGATCTAACTGTGTTAAATGCAAAATCAAGACGTAGTAGTCTCTAGTCCGTATTATCTGCATGCAAATGAAAAATCCATCTTTGATTCTGGTTCAGCCATCTCTCAATGAAAAGAATTGCCATCGGTGGTACAGGGCCATGAGGATGGCTTTGATTTCAAAGAATAAATTGAGTTTTATCAATAAAACAATCAAAACAACTAATCGAGCTCACAGTTTTTATGCAATATGGTATTATCATGGATTCTCAGTTTAGTTTCTACATTTATAACTCAGAATGTCATCTGGAATGATACAACTCATGAGGTTTGGAATGATTTGTGTGAAAGATTTTCTCAATGAGATTCATTTAGAATCTCAGACCTACAAGAGGACGTCTACAATCTTAAACAAGGTTCTTCAATAGTCAATGAATATTACACCAATCTAAAGACCTTGTGGAAGGAATTATTGAATCTAAAGCCTCTTCCTATATGTCACTGTGATCCTATGTGTATTGGCCTAGCATTACCAATAGTAAAAGCTACAAATAATGCAGATTTTGTCATTTGGTTTATGAAAGGGTTGAAGGGTGAATTTAATGGAATTAAATCGCATGTACTTCTTACTTAGCCATTTCCTACTATCAATCAAGCATTTTCTAAGGTTTCTACACATAAGAGATCAATAAACTATAATGTCACTCACTCTAATATATCAGTTTCTGTTAATTCTCAAGTTTTGCTACTAAAACTTTTGTGGTTAATTCACAAATGCATGGTAGTGGGAATAATTCCATGTCTGTTCATTTGTTGAATGGTAGTGGAAATATGACTGGAAGGAATGTACTTAATGGAAGGAATGCACTTAGCGCTAATGGTATGATGAATCAATTTAGTTCCTACAATAGGAATTTAAGTGGGAGGAACACACAAAATGCTGGAAGTCAAAATTTCAGAAGAACACATAACCAGAATAAAAAATTACAATGTACTTTCTGTGGATTACAAGGACATACTATTGATCGGTGCTATAGAAAGCATGGTTTTCTTGTTGATTATAAGAATAAAACCAAAACTCAAGGTGGACCTGGATTCATGCCTCAAGCTATGCAGTTGTTGATATGGATAACTTTCAAATTGCTTCTATTGTAGTGACTTCATTTGCAAATGGCTCTAAACTTCCCGCAAATTCACAAGCTTCAAACTTTGTTACAAATTTGTTACACAAGAGCAATACCAATATTTGTTACATCTCATTCAATCTCATCATGTTTCTCCCAATTGCAATGGTGTATCCGAACCTAATGGATTTTAGATTTAGGGGCTACTAATCATATTTGTTTATGCTTGAAATATTTTTCTGAATTCTATCCTACACAGAATATATCTGTTCAGTTACCTACTGAAAATGTGGTAAGTGTTTCTCATATAGGAACTATCAATTTTACTCCTTCCATAGTTCTTCAAAATATGCTCTTTGTTCTAATGTTTTCTTTCAATTTAATTTATGTTAGTAAATTTGTTCAACAACTAAAATGCATAATACCTTTCAAACATGACTTTTGCTTGCTTCAAGATCCTTTTTTAGGACAAATGGTTGTATCAGTTAGGTTGTCGTGTGGCCTATATCATTTTGATCTCCTTTAACTAAGTTCTCCCACAACAATAGCTTGTGTTCTTTCCAGCTAATTCTCTATTGTGGCATTTTAGACTGGGACATCTGTTTGCCAAGTAATTACCCGAATTACAAACGTCAAACTCCTCCATTACTTTGCCTACTAGTGATGCTTTTTGTACCATTTGTCCTTTAGCAAAACAACATAAGTTTTCATTTCCTTTATATCATGGAGTTACCGAATTTACTTTTGATCTTGTTTATATTGACATTTTGGGACCTTTTAATGTCACAACAATTCATGGCACAAATATTTCTTAACTATAGTAGATGACTTCAGTAGATTTACTTGGATAGAAATTTGAAGTTAGATATTTAATTCAATATTTTATTGCCTATATTGAAACTTAATTTCAGAAATGACTTAAAATATTAAGATCATATAATGGTCTTGAATTTCAACTCAAATATTTTTATCAATCTAAGGGGATCATTCACCAAACCTCTTGTCCTTACACCCCTAAACAGAATGACATTGCAGAAAGGAAACACCAATATATCCTTAATGTAGCAAAGGCACTTAGGTTTCAATCACAAATTCTTTTAGTATACTGGAGATATTGTGTTCAGCATGCTATGTATTTGATAGACGTTACTCCTTCTCCTATCTTGAATAAACACAGCTTTTGAAAGATTATATGGGAAGACTCCAGACTACAATCCCCTTAAGGTCTTTAGTAGTTTAGCCTATGTATGCACTCAACTACCTCATAATAATAAATTTAGTTCTAAAAGTAGACCTAGTGTCTTCCTTGGGTACTCTCAATCTACTAAAGGTTATATTCTATTATATTTCTTTTTAAGATTGACTTTCATACCAAGAAATGTTTCATTCCTTAAATCACATTTTCATTCTTTGAATTCTAATATGTCATCTACACTACATACATATAAACTTGTGCTACCTCTTTCTTATTCTACCTCTTGTTATTTTCCTTCTACTAATTCTACACATACTAATAATTCTTCTTCTTTTCTAGGTGGTTTGCTTTCTTCCATTTCTCCTCTTAAAAGGTCAACTAGGTCAGCCACAACTCCTACTTACCTATTAGATTATGTTTGTCCCATTGTACACAAAGTTACCATTCCCCATGTTCTTTCTTCTTCTATTTCCGCCTTAGCTTTTTTTTATGTAATTCATCCATGCATTCTAAATCAAAGTATTACTTTGAAGCTTTGCAATCTAAGGAGTGGTGCGCAGCTATGCAATTCAAAATTTCAGCTTTAGAAGCAAATAGAACTTGTCATTTAGTTTACCTCTAGAAAAAATACCTATTGGTTATAAGTGGATATATCGGATTAAATACAAGGTAGATGTGTTGGAATATATGCCATCTAGATTAGTTTATCTGATGTAATTATCGAATTCATTAATAAAAGAATTTATTCTCAAAATTTATTTGTGAATTTGCATTTTACTTGTGCACGATTTTTGTTTGGAAATGATCCATTGCGTTTAAGTAAGTAATTCATGTGAATGGTGGTATTTCACAGTAAGGTATGGATCACGGGTTACTTAACACATAAATGTTTATTCTTAACCAATTGATGAGAATAGAAATCTCATCATGTATAAGTTATTGTGTTATGAATTCTAAATGGAGAATGGTTAACCTTTAGTCAGTGAGTAGTCCACTCACTTCATAGTATGAGCGTATTTCGAATACGTAAAATAGGGCCTGTAATAGTAGTTTCTAAAAGTACTATTTAAAAGAAATCCAGGCTGTTACTGCTTCAGTGTGGACTAATACTCTACCGCTTGAGTATGAGTTGGTAGTCTAACGAAACTAGAAGTATATACTTTGATATACTGTAGTTGAAGTTCTTTCATAGAACCAATATACTTATATGTTAGGTATATGTGACTAGTTAGTTAAGACAGACTTGTACAAGATAGCTTCTACGCTATATCGCCCATTGTGACTGTTCAAATAATCTAATTATTTAGGGCCCTGGGATTATGACTTGGATATTTACTTTAGTGTAGCTCCCTTGAAAAGTGAAAACATTCCAAGAGTTGTGGATCATTGGATTAGAAGTTTAAAGATGGTAGATGTCTATTAGAGAGGTGTTAGTACAATCTTCCTCTCTAATTGTACGGCAATACGTAAAAGGGTATTTTAGTCATTACATCTGTAGGTCGAAGACTTTGCTAACGCAGCATTGTCCTTAGGGTCAATATTTCCTTATGGTGATATTAGAAAATATTTAAAATATAAAATATAACTATTTATATAGTAGGGGTATTTTAGTCATTTTAATAGTTAAGACGATGTGTCTTTTGGTCCCTAAAATGACCTTTAAATCATGAAAGATTTGAGTTAAGGAATTGGTCTTAATAATTATGATTTTATTTTATTTTATTAGTCTAATTTATTATTGGACTAAAATAAAATAAAAGGCCCGAGAGAGAGTATTTATTTTATCTAATTTATTGGTTAATTAATTATCCAGGGCCCAAAACCCAAATTAAATAACTAAAAAATTAATCTAGGTATAAAACTAGATATAAGGCCTGATATTCTATTGATCTATTTAAACTTGTTAATTATTTATTGGGCTGTTTAATAAAGCCCAAAAAATAAATAATTAAAATTTATTATTTATGGGTGTTCAAGCCTAAGAGTAAATAATTTTATTTAGTCCAATGAATAAGACTAAGGGTAAAATAAATTTTAAAAAAATTAAAAAATAATTAATTAAATAAAAAAACAGAAAGCAAGGAGTTTTCTATTTTTACGCAGGTGGCCACTCTCTCAGGGTATGTAAATAAAAAAGGAATTGAGGCTATAATGGCTTGGCTTTTCATTGGGGAATACACAGAAAAACCAAATCGTTGAAAGAAGAAACCCAATTCACAGAAACAAAGGTCTATGCAACATTCACAGAGAAGAGAAATGTATTACAAACCTATTTCTTTAAACCTTCACCAGCTGTGCTACAGATACCATTTCGAAAGATTAAAGACTTCGCGTGAATGAGACACAGTAGACGTTTACAATGACGTGATCCAGTAGCCTCAAGTATCCTTGTATAGATATCTACACCAGTGCAATGAGGACAATTCAATCACAGAGGTAAATTTTTCATTTTCCTAGCATACTTTCGTTTTGATGATTTTTGTCATTTTAATCCTTCAAGATGGACCCCTTGATAGATATAAGTTCAAGCTTGTAGTAAAAGGTTATACCCAACAAGAAAGAGTGGATTATTTGGACACTTTTGCTCCAGTGGTTAAAATTACCACCATTAGAATTATGACTGCACTTATAGCTATTTCAAATTGGCATATTCATCAGCTTGATATTAATAATCCATTTTGCGTGGTGATTTGTCTAAGAATGTCTATAGAACCTTACCACCAGGCTTCACTTCTACTGATCCTTCTTTAGTTTGCAAGTTTTATAAGTCTCTTCATGGACTTAAACAAGCAAGTAGATAGTGGAATGCTAAACTTATTGCATTCTTGTTATCCCTTAGTTTCCAGTAGTCTAAGAGTGATTATAGTCTATTTTTCCAACATCACACTGATCTCTTCATTGCTCTTCTAGTACATGTGGATGACATCCTTGTCATGAGTAATCAGTTAGACGCCATTTCAAATATAAAAGCTCAACTCCATTTTTTAGGCTTTGAGGTTATAGAATTTTAGCAGGCATCACTCTTTCTCAAAAGAAGTATATGGTTGATGTTCTTCAAACTCATGGATATATTAGTTGTAAGCCTGTGTTCACTCTGTTGGACTGTAAATAGAAATTTGCTATTGGAAATTTAAAGCTCTTTTATGACCCTTTCTTTTACAGAAGTCTTGTTAGTTGTCTCCTTTACTCGACTCACAGTAGACCAGACATTTCCTTTGCAATTCAACAGTTATGTCAATTTTTTACTACTCCTACTGTTTTGCAAATATATGCTATTTACAGACTTCTTGTATATCTAAAATGGACACTTGATCATAGCTTATTACTTTCAGTTGATAATCCATTAACTCTTCAAGTTTACATTGATTCAGATTGGGCAGGGTGTCTTGATTCCATATGTTCTATCACTAGTTATTACATTTATCTTGGTCAAGCTCTTGTTTCTTGAAAATCTAAGAAACAGTCTGTTGTTGCTCGTAGCTCGGCAGAGGCCGAATATAGAGCCTTAGCTCAATTCACTTGTGAATTACAATGGATTCTTCATCTCTTCTTCGAGAGCTTCATTTGGCTTGCCCTTTGCCAATTCCTATTTTTTGTTTGAGAACCCTATGTTTCATGAGTGAATTAAGAACATCAAGCTTGATTGTCATTTTGTTCGTGATCAATATCAATCCATCTATATCAAACCTTTGCCTATTTCCTCCTCTACTCAATTGGCTGATGTTTTTACTGAAGCTTTACCTCCTACTCCCTTTCATCTGCTTTTACGTCAGCTTGATATTGTCCCTGCTTCCAGCTTGGGGGGCTGTTAAAGTTCAAGTGCAAGAAGCCATTTCAGCAGCTTTAGCACTTGACAGCTTAGCCCACAACCAGTTGCAGAAATTCAAAATTGTTGCTATATATGTTGATCCCAGTTGAAAGCTAACTCCCGATTGACAGCAGTTTGCCAGCTAGCCTTCATTTTCCTTTTATTTGCTTGTATATACAATTAAATGCAGTGTATTTTATTTTTAATTCCAGACAAGTTCCACACCTATATATATATATACACACACACAGATCCTTTTTGTCTTTAATGAAAATTAAGGCTTTCTAGAATCTATTCTCTGTGGTTTTGTTCTTGCTTATGGCCTAGTTCAGTTCAATTGTTTCATCAGATTGCGCAAAACACATTGTAAGTTAGGCTAAAAACCATTGTTACATAAATCATTCCTTCGCTCTAAGCTACTTTGTATCCTTCACAAATAGCGTTAAAATCTCTATTGCATGGGCTACAATATGCTTAGCCTTCAGTGCGGGACTCAAGCTGAAATCATCAGGATGACATAACCTCTCCACCAAAATGTTGAATTCATTAGTTCAAAAAAATTGCAAGGTCTTCATTAGAGCAAGTTAGAGAACAGTTCAAATGAGCCCCAGAAAATCTTTTGGTCACAACATTATATGCTAGTAATCAATATTGGATGAGAAGAAAGCACGGAAATTTATTAGAGAAGAGACATGAATGAGAGGAGAAAGGGACAGTGGTTATAGCAAGGGATAAAATGTAAAGGTACTTTGCCAAATTATATCAAGTATCAACCATACCTTTTCTAAATAATTTTAGAAAAATTTCTCGAAGCATTTGGAAATTGGATGTATTGGACTGAGATTTTTAAAAAAAAAAAATGTTGAAGGACCTCTTTTCGAGGAAAAGACAAAAAATGTGACATAATGTAAATGAATTTTATTTGTGATCATATTAGTAATTCTCTTACTCACTCAACAGACATCACAATCAAAGATTGCAATTGCATTAGGGTGGGTTGGAGGATATAAATCTTAACCTCCTTCTTAGCTCCCCCATATTCCCTCATTCTAGGCCCGTTCCTGCAAAAAGGAGAGTCTGGCATTCTCCATCTAAACTCGTTAGGGACAAAATTTTCCTCGTTCCATCCCAACCCAATCTATTGCGAAATGGAAAAGAAGTGTCCAATTAAACCTAAAAACTTATAAAGGGGAGAAGACAAAAAGCTATAAAGAAGAATTCAAAAAATTAAAAAATAAATAAATAAAGAAGTGTTAAAATATAACTTTAAATGATAAATAAAATACGACAAAGTACAATAACAATATAAAAAACAAATTATTAAAACAAATACAATATCAAAAAATAAAATATCTGAATACAATTTCATTCACTTAGGATATAAGAAGAATAAAATAAAAATTAAATATATTTAGCTTTTTATTTTATATAATTAAATATTTCTCATATTTTACTATTTTTTTCAAACTAAATATTATTATTTATTTTTTAAAAAAATTTTAATGTTTGAATATTTATTATATTTTGAATAAATTTGTGACAAGTTAAAAACAAATATAGTCCCGTCCCTGACTACTGGTCAAGGGACAAGGCTAAATCCCTCACCCTGTCCACCAAATTTGAAGAATTTATCAAATCTAATCGGTAAATTTTTAAAAAATATATTACATATTTTGGACAATTAAAATTTATTTTTTTATTAAAAAACTTGAAAAACATATTTATAATTTATAAACTTTTTATGTCATTAACCTTGCTTATCTTATTACTAATACTTTTTTTTTACTAATTTTTTCATACACACCAAGACGACTTATCCTTTTAGTTCTGTACTTCTTCACTCCTACCTCTTCTTTTACTTTTATGTTCTTCACCCAACGGTCAATTCCACCTGTTCTTTTGTTTCTTTGTTTCTTCACCTTTGATATATTTATCTGCATCTATTTAATGAAATTTATCTTTTATGATTTGGTTGATATTTTGTTTAATTATATTATTAAATATTTTTAGAAATTTTTTTCATTTATATCATTATTAAAATATTTTTATCTAATATAATAAAGATCATAATTTATTTTATATTATAATAATTTTTATAATAAAAAACCATTCAAATCAAACTCAATGATTTGAGGTTTCAAATATTTTGCTTTGATTTGAAAATTTTCAAATCATAATTATTAATTTAATTTAAAAATAGTAAACTAAACTATAAACATTCCTGTTGATATTAATAATGCAATTTTCTCTCCATCGGAAATTCGGTCAACAAACCCCACCTACAAGTTAAGAGAGAGAGAGAGAGAGAGAGAGAGAGTAAATACAAAAAAAAAAAACATAAAGAAAAATTTTAGTTGGATCTTTACCAACCAGTGGATTAGCACCTTATAAATGAGAGGATTGGACAAAAACTGATTCGTTTTCATGACCCTATGCTGGGTAGGACTCTTTTAGTGGAGAAAGCACCTCTCTGCATATTATTAAAATTCATGACCTTTTAAACGACCCCTTATAAATATTAAGTTGACAAATTCTAGAAATTTGGTGACCATGTGAGTTATACACTCATTTTTTACCCCCTCCCTCCTCCATGAATTTTCGCACGGGCTCTACTTGGTGGAGAATTTTGTAAACTTAAAACTAATAATATATGATATTTTAAAAGAGTTTATATTTATTTAGATTATTCAATTATAGTAGTAATATTTGATATAAATATTATTTGTCTTCAACGTTTAGATAATAATTGAGATTGTCATATAAAAATTCAATAATAAATTCGTATAAAAATATAAAATGTCATAAGTCTTAAAATTAAAATATAATAAGATTCAAATACGAAATTTCTTCTAAATTATTTTTTAATTTTTAAATAATTAGATTATCTTCACAAATAGAGACAATTATATATATATATATATATATATATATATATATATATATATAAAATAAGAGTTGCAGAAGCCTCCTATTATAACATATGGCATTCTTCTACATTGACATTTGGCATATTGAATTTAAATTTTTTTTAGAATTTTTTTTCCTCTATGAAGAAATTTTAAGAGTTCTTTTTTTTTTTTAATATTAGAGTTATCTGAATTCATTAAAGTCAGATAAGATAAAACTTATCACATCTCCTAGTTGAATAGATGAATGTCGCGAAATCTCTGGACTTCTCAGCACATTGTCCTGCAACCTTTGAGCAGAGCTTTCAAGAAGAGAAAAAACTGCTGAAAAAACTGCTGTTGTAAAGTCCGATAAAAATCTTGATATATTCATGAAGGTAAAATTATTTGTTTGTAGTTTCTTTTTTTGAGTCGACATTTAAGTTGTTTGATCTGCTGGCCTCAAATCTGTCAAGAAAGCCTTTAAATCCGCCCGGTCCTGCCACCCCACCTTCAGTGTAGTCGTCATATATTGACTCAAATGTAATGGAATTGGAACTTCCTTGGACAGACCTGACACTGGATGATGTGGTAGCTACAGTAATTTTGATTCCTTTGGAGGTAAGTCATTTAGCAAATTGAACCATTAGATTCATGTGCCCCTGCCCGTGATATGGAAGCACAAGTGCATGAGCTCTGTAAGCACTTTCTTGTTTTTCCATCTTTCAAAAAGATCTCCTCCTTAGCAATCTGCAAGGTACAAAATCCGTATCTTGATGTGGTGGAAGATTATCATTGAAGATCGACAAAACAACTGGTAGCACAGATAACAAAGATAAGTTTTATTTTGTTTTGGCATCTGGATAATGTCATACATGCAGCCTTCAGACGAATAATGGAACTTGAAAGGCTGTTTTCTTCTTAGTCAGGAACCAAAAAAATGAAAAAGAAGGCCGGTTTCCTCTAGATGGTGCAATACACACAAAAGGCATCGTGAATCTCAACACATTATAGTTAAAAGTGAAACCAATAAACTTAGTAAATATGAAAAATACATTATATAATCCAGATGATGCATTATATAAAGTAAAAATGTTCTTTCTTTGAACATTTTCGATTTTGGATTGACGCCCAATTCATGTTTTTTTGGAAATAGGAACCAAAAAAGAAACCAATGGAGCCAATGGACAAGGAAATCACCGAAGCAACTCAATCATCCACGAAAATGTGAATTTAAAGGGTTTATTTTTTTAAAGGAAATGTCAAGAGTTTTTTTAATTTTAAATTTCACTATTATCTATATTTTTATTTTAAATATTAAGATTCTCTAAATTCAATAAATTCAGATAAATTAAATAAATATATTTTTTATTTTTCAAGAAAATATTAAGAATATTTAGATTCATTGATTCTTAATCTTTATTTGAATAATTAATTCATATTATTTTTAAAAAATAATATAAAAGTTATCTTAATTCACAAAAATCAAATGAATTTAAATAAATTTTTATATAGAAATTATCTCATGCAACACACGGGTATCAACCTAGTATCACTAAAACATTTAAGAAATTTAAGTAACCTAGTCAACTGATTACCACTTTCCTTACATTTTCTCAAATTATATTTTGATTATAATATTTTATTGATTAGACCTCGGTTCTTCAATTGGGAGGGAGGAAAGCAACAAATTATTTTAGAAATTAAAAAGGCAAAGACCAAGACAACGTCCAAAAGTCCAAGAAGGTGGGTGAAAGCCTTCCCGAGTTCATACTTAACGCAGCAAATCCCTTTTTTTTTTTTTTTATTTAGGTGAAAACCTTGCAGACTTGTACAACGTTTCTGGAAATAATCCAAAAATACGGCCACCACCGGCAGACCAGTCGCCTTGTTCAATGAGTCAAACCCATGGGAGTAGGTGGCTTCCATCCATTGGCCATAACTTGGTCAAAAAATGCCACGATATGGGGTTTCCTATCTTTCATTTTTTTAATTTTCCCTTTCCAATTGGAGGCCATGATATGGAAATTGGAACTTTGGCGGTGTAATGTGGCCTATAAATATTTGACGGATGCCATTTCTCCATTGCAGTTAGAGTTCTATCTCACATCACAACAGCAATTTTGAACCCTCACTAGAGGAGAAAAAAAAAAAGAAGAGAACCACTGTGAGCAAGTAGAGGGAAGCAGAGATTTACAGCTAAATTGCAGGGGCGATCAGAATTCCAAGAACACAGAGGGGAGAAAATGGCAACAAAGTTGAACATACTCTTATTCATTGGACTGCTTGCTGCTACATTACATGGCTCCACAGCACAAACAACACATGTAGTTGGTGATGCATTGGGCTGGCTCATCCCACCCGGCGGTTCTGTGGCTTACACCACTTGGGCTTCCAGGCTAACCTTCAACGTGGGAGACGTTCTTGGTAAGCATTTAACATATTTGGCTTTTTCATTGAATTGAACACTCGAGGATTTTGAAAGCTAATCCTTCTTCATTGGGGTTCGATCATTTTCTAATTGGTTTGTTTGTTTACTACATACTAGTTTTTAACTTCACCACCGGCCAGCATGATGTGGCTGAGGTGAGTTCGGCAGCTTTCGATGTGTGCAACACCACGAGTACCATGTCCTTGTCCACCAACGGACCAGCAAACATTACACTGAGGACTGCTGGTGCACACTTCTACATTTGCACCATTGGAAGTGGAAGCCACTGTGGCTTGGGACAGAAGTTGGCTATCAATGTCTCTGCTGCTCGCTCCGCCACTCCTCCAGCGGCTACTCCTCAATCCAGTCCTTCTCCTGCCCCTATCTCAGCACCTACCCCTTCACCAATGGCCGCTACTCCTGCAACATCTCCTTCAAGAGCCCCCCAGACTTACGTGGTCGGAGATGCCTTGGGCTGGTTGGTCCCTCCTGGCGGTCCCATTGCTTACCAAACTTGGGCCAGCAACAAGACCTTCTCGGTCGGAGACATTCTAGGTAAGCAACATCGCCGACGTCTCTGTAGCCAAAATTGAACAATTTAGCCCATCTTTTCAGTTTTTCAACTCGCCCTTTTTACGTGCTTATTTAATGATGTCTCTCTTCTTGAATGCAGTTTTCAACTTTACAGCCACAGCACACAATGTTGCTGAGATGACATCAAAGGCAGCGTATGATTCTTGTAACACCTCCGCCGCCTCAACCCCCATTACCAGCAGTCCCGCCAGGATTACACTCACCAGATCAGGTGAACATTTCTTCGTATGCACCTTCCCTCAACACTGCTCATTCGGCCAAAAGCTAGCCATCAATGTCACCGGAACCAGCGCTACTCCACCAGCATCATCTAGTCCCGCCCCCTCTCCTTCCAGCGGCAGCCCCAGCTCGAGCCCGAGCTCCAACCCCGCCCCTGGCCCTTCATCCACCGTCACTCCACCTTCTGGCTCTGCCGTCCCACCATCCAGCCCTACCACACCCTCCTCTCCATCTGGTGTCTCTGCTCCCCCTCCACCAAACTCTGCTCCATCCTTTGCTGGCGCAGCTCTGCCAGTAACTTTGTTGTCCATTGCCTTGGCTCTCCTGTACTAGACAGACAGACAGATAGATAGATAGATAGGAATTCGCAATTTTGTGTAATTCATTGTATTTCTTTCCATACACAGATTGGATCTTTGTTGTACACTAATAATACAGATTTTCTATTTTTCAGTCATTGTTTAGTATCATTCCATGTAATTGATTAATAAAAGAAAACAGAGTTAATTTCGTTCATTTGACTGATACATCATTTCAGAAGAAAAGAACAAAAACGACAGAGTCCATCATCTCAGAGTTTGTCAAGCAGTCTCAATCGCCATTAAATGTTCGTATTCAAAATTAAACCTAAATGTTCCAGAATTCCTGTAAACAGTAGTAATGGGAACGAAAGGGTGGTTGAAACACTTGGCAGCTGAGCTGACTGGCCTCATGCATCTTAAAAAAATCAATGCCGCCTTCTCATCACTTGAATTTGATCTTTATTCTCCATTTGGATTACAAATTTTCATTTCCATCTCAATTTAAAATTTTATTTTAATTTTAAAATAATAATTTTTTAAAAAATATCATATAATCACAATTCAACGTCTTCTCTCTTTTTAATCTTATATATTTAATAATTTTTTACTACTTTCAATAAAACTCATCTCAATTCAATTCAATAATTTCTTATGTAGCTAATGGAACTAATACTGCTTTGAAAATCAGTGTGCTACTCAATACCCCAAACATCTCGTACAAATTTCCCTTTGTTAATTAATGGATTTTTTTTGCTAACTTTCGTTCCAACTCCTTTATGAATAATGCCATACATAAATCTCTCCTTAAACACTGTAAATAATTACTCCCTTAGATATTTATTTAGTTTAACAAATTATTTATGATTTTGGCATATAAATTAAAGAAAAAAATTATAATTTTTTTAGAAAAATACTAAATTAATTTTTTTTAACAGAATAGCTTAGTATAATAATAAATAACATGATTGATTAAAATGATAAATGAGACGAATAAAATTGAAAATGAATTCATAAATATCTTCTCAATTTTTTAGAATACGATATTACTGTGACCAACTAAGGACATTCTCCTTCCATCCGAAATTAGATATTCACATTATTATTTTGGATTCTCCTAAAAATGAAAATTCATTTGCTATAGTAAATATATTTTCCATCTAAATTTCTCCCGCTAGCGACTTCCACTAACATACACTTAGCTATAAGATAGGATAATAGTTTATATATAGTCAAAAAATGTATATATCAATTCAACTGTGAATATTGATTATTTTGTTAGTGACAAACTTTACCATAATAAAAATCAAATCAAACAAATAAAATTAGAGAAATTAATATTACCATAAAAACCAATGACCTTAGAAATTAAAAGAATGATTCTCTCAAAGTGCAATAAATTAAATAAGATTTTATGTGATAATACTCCTCATATTGTAAGAGTCAATTTCGTTGCCTTCATTCATTCTCAGAAATTTCTTGGAAAAGTGCCTAAGAAAAAGTAGTTTGCTTAAGAAGAACAGCATCACTTTGTTTACAATGTGTATACACATTGAGAATATAATCAAAATTTTTTATTATAAAATATTTTTTATAAAGTTCCGATCCGAGGTCGTGTCCAAAACAGACCAAGTCAACGGAAGATTTTCTATGAGCCAGAAAGACTTCAATGTACATATAGCTTCACATGTATAAGGATTTAAATTAACAAAGATCATTTGACGATGGGGACAAGACTGTCTTGACAAAAGATTCAATTGTATAAAATAAATTTTAAAATATAAAAAATTTGAAATGGTCTATTGTAAAAGCGGCATCTGAGAGGCAATTTTCTCGTCAAAGATGTGTGTTGATTAGCTCAACCCTAATCAACTTTCTTCATTTTCCTTTTCTTCTCTCTCTTAAATCTTCTTTGCCGCGTCTGTAAGAAGGTTCCCCTAAAGACTTTGTTACCTTGGAAATTTGTATTCAAAAGCTTGACCAAGGTTAGGTTCAACCAAGGACGGACCCCTCCAAAATTTTTCTCACATTTTACCTTAAAAAAAAAGTTTTTTAAATTTTAAAAAGATCTTTAAAAATTTTATATTTTGTCTCCCAGATATTTTTTTTTTAAAAATCAAAATATTATTCTTCTATATTTTTTATATATAGTTTACCTCTTAATGTCAAGTTCCTGATTCCGTCCCTACATGCAACTTTTTTCTGATTTTTTTTTTAATCAGAAACACCCTAATATATTTTTTAAAAATAATTTATAAGAAAAACAGTATATATATTTTAGAGCTACACCATCATCTACCTTAAATATAAGAGCAGAAAAGAGGCAAACTTTTAAGAAGATGAAACTCTTGACTTGGTAGTTAACGTTTGGATCTATTTAGAGATTTTTTATTTTTTAATTATAATTTTTTTAGTTTACACATCAAAAAAAAAAATTCCAAGTTAGATTCACAATCTCTACCTTTTTAAAAAAAAAAAAAGTCTAAAAGTTTGTCGTTGATGAAATGATTATTAATATATCATAGATTCTTTGAAAATTTGTGTTCACAAAGTTCATTTCTAAATCTTGATGGATAACTTTTCAAAATAATCCTTTATTATTCTTAGATAATTCGAAAAGAATATCATAAAAAAAAAAAGAAACAAAATTCTTTTTCACATCCATGACATAAATGGAAGCCAGATCACGTAAGTTCAATTTGTACAATTAGTTAAAAGTCTAGATAAAAAATAAATAAAATTTAATAGTAAATGTTGTGCGTTAATAATTTTTAATTAAATAATATCATTTTATTATATAGTAAAATATAATAAGTCTTTTTTTTTTAACTAAATGGATAATTAATCATTGCATCTTCTGCCCAACCAGGGCACTACATCCAAACACATCACAGGATTTGGTAGCCTCCCGGAACACTACCGACAGAGCTTGGGTAGAAATTTTACCAAAATAGTCTGAATTCCTAGCCCATTTAGCTAATGCATCGATGTCTAAGAGTATAATAAGTCATATTCGTAACTTGTCAAGTAATTTCAATCCACTCTTAATCGTACGGAAATGGTTTGTACCCTCAGGCCTCAACTCGCTGTTGCAGCACCGCATTTCTGACTCTCCACATCTTACGCGTTTTGTCGGAAGTAATTTTCGTTTTTTAGTGCGGGGGCGGACGAGGGGCTGAAATTGTGGCACATTATCGTACAAAGAGGAATGTGTATTTGAGTCCGCAGGATATGGGACGATTGGCAAATACCAGTATCTAACGAGGGATGCGGTTTCAGTTCGAATTTCGTCGCGAATATTACTGAGGGATTTTATATAACGATTCTTCAGACTCGTGAGGACTAGTCCGGTCGAAGATTCAGAACTCCACGCTAATAAAAAAAAATGTGTATTTGAAGCTGTCAAGCAGCTCAATTGATTCTTCATTAATAGATTTATAATTAAGGTGCACGATTTAATTCTTGATAATTATAATGTAGATTTTTTTTTTTTTTTTGTGGAAGGTAAATTTTTGTGAATATCGATCACTTTTTGTCTGTGAATTATTGAATCATCGTGGTTTTGTGATTTAACTCTCCACATATTTTAAGACAGGATGCAGAAGCTCGATGGACGAAGGATTTCGCCTTTTTGCAACCAATAATGTGTATTTGAATTGGAATTTTTATTTAATTTAAAATTATTATTTTATATATTTTTATTTTTAAAAAATTATTATATAATTATAATGTATCATATTTTATTTAATTTCATTTTAAATTTCAACTATTTTTATATATTTAATTATATTTTTACAACCTCAATCTAAACGAATTTGTTATTTGTATTGGCTTGGTTTTGTTGGACTGTTTTATGAAAGTAAATAAGAAAGGGAGGTAAATGTGAAGGTAAATAAGATATTTATCTCGTTTGGTTGAATATATATGTGGGGGAAGTAAATTAGGAAAGGTTCCACTCCCCTTCCACATCAGTCATCTTCTCTCAATTTAGAGGATTGAGAGCGAAAAAATAAAATGGAAATAATAATAACGTTGATCACAATTTTTATATTAAAAATTTTAATAAAATAAATAATGAAAAATAAAATAATAAGCTAAATTAATTATTCTCTCTTTTTCTCTTTTATTCCCTCTCTATTTTCACTTCAACCAAATAAAATAAGAGTAAATGTATTAACTTATCTTAATAAAAATAAAATATGTTACTTCTGCTTCCCTTTTCTCTCCTCCTTCCCTTCCCGAATCAAAACAAGCCATATTACCTTAGCGGAAAAAACATACGGTTACGGAGAATTAATCAGTCAGTGTTACAAGAGATTGGAATTTCCATGTTCTTGTCCAGACGCCTGATTTGAAAGAAATTTACTGCTGTTGAAAGCTTCTAAAAAAGCTAAAGTCACTGGATGCGGATCAAGTCATCATCTTTTTTCTGTAACTATAAAAGCCCCAACTTCGCTTGCATTCTGCAACTATCCCTAAAGTTTTACAGAAGAAATTAATTAAAAGGCAATCACACACCGGCCGGCCGGGGCAACCTGCAGAACACACAAGGAGAAATTCATGGCTAACCAGAGAGTCTTGATCGGCTACTTGATAGTTGCAGGCACTCTTCTGGCTGGAGCAACTGCGGACACTTACACTGTTGGTGACGAACTTGGATGGACTATTCCTCCACTAGGTGATGTTGCCTACAAAACCTGGGCTGCCTCCAAAGACTTTCAACTCGGAGACATCATCGGTAAAAGCTATACCATGAGTTTTGTCCCTAGGTTGTTTTTCACTCCTTCGTTGTAAGTGTTTTTGTGCTGATCTTGTTTGTGAAAATTTGTGCAGAGTTCAGATGGAACAGCACCCACAGTGTAGCCCAAGTGTCCAGAGCTGATTATGATAACTGCAATTTTGCAAACACTATTGGTGCAGTTCAAACAACGAGCCCCTTTTCCTATTCTCTCAATTCGACCGATCCTCACTATTTCGTCTGCACAGTCGGCAACCACTGCAGCTTGGGACAGAAGGTGACCATCAGAACATCGGCAGCCTCTGTCACCGCTAGTGCCTTGTCGGCAATTTTCTTGGCCCTGGCCATCTCTTTATTAAGTCTTATGTAAATCTTTCCATCGAGATTATATATATGTATAATTTGATCGCTGTTTTCACATAAAAACATAGGTCTACATTTGGATTGATTTGTATTGTAGTACTCCAATAATGGCTGTGGACTATGCTATTTCTTCTGTAGATTTTGCACGTATCTGATGTAAGGTTTTTAATGTACACTACATGTTTATGTGTCATTTTTTATCTCTTTTATTTCTGCCTGTATGTCATTTTGAAACATGGAAAGGGTATATATTTTTTTTAAATTTTATTTATATTCTTTATTACTTTACTAAATTATGATATCAGTTAATTTTCTTTAAGAATGTCAATTTAATCTTTTTTAAAAATATATATTTTAAAACTTGCTTAATATATATTCAATAATAAAAAATGACACTATTTAAACCCTGAGAATATGTGAAACAAACCATACCTTTATAAATATCGCCTTCACCAAAACGATTGTTAAAGTCTTTGTCCTTCTGGTAATGTTCTAAACTCACAAGTCTTCTTCAATGTAATCTCCCTGAACTAGAAAATTGTTAATTGTATTTTGTTTCTCTCTTTGTTGAGGGTGGACTCACAAAAAAAAAAAAAAAAAAACTGAAAGAACAAGAACGTTGTTTCTTATGTATATTGAAAATAGAGTCATAAACTAATATGTATAATTGACTCTATCTCAAAATATGAATCTTGATAAAAATAAGAAAAGTATAGTTGGGAACAACTATTTTCACTTATCCTATTCCATCTCAAATACGATTTTTGGTTTACTACCATTTTTATTAATAAATTATAATTTATTATTATTCCATAATTATGAGCCACTGAAAGGACTTGACCGAATACAATTAGACTAAGTTTCAATAAATTATTTTGTCAATAAAAATAATTTATTAATTCATTTCACTCTTCTAAAAGAACGTAACTGCACTCTTAGTCTAATCACAATTACTAGAGTTAATAATTATATCCAATGATTGATCGATCCAACAAATTACCCCCATCGATCAATATAATACTTTGAATGAGGAAGTATGACCACAATGCCCCTCATTCAAATCTTCAATTCTCATTTTCAATTTGACAGTACCATGTGATCACGACACACTTACAAATTGAATTCAATAGACACTATTAAATTACTAAGCTCAGATTTAACTGTCCCTTAGAAGAACTCATAAGGAAATGATCTTACCTATTAAATGTGACGGATTTCATATTGTATAAAAAAATTTTCATATTTATTTCACTTTAATTCCTAAGATGTCGAGATATTGATTATTTAGTTAATCTCACTCTTTTGCAACTCAAGGAATTTCAAGTTAGTAAATATAAATAATTGTTTTCTTAGGATTAAGGTATTATGTACGATAATATTTTAATATTTTATTTGTATGGTCTATTCTACAAATAAATATTGATGGTCCATCTAATATATCAAATATATATCCTTAATTTTATTACCAAAGTTAAAGACAAATTTCAATAAAATTAAGACGATCTTCCGAAATAAATTGCCCAAATTTATTTTAGATCGCGGATAATTTATTTCGAATTAAATTATAAATCAAGTCTTTCTGTGTTTAACAAATAAACACTTGATTTATAATATCTAAATAATTCTTGGACAAAACAGGCTCATATATAATTCATACATGTAAATATATAAATACATACTTTATTAAATTTCAAAATACAAATATTGTATTTACTCGATGGACATATCTAACAAAAATTCTCCCACTTGTCTTAGAGTAAATGGGATATGTCAGAAATACCCATACTTTCTATATGACTTCCAAAAACAGTTACAGGTAAACTTTTAGTAAAAGGATCAGCAAGATTTTCAGCAAAAGAAATCTTGCATATTTTTACATCTCCTCGTTGAACAATCTCCCTAAGTATGTGATATTTACGTTCAATGTGCTTACCACGCTGATGGTTGTGTGGTTCTTTTGCATTTCGCACTGCACCACTGTTATCACAATACAAACTAATGGCTTGAGATGTAAAAGGAACCACTTCAAGTTCTATCAAGAACTTCTTCAACAATACTGCCTCTTTAACTGCTTCACAAGCTGCCACATATTCAGCTTCCATTGTAGAGTCAGCAATACAAGATTGTCTGATATTTCTCCACACAACTGCACCACCACCTAAGGTGAAAACAGAACCTGAGGTGGACTTGTGAAGATCTCTATCAACTTGAAAATTAGAATTAGTGTAACCTATAGGTACCAATTCTGGAGTTGAGTAAACTAGCATATATCCTCGAGTTCTATGAAGATACTTGAATATATGCTTCACTGCTGTCCAGTGTTCCGGTCCTGAGTTTGACTGATATCTACTAACCATCCTAACAGCATGACAAATGTTTTGACGAGTACAAAGCATAGTATACATGACACTTCCTACAGCTGATGCATAAGAAACTCGTTTCATGTACTCAACTTCATTAGGAGTTTTAGGACTATACTTCTGAGATAACTGAATTCCATGTTTGAAAGGCAATTGACCTTTCTTGGAATTTTGTATTGAAAATCTTGTCAGTATTTTGTCAATATATGAAGTTTGGGATAAAGTTATCTATATATTCTTTCTATCCCGAAGGATCTGAATGCCCAGAACATATCTTTCTTCTCCCAAGTCCTTCATATCAAACTGTTTACCCAACCAACTTTTCACCAATGTTAATGTTCTTACATCATTTCTAATGAAAAGGATGTCATCAACATATAGTATGAGAAAAATCACCTTACCATCTATAATTCTCTTATAGACACAAGATTCTTCAGGATGCTGATTAAAACCATAAGATT
This sequence comes from Voacanga thouarsii, assembly GCA_026120185.1. Lineage (NCBI taxonomy): Eukaryota > Viridiplantae > Streptophyta > Magnoliopsida > Gentianales > Apocynaceae > Voacanga > Voacanga thouarsii. Next base: position 331,897 of record JANUWF010001032.1, on the reverse strand, counting down.
TAATGGGCTGATCATGTTGGGGATATGCCCTAGAGTCAATTTGTACTTATACAATTGTCATTATGTTTTATATAATAATATGAGGCTTTCCTTTCCATGAATAGTGAGTTTTGTTTTGTTGGTCATCAAGTACGTGACTTGATAGTAAAACCCTACAATGAATACAATGACTATTCTAAAACTGTCCCTGATCGATTATTATTATTGGAATAATAATAAATTAAGATTAGTATGTTTGTGACTTGATGGCTATGTTTTACTGGCCATGGATATTTGTGATATCGAGTCAAGACATAAATAAATGTAGAGAACATTGTATTGGACATGACCCACTGTGAGAGTACTTCATGGAATATGTCATAAGTACTTTCTAGTCATAATAATATTGAAAGTCCTTTGACCTAAATTCATCATAGTTTCTTACTTGATAAATTCTATATTTTGACATTGTCTAAAGTTGTCTTTAACCAGATAATAAATTAGACTACTGTTGGATATAGAATAAATCAAGGAGAGGAATATGATTGATTGTGAAGGAATTTGTCCCTCTCAGTTATGGGAGAGATATCCATGGGCCCCTTGATAAGTTAGACTGTTAAAATGCATGGCTGTGCTCAAATATATCAATCTAAGATATTGATATCATTTGTTTGAACAGTCTACTATGAAATCAAGAAATAATTGATTAAGCTTAATAAAGATGACATGCTCCGTGCCTTATGCTTAATCTGGATATCGTGTGACAAAAGGACTAAATATAAAATTATGGTTTGGTTCAAAGAGATCACCGATCTTCATTTAACCTGGATAGTTATAATGTTTTGCTAGAAACCGCTTATAACTTGTGGGCCATTTAAATATGATTTAGGCATCGTCGCGATATTAAATGAACCTATAGGGTCACACAATAAGCGAACTTGTTAGGTTATTTTTCTAGTGACCAGGTTCGATGAATCTGGATGATATCCAGATTATAAGAATCTGACTCGGTAAAATAATTAGTTAAATTACCGAGATAATGGCAGAATCTTATCATATCAGTTTTAATTTAATTTGAATTTAAATTAGAATATGATAAGATATTATTAGGGTTGGACTCTAAGAGGTTCGAGGGTTTTTTTTTTAAGAAAACCCTAGCCGTCTTTCGATAGTCCAATTTTTCGGTTGAGAACATTCGTGCCATTCTCTACCAGAGAAAAAAAAAACCTCTCAAACCCTAGGCGCTAGCACTCCCCGGGTATCGAGTGAGTTCGCGGTGTGTATCCGATAGAGGACGTTCGCATACTGCAGCGTCTGGTGATTGTTCGGGTTGAATGTACAACAGCGCAACCAGAATCGAAGGATTTCGATTACAGCAACCAGAGGTAATTCTTAAAGCTTAGATCTTCTTAATCGTTTACTTGGGTCCTCGAGAGGGATTCGTAGATGTTTTCCGCGTTTAGGAGTCCACGAATCCCAACAGATCAAACCTGATATTCCAAGATCTAGATACTTGTTTAAGCCCATATATGGACCTATTCGAGTTACAAACTTTTTGTTCTTGACCTTCTTGGATAAAATCATCTGGTTGTACAATGTAGATACATTCGTCAAGATTTCCATTAAGGAAAGCTGTTTTGACGTCCATTTGTCATACTTCATTGTTGAAGTGAACTGCAATGGATAGGAAGATTCTTATAGACTTTAGCATAGCCACAGGCAAGAAGGTTTTCCCATAGTCAATACCTTCTCGTTGGGTATAACCCTTAACAACCAATCCAGTTTTAAAAGTTTTCACTTTCCCGTCTACTCCTCTCTTTCTTTTGTAGACTCATTTACACCCAATAGGTTTTACCCCATTAGATAAGTCCACAAGTTCCCAGATGAAGTTAGTGTACATGGATTTCATTTTTAAATCCATTGCACTCTTTCAATGGTCTGCGTCTTTTATGTCATCTACAGCTTCTTTATACATAGTGGGATCATCTTCTTCCTCAAAAGAGATTGCTTGAAAAGCTTCTCCATAGAGTAAGTATCTAGAGGGACGTCTAAACTATGGAAGTTTTTAAATGATTGGACTTTCCTTCTCCTCATTGATTGGAACCAGATCTGCTGATCCCTCAACAACTGGATTTTGAACAGGGGCAGAAAGTTCTTCCACTCTATATGCCGAAGAGCCAGTGGGTATAGAAGGCATAACATCTATTTCTCTCCCTTTGGAATCTGGCATGTTAAGTGGCATAGATACAAATCCTCTACGTGAATCTTAAGTATGGGTTTCTATAACCATTTGCTTGGGTTTATGTCCCTTGGTTTTTTCCAAAATAACCCTACTCTTAGATCCTCGTTCTTCTATGTACTTATCCTCTAAGAAAATTGCATTTGTGCTTACAAATATTTTCTTATCTTAAAAATTATAGAAGCAATATCCCCTTATTTCTTTTGGATACCCAACAAACAAACAAAAATTTGATCGCAATTCCATTTTATCCATCTTTCCTTTTGGCATATATGCAGAACAGCCCCAAATACGAATATGTGTCAAATTAAGCTTCTGTCCATTCTACAATTCCAATGGAGTCTTAGAGATAAGCTTTGATGGAACCATATTCAATATATGTGTTGCAATTTGTATAGCATATCCCCAGAATAATGTATTGAGTGTAGAGAAGCCTAGCATTGTTCTAACCATATCTAACAAGGTCCTGTTTCTTCTTTCTGCCACTCCATTTTGTTGAGGAATGTCAAATGCACTTAGTTAGGATAAAATTTCATTTTCTGACAAGTAAGATCTAAAGTCATGGGATAGATATTCTTCACCTTGATCTAATCGAAGTGTCTCAATGTTCTTTCCTAACTGCTTCTCAGTCTCAGCCTTAAATTCTTTAAATTTTTCTAAAGTATCAGACTTATGAGTCATTAGGTAAATATATCCATATTTTAAGTAATCATCCGTAAAAATAATGAAATACTCATACCCACCTCTAGCTTGGACACTAATTGGTCCACATACGTCAGAGTGCACTAATTCTAAAACTTCCTTTGCTTTATTTCCTTTGGAAGGAAATGATCTTTTGGTCATTTTACCTTTCAAACAAGTTCGCAAACTTGAAAAGGTTCTACTTTTAAATCACTTAAATGACCTTTTTTTATAAGTCTTTGAATCCTATTTAAATTAACATGATCAAGTCTAAGGTGCCATAGGAGAGTCTCATTAGTAAAAGATAACTTAATGTATTTGTTAGTTTCAGTATGATATAATGAACTATTGGTAGGTTTCAAAATATACAGATCATTATTTAAATATCCACGACATATCAAAGAGTTATTCAAAAATATCTCTACTGATAATTTATAAAATTTAACAGAATATTTTTTTTTTTTGAATAACAAAGAAACAGAAATCAAATTTCGATAAATGTCGAGAATATAATAAAAATCTTTCAAAACCAAATGTTTATTATCAAAATAAAGATATATATCTCCAACAACTCTTGCAGATATCACTGATCCTATATCAACCATTAGAGTATACTCTCCTTCATTGAGATGTCTAATTACTTGGAACTCCTGCGATGAATTGTAAACATGGTTAGTGGCTCCAAAATCTATTATCCAAATATTTGTAGAATCAACCACTAAACAAGTTTCAATATAAGATAACTCACTAGTACCTTGCTTGCGTTTAATTAAGTAATTTGGGCACTGTGTCTTCCAATGTCCTTTTTGCTTGCAGTGGAAACATTTGCCTTTGGGTTTTTCATCTACTTTTGCTTTCTTAATCTGCTGCTTAGGTCATTTATTATTTTGCTTCCTCTTATTTCCTCCTTTGCCCTTAGGCTTGGAAGAGGAAGATCCAACATGAGTTAGAATAAGAGCATTGCCACTTCCCACTTTTAGGGCAGCCTCGGCGCTCTCAAGCTCCTTCATCAACTCTGTAAGAGACATCTCCATCTTGTTCATATTATAATTAACTTTGAACTGCGAGAATATCTCTGGAAGAATTTCTAGAACCATATCAACCTGAGTCTCAAGCTCAATTTCAGCCCGTAAGACTTCTGCCACGTTGAACTGAGCGAACAATTCTAATATATGATCCCTCATGGACGTTTCAGGTTTCATGCGCATATTCATTATGCGCCTCATTACTTCTTAACAAACTTGACGTCCTTTGTACTCAAACATTTGCTGGAGCTTCTCATGATATCTATAGCAGTTGTCATGTTTTCATGTTTCTGCTGCTCTACTGCAACACATTTGAGATAGATCTCAAAATATAGCAGCGAACCATCTCATCAGAATTCAACCCACGTACCATAAGCCTCCTTTTGTTCATGCATGGACTGTTCAGTAGGCTTAGTAGGACACGATTCAGTTAACACGTATTTGAGTTTCTCAACAGTGAGTACGATTATGAGGTTCCGTTTCCAATCAATAAAATTTCCTCCAACCAATTGGTTCTTTGTTAAAATTCGGGATAAAGTATTGGAAGTCATTTTTTTGAAATAAAATAAAATAAAATATATGAGTCATTCATCATATCATGATGCATGATCAATATAAAATAGTATGATAATATTTTAAGTAGTAATAGAAACTACTATCAAAATACGACAACCTAAAACTCTATAGTTACATGTATCTCTATAGGAGATAACAATGTAACTTATAGTTATGTTAAGATCCACAACCTAAACCCCAAAATAATATGCACCTCTTTAGGAGATAACAATATAACTTATAGTTAGGCCTAGATCATCCCACTAAAATTAATATATCTTGCATTTAAATGCAATATTAGTTTTAGTATTGTTTATAGTTTGGCCATTATAGATATTATTTGGATATTCTATAGGAAGTTCTTAAAATGTCTTTGATTAAAGTGTAACCCCTATATAATTTTTTTTTAATATAAAGTTTCTAATCCAATCACATCACCTATAGGATAATTATAAATGAATTAAACTTTAAAAAATAATTAAAATAATTAAAATTTTGATACCCAATCTAGTAACTAATAAAATGTAGCCTTCATATAGGGATATCATTTAAAATGGCACGAAGCAAACGTTAATTTTACTAATGGGCTAATAGGGGAGGCCTAAGGTTAACTAATTAACCATTTTACAATTTTTTTTTTAATTTAATAAAAATATTAATTTATTTATACATAATTAAATTGTACCTAGAGCGGTGTTAATGCAAACTATATGGCATGTTAATATGAATGATACATAATTCAATCAAAATTAAATAGTAAAAATTATAAAATAAAAATAATTTTATGGCCAACTTAGACTCAAAAATAAAATTACAAAATTACAATTAAAAATCTAACTGGCTAACAAAATAGCCAATCTTTAATCTTCTGCAATATTAATTTGCTGAAGCAAAGTAACAACATAAGGCCTCTGGTGAAATGTTGGATAGACTGCTATGCCTCCATATTGGTGGTCTTGGGATCAAATCCTAGATTTGCCACTTCTTTCCCCCTTTTTTTTTTATTTAAAAAAGGAGCTGGCCAGCCCAGGCTCTGCGTCCATGACCCAACCAATTTGCCCACCATCTACAATCCACCATCCGCAATTGTCTTCTGTGCGCCGACTAATTCTGGCCAAAACAAATTCTTTTACTTTGAATTCTTCTTCGGCGAACAGTACCATTACCCAAACGAATTTATTTACATTTTTTTTATAACACAAGAATAAAATAAAATAACTCAAAAGGGAAACATGGAGACGTAGTCCATCCATTTTGTTACAAGACTCGATAATACTTATACATATTCACTAAATACAAAACTATGGCTATAAAATTATTTTGAACAGAATTAATTAAATCATTCACCATGAATATAAATGCATTATTCCTACACCGCTCAACTAAATATATGCATAAACGATTTAATCTTAACATATAAACATATATCAAATTGAGCTCTGATACCAATTGTTTGTTAATAGGATCGACCCAGGCTCTGCGTCCATGACCCAACCAATTTGCCCACCATCTACAATCCACCATCCGCAATTGTCTTCTGTGCGCCGACTAATTCTGGCCAAAACAAATTCTTTTACTTTGAATTCTTCTTCGGCGAACAGTACCATTACCCAAACGAATTTATTTACATTTTTTTTATAACACAAGAATAAAATAAAATAACTCAAAAGGGAAACATGGAGACGTAGTCCATCCATTTTGTTACAAGACTCGATAATACTTATACATATTCACTAAATACAAAACTATGGCTATAAAATTATTTTGAACAGAATTAATTAAATCATTCACCATGAATATAAATGCATTATTCCTACACCGCTCAACTAAATATATGCATAAACGATTTAATCTTAACATATAAACATATATCAAATTGGGCTCTGATACCAATTGTTTGTTAATAGGATCGATATGCTTATGTATCAACCAGATTAAACCTTGAGAATACGTGAAACAAACCATACTTTTGTAAATATTGCCTTCACCAAAATGACTCTTGAAGTTTTTTGCCTTTTGGTAATGCTCCAAACCCCCAAGTCTTCTTCAATGTAATCTCCCTAGACTAGAAAATTGTTAATCGTACTTTGTTTCTCTTTTTGTTGAGGGTAGACTCACACAAAAAAACTGAGAGAATAAGAACGTTGTTTCTCACGTATATTGAAAATAGAGTCATAAACTAATATGTATAGTTGACTCTATCTCAAAATACGAATTCTGATAGAATAAGAAAAGTATAGTTGGGTACAACTATTTTCACTTATCATATTCCATCTCAAATACAATTTTTGGTTTCATACAATTTTCATTAATAAATTATAAATAAATTATAAATTATTATTATTCCATAATTAGGAACCACTTAAGGAACCTGACTGGATATAATTAGACTAAGTTTCAATAAATTATTTTGTCAATAAAAATAATTTATTAATTACGTTTCACTCCATTAAAAGAACGTAACTGTACTTTTAGTCTAATCACAATTATTGTAGTTAATAATTATATCCAATGATTGATTGATCCAATATATGTGTCATTTTTTTATCTCTTTTATTTCTGCCTATATGTCATTTTGAAACATGGAAAAGGGTATATATTATTTTTTAAATTTTATTTATATTCTTTATTTCTTTATTAAATGATGATATCAGTTAATTTTCTTTAAGAATGTTAATTTAATCTTTTTTAAAATATATATTTTAAAACTTGCTTAATATATATTCAACAATAAAAAATGACACTATTTATAAAAGTAAAAAAATAAGAATTTAAAAAAAGAGGAGAGAGAGAGAGAGAGAGAGAGAGAGAGAGAGAGAGAGAGAGAGAGAGAGAGAGAGAGAGTAGGTATCAAATCTACACACAGTAGCCAAAAAGAAAAGAATATAATTAGGAAGGTGGATTGAGATATGGATTCTGATGTCCATATTGAAACTAAAGGATGGTTATATAACAGCCTCTGCTTCTCCATTTGATAATGATGCTTTCAGCATAGAGAAATTCAAATGCAGAAGTTGCAGATTCTTTGAGCTGGTGATAATTTGAAGTGCAATCTTTCCTTTTGCACAAAAACGCCAGAAAGAATACATGCTAATACTTCTCAACTATCTCACCCCTTTTGCGTTAAAGGGCTCGGGTCATATTTTCTAGGCCACGGACATGATCATGGGGCATGTTTCCAGTAGGTAGCGCCCCCATGAGAAACAGAAGAGAACGAGGTCGTACATCAGACTTAGGCCCCTCAGATAGGGGATTTAGGTAGGGTAGGAGGGCCGGGGACGTGAACGGTTCATATAATGTCGCCCACTCATTAGCACAAACATCGTGACATGTTTCAATACGTGTGGACAATTACCACAACGATAGCAAGCAAGGATCCATAGTTTTCCTTTGGCATTTGTCGACTTGGAGCCACGAAAGACTGTATTACGTAATCGAGTATATGAATAATGTCCACAATAATCAACTGGGTGGGAGGGAGCTTTGGATATAAAGGGCCCAAAACCACAAGGGACCCTCATTTGGCATATCATCGACATTCGATTGTACAGTCAATACAATCTCATAGCAGTCATTGTCGATAGTGGACTGACTCTCCCAACCAGTTGATCATTTTATTATCTTATGTAGCAAGTCTTGAGCATTTCCAACACTCTTTTTTCATTTTCTATTTTCTTCTAGATCACAGCTTAAAGTAGCTGAGTTCAGCTTAGTCGGCAGAGATTAGTACCTTATTTAACAAAATGCGGTTTGAAATTCTAGCCGGAGAACAGTATAACCACGTTTATCTGCTTCTCCATTTGGAATGCTGTGCAATCTTGGCTCATAACAACTTGCAGAACAAAGTTGCAATTTCATTTTTTTAGTTCTTGCAACTCGCTTTCCAGTATCAGCAGTAAATTCTACATGCAAGGAAAACAGAGCAAGAAGCTTCAATATCATATTCTTTTTCTCCGAGGAAATTACATAGCACATGGGGAAGGCATGGTCTATGAATTATGTTTTCTCATGCCGTCAGCAAAATGATGGGAAGTTGGCTTTACTTGCCAAAAAATTTGCCTACTATCCACATTGCCTTCAAAGGGCAGCTTTCGCTTCCTATGAAATGCTTCCGTTCTCTGACCTTCACCCTCCAAATTGCACCTAGCTAGACCAAAACCGGAGGGATCATTCGCTGATTCTACAGGAAAGAGAGGAAATTCCTTCTCCCTAGAGGAAGATATAACCGTGGCCTGGATCCCTTCATACTTGCCTGAATCAACTTTCTCAGTAGCAAGTGCTAAACCCTTTCCCCTGCAAAAAGTCGAGTCAGAACATAGCCCCAACCTCAAAGACAAGTCACAAACCATCTCAGGTGCCTCTGCATTTTTCACCCCAAAATCTGTTTGCTTGGTTCTGACTGGGGCTATTTCATTTGATTCACTGGGCAATAGTGACCTCATGCAACCTAATTCAGCGGGCTTCTCAGCAGGTGCAAAAACAGGTCTACCAACAATAATATCCTTCGAGTTTTGTGGTTCTCGGACTCCTAGCCATGAAACTTCGGGTTGGAAATTGGTGCCGTAGTACAGTGGATAAACAGAACCTAAGTTCAATGAAGTGTTACTTTCGTTAAGGGCAATCTGATTATTGGCTGGAAAATAAGACTTCTTGCATGATGGAGCAGTGGGACCGTTAATATTTGGCACAGCATGCTTATTAGACCCTGTAACCAGCGAGACTGCATTCCCATTCGTGGATCTCTCATTGTTTGATTGATCGCCAGACCTTAGAAGCAATATATTACGATTTTGGTCAGTACTATTTCCATCAGAATGTTTAGAGGCTGGAGAAACAGGTTCTTGCGGCCTGGGATTGAGGTAATTTCTCGGATTACTGTGTCGTTGACTTCGGGAAGCTCTTACTGGAACACAACCCAGATTAAGAGCAGCTGAATCCATTTGAAACAGAATCTACATATCAAATGCTTATCCAATAACCCGAAAATCCAAAATGCTTTAAATGAAACAGCGCTTAGCTAAAGCAGAACTATGTCAGTAGAATATTGGGACGAAACTCAGGAACAAGTTTCCATATGTAAATTCAAGATTGTGCAACAGAACAAGTATAAACAAATGCTTACCTTCAACACAAGGAGGCAAAAGCTCTCCAGTCTCAGTAGTCTCATCTTTCCGAATAATAGTATCGATAGCATCATTAACCCGGTCCCATAAAGTTCCAAGATCCATATAGTCAGCCTAAAGCACATCAAATAATTCTACCATAATGAACATTTTTGAAAGCAGAGAAGAATAGTTTGAGCAAAAGTTTAACGTCTACTCAAAAAGAAAAAAACGAACAAAAGGTTTAACGAAATCAAGCGAGCCATTTAAAATGTATGAATGCAAGTCGCGAAACCTCAGAATTAGCTTTGGAGTACATGATTTCCTCCGTCCTCAAGACCACAGTAGGTAGCTTCTCTTGCCATTCTCTGTTCTTCTTAGTAGCAGCCTTGTGATTCTCATAGACAACCCTGGTCAAACAAGTGGTGGGCATTCAACAATTCAACCTCAAAACCAGAAAAGAATAGAAAAACAAGCTCTGAATACACAAGACTGAGTACTTGAAAATCTGTTGCACAATGGAGGATCTCATGGGCTGGTGCCTATCACTATGCCAAGCTCTCCTCACACACTCATAAGGTCTTGGCCCCGGCCTAGGCATCTTCCTCCTCCTTCACTGCTCAGCCTCAACACTCATAAAAGTGCTCATGTGCAGATACATCATAACCCACAATCCAATTGAACTGCACGTACATATATATATGTACATATATATGTATATATAACAGAGAGCAGGTGGATGAATAAATCTGCTTTGGAAAGAAAGCAATTTCTCTACATAATTGGGCCTAAAGTGAGGCAAGGCAAAGTTTCTTCCACTGCTTTCAACTCCCCCAAATTGAACCTTTTTTGCTTTCAGAGAGAAAGAGAGAGAAAGAGATGCTTTTGTTTTTGCAATTTTATTTTTGGTTAACTGGTTAAAAGTACAATAATGTAGTGGGGAGTTTAGGCATTGGAATTGAGTGGGGTTTGAAAGTGAGTTGTGCTCTGCCCCCCTTACAAGTCACAAAATGCAAAAACCCCACCCTCACAAATTGCCTGTACAATTGCTTTTTTCATGATACCAAAGAGGGCCACATCATGGGATGTTCAAGCCTGAAAGGAGCTATGGGGGCGCGGGGGGAGGGGGGTGGCCTATTCGCTTCTACTTCTGTAATCTACATGTATCATGAACTGTCTCTATGTCACCTGTGGGGAGTAGCAGATTGGGTTGCTTTTCAAAGGCTCAAAGATTCTCTGGCTAGACATGTAAAGGACATCTCCATCTTTTCTTGCTAATACTCACATTCCATTGAGAAGTTGGCCTTTCTTTTCTTTTAACTCTTTTTCCTCTGTTGCCCCCAATTTTGTGTAATATTATTTCCTGAGGGGACCTTTCAGAGTAAAGACTTAGGCACAGCTATGTGTGCCGCTGTCCCTTCCAGTTTGCCAATCTTTTTACCTCATCTCCTTGGTTGGATAAAATTTCCTGATTGGGACCTAACTACTTTGGGGTTTGGACTTTGGACAATTTAAATTGAACCAACCAATATGAAATATCAATACACTTCAGTCTTTCACGCCTCGACTTTAAAGAGAGATTCAGAATTGTCTGAATCTAAATCTAAAAATATATACTACCTTATAATTTACTAAATAAATTATCATAAAATAATATCTCTTACAAAAATATAATTTGTCACACACACAACTTAGCTCGAAACACGTTAGCAAGTTTGAGTTTTTAATTTTTGGATTAAGTTTAAGTTCCGATTTTATAAATATCATCTTATAAATTGAGCAAGCTTCAGAATTTTAACATATTTGATATCCTAAAAAGGAAATTGAAATTATGCTTATATTGAAATTTTGCAATAAGAAATAGAATACATGCACAAAAAGATCTATCAAATTAAATTTGCACATTACATTAAAAAAAAAAAAAGAAAAAAATGCACTAGTAATTATGTAATCATAGGTTTGAGTTTGGTTTGGGTCCTCTAACTCTTTTTGGGTTTAAGCTGTAATCTGATTATGAAAACAATACCCAATCCAATCCAACCCAACCTGCTTGTATGCCCGACAGCTTCCTCGGGCTCTCTTACGGGATGGTTTGACTGCCAATAGGAAAAGTACTAGTACATTATTCAAATATTAAAAAAATAAATATACAAAATATGATTTAAGATAAATTATATTTTTATCTAAAATATTTTTTAAAAAATATTAAAAAAATGTGATACAAGGTACTTTTGTAATTGTTAAAAATAAAGTATTATGCATAAGATTTTTTTAAAATTTTAAATTATTTTTCATTATTATTGTACAGTTTAATTATTTTTTGAAATAGGTATAGTATATCAGAATCACATTTTATGTGTGTTCTCTCATTTTTAAATATAATTTTTATTTTGTTTTATTTGATATTTTAATTAATTTTGTATTAGATTCAAATTATAATATTAATAAAAATAATATTTTAATATTATCAAATTAAAATATATATAAAAAATTCATCTCATGTAAGTTATAGAATAATGATATGATTTTTAAATTATAAATTCATCTCATGTGCGCGTTTTCTCAAAGAACAAAGTCTTTGAGAATTTTTTATAAAGAAAAATATTTTTCTTTAATCACATAATTAATTTTAATTCGAATAAAAATTAATTCTTGGCTATTTTCTCAAATGATTTTATCCTTGACATAGAAAATATTTTGAATTTAAATATTTTTGTGAATTAAAATAGAAAATTATTTTGATTGAATTTTAACAAGAAAAATTATTTTATCAAATTAAACTTGAGATCAAAATCTCTTAAAAGTTTTTTGAAAATTTTTTAAATTATTAAGTTTATTAATTTAAATAAAATTAATCCATAAAAAAATTTCTCAAATGGTATAAACGTTGATATAGAAATTTTTATGGGTTTAGATATTTTATTTTTGAGTTAAACGAAAACTTAATTAAAATTTTCAAAAGATATTTTCCAAGTAAACCCTTATTTTAAAATACTAAGTAGGAGAGGGGTTCCAACGACCCCACGGCTTTCATCATAATCTTTATTAAAGATCGTGGATCCCTTCGCGTCACCCTGGGAGTGAACCCGTATAAAATGGGGATACCACAAGGATATAGAACTAATGAATGGATGTAATTAATAACCCGAAACACATGCTATAATCGGCTAGTCCATATTGGAGGTTATAGTGCGAGGAATGTCCATAAAAAATGAGAAGAAACGGTCATCCAACGATTGTGTTATCTTCTAGATCATTACCTAGAAGTGAAATTAATTTATATTGGTTAATACACTTAATTTAGGAAACTGTTAATCTTTCCAAGAAGTTATGTTAGTTTTTCTAAGAGCCAAATTAATTATATTAAAGATAATAGTGATAGGGTTAACTATTATCGGATTTAATATGAGGATAAAGTTACAAATTATTTTATTTTTCACAAACTGAATTTTCTTTTATTTTTTATTTTTCAGAAATGGTTGGTGAAGGTTCTTTTAGTCCTTTGGCCGTCATTCTCCGAGAGAAAAAGCTAATGGGTCCAAATTATGTGGACTGAAAAATGAATTTGAACATAATACTCACTGCTAAAGAGTATAAGTATGATCTCTTTGACACCTGCCATGTTATCGGGGAGGGTTCCACTGCTGAGGAGCGAGAGGCTGAGAAAGCATGGAAGAAAGCAAACGAAATGGCTCGATGTTATATGTTGGCCTCCATGTCTAATATGCTCCAGTCTAAACACGAGCACATGGCCACTGCGTACAACATTAACCAATCACTAGCCACGATGTTCGCAGATAAGAGCCGACCTGCAAGGCATGAGGCTTTTAGGATGATCATCAACACTAAGATGGTTGAGGGAGCATCGGTCAGAGAGGATATGCTCAAAATGATTGTTGCTTTCGAGGAAGCAGAAGTCTTATGGGCTGTAATTGACCCCGAGAGCCAAGTGGAAATGGTTCTTGAATCTCTTATGAGCTCTTTTACTCAGTTTAAGTTAAATTATAACATGAACAAGTTAAACATGAGTTTAACCGAGTTAATGAAAGAATTTCAGGTAACAGAGAAGGTCATGAAACCACAGTCCAATGCTATGATTGCAAGGACTTTTAATTCCAGAATTGGGCTTAAGCCCAGAAAGTTTAAAAAGAAGAAGAGAAACGCACCGGCCCAACCCAAGAACCAGCTCAACAAGTCCAAAGGCAAATGCTTCAAGTGCGAGTAGAAGGGATACTGGAAAAAGAAGTGTTCAGGACTTCAGGCCAAGAAAAACCCTATAGGTATTGTTCTCTATCTAGAATCAATTTCAATGGTTGGATCAACTTCAACTTGAATTGTTGATTCTGGTGCCACTGATCATATCTGTAACTCCTTATAGAGGTTTAGAAAGATGAGAAGACTCTAGAAGGGCGAGCAAAGATTACGAGTAGGAAATGGAGCATGAGTATGGGTCTTTATAGTGGGAGAGCTGAATCTTATTTTTTATTGTAATAAAATAATTATTTTAAAAAATATCTTATGTTTCTGGTTTTAGATAGAATTTTATTTCAATTGCAAAACTAATAAATCATGGATATTCTATTTCTTTCCATTTTGGTGTTACTATCAGTAGAAATTGAGAAGTTTTATATATAGGGCATATGTATGGAAAGTTATTCTTTTTAAATCCTACGAACAATCAAACAAATAATACTCAATCTGAACCTTTAAGTAAGAAGAGAAAGACCAATGTCAATGACTCATATCTTTGGCATCTAAAGTTGGGTCATATTAACTCAACCATGATTTAGAGGTTAATCCATGATGGGCTATTGGGCTCATTAAGATTGGAAAGTTGGTCTTAGTGTGAATCCTGCCTTATAGGAAAAATGACCAAAAGATCATTCACCTAAAAAGCTGATAGAGCCAATAAGATATTGGGCCTTGTTCATACTGATGTGTGTGGTCCTTTGTCTACACAAACTAGAGGGAGTTTTGAGTACTTCATCACTTTTACGGATAATTATACAAGGTTTGGTTATATCTACCTGATGAGGCGCAAGTCAAACTCTTTTGACAAGTTCAAAAATTTTAAGGCTGAAGTGAAGTATCGGACAGGCAAATTGATCAAAACCTTACGATCGGATCGTAGTGGAGAGTACCTCCTCAGTGAGTTCAAGGATTGCATAATACATCATAGGATAGTATCATAGCTCTCTACACTATGTACACCCCAGCAGAATGGAGTAGCTGATAGAAGGAATATGACATTAATGGAGATGGTCTGAAGCATGATATCTCATGCTATTCTTTCGGTCTCTTTTTGGGGATATGCCTTAGAAACAGCGGCATATATTCTGAACTTGGTGCCTTCCAAGTCAGTACCTAGGATACCCTATGAGATGTGGATTGGGCATAAGCCAAGTCTAAATTATCTCAGGATATGAGGCTGTCTAACTTATGTATTGATCAAGAGAGACAAGTTAGAACCAAGATCAGAATTATGCTATTTTGTTGGGTATCCAAAAGGGACAAATGGAGGTTACTTTTATCATCTCAAAGAACAAAAAGTACTGGCAAGTACTAATGCTAGATATTTGGAGGATGATCAAACTACTTCCACTAAAAGTTCAACAAGATTGAAACTCGAGAAGAAATTATCTTCGGAATCAACTTTTTTAGACTCGATTATGGAACAAGAAGAGGCACAGTCTCAAGAACTTATACAAACGGAGCTTCGTCGTAATGGGAGGGTATCCAGAGTTCCAAAAAGATAGATAGGAGAGGCTTTCGAGCTGGTCTCTGACCATCAGAAATAAGATCCCATTAGATACGAGGAGGCTATTGCTAATGTCGATACAAATCTATAGCATGAAGCAATGAAATGCGATATTGAGTCTATGTACTTCAATTAAGTTTGGGATCTTGTAGCTTCACCTGAAGGAATAAAACTTATTGGGTGTAAATGGCTATACAAGAGGAAGAGGGGAGCAGATGGGAAGGTGAAAATCTTCAAAGCTAGATTTGTGGTGAAATGGTATACTCAGAAAGAGGAAATCGATTATGATGAAACCTTTTCCCTGGTAGCCATGCTTAAATCCATCCATATCCTCTTTGCTATTACATGTCATTTCGATTATGAGATATGACAAATGGATGTCAAGATGACATTTCTTAATGACCATCTTAACGAAGACATTTATATGTCCCAATCGAAAGGTTTTATTGCTAAAGGCTAGGAACATATGGTTCGCAAGCTTAAGAAATCCATTTATGGACTTAAGCAGGCATCTAGAATATAGAACATTCATTTTGACGAGACTGTAAAATCTTACGATTTCATTCAAAACGAGGATGAATCATGCTTGTACAGAAAATTGGAAGGTATAAATGTAGATGACATTCTACTTATTGGGAATGATGTAGGGACATTATCATCTACTAAAGTTTGGTTGTTTAGTCAATTTAGTATAAAGGACTTGGGAGAAGCTATATATATTCTTGGGATTAAGCTTCTTAGACATAGGAAGCAGAGAATGTTAGGATTATCCCAAATAACATACATTGACAAGATGCTGGCCAAGTTTAACATGGATTCATACAAGGGAGCTCTAATTTCTTGTAGACATAGGTTGTCTTTTTGTTCTAAAAACTGTCCTAAGTCTCAAGAGGAAAAAGATAGAATGAGTACGATTTTGTATACTTCGGCTATAAGAAGTCTCATGTATGCCATGCTGTGCGCTAGGCCAGATATCTACTTTGTCGTAGGCTTAATTAGCAGATATCAATCAAACCCTGGGAAAGTTCATTAGCAAGTTGTAAAGCATATTCTCAAGTACCTCAATGGTATGAAAGATTATATGCTAGTTTACAGGGCTGACAACTTGATTCCTACTGGATACACAGACTCAGATTTCTAGGCAGATAAGAATGAGAGAAAATCCATTAGGGGATATATCTTCACCTTGTCTGGAGGAGCTGTTTCATGGAGGAGTATCAAGCAATCTTATATTGCCGAATCAACCATGGAAGTTGAGTATGTGACAGCTTTGGAAGCATCCAAGGAAGCAGTCTGGCTCTGAAAGTTTTTTTCAAAACTTGGAGTTGTGTCATACATGGACAAACCGATTGTGATGTATTGCGACAACATTGGAGCAGTCTCGCAATCTAAAGAACCCAGGAACCACAAGATGGGGAAGCATATCGAGAGAAAGTACCACCTGATCCGGGATTTTATCTAGAGACGAGAAAGTTGGAATTCGTGGACTCATAAACGCAGAAAACATCCACGAATTCCTTCCGAGGATCCAAGTAAACGATTAAAAAGACTTAAGGTTTACAGGATTACCTTTGTTCTGCGTAATCAAGATCCTTTGATTCTGACTGTGCTGTCGTATGTGTAACCCGAACGATCACTAAATGCTACAGTGTGTGAACGTCCTTTACAGGTATACACGGCGAACTGACTCGTTACCCCAAGAGTGCTAACACCTAGGGTTTGAGAGGTTTTTTTTTTTCTGGTGAATAGAGGCATGGAATTTTTAACAAAACAGAAACATTGAAAAGACAGTTAGGGTTTTCTTAAAAAATTCCTGAATCTCTTAGAGTCCAAATCTGATAATATCTTATCATATTTTAATTTAAATTCAAATTAAATTAAAACCTGATATGATAAGATTCTGCAATTATCTCGATAATTTAACTAATTAATTTATCGAGTCAGATTCTTATAATCTGGACATCACCCAGATACATCGAATGTGGACATATTTTCAGATTTATTGTATTTGGTAAATTTTCTAAGTTCGATTAACTTAGACATATTTTCAGATTTATCGAATCTGGTTACTAGAAAAACAACCTAACTAATTCACTTATTATGTGACCCTATAGGTTCATTTAACACTGACAGTGTGCCTAAATCATATTTAAATGGCCCACAAGTTATAAGCGATTTCTAACAAAACATTATAATTATCCAGGTTAAATGAAGATCAGTGATCTCTTTAAACCAAACCATAATTTTATATTTAGTCCTTTTGTCACACGATATCCAGATTAAGCATAAGGCACGAAGCATGTCATCATTATTAAGCTTAATCAATTATTTCTTGATTTCATAGTAGACTGTTCAAACAAATGATATCAATATCTTAGATTAATATATTTGAGCACGGCCATGCATTTTAATAGCCTAACTTATCAAGGGGCCCATGGATATCTCTCTCATAATTAAGAGGGACAAATTCCTTCACTATCAATTATATTCCTCTCATCGATTTATTCTACATCCAACAGTTGTCTAATTTATTATCTGTTTAAAGATAACTTTAAATAACGTCAAAATATAGAACTTATCAAGTAGGAAATCATGATAAATTTAGGTCGAATGACTTTTAATATCATTATAGCTATAAAGTACTTATGACATGTTCCATGAAATACTCTCACAGTGGATCATGTCCAATACAATGTTCTCTAACATTTATTTATGTTTTGACTTGATATCACAAATATCCATGATCAGTAAAACATAGTCATCTAGTCACAAACATACCAATCTTAATTTATTATTGTTCCAATAATAATAATCGATCAGGGACTGTTTTAGAATAGCCATTGTATTTATTGTTGGGTTTTACTATCAAGTCACGTACTTAATGACCACAAAATAGAATGCACTATTCATGGAAAGGAAAACCTCGTATTATTATATAAAATATAATGACAATAGTATAAGTACAAATTGACTCTAGGGTATATCCCTAATAGTCCCCCACTTGCACTAAGACCAATTTGGCATAAGCCGTAACCCCATTGATCTAGTATGACTATCATGTTTAGACGATGGGCGATGCTTTGTCAGTGGATCTGCAATATTGTCATCAGTTGATACCTTGCATACTTTGACATCTCCTCTATCAACAATTTCTCGAATGAGATGAAAACGTCTAAGTATATGTTTGGATCGCTGATGTGATCTTGGTTTCTTAGCTTATGCAATGGCTCCATTGTTATCACAATAAGATCCACTAGGTTTACAATACTATGAACTACATCTAGTTCTGTAATGAACTTT
Organism: Voacanga thouarsii; assembly: GCA_026120185.1. Classification (NCBI taxonomy): domain Eukaryota; kingdom Viridiplantae; phylum Streptophyta; class Magnoliopsida; order Gentianales; family Apocynaceae; genus Voacanga; species Voacanga thouarsii. The sequence continues at coordinate 313,258 of JANUWF010001032.1, read as the reverse complement.
TTAATCTAAATTGCTTCTTTAGCTGCAGTTGAGGTAACTACATACTCAGCTTCTGTAGTAGAATCGACCACGGTGTCTTACTTTGAACTTTTTCAACTTACAACATCTCCATTCAAACAAAATAGAAAACCTGGTTGTGATCTATAATTATCTATGTAGGACTGAAAACTAGCATCAGTGTAACCATTTACAATTAGCTCGCCTTCTTGTCCTCCATAAACTAAGAACATATCTTTAGTTCTTCTTAAATACTTCAGTATGCTCTTGACAGCAGTCCAGTGTACCTCTCCAGGATTTGACTGGAACCTACTCGTTATGCTCAATGCATATGATACATCAGATCGAGTACATAACATGGTATACATGATAGATCCTATAGCGGAAGCGTATGGTATCTTATTCATGCGCTCTTCTTCATCCTTCGTAGAAGGATTTTAAATTTTGCTGAGCTTAATGCCATGTGACATTGGCAAGAATCCTCTCTTAGAGTCTTGCATACTGAACATTTTCAGTACCTTGTCAACGTATGCACTTTGATTTAGTCCAATTAGCTTTCTAGATCTATCTCTATAGATCCTTATACCTAGAATATAGGCAGCTTCACCTAAGTCTTTCATTGAGAAACAATTTTCCAACCATATCTTTACACTTTGTAAAGTTGGGATGTCGTTTCCAATGAGCAAGATGTCATCAACATAAAATACCAAAAAGACTATTGCATTCCACTTATTTTTTTATAGACACGAGGCTCATCTTCATTTTTGATAAAGTTAAATTCTTTAATTGCTTCATTAAAACGAAGATTCCAGCTTCGAGATACTTGCTTCAATCCATAAATGGATCTTTGAAGCTTGCACACTTTATTAGAATTCAAAGGATTATCAAAACCCTCAAGTTGTGTCATATACACATCCTCGAGTAAATTTTCATTGAGAAATGTAGTTTTGACATTCATTTGTCAAATCTCATAATCATAATATGCTGCTATGGCAAGAAGAATTCTAATAAATTTAAGCATTACAACTGGTGAAAAGGTTTCATCATAATCTATACCATGAGTTTGTCTATAACCTTTTGCTACTAGTCGTGCTTTGTAAGTATGCACATTTCCCTTCATGTTTGTTTTCTTTTTGAAAACCCATTTACACCCAATGATTTTTGAACCTTTAGGTGGATTAACCAAAGTCTAGACTTGGTTATCATACATGGATTGCATCTCAAACTTCATAGCCTCTAACCATTTTTCAGAGCCAGAACTCTTAATGGCTTCTAGATAGGAAGTTGGCTCATCATTAACCATAAGCTCCATATTGTGATCATCAGTGATGGGGAATCCATTTCTCTCAGGTTGTTGACGAACCCTATCAGATCTTCGAGGTCCTTGTTCTATAGATGTAGGATCATCTTGGACTTATGAGCCATCTAATTGAGGTTCATTATTTGGTTCAGGCACTAATTGTGGCTCTTGAATCTCACCAAGATGTATTTTACTCCTACTGATTATCTTAGAAATAAATTCCTTTTCAAGAAAGAATCCATTTCGAGCAACAATTACTCTATTTTCTTTTGAGAAATAAAATTGATATCCTTTAGTTTCTTTAGGATACATCACAAATATGCATTTATCCGACTTAGGTGCAAGTTTATCAGATAATAACGCTTTCCATAAATTTCACAACCCCAAATCTTGAGAAATGACAAACTAGGTTGTCTCCCAATCCATATCTCATATGGCGTTTTCTGAACCGATTTAGATGGAACTCGATTTAGTATGAATGCAACAGTCTCTAGAGCATAACCCCAAAAGGAAATTGGAAGATCAGTTTGACTCATCATTGATCGAATCATATCTAATAAAGTCCGATTTCTCCATTCAGATACACCATTCCATTGAGGTGTTCCAGGTGGAGTTAATTGAGAGATAATTCCATAATTTTTAAGATGCTCGTTAAACTCGTAACTTAAGTATTCACCACCTCGATCTGATCGAAGTGTTTTGATACTTTTTCCAAGTTGATTTTGTACTTCATTTTAAAATTTTTTGAATTTTTGGAATGATTCAGATTTGTGTTTCATCAGATATAAGTAACCATATCTGCTAAAATCATCCGTAAATGTAATGAAGTACTGAAATCCTCCTCTAGCATGTGAATTCATTGGTCCACATACATTAGTATGTATTAGGCCCAATAAATCAGTTGCCCTTTCATTTTGTCTCTTAAAAGGCGCTTTAGTTATTTTGCCTAATAAACAAGAATCACATGTTTCGTAAGATTCTAAATCAAACGAATTTAGAAGCCAATCATTATGAAGCCTTGTTATGCGTTTCTCATTTATATGGCCCAAATGATAATTCCAGAAGTAAGTCTGATTTAAATCATTGGATTTCAATATCTTAGTATTAATATTATAGATAGACTTATTTGAAGATCCACGAAGATTGAAAATATAGAGCCCATTTGATAATGAGGCATCTCCATAAAAAATACCATTTTTATTAATGGAGCAGATATTATTCCTAATAACAAATTCAAAATCTTCTAAATCCAAACAAGAAATTGAAATAATATTCCTACTCATAGTAGGAACATAAAAACAATTATTCAGTTCTATAATAAGCCCATTGGGTAAAATTAATTCAAAAGTTCCTACAGCTACTGCAGCAACTTTTGCTCCATTCGCTACTCGTAGGTCCACCTCGCCTTTTGCCAAGGCTCTACTCCCTTTTAGACCCTGCACATTTACACAAATGTGATATCCACAACCGGTATTCAATACCCATGAATCAGAATTAGATAAATTAATTTCTATAACATAAATACCTGAAGCGGCAGTCTAACTGTCTTTCTTTTTCTTTGCTTCCAAATAGAGCTTGCAATTTCTTAACCAATGTCTTTGTTCTCCACAATGGTGACAAACTCTCTCCTTTGGTGTCTTGGCCTTAGGTTTGGGCTTGAACTTAGATTTTGCCTTGTCCTTACCCCTACTAGCCATGACTTTGCCCTTTTGGTTGTTCTTTTTCCCTTTCCCTTTTTGAACCATTAAAACATTAGGAGTATTCTTCTTAATGTTCAGTTCAGCTTGTTTTAGCATCCCATGCAATTCAGTAATGGATTTTTCCATGTTATGCATGTTAAAATTCATGACAAACTGGTCATACTCAGTAGGTAAAGAGCCCAAGATCAAATCCGTTGCCATGTCATGATTAACAGGAGCACCAAGCTTATCAAGATAATCAAGATAGCCCTTCATTTTAAGGACATAAGCACTTACCGAGGTGTCAGAAATCATCTTACATGCATTTAACGCCTTGTGAGTTTCAAATCTCTCTTGTCGTGCTTACTCTTGGAACATTTCCTTGAGATGCATAATCATGTCATATGCCTCTACTTTTTCAAACTGTTTTTGAAGTTCAGAGTTCATGGTTGCTAACATGAGGTAAGTAACATCGTTGGAGTCATCTTTGTGCTTATTATAAGCATCTTTTTCAGCTTTTGAGGCGTTATTTGCTAGAGCAGGGGGAATATGATTTTCAAGAACATAGATCTTTTTTTCTTGCTTAAGAACGATTCTTAAGTTTCGTGCACAATAAAAAAAGTTAGTCTCACTAAGCTTGTCTTTCTCGAGCACAGATCGCAATGAGTTATTCCAACTATTTGTTGCCATTATTTACATACAAAATATGCAAAGTAATTAATTTTGAGGCTTTCATGAAAACACCCACTAAAATCATTTAAACTTTTGAAACTTCAACATTTCGATGTTTCGTAGTGGGTAAAAAAAAACATAAATATTTTATTTTAATCATAAGTAAGCTTTGGCGCTTTAATCTTATAATTAAATAAAACTCAAATTTTAAATGAGATAGACATCAAATGTCCCGGCTAAAATGTCTCATATAATACCCTAGTCCCAAAATCATTTTGATAGCCCAATTAAGTCAAACCATATCAAACATATGGAAAACTATTTTCCATCTTGTCTCACTTAGATAATCAAAAGCATTCTACTTTGGCAAGAATGACCATATGATGATCCAAATAATAACAAGTGTTTGATTTTGGAAGGCATTTAACACTTAATTTTTTTTTTTAATTTTGATTGTAGTAAGCATGAAATAAACATATCAAATATGCATGTAAGACATAAATAAAAGTGACATAGCATGACCCATAACCTATGTTGATCATCACGAGCAAAGTGAAGATCAAGGTAGTCAATCTAAGTATATGAACTCCTTAAGCATTCTCTAATGCCTTGAACATACTCTTTCTTGGTTGTAAATGTAGGCCACCATCTTCTTTTACATTGGATAGGAAAATTAAAATAATTCATATTTTAGAAAAGCAGTACAATTTTACAACAATGAAAAACGACACGCAGGCCGTATTTAAAAATTACAACTTAAAACAATCAGAATATAACCTGCTAATCACATTGGGATAAAACGGGCCATACTATGCACTATTCAAAATAATCCACAATTATAATCATAAACACAAATAAATAACACACAACGAATAGGTAGTCGGGGTTCCAAGGGGCAGCGCCCCTGACGGAGGTCCCGTTGGCCGGTCAGCGGGCAGAGGTCAAGGGGGCAGCGCCCCGAGAAGGAAAAATGATTTATTCTTCTCTCATTGAATAAGATTTCGCCTTTCGATTTCCGAATATTAATCAAATTAACATTCGGACCCCTTAATAACCATCGCCGTGAAATTTTCATATTACAGACAATCTGCGTTCCCTTTTAATCATATTCGTACAGATAACATATTATCATGGCCGATTAATACAAACAGTTCGCAAATATAGAACTACGGATAGCATGCATACGATACCATATCATATTAAAACAGACCAATTTACAGACAATTTGCAAATAATCTGGTCTGATCAGATAACTAAGACGCACAGATTAAACCTAATTCAGGCAGTCTGCATGCTAAGTATTTTAAGATCATAATCTTGTGAACATGCTGATATACACCGTTTAAATATATATATCACACATATATTCAACAATACGATTAATACAGATAAATCAACCTAATCGTTTAGCAAGTTGCTCTGATACCACTGTTGGAATTCGTGGATTCCTAAATGCGGAAAACATCCACGAATCCCTTCCGAGAATCCAAGTAAACGATTAAAAAGACTCAAGGTTTACAGGATTACCTTTGTTTTGTATAATCAAGATCCTTTGATTCTGACTGTGCTGTCGTATGTACAACCCGAACGATCACTAGACACTACAGTATGCGAATGTCTTCTACAGGTATACACGGCGAATTGACTCGTTACCCCAAGAGTGCTAACACCTAGGGTGTGAGAGGTTTTTTTTCTGATGAATAGAGGTACGAAATTTTTAACAGAACAGAAACATTGAGAAGACGGCTAGGGTTTTCTTAAAACCCCCTGAATATCTTAGAGGCCAAATATGATAATATCTTATCATATTTTAATTTAAATTAAAACTTGATATTATAAGATTCTGCCATTATCTCGATAATTTAACTAATTAATTTATCGAGTCAGATTCTTATAATCTGGACATCACCCAGATACATCGAATGTGGACATATTTTCAGATTTATTGTATCTGGTAAATTTTCTAGGTTCGATTAACTTAGACATATTTTCAGATTTATCGAATCTGGTTACTAGAAAAACAACCTAACTAATTCGCTTATTGTGTGACCCTATAGGTTCATTTAACACTGGCAGTGTGCCTAAATCATATTTAAATGGCCCACAAGTTATAAGCGGTTTCTAGCAAAACATTATAACTATCCAGGTTAAATGAAGATCAGTGATCTCTTTGAACCAAACCACAATTTTATATTTAGTCCTTTTGTCACACGATATCCAGATTAAGCATAAGGCACGGAGCATGTCATCCTTATTAAGTTTAATCAATTATTTCTTTATTTCATAGTAGACTGTTCAAACAAATGATATCAATATCTTAAATTGATATATTTGAGTACGGCCATGCATTTTAATAGTTTAACTTATCAATGGGCCCATGGATATCTCTCTCATAATTAAGAGGGACAAATTCCTTCACTATCAATCATATTCCTTTCCTCAATTTATTCTACATCCAACAGTAGTCTAATTTATTATCTAGTTAAAGACAACTTTAGACAACGTCAAAATATAGAACTTATCAAGTAGGAAACTATGATGAATTTAGGTCGAAGGACTTTTAATATCATTATGGCTAGAAAGTACTTATGACATGTTCCATGAAGTACTCTCACAGTGGGTCATGTCCAATACAATGTTCCCTAATATTTATTTATGTTTGACTTGATGTCACAAATATCCATGACCAGTAAAACATAGACATCTAGTCACAAACATACCAATCTTTATTTATTATTGTTCCAATAATAATAATCGATCAGAGACTGTTTTAGAATAGTCATTGTATTTATTGTTGGGTTTTACTATCAAATCACGTACTTGATGACCACAAAATAGAATGCACTATTCATGAAAAGAAAAATCTCGTATTATTATATAAAACATAACGACAATAGTATAAGTACAAATTGACTTTAGGGCATATCCTTAACAGGGAAATCGTGGTGGAACAGATAGCCTTAGAGGACAACCTAGCAGATCCCTTTATCAAGCCTTTGGTTAAGAGAATTTTCAAGAGACACTTAGACGCCATAGGGGTGGGCACTTATGGGTTTTTTTAATCTTAAAGTGCAAGTGGGATATTGTTGGAATATATGCCCTCTAGACTAATTTTATATAATGTAATTATCGAATTTACTACTAAAATAATTTATTCGCAAAATTTATTTGTGAATTTACATTTTATTTGTACACGATTTTCGTTTGGAAAGGACTCATTGTGTTTAAGTAAGTGATTTATGTGAATGGTGGTCTTTCACAGTAAGGTATGGATTACGGGTTACGTAACACATAAATGTTTGTTCTTAACCGATTGATGAAAATGAGAATCTCATCATGTATAGGTTATTGTGTTATGAATTCTAATTGGGCAATGACTTACCTTTAACCAGTGAGTAGTCCACTCACTTCATAGCATGAGCGTATTTCGAATACGTAGAACAAGACTTGTAATAAGAGTTTCTAAAAGTACTATTTAGAAAAAACTCAGACTATTACTGCTATAACGTAGACTAATACTCTACCACTTGAGTATAAGTTGGTGGTCTGATGAAATTAGAAGCATATACTTTGTTATATTGTAGTTGAAGTTCTTTCGTAGAGCCGATATACTTGTATATTGGATATATATGACTAATTAGTTAAGACAGACTTATACAAGATAACTTCTGCGTTATATTGTCCCTTGTAATTGTTCAAATGATCTAATTATCCAGGGTTCTGGGGAACATGATTTGGATATTTACTTTAGGGTAACTCCCTTAGAAAGTGGAAACATTCCGTGAGTCGTGGATCATTAGATTAGAAATCTAAGGATGGTAAATGTCTATTAGAGAGGTGTTAGTACACTCCTCCTCTCTAAAAGCACGGCGATGCTTAGAGGGGTATTTTAGTCATTACACCTGTAGGTTGAAGACTTTGTTAACGCAGCATTATCTTTGGGATCAATATTTTCTTATGGTGATATTAGAAAATATTTAAAATGTAAAATATATCTATTTATATAGCAGGGATATTTTGGTCATTTTAGTAGCCAATGCGATGTGTCTTTTTTTCTCCGAAATTGCCCTTAAGTTCTGACAGATTTGGGTTAAGGAACTGGTCTTGATAATTATAGGTTTTATTTTATTTTATTTAAATAGTCTAATTTATTATTGGATTAGAAGAAAATAAAAGGTTCGAGAGAGAGTATATATTTTGTCTAACTTAATTGATTAATTAATTATTCAGGGCCCAAGGCCCATATTAAATAATTAGAAAATTAATCTAGATATAAACTAGATAAAATACCTGATATTTTATATTGGTCTATTTGGGCTTATTAATTATTTATTGGGCTATTTAATGAAGCCTAGAAAATAAATAATTGAGATTTATTATTTATGGGTGTTCAAGCCCAAGAGTAAATAATTTTATTTGGCCCAAAGAATAAAAACAAGAGTAAAATTAAATTAAAATAATAATAATTAATTATTTAAATTAATTAATTAATTAAAATAAAAAAATAATAATTAAAATAACACGGGATGGATCCGTGTTGTTTTACGTGAAAGATAATAGAAAGCATGGTTGCTTTCTATTTTCATGTTGTTGGTTTCTCTCTCTCGGTGATGGATTGGAATTGATCAAAATGAAGTGAAAAGAAAATGAAGGGTGGTGCTCTTCGTGGTTCACTTTTCACAAAAAACCAATTCAGTAACAGAAACCTTTAGAGGCTAAGCAAAACCCACGTCTTTAAGCTTTCACTGACAGTGGAAAGGGCATCAAGTCGGAAACTCAAAAACTTTGTGTGAATGAAACGAAGTCGACGTTTATAAGGATTTGATCCAATAGCTTCAAGTATCCTTGTACAAACATCTTCTTCAGTGCCGAAAAGGTCTTTCAAGCACTGAGGTAAATTTTTTCGTTCTGTAAGTATACTTTCGATTTGATGATTTTTGCCATTTTCGATCTTCAGAATGATGAAGAGTAAGGTAAAGGTAAAATAGGTTTACCCATACTAGAATCAGTTGAAGTTTTACTATGCAAAAAAGGAAAGTAAGATTCTATGAAAGAAACATTTCTTGACATGAAAATTTCTCTGGAAAAATAGTCTAGCAAAAGAAAACTTTTTGTAGATGAAGAATAACCAAGAAAAACATAAGGTCTACTTCTAGGATCAAATTTATTTTTATGAGATAATTGAACACAAGCATAAGCCAAACTACCAAAAACTTTAAGAACATCATAATCTAGAGGTTTATGATATAATATTTCAAATGGTGTTTGTTGATTTAACACGGGAGTAGGAGTGATATTTGTCAAATACACAGCATGTTGAATGCAATAACTCCAATATGCAAGTGGTACTTGTGACTAAAACCTAAGAGCTCTAACTATATTAAGAATATGTTGATATTTTCTTTCCACAATACCATTTTGCTCAGGTGTGTAAGGACATGAAGTTTGATAAATGATGCCTTTTGTATGATAAAAATGTGGAAGTTGAAACTCAAGGTCATTATCAGATCTCAAGATCTTAGCTTTTTTATCAAACTATGTTTGAATATAAGTAATAAAATGTTGTATCAAAGATCTTATTTCAGATTTTTGTTTTAACAACAAAACCCAAGAAAATCTATTGAAATCATCAACTATGGTCAGAAAATACTTGTGACCATGAATTGGATGTTTAAAGGTCCTCAGATATCCATATGAATCAAATCAAAAACAAATTCAACAACTCCCTAATGTAAGGGAAAAGAGAATTTGTGTTGTTTAGCTAAAGGACATATTGGACAAAAGACATTAGTAGCAGGCAAAATAACAGAAGAATCAAAATTTTGAATTTTAGCCGATTATTTTGTAGACAAATAACCAAGTCTAAAATGTTATAATAAGGATTTATTGTAAAAATCACCATTAGTTATATCATAGGTTGTATTCATAGTAGAAGTAGGCTGACGAAGATCAAGATGATAAAAACCCCAGAAAATCTAGTTGATCTAATCATCTGACCATGATGTGGATCCTGAATAAAATAGCAATCATTTTTAAAAGTTATGACACATTTCAATTGCTAAAGAAGTTTACTAACAGATATAAAAAATGAAAGGGAATTTAGGAATAAACAGGACTTGATCCAAAACCATAGAAGGAGTTAATTGAACAGTGCCTATGTGTGAAACATGTACTATATCTCCAGTTGGCAACTTTATAGAAGTATTTTAAGTAGGATGATAATCAGAAAAAGAGTCTAAACAAGAACAAATATGATTTGTAACTCCTGAATCTAAAATCTAGATTGAAGAGCATATACCTATATCTTGAGCTTCATGTGATGGATTTGAGAAATTTGGTATAAGACTTGCTTGGTTGATTGAATGAACATGTTCAAAAGCAATATTGTTTTTGGAAGTGGAAGAAACAAGTTGTGATTGGATCAATTTTAGTAGCTGTTGATACTGTTCTTGAGTTATATATTTTGAGGTCTGAGAATCCATTAAAATGTTTGAACAGCCTGAACTGGACTTACACCATTAGAGACATTTTGAAAAACACTATTGTCAACAACAACATCAGCTTGTGGCATATAGCTTTGAGTCCCTACACTCCTGCTTTTATTTCGATAGCTTGCTGGAAAACCTACTTTTTATAACATATGTCTATTGTGTGTCCCTGCAGTCCGTAGAACGTACACTGCAACTTTCTGTTTAGGAACATTTCTAGCTTGCATAGATGATTCTACTACAATATTCCTTGCAGCAAATACTTGAGGACTTATACAAACTGAACCACCAGAATGTGCAACATGATAATTAAGTGACCTTTCATGTGTGGAAACCATAGAAAAAGCCTGCTTCACTGTAGGAAAAGGTTTAGTTAATAAGATATGAGACTTGATTCCATTGAACTCTTCCTTTAATACTTTTATGAATCTAATGACAAAATCAGCATTACTATTTGTTTTTACTTCAGGTAATGCTAGACACTTGCATTTCATATCACAATGGCAAATGGGAAGTGGCCTCAAATTTAGCAATTCCTCCCATAAAGTCTTCAAATTTGTATAATACTCATTCACAGTCAAGGATCCTTATTTCAAGTTATATATGTCTTCTTGAAGATTTGAAATTTTAAAAGAATCCCCTTGGTAAAAATGTTGACATAAATCATTCTATACATCATAGGCATTATCGATCCAAATAACACTTTGAGCTATAGAGGATGAAACTGAATTTCGAATTCACGATAAAGCCATATTATTACATTGTTCCTAAAGTGCATAAGAACTATGAGTACGATTTGGTGCTAGGACGCTGTCATTAATAAATCTTAATTTATTTTTAGAAATCAAAGCCATCCTCGTTGCTTTACACCATTAATGATAATTTCTCTCATTTAAAGAAATTTAAAGAAGGTAGAACCAAAATCAAAGATGGGTTTTTATTCGGATACAGAGAAAATGGACTAGACACAGTTATCTCCTGATTAGCCATAACTACACAATCAGATCATACAAAATATGCGGTTTGGTAGCCAGATCACAAAACCAATTGAAAACTTTGATTTTGAAAAACAAACTCTCAAAATTGAAAACATAATGAAGAATCTAAAGCTGAGAACACGATAGAAGGAAAGGAATATTTTTCTTCTGTCTAATTAATTTCCAAATGAATCAACAAAAGTGTTTATATATACAACCATACAAATCTGAAACTAAACAATGAACTGAAAAATGAACTTTGATTACATCCAATAATTAACAATTGGCGAAAAATAACTTTCTAGAAATTGGCTTTGCCGCCAAAAGTTTAACCCCGGATCAAATGAAAGATTAGCTGAGCTGGCATCTTTAACTGATGATCTGGAAGCGGCTGCTGATCTGGAAGCTGACTTTGTAACCAAGTTAGAAACTGACCTGGCATGCTGCACATGCCAAATTCCCTCATAAGAAATGGCATCTAAAAATGTTGAAAGCAATCAAGAAGAGAAACCCTCAACTAAAGGGGCAAGAACCGGAGTGGCGATAGAATCATCAATGTCAAAAACACCTAATTGATCAAGAATGAGCACAAAAGCACCATCGATCCAAGGTTTAATGCATAACAAGAAAACATCCTTCCCTAACATGACATTTGTGTTAGGGTGCACTTTCCTTCTGATCTCAGCCACAAGTTCTCTCGAATTTGTGTTGTAAATGGAGATGGCACAAGATCCATTTGAAAAAGAACCTTCCGTCTGATACTCCTTACTGGGGTCACCGTAGATCGTGGCCACTAAATGAAATTGTCCAATTATGGACGATTTGAATATGCTAAAAATGGGTTCTTGATCTTCCTTCTTCTCTCCTAGAAATGCTTCCCACCTTTGATGGAGGCTTGGCTTCTGCACTTTTTTGCCAGAACAAGAAGAAGATCATGTGAAAGCGGTGAAAGTGAGGAATTTCATATATGAATCACGTGTCAATTCCGAAATTTTTCTGGTTTTCCAGGTGTAAAGAAATTTTGGGTAGAGAAGTGAAAGAGGATTATCCAATCAAAGGAAGAATCTCTAGCCTTATATAAGCAAAATGAATCAGAAAAACCATACAAAATCACTTATCCCGATTTGCGTGTGTCGGGTGGGGAACGATCAGTAATTACTCTGAAAAAAAAAAAAGAAGGGGCAGAAAACAGAGCACTACTCGTTTCTCGATTCTTTTGATCAACTACTGAAAATTCGGAGCACATATCACCCCATAAAGAAGTCAACGATGCAGCTAAATTTGCCTTTTTTTTTTTGCGGTACCCGACTAAACTTGTGATTGTTTTCAAATAAAGAGTTTGGTTTACTTATAGTTTTATGTAAATCTCAAATTCAGATTCCTTTCAATTGAGGATTCTTTTGCAAGAAAGGTGACCTTTTTCTTTCTGGGCCTTTATTCCGTATCAATGAATTCAACAATTTGCAGCACTGACCTTGCGGTGAAGAGTAAGAAGAGATTTGCCAGCAGAGTCCATGAGAACTAGCTCATCTTGGGAGCCAGAATCCGGATCATACAAATCAACTCGGAAAATGATTTCTCCGGTGGAATTATACACTATGAACCCATTTCCTCCTGGAACAAATACGGAAGTCTTGTGAACTGTGAGATGGGTCTCGTCCTCGAAGCAGAATTCCTCGTCTACAATCACACTTCTGCTCATTTTTCAGCTACAGAACCAGCAGTGTTGCCACATACAAAAAGCTTGCATCCAATTAACTGGGTTATGCTCAATTAAAGATCCTGAGAAGGATTCAGAAACTAGAAGCTGAAAGTTGATGAAGAAAACAATTTGAGCAGAGAAGCTGGGAGGAGAAGTTTATAAGTAGCAGTGTTTGTTAATTTATTCATTCCTTCGTCGACAGGTAATCTAAAAATCCACTGGTAACGGCGTATAACGACGATTTTGGGCTGGGTGACCAATGTCCATTGGCTATCTCTGCAATTTGATTTTTGTCGTTTTTACTTTTATTTTCTTTAACCTTTATTGATGGAAGATTTTTTGAATAATTGTCATCATTGGAGACTTTTTTTAATTATCTGAATAATAATAATAATTGTTAAAAATAATGTTGTGTGTTATAAAATTAGGGTAGTGTTAGAATAAAATCTACACATTACACACTAAGAAAATTCTAATTATTCTTTGCACAAAAATTTCTCTTCAAACTTCTCTCTTTCTTTCTCTCACAATTCTTTCTCTAATATTTCTTTCACTAATCTTTCTTTCACAAAATGATGGTGTATTACAAGTTTAGAGCATAGCTCTATTTATAGAGTTCTAATTAGTGGAATACATCATGGCATACATCATCTTCAACTAATCTCAATTAGTGGTGTCTCCATTAAATGGTGGACATCCATAAAAATCTTCTCTAATTATTCACATAAATCCATAATTAGTGGAGCCTCCACTAATTAATGGAGATTCCAATAATTCATAACACTCCCCCTTGGATGTCCATCCATTGCATAAAGAATATGCCTCGTTAAAACCTTACTAGATAAAAACCCAATGGGAAAAAAAAAATCTAATGAAGGAAAAAGAGTACACTATTCTATATGTCTGTTTATTACTCCCCCGATGAGATGATTCCTTTAAATCTTTAAACCGACGCATACCGATTTTATATCTCAACTTCTCAAATGTTGCAGTCGGTAAAGTCTTCGTGAAAATATCTGCGAGGTTGTCACATGACCGAATTTGTAGCACATCAATTTCACCTTTCTTCTGAAGTTCATGAGTAAAGAAGAATTTTGGTGAAATATGTTTTGTCTGATCTCCTTTAATATATCCTCCTCGTAATTGAGCTATGCAAGCTGCATTGTCTTCATAAAGAGGAGTTGGAATATCTTTGATTGATGATAATCCACAACTTTCTCGGATATAATGAATCATGGATCTTAGCCATACACATTCTTGACTTGCTTCATGAATGGCTATAATTTCAGCATGATTTGAAGAAGTAGCTGCTATAGATTGTTTCGTAGAACGCCATAATATAGCAGTATTTCCACATGTAAATAGATAGCCCGTTTGAGAACGTGCTTTATGTGGATCAGATAAATAACCAGCATCTGCATAACCTATCAATGTTAGACTGGTTTTATTTGAATAAAATAATCCGAGATCAATTGTACCTTGGAGATATCGAAGGACTTGTTTAATTCCATTCTAATGTCGTCGTGTTGGTGAAGAACTAAATCTTGCTAATAAATTGACAGCAAAAGCAATATCAGGTCGTATATTATTAGCAAGATACATCAATGCACCAATTGCACTGAGATATGGTACTTCAGGACTAAGGAGTTCTTCATCATTTTCTTGATGTCGGAAAGGATCTTTATCCACATTTAATGATCGGACGATCATTGGAATACTCAATGGATGTGCTTTGTCCATGTAAAATCTTTTTAGCACTTTTGCTGTATATGTTGATTGATGAATAAATGTGTCCACTCTCCAGATGTTCAATTTGTAAACCAAGGCAAAATTTGGTTTTACCAAAATCCTTGATTTCGAATTCTCTTTTTAAATAATCAATTATTTCCTGGAGCTCTTCAGGAGTTCCAATAAGATTAATATCATCAACATATATAGCTAATATCACAAATTTAGAACCAGATTTCTTAATAAAAATACATGGACATACCTGGTCATTTTTAAATCCCGCTTTCAATAAATATTTACTAAGACGTGTGAACCACATGCGCCCAGATTGCTTCAGGCCATATAATGATTTCTGCAACTTGATGGAGTAATTTTCACGAGGATAATATTTATATGCTTCAGGCATGTGAAATCCTTCGGGGATTTTCATGTAAACATCATTTTCTAAATTTCCATACAAGTAAGCAGTGACAACATCTAGTAGGCGCATATCTATCTTTTCATGTACTGCCAAACTGATAAGATATCGAAGTGTAATAGCATCAACAACATGAGAATAAGTTTCATCATAATCAATACCTGGTCTTTGTGAAAAACCTTGGGCTACTAATCGCGCTTTATATCGAACGATTTCACTCTTTTCATTGCGCTTTCGCACAAATATCCATTTGTAGCCAACAGGTTTTACACCTTCTGGTGTTCGGACTGCAGTCCGAAGACTTCACGTTTTGTCGGTGCATTTAACTCCGATTGAATCGCATCTTTGCATTGCAGCCAATCTTTTCTATGCCGACATTCATCAATCGATATTGGTTCAGGATCATCATTATCCTGTGTAACATCAAGAGATATATTGTATGCAAATATATTATCAATAACGGTTTCTATCCGATTCTAACTTCTACCTGAAGTGGTATAATTGATAGAAATTTCAGTGTTACTTTCATCAACTTCTGGTTCTTTGTCATCAGTTCTCTCTTGGTCTTTATCATTCTTTTCTTCAATATGATCTTCTGGATCATTTAATCCTCTTTTTTTCGAGGATTTTTATCTTTAGAACCAAGAGGTCGGCCACGCTTCTGGCGTGTTTTTGACTCAGCAGCTATAGGTATAATATTTTGTTCTGCTGGAACTGCAATTCGAATAGGAGCATTTATAGCTGGAATATGAGATTTTGTAATTCTTCTGGAGTTAACAAAAGCATCTGGCATTTGATTTGCAATGCTTTGCAAATGAATTATCTTTTGAACTTCGAGTTCACATGCGCTTGTGCGCAGATCAAGATAATTTAATGATGTTGTCCAAGCAAGATCCTTTTTATGCTGTTTTGGTTCTCCTCCTAATTTAGGGAATAATGATTCATCAAAATGACAATCAGCAAATCTTGCTGTGAATACATCTCATGTCAGGGGTTCAACATACCTGATAATAGAGGGATAATCATATCCAACGTAGATCCCCTTTCTTCTTTGAGGACCCATCTTTGTACGTTGGTTTGGTGCAATTGGAACATATACAGCACACCCAAAAATTCTTAAATGAGCTATATTTGGCTCGGAACCAAAAGCCAATTGTAAAGGAGAAAATTTGTGATAACTTGTTGGCCTTAGGCATACAAGTGCTGCAGCATGCAAAATAGCATGTCCCCAAGCAGTTGTCGGAAGATTTGTTCTCATTAATAACGGTCTAGCAATTAATTGTAACCGTTTAATGAATGATTTAGCTAGACCATTCTGAGTATGAACGTGAGCTACTGGATGTTCAATAGTAATGCCAATTGACAGGCAATAAGCATCAAAAGCTTGGGAGGAATATTCTCCAACATTATCTAGACGGATCCTTTTGATCGGATAATCTGGAAATTGCGCTCTTAAGCGAATTATTTGGACAAGCAATCTCGCGAACGCCAGGTTGCGAGTTGATAATAAACTAACATGCGACCATCGGGTCGATGCATCAATTAAAATAAAAAAGTATCTGAATTGCCCGCATGGTGGATTAATTGGTCCACATATATCACCATGAATTCTTTCTAAAAATACTGGAGACTCAAACTCCACTTTTGTTGGAGATGGTTTAATAATCAATTTCCATTGAGAACATGCAGCACATGAAAATTTATCAGATGTCAAAATCCTTTGACTTTTCAAAGGATGACTATGCGTATTTTCAATTATTCTTCGCATCATAATAGCTCTTGGATGACCCAAACGGTCATGCCTAATGATAAATGTAACAGGATCAGTAAATTTCTGATTTACTGAATGATGCATTTCAATTGCATGGATTTTTGTGCTATATAGGCCAGAAGAAAGAGCTGGTAGCTTTTCTAATAAAGATTTCTTACCCGACATTATTTGAGTAATACAGAGATACTCAAAACTATTTTCTTCCATTGTTTCAATGTGATATCCATTTCGGCGAATATCTTTAAAGCTTAATAAATTTCTTCGAGATTTTGAAGAAAATAACGCTTTAGGAATAACAACATTTGTTCCTCTGAGTAATACAATATTAACTCTTCCAGAGCCTTCAATCAACTTTACACTACCACCTATAGTATTAACATTTGTTTCTCCCATCTGCAGGTAAGAGAAATATTTTTTATCTTTCAATATGGTGTGTGTTGTACCACTATCAATTAGGCATATATCTTCAATGCCATTTGTGTATCCGGTAAGCGGAATAATAGCCATCTGGGCATAACAAAACATTTATAAATGTAAATACTCAAACAATAAAAACCTTAAACGATAAGTACTATTACAATGCCAAAAATATAAAATATAAAATAAACATATTAAAAGTAAACTTTTAATTATTTTGAACACTTCCATTACCAATCAAATGCTCAATTACAAAAGAGCAACTATAAGCATGTATCCTCAAGTTCATATGAACACTAGTAATATGAATAAAAGATGTGATGCTTATTATTAATAGAAATATCTTTTTCCCTTATTATCTTTTCTGTTCCACTTCAGGTGGCCAGTATTTCTCTGTGATAAGGGAAATATCGAGTGTGTCCATGACCATAACCACGGCCACGGCCACTGCCACAACTACGACTATAACGATGGCTTTTGCTGGAGCCAACAGCATTCACTTCTGGAAGTGCTGTTGAGCCAGTTCATTTGGCTTCATAATTTCTCAATAATAACTCATGTTAAAACTGTCAATTTTGGATACCCTTTTTCTCGATATTGTTACTGTAGAACATGAAAAGTGGAGAATGTCTTCTCCAATATAACTTCATCAGTAACTTTTTCTCCGTAAATTTTTTAACTAAGATGTAGTTTTATACATCACGGAGTTCACGGTTTTACAATCTTGCAACTTCAGATGCAACCATTCATACCGTGCAGTGGGTAGTACGACCATCTTCAGGTGGTCAAATCTTTCTTTTTATCCACATGACATATGGATCTCCTTTTTTTTAGCATTTAGATTCATTTCTGTATGACATATAATTTTTTTTTTTAGAAATATCAAGGGCTACAAATTCAAATTTAGCGAGATCAATAAATGCGTACTTATCTTCTGGTTTTAATAACGGCAAAGACTCGTGCTGATAACGTGTTATAAAATTAGGGTAGTGTTAGAATAAAATCTACACACTACACACTAAGAAAATTCTAACTATTCTTTGCACAAGAATTTCTCTTCAAACTTCTCTCTTTCTTTCTCTCACAATTCTTTCTCTAATCTTTCTTTCACTAATCTTTCTTTCACAAAATGATGGTGTATTACAAGCTTAGAGAATAACTCTATTTATAGAGCTCTAATTAGTGGAATACATCATGGCATACATCATCTTCAACTAATCTCAATTAATGGTGGACATCCATAAAAATCTTCTAATAATTCACATAAATCCATAATTAGTGGAGCCTCCACTAATTAATGGAGATTCCAATAATTCATAACAGCATTATTATTTTTTCTAATTTAAAATTTTAAATAAATTTAATTATTTGTAAAACCTCATTTTTATGTATTTTTATTTAAATTTGTATTTCTGAATTAATTTAAATTTTTATTTATCTTCAATTTTTAAATATAAATTTAAACATAATACATGTAAAAAAAGATATTTTTAATTTCTATTTTTAGTTAATTTTTTAAGTTTAATTATGATAAGCTAAATTATAGATATCGTTTCCAAGCAAAACTTGAAAATGATGAAATAATTATAAATAGGGATTAAAATAGTTATCATTTTCAAATAAAAATTGAAAATATTATATGTAATTTATTCAAATTTAATTATGACACTTTTTAGGTTTAATTATTAGTTAAAATATAATTTATAATATTCAATTACAAATCTCAATTATCTAAAACAATAAATATCAATTTAGTCCAATTATATAATTTATACTTGATTATAAATATCAATTATTTACAAAAAATATAAAAATTGTAAATCTTAATTATATAAATTTATAATCTCAATTATAATATTTAAATTGAAATCTCAATTATCTAAAATTATAATCTCCTTATATTTTAATTTGAGTAATCTATATTTTATTGAATTTGATTACAGATAAAGAATTGAAGAAAATATGCAAACAATAATTATATGTTAGTGAATAATAGTTTGAATAATAATTGAATATTTAGTGAATATTTACCTATTTTTATTTTCAAAAAAAGTATGACATAAATATTTTTAAGTTAAGATTTATATAATATTAATTACAATGAATTTTAATTCTCAACTATTTGTAAAAAAAATTATTTTATTAGAGGTATTTCTATTCATGAACTTATTAATAGAGGTATTTTAATATTGGTTGGGATGAGTTTTTAGATAAGTAATCAAAACTTGTATGACTTTACTACTAATAGTCTTCTATTTAAAAGTATAAACAATACTAACATATGAATTTTATTCAAACTTCTCCGATTGATTAATAAAGATAACGTAATAAGATAAAATTATTATTTTTTCTTTAACCTAGCATGGTTATTGTTAGAAATAATTTTTTATTTTTAGTTAATTTAATTGCAATATTTTTTTGTTTAATTTTTATTTCAAAATATTTAATTCTCAAAATTTATCTTTTTAATATTCATATTTCAAAATTATTTTGTATATAAATACTTTTAGGATCAATTTTTTATCTTTTAATAAAAAAAAAGTTATTTATTGTTTTATTTGAAAGAGATTGAGGAAATTTGAATTTAATTCAAATTGAAATTTCAAAACATTTAAACTCTCAATTATTGATTAAAAGATTAAAAATTATTTTTTAAATATTCAATTTTATTGTTTTACTGGGTAAAAAATTGATCACTCTCGACATCTCACTCGTTTAATTTTTCATTTCTAGTCTTAGTTAAATTTTCACAAAATGCACCGCTATCACATCTCAGGAATGCACCGCTATCACATCTCAGGATTTTATATTTATAGAAAACAAAATTCAACGTACAACATATTCATACCCACTCACTCCCTCCAATCAAAGCCAAACATCTCCCCTGCATAGTTTATACCCATTCATTAAAATACAAAACAGACCAAAGCAACACTTCACCCCCAAATTTTGATTCAACAGATCAAGGTAAATTATAAATTAGTAAAGAATTTAACCAATATAATTTCACAAAATTTCAATAATATTCACTAAAAGTACACAAACCAATAATTACTATTGTAATAAGTTCTACTATCTATCTCAACAAATAAATGAATAAATTAATTCAATCTTTATTTTTTGTTAAAAAAAAAAATTGTTACATAGAAGCTATCTAGCAGTGGCTCCGGTGTACAAGCAACGACGCTTTCTCCAATTGCAATTCCGGCACAAATTTCCCGCAGCGGGCATGTAGTGGTGGAACAAAAAGAGAGGATATGTAGATGAAAGATAGATAAATAGTTATTCTTGGAGAAATTGAGGAGAAGAGAGGGAATAAGAGAGAAAGAGAATAGTAGAGACGGAAGCTTTCTGTGGCGAAGACCCACCAAAAACAAAACAAAAAAAAAAAAAATGGCATTTGCTGTGTTTGGGAGTAGAAGAAGAAATAGCAAAGAAGGATGAATTTTATGTGGCCTTCGGTATATATAAAGGAAGCAAAATTTGCTTTCTCGTGAAGGGGATTTTGTGGGAATTCCGAATAATAGTACCATTTTCCTTCGGAATTCTGACAGTGGGGTGACCCTGGACAATTTTCCGAATGTAGTGAGGTCATGCGACCTCCTAAGATGAAGTTGCATTTTCATAATGCGACCTTCAACATCATTCTTAATTTTACTTGAATGAGAGGATGTTTAATTACAAGGCAAGAATGCAACCTTTGTCACTACTTTTGCTTGCTTGCTTTCTCCATAGTTGTTACTCTATCCAAAAGCTGTACTCAAGTCACAATTGAACAAAATTGTATATCCGTAACCAGTTTAAACCATTCATAATGCAGTAAAATAACATAACAATATTACAACAAGAATTAAATAGTTGTCCAAATTCCAACATCCTAAGTACAATAAAATAGAATATGAAGGAATAGTTGAATCAATGAGCTAATCTCGTGAGCCAGTAAACGTATTATTAGTTCTCCTAGTATGTCCACTCCTGTGATAGTTGCTGCATCATGGAGGAGAGTTGGGTGTGCAATAATCTATATCATAAGGTATCCTTGAAGTTTGCGGACGGCCAGGAAGTTCATTCCTCATCATTTCTTCCACAGGCGTAAGCGTAAAAGTTGAAAACTTCCAATATTGTTCATTTACCACAGGGAAAAACTGTCCCTCATATGTCAGCTGGTAATTTCTTCTAGTATAAAACTCTAAAACAAAGTCAATGGGATTCCAACCTCTGTGGCGACATGCTGCAAACCCATGCGGACAAGGTACAGTATATATATTCCACTTTTGGCAACTGCAAGATCTCTCTCTCAAATTGAAACTGTAAACATTTGAAGCTCTATGCCCCTGTTGCACTAACGATTTGATCCCGAATATTCTGGCTTGTGCATTAAATTCAGTTACAACATGCCCTCTAGACTTTTCCTCATAATAACAATACAACTTTCATATTTCAGATGGTAAAGAGTGTCTTAAATTAGATCCTTCATCTCTGTATTCATTAAAATACTTAACTAACTTCATAAATAAAGTTTCAACTAAAACTTTTAGTGGGAGAGATCTTACTTACTTGAGCACATTATTCATGCATTCAGATAAACTAGTAGTCATTTAACTATATCTATGCTCGTCATCATATGACAAAGTCCATTTCTCCAAACCAATTTCCATCAAATAATTAAGTGCCTCTTTCTTTCGAATTCCGATTTCATCTAAGTATGATTGACACTTAATTTTTTTATGCTATAAACACGCAACATACATCAAATTTGTCAGATTAGTGTCCTTAAACTTGGCATGAAAATTTCCTTTAATATGCCCAAGGCAATATCGATGAACAACCAAAGGTTCTTGCCACTCATTAAGATGGCGTACAGTATTGATTATTCATTTATGTCTATTTGAAATCAGACATATATGTCTTTCAGGAATGACATGTTGACGCAGGAGTTTTAAGAACCAACTCCAACTCTCTAATGACTCATCGTCCACAATGGAAAAAGCAAAGGGGAAGAGATGACTGTTTGCATTCCAAGTGGCCGCAACCAACAATTTGCCCCTATAACCTCGTAAATGAGTGTCATCAACAGATACCACTGGACGACAATATTTGAACCCAATAATTGAAGGTTTGAATGACCAAAAAATGAAACCAAAAGCTTTCAAATCACCCACACTTATCCAATGGTGTCTCCACTTCACAATAGTCCTAGGATTGTAATCCTGCAATGTAAACATGTATTTTGGTAGGGCAATCCACGTAAATGGCCAATCTCCATATACAAGTTTCATAGCTACTTTTTGAGCTTCCTATGATTTCTTATTAGAACAACCTGTCCTCCACAATTTCTGAACTTCAGCAATAACATCACTCACATGACATTCAGGGTCATTTAAAATCAAGTGTGTCACATTACGTGCTATGAAACGATGATCCATGTTTCTATGCACATTGTTCACGACTATAATAACTCATGTATGTTCTTTGTTCAAAACTGTTATCTGCCATTCTCCATGAGTTTTCTTATGAATAATACGAATATGCCAGAAGCAAGGATTGCCAAGACCTGCATCTTTACACTTGGCATACCAGCAGTTACTCTTATTCTCCAAAACCCTGAATTCCCACCCAATTTGAATAGACCACTTTCTTACTGCATATATCGCCTTCTTCTTATTCTTAAACCTTATGTTTAGTTGCAAATTAATGTCAGTGTCTGACCAACTTCTTGTGAGATTAACTGATCGCCTGCTAAGTGATTCATTAGCACACACACCAGATCCTATATCATCAAATAATGGAAATCTTGAGGATTCCCATGTGGTATTGGAAGGCCTTGCCATATCATTCCTATCCTCTGACAAAGGGTTGTTAGGTTCATGACATGGAATGTTTGCTGGAATGTCCTCTTCTTCACTCTGATCTGTGTTACACCAATTTATTGGTCTCTCAGAGCCTGTGAAACCATCACTGTCAGATGTATGTACCATCGAATCAACATTTACTGCACCTGTGACCACATATGACTGAGATACTATAGCATCCAGATTCATGGTGGCCAGTTGACGGTTGCTATTTGTCTGATATGTGCCCAAATCCAGATTTCGTGTAGGTTCCAGTGGAGGTTCGAGGTTGATCATGTTATTTCTTCTTCCTACACACTCAGGTATGTGACCAATATCAACTGTCTCAGCATTACTACCAGTCGAATTTATGTATTCAGTACCCATAGGCCGGTAAAATGTCTCGGGATCCAAGTAGTTTATGTTTTCCATTCTCATGCCTATGGGGAGATAGGGAAATAAATTGTGCTATTCATTTATCGATGCACCTAATCCACTGACCTGGTTAAGCATTGCCATGAATGAACTCGTTGGTGGGGATACCTCCGATAAATGACTCAGGCGTTGAGAAGTGATCTCGGAATAACTCACATGTAGTTGAATGCTCTGTGACTTAAATTTATTTGGCAACATTCATAAAACCTCCATATCATCATCGTCGCCTAACTCATTTGCAACGTATTGCTGGTCAGATCCATAAAGCAAAGGACGCCGAAGTGTAATCTTAAACGTTACGTTTCTCCCTCCTAATCTAAGATAGGTTCGGACCTTGTCAACCAGTTCAAAGTAAGATATCCAACGTCGGAGTATCCAGATTTTTTTAATTGTTCCATCAAACCATATAGACCCTCGATAATCACGCTGTATTTGACAATCCAAAAATATATATATATATATATAGCACAATAGGAGGCTCCAATGCATTCATTTTAACAATGTGGCAAAATCTGAGATTGAAATGTAATCGTTATAAAAAAAAAATATATGGCACCAATATAACCAGATTGAAGAAAATGTGGAAAATAAGCATATTGAAGTTGTACATTATCATTATACATACCTTTCACCTTCTCTTGCAGAATCAATAATCAATATATAATGCTCATTGTGCTACCGCATTGTTCCTTTTTATCTGGAGATGAAATTCTGCAACTCTGTTCCAGATTTGGTCATTGCGCTGCCAGTGTGGATTTGGGAAATAGTCATAAAGGTAGATCGCATTTTTGGAATGTGACCTCTACATTCATAAAAAAAAAAAAAAAAAAAAAGGACTTTGCATCATTAATGATCTATACCCTGCAGCCAATTACAGTCCAAAAATCTACATACACATTCACAAGACATTAATTCACCAAGTCGCCCAACTAAGACATAAAATAACCGTACAAAGTTCACATGCAGTTATATGTAATCACAATGCAAAAATTACCAAGCCTACTAGAATGCGGCTATATATACAAACAAAATGAAGCAGGCTTAATGGGGTGAACAGGAACAAAAGATAATTAATGCGGTAAGAGTACACATGGTCTGCGAGGCTTGATTTTTTTCCTTCGTCTCCCAGCAGTGTTAGCATTGTCGACGTCGACAATAAGGTTGGGCTGTGGGTTTTCTTGGACAGTCGGTGCGGGATCTGGATTTTGTTGAGGAGGATGTGGAACCCGTCCTCACCTGCGGCAGACTATCCCACGAAATGATCGAATCGGGAGATCCTCAATGCGCGGCATTGGACACTCTTGTGTCACACACTCAGTAGGCTGCATGCTCCCAAGAGCCGGGTCTACTATGGTGGGCAGATCCTCAACATACTCAGTGCCTCTCTCGTGGACCTCTAGACCATACATCGATGTAGCCGCGTCCTCACAGTCTCCATTCGTCATCCGTGGAGATTGAACCGGAATAACCACTAAATCATCTCCTGGCCCCTCGTGAATCTTCGTCCCAGTTACCTCATCAATCTCATCGGGGTGTGATCCCACAGGATGGTCTGGTCCAGTAGCAGCTTGCACTCGGGCTCTTTGGTCCCCACATCTCACTCCCACGTGTGCACATCCATCAATAGGGGTCCGGGGCCTCGAAGTAGGCTGAACTAGTAGTACAATTTGCGTGCTTGATTCAATTGGAGTTGGACCAGCATAACTGTCGTGTGCATGATGACATGTTGTAAGTCCACGAGCACACATATCTCGTATTTCTATAAATGCCATTTGAGAAATCGAATCGGCACTGTGAATATAGTGATTAGCCACTCGCATAACACATCGCACAATATCAGCCTGAAAAACAACATACAAAGGTTTGTTAGATTTTTCATTGTAATGAATAAGTTATTAACTCAGAAATTACGATAAAAACAACAGTAAGTACCAAGACGATTGTACTCGATCCGGTGGACTGATATCTCGATGATAGGCCTCGAATAATGGGGTTCCCGATATGAAGACGGGTTCGATCCCTATACCACTGAATATAGTCCGTAGCAATCAAAACACCCATTAGACTGGTTTGTATATAATCCATGCGTTTGGCCCACATCTGAAGAAACGACGCATGATATATTGTATAATCTCTGAAGGGATTGCTTTGCTTATCAATCCCGTGTAGATTAACCATTGTATTGCAATCTACTCGTATAGGCTAAAACAATCCAAACTACCGCATCACCCGGTTTGGAAAGTATAGCTCGACCACCTCCCAACTGATAAGCGCCGTGCGTGACCTCCAGATGGCGTGTCCATCCAAATATCTCGGGGGCAGACTTATCACCAAATTCGGCAGCCAAACAAACTGACATACGAATAATACATATAAGGATTTAAACAAACGATGACTTGTACATAAAATAACAATATAGAAAAAAAAATGCATGTATACTCACATCCTCATCGGAGAGGGTATCGAGTTGGGATCGATAAGACATAAGAACATGTGTAGACGTATGAAAAAATTGTAAGTCTACATCCTATCTAGCACCATATGGTGCAAGTGGTGGAAACTCATCATGAGGTATACTCCGCTTTGATCGGACAACCAGAACACGCTCCCATGCCCACAGCTGCAATGCAGTTCGAAATGTGTTAGTCGTATAACACATGTATTATGATATATGAGAAAAACTAAACATAAATCAAAATCTTACTTGAAGTAAGACCATCGACAAATCTCCCGTGCCAACCCAATAACATCTTGGTACAAACATCTATATAGGTATGGTAGAACACCACTACCCCAGCTGAGCGTACCATATGCCTCCAAATCCTCTAGGATAGGTAAATATCTCAAGTGAAGTAAGTTCCCTGACTTATCAGAAAAAAGTAACCCCCCGATTAATATGAAGATAAGACAACGAGCACACTAACATCGGTCGCATCCTCTGACAAAGGTATCTCCAAGAATGCCTTAATAGGGCCCTTTTTAATCCTATTTCCCCATATGTCCTTGGCCCTTGGCCTGAAGCCAAGCAGTTTATCGCAAATGTTAATCCAATCTAATTACTGTAGTGCATGGTGTTGGGATTCGTGGACTCCTAAACGCGAAAAATATCCACGAATCCCTCCCAAAGACCCAAGTAAACAATTAAGAAGATTTAAGGTTTAAGAATTACCTCTGGTTGCTGTAATCGAAATCCTTCGATTCTGATTGCGCTGTTGTACGTTCAACCCGAACAATCACCAGACGCTGCAGTATGCGAACGTCCTCTATCGGATACATACCGCGAACTCACTCGATACCTGGGGAGTGCTAGCGCCTAGGGTTTGAGAGATTTTTTTTCTTCTTCTGGTAGAGAATGGCACGAATGTTCTCAACCGAAAAATTGGACCATTGAAAAGACGGCTAAGGTTTTCTTAAAAACCCCCGAACCTCTTAGAGTCCAACCCTAATAATATTTTATCATATTCTAATTTAAATTCAAATTAAATTAAAATTGATGTGATAAGATTCTGCCATTATCTCGGTAATTTAACTAATTAATTTACCGAGTCAGATTCTTATAATCTGGATATCATCCAGATACATCGAATGTGGATATATGTCCAGATTCATTGTATCTAGTAAATTTTCTAAGTACGATTAACTTAGACATATTTCCAGATTCATCGAATCTGGTCACTAGAAAAATAACCTAACAAGTTCGCTTATTGTGTGACCCTATAGGTTCATTTAACACTAGCAGTGTGCCTAAATCATATTTAAATGGCCCACAAGTTATAAGCGGTTTCTAGCAAAACATTATAACTATCCAGGTTAAATGAAGATCGGTGATCTCTTTGAACTAAACCATAATTTTATATTTAATCCTTTTGTCACACGATATCCAAATTAAGCATAAGGCACGGAGCATGTCATCCTTATTAAGCTTAATCAATTATTTCTTGATTTCATAGTAGACTGTTCAAACAAATGAAATCAATATCTTAGATTGATATATTTGAGCACGGCCATACATTTTTAACAGTCTAACTTATCAAGGGGCCCATGGATATCTCTCCCATAATTGAGAGGGACAAATTCCTTCACAATCAATCATATTCATCTCATTGATTTATTCTATATCCAACAGTAGTCTAATTTATTATCTGGTTAAAGACAACTTTAGACAATGTCAAAATATAGAATTTATCAAGTAGGAAATTATGATGAATTTAGGTCGGAGGACTTTCAATATTATTATGGCTAGTAATATTATTATGGCTAGAAAGTACTTATGACATATTCCATGAAGTACTCTCACAGTGGGTCATATCCAATACAATGTTCTCTAACATTTATTTATGTCTTGACTCGATATTACAAATATCCATAGCCAGTAAAACATAGCCATCAAGTCACAAACATACTAATATTAATTTATTATTATTCCAATAATAATAATCGATCAGGGACAGTTTTAGAATAGTCATTGTATTCATTGCAGGGTTTTACTATCAAGTCACGTACTTGATGACCAACAAAACAAAACTCACTATTCATGGAAAGGAAAGCCTCATATTATTATATAAAACATAATGACAATAATATAAGTACAAATTGACTTTAGGGCATATCCCCAACACATGGGACGCCCTATTATTGGATCCCCATCTACCCTAAGGCCCCATAATAACACTACATCTTTAAGTGTCACAATAGTCTCTCCTAACGGGAGATGAAACATATGAGTATCCTGTCGCCATCACTCTACTACTGCAGTAATGAGAGCATGATCAATTTGAATATGTCCAACTCATCTAACTCTACCAAAACCAGCCTTATCGACTAACTCCGATACTCTACCAGAAAGGGGAGTATGATCCCAGAATGCGAAATCGTATCGTCTAAATACCAATGGTATCTCATAAGCATACTGATCTCCAAACCGTACAAAAGAAGAACGATGACTCGACTGTAGATATAATAAACCGTCTACAAGAGGGCCGGGGTGAATATCTATGTGCATGTGATGTATCGTCCCAATTTGAATTAAGTTAATACAATCAAATATAAGAATGTTTATATGCCAATAGTATAAATTTTATTTCCATAGAAGAAAATTGTCAAGTGAAATCTTTTCCAACTGACAAACTGAAAATGTAGTGTCTTTGGTTAGGATAGTAAACAACAAACATTCACATTGATAACTAACAAACAGAAATTGCTTTAATATCTATTGCCAATAAATTAATAAGGGGAAAAGCAATTAATAACATCAAATATGGCCTTTGCTACAAGACTTCTCGCAATATAACTTCATGATGACCTATTGAAAGGAAATAAATTCACCACACTTTTACCGTTTCTTTCATCAAGAAATATTGAGAATTTGAGCAAGCCAACCAAATTTTAGTAGCCCTAGGAACTATGGATGAGTACATGCTAGATGCCTTGACCAAAAGGTTGCCACAACCAAATTAACTAATTAAATCGAACCAAGGGAACTAAGAGCTCCATTAGGGACATCAAATAATATCATAGAGAATGAAAAGACAATAATTGATACATATCAAGTCACTTTGAAACTACTAGACAAATTAAAATGTAGAAACACACACTAAAAAAATTAACCAAGAAAGTACTAAGCAAGCAATTGATGCAAATGAGTCAATAGAGATATAAGTTGAAATGACAAGTCATAAAGAAATTGTGGCACAAAATTTTGATAAATGTAACTCCTGCATATTTTAAAATGAAAAAACTAAGTGTCAGTGTATAAAGCATTTTGCTACTATGCGTAATGCACACAATGGTTTAGTTATACCATCAAGCATGACATGAGCTGATATAGCATACTTTAGTATCTTAATGATTTCATAAATAGATTGTAAACAAAATATTCCTACTTTTCAAATCGGGGAAGAAAATTTAATAAATGTTTGGGGGCAAGCACAGTTAAAGTTGGCCAGAAGATAGATTACCATTTAAAGAAAAGTGGGCGCAGGATGAAGTCCATTGGCAGATGGCTTGATGAAGTCAGCATTGTGAAATGGGCACAAGATGAAGTCGGCATTGTGAAAGGATTCAGAGAATTGCAGTGGCGTAGTGGCGTGAGTGTTGTAGCTTCAAATGGGCAAAATCGCGTGGCAGCACATGATGGCTTTGCAGGTCGCGCCGAGTTCGCATAACAATCGTGAACAGAATAAAAGGTTGCGCGGTCGCATAAGCAAGAACAGAAGCTAAAGACGGAAGATATCATTGACTAAGGTCGCATTCACGAAATGCGACCTTAATAAGTTTTTCAGAAAATAATCGATTTTTGTTGAAGAAAAATGTTATATAAGGTCGCATTCTGAAAATGCGACCTCATTTTAGGAGGAAGCATTCTGAATGTGACCTCACTACATTCAGAAAATCGTTTAGGATCACCCCACTGTCGGAATTTCGGAGGAAAATGGCACAAATTTTCAGAATTCCTGGGAATTTTGTCCTTTTCAGAGGAATCCCTGAAAAGACAAGGAAAATTTTCTTTCCTGTGAATAATTTTTGTCATTTTTAGCGATCGGATTGACCACATGACGTGTTCACAATACCTCACATCTACCAGATGTGATGTGCACTGACTCACGCAAGGAGGACTTTTGACTGAAGAAAGCTTTTGGCCAACGTGGCCAAGAACTCTCTACAGGGGACCACCTCAAATTCGGCATCCAGTCTCAGTGGATCAAATGGTTTCTGACTCATTTTGGTAAAAATCCCTTTCTTTTCAATGTTTCTCCATTTTTTTTCAAGGTATAAGTAGGAGTGTGCATATGGTATATGGTTTAGAAGTACGATTTTGTTTAGTTTTTTATTTTTTTCATAGAAACCGTACTATATCGAATTTATTAAAAAATCATAATCACTGAATTGTATTTTTTACAATTCGGTATGGTTTGGTACCGTAAAATCGTATTTAAAAAAAATCAAAAAATAGAAAAAATTTTAAAATAAAAGCAAAATTTTAGAAAATAGAAATTACTAATTAGGATAATTATTAACAAGCATTAAGCATTCAAAACAACATAAGTCTAATTGTCTAACACTTGACCAAAAGTTCAAAAATTAACATTAAGTCTAAGTGTTTCTCCATTTCCAATTCCAAAACAAAATGAAAATAGAATTATGGAATTATAGTATTACATAAAAAGTAAGCATCTTCTTATATAATTCTTAAAAGGATTTAGACAAAAGGGCTAAATCTTCAATCCATTTTCATTTATCAAGTCTATATTCTTCTCCTTCACCATTTTAATGTTCTACTTCAACTTGCCATCTAGCCATGGAATCAAAAGCAACATAGAGTTAAATGATAAGATTAGATGAATTAACAAATTTAAGGGAACCACAAACCAACCAAACTTAGATCAATTTACCCTTCCTTTTAATCTTCAAATATCTAAAATGCTTGACTCATGAGCATACTTCCCAAAATCTAAAAACCACAAACCAAAGGTAAAGTCAAATAACAATTTGGACAACTAACATTTACTAATAGAAGAAACAAATGAATTGGTACAACATATATAAAAAATTATAATACCTTCATCCATTATTTCAAGATTATGAACATCTTCTTCAATGCTAACATATGGTTCATTACGCAACCAATCCTTGGCACATATAAGGCATTTCACCATCCTATGAGTCAAAGCACTCCTAAAAGTGTCAAACACGACCTCCCATGCTAAAGGCTAATTCCAAAGCAACAGTAGAATCAAGGACAACCAAGATATCTCGAGCCAATGAAGTAAGAATAGGGAACCTAGGGGCATTCAACTTCTACCACTTCAAGATATCAAATCCATCATCATCTTCCTCTCTTTCTTCACTAATATATTTATCTAATTCATTTTTATTATCATCCGCTCCAACCACACTAAGAAACAAATCATATTTTTTCCTTTTTGATGACCTTGAAGTTGCACTAGAATCTCGTGAACATGCTTGAGTCATTGATGAAATTGAAGATGATGAATGTGAAGAAGAGGAGGTAGATGCTTAAGGACTATTTAGCTTCTTATACTTATCAAATAATGCATAAATCCCCTTTTTCACCTTGTCTACAAGATCATCGCTATCTAAATACATTCTCTTAATCACCCACTCAACATAATGCAATTTATATCTAGGATTAAGAAACATTGCATATAACATCACAAGATTCAATTTTTCTATATTTCCCCAATACTTGTTATATTTTTGCTTCATTCTTCTTGACATAGCTTTCAGCTCAACATCATCATTTTCTTCTCATTCATTAAACAATTCAACATCACTGAGTTCATGAAGAACCTAATTTGAAGTAACATATAATGAACCTGAGACCCACAATGTAAGTTCATAAAAATGCTCTAAAAACTTCACAAAACGTGTAATTTTAGCCAACCATTCTCAAAAGGCAGCCCATCATTCTCAAATACCAATTCATATTTATAATGTGGATCAAGATCTTCAAATTTCTCAAAAGCTTTTACAAGTGACAAAGCTGTATCCAACATCAAATAGGTTGAATTCCACCTAGTAGGTACTTCTAAACACAATAACCTCTTGCTTTCTATCTTTTCAATCTCAACACATTCTTTGAATCTTTTCAAACCTACTTGGAGATTGCCTTATGTACCTAATAGTTTTCCGTACACAATTAATCGAAGGCACAATTTCTTTCAAACCATCGGACACAACAAGATTTATAATGTGAGCTATGCACCTCATGTGTAGATATTTGCCCCCAAGCAAACTAGTACCCCAATTAGAAAATCTTTTTTTTTTAAGCATGCAATTGCAACATCATTCGAACTTGCATTATCAACAGTGACTATAAAAACTTTATCAATCCCCCATTCAAGCAAACATTTTTCTACCCCTTTCCTAATAGCCTCATATTTATGATTATCAATTAGACAGAAATTTAGCACTTTCTTGTGTAGCACCCAATGATCCTCTATGAAATAAGCAGTTAAGCACATGTAATTGATTCTTTGTTCAAAGTCCATGAATCAATCGTGAGACTAATCCACTTGGTTGAATGTTTTAGAAAGCTCTTCAATTTAGCTTTTTCTTCTAAATACAAATCATAGCAATCCCTAGTCACTGTAGTATGAGATGGGATTTGAAAACATGGACATGCAACTTCACAAAAGTGTTGAAACCCTCCATTTTCAATAAAGCTAAATGGTAATTCATCAACAATAATCATTTATGCACATGCCTTCTTAGTGTCATTTGGATCAAATTTCCTATTTAACTACTGACCCAACTGTATTAGCACCACGAGCAGAAGCTTGTTGTTTTACCTGAGTTGCAATCTCATTGTTGTATGGATTCTTCATACAACCTTTTGCATGCTTGAGCAATATAGATGTGCCATTTAATGAAGAATGTGCAGCATAATCCTTCTTGCAATATTTGTAATATGCCTGTGGCTCTCCATCTTTAGATGTGAACTTGGTGAAGTGATCCCAAGCTTTTGAATAAGGTTCCACCTATTTCCTAGTCTTCTTCCTTTTGCCACTGGTACCAGTAATAGTAGGAGAGGAGTTTGATCCTTCTAATTCCTGGCTTGAGGGAATAGAAGGTGGATCCCTCTCAGCTAGAGCCTAGTTGTTATTTTCACTTTCTGAATTTAGTGGTGAATCTTATTGCTTTATTTGACATCCTGAAAAATGAAAGGAATGGTTAATTAAATTAGATATTACAATTTTCGTTTAAATAGAAAAATTTCAAAAATTTTTTCATTCTCGTTCCTGAAATAGAAAGCCACAGCCGCACAAAAGAAATTTGACTATGGGCTAGACGCATAAGTTGCAAGTTGTAACTGTGTAAGAGAAGTATTTAGGAACAGATTAAAAAAAATAAAATATAAAGGTGTTGAAATCTACACTACCATTAGAACAAGAAAAAAATTACAAGAACAATTACAAAATAAAAAATGATGTAGCTTGTAGTATAGGAACAATTTTTACAAAATTAAAATCTACACTGCCATTCATTAGAGACAGATGAGGCAAAAAAAATTGGATTAAAAAAAATTCCTCTTTTGGGTACTCACCTTTTGGGTTTTGATTCACAGATCAAATTTTGATTGTTAACTTCAAATTTTCCTTAGACCTTAGTAGCAAAAGATGAAAGTGTTGGGGTTAAAAGAAGTTATTGGAATATGACGGTGATGGTTGAGACTTGAGCGTTGAGAAGCAAGAAAAAGATTTCTATAGTGTGCATTGGTGCAAAAAATAGAAAAGAAAGAACTGAAGAGTGAAGAATGGAACTAGAGTCTAAAAAGAACAGAGAAGTGATGATTGATGAGAGATGAGAGAGAGAGAGAGAGATGTGATGTGTGGCTAGTATTTTTTACTTTCTGTTCATACTTGATACTTTAGTTCAAAGTGGACGTTGTTGGACAACTTGGACTGACAAGCACTCTGCATTAGGCACTAATTTTTGTTTGGAAATTGGAAATTCAATATAATACTAATATAACATGTATAATTTTAAATTTATAATATTAATAAATTAAATTATGATTTTTTTGATTTGGTACAATTTTAGAAATCAAGAATCCAATACTAAATTGTAATTTTTTTTCTCTAGCAAAATCGTACCGTATTGCACCGAAAATCGAAAAGCCAAACTAAATTTTAAAATACGATTTAGTACAATTCAAAATTTTAGTTTGAACCATATAGTGAATACCCTTAGGTATAAGAGTGTTTTGCTCCATCTCCTCCTACATAGAAGCGCGCGCGCGCACACGCGCACACACACACACACACACATATATGTTATAAAATTAGGGTAGTGTTAGAATAAAATCTACACACTACACACTAAGAAAATTCTAACTATTCTTTGCACAAGAATTTCTCTTCAAACTTCTCTCTTTCTTTCTCTCACAATTCTTTCTCTAATCTTTCTTTCACTAATCTTTCTTTCACAAAATGATAGTGTATTACAAGCTTAGATAATAGCTCTATTTATAGAGCTCTAATTAGTGGAATACATCATGTCATACATCATCTTCCACTAATCTCAATTAGTGGTGTCTCCACTAAATAGTGGATATCCATAAAAATCTTCTTTAATAATTCACATAAATCCATAATTAGTGGAGCCTCCACTAATTAATGAAGATTCCAATAATTCATAACACTCCCCCTTGGATGTCCATCTATTACATAAAGAATATGCCTCGTTAAAACCTTACTAGATAAAAAACCAGTGGGAAAAAAAATCTAGTGAAGGAAAAAGAGTACACTATTCTATATGTCTGTTTATTACTCCCCCTGATGAGATGATTCCTTTAAATCTTTAAACCATCGCATACCGATTTTATATCTCAACTTCTCAAATGTTGCAGTCGGTAAAGTCTTCGTGAAAATATCTGCGAGGTTGTCACATGACCGAATTTGTAGCACATCAATTTTACCTTTCTTCTGAAGTTCATGAGTAAAGAAGAATTTTGGTGAAATATGTTTTGTCCGATCTCCTTTAATATATCATCCTCGTAATTGAGTTATGCAAGCTGCATTGTCTTCATAAAGATGAGTTGGAATATCTTTGATTGATGATAATCCACAACTTTCTCGGATATAATGAATAATGGATCTTAGCCATACACATTCTCGACTTGCTTCATGAATGGCTATAATTTCAGCATGATTTGAAGAAGTAGCTGTTATAGATTGTTTCGTAGAATGCCATGATATAGCAGTATTTCCACATGTAAATAGATAGCCCGTTTGAGAACGTGCTTTATGTGAATCAGATAAATAACCAGCATCTGCATAACCAATCAATGTTGGGCTGGTTTTATTTGAATAAAATAATCCGAGATCAATTGTACCTTGGAGATATCGAAGGACTTGTTTAATTCCATTCCAATGTCGTCGTGTTGGTGAAGAACTAAATCTTGCTAATAAATTGACAGCAAAAGCAATATCAAGTCGTGTATTATTAGCAAGATACATCAATGCACCAATTGCACTGAGATATGGTACTTCAGGACCAAGGAGTTCTTCATCATTTTCTTGAGGTCGGAAAGGATCTTTATCCACATTTAATGATCGGATGATTATTGGAATACTCAATGGATGTGCTTTGTCCATATAAAATCTTTTTAGCACTTTTACTGTATATGTTGATTGATGAATAAATGTTCCACTCTCCAGATGTTCAATTTGTAAATCAAGGCAAAATTTGGTTTTACCAAAATCATTGATTTCGAATTCTCTTTTTAAATAATCAATTGTTTCTTGGAGCTCTTCAGGAGTTCTAATAAGATTAATATCATCAATATATATAACTAATATCACAAATTTAGAATCAGATTTCTTAATAAAAACACATGGACATACCTGGTCATTTTTAAATCTCGCTTTGAATAAATATTCACTAAGACGTGTGAACCACATGCGCCCAGATTGCTTCAGGCCATATAATGATTTCTGCAACTTGATGGAGTAATTTTCACGAGGATAATGTTTATATACTTCAGGCATATGAAATTCTTCGGGGATTTTCATGTAAACATCATTTTCTAAATTTCCATACAAGTAAGCAGTGACAACATCTAATAGGTGCATATCTATCTTTTCATGTACTGCTAAACTGATTAGATATCGGAGTGTAATAGCATCAACAACAGGAGAATAAGTTTCATCATAATCAATACATAGTCTTTGTGAAAAACCTTGGGCTACTAATCGCGCTTTATATCGAACGATTTCACTCTTTTCATTGCGCTTTCGCACAAATATCCATTTGTAGCCAACAGGTTTTACACCTTCTGGTGTTCGGACTGCAAGTCCGAAGACTTCACGTTTTGTCAGTGCATTTAACTCCGATTGAATCACATCTTTCCATTGCAGCCAATCTTTTCTATGCCGACATTCATCAACTGATATTGGTTCAGGATCATCATTATCCTGTGTAACATCAAGAGATATTATATGCAAACATATGATCAATAATTGTTTCTATCCGATTCCAACTTCTACCGGAAGTGGTATAATGGATAGAAATTTCAGTGTTACTTTCATTTATGTCTGGTTCTTTGTCATAAGTTTTCTCTTGGTCTTTATCATTCTTTGCTTTAATATGATCATCTGGACCATTAATCCTCTCTTCTTTCGAGGATTTTTATCTTTAGAACCAAGAGGTCGGTCATGCTTCTGGGATGCTTTTGGCTCAGCAACTATATGTAAAATCTTTTGTTCTGTTGGAACTTCAATTAGAATAGGAGCATTTATAGTTGGCATATGCGATTTTGTTACTCTTCTAGAGTCAACAAAAGCGTCTGGCATTTGATTTGCAATGCTTTACAAATGAATTATTTTTGAACTTCAAGTTCACACGCGCTTGTATGCGAATCAAGATAATTTAATGATGTTGTCCAATCACGATCTTTCTTGTACTGTTTCTGTTCTCCCCCTAATTTAGGGAATAATGATTTCACAAGAGAATAAGAAAAGAAATATAAGAAAATGATGACAAGCAGGAAATGCCAAGAAAAATATCTCCTTTTTTTTTTCACTCTTCCCGGTACCGACTTTTCCTCTTCCTCTCTTGTCTTTTCTTCTCATCCGACCCTCTATCTACCATCTACCTCTTTTTCTTCCTCATACAGATATATATATATATATATATCTCAGTCATAAGTCATTAGTAAATATCAAAAATAAAAATCACAAAGTAGATATGGAGACTCGTAATTCATTTGAGACATGGTCAAATTTTGACTCGGTTTCTGCAGCAGATTTTGATGTATTTTCCTTTCCAAACCAATCGCTTCTGCCTAATTCGAACACATAAGATTTTGATATGTTTTCCTTTCCAAACCAACCGCTTCTGCCTAATTCGAACGCAGAAGATTTTGATATGTTTTCCTTTCCAAACCAACCGCTTCCTCCTAATTTCAGGTAAGATACATTTGAGGGCTTCCATTTGTTTTTAGTGTGCTTGATAATGAAATTAAACTCTCTTTTGGTTTGTTTTTTATGTAAATCAGTGGAAGTTTTGAACATACTACTTTAGACCAAGTTGATCTGCCCCTACAAGAGACTGCTTTTGATAATGTTCCTCTTGATGCTATTCCTTTGAATGAGGATATGCTTGTGCATGATCCTTTCTACTCTCTAATTGATTTTGAACAAAACCAGAATATGATTCCAGGTTATTATACATTTAAACATGGATTTTGAATGGTATTACCTTTACTGATATTATTTTCTTTTTCTAGGAGAAATAATGAGTGGTCTTGGCAACGAAGTCGGAGTAAGTATTCATGAAATGCATAATATCGAAGTTCAAGATATTATTGCAGATAAAATTCCTGGGGAGAAGAAGATGATTAAGAGGTAGAGAGAGAAGAAGGGCAATAACTCCCAGAAACTATCAAGAGAAACAATTTCGCAGTACTTTTACCTACCAATCAAGAGCGCAGCTAAAGAACTGAATATTGGCATAACCCGTCTCAAGAAAAGATGTAGGGAGTTAGGAATTCGTCGATAGCCTCACAGGAAGTTGGTGAGCTTGGAGACCATAATCAAGAATGTTCAGGTTCTCTCTCATACATACTTATAATTTGTAAGTATGAAACTATGAAAGATTTATAAGTAAATAACCGATAATATCACTTCGATTTACAGGAGATGCAAAATAAAGAAGAAGGAGGACATATGGCTGAGAAGAAGTTGAAAGAAGCCATTGCGATACTGTAATGTGAAAAACAGTTGGTGGAAGAAAGTCTTAATATGCAGTTAGAGGACCAAACATAGAAATTGAGACAAGCATGCTTCAAGGCCAAATATAATAATAAATTTAATTATAATAAATTTAAGGGGATTATAAAATCCCAAGACTCATTTCGCAGTAATTTTACGGCTAATTCTACTACTAGTCTCGATGCTGGCTCAAAGGGGAAAGAAAATGAGGAAGATGCCGAAAAAGAGGAGCTGAAGTCCATAATTACTAATTGTTTGTCTTCCTCTAATGTAAATATTGAAAAAGAACAATTACAAACCTTCATTTTAAATTTGTCAGCTCAATTACAAAAGAGCAACTATAAGCATGTATCCTCAAGTTCATATGAACATTAGTGATATGAATAAAAGATGTGATGCTTATTATTAATGGAAATATCTTTTTCCCTTATTATCTTTTCTGTTCCACTTCAGGTGGCCAGTATTTCTCTGTGATAAGGGAAATATCGAGTGTGTCCATGACCATAACCACGGCTACTGCCACAACTACGACTATAACGATGGCTTCTGCTAGAGCCAACAGCATTCACTTCTGGGAGTGCTGTTGAGCCAGTTCATCTGGCTTCATGATTTCTCAATAATAACTCATGTTAAATCTGTCAATTTTGGATACACTTTTTCTCGATATTGTTATTGCAGGACAATATTTGAGGTATGAAAAGTGGAGAATATCTTCTCCAATATAACTTCATCAGTAATTTTTTCTCCGCAAAATTTTTAACTAAGATGTAGTTTTATACATCACGGAGTTCACGGTTTTACAATCTTGCAACTTCAGGTGCAACCATTCATACCGTGCAGTGGGTAGTACGACCATCTTCAGGTGGTCAAATCTTTCTTTTTGTTCACATGACATATGGATCTCATTTTTTTAGTATTTAGATACATTTTTGTATGACATATAATTTTTTTTTTAGAAATATCAAGGGCTACAAATTCGAATTTAGCGCGAGGTTAGCCATAGAGATCAATAAATGCGTACCTGCCTTCTGGCTTTAATAACGGCAGAGACTTGCTGTCTTCTGGCTTTAATAACGGCAGAGACTCGTGCTGATAACGTGTTATAAAATTAGGGTAGTGTTAGAATAAAATCTACACACTACACACTAAGAAAATTCTAACTATTCTTTGCATAAGATTTTCTCTTCAAACTTCTCTCTTTCTTTCTCTCACAATTCTTTCTCTAATCTTTCTTTCACAAAATGATGGTATATTACATGCTTAGAGATCTAATTAGTGGAACACATCATACCATACATCATCTTCCACTAATCTCAATTAGTGGTGTCTCCACTAAATGGTGGACATCCATAAAAATCTTCTCTAATAATTCACATAAATCCATAATTAGTGGAGCCTCCACTAATTAATGAAGATTCCAATAATTCATAACAATATATACTCTTTTTTTACTATATTCCTTTTGTTTTTTTTTATTTTCTTGTTTGCTTTCTTTACCATATTCCCTATAGGTAGCTCCAAAGGGGCAGCCCTCCTATTTATTTATTTTAATTGCAAAACCTCCTGCACTTGAGTAATTACAGTGGTATGCCGCGCATTCAACGTGCCACTGTGTCCTGCTCCATTTGCAGACTCGTCAACAGAAAGGACGAAGACCAAAACCCCATTAACAATCCATCATAGTACTGTAACACAGTCTGCTATGATACTAGCTGTGCCGGAACTGAGCTGAATTCCCGCGCTATACACTTTGATCTGATCCCTCAACGCTCCAGAATTGAAAGGGGAATGTCGTCAGTTCAGAAACCGCCAAATGAATCATGGGACTGTATGCTTCCAGGCCCTCCATCCCGGAAAAACGGCGGATCAGCTGACCTCTCAACTACCGGACTCCTAGCGTACGCTGCCGGCAGCTCGGTCTCCATTGTTGAAACCTATTCCATGCAATTAGTCTCCACAATCCCTCTTCCTCCTCCCTCTAGCAACTCCGCCCAATCTATCTCCCCTTTCGTCACATCTGTTCGGTGGTCCCCGCAGCCTCTTCCTCACCTCCTCCTTTCTTCTGACTCACCGCATCACCTCATCCTCGCCGTCGGCGATCTCCAGGGCCATATCTCTCTGATAGATTTCCGCTCTAAATCCCCCATTCTCGTGTTCGAAACTAATACAA
Source organism: Voacanga thouarsii (assembly GCA_026120185.1). Taxonomy (NCBI): domain Eukaryota; kingdom Viridiplantae; phylum Streptophyta; class Magnoliopsida; order Gentianales; family Apocynaceae; genus Voacanga; species Voacanga thouarsii. Next base: position 272,938 of record JANUWF010001032.1, on the reverse strand, counting down.
GTTCAAAACTTGGCATCCAAGACCTTTGCTGGATTCAGGCCCGACAAGACTTGTGGATCCTCGCAGCTCTAGCTGGACCGTCCCTGTTATCTCTCTACAACACCACTAATGGTCGCTGCTTCTTCAAATACGATGCCTCCCCTGAGTATTTTTCATGTATCCGGCGCGACCCATTTGATAGTCGTCATTTTTGTGCATTGGGTCTAAAGGGATTTCTTCTCTCCGTTAAAGCACTGGGAGATAACGAATATGATGTCATTCTGAAGGAATTACAAATTCGTACGGACACATCTGAATTGCAGAGGCTAGATTCTAACAATGCCGGAAGCAGTGGTGGAGGCGGGAACGGGACACCGGCGTTGGCAATCTTTCCCACCTATATGGCAAGATTTGCATTTTCGCCTCACTGGAAACATATATTGTACGTGGTGTTTCCAAGAGAGTTGGTGGTTTTTGATTTGCAGTATGAGACAGAATTGTCGTTGGCTGCATTGCCGAGGGGATGCGGGAAGTTTTTGGAGGTCATGCCAGACTTAAATACTGATGTTTTACATTGCGCTCATATGGATGGAAAGCTTAGTACTTGGAGGAGGAAGGCGTAAGTGTTCACCTGGAAATCAATGCTCTAGTTTTGAAACAATAATTTATCACCTTCTTGATTAGATTTAGTTTATTATTGTTTTCAATTTTTAGCGTAAGTTGTAAAAGTAACAACAATTCTGGATAAACTAGTTAAATGGGAGCTACAAATTTGAGTGTAAGTCGTAAAAGAAACTGTTGTCCTGGTAAACTGTTTCCACATCTTAATGAAATAAAATAAAAAATGGGACTAGCTACAACACAGATTGCTAAACTTCTAGGACTGAATTGACTAGACTGCTGGCAGTGCTTGTTTAGACAAGTATAGATTCCTATCCAGAAGAGCTTAATGCCTGAATTAATATTTAAACTTCAAATACAGCCAGCTTTCAAGGGCATATCTTAAAATGAACAAACATTCCTGGGTTTAATGAGTAAGAAATCTACTCAGGAAAAGAATACTCAAATGCCTTATGAAAGGACAGGAATGGCAACTACAAATTGTCTAAACGAAAATGAACAAAAAATTCCTCTCTCTATATATGTGTGTGTGCAACTTTTGACATTTGATAATGAAATTGCATGGCTTAGTTTCAATTAGTGATATGGAGAAGTGATTGCATTTAGAACATGTAGGAGTAAGATAGAGCATGTGGATTGTAGTTTTATCTACAATAAAGACACAAGTAGGAAAACTAATTATTATTCTGGGGCCAGAAATTCCATGACAAAAATGTTTTGGTATCCAAGTAAAAATGTACATGGAGGGAAGATCTATGGATGATGATACTCATTGACAAGGCACATTGGATGTTAAAGATAATTGTTAAGAGGTTATGCATATCTGTTGGATATATATAAAATTAGAGGAAATTGAAATGAAATAAGGAAAAAAGAAACATCTGGTAAAATTAGAAATGATGAAGTTTAAGATGGATATTTGGTAGAACTAGGAAAGTAGATATGCGCTAGAACTAGAAAGGTAAAAAGTACCTTGAAAAATGGGTGGTATATAAGATACAATAGAAGAAAATAATTTAAGTTTGTATAAGTTAAATTTAAAAATGAATATTAGATACATCAGTTAGAAGGAGTGGCATGGTAAATAATGGTAAAACTTTCTTTGTAGCTATACTGGAAAAAACATGACAAGAAGTAATTGAAAATTGATAGCATTGCTCTCAAAACATGACCCTAGACAGAAGAGTATAATGGAGAAAAGTGGCTTATCAAGCAGACTATATATGGTACAAGATGAGGCTGTAATTAAGTGGTTGATTAATTTTACTCCCATTTAGCTGCAAGATTAGTGAGATATGATAATCTATTTGCCTGTCTGTTAAAGCAAGATCTTGAGCTATATTCTCCTATCTAGTGCGTGTATGTGCTTGAATAGGTATACTTCCCTTTCATCAAATTTCATATCTGAAGTAATGCTTTGAGGGATAGCCTAAACTTACTTCTTGGTATATGGAGGTGTATGGTATCTATCATAAACCTTAGGCCAACTTGCATTGGTATATAGGCAATTGAACAAGGAGAAAATTTAGTGCTAAAGTGTTGATTTGGTAATAGAGACTTCTAAATATCCTGAACCTTTTTCTCTTTAGTGTTACATTTCTTCTTTTTGGTGAACAAAAAAAGGAAAACTATGGTGTAAATGGTAAATAATTTGTATGTGTAGATTTGTGGTTACCATAGAAGAAAGAGATACTTTTTCGTTCCCCCCTCCAACCAAAACTGAATGTGGCATGAAGATGGAATGCTTTTTCTTTTGCCTGCCATTTGCAACTGGTATTGGATTTAGCTTCTTTGTAACTTTGAAACTTCTGTCTTATCTGTGTTAACTCCTCGACCTCTGTTTATGCTTACTCTTTTCCAAGTGTGGCACCTGAAGGTTGAAAGATCGGCCGGCAGTTATATATTTTGTTTAACATTTCTATGTAATTGCACAAGCTGCAAGCTTGAGTGAGGTTTTCTTCTCCTAAGGGAATATAATAATTTTCGTCTTATCACCAGAGGAGAGCAGGCACACGTAATGTGTAGGATGGAAGAATTGATGCCTTCTGTTGGGACATCTGTCCCTTCACCCTCAATTCTCGCAGTTGTTATCTCCCAAACAGATTCCATCCTCCAGAATATTAGCAAGCTATGCTCTGATGTGCATAATCCTTCCTCCTTTATTGTGGATTTTAACAATCCTTTTGATTTTTGTGATGAATCTCTTATTGTTTCTAAGACACATTTGATATCCATATCTGATGATGGAAAAATATGGAAATGGCTCCTAACTGCTGAAGGATCTGGGGATGATGCTCAGAAGGGAATAACTAATTCTGGCACTACCATAGCCATGGATAAAGTGATAGGGCCAGAGGCAAAATCTCACAAGGAAATTTTGAATTCTGATGAACCTCCACAGAATCTGGCTGTGCCATCAAATGATGTAAGTGGCAGCAAGAGTGGTTCCTCTAATCCCACTGTCAGTCAGGAAGAAGTCTCATTTAAGGTTTGTCTGCCATTTTCTTCATGTTTGTTCTTCTATATGTATTTGTTTGCCCTCTTTTTTAGGTTAATCATGACTTGAGATCACTGGAGAACATTTGGGCGAAGGAAATTCCTTTGTTTGTGAACAATTTAATAGTACAAATACAATTTGTCCACCCAAAAATACAGTAAAAAGAATGAGAGAAATAAGAAGGAAGAGGGATCTGATAAGAACGTGGCATGTAATTTTGCTGGTCCTTTTGTGCCAGTTGGAAACCTGTGGTGGTTATTGAGAGGAAAACTGAAAATTTGAATTTGCATATTCCAAAAATGAAGCCATAGCTGTTGTTAAAAGGCAGGATGAGATCTTAGGCATTTGCCGGAAAGCACTTATCCCTACATAGATCATTTTCCAAGAAGACCTTTTGTGATTTCTTTCCACTTCATGGTTCTGAATATTTTTCATATATTGCTCAACATTTCTGGATATTGCACTTCTTAGTGTCAATATGATTGCATTCATATTAATAGCATCTTCTTTGTGAGTATGAACACTTTTTAACATGAATATAGCATTGAAGGTGTGCTCTCCTTATTGCTTGCTGAATACAAACTAAGTAATATTAGCTGTAAGAAGTCCTATTCCCAAGGCTGAAACTAAGAGAAGAATAGTTCTCTAGGAGCCTGGGTGTAGATCCAATTGTCAGCAAGTCTTCAATTATATCCTTTTGTCCCATGTTTCCACATATTGGATTTGGTCAACAATAGCCTATGATAACCAAACTGAAAGAATTATTACCTTTTCTCTGCAGTAGTACTACCTGTCCAAGAATTTTGAGCTGATCATAAGATTCACTGATTTTTGATGAATTTGTTAGATGTTCATGGGGGACTACTAGTGGCTTTCCAATTTTCAATGCTTGAACTGTTCTAGTTAACTCAGTTGTGTTCTGAAAGTTGATTGCATGTCAAGTTTCTCAATGGTTTCCTTGTCTCATGATTTTACTGAGAATTGGGTAGAGCAATGTTGCCCCTAAACCAGGATTTGGGTTTATGGCAGGTTTTTCTTCTTCCTTCTCCTCTCCTCTTACTGCAGTGTCTCTTCACATATCTGTATGTTTAGTGGGGGAGTGGAGTTTTCATTTGACTGTTAATTCAATTACTTTCATCTGCTAGTTTTTTGAATTCTCCTGTATTAGGATCTTGCTCAAGTTTGGGAAACCAATAGGAGGTCTTTATTTGTGAGCATGAGGTTCAGGAGTGGTTTTACATTTTATGAGACCCCCCCCCGCCCCCCTGGGCTGCCCCCTTTTCCCGTGTGTTGTCAATTTTGTGCCCTTCTTTTAATTTTTTGTTTTTGGGAAGCAGAAGGGAGGGGAGGAGGATATGATAGGGAAAGATTACATAATGTTCAGACATATGACTTATAAAGGTCAAACATCTTTATGCAGACTAGCCTAGTTGGACAGCTTCATCTCCTTTCTTCAGCTGTGACCATGCTAGCTGTGCCCTCCCCTTCTTTAACAGCCACTTTGGCCCGTAAGTATTGTCTTTGTATCTATATTTATGAGTTGTATCTATAAGAATTTTCAGTAGTCGACCTCACATTAGCAATGAATGCTAATTTATTCAAAACGTGAAGGTGGTGGTAACTTTCCAGCAGTAGCTGTTCCACTTGTTGCTTTGGGAACTCAAAATGGTGCCATTGAGGTCATTGATGTTTCTGCAAATGCTGTTGCTGCTAGTTTTTCTGTACATAACAGTGTTGTAAGGGGACTGCGGTGGCTTGGAAATTCCAGACTGGTGTCGTTCTCTTACACACAGGTATGAATCATTACACTGAAGCATTATTCATACCTTGAAAAGTAATTACATCCCCTCATGAATCCTCTTAGAGCCGTTTGTAGTTATTGTTCTACAGCTAGTAGTCCTTGAGTTGAGCTGGTGCATTTAGTTCTCAAAATAATTATTTCACCCCCATTAGTTGCATATGATTCAACACATGCTATGATGGTTTCTGGCTCAGGGAACTGAAAAAGTGGGAGGTTACATTAACAGGCTTGTCGTGACTTGTGTTAGAAGTGGCCTCAATCGGACATTCCGAGTCATGCAGAAGCCAGAGCGAGCACCTATAAGAGCTTTAAGGGCTTCATCTTCTGGAAGGTTCTGTTCACCCTAATATTTCTTTTCTCTATGTATGTTCAGTTTTCCTATCATTTCTACATTACATGATCACAATTGGGAATTTTATCACATTTCTCTCTAAAATTAAACATTTGAAGTGTCCTCTTTATTCATTTATTTTTTTCTGCTTTCAGTCTAAATGTCAAAATTGGATGAATATGAACTGAAAAAGCTTCAACATTTAATAGAGATTTTTGTTTTTGGTGAATGGCTCAGATGGACTAATGCTTCTTTATGAGTTGCAAAAGCTTGTTGTCATGTCTTAGTAAGACTCAGGGAATCACTGAAACACATAGTTCTAGGAAGAAGAAAGTTAACAATATTCCTAGGCTTCAAGAGACATTTGATAAATCACAGGTTAAAGATGCAGCTTGGGTGGGTCAAGGACCATCACACAACTCTATGCTAAATAAAAAATTACTTAAGTTCCAGTAATTGATTGATTTGCGGAGAAATTGAGTGATCCTTCTGAACTAACTAAGTTTATTGTCCAACAGCACAATCTAATCACCCAACTAAATGGACATGTTTAAAAGTCCTAGTCTCACTTGTTTATTATTGCATTATCTAATGGACAAGAGATTATTTTAACCTGGACAGACCTTCTTCCCAGGCAAACATGTTTGTGATTCTCAGCGGATGATATGAAGACAATTACTCACCAATAACCTTCTAAAGCTGTGCTGAAAAATGTATGAAGTTGGACAAGTGCTTATTTTGGAATAGAAAAGTAACAATAATCCATTTTAGCAAACTGATAACACAAGTAGCTGCGATGTTTTTTTTTTCGCCTTAAGAGAATCACACTACCACATCTGTTAAAACTATTCTAAGAATCTGGAATATGTAAAGATAACACGAACACATCTTTACACATTCCAGAAAAGCCCTTTTTAGGGGGGCCTTGGAGTTAGTGCTATGACTAGCTATTAAGTTGTGGGATAGTTTAAGCTGCCAATGGTTGTTAATGTACTTGGTAGACTGAAGTTTAGGAATTAGATATAGCCACCAATAGTTGGTTCATATTTAAGATGCTTACCAGTCAAACGTAATTCTTGTGGATGCCATCTGTTTTCTATTGAAGAAAGTTCCTTCAACCATTAGTATCACTACTTGAGAATTCAACCATATGTGTTTTTTTTACCCCCCCACCCCCCTTTGTTTTTTCTTTTTTTGGTTTTGGGAAGGGGGGTTGTATTGATGCATCTTGTCACATTCTAACACTGCTTCTGCTTTGAAGAGTATAATGAAACTATGCCATGAGCTCTCTCAAGATTTGTCATGATACTTGGGAAGGGGGGTTGTATTGATGCATCTTGTCACATTCTAACACTGCTTCTGCTTTGAAGAGTATAATGAAACTATACTATGAGCTTTCTCAAGATTTGTCATGATACTTGTTTTGGTGTTTCATATTATATGATGACTAACTTTACTGATCTGGTTAAGGATTCTCTAGTCTTTCAAAAATTGGAGGAATTATATTCCTTTTCTCTTAATTTGATAACTGGTGACAACAGGTACCTTTTAATCTTGTTCCGAGATGCTCCTGTTGAGGTTTGGGCAATGACAAAGACGCCAATTATGGTAATGGGCTTATTAGTTTCCCTTTATCAATTTTTTATATGCACTTAGACAGATTTTGTTTTCCTCCTTTGGGATGTCTTAATGGTATTTCCTAGCAAAAATCACGAGACTGACTGCAATTTTGTGTACGTAATGACCTCTCATGATTCTTAATTTTTACTTTTGTATTAGGCTATTGGCTATGAAAGTGTCCATACTATAATTGGAGAATGTTCCTAAAAGGTTAGGATTCCTGAGAGGACAGTAAAATGGAATTCAAGGAGAAGTTTTCTGGCATTACCTTGGCCCATTAGTTGTGTTGCTTTGGGGGATCCTGCTCTTCTTAGTAGTGATAGGAACTTTTATCTCAAATACTCCCTTTGTTCTCCTTTATCTGTCACTTTGAAGACTTTCTTTTTGTGTACAATTTTCGGTCATTTTGTGAAATTAAAATGCGTTTATTGTTTTTTTAAAAAATTGTACCTTTATCATTTATTACTTCACTAAACCATAGCATTAATGGATTTTCAACTTTCTAACCAACTCTACAATTTCTAATAAGGGTAATTCACTCTTTTCATTTTAAAATCCTATAGATGTTAGAGCTTGCTTAATACATATGAATACTTAGCATATATAGCTACACATATTTAGGAATTATAGCTGTAATTATTTCCTGTAATTGTTTCTATATTTGTAATGTATAGTTGGCTTACCTTAAATAGGTCTAGGTATCTTGTATAAATACCTTTGAGATATATGGAATAAACATAAGAGTGTTTTTCAGCCAATTATTAATTTGGTATCAAAGCCAAAGAAAAGACTTCCGCTGCCTCCTTTTCCCAAACCCTAGCCGTCATTGTCTCTTCCAAAACCAGCGCGGCACTGTGGTGACATTGTAGCGGCGGCGATACTGTAGCACGCAGGTACTGTAGCGAATCGTGTTGGTTATCATCTATCATGGCTACCAAAACTGACAATGAAGTGATCCCCGATAGCAAGAAACTCTCGACGTGACCATTCATGAAACCTCTTCTCCAATCCATATTAAATTGGATGGTACTAATTATCGTGTTTGGTCAAAGATTTTAGAGATGCATATTGCTGGCAGAAAGAAGAAGGGTTATATTACTGGACGAAAGGCTGCACCTGCAGAAGATGATCTGGGTTATGATGAATGGGAAGCTGAAGATGCTCTTGTCAAGTCTCGGCTTATTAATTCCATGACTGATAATCTGATGTCACACTTTGTTCAGTGTGGGACATCTAAAGAATTTTGGGATGCGGTTAAGAGGAGCTATCTCGATGTGTCTGATTCTTCCCAAGTCTATGAACTGATGAAGAGGTCATTCCAATTGCGCCAGGGTGGTCGACCTCTATCGGAATATTACAACGAGTTGAATTCAATTTTCATGGAACTGGATTATCGTAGGTCTAATGACATGACATGTGCTGCTGATATCGAGAAACAAAGGAAGCGTATTGCAGAGGATCGCATCTATATGTTTCTTACAGGTCTTGATCACCATTTGGATCAAGTTAGTAGTCGTGTTTTGGCTACTTCCCCTCTACTAAGCTTGGAAGAAGCCTACTCTTTAGTTCGTCGTGAAGTGCAGAGACAGGTCACTATGGGAACAGAAAATCATTCGGAAACTTCAGCTCTAACGATTCAAAAGAGCACCTCTCAGTTGACTCCTTCTATTCCTGTGAATTCTGTCGCTTCCAATTCTCGCTTCTGCACTCATTGCAATAGTCCCAGGCATACCATAGAGGTTTGTTGGAAGAAGCATGGATATCCGGAGTGGTATAAACTTAAACAAGCTGAGAGGAAAAATAAGAAATCTGCTCAGATTGCTGTTATTGATACTTCTCCACCTTCTGCTTCTCATGTCTCTCAAGTGTTTGCTCACCAAGGTAATTCTAACACTTGGGTTATTGATTCAGGGGCCACTGACCATATGACTAGTAATTCTTCTATCCTTGCCTCTCTAATGTCTTCACCTGTCAAGTCTGTACAGGTTGCTTATGGGACCTCTATGCCCCTTACAGGAATCGGGAGTGTCTCAATTTCTCCTACATTCTCCATGTCATCTGTCTTACTTGCACCTACTCTTTCTAATAGTCTTCTTTCCATTAGTAAGATTACCAAAAGTCTTAATTGTTCTGCAATATTTGATACCACTCATTGTATCTTTCAGGACAAACGTACGAAGAGGACGATTGGCATTGGTAGGGAAAGAGGTAGTCTTTATTACTTAGAGGGGACTATGCAGTTTCAATCTGAACCTAGCCATGGCCTTCAAGTAGAGAGCAAGTCATTTGATAGAGAGAAGATTCTTTTATGGCATTGTCGTCTAGGGCATCCATCTTTTCCTTATTTAGAGCGTTTATTTCCAAAATTGTTTCGCAATGTTGCTATCTCTAGTTTAAGATGTGAACAATACATTTATGCTAAAAACCATCGTGTTCCTTTCAAAACTAGTTTCAATAAGAGTTCTATTCCTTTTTTGTGTGTTTACACTGATGTATGGGGTCCTTTTTCTACTCCATCCGCTACGGCCATAAATACTTTGTGTCTTTTATTGATGACTGCACTAGAGTGAGCTGGGTATATTTGATGAAATCTAAAAGTGATGTTATACAAGTGATTCCTCAATTTTACAAAATGATTATGACACAGTTTCATATTCAGGTCCAAGTTTTTCATTCTGATAATGGTCGTGAGTTTGTAAATCAATCTCTTACCCAGTTCTTCCTAGAACATGGCATCCTCCACCAAACAACTTGTGCCTACACACCACAACAAAATGGGGTAGCAGAGCGTAAGAATCATCATATCCTTGACGTTGCTCGGGCTTTGAGCTTTACTATGCATGTTCCTAAACGTTTTTGAGGTTGAGGTCTGTCATAGCTGCTTGTCTTTCTTATTAATCGCATGCCCGCTCGTATCCTTAATTTTCAAACCCCTTTACGGATGTTGTCATAATTTCACTCTATCCCTTCTGCTCTAAATATTTGTCCTAAGGTCTTTGGTTGTGTATGCTATGTTCATGTCCACTCTATATATCGGGATAAGCTTGATCCACGTGCTCTCAAATGTGTTTTTCTTGGTTACTCTAATTCTCAAAAAGGCTATAAATATTTTCATCCTCCTACGGGTAAATATTATGTTTTCATGGATGTTCGGTTTGTGAACAAGAGTCGTATTTTTACGGAGATGTCTCTATGATTCCTCTTCGGGGGAGATTAGTAGTAAGGAAGAGGAACGGTTATGGTTAGAAGAGAAGAAGTTGTGGATGTCGAGTAAGGGGGAGAACTCGGCTATTGTGGAGAATAAGGAATCTTTAGATGATACTTATTCAGGTGAGGTTGAGTACGAATTTAAAGAGGGAAAGGATGAAAGACCAGCTAGGTTATTTCAAAAAGGCTATACAAGAAGAAAACGAGAATACCACTTGTTATGCCTCCTCTTGATTCTAGTGCCCCTCTTGATGATGCTTGCCATGCCATCGGATGACTCTTCTACTATTAACCTTGAGGTATGTGTTTCTTCTCTTCCCACTTCAACTTCGAGAGATAGATTCTACTACTTTGACTCTACCGGTTATGGATCACGATCATGGTAGAAGATATCCCCTTCGTGAACGTAGAGAACACGATAGGTTGGATTTTTCCAAGTCATCTTTTAATGTCACTTATCCTATTTACGATTTTATCTCTTATCACCGTTTGTTTAAGGCTCATCTAGCTTTTGCTCTTCGATTGTCTTCTGTGTCTATTCCTAGTCATTTTCAGGAAGCCCTTGGAGACCCTAAGTGGAAGATTGCTATGGAAGAGGAGATGAAGGCCCTTCAAAAAAATTCTACTTGGGAGATGGTTGAGTTGCCACGGGAGAAGAGGACAGTAGGATGCAAGTGGGTGTTTACAGTGAAATACAAGTCAGATGGGACAGTTGAAAGGTATAAGGCTAGACTGGTGGCCAAGGGTTACACTCAAACCCGTGGGATTGACTATCATGAAACTTTTGCTTCTGTGGCTAAGATGAACACCGTTCGAGTCATTCTATCTCTTGCAGTCAATCTAGACTGGACATTATGCCAATTTGATGTAAAAAATGCTTTTCTCCATGGTGATTTGACCGAGGAGGTGTATATGGATCCTCCTCCAGGATTTACACTAGGGAAACGTAAGGTGTGTAAGCTGAAAAAGGCATTGTATGGGTTGAAACAATCGCCAAGGGCATGGTTTGGCAAGTTGAGCTACTCGATGAAGGCGTATGGTTTTAAGCAAGCTTTAGCGAATCATACTTTGTTTTATAAGCGGGAGCATGATGATATTACCTTGCTTATTGTTTATGTTGATGATATGATTGTTACAGGTAGTAATGCTGGTGAGATAGAGAAACTTCGAAGCTATTTGGCCAAGGAATTTGAGATGAAGGACTTGGGGGTTCTAAAATACTTCTTGGGTGTTGAAGTATCTCGGTCCAAGCAAGGACTTTTCCTCTCTCAACGGAAGTATATTTTAGATTTCTTAGCTGAAATTGGTAATTCTGCCTGTGAACCTGTAAATACTCCTATTGAGATGAATCATGGCCTGGCTATCTATCCTGATCAGGTTCCAACTAACAAGGAGAGATATCAGAGACTAATGGGGAAGTTGATTTATCTGACTCATACTAGGCCTGATCTATCATATACAGTTAGTGTTGTCAGTCAGTTTATGCACAATCCAAGTGATAGACACATGAATGCAGTGAATCGTATTTTGACTTATCTGAAGTCCTCTCCAGGTAAAGGTATTATGTTCTCCAAACATGGGCACTTGGATATTGTTGGTTACGCAGACTCTGACTTTGCTGGCTCTAAGTTAGATAGAAAGTCTACTTCAGGCTATGTGTCATTTGTTGGAGGTAATTTGGTGACTTGGAGGAGTAAGAAACAGAATGTAGTGTCATTATCTAGTGCAGAAGTTGAATACAGGGCTCTTCATCATGCAACCACAGAGCTTGCTTGGTTAAAAATTCTCTTGACAGAACTCGGGTTTGGTCCAAAGAAACCTATGGTAGTGTATTGTGATAACACTGCAGCTATTGAGATCGCTAACAATCCAGTTCAACATGATCGAACTAAGCACATTGAACTTGACAGGAATTATATCAAGGATAGTCTGGATTCTGGTATGATAGAGGTTCCGTACATTAAGAGTGCAGAGCAACTGGCTGACATAATGACTCATGCTGTTACTAGTGAACCATTTCATGCATCATTGTCCAAGTTGGGCATGTGTGATATCTATGCACCAACTTGAAGGGGAGACTTAGCATATATAGCTGCACATATTTAGGAATTATAGCTGTAATTATTTCCTGTAATTGTTTCTATATTTGTAATGTATAGTTGGCTTACCTTAAATAGGTCTAGGTATCTTGTATAAATACCTTGAGATATATGAAATAAACATAAGAGTGTTTTTCAGCCAATTATTAATTTGAATTCTCCGAAAGTGACGTGTATTAGAGAAAGGAGAGAGTAATATTTATCCTTATCACAAATGTAACTTTTTTCCTTTCCATAATGGTATGTGCTTCTTGAAGTCAGAGATTTCCATTAAAGCCCAATACTTAGCATGGGATTTGGTTGTCTTATAAGGGAGGGTTCGTTTAGCACTTTGGCTTACATGCTTATAACTATGACTTGGTCCATGATTAAGATTTTTAGTAATCTTCCCAGATCACTTTTCTTTTAAGGAGTTTATTACTTCAGAAAGTGCATACGAGCAGAATCTAAAAGGTGCTAGAAACTGCAGAAGAAGTCCTTCCAAGAGCTAATTCAAATGGAAACGGACTGTCAATTCCAAAAAATGTGCTACAGAAAAGTACTCTCAATCTTCCAAACAGGGCTCTCAATTTTGGCTCTTCCATTTCTTATTGGGATGAGGATGGACTATCCATCTGTTTAACCTCAAATTCTTTTCTTCTACTAATTCCTGGGATCTGGATGTAGCATGCTGGTTATCCCTGTTTCTGTGGAAGGTAGTAAAATTTTGCTGCCATTTGGAACACGGTGATGTACTTTTGAATTGGCAACAACTTCCAAGAACTGGTTTACTGGTCAAGTTTTCTGGTTGTTTTATTCTGTGTGAGTTGTCTTGGACATAGACAGGAGGCACCCTTTTTACCTCACCAGCACTAACCAGTTTCTGAAAAGCTGCTTAGGGCATTCTAAATATCGATTTTTGCCAAGGAGAGAGATTCCATATCTGGGTTGAAACTTTTTGGTTCATTTCTACCATTCAAACCAATTTTTCTATATGTTCTTAAGTTATATTGGTTATTAAATGCTGTTAAATAAAAGGAGCTCTTTTCCTTATTTCAGATGAGGATGTGCAGATATCTTAGTGCCAGATGCAAATGATAAAGACTAGATGTGCCATACAATTACAATATAGTGCAAAAGATCAGACCAAAATAATGACTTTCCTGATTTAGCGAAAAAGGGGAAAAGAATAAGTTTGAAGAAAATGACTTGTTCTCAAGTATGATTCTATATTTGAAAATATCCAGAGCAGAAGTGAAATTATTGTCTTAAATTATGGTTTCTTTCTTTTTGCTTGGATGCATTTACATGGATGACATCTTGGTGTCTGCTCCTTAGTGAATATCTTGTTTTTTCTTGTAATTTATTGGAGTTGCAGGTTTCTGTATGTGTGTGATAGTGACAACTATTGATAGAAGCCTACTAGCCCTTGCTAGCCTATTTGCAAGTTTCTGATGAGTCAATTTCATTTTCCTTTTTCTTTTTTCAAATATTTTTAAGAACCTTTGTTTAGAACCCCAGTGAAAGAAAAATGAATAAATAGAGGATTAACCTCTTTAGGATGCTCAGCACTCAAATGCTTACATGCTCTTGTTGAAGTAATTTCTGATATATATCCATTTGTGCTGTGAACTTTACACGTTTTACTCGTGATACAGCTGCGATCATTGGCTCTTCCTTTCACAGTGGTGGAGTGGACTCTTCCTACTGTTCCACGGCCAGTTCAAAATGGACCTTCAAGGCCTTCATCAACATCACCCAAAGATCTGGTAGCTGCACAGCCTGGGCCATCTTCCCCAACAAAGGCATCTTCTGCAGATTCCAGTGAGCTTTTTCTTCCTCAGTTCCTGGCAGCCTGGAATCATTGCTTTCTATTCCATTTTTATCTTCTGAGTTTACAAAAATTGATTTTGACTGCAGAAGGGGCAGGTACAGATGGTTCCCAAGAAGAATTTTCTGAAAGTTTTGCTTTCGCTCTAGTGAATGGTGCACTTGGTGTTTTTGAGGTTCATGGGCGAAGGATCCGAGACTTCAGGTATGGCTTCCTTATATTATGAGTAGATTTATGTTTTACTGGCATATTTTGTCTATAAGACAGATCAAACCACTTAGAGGTTGATTCTTGTAAAACTTGTATCATCACCACACTCCACTACTGCTGGCACTACTACCACTATTATTGTTATTGTTATTTATTTATTTATTTTCGGGGGGGGGGGGGGGCGTGTGTGTTTTTTTTGGGGTGTAGGCAATGATGGTGAAAAATATGACTATCTGGATTAACTAATAAAAGTAATTACTTCTAAAGAAAACAAATTTACTCCTGCTGAAATATTGCTTTGTATTTATGAAAGCAAGTAGCTTTCAGGTTTCCCCTAATGTGGCTTCTATAGTGTTTACCTTTAAACAGAACTAGAACAGTAGATTTCTATATTATGTTCTCAGTTCTACTATGCAGCAGTAAGAAAAGGAAAATTATGTTAAGAATAGCTTCGTGAAGCTACTGAAGGGAAGCCATCTAATATGTTCTTCAAGATATATTTAATGGGAGAACCCCAAGCTGTCCAGTTTTGCTTACCCATGTATACTTCCTTTTCTTTGCACAAATTATCCATCAAAGGCAATCACCTTTAACAAATTTGCACCAATCTATTTACCTGTGTTTGTGGATACTGCATCTGCAGCCTGTAACTGAACCTACCATCAGATGGCATATAAATAACAATGTGAGAAATCCATGATTTATGGTTGTTCATTTGTCTGGATATGTGAAATCTCAAGTGATGCCTAACATTTTTCACATTTTTGAAAAATTGCTCTGTTGTTGCCGTTGGAAGTTTATGTGTATGCTCTCTCTGCATCCAACAGGATGTTGCATACACTTCATATTTTGATATCATCTACATATCTGTTTGCTGATCTACATTCTACCACCTGGGATTTGGGACTTTGTCTTGTTGCAGACCAAAGTGGCCAACATCTACATTTGTGTCATCCGATAGTTTAATTACAGCCATGGCTTATCGGTTGCCTCATGTGGTATGTATTTTCTATTAATTCGTTCATTTGAGCAGTTGTCTTGCTATGATTACAGTGGTAATGAGATTGAGATGCTATATTTGAGGCAATAATGCATCTATTTCTCAGGTTATGGGGGACAGGTCTGGGAACATTCGTTGGTGGGATGTGATTACCGGACAATCATCCTCATTTAATACTCATAGGGAAGGAATCCGCAGAATCAAATTTTCACCAGTTGTCCCTGGAGATCGTAGCCGTGGACGTATTGCTGTTCTATTTCATGACAACACATTTTCAGTGTTTGATCTTGTAAGCCAGAGAATGCCACCTATTGATTACTTATATTCATTTCTAGTATTGTTCTTGCGATTCTCGTATGTTGAAACTTAGTTGTTATATACTTGCTTAGCTGCTCTATTCACGAATTGTTTTCATGAATTGCTGAGATGCGGCTTCTAGTGTTTAGGGGGGAATCACTCTTTGCCCAAGCAGAGATGATGAATACCGTAGCATATTGATGGCATATACCATGCATTTTTTTCCCATAGTACACATTAGCTACATATGGCTATATTAATTGTTGCACCCGGCTGTGCTCTTTTGAATTGATAGATTCTGAAACTCTTAAAATTCATCTCTGATTGCAGGATTCTCCTGATCCATTAGCAAATTCCCTTTTACAACCTCAATTTCCTGGAACTCTTGTATTGGAACTTGACTGGTTACCTTTGCGTACTGATAAGAACGACCCATTAGTATTGTGCATAGCTGGTGCTGATAGCAGCTTTCGTCTTGTTGAGGTTAATATGTATGTCTCACAATCCCTCATGGGGTATTTTATGTTTTTAGGTGGCTATTTTCACATAACTTTGTTCCCATAGCTTCGATATTCTATAATTTTAACTCAGCATTAGAATTTGTTAATTAGTTTCCAACTGCATCTAATGTTGACTTTTCAACATTATGCAAACTGCAATTCTCTATTGGGTTTTTATTGGAACTAATCCATCTTGGCTCATCATCATACATATCAATTTTTTTCTCATTCAGGAACAAAAAGATATCATATGAAAAAGATGTAAAAATGAAGTGTCCAAATGGATTAAAAACTAAATAAAATAAAACAGTAGGGAATATAATTGAAAACAAATTTATTGGAGAAAGATAGACACACAAGCAAACAGACATCTAAGGGTATATGTTCGAAGTGTCTACAAGCTGTGGGTTTTTCCTTTTCATGTTATGATCTGTTGTTTAGTTCTCATTGTGATTGATCCTTTAGCTCTAACATGTGCATGTGTAACAGAAAAAGTGGAAGGGAAAAAAAAGAGTCCAATAATGGTGAATAACAGATGTGATTTACATATAAGGCAATCTAGTTCAGTTTTGTTGTTTGCTCACCAAATCTGTAGGTCTTTTGTTAAAGTTAACCAGCATCTATCTCTTTGTTTTATTCAAATTGGGCCAACTTTTTATAACCTGAGAATTCCTATTTGTTTATTCTCAACAGATCAAAACTCACTTCTATCAGCTTTCTTATAATTGTTGAAAGATCCATTACATTATGCAATAAAATAATGGCCAAGCTTATGATGTTATCTGTATGAATAAAATTCTCCTTCGTGAATGCAGAAGTGACCGCAGGTCGGGCTATGATCCCCAGGCTCAAGCTATGAAAGAGAGATTTCGACCCGTACCTCTCTGTTCTCCAATATTGCTGCCTACAGCGCATGCCCTGGTAAGTTTTTATTCCTTTTTCCTTTTTCCCCGCCTTATTATGCACTAAAATCATGCAGGCAAATATTACTGATTTGATGGGTAACATTGCTGATTAGATTGGTAAATGATTGGTTTCTACTTTCCAATAGAACTAATTATATATAGCACCAAATCCTAATGGTGTAGATTATTATTGAAGTGAAAAGAAACTAAATTTGAAGTTGAGCAGTAATTAGATGTTTTATTTTTTCACTTGCTGTCTTTAACTTGTACTTTATTGTTCAAAACATTCTATTGGAATGTTGGAAAAATTAAAACACATAGGATGATATAGGAACATCTAGTGTCAATTTCTTAAGAAGCGGAGTTACAATGTTTGAAATCATCTTCCATGCACTTCTCTGCTGTCCATAAGAGGCATGAATTCTTTAAAGGGCAGGTGAGAGTAACCTTTCATGGATCACTATGTTTTCAGCTTTTATTTTTCTGCAGGCATTACGGATGATTTTACAGATGGGTGTAAAAGCCTCATGGTTTAATATATCAAGTGCAACCATGGATGCCGTGTGCTACCATGTTCCAGGAATTCCATCAACTACGGATCTTCGTAGCTATATGATTAATTCACCACGAGTTGGAGATTCTGCAGTGCCAGAGATGCTCCTTAAAGTGTTGGAGCCTTATCGTAAAGAAGGTGGGCTGTTGTTTAATAGAAAGCCATATACTTCAGAAGATGTTTTAAGATTGCCTTTGCTTACTGGTTTCCAACTTTTGATGTAAAAGGCTGCATACTTGGTGATGAGAAAGTGAGACTGTATGCCATTGTGGCTGAGAAAGGTTCTGCTGTGAGGTTCGCCTTTGCAGCTGCTATCTTTGGTGATTTCATGGAAGCACTTTTCTGGCTACAACTACCAAATGCTCTTAATCACTTGATAAATAGATTGGTGAATAAGTCTCCCCCAAAAGTCCCACAATCAGCGTCAACTGGGGAGCTAGATGAGGCATCAATGCTCAATAGGATATCATCTCGAGGAAAAACATTGCCAGAAGAAGGGAAAAAGAGTTTATTGGTTAGTTGTTTATCTGTTAAGAAATGAAAATCTTTCTATCCTAACAGTTTAGATCTGCATATCAGTAGGCAATTTCTACTACTGTTATTGTAAGGAGTTGGTTTTCTATCTTTTGACGTAAGTCAGTAGATCCAACAATTTTATGGTTTTTATTACTCTATGGTGGTCGTTATCTTCACAGACTAATGTTCAACTCCGACTGATGGCTTTTAACCAAGAGGAATTGTGGGGTTCTGCTAGTGAGCGTATTCCCTGGCATGAGAAACTGGAGGGTGAAGAAGCTATTCAGAACCATGTTCATGAGTGAGCCTTCGCTTCAAATGTTTTCGTTCTTGAATGATTTTGTTACTTCACTTTTTGGCTGGGATTTCTAGATGATGGTTATCAAAGTGAATGCCAATGTGATAGATATCCTTGTCACTGATTCATTGTCTTAGGACATGGTTAAACTTTTCCTATTTCTAACTTTGTTTGAGGTTGCTGGGTGAGCAATCAATAAGGGATAGTACCATTTTACGCTCTCCAACAATTCCTCTTTCTCACATCGCCACCACATCATTCTCCTCCTCGAATTTGCATTTTTCCCCACTTCGCTACATCTTTGATTGATTAAAGAAAAAAAAGAACTCTTTTACTCTTACTCAAAAAATAATAATATGACTATTCATCAAAAATCTTCTTTTTCATATTATTTTTGTTTTTCTCTTTACTCTCCGCACCTTTATGGTAGTGCGCATACTCATGAAACAAAAACCAGACACTTATACACGCTGTTTTGATAGACAACAAATTCATACATCCATGTTGCATGTAACACATACAAATATATGCATAGAACCCCTCCCTAGTCCTATGCATGCAGCCTTACAGATTTCTGCCCCACATCCTCCCCCTCCACATAAATGAACAGGTGGAAGAACTCCTGTCCTGACACACTCATGGAAAACCCACCTACTGACCATATAACCCAGCATTTATGGTGATTTTTCTTTTCATCTCTTTATGTGTTGTGAAATTTCTTTTTTGATTCGGATTTCATGTGGGAGATTGTGTTTTCTGTTGCTTGATCTATTAGTTTATGGAATCTATATGCATGTCGTGGTGGGAGAGGAAAGGGCTCTTCAGTGTGTGAATCAATAAAACTTGGTATGGTTGTGAGTGTATTGCAGGGTTGATTCTGTTTGTGTATAACCTGGTGTTTTTGTATGTTTTGATGGGTGGTCAGGGTCTTTCTTTTTACACAGTTTCAGCAGCAGGGCAGAAGAAGCAAAGCAGAAGAGGAAAACAAAAGGAAAGAAAATAAGAGGAACAATATCTAATTATACTATTATTAAATTCATATTAAAGGTAAGGTCTTTTTAAATCAACATAGTTTGGAAGATTTAGTAAAGCGAAAAAGTTTGGTGGAGCTTTGTGGAATTAAAAGTTTTGAGGAGGCATTGGTCAAGGAGGTAAATGGAATTTAACCTTGAAGAAATTTGTAAGATTTCAAGTAACGTCACCCCTAGATAAATCTAATATGTTGCCTTAATTATAATTCTGCCTCTTACATAACTTCCTTCTGACGTGAAGCAGATGGGTATTCCAATGCCATTAAACTTTTTTGGATACTATCTCTAGCCGATCAGGAAAGGATAAAAATTGATCATATAAAAATTGATCATATTGTCACTATTTTTGGCAATGCTACTGCCTGCATTTGTTCAACTGAAAGTGTATTTCATTAGAATCCTCTAAGTTATAAGAAGATAAAATCACACATTTATTCGATACAGAACTCGTGATGGGCAACATTCTGTACTCTCATAGCATCTTCTAATGTGGGTTTATCACCATTTAAGCTAGTAGACTAAAAATCATACTCCCTCGATCCCAAATTGAATGTCCACATTTCACTTGGCACAAAATTTAGTGAGTCAGGGGTCTTTGACCATCTTCATCTCAACATTAATGGATCCATGTGTAGCAATCGTGTAATATCCATCCCCAATGTAAATATGTTTATTTTAGGAAAATATATATTCATTTGGGACAACCCAAAATTGTAACGTAGGCATTCAATTTGTGATGGAAGGTTTATTCATTGGCCATGGTGATTTGCAGTATGAAAAGTAAGTAATTTGTCTGATGCTAGAGTTTTGGTAAAATAATAAGGAACATATTCATCTAACATTTATCCGACAAACATGTCATAAGTTCATTTGAAAATGAGGCATGAAGGCTAAGGAATGAGCTATGCAATTTTGTGGGGGAAGTTCAAGCTTTTCTTCTCGTTATCTGGCAATTGGTTGCTAAATCATTAATGGAACACACAATAACATACGCCATTCTTTAGATTTTGTCAGTTACAATATATCATGTTGTTAATTTTCAGATTAGTATCAGTTGGGAACTTGGAAGCTGCTGTTAGTTTACTGCTTTCCACTTCTCCGGAGAGCTCTTACTTCTATCCAAATGCTCTGCGTGCTATCGCTCTTTCATCTGCAGTATCAAGGTCCTTGCTTGAACTGGCAGTGAAGGTACTTGTTAATGTTGAATGCTTTTCTTCTTAAGAGATCATCCACTCTTTCTAGCTGATAATATGCCTCAACTATTTTTTATAGGTTGTTGCTGCAAATATGGTCAGAACAGACAGGTCATTGTCAGGAACACATTTGCTCTGTGCTGTTGGGAGATACCAAGAAGCTTGTTCTCAGGTAGTGTCCTCTCTTCTGTATCCGTTATCAATGAGAAGTTTTTTGGTGGGAGTTACATGTAAAATAATGATGGATGTGTGCTTTGTGGATCTTTGTTATAGAACTAACAGTGTGGTTGAAACTGCAATATTTGTCCAAACCTAGAATCACATAAGGTTGTGCTTGAAAGAAATCATTTTAGTATGAGTAGAAATAAAGCTGGTAACATGGATTATAAGCTTAGAAGTAATAGCAGCACGAGTATGGAGATAATTAAGATCAACAGATTACATGACTAGTATCTTTGGTACATTTGCGGCTACTTAATTATGTAAAGTCAATTCATGTAATTCAGATATTATGGACCTTCTGATCTAATCATGACTGTGTGATTGCCCTTTACTGAAGGTTATGATATCTGAATCTCAGTGGTGATCTCTTTATCTATTTTGCAGTTACAAGATGCTGGATGTTGGACAGATGCTGCAACATTAGCGGCAACACATTTAAAAGGGTCTGATTATGCAAGGTTAATTCCCTTGTTCGATCCTAATATTCGAAGTTTGTATGCTTAGAATTGGCAAAGTCTGGAGAAACTTAAAAAGTACATAAAGTTGGATTTGATATGGATTAAAATTATAACCTATAAATAAAATCAATCATCTTAGTTTATAGCCATTTATGTTAACATTTTTAAGTTACATAACCAAGTGCTTTTACTGGTTCCACTCAATTGGTTAAATCAAAATTGCAAGACTCTCAGATATTGCAGACCACGAAATCAATTTCACTGGTCACTTTCTCTATGCTAATCCTGTGTAAAAATTGCAGATGAATAACGACTTTGCATTGAAGTTATTTGCTACAGCATTTTACTACATAATTAGACCTTTGACAACCCCCCCCCCCCCAATCAAATTTTTAAAAGGATACACATTTATGTATAAAAAATGATGATATGCATGTCAGTGTTGTTGACCGTCGTAAGTACAATTAACTCTGGAAGTGCACGAATTGGCTTGTGATCATCTGTAGGTACATATGGTTCCACTCTTTTCACTAAGTTGAATGCTGGGTTTAAGTGTACTAGATAAAGTGATTAATGAAAACAAATTAATTTACATATAGCACAATAGGAACTTTAAAAAATAATAATAATAAATCCTTTTGTCGACATTAATTTTCTTTCTTTATCTCTTCTATATATTTGCATGTAACTGCTGTGCTTTCGTTTCTTGTACTCCTGTGTCTGGCCAAGGATTTGATTTCGTATCTTTGTGATCCTACAGGGTTTTACAGAGGTGGGCTGATCATGTGCTTCACTTTGAACATAACATTTGGAGGTGAAAAAAATCTCTTCTCTCTTGTAAATTAAAAAATGTCTTTTCCATTTTAACATTGATGTTAATGCATGCAGGGCTCTGATCTTGTACGTTGCTGCTGGTGGATTACAAGAGGCACTGGCAGCACTTCGTCAAGCACAACTACCAGACACAGCAGCCATGTTCATTCTTGCTTGCCGCGAAATCCACGCTGATTTTCTGTCCAGTTTGGATTCAGATGATGAATCAAATTCCTTGATCAGGGATAGACTGCGCCACTTGCCAGGACTGAATCCAGAGAGTGAGGACGTCATTGCAGTTGGTGAATATTATGGCCAATACCAAAGAAAACTAGTACACCTGTGCATGGATTCACAGCCTGTTTCAGATTAAACTAGTCAGCACATTTTTCGCCTCTCTTTGTATAAATGGCCACCAGAATGTTTAGTTCAAAGCTTCAGCTCCAGTTGAAGTCGGTCTCAGCTGGAGGACTTCAGCTTTGTTAATCAATTTTCTTAAGGTGGGAGGGAATTGCGCGTGGAGTTGAACATATGGACGACAAAGGTGATATGTTTTGGCTTTTGAAATAAGGAAGGCGTTCTAAAGGAGCTGTGTCTACTCATCAGGCTATAACCCTCTCAAAGCAAAATCATTCTGGAGATAGAATTGCTTTTTATCCAACTGGATTATACAGGTAAAGGTTTGGAACATTACTTTGTGCCGTTGATAATCATGTCCAACCGTTATATGCCAATGAATGTTGTAGCTCAAATGCATTCAAAATCAAGAAATCTGTGATCGGTTGACTGACGGTACTTTGTACATAGGTATATGGGATATACTGCATGATTTTGATATGCAATTTCCCCTTATAAAAGTTGCCCTAAAAGATGGGTGAAAATTCAAGTGTGTAGAGAGTGTTACTAATTATTGATCATTACAGGAATTCACTGACTTGTGAGTTGTGCCCTCTTTCCTCTCTTCTGGGGATGAATGTAACAAGCAATTAAAGTGGAGTAATACGATATCATTTTAATTTACTATTTTCTTGATGTTTCTTTGTCTTCAATTCTCTATATAAAAGTAATTATATAAGAATTAGTTTTAGTTTGAAATAAATTTTGTAAAAAAAATTATTAAATATATAAAATTAAATGAAATTTTAAAAATATATATAATATATTACGAATAAATAACAAACGAAAATATTATAAAATAATTATATATTTAAATTAAAATAAAATTAAAAATTTTCAATCCACTTGAACCCTAATTTTGCATCCATTTCAGCATGCAATAGTAAAGACTTGAGATCTACCCGCTTCCACCTTGGCCAAATCGGATGTTAACTCGGGCTGGAAGAGATCAAGTTTGTAGTTAAATGATCAGCAGCTTTTGCTCCCATAGAACAAAAGCCCACTTCAAAGCGCATCTGCTCAACCGGAAAACAAACTAAAAGGGAATGTGAAGTGTCAAAAGAAACTAAATAACTACAAAAATCATCTTCCATAACCATAGCACTTCGAAATTGGTTCAACAACCATACTGGAAACTGGAAAAGAGACTTGGAAAATTTCAAAGTCTCATATGTGACTAGCACATTTGTGGGGGCACAAATGGAATAATGAGACTGAATTTCAGGGCGGGTGACTGCCTTGAGAAATAGGGAGGGAGGAACTCGGTTTCCTCTGATGGTGAAAGTTGATAGCTCTTGCATCCCATTCATAATTTTCTTTTGTTCACATTGGTGAGCAATGAAATGCTGTATTCTCCCATCTGGCCATTCTCTTTCATTGTTCTCCTTGCCTGGTAATTCATAGACATCCGCATGTCAATTTCTGCAACTGATACGTAAAAGGTGCATTTCTGCAACTAATTCGCAATGCAAAGAAGAAATGATGTATTGGACAGAACTGTTCTAAGGGTACATTTGAAGCACTATTTAAAAGCAAATCCCTGATAGACACTGTCAAAGTGCAACTCAGAACCTTCTCTGTTTGCAGCACTTGATTTTGAGAAGCAAAGAAATAAGTAGACAGTTCAGAACACGGACAAACAGCACTGATTGCAAACAAAACCAAAGATCCTAAAAAATACTAGAAAGCAAACAAAAATCGTTAGAATTGCATCTCATGATGAAAAGACAGATTTGCTCTAATCATGGATCTTTATTGCAAAAGTAACAATCCTCCACCCCCCCCCCGCCCAAAAGCAAAAAAAAAAAGTAAAAAGACATATATGATCAATGATGATGTTAAAGGGAAAGGCAGAAGGAAAAAAAATCTCTGGATCTAGTTTGGGTAAGGGAGGCAATAGACCAGAAGAACTAGTATCTTGTAGAGTGGGAAGTACATGACGCATGGGAAAGTAGTTATCACCTTGCACATAATCCAACTGCAACCAGCAAACAATTTCCATGAAAACTCCCACATGGTCCTCATCATCAACAATTTTCAGCAATGTAGCAAGCTTGCCTGCTTTGCACTGATCCTTTCTTTTCTGTCCATCCAGAAAAGACATCAATGAAACTACAGCAAGACACCTTGCCATAGCATAACAAGAATCAGCATTGCAATTTATTTAGTTTTACACAAAAACAGAATAACTTCTACCATTTTTTTTACACAATAGATGCCTAACTGACACCTGTTTTGGCAAACATTAATGGAGTTATCTCCAGCAAAAACCAAAAAATTACAAAACAATGTTTTCCCCCATTTGATGCAATGCAAGTAAAAGATACAGCAGAAAATAGGAACCTCAAAAAGTAAAAGAACACCTGCTTTCTAATCCCTTGTACAAATCTCTTATAAACACCAGATGCTCCAAATTGGAGAAAGAACAATAAGAATGTCCAAAAGCAAACACAAAAGTAGATGATACTATCCTACTATTCCTATTTCTCTAATAACATTGACAAGTTTCCAAGAGAAACACATCACAATAGAATATACCAAGATACAAGTCCCAGCTACCAAACAATTTTAAGTATACATGAAATCCTTTTAAAAACTATCAAGAAAATACATATGTCTTTATTTGCACACTGACTTCGTCTAATTTCCGGGCAAGGGTTCTGGAGTAAATGCGTGTAGATCCAATTCCCCCTCCATGCAGTTACTGTTTGTTATCAGGAAAAATAGCCCATTAAAGTATTTAATTTAGCAATCCCTTTCTAAAACACTGATGAGACAAAGAACACCGAACCATTTGGTTTAGTAAATCTTACAACTATCAAGCAAGATGGTTACTATGAATTCATCTCTATCACTAGAATAGAAAAATGAGCCTAATCACACAACATTGGAGAGATGAAGTCAAAGACTATTAATGTTACCAATCAAATCTCATAATCTAGTGAAAGAATCTCTTTTGGCACCGGACAGACCCCAATTCCTCATGTTCAGTCTTGATAAAACACGTTGCTTCAAATCAGGACTTGATGCTAAAAGAAAGAAAGTCAACAACTTTGTGAATGTTACCTATGAAATCTCATAAACTAGTGAAAGAATCTTCTTCGGCACCGGGCAGACCCCAATTCCTCATATTCAGCCTTGGTAACACACATTGCTTCAAAATCAGGACTCGATGCTAAAAGCGATCCCCCACGCCATACACCTAGTATAGGACTGTAAAGCAAATGAAGTTAATTCCCCTAAAATAAGCATAGATATTTTACACTGTAAGTCATATAAGCCAAGTAATTACTCCTCTTGACTGCTTATTTTCACATGATATCCTTCCGGGACAATAGGCCGAAGCTCCCTCTCTCTGCAGTGAAATAAAATTGCCTGAAATTATAAAATGAAATCTGGAAAATTCTTGTAAGAACCAGAAGGGCATAAGCTTACAGTCTTTCAGCAAATTGAGGAAACCTAGTGCTCCCACCAGTCAATATAATACTGTACAAAATAACAGTGAAGCACGTTAACATCAATTTGAGACATAAAAAACATGGATTTAGACAACCAACGCAGTTTAGCATCCTGGACTTCCTCTGTATCACCTTTCATAAAGTACGGGATGAAGATAAGGATGGCACGAATTAACAGCTCGAACAATGCATTCCGCAAGTCCTGCCTGGTTCATTCCTGAGGACACACTGCAAAATCAGCTTTCACAAACTGGAAGTTATTTAAGATTAGAAACAAGCATAACACACATATCTCACTTAGTAAACTATATCGCTAAATAGGGATATAGAATCTTAGAGTTGAATAAAAATCAGGTTTATCCAATAACATGAATTTAACCAACATATTAACAACACAAACCCAAATCAGCAGGACGGAAGATCATCTCAGGCACAATGAAGCGCTCATTTGTCAAGCTAAACTCCTGTTCAAAGGGGCAGCAATAGAATTAACAATGTGTCAGAGAAGACTAATTTGAAAGCAAAAATATTGCATACATTTTTTGATAAATCAACAGTTCTCCTGTCCTCATGCTTTTCAATGACATCTAATTGGTTTAAATCATCCTTTTTTTCTGATAAAACTGAAGCTCTATCTTCCAAACTAAGATATCTCTTTGCTTCATCTGCGTCTTTTACAAATCCCTTTGTGTGGGTGATGCCATCAGGAAGTACATATGTGCACCTAAAAACGTTATCCTTCCCCTTTCTCCTGCCACGTGAACATGATAACATGAAGCAACAACAATGTCCATGAAAATTTTCCAATGCATACATTACGTAGAAAAGTCCACCAGATTGATGCATCGGCAAATAGTTATTTCAGTATGCAAGGTTTGAAGGTTTTCTATTGACTTAATGTCAATGCAAAGGAAAGGGAAAATGAATGCCAATAAGTTTGGAGGGAAACTACCACAAATAAACAAGCTCTGAGCTTCTTCAACAAGTGGAATTAATTAGAAACGTCAACTAGTGTATGCTGAAAGCCCAACGGATAATTAAAATACAGACAAAATGTTCAATAATCGCAATTGCAACTATTAAATCATCCAACTAAAAAAAAAATAAAAACACCAAAACACACACACACAACACACAGTGATCCAGAATGACTTAAAAGTTGCGGAAAACTCCAACCTCGCAATCTGCAAATCTCTGGCAACATCCAGAGAAACAAAGCACAACTTTTCCTTGACATCATCCATGATAAAGCTCTCATCCATTACATTCACACTCCGATAACTCACCAACTCTTTTAAATAATTCGTCAACGCCTTCCCTCCAAGATCCAATCTTTTCACCCCATAGTTCAGGGTAAAGTTCTGAAACACCGGCGCAGCATGTGTGAAGCTGAACCCGCAGTCCACGACCAAGCTACATTGGGTTTTCGATACCATCCCATAAGGCCTTCTCGATGCCTCGTACAAATGAACCAAAGATGGACTATCAGAAACGAAAAAGGACTTGAAATTGAACTCCTCGAAGATTAATTCGTCAACCGACCGCTGTATTGAGGGCAAGGTAAAGAGTGGCTCAGTTAAAAGGAGAGAGCACTGGGAAGGTGTGATTTTAAGCAGATTTGTGAAGATGTGAGCCCAGAGGTTGGATTGGAGGTCTGGGTTGATTAGGTAGCCGCGGTCGAAGGGGCGACGGAGGGTGGCGGAGGTGAGGTCTTCAGTTGGGGAGAGGAGTTGGTCTGCTAAAAGCCATTTCTTTGACGACAGAGGGCGGGCCGTGCAGTTTGGGACAACCGCTGTTGCGTCTCTCTCGCCGCCAATGCCTGCTTTTATGAGGCCGGCTCCGTTATCTAAAACCACTACGTTTCGCATTTCTGTGCTGGCGGTTCGTGGCGGTCGCTGCTGGCGGGACGGTGGGGAGTTACAGAGTGAAAATACTCTTTGGTTATGTTCACAATTTTACAATTTTGCCACCATTTATTGTACGTATTTTAATTAGATAAATGGGCCACTTTTGTGTTTTGTGTTTTTTTTTTTCCAGTAACTCTTTGCAAATAAAAGTATATTGATATTATTTTAATTAAAATTATAATTAAGAAAAAAATATTTTTACCGATAGATTTTTTTTGTTTAAATGCAGAAACTAATTCATTTAACAAATAAAGAAAAAAAACTTAAATTTTTGTCCAAAAATGTTTTTTTTTTCTTAAATATTATTACGATATCTTCACTCCATATTATAAAAAATAGACATAATACTAATTTTGACTGAATTATTAATGTCTGATAATAATACATTGATTATAAACATTTAAATTTATTTATTTGTATTTTTAGTCTTATTCTATATTATATTTATAAAGAAAATAGATGTATATAAATAATTAAAGATACAATTAAAAAAATTAAATTCTTTTAAGATTGTCATTATTATATAATAATATATCAAAATAATTATAATACTCTAACAGTATACATAGAATTTGATTGAAAACTTTAAATTTTAAAAATTATAATATTTTCTTTTTGTTTTTTTACTTGTTCTCAAGTTTTTTTATTTTTAAAAACATTTCATGTGTATTTTTAAAAGTTGTTTGGGAGTTACATTTGATTGAGGAAAACTTAACAAAACTGGTACTATGTTTTCTTTCCTTCTTCCTTCTCCTACCCTTTCTACGATCAAATTTTTTATTTTTAGTTTTTTTTTAAATGTATTATTAAAAAGTTTTTAATCTAAAATTGACGCATTTAAATTGGTAATATAATTCATTTTCTGAGAAAAACTTCCAGTTGTAGTAAGACTAGCTTTTAATTAATTTTAACAAAAACCGTTACTTGTTTTATCAATTTAAATAATAGAGAATCAGAAATAAAATAGATTAAAATAAATTCCTTGCATGATTTGATTAATAAATCTCTAGATATAATTTTTTGTATGTACTGACGTCATTTTTAGCTGATCCGTTGTAACGATAACTTTGAGTCGAAACCAATACGAATTTTGCCAAACGGATTATGACGTCAAGAAAATTTTTAGCTAATGTACTCGGTCAATATCAGAACTATGAGCCATCGCCCCCACATCGCGGCACGATCGGCAAAACACTACGGTTCTCAACCGCTAAGGACGGGCCACAAAACAGGATTCTCTCCACGTTCGGATAGTTAGGAACCATACCACAACAAGTATAAAATGAGCAGAAACCCTAGAATGAAGAACCCAACAACAATCGTCTCAAACAAATTACCAAATTTTCTTCCAGTTTTTCATTTCCCTTTTCCTACATTTTTACAACTTTCTTTACAACTTTCCTTACAACTTTACATACAGCTTTGTTTACAGCTTTTGTTTACATTTTCTTTACAGTTTTTCTTACTCCTTTGAGTACCAGTTTGTCGTTTCATGTTGCTTTGATTTCAAATTCTAATATTTTTTTATTTGTTCATCGTCTTAATCGAAATACACTGTGTTCAGTCCTACTTTACTTTCGCATGTAATATTTCTGCTTTCTTAGACCCCTTCTATAGTAAATTCAAAGAACTCACATCTTTTAAAAGGTCTGGCTCATCCATTCATTTTTTCATCAGATTGTTTATATTCATCAGAAGAATAGTCAATCGACAGTTCCATTGACTCCCCTTTTCGTAAAGCAACATAAATTGGCACGCCTAGTGGGACCAAAGGTAGTTGTTGCATGTAATTGCGTTCAGGACGCATTATGGCTAATTCTCAACAGCAATCCTCAGGTTCCTCATTGGATTCTTCTGATCGGCCTACAGTTCGGACTTTACGGGGAGCGTTTGATCCTGCAATGACAACGTTCGATAATGCCCAGGTCACCATCCCTGAGTAACAGGGGGCACAATCTTCGTCTCCTCCCTAGGTATCTCAGTTGACACCCACTTCTTTAACTGCCATACGACAAGCTATGGAGCAGTGTACAGGTGAACTCATTTAGAATTTTATTCCTCAATTCGTCACAGTGTTCCGACCTTTGTTGCAGAACGAGCTCCATAATTTCGAACAAAAGCAGAATGCTCCCCCTCATTCATCGTTGCACAATCTTATGGGTCAGTACAATTGTTGCACCAAGAGCAGCCTATGCTAATACCCGGGGGGCACCAAGGGAATCCAGGGTTAAATGCACCCGGCATGGTTCCTGCGTAACCTTTCTTAGAAAGAATTCCACCATATCCGATCACAAAGACCCAGGTGCCGATGGGGGCACAACTGTTCTACGACTAGAATACGAGTCCAAATAGGAATGTTTGTTCCTCATATGGAGGACCTCGGAGCTACATTGCAGCAGTTCCTGTCGCGTATCCTGTCACAGCGATAGCTTATCCAATGTAGGGAGCAGAGTATCTTGAGATGACTTCATTTTCAGGACAAGGTTCTTGACCAACTGTGATAGGTTCCCCTACGCAGAATCAACAGCCAGTACCATCAGCCGATGTTAGCTCAATGACAGAGGCATTGCGTCAACAAGCTGGGGATCGGCCAATGTATCAGAAGCTGTACCCAGAATAGGTGAACTCTATGGTAGTACTACCACGAGGATTTAAATTGCTTGAGTTTTTCACATTTTCTGGAGAGGACAACAAGTCAACTTTGGAACATATAAGGAGGTTTAGGGCACAATATGGAGAGTTCGGGAATAGTGACTGACACAAATTGTAATTATTCTATTTGTCCTTGACAGGGGCGACGTTTACTTGATATACAAATCTGACACCCAGTTTTGTGTATTCATGGGCAGATATGGAGTGAATTTTTCACGAGCGTTTCTTTAAACCAGCACCTAAGGTCTCCATAGCGGATCTTTTGGCAGTCAAGCAGAGATCGTCCTAAGGTGTAGCAGAGTTCATCGAGCGTTTTCGACAAATTAAAGCCAAATACACTACCCAATTGTTGGAAATGGAATATACCAAGATAGCCATCAGTAGAATGTATCCGCAGCTTAAAGAGCGCTTTATCCTCTGGGACTTCTTTGATCTATCCCGATTGTTGTCCAAGGCCATTAAAATAGAAGAAATAATCAAGAAAAAAGAGAAAGGCGGTCAGTTAAATTTTCTCAAGGGCAAACAATGATGATAATGAGGAAGAACAATTACTGGAAGTAATGGCAGTAGAATTAGTAAAAAGTACATCTTATACTTTTCTTTTTTTTAAACCTAGCAAAGGGAAGGAGGAAACTTCTCCTGCAGGGCCATCCACATACACATTCGATGTATCAAGGGTTGAGCAAATATTTGATCAAATGGTCAAAGATAAATAGATTCGTCTACCTTTCAGCCACAAGGTTTCGGGCCAGAGGAATTGAAGGGCAAGAAATACTGTAAGTGGCATAACTCATTTTTTCATAATACTACTAGTTGTGTTGTTTTTAGAAACACAATACAGAAGGCTCTACAAGAAGGAATGGTGAGATTTGCTGACAAACGTGAGGAAACCTTAGTCGATACAGACCCATTCCCAACGACGGATGTAAGTATGGTGTAGACATGCAAAGAAGACATGGAACATGAGTCGGGAGATTCTCCAATCAAGAAGCAGTCTGAGATTTTGGAGGGAGAAAGACCAACGTTCCAAAGGCTGGATGATCGGCCGTCAGTTTTCACTCGGCTTACAGTTCCAACCTTCACAACTCATTTTCAAGGGAAGGATGAGAAGTTTACAGTGCATGTGCCTTGTAAAGAGCCGTTCTTCTCAGGCCATCGTTCCCAACATACAAAAACTCAGAAACGGCAGGAACAAATGAGACGAGCTCAGCAGAAACAAGCATTAGAGTAATAGTCGGATAAACAGGTATGTACTTCCACAAGTCAGAACATACTCAGCATTCTCCTATCACAATTCCGAGTGAAGGTTGAGCAAGAAACGGTAGAAGAAGATTACTATGCTAAGAAAGAAGCGACCGTTGAGCTTATTGAGTTTAAAATGCTATCGGAATGGATATTTTTTCCAGTCCCCACGGCAGAACATACCAATCACCTCAAACTGTTATACATCAAGGCACATATCAACGAAAGACCTTTCTCTCGAGTTTTCATTGATGGAGGGGCTATGTTGAACGTAATGCATTTGGCAACCTTAAGGCGTTTAGGCAAGGATCAACGTGATATATCTCCTACAGACATCCAAATACATAATTTTATTGGGGAGGCAGCCAAAGCAGAAGGAGTTATCACTTTTGAGGTGGCCGTCGGATCTAAAGTTAGTAAGACTGTTTTCTTTGTAATCACGGCAAAACATGTATATTCTATCTTACTAGGTAGGGATTGAATTCATACGAATCATTGTGTTCCACCAACGCTTCACCAAATGATGCTGATTTGGGATGGAGAACGAGTGGAAAGGATACCAGCCGGCCCCAATCCATTTTCGGCAGAAGTACATATGAATGAGGCTGTGTTCTATCGTTCTACCTTTGACCTGAGCCATTACTCTAAGCTCACCATAGCTCATAATCAGATCACAACGGAAGGGTTGGAAGATCAATGTCCAAAAACAAAGGACCCTGACGTTCAGCATGCACCTGGTTTCATCGCTTATAACCTATTAACGGAAGTGGATATCGGGGAACTTGGGGAGAACAGAATTACAAAGGTAAGCTTGTGCTTAACTTTTGATTAGCGGAATGATTTAATGGTACTGATTCATAAGTACAAAAACTGTTTTGCCTGAGATTATCATGAGATGCCAGGGTTGGACAGAGGCATTGTGAAGCACTGCTTACCGATCAAGGAAGGTTTCAAGCCTCATAAGTAGCATGCCCGGCATTTTAATCCCGCTCTTTTACCCAGGATCAAATAAGAAATTGAGAGGTTGTTTCGGTGTGGTTTCATCTGAACCTGCCGGTATTCAGATTGGGTGTCCAATATTGTGCTCGTTATTAAGAAGAACGGCCAGTGCGGGTTTGCGTTGACTTCAAAAATCTGAATTTGGCCACCCCAAAGGATGAATACACTATGCCGATGGCCGACATGTTGGTGGACTCAACTGCAGGAAACCAATTCCTAAGCTTCATGGACGGATACTTTGGGTACAACCAGATATTCATAGCTGAAGAAGACACTAGGAAGACAGCTTTTCGTTGCCCAGGATCTATCGGTTAATTCAAATAGTTAGTTATGCTTTTTGGATTGAAGAATGCTGGAGCTATTTTCTAAAGAGTCATGAACCTCATTTTCTATGATCTTATCGGTAAGATCATGAAAGTTTACATTGATGACTTAGTGGTTAAGTCGCCCATTTTTTCACAACACCTACAATGGTTGAAGCAAGCCTTCCTTCGAATGCGCCAACACCGGTTAAAAATCAACTCTGCCAAATGCGCCTTCGGAGTTTCAACCGGTAACTTTCTCGATTACCTGGTGCATCAAAGAGGGATTGAAGTTGACCAGAGCAAAGCAAGAGATATTCTACAAGTAAGGTCACCGCAAACTAAAAAGGAGCTCCAAAATTTCTTAGGGAAGATCAATTTCTTGCGACGTTTTTTGGCGAATGTCGCAGGTAAGCAGAAGGTGTTCTTTTCGTTGCTCCAGTTAAAGTCGTCTCTAGAATTCATATGGAAACCAAAGCATCAAGCGGCCTTTGATCAGATCAAGGCAGCTTTGTCACAACTACCAATCTTGGTGCCGCCACGGGAAAAGGTACCATTGAAATTGTACATTTCGGCAATTCTGGAGTCTATCGGCTACCTGCTAGCTCAGGACGATGCACAAAGGAGTTGAAAGGGCAGTGTATTTCCTCAGTCGAAACTTGACAGATACCAAGACCAGGTATTCCCGTGTTGAGAAACTATGCTTGTCTTTATATTATGCATGTGTGAAACTAGAACATTATCTGCTACCTAAGGAAGTGCAAGTCCTGTGCAAAATCGATCTCATCAAATATCTGCTAAACCGCCCACTGTTGTAAGGACGGTTAATGAAATGGGCTATTAAGTTATATACTTTTTTCCTAATTCACTTGCCTTTGAAAGCAATGAAAGATCAAGCCATAACTGATTTCTTGGCTGAGCATCCATGCTTAGAAATGTCCAATCTTGAAAAGAAAAAGGTACAGGGGTACATCTCACACAAACCATGGAAGTTAGAATTTGATGGATCTAGCACTCAGTATAAGGCAGGCGGCGAGTTGGTTATTGAAGCTTCTTGCGGACGACAACGAAAAGTTCTATTCGAATTAAATAAAGGGACCTCAAATAATCAGACAGAATATAATGCTCTCATTTTGGGACTTCGAATCCTAAAGGTTTTTTATGAACGAATGGTCAATATAACAGGAGATTCTCAAATTGTCATCCGACAAATTTCAGGTGAGTACAAATGTACTAATCCCGTGTTGTCGAACAAGTTACAGGAAGTGAGAGCATTGTTGTATTACTTCTCAGAAGTTATCTTGACTTATGTTCCTTGAGTTGAGAACCAGGGGGCAAACAACTTAGTTCAAACGATTTTATGTCTTAAGAAAAGAGTCGGGGTGGTAATGTGTCAGCAAATATCGGAAGAGAAACATGAAGAAGATTGGCATTCCGATATCATTTCATACTTACGGAAGCTTACATATCAGGTTTTACGGGAGTTAAAACGTAAGGCATTGAACTTTGTACTGATCGGGAACGACTTATTCAGAAAAAAGCCATACAAGAGTTTGTTTAGATGCTAGTCAAAGCAAGAAGCAACGCAGGCGTTAGTCGAGGTGCGTGAAGGCCTATGTGGTGCTCATCAGGCGAGTCCTAAGTTGAAATGGACACTGCAACGATATGGATTTTACTGGCCTTCTATGACCATGAATTGTGTAGCCTATGCAACCGGATGTAAGGCATGTCAAAAGTATGGCCTTTTGATTCATACACCCACTATTGACCTGCATCTTATCATCAAGCCATAGCCGTTCAGGGGTTGGACTCTAGATGTCATCAGCAAGATTCACCCACCATCGACTAAATGGCATACCTTCATCTTAGTGGCGACTGATTATTTTATCAAGTGGGTAGAGGCACAGGCTCTAACCAAAGTGACCCAATCTGCCGTTATCACCTTCCTTCAGCAGAACATCTTTTTTCGATTCGGCATACCTAAAACCATAACGGCTGACTAAGGAACTATGTTCACGGGAGACAAGGTACACAACTTTCTAACTTAATTCAAAGTTAAATTACTATATTCATCTCCATATTATACACAGGCCAATGGTCAAGCTGAAGTTACAAACAAGACTTTGATCAGTATGATCCGTAAGTCATTGGAAGACAAACCCAGAAGGTGACACGAAACTCTTCAAAAGGTGCTGTGGGCATATCGGAATGCTTACAAGACCGCTACAGGTTCCACTCCATTTCAGCTGACATATAGACAGGATGTGATGCTACCCGCTGAGTTATCACTATGGTCGGCTTGAATAGCTTACCAACACTACTTGTCGGTTGAAGATTACAAATTGGCCTTAACCATGAGTTTGGACCAAGCCGAAGAAGACCATTAGACAGCGTTGGAAAATCTTAGAAGGCATAAGGAGAAGGTAGCAAGAACCTACAATCGGAAAAGTGCGAGGAATAAGTTTTCAAATAAGAGACATGGTTTGAAAAACTATACTGCTCGTTGCACCAAAAGACCCACGCTATGGTAAGTGGTCTACCTTATGGGAGGGGCCTTGAGAAGAGTGAAAAAAAAGAGAAAAAAAGAAAATATATATAGAGAGAGCTTCATATATGTTGGCATTCATACGAAACGATTGATCACAAACAAGTGCCGATTAGATAGCTGCTATATTTTTTTTTTAAAAAAAGTAAGAAGTCAATTCACCTCAAAAAGAGTGTGAGGCGTTTCGATCGGCTGGGCAAAACGAACTATGGCAAGCCAATTCGAATCTTCCTTGGGCAGAATGGCCACCGTTGGAGTTTCCTCCTCTTATTTCGCTTGGGCGGTCGATTCTTTCGGGACTAGTTTTGGTTCAGTAGCCGATTCTTCCGTTAGAGGCGGACGCGTCTTGGCATCCCTGATTTGAGTACCCGAAGGACTAGCTTTATCGGGACTACGAAAGAAGGTGGCCAAGTAAAATTAGAAGTTGTCCCACGAAGACTATATGCTGTTGCAGTTCCATTTAGAGCAGCTCTTCTTCTGCCTCTAGCATGAGTCACTCGTCTCGGAATTTGGCCATTGACTCTTCAGCGGAGGAGGCCATTTGCTGATAGGCGCTCTTGGCCTCAAGCTTCTCATCCAGGGCTCGCCTTTCAGAATCTAATTTTGCCTAGAGTGCTCATACTTGCTTCTCAAGGCCTTCAATTCTTTCAACCTTGTCGAAAATTTCAACTCAAATGATACTCAGGCGAGCAGAGGCCTCTTGGCAATGTGTTTGTAGAAATGCTTCTTGTTCTCGAAGCGCATCCAAGGCTTGGAGCTGACGTGAAGCTTCGTCTTGCCTACTTTGGGTGTTGGAAAAGAAGCACTGAGTGAACTGCATATGTCTCAGATAATCAGCCGATAAGCGTTTCAATTCCATAGGGACATCGGAAGTGGTTGATTGCGCCAGTAGCAGGAGGGCTTCGGCTAATGGCATCCTGGGAAGATAGGCTGGTCGGCAAGTCAGTTCTCATAAGATTCCATAGAAGTTCTAGCATAGCGGTTTCAGTCGTTATCGGCCGAGAAGGAGTAGGTTCCGTTGGAGGCTCAAGGGCTGTTTTTGTAGGGGATATGATAGGCTTGTCGGCCGCTGTTCTCTCTGAGGTAGGCATTTCGGACGTAGAGGCAACAACTAGCAAAGGAGAAAGAGCCGAAATCCCTTTTTCTACCGTTGTTATTCTTGCAGGAGACAAGGGAGGCATAGCAGCCGATGACTCTGAAGAAGAGTCAGAGATAACCAGTTGGCTGGTCTTCTGTTTCTACAAAAGAAGGAAATATGAGTTTGGCTTTGAATCAAAGGTTGAAGAGCATTGAAAAAGAAGCGTTTAGCACTAATCCAAACCTTGGCAAATGCCGAAGTATGAGTGGCATGCCGTCTCTTTGACCGCTTCAGTAGGGGGAGGACGGTTTCTTCTTCTTCTTCTTCTTCCTCATCGGCAGGCAGAAGTATGAGGGCTCTCTTCACTGGCAGCGTAACGAACAATGGCGTAGCGATCGGACTGACAGAGGCTTTGCTTTGCTTACTTTTCTTCAACACAGACATTTCTACCACCGCCGAAGTCAATCCAGCCAATCTAAGCAACCACTTCTCCACAAGGGCGGAGAAGAACATCTCGCGTAGCAGTTGCCACCACAGATTGAAGTTAGGTGTGGCCTCTTTGACAACCTGAAAATGGTGATACTCAAAAGAACGAAGAATGATTAAAGACCTATCGGCTAAAGTACGCACATCTTCAGCCGATAGGATAGGTATGACAGTGTAAGAAGAAATATGACCAGGATCAGCAGGAATATCTTGAATTAGCCCAAATTGCCGCGAAAAGAAATGTGGGTTGTACCGTTCACATGAGGACTCGGCACTTCGGGCACTTAGTTTTGCCTCTAGAAGGAGTTCTTGGGAGCATAGCATTTTGGCCCAGATAGTCTCTTGGGAGGCTTTTGGTGTATCGGCAAGCTTCATTAGCCAGAGGGGGTTGGTTTCCTAGGTTGAATAGGGAAAAAAGTGGGGCGCGTTTTGGAAACAATTCTGGTGAAGGTAGGCCATAATAGTATCGTCGGAAGACCTATTTATAGGAGTCCTCAACAGCCGATAGCCTGTGGCCCGGGTGGCAGAATCTACGGAGTCCCTGGGGATATTGTTGATGCCAAACTGGGGAATGTATTGGTAAAGCCACCGCTGCAAGACCTAGAGGGGGCCGCCAAGATTGGTCAAGTCACATCCAGCCTATAAGACCGAGATCATCTGGTTCATTAGACGATATACCAAGGCCAGTACCAGAGAGGCCACGTCGCAGCACCTTTTCTTCCTCAGTAAAGTCGATATGTAGTATTAGTACCCATTGCTTATCCCCGCCGAGTGAGAGTAGAGGATGTACTTGCAGAGCCACAGCCATAGAAAGGCATACTGTTCTTGCTCTAACGGAACGTTGCTGACGCCCCTTTGGGCAGCAATAAAGTTGCCATAGGAGGCAGTAGACTTGTCCAAATGGATTTCAACGACAGGTTGGTTCTTGTCGTCGTGAAGGGCAGGGATTTCATCACTGTCGCAGCGAAAGCCTAAAATGGTGCAGATGTTCAATATGGTCGGTGAAAACATACCATGAGGAAAAATGAAGCCATTGATCGCCGGAGACTAAAACGGCATAACAGCGGAGAAAAGATTACGGTCGAAGGCCATTTCGAAATCAAACATCATGATAGCATCTCAGATGCCCCATTGATCCCAAAGGGCGCCGTAAATAGCTTGGCAGTGATCACACCATTCTCTGTAATTGTTCAGGGGACGTGGCCAATGGCGGAAAGAAAACGGTAGGCCGACTATAGAGAAATTGTCCTGATTCAGTGGAAGGACGAAACCCTCCGCATATGTGAACTGTAAGTATTCGACAGTAACCTCCGTCGGTAATAGCCAAGGACCCAAGACGTACAAATTGGCCTCAGCTTGGATCAAGTCCAAGGGAGAATAATCAATTGAAACGGTCATGGAGATTCAAAGTTCGTCAATCAAAGAAAATGTGTAGAAAATAGTGGTGAATTTCACAAGAAAGATAAAAGTCTGATTAAGATAGAGTTGTTGTAGAAGAAGGATTTCGTATCGGTGAAGGAGGAGCAATGGGGATTACGACTATTTAAAGAAGAGATTCAAAAGACTAGCCGTTCGCGGGCTTCGAAGCCAAGGAGTCTGCACCCTTCCACAATGATTGGGATGTTTCGACTTTGTCATAAAAAGAACGGCTATGAATTAAAAAGGTACGATTTCTGTCGCTTCACCTATTCGCGCCATCAAAGCAATGGGACTCGAAGGGGCATGTGTTGACGTCATCTTTAGCCTATCAATTGCTTTGAGCCAAAGCCGATACGAATTCTGCTAAACGGATGATGACATCAAAGAAAATCTTGAGCTGATGTACTTGATCAATATCGGAATTAGGAGCCGATGAGCCGTCGCCTCCACATCATAGCACGATCGGCAAAACACTACCGTTCTTAACCGCCAAGGACTGGCCACGAAGCGGGATTCTTTTCATGTTTGGATAGTCTACAACTATGCCACAACAAGTATAAAAAGAGCAGGAACCCCAGAATGAAGAACCTAACAACAATCGTCTCAAACCAAATTACCAAATTTTCTTCCAATTTTTCATTTCCTTTTTCCTGCATTTTTACAACTTTCTTTACAGCTTTATTTACAGCTTTTGTTTACATTTTCTTTACGATTTTCCTCACTCATTTGATTACCAGTTTGCCGTTTTATGTTGTTTTGATTTCAAATTTCGATACTTTTGTATTTGTTCATCATCTTAATCGAAATATACTGTGTTCAGTCCTACTTTGTTTTTGCATGCAATATTTCTACTTTTTTGGATCCTTTCTATAATAAGTTTAAGGAACCCACGTCTTTTAAAAGGTCCAACTCATCCATTCATCTTTTTATCAAACTATTTATGTTCATCGGGAGAATAGTCGATCGACAGTTTCATCGGCTCCCATTTTTGTAAGATAACAATATGAAAATAATATTATTTTCAAAAATGAATTTTTATTTTCAACTGCATACATATATCTACATTTACCAATCACTAAAAAAAAAAAAATCTTGTTACTGATCATTGTAGTTTCGATTTCGATTATCACAATAAATCAAATACGAAATATTAAAAAGTTATTAAAGAATGATGCCAATCCAAATGTAACTAACCATCTAAAAGTTTTTTCCATAAAATATATTATATTAGATGTCTAAGTGCATTCTGTACACTTTTGATTAAAAGATATATATCTTGTTAAAGAAATACACATAAAAAGAGCTTTTTAAAATAAAATTTTGATAAAAGTAAGAGGATAAAGAAAAAAGAAAAGAAAAATTCAAAGGGAAAGGGGCCAAAAGAAAACTTTTTTAGAAACTTTGTTTTTTTTTTCTTTAATCAAGTCCCTGAATTTTTTACTTTTTGCAGCAAGTCGACGGTTAGATTTTCTAACAACAATGCGGATATTGAAAAGTTTTAATAGTTTGAGAGATATAATTGAACATTTTGTAAAAATAGAGGCATTCCTGCAAAATGACACACACACACACATATATATATATATATATATATATATATATATATATATATATATATATAAAAGTTAAAGCAGAATTTTCATGTGATGATACGTGTCGAAATGATATATTCTTAAATTGACACATGTTAAAATGAATATAAAAATCAATAATGATAGCTATACATTTGTGTTTCATTGTGGTTGAAAAAAGAATTATAATTTAAACACATTATATAATATAAATAATTATATAACATTATGAATTATATGAATATTATAGTTATATTAAATGAATTATGGTTATATATATATATATATATATTATAATTTGTAATAATAATTATTTTTATAATATATAATTTATAAATTAAAAATTATAATAAAATAATAATTATTATTTTTATAGTATATAATTTATAAACTATAATTTAGTATAAATTATAAATTATAATATATGAATTATTAATAATCAATATATATATATATATATATATATAACATTATGAATTATATGAATATTATAGTTAAATAAATAAATTATTGTTATATAAATATGAAGGATTGCGGAAAAATAAAATATGTAGCGGAGATATGCAATTTAAAAATTTTCTCGTACCATAGTTTAAGAATACTTATTTTTAGGTCACTTAAATTGAATAATCGAATGGATTAGATATGATGAAATGTCTTGATTTGTTATGATCACTTGTTCCGCGAAAATCTCAACTAAGTATCAGCTCTTTCGCATCAAACACGTGCATCAAGATTGTTAACTTTCAGTCTTCTAGAGTATTTTTGAATATCTTATAGACTATTTTAGAATTCCAACCAAGCGTCGACTCCTTCGCATCAAATACGTGCATTAAGATTGTTAGCTTTCAGTCTTCTAAAGTATTTTTGAACATCTTATGAACCATCTAATGGTGAAAGTAGAACTAGAATGAGTTAATTTGAAAGAAAATAGAAGAACAATTGATGAGCTATTATGAGGAAAAAGAAAAACCGAAGAGAAGAACAGTGGCTAGGAAGCTAAGCTGTTTTCTTATACTCTAAATTTTTTCCTAAGTGAATACGAAACAATAAAACAATAGTATGCACAATCAAAACCAACAGCTTCCTAAAACCTTGCACACATCACCTTTCCTTTTTCTTTTTCATGTGGCGGCTTCCCGAGTTAAATAAACCCTTGATCGTCTCTTCAACCCTGGTGACCTAACATCCTTTTTCTAATTAGTTTAAAACTAATTAAATAATTCTCTTATTAATTAATTAATTTGTTTGGATTTAATATTAAATTATTTAAAATAATTAATTAATAAATTAATTAAAATAAATTGATCTAATATATTATTCTAGTCCAAATAAATAATTATTGGACTCTTAAAATAAATTTTCAATATTAATTTTACTCAATAAGTCCATATCGTAAATAAGTTTACTAAAATTATTGAGCTACTTTGGGAATTAAAAGACATATTATTCTTAACTACTAAAATATTCCTGCTAACAAATAGTTGTATTTTATCATTTTAAATATTTATTTATTACTATATAAAAATATTGACCCCAAGAATAATATTGCAAGTGGAGTGTATTCGACCTACATGTGTAATGATGAAAATACCCTTATACATAACACCTATCATTAAAATAGGAAAAATGTACTAACACATTTCTCAATGATATCTGCCATCCTTTGATATTTAGTCCGATAATTCATGACTTCCAATTGCACTCACTTATCTTAGGGAGTTATCCAAAAAATATCCATCCTTAGCCACATTTTTAGGGCCCTAAATTATTTAAATTATCCTAAACAATCACAATGAGGTAATTTCTTCACTAAGTGAAGTATAAAAACTCTATTGTATAAATCCGTCTTAATAAACTAGAGTCATATATCTAACGTATAAGATCATTGGCCTTGTATTAAGACCTTACTCATCATATATCAAAGTGCACAAATCCAACTTTACCAGACCACTAACTTATACTCAAGTCTTAGGGTACTCATCATGCAGTAGCGGCGATAGACCAATCTTTATTTATTATAGTAATTTTATAAAGATTACTATTGTGTGGTCCAATTCTAAATATTTCTATTACGCTTACACTATTGGCGTGAGAGGACTACTCACTGGTTAAAGGTAAATCATTCCCTATTTAGAAATCATAATGTAATAATCTAAACCTTCATGAAGGGTCCAACTTCATCAATCGATTAAGAATATTTTAGCTTGTATGTTAGTAGCCCATAATTTATACCTTAGTGTGAAATTACGACCCAATTACGTTGATCGCTTACTAACACACATGAACCTTAATGTGCAAATATATATAGATAAACAACCATTAATGAATGAAATATTTTTATTACATTCTAAAATATAGAAATACATAGTCTATTTTAAGTATACGTTCCAATAATCCTTCACTTGCACTAAATAAACTATGATAGTCTATATGTGTCTACCCTTATAACATCTAGATGTCTTCTGAACACCTTCTTTATCAAAAGTTTGGTAAAAGGATTTACTAGATTATTTAAAGAGGAAATCTGATCAACCACTATCTTTTATTCCTTGATTAACTCTCGAATCAAGTGATACTTTCTTTCAATGTGCCTGCCCTTCCTATAGTTCTTCGGTTCCATGCATCGTTACACAAGTCTAGAATTGTCACAATATATAGTAATAGACTTGTCCATTTCTGACATAACTCCAAATTCTATGAAGAACTTTCTGAGCTAAATTGCTTCTTTTAAAGCTTCTAAAGCTGTCAAATATTTAGCTTCTATAGTAGAATCAGCAATGCAAAATTACTTAACACTTATCCATGAAACAACCCCTTTAGACAAAGTAAAAACATATCCACTAGTGAATTTTCTTTCATCTTTATCCGTTTGAAAGTTTGAGTCTGTGTAACCGGTAAGAATTAAATCATCAGCTCTATAAACAAGCATATAATCTCTCATTCCCTTCAAATACTTGAGTATATACTTCACAACTTGCTAATATTCTTTCCTTGTGTTTAACTGATATCTGCTAACCATGCCTACGACAATATAGATATCTTACCATGTACAAAGTATGACATACATGAGACTTCTCACTATCAAAGTATAGGGAATCCTACTCATTCTTTCATTTTCTTCTTATGTCTTAGGACGGTGCTTGGAAGATAAGGTCAATCCATCCTAAAGGGAATAATTGTCCCGTTACACTGATCCATGCTAAACTTAGTCAATATCTTGTTATATAGGCAAATTGGAACAAGCCATTCTTTGTTTCTTATCTCTAAGAAGCTTTATACCAATAGTGTAACTAGCTTCTTCCATATCTTTTACTACAAAAAAAATGGGCAAATACGACGAAGACAAAAATGACGGTAAAAAAACCGTCGTAATAAGTTACTTTATACGATAGTTTTGAAACCGTCACAATAGATAGACTCAATATGATGGTCAAATGCCAACCGTCATATTTGACAACCAAATGCGATGGTTTATACAAACCATCGTAATA
Source organism: Voacanga thouarsii (assembly GCA_026120185.1). Lineage (NCBI taxonomy): Eukaryota > Viridiplantae > Streptophyta > Magnoliopsida > Gentianales > Apocynaceae > Voacanga > Voacanga thouarsii. The sequence continues at coordinate 229,428 of JANUWF010001032.1, read as the reverse complement.
GGTAGATCAAATACAACGGTTTATTGTAACCATTGCAATAAAATAGGTCAAATGCGATGGTTTATTTTAATCATTGTAATAGAGTAGACCAAATACGACGGTTTATTGTAACCGTCGTAATAGAGTAGGTTAAATACGACGGTTTATTTTAACCGTCGTAATAGAGTAGGCTAAATACGACGGTTTATTGTAATAATCATTTTTAGTCTAATTATAACAAAGTCTCCCAAAAATATTTTAAATTTTATCTAATTATTTTCAAATTTAGTCACAATACTATTAGTAATGATTATAATAAATTTAACGACTGAATCGTTAATTTGATACGTTTATATTTGTAAATATTAATATATCTTTCTATTTTTTAGATATTACTACACAAATGTAATAAAATAAAATGAATGACTTTCAAATTTGGTCACTAAACTTATTTAAACTTTATAAATACATGTAACGGTTAGATAATTAATTTTTAAATAGATTTTTGTTTAGATCTTAAGTTTTTATATATTGGTATCACTACTAAAATAAGCATCAATACGACAGTTATAAGGTCGTCGTATTTGGTTTCGTCGCTTTTGGACGACAACGGCTATTAAACCGTCATATTAGGCTAATACGATGACAAATATGACGACTATTTAAAAGGATCATTTTTTATCAGTCGAAAGATTTATTGACATAGTTCGAAATACCGTCGTATTAAGTTAATCAAACCATTGTATTTGTTGAGCAAATACGATGGCTTCACACTTTCTCGGAGTTTGGTTTGCCGAGGGGGATGGTAGTTTGTATGATAGTTTTAAATTTGTAATATAAATTAAAAAATTTGCTATCTTGAACAATTTGTTTATCACTATTTGCTCTGGTCGTAGCCATCGTATTTGCTATTTGCTCTGGCCATAACTATCGTATTTGCTAATAAACAAATGCGACGACTGCGGCCAGCTGGCTGTCGTATTTGATTAGCATCGTCGTATTTGGTTTGTTAACCCTTAAACAAATATGACAGCTGTGGCCGTCGTATTAGTTTTTTTTAATCATTTTTATTTATATTTGACCCTGCACGTATTTATTTTGTGACCGTTGTATTTAGTTAATCAAATGAGACATTATTTTGCTTTTCACAAATGCGATGGTTCTAACCGTCGTTTTTTATTTTTTATTTTTAAAAAAAATAGCTGCTTGGTATGTAGGCCTATCCACCTGAATTTCAAACCAAATACAATCCGTTCAATTCATTCAACATCAATCACAATAAAACACAATTTGCTTAATGCCAAACAAATCAAAATCAATCTCTTGAACATTGAAATCATAAATAATCCTTAAACTCCACAAGAGAAGTAATACTGCATATAAAACAAGTAGGAAATGCCAAAAAATCTATTATAAACTGTGTACATGTAAAACAAGAAAAAAAAAAAAAAAGAGTACGTTAGTCCTTGGAAGATCTTTTCCCCTTCCTTTATGTCTCTTCCCGGTATCATCTTCCTCCATGTCTCTTCCCGGTATCATCTTTTCCCCTTTCTTATCTCTTCCTCTCCTCAATCCTCCCTCCCATCTTCCCTCCCTCCAGCTGTCATCTGCCCCTTCCTCTTCCTCTTCCTCTTCCTCTTTGTGAAATGAGATAATATTAAAGACATTCTTTAAATACATGTAAAATGAAATAATATATACATTCTTCAAAAAATCACAAAGAGACCAGATATATATTCATGGAGTCTCCTCTTTCTCATATAGAAGATTTTGATGTGTTTTTCTTTCCAAGCCAACTACTGCTTCTTGATTTTAGGTGAGATACTTTTGAGGAGCTTTTTTTTTTTTTTTTTTTACTTTTCACCCGTCTTCTTCATCTGGAAGTCTGTTTGATAATGAAACTAAACTCTCTTTTGGTTTGTTGTGATGTGAATCTGTGAAAGTTCTGAACATGCTACTTTGGATTTTTAATTTGATTAGCTCATTCAAGAGACTGCATTTGATGATATTCCTTTGATGGGGGATATGCTTGTGCATGATCCTTTCTGCTCCATAATGAATTTTGAATAAAGCCAGAACATGACTCAAGGTTATCATACATTAGAATATGGATTTTGAATGGCATTACCTTTACTGAGATTATTTTCTTTTTCTAGGAAAAATATGGAGTGATCTTCGGAGTGAGGAATCATGAAATGCATTTTGAATTTAATATCGAGTCGAACCATCCGCTCTTATTATTGTAATCCTTGTATAGTGCTTTGTCCTTGTTTCACATAATGCACACGCCACTTATGGTTACTATTTATGTTGCTTGTCATATGCCTTTCTTTTTCTTTGACCATATCCTAATTCATTTTTTTTTTCATTTTTCTTCTTTATTTCACCGGTCACCCAATCACATTTGGTTCATTTGTCTTCATCCATTTCCGCTTTGCATAGCATTGTATTTCTCATTTCTTATTTCAATTTCTTCTTCAATCACAGTGTATATTTCTTCCTTTTTGTTGACTGGTTACTTCTCTTTCTTTATGATAAAAAAATTAAGATTTATGACTAACATTATTAAAATCCATTATCTTATATTTAATTTTTTTCAAAAATATCCTCAATTTATTTTAATAGTATTTCTTGTTTTATCTAACTATGTTTAAAGTTTTAATATATATATATAGATTATATATATTTTTATATATTACATATAATATTTTAATTTAAAATATAATAATAAGGTCCCAAAACAGTTACAGTGAGGTAATTATCTTTTAAAAAATTCCCTCGGTCAAAGACAAAAGGATATGCTTCCAGCAATCATCCAAACAAACATGCCAGGAAAAGTTCATCAAAAGTCCATTCCCTCGGCCCACCTTTGGGCTGTAGAGTTAGAATATCAGGAATTCTTTCACCTTTAGGAGTTAGGTGGGTGCAAGAATTTGCACAGTATTCTTCAACAGCTGCAGCTCAGAAACGAAGAGTTTGCTCTCCGTCAAGAAATCGACCTCGAAGATGACGACACTGCTGGTACTGCACCTTTCATTAACTTTCTGCATTACATATTTCATTCTTTTGGCTCCTTTTTTGTCTCCTTTCCTTTTTTCCTTTTTTCGAGCCATGAGTTGACAATTCATCCTAAATTTGGCTACTACATGCAGTTCCCAGATCAACCATTGATGATGAATATGTGAATGCTGCAGAAAGAGAACCTAAAATTTTGCTAACAACATCACGTGATCCTAGTGCTCCTCTCACACAATTTATAAGGTTGGCCTGAGAATCTATTGCTTTAGTGTGTGCTAGTATCCCCCCGCCCCAAAAGACATTATTGTTTTCACCCATAACTTTCAGTATGTGCATTTGTGTTTGAGTTTTGCTGGCGTCAGCTTTCCTTCCTTATTCTCTTTAGCTACTGTCATTTGGATGGACAAATTGCAGCAAAAGAATTGGAGTAAATTTGACTTACACGCTGAATGTTAACAGGAGGCATATAATGTATTGCTTGATAATAAACTTGACTTATTCTAATTTTTTTCTCATGGTGGAAAAAAAATCAAATCTCGTAAGGTACCTGAGAATGAGATCACTCGCATTTTCAAAATTGAGTAGAAATTGGAAAAAATCTAAAAAATTGTAAAGTTAGGTACAAATGGAATGGATTTTTTTTTTTCAAAATAATAGTACTGCTTTTAGCTTTTTTTAAATAAAAATAAACCTAAGGTAAGTGGATTTTATTTACAAAATATTGAGGATTTTATTATTTATTTAAAATAAATTGTAATGCTGATATTTTTGTCCATAAAATTTTTTTTTATAAAATTTAAAATTATACTTATATTTATATAAAAAATCTGAATATAATCTTAATCCACATATAGCCTATTTTGTAGATTTGGAAAAAACTTGTCATAATCTTACAACCTATTTGGATTGAGGAAACAGAGAAAGAAGAGAGAAGAAGAAATGGATGATTTGAATTTTAGATGTTTGAATTGGTTTTTTGTAAAGAAAATAAAACGAATAGGAAGGAAATAGAGGGATTAGATTTAATATTAAGACTTCAACCTCCTAAATTTATGTCCTATTTAATACAACTAGCAACATTCCTTCGATACTTGTCCATATTTGCTCGGCAATGCTCTTTCAGATATTTGCAGTCTTTAACTATGCCATCTTCTGCAAAGAATAAAAAAAAATCTGAAGTGCACTTGACTGAAATGCAAACACACAGAGACTAAGTGAACGTAATGCAACCTCCAATGAGATGAAGAGCAAGAAAATTAAAATACGTTTATTTTAACAAAACTTGTACATTGATTGAAAATATTAATAAATGAATAGGAGGATGAACCGATCGTGGATTGACTTACAAGACCGTTTAGGCGATGAATATAATAAGGGTTTGGATGCTTATGTAGAATTTGCGTCAAGAGACAAACCTGATGGATCCAAAATTCATTATTCTTGTATGAAGTGCCAGAATAGGTATCTTTATAGTACAATAGAGGTCAAACAACATTGCCAAATATGGAGTTTTATGCGTTGGTACAAAAAGTGGAGTGTTCATGGGGAAACATACTTGTCTTCTTGTAATACAACTAGCAACATTCGTTCGACTGAAAAGGAACAAGGGAATGATATAGTTGGGATGCTTCAAGATATTGGTGGCATTAGTGACTTCGATAATGCAACTGAAGAGCCTGAAGATTTGAGAGAGATACATAAATTGTTAGAAGAGGCTAATATAGAGTTGTATCCAGGTTGTACTAAGTTTTCTTTATTATCATTTATTATGAGATTATTACATTTAAAAGTCTTGAATGGGTGGTCGAACAAGTCTGTTGATATGCTACTTGAGCTTCTAACGGATGCTTTTAGTGAGATGGGAGTGAAAATTGCCAACAATTACTACGAGGCTAGTAAGATAATGAATGTGTTAGGAATGGAATGCAAAGTCTGGGATGCTTGTCCAAACAATTGCATAATATACACAGGGAAAAATGAGGGCACACAACTTTGTGAGGTATGCCATGCTCCAAGGTACATAAAAGAGGGTAGTACAGTTGTATGCAAGAGTGTTAGGTACTTTCCGTTGACTCTGAGGTTGAAGTGATTGTTCATGTCTCGCAAAACTGCATCCCTTATGAAGTGACATCAGGAATGTAGTGTGAAAAATGGAGTTTACAAACACCCAACTAATTCTAAGGCTTGCAGAAAGTTTGATGAGTCGCATTTGGAATTTGCAAGTGACTGCCGAAATGTTAGACCTGGTTTGGTTTCAGATGGATTTAGTCTATTTTCAAATATGTATATACCGCATAGTGCTTGGCCTGTTGTTTTAATATCGTACAATTTTCCACCTAGGCTATGCATGAAACAACCTTATTTTATTCTGTCAACTTTTATCGATGGCCCCATGAGTCCAGGAAATAAGATTGACGATTTTTTACAACCGTTGATCGATGAGTTGAAAGAATTGTGGCTTGACGGTGTGATTACTTATGATGCTGGGGCAAAAGAGATGTTTTGTTTGCGTGCGGCTATTATGTGGACCATAAGTGATTTCCCAACTTATGGTAATCTCTCTGGCTATAGTGTTCATAACTAAAGGGCTTGTCTGATATGCGGTGTCAACTGTTTGTCTTACCGATTGCCTAATAGTGGTAAATATTACTTTTTATGTTATCGTAGATTTCTTGAACCATCGCATAAGCTTCGTAGGGACAAGGTTTCTTTCTATGGTGGAATGGAGATACAACAAGCACAAAAAAAGTGTACGGGGATAGAAATTTTTACACAACTTTAGGGTTGTTTAATAGAATATGCAATAGATGATATGAAAATCAGATTACAACCTGACTACGAAAAGAAGTTTGACATAAATTCTTATAACTGGAAAAGGAATAGTATTTTTTGGGAGCTGCCATATTGGGAGAGTAATTTGATGAGGCACAATTTTAACCCAATGCACATTGAGAAAAATTTTGTAGAAAATCTGTTGTTTACAATATTGGGTGATAGTACTTCTTCAAAAGATAACTTCAAAGCTCGTCAAGACTTGCAGGTAATGAATATTAGAAAGTCTTTACATCTAATTTTAAAATCCTCTGGAACTGGATACAGTTTGCCACCAGCTCCTTATACAATGAGTAAGACAGAAGTTGAAGTTTTTTTGTCAGTATTGAAGGAATTGAGAGTTCCCGACGGCCACTGTTCTAATATTTCTCGATAGGTAAATATGAGGAGAAAGACTGTGGGAGGTTTGAAGAGTCATGATTCTTACATTTTACTCCAGTAATTAATCCCATTAGCTGCCCGCACAACTTTGCCCAAGAATGTAGTGCAACTTTTGATTGAGATTGCTTTATGTTTTAGGCAGTTGTGTTCTAAAGGTAACAAAGAGAGGCATCTTGAGTATCTTCAAGACCGTTTTGCAGTTACAATCTGTCTTCTTGAGAAGACATTCATCCCTAGTTTTTTTGATATAATAGAATATTTACCGATACATTTGGCCGATGATACATTGTTAGCTGGTCTAGTTCAATGTCGATGGATATTTCCAATTGAAAGATATTTGAAAACTCTCAAGTGTTACGTGCGCAATCGTGCTAGACCTGAAAGTTCGATTGCCAGTGGATATTTAATGGAAGAATGTATGATATTTGTGTCGAGATATTTAGATGATATTGAGAGTAAAGAGAATAGGCCCCCAAGATATGTTGATGATGACAACCCAATGGGTAAACCAGTTGGAAAGGGAATTGATGTAATATTTGATCGTTTAATATTAATGCAAGCACATCGTTGGGTTCTAGCAAACTCTGACATCCTTCAACCATATAAAGAGTTAGTTATCCATGATGTTTCATTTTTTATGCTTCTTTTATTTTAACTTTTAAATTTTCACGTTTGTGTATATGCAGCATTCACACGTCTGTCATAAATAGAGAGCATCCAAGATCTCGGTTACATGATAGACAACGTATTCATTCTCAAACGTTTCACACGTGGCTCAGTCATTATGTAAGCAAAACATATACAATATAACGAGTAATTCCTCTAGAACATTTAGTCATTATAACACTTATATTTATGATAGGTTGATGAGAACGAAGAATGCCCTAATATTCCTATTGAAGTTAAAAAGCTTGCATATGGTCCTTTGAATCAAGGGTTGCGCTACAATGCATGTCGATTTCGTACAATAACATATGAGGCTAACAAGTCAACCCAAAATTCTGGTGTTATGTGTAAAGCTAATACTATGAGTTATTCCAGTCTAAGAGATATGAATCTCGTAGCAGCTAGTGTCAATTACTATAAATTGCTTACTGATATTATAAGAATCCGATATAGTAGTGAATTGAAATTTCTATTATTTAAATGTGATTGGATTGATGTACTTCGAGGTGTTAAAGTTGATGATCAAAAGTTTACTTTGGTGAATCTAGATCGTTTTTTGTACCGAGAAAATAGAGAGATGGATGAGCCATTCATACTAGCAAACCAAGCGGAACAAGTTTGGTATTCTCGTTGTCCTAAAGAAAGAGACCAGCATGTGGTAATGTCAATGATGAGAAGAGATAATTATGATGTGTACTTAAGAGACTATGATCTAGAAACTTTTCTGATGCAGCAGTTAGATTCTCGTCTTGTTTCACGCAAAGTAGATATTGTATGGGTTAGAGACGGGATTTCTAGGGAGGAAGTAGATTTAGATGGAAAAAGAATACAACCTACAATTTAAATGTACTTAAATCACTTAATCATCAACTAAATGTGCTTCAATTGTTAAAATCAATTACTCAATGTTAAATATTTATGTTTTGCAGATGGCTATCAAACGTTCTCGACGTGGATCAATGCAGGATGCTGTAGCGGCCTCAAGATCAGGAGCCAATTCCTCACAGGGTATGGAGACACAAGCACCAATACACGAGGTTGGTCATAGATCACATACAATTGTCCAGACAGGATCCAGAGATCATGAGTCCAATCAAGAGACAGTTATACATACTTCTGATTTAGGTCCTAGTTGCACGGGATTGTCTTTCTCAAACCCTAATGCCTCAGGTTTGCTAAGTTAATAAGAGATCACATACAACTGTCCGGCTGTTTTTTCTTTCTTAACTATTTTTTCTATTAATTTTCGTGTTGATATTATGTAGGTTCCACGGCGAGGAGTTCACGTGGGGGTGAAAGGTTACTGTTTGGATGGGGTGAGTCGGGCTTCCGAAAGTACGATGTTGGTGTTAACCAACATAGAGGGCTTATAGGGGTAGATGCGTCTCGCTACAATTCATTGGTGGGTTGTTTTGCACGAATAAGTAATAGGATCCCTTTGAATTACAGCGATTGGCATTCCATACCTCAGAGACTTAAGGACGAAGTTTGGAAAGAAATAGAGGTAACTAATTTTATTCTACTATATGCAAAATCGAATTTTTTTTCTTTCAGAAGTTAGCTCTTTTTTTATAATTAATTAATTATTTAATACATGCAAGGACAACACCATGATGCCACCACAAGGATATAGTGTCATAATAAAGATGTTATGCGCAGCATGGAAGAATTTTAAGTCGAAGTTGAAACAAAGATACTACATTCCTTTGTAGCATAGTACAGAGTTTACTATTTGTGGAGATAAACGGGTTAATGAAAGTCAATGGAGAATGCTAGTGGATTACTGGCGTTTAGAGAATACACAGGTCATAATAGAATTTGACTACTTTTATATCTCACAACTTATTTACTTTTTTAATCATAAAATTAATTTATATGTTAACTATTTTAAATATTCACAATTGGAGGCCGAGCGGAATAGACAAAATCGATCGCATATGGCATATCCACCAGTCACAGGAAGAATGCCACATTCTGTTATACAGGATCAGGTATTTAGTATATCTTATGCACTATTCATTTGAAATTTACTTAATTTGCTTGGAATTTCTCACATATTTTTACAGATGGCATCACAAGGCCAACCAACATCACAGTATGATATGTTCCTTGCCATATGAAGGTGGCATGGTCGGCAGACTGATGGTTTGACTGCTAAGATAATTATAAGTATTTTCAAATGCTAGTTTTTCTAAGTTATTAAAATATGACAAAGATAATATATTAACCTAATATAAATTTGATGTAATGTGCCTTAATTTTGTAGGAATGATTAGAGACAGAGTGGCAGACATTGGCTGAGTATGAGCGCACAGAGGAAGCGAAGGATCAGATATTCCGACGGCGATTCACCCCAACTGGGTTTTACACCTCAATCTTGTACTACAATAGAGATTGAATATCAATAGAACAGTAAATGGTTTACTTATTTGAGCAGATGTTCACTAAGATACAAAGCATAAATACTTTTACCTTTGACAAAAAATGAATTCACTTTGAAGCTTTTTGATAAAAGAAGATTTTTGAAAACGTTGAGCAATAGTGTTTCTTAGAAGAATGTTTTAAAAATTTTATGTCTAATCTTGCTTAGAGGCTATTTATAGAGTTAAAAAGTGAAGTGCCAACAGCTATAAAAACGACTATAATTTTTCTATTAAAATTATCCGTATTTTGGACTCAAGTTTCGAACGACGATACATCCAAAAGGTAAGTCCAAAATGGCACTAAATCAGGTGGAAACATTTCAACATAGTTTACAGAATTTTGGACGAATCTTTTGGATCCAAACTACTCAATCTAAAATTCTGAGATTTTCAAAACTTTGAAATCTTCTCCTTTGTGTGCTTCAATGTAAGATCAATTGAATCAAAAGGTAATGAGACATAGGAATACCTTAATAACACATTTCCTAGTCTAAATTTCTTCTTATAAGGACTTCTTGGTAAGCAACTCGATATACTTTGATCTTTTTTTTTATCTTCCTTACTTGAATTCAATTACTGAAGAGTTGCCAAAACAATCATATCTGAATGCCTTAGAAGAACAAGGGTCAAACATGTCCTATCACAATAGATTACACAAGTTAGTTTATATCAATGTTTGTCATAAGTCAAAATATAAGAGAAAACCCTTAGGGCTAACATATTCCAACAATCTCTTACTTGCACTCCAAAACTATGTAACTTCATAGGTGCCTATCCTTATGGTGTCTAAGTATCTTTTGAAGACGCTCTTAACCGAAGATTTGGTGAATGGATCAGTTAGATTGTTCTCTGAGGCTATCTGTTCTTCATGACTTCCCGTCTCTGAATAAATTCTTAGATCAGGTGGTATTTCCTCTTTATATACTTCCCCTTTTTGTTGTTCCTCGCTTTTTTAGGTTGCAAGACTGCGCCTGTATTATTACAATACAATGCAATTGGCTTGTCCATCTGTGGCACGACTTCAAGTTCTATGAGGAACTTTCAGAGTCAGACTACTTCCTTAGATGCCTTTGAAGTTGTCATATACTCAACTTCTATGGTTGAGTTAGCAATACAAAATTGCTTAATACTCCTCTATGAAATAGCTCCTCCAAATAAAGTGAAAACATATCCACTAGTGGATTTTCTCTCATCCTTATTCGCCTGGAAGTTTGAGTCTGTGTATCTTGTAGGAACCAAGTCATCAGCCTTGTAAACTAGCATATAATCTCACGTTCCCTTAAGGTACTTGAGAATATATTTTACAGCTTGCCAATGAACTTTTCTGGGGTTTGTCTAATATCTGCTAACCAAGCCTATAGTAAAGCAGATATCTGGCTTAGTATATAGTATGACGTATATGGGATTTCCCCAATTGAAGTGCAGGGAATCCTACTTATCCTGTCTTTTTCTTCTTGAGACTTAGGACAGTCCTTTGAAGAAAGAGACAACACATGTCTGCAAATGATTAATTCTGCCTTGCATAAGTTTATGTTAAATTTTGCCAATATCTTATCAATGTATGTAGCTTGGGATAAACCTAACATTCTCTACTTCCTATTTCTAAGAAGCTTAATACCGAAAATATAACCAGCTTCTCCCAAGTCCTTCATTGTGAATTGACTAGACAGCCAAGCCTTTTTAGATGATAATATCCCTACATTATTCCCAATGAATAGAATATTATCCACATAAAGTACAAGAAAATCCGCATTAATATCTTTAAGTTTTCTGTACACATATGGTTTATCCTCATTTTGATTAAAACCATAAGACTTTACAGTCTCATCAAAATGAATGTTCCATACTCTCGATACGTGCTTAAGTCCATAAATGGACTTCTTAAACTTACAAATCATATATTCTTAACCTTTAGTAATAAAGCCCTTCGATTGGGACATATAGATGTCTTCATTAAGATGGCCATTAAAAAAGCTGTCTTGACATCCATTTGCTAGATCTCATAATCATAATGACATGCGATGGCAATGAGAATATGGATGGACTTAAGCAGGCTACCGGGGAAAAGATTTTCTCATAATCGATTCTCTCTTTTTGAGTATACCCTTTCACCACAAGTTTAGTTTTGAAAGTTTCCACCTTTCCATCTGCACCTCTCTTCTTCTTGTATACCCATTTACACCCAATGGGTTTAATCCCTTCAAGTAAAGTTATAAGATCTTAAACTTAATTGAAGTACATAGACTTAATCTCGACTTTCATTACGTCATGCTAAAGGTCTACATCAGTATCAGCAATAGACTCCTCATATCTAGTAGGATCTTATTCCTGATGGTCGGAGATTAGGTTAAAAACCTCTCCAGTCCATCTTTCTGGAACCCTAGATATCTTTCCACTATGATGAGGCTCCATTTGTACAGATTCCTAAGGCTGTGCCTCTTCTTGTTCTATAATCGGGTCAGAAGAAATTGATTCAGAAGATAGCTTTTTATTGAGTTTTGTCTTAGTTAAATCTTTTATAGATGTACTTTGATAATCTTTCAAGTATCTAGCATTAGTACTTATCAATACTTTCTGCTCCTTAGGATGATAAAAGTAACCACCCTCTATTCTTTTTGGATACCCAATAAAGTAGCATAATTCTGACATTGGTTCTAACTTGTCGCCCTTGATCAGTACATAAACTAGATAGCCCTATATCCTGAGATGATTTAGACTTGGTTTATGCTCAATCCACATCTCATAGGACGTCTTAGGTACTGGCTTGGAAGACACTAAATTCAGAATATCTACCGCTCTTTTCAGGGCATATCCCTAAAAGAAAATTGGAAGAGTAACATGAAACATCATACTGCGGACTATTTCCATTAATGTCCTATTCCTTCTCTCAGCTACTCTGTTCTATTGGGGTGTCCCTGACATAGATATTTGGGATATTATCCCATAATATACTATATAATCCTTGAATTCACTTAGGAGGTACTCTCCACCACGATTCGATCGTAAAGTCTTGATCAATTGACTATTCGACGCTTCACTTCAGCCTCAAAATCTTTGAACTTGTCAAATGAGTCAGACTTGTGCCTTATCAAGTAAACGTAACCATACTTTGTATAATCATCCATGAAAGTGATGAAGTGCTCAAACTCTTATCTCGCTAGTGTAGACAATGGACCACACACATCAGTGTGAACAATGCTCAATATCTCCTTGGCTCTATCCGCATTTTGGGTAGAAGACCTTTTGGTCATCTTTCCTAGAAGGCAAGATTCACACTGAGGCCAACTTTTCAATATCAATCAGCCTGATAGGGCCTAAATTAGTCATATATTTTCTAATTATTTGAGGCTATTTTGTGATACATTTTATACAATAACTAGCCATATTCCTTCATATTTGATATTTCCCTTATAAAAATACTTTTTTATAATTTTATACAAAAATAAGAAAAAATTGGAGCTAATTATATGATTTTCCAGCACAGACCTGGCACCAGGCCACAAGAGAATGAACTAGAGCCGGTCTTGTACTGGCAGAACAGAGAAATTGAAAGAACAGAGGACAAATTGTAATTGGAATTGGAATAAAGGAAAGGGCAGCTTCATGGCTCAATTGAGCCGACAACAAGAAAAGGACAAAGCAATGAAGGAGAAGAAAAGAAAGAATTTCAGTAGGGCCAAGGTGGAAAGAAAAGTCAACAAAAGTAGGCTGAAAAAGAAGCAGCCGGAACAAGAAAAAAAAGGGAAGCAGCTTCAGTGGCTTGGTTTGTGGATCAAATCGAGCCGATACAACACAGAAAAAGAACGGCTCAGTAGAGATTCGGTGGCTTCAGCAAATTTCGCATGGCTCAATTGGAAACCAAATCAGACAATTCCAATTCAACAACAAAATTTTCAGCAGAAAATGACAAGAGCCAAAATTGATTTCCAATTTCACAACTTCAAAGTCAAAGGCGGTGGATTCTTTAATTTGTATTTAGGTTTTTATTTAGATTTTATTACTAATCCTTTTTTGTTTTAGATTTTTTAGGTAATTACTTCTTATTTATTTAGGATTCTTTTAGGAACTTGGTAAGCCTATAAACAAAGGCCAATTTACCCTACGAAAGGGAGGTGCACAATGTAGAGATTTAGGTATATTTTAGAGTGCATCACCAATATTTTCTTGAGATAAATAGTTCAAGAAAGCTGTCCCCCCATCTTCATTAACTTAGGTTTTATCAAAAGCATTTTATGTTGGAGGAAATATATGTTGAATTTGGTAACCATAGAGTCTTTCATGTGTCATTGTACAGCTTGGTTTGATTTGAACAGGTTATACCTAGGTTTGATTTGAACAGCTTAGTTTGACTTGATCCTATTTGTCTTTCATGTGTCTTTTTCCCTTATAACTGAGGCTATTTAATAGCTTTCTTACTTCATGTGCCAAAACCATAGATGACATGCATTATGATATAGAGGGAGTATCATACAACTATTCTTCTTCCACTGAGATATGTAGTTTCTTGTTGGACAAAAATCTCTTCAACCAATGAAACCCCAAAACTTTGTTTTAGTCAATTCATTCTTACCTTCATGAAGATGGTTCTTTTTGTCCAAATATTAACATTAAGTGTTTGCATTTCAAGCAATTGGACTCTTATGCTTATCCTTAAACTGAAAGATATTAGAATTGTCAACTCTTCCCAAAGCCTAAGTAATAAAACTATTTCAAGAACAACCAAACAAGCAAAACAAAATCAGTCTTTAACAGCACTTCTTGGCATCCTTGATTATTTAGAAGCTTAACTATAAATTTACTGCACTAAAATCTGATTTTGCTTAACTATAAACAAAATCAGTCTTTAACAACACTTCTCTGCACTAAATCTGATTTTGCTGCACTGAAATTTTAATTCTGCAATGAATCTGAATTTTTAATTTTTAATTCTGCACTGAATCTGATTTTGCTCACTGCATTTTGCACTGAATTCTACACTGAATTCTGATTTTGTTGCACTAAATTTTGCATTGAATTATGATTTTCTACATTGAATTTAGATTTTTTGCACTGAATTTTGATTTTGCTGCAGTATAGTCACTGAATAAACTATACAAAATGGCCATTAATTCTAGAACCTAATGCAGTGGTAGCCTTCTTGTAACACCCCGCTACCTAGGCTCAACAGGGCCGGGGATGTCGCCCCATCCAAAGGATAAGGGGTCTTTATAACTAGGTCACACAAATAAAATAGCGGAATAAAAATTATAACTTAACTTAAAATTTATTACAATCCAAGAATAAATCCACGAATAAAACCATGAATTCCCAAAAGAAAAACAAATCCATAAATAAAGTCATCCACTCTCAACTCCCCAAAGCAATACATAAAAATAAAAGACAACATTCTCTTTCAAGGCAGATAACACTAGCTACTCATCCCCACAGCAGGATCGACCTAAAATCATGGTAAAAAGGTGATGAGATAGAAATCTCAGTAAGTCCGTGTGTGTTTTGGGTGTTCAGTGAAAACAGTTCGTGGATGTAAAGTGTGAAATCTTTATAAGAGAAATATTGGCAAGTAATAAACATTAGTAAAAAACAAGAGTGGTGTTTTGGCTTTTCCAAGCATGCATAATCAAAAGTGCACAATACAATCAACCACTCAAAAAGGGTGGTCATGGGTTACCAAACGTTGGGCCCCATGTCCACAAGATCAGTATGCCACACTTTATGCATACTGCCAGTCAGAATGCCACACTTTGTGCAGACTGACAAAAGGTAGGTGATCGGCCTACCGGGCAAGATACTCCTCCTTCTCTATACCCAAACAACAACCGGGTGTCCATTCCGGCATAACACAGTCACTTGACTGAAAAGAACACTGCTAGCTCGGACTGGCATGACTAAGTAGTACTGACATTTCTCTAAGTTGAGCTTATCTTTTGGAGGTGGCCTCCTGCCAGAAGACTCACTCTTACTCTTCAAAACTAGTACTACTAGCCTACCCTTATTGAGTACTCAACGTAACGTATCCTACTTAGGAAAAATGAACAAAACATAGTTCTATTTGAAAATGGCAATTAAGGTTTTTCAAAGTTTGGGGCAAAACTGGTTTTAGAAAGAATTTTAGGTTTTAAGTAAAACTGCCCCTTGATTTACAAATAATTTATTTGTCTGAAATGAGAATGGAAATAATCCTCAATTGCCTTTACAGAAATGAATGACCATGCACTCTACATTTGGCTTGCCATAAAAAAAATCATTTTTCATCAAACAAGTTTTATGCAGGAGCTTACCTGATCCTTGCTCACACAAAGGTCTCCAACAGCTGACCTAACCCCACATGGGCAAATACAAACCACAATCAAACTCAAGCCAGAATCCACTTTCTCAATTTAAAACAACTCAACTTACTATTACCATGATCCTAGTGTCCCAAGCTTTAAGACCAAACAATAAATAAATAGGTTTATAAGCTAAGCCTAATTTGATATTTAAAATAATTAATGTTTTAGGAAATACGTACTAATAAGTTGAAGGTTTAAATCTTGCTAAAATAATTTAGAGTTTATTTGATGAAAAGTCCTAGGTGGAATTAGGTAAAATAATGATTTATTAATAATTTAGTTGTTAGAAAATAATTGATAACTAAAATTAGTTGAAAATAAATTTAATGAGCCTTGCTTGAAGGATAATAAATAAAATTTTAATGGGTTTTGATTAAAAGATAATAATTAAATTTTTAGTAGTAAATATTTTACTAATTATGATTATTTCCATAAAAGGCTTTATTTGATATTATCATTTTATATATAATATCTATATATTATTTTTCTAGCAAAAGCTATTATTTATTTGACTAAAATATCCTTATTATATATAATAATCCAAATTTACCCCTCCTAGGGTTTTTGGAAATTACTAGTAAAATCACATTATGAATATTTTATTCATGAAATAAAAATTAGCTTAGAGACAACTAGATCATGACCATAGTTCTATTGCTAATCACAATCATGAACATTTACAACCATTCAATTCATCAAATCATCCAAATCATGCATATAAGCATAGATCTAATGATATCAAGACATGATCTAACCTTTTCTAACATAAATATGATCATGGCTTCAATAATCCAACATGAATATAAATCCTATTCACCAAAGGTGACATAATCTCTAGTATACTTGATCACAAATACTACCTATGACATGGAGACATACATTAACCCTCAAATCATCATACAATCAACCAAGATAATCCATCCATGCATAAATCCCATCTCCTTCATATTCATACATATATTCATGCTTCAATCTCAACAATACATACTCAAATCCTATCCACAATCCACCTTCTATCAACATCACTCTAGAGAAATGAATCTAGAATTTAAAAGAAGGGTTAACAAGGCTTACTTAGTTGATGAATACCTTGAAGAAGTTTCGAATAAATCTCAACCCCTAGATGCATAAATCCGTCCAAAGGAGATGAAGGAAGCATGGCCATGGAGAAGAAACCATTCGGCCAAGTAAGTGAGTGGTTCGGCCAAGAGAGAGAGAGAGAGAGAGAGAGAGAGAGAGAAGAAGAAGAAGAAAAAGGCTCATTAGCATGCTTAAACAAATATATGTTTATTAGAGATTGAAGATTAGCGAAGATGAAGTTAATTGAATAATCCTACCTTGAAGGTTTTCTTGAGCCTTCACAAAATTTCTGGTTTTTTATCCAAAAGTGCAAGTTAGATTTTGGAGTTTGATGTTAAAAATGGTACGGATGGACTCATAGAGATTTTGGAGTTTGATGTTAACAATGGTACGGATGGACTCATAGCAATGAATAGATGAAATCTGGAATTTTTAGAGGTAGTTTGAAGTGATTTGGAGAGGTATTAGGTGAAAGGAAGAAGTAGGTGTTCTTGATGTAGTGTGTGTGTGTGTGTGTTCTTGAAGGTTGAAGGAATTTGAGAGAATTTGATTTGCAGCTGCCGAAATTCTGTGAGAACTAGGGCTGGCCGAATTTCTGTAGGATTTAGGAGGTTGATGCTCTGATTTGGAAGGGAATAGGAAAGGTTAGTTGTTAAAATCCTTGAAGAATATTTTTAGAAAGCAATTTTGGAAACTAAATAACCTAGAATATCTTAATTATTGGAGAGCTTTGGAAGTCTGCCATGGCTAACTGATTTGAGCAGAATTTTGGTGGGATTAAAGCTGATTGAAGAAGGCTAATGGTGGCCAAAATTAAGGAGTCTAATGGTGAAGGGAAGGTCTGGTTGTTTGAGGTATATTTTATGGAAAGTTGTTAAATCATGGTGGCTGGAATTTTGGTATCCAAATCAAGGCATGATTGCAGAATTTTTTTGGAAATATTTTTAGTAGCCATGATGGGATTTTCGTGCAGAAGCTTGGGAAGGACAGTGGTGTTCAGTTAATGGAGGTTTAAGGGTGGTTTGTGCAGAAAAATGATGGAGTTTCGGCTAGGGTGGAATTAGGAAACAAAGCTGGACAAAATTCTGCACAGCATTTTCGCAAGGCTGGAATTTCCTAGGCAGTTTTCGGCTGCCCCTTTCCAGGCGATTTGCAGAGGCTTTGAAGGGAAATTTTTGGGGCTTTCAAGGCTGGTTTCCAGCCTACTTCATGGAGGAAAAACATGGCTAAGGTGCTGAACAAAAACTGGAAGAAAACAGCTTGGTTTCGGACCTCCAAAACTGCGAATCTGCCCAGAAAATTTTCTGGTTTTGCACAGTATTTGTGCAGTCCGAAAATGGCCAGGAAAATTCAGATTTCAAGCTGATCAAAAGGGCCATTTTCTGGCAGCATTTGGGAGGGAATAATGGTTAAGAATTTCGTCACCTTGAAGGCACACAAAGCTGGAAAAATTTCAGTTCTAAGCATGAAGGGAAATGAATCTAACTAGAGTGAATTTTTAGAAAGTTCACTAAGAAATTTAATTCACTTGAAATCTTTCTCCCTCTTCCTTTTTTTCGGTCCATATGATGTCTTTTACTAAGACATTTTGAACCTTCAAAGCCACAACACCTTGCTGGAATTTTTCTAGAATAAAATTGGTTTGAACAAATTGAACAAACTAATGAATTAAGAAATAGAAAAAATTAAGGATCAAAAGGAAATGAATTCCCCTTAGAAATTTTGTGTAGAGCAAAAGAGTAGGATTTGAAGACTCCTATCATGTCTCTCATAGGACAACATCTCTACCCTACTCCAAACACCACTAAGGCCGAAAATGATACTTCTCAAGCAAAAATAAAATTTAACTAAGCTAAAGCTCCTATGATGGAATTTGAACCCAAGATCTCAAGAATTAATTCCAAAGCTCTGACCACTAAACCACAACAACTTTTTTTCTTATTTTATCTCTAAAATTCTTTTCCTATTTAATTCCCAAGCTATCTCCATATTTTCACTTCAGGCAAAAATTACCATTTTACCATTCTCACTCAATAATCATAATCAAGCCCTCTAGACTATAAAACACAAATTCAATGCACATAAAATCATATAAAAATATATTTAAACATGAAATAAAATATGATATGCATCCCAACCCCCTTACTCTAAGGTTGGTTTTGGCTGGGGTTTCACACTTCTCATCCTCTTCTGACTCCCTCTTTCTCAACCGAGCTACATTGATCTTGTCATTTATTGTATTCCATGTTTTTGTAGAAGATTCAACCTTGTGTGATTACCTAGACATTTGATTTGATTTGATTTGATCTCATAAAACCTGTTTTTCTGCATAATTGTACGGTTAACTCAAAAATACAGTGAAGGTTCCAAATATAAGGCATAAGGCAGCACTGGGATGTACCTTAATCTCTTGTATACAAAATTGGAAGGGTTATATGTTATAATATTCTTTAACTGCTAACCATTCAACAAAAATTAGCACTAACGACATGGCTAAAAAATAATTTAGTTTCCTGAAATGGCATTGTAGAAAAGGAAAGTGAAAAAAATATTCAGCCATATGGGGGGACAACTTTAACAATCATGGACTTTATTGCTGTCATCAGGTAGGAATAATAGGAAGAAGGAAGAGAAGAGTAGAATGTCTCCAATCTGCGCCTCCACTACAACCTCCTCATGTTATAGATAATAATGCATCATCACCTTCCATAAATCATGATCCGAGCTCCGTTTCAAACACAATTGCACCCTCTGTGGGATCTAAGCAACAGGAACAGTCGGAATTTCGACCAAATCAAAAGTTACATGTCAATGTTTCTCCACCATGGAAAGAGTGAGAATATTTTATTTAGATTAATACGGAGAATATATTATATAATTAAATATTTATAATTTCACATATTTATTGTATAATTTCCCACATAAAAGCTTACTATATGCTTATCATATTTGTTTTGACAATTACAGATTTGATTGCATTGATAGTGATAACGTGGTGCGGAAATTAGCTATTTCTTTCAAATGTAAGTTTGAAGATGCATATCCAACTTGGAAACAAGTGCCACAGAATGTGAGGGATTTGTGGTTTGAGGAGTTTAAGGTATTACTTAATGAGTTAAATATATTTATGGCAAAATTGTTATGAGTATATTTTAGTGACTTATATTAATGAAATGCAAAAATATTGTACTTGGGATCCTGAAATGGAGCCTTATGTGAAGTTGACATTTGAAAAAAAAGGGAAAAGGAGATTGACTGACACACGAACAATTGGGAGACCACCATGGATGTCAGAGGAAGTTTATAACAAGTATACACAGTATTAGGAATCAGAAGAATTTTAAAAAATCTTGGCAAAAAATAAATCAAACAAGAATATGGATCGAGATGGACTTGGACCTTCAAAGCATACAAGTGGCTCAATTTCATTTTCTTTGACAAAAAAGAGGCTGGTAGGAATTGATTTCCATGTAAACTGTTTTACATAATACACTATCAATTATGAACACTCATAATTTTTTTTTATTTTTAGGAGAATAAGCTAAACAGGGAAATCACTCCTTTGGAATTGCATGATTATGCTCATTCGTCGAAAAATGCTCATATTGAACTAAGTGCTCCATCAGCTATTGGCGATTAAGAGGAGGAGAACATAACAGATAGGCCAAATATTACTGTTTGGACATTTGTGGATGAGAGGGCTCGAATTGTTTCTATAAGTGCATTCATGTATAAATAATAGTGCTCGAATTGGTTATGAAAAAATGAATTATCTTGTTGCTATGTGTACTTGAATTTGACCATAGTTTGAGAAATGTTTAAAAAGAAAAAAGAAAAACTTGGGCAAATTGTGGATAATCTTAAACTTCGAAATTGACCCCCTTTGTTGCCGGACTGATGTTAGTTTAATGTCTTGGGTATGTAAATCATTAGAGAAATGTCAAAACCTTTTAACCCTTCAAATTGAATTTAGCAATTGGGCTCTATAATGAATTCATATTTTTAGGAGCTTGGAGATGCACCTCTGTGGAGTCTAGCACTTTCTACATTCAACACATTGAACTTGGAGAAATAAAAAGATTTTCCTTTTTGCATATATATAGTTGAACTTTTTAGGAGCTTGCATTTATGAGTCATTATAAAAGCAAATCTCCCCATATGTTATCAAGAACAAAAGGTCGTGTTTTGAGAATACTTTTCATATTTTGCACTTAGTTATTATGTATTGTTCATTATGGAATTTGAGATCATAGAGTGCTTTACATTTTCTTATGTTCCTATTGAGCTTCATGACATGGTCAATTTTTGTAGGAGAGAGGTCATGAGTTATATGATAAAGCTTATAATGAGACAGTGGCAAATATAGAAGACAGTAACTCGAGTAGACCTCCCACAATTAATCATACATCAATATAGTTAGAAACTATTGGTGGCATAAGACATAGACATGTTTACGGCCTTGGTTCAGTTGGACATACACTCATCCAAGCATCTTCTTCACGATCATTTAGAGCACGAAGTGACAGTCAAAATCATTCCTCTCACTACATGGAGATGATTGAGCAGCTTAAAACTCAAGTTACAACCTTAACGGAGCAACTCCAAAAAGCAAGTGAGGATAAAGAGGAGCTCATGACTGCATTTAGCAAATCCAACCAAAACAAGGAGGAGCTAATGAATGCATTCAATAGATCAAATCAAGACAATGAAGAGTTAATAGTTGCATTTAACAAATCAAATCAAGAAAAAGAGGAGTTAATGGCTGCAGTAAAGGAGTTTATGCAACTTAATTTAGGTAAACATGGGCGTTCTGGCTCTTCCTGTTCAAGATTTGGTTGATAATTACTTATACAGTTTAGAGTTGTTGAAAATTTAAGTTGACAATTTACAATCATGTTTTGTTGAGTATAATTTGGATTTAGGATATATACTTTTTTAGAATATAATATTATTGGCATTTGTTTATTCACATTATTTTGTTGGTACTTAGTTATAAAACTAATTTTAAAATTCTGTATAGGGATTTTGTTTAGATCAAAATGTGGTAGCAAAAAAAAAAAAAAAAATCCACATAAAAACTAGTTCCAACCAAAAGTATAAAGGTAGGATTATAGTTCCTACCAAATAGTTTTGGAAGAAACAATACCATTTAATAAGAAGATTAAATTTCCTACCAAATACCTTTCCAACTATTTTGGTTGGAAATTTTAAAAAAATAAATGTTTCTTCCAAATTTAATATTAATTCTAAAATAATTTCTAAATGATGTTTCCTACCAAATATTTTGGATGGAAACATATTTACTTTTTAAAAATAAAATTTCCTACCAAATAATTTGGTAGGAAATTTAATAAATTTGTTGAAAATATTATATTTTAAAAATCATTTCCTACCAAATATTTTGGATGGAAAATTATTTATTTTATGAAAATAATTTTGCCTACCAAATAATTTGGTAGCAAATTAAATATATTTTTTGAAAATATTATATTTTTAAAATCATTTCCTACCAAATATTTTGGATGGAAAAATTACTTATTTTACAAAAATATCATTTGGTAGGAAATTTAATTTATTTTTTTTACAAATTAATTTTATTAAATAATTTCCTACCAAATCTTTTGGAAGAAAAGTGTTTACATTTTTTCCTACCAATCCAATTTGGCAGGAAAAAAATTTAGCTTTTTTATTCACAGATTTCCGACCACATACTAAACTTCCTACCATATACCAAAAGTTGGACGGAAATTTTTTTCCAACGAGGGTTTTTCCGACCATTTAAGTTTGGACGGAAAATGGTAGGAAAATGCAATTTCCTACCAAAACTATTAATATTTGGTAGGAAATTTTGGTAGGACAAACAATGATTTCTTGTAGTGAACAAAGAAGAGAAAGACCAATGTCAATGACTCTTATCTTTGGCATCTAAGGTTGGGTCATATCAACTCAACCAAGATTCAAATGTTGATCCATGATGGGCCATTGGGCTCATTGAGATTGGAAAATTGGCCTCAATGTAAGTCCTGCCTGATGGGAAATATGACCAAAAGGTTATTTGCCCTTAAGGCGGATAGAGCCAAGGAGATATTGAGTCTTATTTATATTAATGTGTGTGGTCCCTTGTTTACACCAGCTAGAGGAGGTTTTGAATACTTCATCACTTTCACGAATGATTGTACAAGGTTTGGTTACGTTTACCTGATGAGACGCAAATCTGACTCTTTTGACAAGTTCAAAGAGTTTAAAGCTGAAGTAGAGCGTCGGACAGGTAAATTGATCAAGACCTTACAATCGGATCGTGGTGGAGAGTATCTCCTTGGTGAATTCAAGGACTACATGGTACATTATGGAATAGTATCTCAACTCTCTCACCAGGGACACCCCAGCAGAACGGAGTAGCTGAGAGAAGGAATATGACATTGATGGAAATGGTCCGAAGCATGATGTCTTATGCTACTATTCCAGTATCCTTTTGGGGATATGCCCTAGAAACAGCGGCATATATTCTGAATTTGGTGCCTTCCAAATCAATACCTAGGACTCCCTATGATATGTGGATTGGGCGTAAGTTAAGTCTGAATCATCTCAGGATATGGGGTTATCCAACTTATGTACTGATCAAGGGAAACAAATTGGAACCAAGATCAGAATTATACCATTTTGTTGGGTATCCAAAAGGGACAAAAGGTGGTTACTTTTATCATCCTAAGGAGTAGAATGTACTGCTTAGTACCAATGCTAGATACCTAGAGGATGATCAAAATACTTCCACGAAAGGTTCAACTAGGTTGGAATTAGAGGAGAAGTTATCTTTAGAAGCAACTTCTTCTGACCCGATAGTAGAATAAGAAGAGGCATAGCCTCAAGAGCCTGTACAAATGGAGCCTCGTCGTAGTAGGAGAGTGTCTAAGGTTCCAGAAAGGTGGGTTAGAGAAGCTTTCGAGCTAGTCTTTGACCATCAGGAACTAGACCCCACTAGATACGAAGAGACTATTGCTAATGCCGATGCAAATCTATGGCATGAAGCAATGAAAGCCGAGATTGAGTCTATGTATCTCAATCAGGTTTGGGATCTTATAGCTTCACCTAAAGGGATAAAACCTATAGGGTGTAAGTGTTGGGGATATGCCCTAGAGTCAATTTGTACTTATACAATTGTCATTATGTTTTATATAATAATATGAGGCTTTCCTTTCCATGAATAGTGAGTTTTGTTTTGTTGGTCATCAAGTACGTGACTTGATAGTAAAACCCTACAATGAATACAATGACTATTCTAAAACTGTCCCTGATCGATTATTATTATTGGAATAATAATAAATTAAGATTAGTATGTTTGTGACTTGATGGCTATGTTTTACTGGCCATGGATATTTGTGATATCGAGTCAAGACATAAATAAATGTTAGAGAACATTGTATTGGACATGACCCACTGTGAGAGTACTTCATGGAATATGTCATAAGTACTTTCTAGCCACAATAATATTGAAAGTCCTTCGACCTAAATTCATCATAGTTTCCTACTTGATAAATTCTATATTTTGACATTGTCTGAAGTTGTCTTTAACCAGATAATAAATTAGACTACTGTTGGATATATAATAAATCAATGAGAGGAATATGATTGATTGTGAAGGAATTTGTCCCTCTCAGTTATGGGAGAGATATCCATGGGCCCCTTGATAAGTTAGACTGTTAAAAATGCATGGCCGTGCTCAAATATATCAATCTAAGATATTGATATCATTTGTTTGAACAGTCTACTATGAAATCAAGAAATAATTGATTAAGCTTAATAAGGATGACATGCTCCGTACCTTATGCTTAATCTGGATATCGTGTGACAAAAGGACTAAATATAAAATTATGGTTTGGTTCAAAGAGATCACCGATCTTCATTTAACCTGGATAGTTATAATGTTTTGCTAGAAACCGCTTATAACTTGTGGGCCATTTAAATATGATTTAGGCACACTGCCAGTGTTAAATTAACCTAAAGGGTCACACAATAAGCGAACTTGTTAGGTTATTTTTCTGGTGACCAGGTTCGATGAATCTGGATGATATCCAGATTATAAGAATCTGACTCGGTAAATTAATTAGTTAAATTACCGAGATAATGGCAGAATCTTATCATATCAGTTTTAATTTAATTTGAATTTAAATTAGAATATGATAAGATATTATTAGGGTTGGACTCTAAGAGGTTCGAGGGTTTTTAAGAAAAACCCTAGCCGTCTTTTCAATGGTCCAATTTTTCGGTTAAGAACATTCGTGTCATTCTCTACCAGAAAAGAAAAAAACCCTCTCAAACCCTAGGCGCTAGCACTCCCCGGGTATCGAGTGAGTTCGCGGTGTGTATCCGATAGAGGACGTTCGCATACTGCAGCGTCTGGTGATTGTTCGGGTTGAACGTACAACAGCACAACCAGAATCGAATGATTTCGATTACAGCAACCAGAGGTAATTCTTAAAGCTTAGATCTTCTTAATCGTTTACTTGGGTCCTCGGGAGGGATTCGTGGATGTTTTCTGCGTTTAGGAGTCCACGAATCCTAACAGTAAGTGGGTATACAAAAGAAAGAGGGGGAATAGATGGAAAGGTGAAAACCTTCAAAGTTAGGTTTGTGGCGAAAAGGTATACTCAGAAAGAGTGAATCGATTATGAAGAAACCTTTTCCCCGGTAGTTATGCTTAAATCCATCCGTATCCTCCTTGCCATCGCATGTCATTATGACTACGAGATATGGAAAATAGATGTCAATACGGCATTTTTAAATGACTATCTTAGTAAAGACATCTATATGTCCCAACCAGAAGGCTTTATTACTAAAGGCCAAGAGTAAATGGTTTGCAAGTTTAAGAAGTCCATTTATGGACTTAAGCAGGCATCAATGGTATGGAACATTCATTTTAATGAGACTGTAAAGTCTTATGATTTTGTTCAAAACGAGGATGAACCATGCGTGTATAGGAAACTTAAAGGCATTAATATAGTTTTTTTTGTCTTGAATGTGGATGATATATTACTCATTGAAAATGATGTAGGGTCATTATCATCTACAAATGTTTGGCTGTCTAGTCAATTTAGTATGAAGGACTTGGGAGAAGCCAGCTACATTCTCGGAATTAGACTTCTTAGAAATAGGAAGCAGAGAATGTTAGGATTATCCCAAGCGGCATACATTGACAAGATGCTGGCCAGGTATAGCATGGACTCATGCAAGGGAGCTCTAATTCCTTACAGACATGGGTTGTCATTTTCTTCAAGAGACTGTCTTAGGTCTCAAGAAGAAAATGACAGAATGAGTAGGATTCCCTACGCTTCGGCTGTGGAAAATCTTATGTACGCCATATTGTGTATTAGGCCGGATATCTGCTTTGCCGAAGACTTGGTTAGCAGATATTAGTCAAACTTTGGGGAGGTTCATTGGCAAGTTGTAAAGCATATTCTCAAGTACCTCAAGGGAACAAGAGATTATATGCTGGTTTACAGGGCTGATGATTTGGTTCCTATAGGATACACAGACTCAGACTTCCAAGTGAATAAAGATGAGAGAAAATCTACTAGTGGATATATCTTCACCTTGTCTAGAGGAGCTATTTCATAAAGGAGTATCAAGCAATCTTGCATTACTGACTCAACCATGGAAGCTGAGTATGTGGCAGCTTCGAAGGCATCCAAGGAAACAGTCTGGCTCCGAAAGTTCCTTTCAAAACTTGGAGTCGTGCCACACATAGACAGGCCGATTGTGATGTATTGCGACAACACTAGAGTAGTATCACAATCAAAAGAACCTAGGAACCACAAGAAGGGGAAGCACATTGAGAGGAAGTACCACCTGATCCGAGATTTCATCCAGAGACGGGAAGTTGTGGTGAAACAGATTGCCTTCGAGAACAATCTAGCTGATCCATTCACTAAGCTTTTGGCTGAGAGAGTATTCAAGAGACATTTAGACACCATAGGGGTGGGCACCTACGGACTTATTTAGTCTTAGAGTGCAAGTAGAGATTGTTGGGAGATATGCCCTTTTAGATTAGGTTTTTTATGTAAATATCGAATATTTTAATAAAAGAATTTATTTCTAAAAATTATTTGTAAATTTACATTTTTTATTTGTGCACAATTACGTTTGGAAAAGATCTATTGTATTTAAGTAAGTGATCAATGTGAATAGAGGTCTTTCACAATAAGGTATGGATCACGAGTGATCTAAATATCCATACAGTTTCTATACTATGTCACCCCTTGTGGTTGTCTGGATGATCTAAATATCCAGGGCCCTGAGAAACATGACTTGGATGTTAGCTTTAGAGTAACTCCCTTAGAAAGCAGAAACAATCCAGGAAGTCGTGGATCATAGGACTAGAGACCTAAGGATGGTAGATGTCATTTAGAGAGGTATTAATACACTTCTTCCTCTCTAAATGTACAGCGATGTATAGAGGGGTATTTTAGTCATTACACCTGTAGGTCGGAGATTTTGTTAACGCAGCATTGTCCTTGGGGTCAATATTTCCTTATGGTGATATTAGGAAATATTTAAAATGCAAAATACAGCTATTTATATGGCAAGTGTATTTTGATCATTTTAGTAGCTAAGGCGGTGTGTCTTTTGGTCCCCAGTATAGACCGTAAGTCATAATTAAATACAAGCTAAGGAATTGATCTTAAATTAAATGGAATTTATTTTATTTAAGTAGCCTATTTAATTGTTGGGCTAGAATAAAATAAAGGTCCATGGACAGAGAGAATTAATTAAATTAGTTTGGTGGGTTAATTAATTATTTAGGGCTTTGCCCAGTTTGAATAATTAAAGATTAACCTGGGACTAAACTAATATAGGCATGTTAATTATACTAGTTTATTTGGGCTGAAAAATTAATTATTAATTGGGCTATTTATTTGGTTCTAATTAGAATAATTAATTAAGCCCAAAAGGTTAAACTAAGAGTCCAATGGACCAATCCAGTTTAACCTAGGGTTTTTATTTAGGTTAAATAGGAGGATTGTGATGATGAATGCAGTAACAGGGGAGCCATGGACGGGAAAAAAAACAGAGAAAAAAAAAATTAAACGCGAGCCATAAAGGCCATGCGGAAGCGTGAAGATCATACATTTGCGCTCCTTAACCCTTCTAGGTTGAGTAAGAGCGGATTGAACGGCTGAAATCGCCTCGCTTTGCACAGTTGAAGGAGCTTCTAATTTAAAATAACCATTTAGTTTTTAAAGAAAAAATATTTTTCCTTGCCGAAACAAAAAGTTCCCAAAGACTTTGGTCTTTGAGAAAAGCACACATAGGTACATAAAAAAAATAGCATGCTAGAAAACAATAAACGTTTTCATGCTTTTCTCTTTTTTAAACCTAAGTGCCCAAATAATAGAATTAAACACATTAATTAATTAATTAATGATCTTGTTTAATCCTAAAATCCCTTACTAATATTTTTCATGCAAATATATTCCAAGAATATAAATATTGCAAAAATATTAACTTCGCCTGGTATGGGACCCAAAACGAAAAAGAAAAAAAAATAAAAAAAAATTTAACTGGAGGTCCACTGCACCGGCCGCACCGGATCCGGGCCCATTTGGCCTGTGGTCCACCGCGGCCGCTGTGCACCGCGCGCACCAAATCAGGCGCTGCCTCAACCCGCAAAACCGCTCCGCTCCGTGACCCGCACCGAATCTGCCCGCCTTGCTCCGCCCGCGCAAATTACATTTCAATTCTGCAATTTTCATCGGCTCAATTTGCTACAGTAGCGGCTCGGCTCACGCGGCTCGGAAGACGCGGCTCGTGAAACAGAAACAGTGCGGCTCGGCTTAATCGGCTCGGCTCCGCGGCTTAGGAACAGTGCATCTTCTTCGTTTTTCTTTCTTTCCGTGCGAAAATTTGCAAAGCCTCTGTTCTTCATATTTTGCTCAAAATTTTAGCTTTGTTGGACATTTTTACTTATAAAAACTCATCCAAAACATAACCACAACCGCCTATACCCATTAAAATTGGGTTTACACGATTAAAATACCAAAGCCAAAAAATTTACAGAGATCCTATGCTTCCACTGTGAAGCTTACAAAACCATCTATCCCATACCAAAATAGCGAAGGATCACAGGTATAATCATCTTCTCCATTTTATTAACTACCATACTCCCTATATTGATCAAAACCAGTGGCTCTGATACCACTTTGATGGTGAATGCAGTAACAGGGGAGCCATGGACGGGAAAAAAAACAGAGAAAAAAAAATTAAACGCGAGTCATAAAGGCCATGCGGAAGCGTGAAGATCATACATTTGCGCTCCTTAACCCTTCTAGGTTGAGTAAGAGCGGATTGAACGGCTGAAATCGCCTCGCTTTGCACAGTTGAAGGAGCTTCCGGTTGAACACCCGCTAGCCTTCGACTTCGTCTTGTTTACATTAACGCTTAGCTCTCCAGCTCTCGGGATATTCCTCAGCCTAACCTCTAGTCGGTGAACACTATGGTGAAGAGGAAGGGTCTCAATTCTCCTTGGTTCGTTCGCTATTGGTTAGCAAAGAACAAGGGAAAAACAAGAAGAAGGAGAGAGCCTTTGTAAGAGAGAGACTCACGTGAGTGTGGCTTTGGGAAGGAAAAATTAGGGTTTTTTTTCTTTTCAAAGAGTTGTTTATATTTAGCCAAAATTAGGTCTCTCAATCTCTGATAAACATCTCCCCGGGATTTCAAAATACCCGGATGTTATCCTGAGAAACAGTTTGGTCTAACCTTAAACTCTTCTTAACCGTATCTGGAAAAAAACCCTAAGGTCCAAGCTATTGGGCCAGATAAATATTTATTATTTTTCTTGGACCCAAAAGACCCAAAATAATAAATATTAATTATTTATTTTCTGGGCTTACATAAGTAACCCAATAAATAATTAATGAGCCCAAATGAACCATAATAATTAATCTTTAATTATTTATTTCTTGGGCCTATATAAATAACCCAATAAATAATTAAACATTAATTATTTCCCTAATTTAAGCCCAGGGTTAATTTCTTAATTATTCATATTGGACCTAGGCCCTGAATAATTAATTAACCAAATAAACTAGATAATTAATTTCTCTCAACTTCTATTTTATTTATTTATTTATTTATTTATTTTATTCCAGTCCAATAATAAATTAGACTTCCTGAATAAAATAAAATAAAACAAAATAAAATAAAATCCTCTTCAACTGAGACCAATTCCTCAACCCAAAAATAGTTAGGACTTACGGGCTATCCCGAAGACCAAAAAGACACATCGCCTTGGCTGCTAAAATGACCAAAATACCCCCGCTATATAAATAGCTATATTTTGCATTTTGAATATTTCATAATATCACCATAAAGAAATATTGACCCCAAGGACAATGCTGCATTCGCAAAGTCTCCGACCTACAGGTGAAATGACTAAAATACCCCTCTACACATCGCCGTACATTTAGAGAGGAAGAAGTGTACTAACACCCCCTAAATGACATCTACCATCCTTAGGCTTCTAGTCCAATGATCCACGACTTCCTGGAGTGTTTCCGCTTTCCAAGGGAGCTACCCTAAAGCAAACATCCAAGTCATGTTTCCCAGGGCCCTGGATAATTTAGACCATTCGGACAACCACAACGGGCGATATAGTGCAGAAAATATCTTGTATAAGTCTGTCTTAACTAACTAGTCACACATACCCAACATGCAAGTATATTGGCCCTATGATAGAACCTCAACTACAGCAAATCAAAGTATATGCTTCCAGCTTCGCTAGACCACCAACTCATACTCAAGTCGTAGAGTACTAGTCCACGTCGTAGCGGTAGTAGTCTAGGTTTCTACCATATAGTACTTTGAGAAACCACTACTACAGGTCCTGTTCTACGTATTCGAAATACGCTTATGTCATGAAGTGAGTGGAGTACCCACTAGCTAAAGGTAAGCCATTCCCCATTTGGAATTCATAACATAATAGCCTAAACATGATAAGGTTCCCAGTCTCATCAATAGGTTAAGAACAAATGTTTATGTGTTAAATAACCCGTGATCCATACCTTACTGTGAAAGACCACCATTCACATGGATCACTTATTTAAACACAATGGGTCTGTTCCAAACGAAAATCGTGCACAAACAAAAAGTAAATTCACAAACAATTTCTGAAAATAAATTCTTTTATTAAATAATTCGATTTTACATCAGAAACCTAGTCTAAGAGGGCATACAATCCAACAGATTGGATATAATGTTATTTTTTTACCGCCTCTTTTTTGTGTGAAAAAATTGCTAGACGTCTCTATCTCTCTCCAAGAAAGTTCCCTAGCCTTGTAAGTTGTTCACCAAATGGAATTAGATAGACCATATACTGAAAGACCAAGAGTTTAGCGTTCACCTACATGCAAAGACGGAGTAGGAGACTTGCAAGAATCGCACCAGAGGTTTCCACCAACACACCTACCCCGGTTGCACACATTCCGGTCCAGCCAATTCTTAGAATAAGTAAAAGAGATATTTTTTTAAAAACCTCAGAATCCGTGCAGAGCACAATCAGCATCGGCTAGGACTGTCGGAGCCGACACCGGCTCTGTTCGGTTCCCCTATTCTTGAGTTTTTCCAATTTTGTTTTGTTTTCGCTTCCGCTGCGTGCCCTGTGTTTTCCGTTTCTATGCCTTCAATGGTCTTGATCACTTTCTCTTTCACTTGTAATAAATTCTATTCCTATCCGCCTTATGTAATCTAATTACATAAAATTTAAATAAAGAAGCCTCGAGTTATATTCGAGGAGAGTTAGATGAGAAAAGAAACTACACAAGAAATTAGAGAAGGTAGGACACGCAAATCCTATTAATTCAAAACCAAAGAGATAAAATGCATGAACAATTTAATTGAGTCCATAGTCCATAACCAAACCACCATGCTAATTTATGCTCAAAATAAAATTAAACATAGTAAATAATTCTAAAATCACTATTTTAAAAAAAAAGAATAAATTCTAAAATCAATATTTTAGAAAAATATATTATTTTCCAAAATCAAATTTTGGAAAAATAACTCCGTTAGTCCCAAAACAGAATTTTGGGGAAAGTTTGGGTACTAAATGGGGAAAAAGAAAATTGCGGGCCATGTATGTGAAGACCCGAAAAATAGGAACAATCAAATATTTTTTTTTAAAAAAATGCATCCTAGCTGACATTTAATATGCCAGCCACGGATTGCATGAATAACAACCCAAGCCAGTCGCGGCTTAGGTTGTTTTGTGCCTTAAGCCGTAGCTTGGCTTCAGGAAGCCGCTCGCAGCTTCGGGCCAAAAACCTTTTTTTTTTCCCAATTTTTCTATGTAGGTTTTTCCGGTCATCTTCTCCAGTAATTACAAAAGACAACTCCTCTGTTCAATGCCAAGGAAAACAATATCTTCACTGTCTGTTCACTGGAAAACAGAAACAACCAAAACAAAGAACAATTCTTCATAGAAGCTAATTAATAGGAACAGTTTTCTAGTTCGCAAAAATGTTTGGAAAATAGTTTTTTTGGGATACTATAATCATTATAGATATTTATACAACCTAAAAATCAATAAAAAGCATGAACTAATTTCAAAACCACTTTGGAAACAATTTTCACAGACCAAAATTATTGCGGTTTTCATCACCTGATAAACTGTGTATTCAAAATACACAACGATATAGTTCATGAAACAATTGCACAGAAGTATAATAACCCATTAAAACCACAAACATGGAGGCTCTGATACGACTGTAAAGAACTAAGGTCATGCATAGTCAAATTAATGTAGCGGAAAAAAAGCCGAATTCCAATCCCAAGATCGCATATTTGTGAATTAAAACGGGAAAAAGTAATGGTGCAG
This sequence comes from Voacanga thouarsii, assembly GCA_026120185.1. NCBI lineage: Eukaryota > Viridiplantae > Streptophyta > Magnoliopsida > Gentianales > Apocynaceae > Voacanga > Voacanga thouarsii. The sequence continues at coordinate 196,855 of JANUWF010001032.1, read as the reverse complement.
TGTTTACCTTTACTGCGAGTAGATTTCAAATCTTTCTCCTGGATGTTGATGGCGCGATCCAGCAAACCCCATATTCATGAACGAACGAGTACGTTTCATGTCCGGTCACAACCATTACAATTCAAGAATAGAATTGCCTCCAGCAAAAATCCACACAATCAGTTATGTGCTAGCAGAACAATAATACGGCTAGGGTTTTGATTGGAGTAGAAAATGAAAGAAGACACGCACAGAGAACTAGTTTCTGTGACTTGAATATAAAGGAAAACGCGTTTTCTATTTCCTACAGGTTTTAGGACTTCTAGCAATCGTAACTAAGTCCTTCAAGATTTAATAACCATAATTAAATCCTTAAGTTTGTATAAATACAATTAGACCCCATGAATTATAATAAATTTATAATTCACCCATAAGATTTTTTTTTTCTCATAATTAACCCCATAATATTATCGAATAATGTATTAAGTACTCAAATCTTTATTGTGTGTGACCTATTAGATTTCCCGGTCTATTGGTAGCGAAAAATGAATTAATTCAAATATCTTTAAGATTGATAATTAGAATTAACTTATTAATTTCAATTAGAATTGATTTATTAATTCTCTAATTAATAAATTCATATTTAGCAAATCATGAGTAGTATCTAGTAACACATTATGACCACATAAAAGTCCATAAAGTTAAGTGATTTGACATGAACCTTTCAATAGCAAACAGTAGTGCAATAAACTTCTTTTATCATATAATATCTCATTCAGTTTAGAGTACGAAATTAGTACCCACTCTCTCCAGAATATTAATTAATTCTAACCAGAATATTTTAGTTTCCAGAATCTATTACTCATTATGTATATTAATTGAAATCATTTTCAATACACAGTCACATTGGCCAATGACTTCTCGAATAGCGATTTCTACAAGTGGCCGTAAGATATCCGCCCTTACTATTAGAAATGGTGAATCCTTTATTGATCATTTCAACTACTTTCATTTACTTTATATTGTACCCAATATTCATCTCATAAGCAGTCTTGTCAGGACTCCAGAGATTAGAATTAAAGTACAACGCTTAGCAAATAAAGTACCTTGGAGATCTCAAGTCTAAGGATACTTGTACATTTGCTATGATGAGATTCTATTACTGGAACTAAATAGTTATCCATATGATTATCTCATAGTTAGGTCATCCAATGTACTTATTCAAGTAACAAGTATTTACGTGTTAATTTTGAATATCACAATACTTACGGATGTGAGAACCACCGCATGATCAAATCAAGAAGTATAACACGTGCTAATCTTGACGCATTAATGATGTCTTATCTCATTAATATTATGACTAGGGATGATTTAAGTACGAATACTATACAATGTAGTAGGAACCTCACATCACGATTTTCTTAATACAATGTTGCACTTGTGACTTTATTTAACAGTTATTTTACATGAAAGCATAAGTGAACAAATTGAAAGATAAATAATGTCTTGTATTATTCAATAAATATATAAAATACAGTATATATATGATTACCTCTAGGGCATACACTAACAATTCCAAGAACATTAACTATGCAAAAATAATAACTTCACTTAGTATGGGACCCGAAATGAAGAAGAAAATGCAAGAAAAATACAAGAAAAATAATAAAATTTTCCATAGTCTTCATGCACTTGCCACATAGGATTGAAAGACCCTAACCGGTAGAACCGCTGCAAACCAGCCAACCGTGGCTCAGTCACAAGACCAAGCCGCAGCTGGCTTGGTCCCAACCCGTCGCAGCTCGACACTTAATTGTGCCTTCAGTCGCAGCTAGCTTACACTCTCCCACCCTCAGCTCCTTAAAGGACTAGTCGCGACTAGTTTCTTTGGAGCCCACCATGGCCTGATGCCACAGCTGGCTTTTTACAGCCTAGCCCGGATTTTCCCTGAAGATCTTCATCTTCTTCTTCCAGCAACTCTGCAATTTATTTCCTATTCATTTTTCTCTAGATTTCAACGTTGATCTCACCATTCGTTTGTTACAAGAATACAATACAATGATTCTCAAAACAAAACACAATCGCCTGAGCCTTTTAATTTGGGCTTACATGAGATCATCTAAGAAAACAACATAAATTACAGTGTTCCTATGTCTCAACCATAAAACTTACAGAGCATCTATCCCATACTAAAAACATGAAGGTTCACAGTATCATGATATCGAACAATCATCTGTCTAATTTTAATTTACCTAAGCATGCTCCTATACCATTAAAATGTTAGCTCTGGCACCACTTTAAAGGTGGATCATGGCCAAAGAAGCAAAACAAAGGCCAACAAAAATGCAAAAAAGTAAACAGCAGAAGCTTTTTGAAAATATACCTGTGTGATTTCTTTTTCTCAGTTTAGGCTTGGTTTGTTTCGACTGAACCGATGTGGGTAGATCTACCACTGGCATCTGAAATACTGCCTTTGGTGATTGTCTTGCAAGCCTGTGACTTCTCCTGGGTATGTACGCTAGCTTCTTGCTTCACGAAGTATTCCACTACCTAATCTACCGTCGGTGACAACAACTAGACTGAGGAAAAATCTTTATTTTCTTGATTGTTTGCTAACGAGAAAAATCTAAGAAAACTCTTTTATGTTCTTGTTTTTGAAACACAGAAAAGCACTTAAACAAAAGAGACCCCCAGAGAGTGAAAATATCCACATATGTGTATATCTCTCATAAAACAAAAAATCTCCAGGTGCTACTATATCTGTGCATATCCCCAGATGTTATTCAAAAACCATGCTAAGCCAATAGATACCTAGCTAAGGTAAAAAACTCCACTAGTCAAACCAGTCTATGGGCTTAACTCATGGACCTTGGCCAAAAAAACATTGGGATAAAAATTATTATTTGTTTATCCTTAGACTTAGTAAGCCAACAAATAATAAATCTTAATTATTTATTTTCGGGACTAAAAAAAGCCTAATAAATAATAACCATGCCCAAATTGCCAAGCCTCATACCTAGTTAAAACCCAAGTTAATTTTTAATTATTCAAATTGGGCTCAGACCTTGAATAATTAATTAACCAATTAAACTAAGTAATTAATTTTATCTCTCTGAACCTTTTATTTTATTCTAACTCAATAAATCAGTCTATGTGAATTAAATAAAATTCTCTTTAATCAAGATCATTTCCTCAATCTAAAATTAATTAGAACTTACGGGTTACTCCGAGGAGTAAAATAACACATCCTTCTTGGCTACTAAAAAGACCAAAATACTCCTACTATATAAATAGTTGTATTTTGTGTTTTAAATATTTTTTAATATCACGATAAAAAAATATTAACCCTAAGAACAATGTTGCATAAGCAATGTCTCTGACCACAAGTGTTATGACAAATATACCCCTCTACGTAACACCGTATATTTAGAGAGAAAAAGTGTACTAACACCTCTTTAATGACATTTACCATCCTTAAACCTCTAGCCTAATGATCCATGACTTTCTAGAATGTTTCTATTTTCCAAGGAAGCTACCCAAAAGTAAATATCCAAGACATGTTCTCCAGAGTTCTGGATTATTAGATCATTCAAATAGTCTTAATGGGCAATATAGCATAGAAGCTATCTTGTACGAGTCTGTCTTAACTAACTAGTCAAATAAACCTAATACACAAGTATTTTGGTCCTATGATAGAACCTCAACTATAGTATATCAATGTATATGCTTTCAGCTTAACCAGACCACCAATCCATACTCAAGCCGTAGGATATAAGTCCACACTGTAGCAGTAATAGTTTAGGTTTTTACTATTATAATACTTTTAGAAACCACTACTACAGGTTCAGTTTTAGGTATTCAGAATATACTTATGTTATGAAGTGAGCGGACTACTCAATAGCTAAAGATAAGCTATTTCCCATCTAGAATTCATAACATAATAATTTTATCATGATGAAATTTCCATTCTTATCAACAGATTAAGAACAACAGTTTTTGTATTAAGTAACCCATGATCCATACTTTATTGTGAAAGACCTCCATTCACATGGATCACTTACTTAAACACGATGGGTCTTTTCCAGCGAAATTGTGTATAAAATAAAATGTAAAAATACAAACAATTTATGAGAATAAATCTTTATTAATTTAATAAAAAATACAGTCTTAGTAGGCATACATTCCAACACAATCATCCATGAATATAATAAAGTATTTAAAACCTCATCTTGCTAATATGGATAAAGAACCACATATATCAGTGTAAACTAAAACTCAAAATCTCTTGGGCTCTATCAACCTTTTGAGTATATAAGACATGATTTGCACCAAGGCTAAATTTTCAACCTCAATGAGTCCAAAAGTCCATTATAGATTAACTTCTAAATCCGAGTTGAGTTAATATAACTCAACCTTAGATACCATAAGTATGAATAACTGATATTGACCTTTCTCTTCTTATTTGTTTCATGTTCATTTTGAGCATTATTTGCTTGATTGTTAATGGGGTTTATAAAGAACAAATTGCCATATATGTGCCCAGTATATAAAGTTATTCCATCTCTACTGATAGAAATACCATATTGGAATGAAACAGAAGATCTATGATTTATTAGTTTTGCAACAAAAACCAAACTATGTTTAAAACTGGGTACATATAAAATATCCTTTAATAAAACTACTCTATTACAATAAAAAATAAACTCTAAGTCTCCAACTACTTATACCCATACTCGTGCTCTATTCCCCACGCAGAGACTATGCTCACCCTTTTTGAGTTGCCTTATCTTTCTAAACCTTGTAAAGAGTTACAGATATAATCAGTGACTCCAGAATCTACAACCTAAGTGGATGATAATCCAATCATCATAATGGACTCTAGATAGAAAGCATTACATGTAGGATTTTTCTTAGCCAATATATCTAGACACTCTTTTTTCCAGTGTTCTTTATTACCGCACTTGAAGCACTTCCTCTTAGGCTTGATATCGGGCTGGTACTTTGGCTGGGCCACTATATTCATCTTCTTTTTCTTCTTAAACTTTCTGGGCTTGAATCTAGTTTTGGAAGAAGAAGATTTGGTAATTAAGGCCTTGGACTGTGGCATCATGACTTTTTCTGTTATTTGGAACTCCTTCATCAATTTTGTTAAAGTCATCTTTAACTTATTTATGTTGTAATTCAACTTGAATTGAGAGAATGAATCCGGTAAAGTCTCAAAGACTATGTCTACTTTACTTTCGGGGTCAATAATGGACCACAGGACTTCTACTTCTTTAAAGCGACAATCATTTTGAGCATATACTCCCTAACTGATGCTCCTTTAACTATCCTAGTATTCATGATTGCTCTAAGAGCCTTTTACTTCACGAGTCGACTCTTGTTAACAAATATGGTAGCCAATGATAGACTGATGTTATAAGCAATGGCCATGTGCTCGTATTTGGATTGAAGCACATTAGATATGGAAGCCAACATAAAACAGTGAGCCATCTCGTCGGCCTTCTTTTACGCCTTTTCAGCCTCTCACTCTTCCTCAGTAGAACTCTCCCTAATCACAAGATAGGGATCATATACGAAATACTTATACTCCTCAGCGGTGATATTATGTCTAGATTCTTTTTCCAGTCTATATAGTTTGGACCTGTTAACTTATTCTCATAGAAAATAACGGCTAAGGGACTAAAAGAACTACCACCGACCATTTTTAAAATTCAAAAAAAAAATCTCAATTTTTGAAAAACAAATAATTTGTGCATTTTTTCCTCATATTAAATCTAATAATAGCTCATATTATCACTATTATCTATAATATAATTAATTTGACTCTTAGAAAAACTAACATAACTTCTTGGGAAGGTTAACAGTTTTTCTAAGCTAAGTGTATTGACCATTCCTAATTGACTACCCTTCTAGTATATGATACAAAAGATAACTACATCAATGGAATAGCCGTTTTTTCTCATTTTCTATGAATATACCTCGCACTATAATTTTCAACGTGAACTGGTTGATCACAACACATATTTTGGGTGTCAACTACATGTCAACTATATCCATCTATTATTTCTAAATCCTTGTGGAATCTCCATCCCATACGGATTCACTCTCAAAGTGACGCGAGAAGACCCACGATTTCTAATATGGATTGTAACAGAAGCCGTGGGGCTATTGAAACCCCTCCCCTACTTAGTCTTTTAAAATAAGGGTATTTTATAAAATTATTTCTTTAAAAAACTTCACTAAGTATCACACTAACTCATGTAAAATATCTAAATCCATAAAACCTCCATGTCAAAGATGATACCCTTTGTGAGGTTTGCCATTAATTAATTTTACTCAAGTTAGAACTTAATGATTTCAAAAATATTTATTTTTCCAAGACTCTAGAGACATTGGTCTCATTAGTTTTATGACAAAAACGTTTTTTCAAAAACTTAACTAGATTGGTTTCTTATTAACCTTACACAAAATCTCTAAATTTAAATATTCTCTATATCAAGGATGATACCCTTCGTGAGAATAATAATGGATTAATTTTGCTCCAAGTTAATAAACCTCTTAATTAAAAAAAAATATTTTCCTTTGTTAGTTTCTTAAGACTTTGGTCTTAAGAAAAACATGCACTTAGGTTTACCCCAAAACAAAGGAAAAAGCAAGCTCAAAAACAGTAAACAGTTTTCATGTTTTTTCTATCTTTTAAATCTCAAGTGTCCATAGAATAGATTAAACACATTAAATAATTTTTAATGGTCTTGTTGAATTTTAATCTTTTTTAACTATCCCTTTTTCCATGCAAAATATTCATCAACAAATTATGACTATTACATAAAAGTAATCTCGTGTGATATGGGACTCCCAAAAAGGAAAAAAAAATTACAACCGAAACGGCGTCTAGAATACATTCGATGCTAGCTCTGTAGCATTACTCGATGCCGACTTGTCTCTGTAAACTTTCCTGCTATTGGGTATCTCACGCATATCATATATGGCGCAGCGAAAAAATAAGAACGAAATACCAACACAGGATCCACATATGTGTGGAAAATAAGACATAAAGAGAACAAAGGTAATAGCTTTACTTTTCTTTGAGCGTTTGAAAAATAAAAATTTTCCTTCTTCAAGTCGAGGCGCGATCCAACAATCTTCTTGATAAAACACCACGAGAAATGAATGTTTAACCACTATAATCACAGCGTGTGATTATCTCTAACAGAAATTCACACAGAGAATGACACTCAAGCACCAAGATTTTCTGTGCTAACAGAAAATAACAATGGTGGCTAGGGTTCTTCTTGTTTTTCAGAAAAACGAGAGAGAGAAAGAGAAGAGAGGATTTTTCGTGTGTGCCCTAGGGTTTTTGGAGAGTTGCTTGCCATCAATTAACCTTCCTTAAGGCATCGTGTATATCTTTCATATATTACGAAAAATCATTGAAAATTGAGAATTCTAAAACAATTAGAATTCCCTAATTGTAATTGGAAATATCAAATTCTCACAATTATAATTTGAACCATAAATTAGAACTAATTATAATTTGACCACAATAACTTCTCTTTCTCGCAATTAACCCTACTATATTATCAAATAACATCTTGAGTATATAATCACCTATTGTGTGTGACGTATTAGAATTCCCAGTCAATTGGTAGCGAATATGAATTAATCCAAACGTCTTTGAGATTAATAATCCATAATTAATTAGAATTAATCATATTGATTCTAATCAAGATTGGTTTATTAATTCATCAATTAATAAACCCATATTCCCAAATTATGAGCGGTATCTAGCAACATATTATGACCACTCAAGAGTCTAGGAAGTCAAGTAGCTTGACATGAACCTTTCAATAATAAACTATAGTGCAATTAACTCATTTCACCATACAATATCTCATTCGATTTTGAGTAAGGAATTAGTGTCAACTCCCTCCAGAATGTATATCAATTATGGCCTGAATATAATAGTATTTGTACCAAGAACCCATTACTCTAGATGTGTATCAAGTGGAACTGTTTCTAATACACAGACACCTTGGCCAAGAACTTCTCGAGTAGTAATTCCTACAAGTGGCCGTGAGATATTCGCCTCTACTATTAGGAGTGATGAACCCTTTATTGACCCTTTCAACTACTTTCGTTTACCTCACAATGTACCAAATATCCATCCCATAGGCTGCCCTCGATCTGGTTCCAGATATTGGAATTAAAGCACAATGCTCAGCAAACAAAGTACCTTGGAGATCTCAAGTCTAAAGATACTTGCACGTTTGCTATATTGAGATTATATCACTGGTACTAAATAGTTATCTATGTGATTATCTCATAGTTAGGTCATTCAATGAACTTGTTCTATCAACAAGCATCCACGTGCTAATTTTGAGTATCTCAATACTCATAGATATGAGAACCACCGCCTGATCAAATCAGGAAGTCTAACACATACTAGTCTTAACACATTAATGATGTCCTGTCTCATTAATACTACGACTAGGGACTATTTAAGTACTAACATTATACAGTGTAGTACGAATCTCATATCATGATCGCTATCATGATTTCCTTAACACTGTTGTACTAAAGACTGTATCTAACAGTTATATTACTTAAAAGTAAACAAAAGAAACTATAAGATAAATAATGACTTTTATTAAAATAAAATATGTCATATACAACGTACAAGTAATTACCTCTAGGGCATAACACTAACACCTGCCGCTATTAGGTAACACCCGACGCTGGCTCACTTGGAGAAACTAATGCCAACTCGCCTCTGTTACTCAACAAATAGCTTCTTTTTTTTTTTTTATGTAGAACAGTCTTCAAGCGTTCCAATGATCACAAAAAATCAAAAATTGAATCCAATCTCAAAACCACAAACGCCTACGCCTTGAAACTCAAGCTTGCACGAGATCTACAGAAGCAAATATACGTCTATGCCTCCATCATGAGGCGTACACAAAATCTACCTATATCAAAACCATGAGGGATCACAAAGATAGTAAAAACAATAAATCTTTTCCTTTTTTATTAACCTAAACATGCTTCTAGGTTTTCAAAAACCATATTCTGATACCAGTTGAAAAGATCATGGTAACAAAAAAATAGAGAAAAAATAACACAGCGGAAGTATTTAAAATTTTACCTTTTCTCTTTGGCTTAACCGTGGAGTGCTTAGGTTGTGTCTGAATAGCAGGGTTGTTGAACTTCTAGTGTTCTTCTTGAAGATTTCGACCCTTATCTAGCCAATCCTGTTCTTCTTGACTCACTGTTATAGAGCAAAATCAAGAATGCCTCTCTCTTTAGTTTCTATTGACTAAAAATCAAGAGTGAACTACTTACTCTAGAAAGCTTCAAGCTTTCCTATGGTGGAAGGAGTGAGAGACGACAATAAGGAAGGAAACGACCAACAGGAAGAATAAGGAGCTTCAGGTTTCTTTCTGTTAACTGAAAAATCTCTAAAACCCCTGAATGATATAAATATAATTTATATAAAAAAAAAACTAGTCAGTCAAGGCTCAATTAAAGCCCTAGCCATCCAAACCCTTTCATGGACGGCTAAGGTCTACTCATTCTAACCTATTGGGTCAGGCCATTAATTATTTATTTAATCTTAGACCAGAACAAGTCTAAAATAAATAATTAAATAACTTAAATGAACCAGACCTTTTCCTTCAAGCCTTTTCTAATTTAGACTTGAGCTAACTTTAATTATCCAACCTGACTCGAGTTCTAAATAATTAATTAACCCATAAACCAGGATATTAATTAATTCTCTCTTGGGATTTTATTTTATTTAAGTCCAATAATAAATTAAGCTTACTAATAAAATAAAGCCCATATGTTCAAGACCATATCCTTAGTCCAAAATTAACTATGCTTCACAAGCTACCCCGAGAACCAAAAGACATATCATCCTTAGCTATTAAATGACCAAAATAGACTTACTATATAAATAGCTATATTTTGCATTTAATTATTTCATAATATCACCATAAAGAAATATTGACCTCAAAGATAATGTTGTGTTTAGCAATGTCTCTGACATATAGGTATAATGACTAAAATACCCCTATATGTTACACCTATCATTGAGATAGGAGAAATGTACTAATACATCTCTCAATGACATTTACTATCATTAGATGTTTTGTCTGATAATCTATGTCTTTTAGTATGTACTCGCTTATTCTTGAGAACCACCCAAAAGCATACAATAGTAAGTTATGTTCTCAGAGCCTTGGATTATTTAAATTATTCTGGACTATTACAAGAGGATAATTTCTCCATTTAGGAGCATAGAAGCTACCTTATATGAATCCGTTTTAACTAACTAGTTGCACATACCTAACATACAGATATATTGATCTTACGATAGAACCTCACTCATAGTATATCAAAGTATATGCTCTCAACTTTGCCAGACCACCAACCCATACTCAAGTTGTAGAGTATTAACCCACGCTATAGTTAGGGGCGGTAATGTTGAATACGACACACCAACACGACCTGAAAATGATACAGTTATAGTGGGTTAGTGTTGGAGTTTTGCGGGATTAGGTCGAAACAGGTCGACCCGCTTAACATTAAACGTGTACGGGTCATAAACGAGTTTAACCCGTTTCAACCAGCGAGCCCGTTTATTTTTTAATTATTTTTTAGACATAAACTCCTCTACAAGTGATAGCTTAGTTGAAATAATGGAGCCTATTACTTAGGACTAGGTACGACAGTGGATATGGCATCTGCTCATTTGATTACATGACATATACCAACTGCCTTAAATAATGCTACATTTTCAAACTAGTGTTAGATTATTTATGGCATACATGATACACCGACTGTGGATATGGTATCCAGCGCATTTGAACGTCAGATTATTTTTTTATTGAATATTTAAGACTATATGGACTATTTTATTGGTTATTTTAATTTTATATGGTTTGATTTATTTTTTTTAAATTTTTTGTGTAATGGATAGACAGGTTGACAGGTTTAGTAGGTATTCAAGTAGACGAGTTTAGTAGATATTCAGGTTGGCAGGTTTAGTAGGTATTCAAGTTGATGAGTTTAGTAGGTATTCAGAATGGCGGGTTTAATAATTATCTATTTAATTTTTATGTCCAATCGTGTTGTGTCAATCCATTTATTTTCGTGTCGTGTTCGTGTTACAAAATTGAACACATTTATCCATTGTGTTGTGTTTAGGTTGGCATGTCATGTGTAATTATTCTAGGTTGACACGACTCGCCAACTCGAACACGACAGGATTGCTATCCCTAGCTATAGCAATAGTAGTTTTGGTTTCTTTCATTTTAGTACTTTTAGAAACTACTACTATGAGTTCATTTTTACGTATTTTAAACACGTTTATATTATAAAGTGAGAGGACTACTCACTAGTTAAAGATAATAATTTTTTACCTGGAATCTATAGTATAATAACCTTTCACGTAATGAGATTCCCATTCTCATTAACCGGTTAAGAACTATAGTTTATGTGTCAAGTAACTCATGATCTATATCTTACTGTGAAAGACCTCCATTTATAACAATGAGTATTTTCTAATATAAATCGTGCATTACAAATTAAGGTAAAGAACACAAATATTTTTTAGAATAAAACTTTATTTATTACATCGAATGTACTCCAGATACACAATTTAGAGGGCATACATTCCAACATGCACAGGATATGATATGTTTCCATCAGAAAATCTTCTTCTTACCCAATTAGGAAGTTAGTGTTTTTATTGTCCTCTTTGTAAAAGTTGCAGTGATAGATAAATTAGTTAGGAAGTCAACTATTTCAGTACAAAATACTAGAAAGGAAATACCAAGAATAGAGTTGTAACTCTTCTTGCTAGACATACAAAAGCAATGTTGTGGGTGAAATAATTGTATTTCATTGTAATTCACTTCTTACTCTCAATAATATATATAGGTGGCAAGTTTGCTTATGGGTTTCTACAGCCCTTGCTACATTACTTGCAATTTTAATGAAATTTTGTGCAGAAAGTCCTCACTGGCTATTTAAGGTACCTTTGTTCTTTTACAACAGAAACACAACATAGAGGATAAATGACAGTAGACAACCTAAAAAAGAACTTTAAGAACAAAAGGGATGAAGGACATCTCTTAAATTTAAACCCAGTTCTTAACTAAAGATTCATAACTCATAAGCAAGCGGAGAAGGGGTAGCAAAAGAAATTGATCTAGTAATGAAATACAAAAGTTTAGAGAGCCATAGAAACACATGGGATATTTTGTGTTCTTTTTTTTTTTTTTCCCCTCAACATATTGCATATCAGATCTGATTTCAAACTGAAATTTTGATTTCCTTTTATAAGTGCAAAGCAAAGAATTACACAAGCAAGCTATCATCATTTTTTACAGCATGAAATACAACTAAAAAACACCATAGATTTTTTGGAATTCAACAAGTAACATTTTTATTCAAATCTGTTAAAGCAGATAAAATCATGCATTTACTATCACTACATTTCACAAAATCAATCAATGCAAAAGAAGAACATCTTTTGTCATTTCAATTGTGTTCTTCCCATCTAGAGCCATAGAACTAAATAAAGTATTTTGCATAAAAAAAACTGCATGTTTCCAGAATAAAGTAATCTGCATAAAACAACTGCATATTTCTAGTTCTAAAATAGTGATTGAACATCATACTTTGGCAAATTCAATTCTACTCTTTCCATCTTCAGGCTTAATGGAGAAATAATTGTTAGCCTCTACTTCAAAACATGCTTATATATCTATTTCTCTAGACTTTCCAGTATTTCTACAAAAGGTCCAAGTAATGCATAAGGGATAGATCTCAGAAATATTAGCATTGAAATATCAACTAATTTTTGATTTCATACTATGCCAGATCCATACTTCACAGTGTCTATTGCAGCAAGATTCAACATAGCTTGCTCAAAGAAGCAATGTGCTAATATGAAACTTTAACAAAGTTGTTGTTAGTCCTAAGGGTATTCTTCTGTATTTTGACTTATGACAAACATTGATAAGGACTAACTTGTGTGATTTGTATGTGATAGGACATGTTTGACCTCAATTATTCCAAGGCGTGCAAATAAGATTGTTAAGTAACTCTTGAGCAATGAAATCCAAGAATGAGTTATCAAGAAGAAGACAAGCTTAAGAGATTGTATACCAGGAAGACCTTGCGAAAGAACTTTAGATTATGAATCATTGTTAAGGTATTTCTTGTAAAATTTTTATGTCTCTTTACTTTATGATTTCAATTTATTTCTACCTTAAAGCACACAAATAAAAATGATTTCAAAAGAGTAAGCTTTTAGATATTTAGATTAAGTAGATTGGATAGACTCTACATCCGAAATCTTCGTCCAAAACTCTAGAATAGTGTCAAAATATTTCTACTTAGAAAAATGTCATTTTGGACTCACCTTTTGGATTCACCCTCATCCAATCCTTGAGTCCAAAACTTTGAAAAATCTAACAGCGAGAAACTAGCCGTTGCTGTCTTACTTTTTGCTTCTATAAAAGCTTTCAAAACTCGAATTTGAAGCAGATTTTTGTGTTATCTCTCTCAAAAACACTCTTACACTTTAGAAAACAAAAATCCCATTTTTTATTGTGCTTCAAAAGTGAAATCAAATTGTTCAAAAGGTAAAAGGTGTTGGTGCTCATCTGTTTGCATATCCGCTTAAAATTGTGAGTTATATCTGTTTCATTTCTCTAATCATTTGTATATTAAGGTTGTGGTGTAAAACTCATTCGGGATGAGCCTTAATTTGTAGTAGGTTGAGAGGTTTTGGATAAAACCAAATGTGATGATCCTCTTATGTAATTGGTGTAGTCAAACACCATTAAGCTGACTGAGTTTTATAGTGATCTAGTTTAAAATCTTTAAGTGTGAATTTAAGGTAGTGAATGTAAATCTTTGAGAATCGAACCACTATAAATCTCTTATTCATCTTCTTTGCATTTATTTCTGAAAGTTTGTGAATTTCTTTGCACAAAGTTTTCAATTATTCAAATAAACCTTTATGATTCTCACCAACACATCTTTACTATTATATTGATTGCACATCGCTTGTCCCATATTCTTAAGATCCTAGATATCTCTTTTAAAGCTAACGAATTTCTACTTCGCATAACCTTCATACATCGCGATTTGTCTTTAAAACAAAAAGAGTTTTTGGAAAATAAATTTTCAAAAAAGTGTTTAAATTTGCCAAAAACCTTATTCACTCCCCCCCCCCCAAGGTTTTTCAATTGTGTTGCAATAATCATTAAGAAAACATGTCAATATTTCTTCTCTATTTATGTTAGCTAGAAATCTATGAAGTAAGAGCTCATCTAGCTAACTTATAATAATAATAATAATAATAATAATAATAATAATAATAATAATAATAATAATAATAATAATAATAATAATAATAATAATAATAATAATAATAATAATAATAATAATAATAATAAAGAGGCATTCACATAGAAATCCTATTCCAAATGTTGAATGAACATATTAAAGTGTGTTCGTAATCATAATCAAAACATTAAAAAACATATCAAATTGATCTAACATGACAAAAGTAATGTCCCATAATCTGCATTACTAATCATGAAGCACGTTGAAAAGATGATATAAACAACCAATCCTTCATGAATTATCACCCCTTACTCCAACCTCAACCTCTTATTTGATGCATCTCGAGTAATTGCAACATCATTAGTCTTCCGAATAATATCAACAATTTCAACTCCGGTTGCTGAAGATCCTTTAATATGCACCTTATCAAGATTATAGTAAAGCTAAATAGCATTTTCTGAATATCTTGGCAATTGAAATTTATATGTTCCAATAAATTCGTTGAACAAATCTTTATGAATATGATACTCCATTCGAGATTCAACAACAGCAATAGCAAAATGTTGATAGAATTTTACATAAAAACCACTCTCCTCTATGTTTCTCCAGCGTCAAGATACTCCTTATTCAAAAATATAATAGTTAATGGAAATTGCATGCTAGCATTATTTAAAACCCAAGCATGTGACTAGTCCACCAATTGCAGCAAGCAATACCATCCCTTCTCATGGTTGTTGACATTAGAACAAAAACCTCAACTTACTCATCAAAATCATACATTTCAAACCTTAAAATCATTCGGATTCTATTTGCTCTCCTATCAGGTAAAGCATAGTAAGTTTTATGCTACTGTAATTACATAGTTGACAATACCATTATTTCATATATGAATGGATGAATGCTTACTTTCCTAACTAACTTATATTTAGGAGGCATGTTATTGTATAACTTCATAATGTATTCTAAGTCGACAATACTATTGTTTCAGATATGAATGGATGAATGCTTGGTTTTTCAACTAATTTATATTCAAAATGCATGCCATTGTATAACTCCATATTGTATTCTAAGAAAGCAGCCAACAAACATCTGACAACTTGCAAAACAAATGTGCCTATGCATATTTATATATTTAAAGGCAGAGAATTAATAAATGTCTTTTGAAATTTGGAATGAATTTTTAATAAGTGACTATTAACAACTACCTATTATGTTGCTGAGAAATATCAACCAAGTCGAAGGATTATGCAATGGTACAAGACTCATTTTCATGCAAATAGGAAAAAAAGTCATTGAATGAAGAATTATATTGGGTTCAAAAATAGGAGACAAAGTGTCTATCCTAAGAATAGATGTGTCCTCAACTGATTCAAAGATGCCTTTTACTTTCATAAGAAGGCAATTTCCTCTTAACATATATTATGTATGCAATGACTATTAACAATAGGCAAGGACAAACTTTGTCTAATGTTGGATTGTACTTACCGAAACCTGCATTTTCTAATGGGTAACTCTACGTTGCATTTCAAGAATAAAGTCATTGAAAGGACTAAAAATCTTGACCCTTGAAGACGACTTCAATTTCAAAGGATATACTCAAAATATAGTCTATGAAAAGTCTATAATCGACACCCAAGGGTAACTTGAATATATTGTATAAATTCCTAGAAATTAAGAACTATTTTAACTTACTTTATCTACAAAATAATTTATACTATTGCATTTGCAACAACTATATAACACAGGCACACACGATTGTACTTATGTATTATACCATATCATCTATAAGCTCATTTACATAATTTATTTCACAATAGTTTACACTGTTGTCTTAATGCAAGTTACAGCTCATAGCACATCAACTCTATGCTACTTTCCATAGAAAATGTAACAACTTCTGTTATCTCATCATCTTATTTATCACAATTATAATGTTTTATACATCCTAAAGAAATTAAAGAATTTCTTTTAAATGTTTGTTGTTGGCTAAACCAAACATTGTCAATAGCAATTGTGTTTACTTATGATGACTAGCAAAGAGTAACAAATAATAAGGAATAGTTTAAATTGGTAATTCAGGACAAAGTCATGTTCGAATTAAATGTAGCTATTTTACTTATATGAATTAATTCTTCCATGTTTTCAATATAGTCGGTGTTTTTTAATCATATTGTAATTCTATCACTCATCAAACTCACTATTAGTTGTTATAAGTTTGCCTGTTAATAATTATACTGTAACAACTTCTATCATAAAAGCAGACAACAAATATATTTAATGACATTTGAATGCTTAGCGGGTAATATACTTTAAAGACTATAGTTTCGCTGGTGAAGCAAATTGATTGACCGTCTAGAACACCCCAATTCACCCCGACACCCCCTCACTTTTCTCTCTTTTTGCATCCATTTAATGTTCCATTATTAAATGCATTATGATTCAAAGCAGCAAAAGTTATTGATATTCATTCCCTAATACTTGACATCATCTCTCTATCTTTAAATTGTCTAAATTAGATATCACTTCTGCATTGTCTACAGTTTTTCTATCTTATTTTAAAATTTTGAACTAATAAAATTATCTGATGACCAAGACAACACCAATAGCTAAGATCCTAGATAATAGAATCATTGTATATACATGATTGAATATCTTAAATTCAACATGTGATACCCAGTTGACCAAGATAAACACTTTGTCTAAGAGCCACACCTTGATAATGCTAAGCAATACAAAACTTCATATATATAACTGGGACAACATCACAAATATTCGAACATCCAACATTATCTTATCCAAAATAAAATCATTGTGAGTACTCAAAAACCAAAAATCAACTGCCCTAAATGATCATTTAACACACAAATAAACACGGCACTAGCTTTGAGAATTAAAAAGAATCCTTAATTGTGTATTAAAAATAATTAATAAAAGAAATAAAAGAAAAGGCATGAATCTAATAAATATGGATATTATACTTTATTAAAACATGAGGGAAAAGATCATGATTGACTTGCTTTTAGAGGAAAAAGAAGTACTTGCATAGTACTATGAATCAAATGGTGGATTAGTTGTTAGATCTAAGCAATGGGAGATGTATTCAATTTTTGTGTTGCAGTCACTTTTGATTACATGTTAGGAAAGCAAAAACAAAGGCATAATAAAACAAGTTGAAAGAAGTAATTTATAATTTTTCCACTAGCTAAAGGTTTCTTAGTTTGGCTTTGATATCACTTTTAAAAGGAAAAGGATAACTACTAACTAGACTAATAGCGAGGAATTAAAGAAAAAACGCATTGATGAAATCAACAATGCCTATCAAAGAAACCAATCCTCTATTCACACATATACACAGCCAAAAAAAAAAAAAAATCGTTAAGAAGCTTAGATTAGCAGAAAACCAAATCTAAACAAAATCTCGCATATAAATTTCTCCTACCTATTTCCTATAAATAAAAGACACCATCTTATTTTTCTCAAAAAACACAAATAGGTAAAAATATGATAATTACTTAAATGAAAAAAAAATTAAAGAAAACCATACCTATAGTTGTGAATCACTAACATTTTCCAAACAAAAACAACTTCTGATTCAAAGAAATTTACACAAGCAAATCACAGTAAAATCAAACACTTAGACAAATGTTCCACACAAGAGGCATAGTTTGTCAAAATTCTGTCTATTGAAGAAGGTTTCCAACAACCATTCCACTATTTGCCAGACTGGACTCCAAAATTTGGTATCAAATTCGATTAAAAAGGCTTTTTGACATAAGGCTAGGAGGTCCTTTGACTAACATGAAATGTGGCCACAAATGGTTGGATAAATAGGCACTAAAGTCTGACAAATGAATATTGCATACCAGAGCCATTCTACTCATGGAGTTTTTACGTTGTATGGATATAATTGGACAACATTAATAATAAGAAAAAATCATGAAAAATGCCATCAAACTATTTATGTTTCATAATTTATATCTTTTATCTTTTTTTATATCCCCAACAAATTTTATTAAAATATCCTTCTACCACTCTAAATAAGATTTTTTGGTGAGAATTCGAATGTGTCCGGTGAAAATTCTCACTATTTTGTCGTTGATAACTTACTCACTTGATCAACACGTGCCACTTCTCTTCGAAAATTTATGTTTAGAGTGGTGGAAGGATATTTTAAAGTATATAAAATTTGTTGAGGATAAAAAAACGTTAAAAAATAAATTATATAAATCATGAAATATAAATAGTTCGATGGTATTTTTCACAATTTTCCCTAATAATAATTATCATTTCATGATAAAGTAAAATAGCAAATGGAGAACTGATAGAATTAATATTTTTTTAAATTTCTGAAACCTATGATTTTTAAGAATTTGTTGAGTTTTAAATCCAATGTCTACAACTATGAGAAATGATGAGGAAAATAATCCAAGCCTTAGAATTGGCACAAATTAGCTTCAGATAAATAAAATATTATGAAAAAATATTTAAAATAATAAAAAAATTACTAATCTCGAGTAACGTTTGGACCTCTTACCTAGTTTAAGATTAAAATTAGCATTAATCCACACCGAGTATGTTTCTTTAGTTACATATGAGGTGTACCTAAATTAGTTTTACAAGAATAATATCAAAGTATAATTTTTAATTTTATAAAAAAATTTGTGAACTCGAAAATTCATATTGTGATATATTTATTTGTATTATGCCTACATTTTTGTAAAACAAATCCTTATATATATATATATGGGGGCAAAAAATCCAAGTAGCATCTAAACTATTTGAAATTCTAAATTTTGCATCTAAATTAAAAAACGTCCAAAAGTAGTATTCATGCTATTAAAATTATTGGAATGTATGCCTACTAAAACTGTATTTCTAATGTAATTTTGATTAAATCAATAAAAATTTTATTCTCACAAATTGTTTGTGTTTTCCCATTTTAATTTGTGCACAATTTCGCTGGAAAATATCTATTGTGTTTAAGTAAGTGATCCATGTGAATGGAGGTCCTTCACAGTAAAGTATGGATCACGGGTTATTTAACACATAAACTGTTGTTCTTAATCGGATGATAAGAATAGGAATCTCACCTTGATAAGGTTATTATGTTGTGAATTTCAAATAGGAAATGGCTTACCTTTGGCCAGTGAGTAGTCATCTTACTTCATAACATAAGTATATTTCGAATACGTAGAACTGGACCTATAATAATGGTTTCTAAAAATACTATATGGTATAAACCCAAACTACTACTACTACTACAGCATGAACTTATACCCTACGGCTTGAGTATGAGTTGGCGATTTGGCGAAACTAGAAGCGTATGTTTTGATATGAAGTTCTCTCATAGAACCAAAATACTTATATGTTGAGTATATGTAACTAGTTAGTTAAGACAGACTTGTACAAGATAGCTTCTACATTATATTGTGCTTGAGACTGTTCGAATGATCTAATAATCCAGGGCCCTAGGGAATATGACTTGGATGTTTGCTTTAGGGTAATTCCCTAGCAAAGAGAAAATATTCTAGGAAGTCGTGAATCATTGAACTAGAGATTTAAAAATAGTAAATGTCGTTTAGAGAGATGTTAGTACACTCTTCCTCTCTGAATGAACGACCTTACGTAGAGGGGTATATTTGTCATAACATTTGTAGGTCGGAGACTTTGTTAACGCAACATTATCGTTGGAGTTAATATTTTCTTATGGTAATATTAAAAAATATTTAAAATACAAAATATAGTTATTTCTATAGTAGGGGTATTTTGGTCATTTTAATAACCAAAGCGATGTATCTTTTGGTCCTCAAAATAGCTCATAAGTCCTAATTATTTTTAACTAAAGAATTGGTCTTCAAAGAGAAGGTTTTATTTTATTCAGATAGCCTGATTTATTATTAGGCTAGAATAAAATAAAAATCCCAAAGAGAGAATTAATTACATTATCTAGTTTAGTTAGTTTATTAATTGTTCAAGATTTGAGCCAAAATTGAATAATTATAAATAAACTGGGCCTAAACTAAAAAAAGGTTTGAGAAATTATTCTAGTGTATTTGGGTTGTTTAATTATTTATTTATGAGCTTATGTTAGTCTAAGATTAAATAAATAAATTAAAGTCTGATACGATAGCACCTAGGCTCAGGTTGGGTAGGGTTGGTTTGTTCTGACTCATATAGGCATGTGCATGGATTTTTCTTTTTTTTTTTTTTTCATAAACCTGAGCCAATTGTTATCTATGGATAATAGGGGTTTTTGAAACCCAAAAAGGATAGTGATATTCAGATAGGTTTCTTTTACTCCTTATCAGAAGATAGCAGATAACTATGTGCATTAGTCTCACGCCTGTACTTTCTCTAGGTGGTTTTTTTATTCTCTCAGAGAAAAATTCTCTGGTTTTTTTTTTTTTCCTACTATAGGGAAAAAAAATGAACCTTCTTGACACTGCTTATTAGCAGATTGTCAAAAGGTGAGACACTTTTTTAGTTTTGTTACTTTCACCTGCAAGAATTAGGTAGTGGTTATATCCCAAGAATTCAAGAGCAGAGCATACATGTAAACTAGACGAAGCCGACGACTTGCAAGCTTCGATCTAAAGGTGTCCACAAGTGAACCAGGGCCTATTCAACAGAATTCTACACATCCTAAGCAACTGGTTTATAGAAAACATAAAGGTATATTTTTCTTCTGTTGCTGTGTTTTTATTACTTCTGCATGTCTATTTGTCTAGTTAAACCTTCAAAAATGTCCCGATGTTATACTTCTACCAAGTTTAACCGTTTAATCACATTTTTCGTTGATCATATGATTGTCGCTTGAGGGTATTTTTGTCCTTACATATTAGGGTAAAAATTCAAATAGCACCTGAACTATCTGAAATTTCAGGTTTTGCACCTAAACTAAAAAAGATCTAAAAGTAACACTTATACTATTAAATTGTTTCAGTCTTACACTTCTGTTAAAATGTATGAGTGTAAGATTAGGATATTTTAATAGTGTGGGTGCTATTTATGGACGTTTTTTAGTTGAAATGCAAATTTTAGAATTTTAAATAGTTCAAGTGTTACTTGGATTTTTTTTCCCTTCTCATTAAGGGTAAGTCTTGGAATGAAGGGGATGGCACCCTCGTAACAATCTAGTTCTGGAAAACTTTCTTGATCGTCATAAAAGTTTAACTTTTTATTTTTTTTTTAAACATCCAAGATGTGTAAATTGTATAGAAATGGCAAATTAAAAAGGTTATTTATTTTAATTTCCTATGTGACGCTACTATTCTTAAACTATTATTAAATTATTTCTCAAAAATTTTATTTATTTTTAAAATTTCACCTACTATAATTAAGATTAGGTCTAAAACCATGCCTTAATTGAATTGTCCCACATTGCTTAAGTAGAAGAATTTAGAGTAATTTATATTAAATTTTATCTAGTTAGTAGGTCATCACCTACAATGGGTGATTAGCAATTTAAAATGCTAAGTTTGATTCTCTTCGCATTAGAGGAAGTTGTCCATCTAATATGGATGGCTAAGCTTTTTGAATATTCTCACACAAATATTTTTGTGCATTAATTGAATTTTGAAAATTAATTGAGTTTTACATTTGACTCTTTTATGCATAAAAATATATAGGAAAAAAATCTACGTAGTATATGAACTATCTGAAATTTCAAAATTTTCACTTGAACTAAAAAAGTCCAAAAATAACACTCATACTATTAAAATGTCCCGATCTTACACTCCTGTTAAAATGTATATGTGTAAGATTGTGATATTTTAATCCTATGAGTGCTACTCATAGACGTTTTCTTAGTTTAAATGCAAAATTTTAAATTTTAAATAGTTCAGGTATTATTTGGAATTTTGTCCTAATATACAAGGACAAAAATACCCTCACGTAACAGCCACGTGATCGATGAATAATATTATTAAACGGTCAAACTTAATAGAAGTGTAAGATCGAGATATTTTAATAGTATGAGCGTTACTTCTAAACTTTTTTTAATTTAAATGCAAAATTCCAAATTCCAAATAGTTTAAGTACTACTTGGATTTTTTTGATATGTTTCTTTTGAAACTATTCCCTCTATCTTAAAAAAAATGTCAATATAGTAAATAGTACAAAGATTAAAGAATTGTTAAACTTATATAATTATAATAAAAAATAAATATTATATTCTTGAATAAAAATAAATCTTTATTAATTAGATTAGGAATATACATATATTTAATTAGTCAACTATTTATTGAGTAGTTGAAGTAAGGGTAAATTAGAAATATACATAATAAATATATTCTTAATTTATAAAATTAATAAATATTTTAGTATAATAAAAATTAAAAAAGAATTTTATATCATTTTTAAGACGAAGTGATTAGTTTACGCCTTCAAAAGGGGGAAAGAAACATGATTTACTCGGTAAAAACGCATCTACAATGGGCCAACTACTGAAGAAGGCCCAACCGAGGCCATAGACATCCCATTACCCTAGTTTGGCTCTCGTCCTGTTGCATCGGAAACTAAACATCCGAAATTCCAATAAAGGAATTCCACCTTTCAAGAGTCGGTTGCGGACGGAAACGGGTTTAACCCGTGAATGCTTTAAAGTTGAAATGAACTTGAACTTAAAATTCAAGTCTCCAATTCAAAATTTTCAAAATATTAAATAGAGAATGCCTTTGGCATGGTATGTTTTCCCATGCCATGTTTAGAACACCACTTTGTACTACAAAATGCACAAAGAAATCTTTCTGATGAGAAAAAATAGATTTGTTGAATAGTATAAATTATATTAAATTTTACGTAATTTTAAAAGTAAATTGAAATTCGATAAATTTATTAGAACTTCAACTTTATATATGAACAAATATATTTATTTGCAAATATGATAAATTGATATACACTCTAAAATAATGATAATGAATCTTGATTTAATGCTCAAACGAGGAAAGTTTGAAGCCCGAAATTCTCTTTACATAGTTGAAAGCAATCATCAACAAACGAAAATCTCTGCACAAACTCAGAACTTATAAACTATCATATTAAAAATTTATACTTTATATATTAAATATTATATCTTTTAAAAAATAATTTTTCTGCCGTGTCTTTGTGCACAATAAATTAAATAAATTGAAATATCTATAATAGCAAATTTGTTCGATCTCTATAAAATTCAATTCGGATCAAATAATTATTACATATCCATATAAAATTTTATCGACTATACCGATTAAATAAAAAATCAATTAAGAAGCTATCAAATGAAACAATATATAATTAATCTAATACTTATATAATATTGTATATGTTTCTTTTTTAATCCCAATCAAAAGACGTAATCTTAGTCACTTTATATTGAAGAAAATAACTTTGGAATATTCTAACAAATTTAATTTCTATTTTTTAAAAAAAAAACATAATACAACTAAATCATTTATTATTTTAACAATATTGATCAAGAAAAGAAAAAATAAATATCCTAATTAAAGTATGTATTTTACCAAAAGCGAATTTATTCGATTGTCTTCCCCAAGCATATGGTATACAATGGTAGCGGTTAGAAGGAGCTTGTCTTTGCTTTTGGCTTATTGTGGTATTAGTTCGAACCACCACCACTACCACCAAAGAGGTATCATCAAACTGGTAAGAGGAAAAAAAAGTCTTACAAGGGAAGTAGTTTTCTCTTTAGATATCTTGCTTCCTAAACCAAGACTCTGGCAAATTTAATCACGGCCACTATCATTCTTGAGCATGAATGCTTTGCTTTGCCCATTTGCTTTCGTTAATAACGTGACTATTGGACCATTTTGGATTATATCAATTCTTACATAGATTATAAACTGATGGATCAATTGATTAATGAGTCGTACTAAACCAAGATTCTGGCAAATTTAATCACGGCCACTATCATTCTTGAGCATGAATGCTTTGCTTTGCCCATTTGCTTTCGTCAATAACGTGACTATTGGACCATTTTGGATTAGATCAATTCTTACATAGATTATAAACTGATGGATCAACTGATTAATGAGTCGAACTATACAATTTATATTGTACGTGGTATAAATCATTAATATACTTAATCCATAAACCATTAGTTCATAATAAAATTTTTCTTTGGATTGCCATCATATGCTCCACAAGACGAGTGAAAATCATGTCTAAGTATACTCAGCTAACTTTTGCAGGATGGCCTTTTTTGTAGGCTCTTGTAAGCATGGACTTTTGGAAAATTGCTTCTGAAACCCGTGGCCTTGTGATTATATTCCAAAATGGTATCTTCTTTTCTTGATTTTGAGGGGCTTTTTTTTTTTTTTCTTTCATGGACATGAACAATAGAAGTAAAAAAATAAAATGTACATGGCACAGAAAGAAAGTAGAATAAAACAATGGACGTTTTCTTCCCAACTTTATCAAATTATTATTACATCTAGTAAAAGTGGTATATACCTCTTGAATCAAAAAAATATTATGGATCTGACTTTATTAAGAAAAAACCTTATTTCTATAAGAATAATTAATCAATATGAGATAATTTATCATACTCTTCATAGATTCGTATCAAATAGAGTCCAATATTACTATCACCAATGTTGTTGGGATCAGATCGGATCGGCCGGTCCGATAGTGGACAGATTCTACAACCAGTCCGGTCCGATACTTCAGATCGATTCTCTCAAAAACTGTTGGTTTTTGAGAGAATCGTGTTAGACCGATCGGTTCAATCGGTGAACCGATGGACTGGCTGATCCAACATTGAACCGGTTTCATATTAAAAAAAAAATTGGGGCAAATTTTATGATTTTTGGGAGATAAATTAAATTATATAATTCAATAAACTACTTTAATGTATTAGATTGTTAGTTATAAATTAAAAATGATTACTTTTAATTATGAATTTGAATATTTATATCTTTATGGATTTAAATTACACTATATTATTGATCAATTTTCTTTAAAAAATAATTATATTTTTAATTTTTAAATTATAATATTATCAGTTTAATTACGGTCTAATTACGATTAGATCATTAAATCGTGAACCTGTAATTTTTTCGGTTCAATGACGGGTTCGATTCTAAAAACATTGCATATCACACTTAAAAATATATGAATTTAATTCAATCTCAAAAAATAAATTTATAAAAAATAAAATCTTTAAGATATGGTATAATTCAAAAGTCTTTTTTTACTTGTTTAACTTCCGTTTTGCAGTCTTTGATTCATTTGACACAATCCAAAATCCCACTGGGCTGATGTGTTTCCTGGTTTGCTTTGCAGATATCAAGGGGTTTAATTCCAAAGAATTGTTGATGGCTACCTAATATTTTAATGAATTAAGGCTATAAATCTCTTGGTTAGTAATAGTGATGATGATGATGAAACACATAAACAAACAATGAAAGGCATAATATGGTAATTGTGGCCCTAGGTTGATCCGTCCCTTAGAAGAATTCCCTTGACCTTACCCTGTAATGATATCTTGGCGCTGGTAATAATTGTGTTAGAGCCCTTGCTTAAGCAAAGCCGAACAAGGCAACATTTTGTGATGCTGAAAGTGACGGAGAGCGCTCCATTTAAACAAGGCTTAAGCCCACCCAACCTCACTAGTAGAGACCACCACCTCATGCGCTTCATTCAACCCTTGATAGCTGTGGCCTCCTCATAATCATTGCCATCTTCACTCTGCTACTCAATACGTCCTCCACGAAACTTTCCAATTTTTCTTGCTTTTTAGTGCCACTTTTAGCCCAGCAGAACCAGCCATGGTAGGGGTTGAGGCCTTATGGATAGAGCTCTCTCAAGCCGAGAGAAAAGAGAGGTCACTGTAGGATACCAGACTGAGTTCAAGCGTAATGCTTTGGTGAAGCAGTCCTGGAGTTCAAGAAAACCAAGGTCATTGTCTGTTGTGAGATTTTGGGTATCAAAATCACTGCGAAATTTGTCTTTCAGAGCTAAGGTGTCAAATGGGTATGAAAATAAGAGGTTTAATTTCAATGGTATGGTAATAAACAACTCTGTTTATTGTGCTTCGCCTTCTTTATTTGATGACAAAATGGAGTCTTTTTTAGGGAAGAACGAAGAAATGGGGGACAAAAATGAGGGGCATTGTGAGAATGAGCATGGAGTTGAGGGATTGGGGGACGGAAATGGGGAGGAATCTGGGGAAGTTAGTTCAAGTTCTGATTTTTTGGCGTCAGAAGTAACTGTAAATGATGAACATAGTAGTTCTGAGGACTCGTCATCGCCCCCTTCAATGGTTTGGCCTATTCAGAAAAATGAAGTGTCACATTTTGCCAGTTCCCGTGTATCTGAAGACGCAGAGAAACCTCATTCGGATAAGAGGACGTTGGAGAAACAAGGGTCATCCCTGCCAGGTACTACAGTGAATTTCCTTTATCCCTCTTAACCCTGCATATACTTATGTTTGTTAAGCAACCTGATTTTATTTTCAATTGAAATTTCTTTCTTCAGAGATTGAGATGATGAAAGAGAGGTTTGCCAAATTGCTGCTGGGAGAAGATATGTCTGGTTGTGGAAATGGGGTTACTACAGCACTTGCTATATCCAATGCAATTACTAATCTCTGCGGTATGTCCATAATTTGTCTACTGAAAAGTTTTGTGTTAGTTTGATCTCAGTTTCTGATGGTTTGTCAACAAATCTTGCATTTTCTTATTATGCTTTTTGTTCCCATTAGCTACACTTTTTGGTCAAATTTGGAGATTAGAACCCTTAACTCCCGAGAAGAAAATAATGTGGCGAAGAGAAATGGAATGGCTTCTTTCTGTCAGTGATCATATTGTGGAGTTGACACCAAGTTTGCAAACATTTCCAGATGGAAGTAAGCTTGAGGTAAGTTTTAAATTGTTTTAGACAGTGTTAGAATTGACCTTGGAGAATTAATATAAATTTCGCACTATTATGCTTCAAGCAGTATTTAAATTGAATAGATAGAATTAAGGGACTAATACAATCTAATTTAATTGCTTCACAATGGCCTTAACAATTTTTAGTGCTTTATGATGTGATTTGATAGACTTGTACACAGACAGAAAATTTCCAATGGTCCATAGGAGTAAATGTGAATTGAAATATTAACCTTTTGTGTGTTGATCATCATATGGTATTGATGCAGGTCATGACTTCCAGACCACGATCTGATCTTTATGTTAACCTCCCAGCACTGCACAAATTAGATAATATGCTTCTTGTAAGATCCCAGACTGCTGTTTACGGGAGATTGCTTATGTTCTTTTAAACTGTCATTCTGATAGCTAGCACTCTTCCCACAGGAAATATTAGACAGTTTCGAGAATACAGAGTTCTGGTATGTTGACCAGGGAATTATGGCACCAGAAGAAGATGGATCGTCCTCTTTCCGGAAAGCCCTACCTCGTCAGGAGGAGAAGTGGTGGCTGCCAGTGCCTAGAGTCCCCATTGCTGGGCTCACTGAGGATGCAAGAAAGCAGTTGCAGCACCGACGTGATTGTACAAACCAAATCCTCAAAGCTGCTATGGCTATCAACAGCGTTACCTTAGCTGATATGCAAGTCCCTGACTCATATTTGGAAGCTCTTCCAAAGGTATCCAAGTAGCAACAAGCAGTTTCTCTTCTTATGAGAAAAAGGGAGCAGATTGTTAATACATTTTCCTCTGAATTGGTTGCAGAATGCCAGAGCTAGTTTAGGTGACCTTATTTATCGGTATATGTATTCTGACCAATTCTCACCTGAGTGTTTGCTCGACTGCCTTGATTTGTCATCTGAGCATCAAGCTCTTGAGATTGCAAACAGAGTGGAGGCCTCAATTTACTTATGGCGCCGGAGAGCTAATTCAAAAACCTTAAATAACACAAACAGGTCGAATTCTAAGTCATCATGGGAAATGGTCAAGGATTTGGTTATTGATGGAGACAAAAGAGAACTACTCGCTGACAGAGCTGAAAGCCTGCTCCTTTGCTTGAAACAGCGATTTCCTGGTCTCTCACAGACAACCTTAGACATGAGTAAGATTCAGTGCAACAAGGTATTGCCTGATATCTAACTACCACTCTGTATCTTTCTGTTTTAATTATACCCTTTCTCCAGCTCTCACTAACCCCCCACTTCTATCATATTCTTCAGGATGTTGGGAAATCCATTTTGGAGAGCTACTCTAGAGTTTTGGAGAGCCTGGCATTCAATATCGTTGCTCGTATAGATGATCTACTTTATGTGGATGACTTGACTAAGCATTCAGATCAATCTGTATCAATTTCCAAGGTTGGTACAATAGCTCATAAGAGCATCATGATTGTGCCCGTCTCAGGTACTCCATATAAGACAGCATGTACAACACCAAGCTTCTCACCTCTACAACGCAATAGTCCTGCAAAAGTTGAAAGATCAGCAATCCTTGAAAGCAACAAGCTACCCAATCGCGGGTTTGGTGTGAAGAAGGTTTTGACGGATTACTTGAGTATTGATACAAAAGGGAAGGACCATTCTAGCACTCCAGCTAGAAGATCAGATTCATCTTCAAGTACAAACCGAGAATCTTTGGCCTCTCAATCCGTGGATTCCTATGACTTTCTAAAAGATTCTGCCAGCCCCATGCATGATTCACTTGGGGAAGAATGAACTTGACAACTCAGCAGCTTTCCATACATGTGTTGGGATGATACGAGATGTGTATTTATTCTTGTATCAAGATATCTGAATGTCACAGTTTTTATTTAAATTTGTTCAACCTTTAGGGGATTCATACGAGTTAGTGTTTTTATAGTGAATTGCCATATACTTCTCTTTCTGTATTGAGTCTAATTATCAGTTGTTAGAAATTATCCTACCCATACCTATTTTGCTTCTCTTGTTAAGATGTCGGATGCAGTTCTAAGAGTTGTTACCTTATGGTGCTCAGAAGTGCTGTTGCCCGACAGGTGTATTGAGAACAACGAACAAGCATTTTTTTTTTCATTTTTTCAATATACTAGTTCCGTACATTGTACGGATTTATACAATATCGATCTCGAAAGCATAGTTAAACTTAAGAGATAATATCGATCTAAAATACAAATTGAGATAATTTTTCTCAAGTATCAAAATTATATTTTCTCAAGTATCAAATAGAGATAGTATTGATCCATTTTTAGTTTTTCTCTATAGAAAATAGTTTCTCTTATCTTAAATTATGAAAAGAAAAATTAGACCAAAAAGCATGCCTAAAGACGGAAGCTTTATTGATACGTTGAGTTTGCTCCTAGATAGTGACTCGAAATCTTATTCTTTGACGGAATCTCCAGTGCCATCACTTGGTGAAAGAAGCCCAACCAGTCCAATCACTAAGTGGTTTTTCCAGATTTGTAGTCTTGGCAGGGACTATTTAATATGAAGAAGAATATAAAGAAATGCAGGAAAGATAAACTTGAACCTCAAGATAATATATAGAATAATGATCCTTCGTTTGTTCAAATATATTATTTGATAGGGGTGAAATTTAAAAAGATTAGGAGTTTGAGTTGAAAATAAAATTGGTAACAATTAATGTGCAGTGCATCTGGAGTTCATGTATTTTTAAAGTTCATATATTTTTAAAGTGTCACGTGATAACGTAGAACAATATCAAGTAACTCTCTCACAATCAATCTTCTGTAATTACTTGTGTGTGTGTGTGTGTGTGTGTGTGTGTGTGTGTGTGTCACGCCCCGAATCCGGGTCACACCCATCCCCGAGATACAACACAACCACATCCTCTAAGGTTTTCCTCAAAGAATGCAAAGCCTCAATATTGCATAGACTAAATCATTAAAAAAAATAGTTATGATCCTACTATCCAATAATACAAAATTCAAAAACCCCAATAACAATAATCCACAAGATAAAATTGAAGCTACTAACGGTAATAGTCTAACCCAAATACAAGAGTTAATCTCAACATATTTAACTTTAAAAAAAAACTTCAAATTGCAAAAGGGCTATCTAAAGTAGAATGTCCATTAAGATCCTTGCACTAGCCATCCCATCTTACTCCCAACTGCCGTCCTCATCAAATTCGAACTATCATTAGCATCTGAAAATGTTAAGTTAAAAGAGTGAGTACAAAACTCAGTAAGTAAGAATTTTTCATCCTCTGGTATTTGAGTATGGAGTTTCATAACATGGCCTTTTCAAACGTATGAAAACTTTCACTTACCACGTTTGAAAACAAAACATTCAAGTTTCGCTTGTAAATAGAATAATTTAACAATAGTGAACCCAACACAATGGTCAAATGGTTTAACGATAGAGGGAGGAAACAAACGACCAAAGCCACAAGAAGACTTTAGAGCACTAATATCAAAGTAACATGTATTTACAATGCACACTTAATTTCACTAGTACATTGGGACATAAGTAAATGTACAGCTAATGAGTCATCACTGAATTTAGTCCTAGCATTTAATCCTGCTAGGGGGCCATTCTTACAATCATTTAGTTGGCTTTTTGCCCATGCCAATGGGTTCATTCATTCAAAATGGAACATGTTCCGCCCACAACCAATACACTAACTTATCCCAATAACTAATGAACAATTTATTCCAATGCCAAAGTCGAAGTTCATCCATACATTCAACTATCAAATCCAAGATTAGTCCAAACTCTATATGATTATTATTTTGTTTTATAACAAGCTGAAGCCAATGACAAAACTCTAAATAATTTGCTTCACAAGCTTAAATAAATTATTTATTTATTTATTTATTTATTTATTTATTATTATTTTTAACAGAAAACTTTTGAAAATGGATTAATTCCACAAAAGCTTACTGAACCCCCCTTTGATTTTTTTTTAAAAAAAAAATGGAGGACACCAAAACTTGTCCCCCCCCAAAAACGTTACAGAAACCCTTTTTTTTTTTTTTTGCTTGTGGGGACATCAATAGTCCCCACCTCAAACATAATCCCCAAAGCTGCTCACGTTCAGTGAGCAAATCGAAAAACAATTTTTTTTTTTTCATATGCTTGTGGGGACATCAATAGTCCCCACCACAAACACAATTTTCAGAAAACTGTTCACGATAGTGAGCAACGCTGGAGATTACTATTATTTTTTTTTTTTAAGGCACAGCAACAATCACAACAATAATGTTTTTGCCTCACATAGAACTCATAAATGATGGCTAGCAACAACGAAACACAATTCTTTCTTCTTCTTTTTTTCCGTTTTAGAAAATATAGAGGAAGGATCATTCTCACTTACCTGGAATCAATTCAAACAATCCAATAACGCCTCAACGCCAATATTCGTTTCCTAGGCCTTTTTCACTGTCAATTCCTAATACAATAACAGAACCCCAATCAAATCTAAGAGTATCAACCAATCCTAAATCTATATAAAACTTCAATAGATACTCGATAACGGCTACTACAAGCGCGAATAAGAGGAGGGATGATTAATTACCTTCGATAGTACCCTGCGGTGATAACCCTAATTGTCTCTCCCCTTTCTCTTCTTCTCTGGAACTTATGTCTCTGCCTCCTGAGGTTTCATACGCGAGAGTGAGTAACTAATGTTATTGAAGAGTATAAGATATTAAAATTTGCTACTAAACCCTCAACTTTAATTCACAATTTAAAATGATCCCCACAAATTTATACAAGCCTCAATGACTACATTAATTAGGTAACTAAGATAACCTAACATTACCCACCCACTAATTGGGCCGGGCTTTACATTCTACCCTCCTTACAAAAAGTTTTGGCCTCAAAACTTGACATACCTTTTTCCTCAAAAAAATACGGATATTTATTGCGCATGCTCTCCTCCAACTCCCACGTGGCTTCTCTCACTGAATGGTTAGACCATTGCACTTTCACATAAGGTATGGTCCTCCTCCTTAATACTTGTTCTTTTCGGTCAACAATTCTCATCGGGACCTCTTCATAACTTAAGTTTTCTCGAACATGCAATGGCTATTCCTCAAGTACATGGTTCGGATCTGAAACATAACGCCTCAACTGTAATACGTGGAAGACATTGTGCACTCTAGACAATACAGGTGGTAAAGCTAGTCGATAGGCCAAATCTCCAACTTTCTCTAAAATCTCAAATGGTCCTACGAACCTCAGACTCAACTTTCCACTCTCTCCAAATCTCATAACACCTTTCGTAGGTGATAGACGCAAGTACACTTTTTCACCTTGCTGAAACTCCAATGGTCTTCTCTTAGTTTCTGCCCAACTTTTTTGTCGATCTTGAGCTGTTTTTAAATGCCTCCGAATTAGTATAACCTTTTCCTTTGCAATCTGCACCAACTCTGGACCAGTAATACTCTTTTCGCCTACCTCATCCCAACAGATTGGTGAGTGACACCTCCTCCCATACAATGCTTCAAAAGAAGCCATGCCAATGCTAGACTGGTAACTATTGTTGTACGAGAACTCCACCAAAGCCATATAGTCAATCCAACTACCCTTAAAATCCATGACACAAGCTCGAAGCAGATCTTCTAAAATCTGGATCAACCTTTCGCTCTGTCCATCAGTCTGCGGATGAAATGCAGTACTCAGAGACAACTTAGTGCTAAACTCCTCATTCAGACTTTGCCAAAAGCGCGAAGCAAATCTCGTGTCACGGTCCGACACTATAGACACTGGAACACCATGCAATTTGACAATATTATCAATATACAACCGTACCAATTCCTCCATAGTCGCAGTGGCCTTCATCGGGATAAAGTGGGCAGACTTAGTCAATCTATCCACTATTACCCATATAGTATCTTTACCAGTCCTTATCCTGAGCAAGCCTACAATAAAATCCATGGTCACATGCTCCCACTACCATACAGGTATCTCTAATGGTTTTAGCAACCCACCAGGATGCTGATGCTCCGCCTTCACCTGTTGACACACCAAACAACGAGACACGAATTCTGCAATATCTTTCTTCATCCCATTCCACCAGAAGTTCATTTTCAAGTCTCGATACATTTTCGTTCCTCCAAGATGTATTGAAAACTTGGAATTGTGAACCTCTCTCATCACATCCCGCCTTAGCTGTGCATCACTTGGTACGCATAACCTACCATGAAATCACAAACTACTATCATCTTGTTGTTGAAAATCTGATCCATCATGCATCTGATTTCTTATCTTATTCAATTCCACATCCCTCTCCTGAGCAACCTTGATATGCTCGATCAAGGTTGGTTGTGCCAAGAATGCTGCCAAAAATCCATCTGCAGAGTCCACTATTTCAATCTTCAATTTCTCAAATTCTGCTACTAACTGGTTTTGTTGAGTCAACATTGTAGCTAATGATCCCGATGACTTCCTACTCACTGCGTCAGCTACGTTATTCGCTTTTCTAGGGTGGTAACTAATCTTCAAGTTATAATCTTTTAGTAATTCCAGCCACCTTCGCTGCCTCATATTTAGCTCTTTTTGAGTAAACAGATACTTTAAACTTTTGTGATCGGTAAAAACCTCACACTGCTCTCCGTATAAATAGTGCCTCCATATTTTTAAGGCAAAGACTACTGCCGCTAACTCTAAGTCATGGGTGGGATAATTTTTCTCATACGGTTTTAACTGTCGAGAAACATAGGCAATTACTCGATCGTTCTACATCAGCACACAACCTAAACCATTCTTAGAGGCATCACTACAGATCACAAATCCTCCAGACTCCGTAGCTAAAGCCAAAACTGGTGCTGAAACCAACTTTTGCTTCAGTTGACGAAAACTGTCATCACAAGCCGGGGTCCACTCAAACTTAGCTATTTTTTTAGTTAACCGAGTCATATGCATTGCAATAGCAGAAAAGCCTCCTACGAACTTCCTATAATATCCTGCTAGACCAAGAAAACTACGCACCTCAGTGACATTACTAGGTCTAGGCCAATCCACAATTGCCTCTATTTTCTTCGGATCCACAGATATACCATCCCCCGAAATCACATGACCAAGAAAAGCAACACTTTGCAGCCAAAACTCGCACTTAGAGAACTTGGTATAAAGCTTCCTTTCTCGAAGGATTTGCAACACAACCTTTAAATGCTCAACATGTTGCTCTTTAGATGAAGAATAGACGAGAATATTATCAATGAATACTACCACGTACTTGTCTAATTGCTGCCGAAAAACCCGATTCATCAAATCCATGAACGCAGCCGGTGCATTGGTCAATCCAAAAGGCAGTACCAAAAATTCGTAGTGCCCATATCGAGTCTTGAACGCACTTTTAGAAATATCCCCTTTCTTAATCCTTAGTTGATGATATCCAGATCGAAGGTCAATTTTTGAGAAGACTCGAGCCCCTTTTAGCTGATAAAAAAGATCATCAATTCGCGGTAATGGATACTTATTCTTCACTGTGATCTTATTTAACTCCCTGTAATCAATACACAGGCATAAACTCCCATCTTTCTTCTTCACAAATAAGACAGGTGCTCCCCAAGGCGATACACTAGGTCGGATAAATTTCATATCAAGTAGCTCTTGCAGCTGTGTTTTTAATTCCCTAAGCTCAGCCGGTGCCATCCGATAAGGTGCTTTGGAAATTAGCTCTGCTCCAGGAATGAGATTGATTTCAAATTCAATCTCACACTCAGGGGGTAATTCAGGTAACTTTTCAGGAAAAACATCTGGGAACTCACAGATTATTGGAACATCTTCTAACTTTGGACTATCTTTTCCCGTATCAACCACATAAGCCAGATACCCCGTACATCCCTTTCTCAAACTTCTCCAAGCTTTCATGGCTGATATAATTGGTATAGGTTGCTTCCGTGCATTCTTAGGCGTCCCTTGAAACTGAAACTCCTCTTTTCCAGGTATTCTAAACTTCACCTTTTTACCTCGACAATCGACCAACGCATGATTCTGAGATAACCAATCCATTCCTAAGATGATATTGAAATCTGACATATTAATCTGAATAAGGTCAACACCAAGCACATGCTCCCCAATGCCCACTCAACAATCTCGAAATACCGAGTTAGAAATTAAAATTTTTCCTCCAAGTGTTACAACTCGATGGGTGTCAACAAGATGCTTAGGTAGTAGTATACCAAGAATTTTAACAAATTTTAGGGATACAAATGAATGGGTGGCTCCACAATCAAACAAGGCATAAGCTGGAAAGGCATTAATGGAAACTGTACCTGCAACAACATCGTATGACTCGTCTGCCTCTTGCTGGGTTAAGGCAAACACTCTGGCATTAGTCTTCTTCTGCTGTGACTGCGTCGACTACTGTTGTTGCTGCTGTGATTGCTGCTCAGAAGGCTTAACCCCCGGTTGCCTTGGGTTAGGACAATCTGCTACCTTATGACCTAGTTTTCCACAACCAAAACATGCCCCTGTCTTAAACCTGCATTCACCAGGATGAATCCTTCCACAAGTCTCACAGGGTTTCCTTTGAAAATAGCTCCAGTCTGGCTTTGCTTCCTTGCTGGAAATGGTGCTCGCTTCTTTGCTGGTTGGAACCCTCCAGTAGCTGACTTGGAACTCGATCCATAATTGCCAATTGGTCTAGACCTTTTCACCCCTCTTTCTGCATCACCTCTGCGGATGTCAGCTTCAATACGAATACATCTTCTATAGGAGTCCTCATAATCTCTGAGGGAACCGAAGATAACCTGGCCTGGATTCGACCCAAAAGTCCCTCTTCAAACCGAAGTAGCTTCAAATTACCATTCGCCATTAGCTCAGGTACATACTGACCTAATGAGTTAAACCTGTTGGCATACTCTACCACTGACATGGAGTCTGATTGCTTCAAGTTGAAGAATTGCTTCTGCTTCTCCAAACGTAGAGAATCTGGAAAATAATGATCCAGAAATGCTTTCTTGAACGTCTCCCATGCTAACGGTTGGTTACCCGCTACATATGCTGGAGAAGTCCCTTCCCACCATTTTTGTGCATCTCCCACCAAGAATGGAATAACAATCCTGCTTCTGATATCCATGGGTACTTCCAAAACTTCGAAGTTGTGCTCCATCTCTTTAAGCCACTTCTCAGCTTTCTCGGGGTCTGATCCTCCATCAAAAGTAGGTACATTAGCCTTCTTCAAATGCTCATAATGAACCTTAGTGCCTGAAACCGCCCGCTGGTTGCGATTTTCCTGAGTTTGCTGAATCTGATGCTAACCCTGCATAACTTGCGCCATCACATTAAACATTGCAGTCATCTCCGGAGGCATAGCAAAGGTCGCAGCCTGCGATGTAGATCCTGATACTGGGGGTGGAGGTGGTGAAGGATTCCTCCCATATGATGTGTCCTCACTTTGCCTAGGTACAGGCCTTTCTCGGTTCAGATAAGCCAAAGGCACATTCATGTCGTCACGTTCAGAAGGCTCCTCTACACCACTAATAGTCCCCACTCTTCTATTGCGAGCCATCTATCCAGCCGAAGCAAAGTAAATGAATAAATGAATGCTTAGAATAAATGCTAAAGTATATTAAAATAATAATAATATTAATGATACTAATAATAATAGTAATAGTAATAATAATATTACTAATAATAATAATACAAAAATTTATATACGACTTCCTTTTTAAACTCTCTCTTGTGTCCCCACACTCATTTCCAAGTTAAAATTCATGTCTTAGTTTCTATCCAAATAATCATAAACCTGGCTTTGATACCACTAAATGTCACACCTCGAATCCGGGTTACACCCGTCCCCGAGACACAACACAGCCACATCCTCTAAGGTTTTCCTCAAAGAATGCAAAGCCTCAATATTGCATAGACTAAATCATTAAAAAAAATAGTTATGATCCTACTATCCAATAATACAAAATTCAAAAACCCCAATAACAATAATCCACAAGATAAAATTGAAGCTACTAACGGTAATAGTCTAACCCAAATACAAGAGTTCATCTCAACATATTTAACTTTAAAAAAAAAAACTTCAAATTGCAAAAGGGCTATCTAAAGTAGAATGTCCATTAAGATCCTTGCACTAGCCATCCCATCTTACTCCCAACCGTCGTCCTCATCAAATTCGAACTCATCATTAGCATCTGAAAATGTTGAGTTAAAAGAGTGAGTACAAAACTCAGTAAGTAAGAATTTTCCATCCTCTGGTATTTGAGTATGGAGTTTCATAACATGGCCTTTTCAAACGTATGAAAACTTTCACTTACTACGTTTGAAAACAAAACATTCAAGTTTCGCTTGTAAACAGAATAATTTAACAATAGTGAACCCAACACAATGGTCAAATGGTTTAACGATAGAGGGAGGAAACAAACGACCAAAGCCACAAGAAGACTTTAGAGCACTAATATCAAAGTAACATGTATTTACAATGCACACTTAATTTCACTAGTACATTGGGACATAAGTAAATGTACAGCTAATGGGTCATCACGGAATTCAGTCCTAGCATTTAATCCTACTAGGGGGCCATTCTTACAATCATTTAATTGGCTTTTTGCCCATGCCAATGGGTTCATTCATTCAAAGTGGAACATGTTCCGCCCACAACCAATATACTAACTTGTCCCAATAACTAATGAACAATTTATTCCAATGCCAAAGTCGAAGTTCATCCATACATTCAACTATTAAATCCAAGATTAGTCCAAACTCTATATGATTATTATTTTGTTTTATAACAAGCTGAAGCCAATGACAAAACTCTAAATAATTTGCTTCACAAGTCACAAGCTTAAATAAATTATTTATTTATTTATTTATTATTATTATTTTTAACAGAAAACTTTTGAAAATGGATTATTTCCACAAAAGCTTACTGAACCCCCCTTTGTTTTGTTTTTTTTTTATTTAAAAAATGGAGGACACTAAAACTTGTCCCCCCAAGAACGTTACAGAAACCCTTTTTTTTTTTTTTTTTTTTTTGCTTGTGGGGACATCAATAGTCCCCACCTCAAACATAATCCCCAAAGCTGCTCACGTTCAGTGAGCAAATCGAAAAACAATTTTTTTTTTTTTTTCATATGCTTGTGGGGACATCAATAGTCCCCACCACAAACACAATTTTCA
The DNA here is from genome assembly GCA_026120185.1 of Voacanga thouarsii. Classification (NCBI taxonomy): domain Eukaryota; kingdom Viridiplantae; phylum Streptophyta; class Magnoliopsida; order Gentianales; family Apocynaceae; genus Voacanga; species Voacanga thouarsii. The sequence continues at coordinate 158,531 of JANUWF010001032.1, read as the reverse complement.
GAAAACTGTTCACGATAGTGAGCAACGCTGAAGATTACTATTATTTTTTTTTTTTAGGCACAGCAACAATCACAACAATAATGTTTTTGCCTCACACAGAACTCATAAATGATGGCTAGCAACAACGAAACACAATTCTTTCTTCTTCTTTTTTTCCGTTTTAGAAAATATAGAGGAAGGATCATTCTCACTTACCTGGAATCAATTCAAACAATCCAATAACGCCTCAACTCCAATATTCGTTTCCTAGGCCTTTTTCACTGTCAATTCCTAATACAATAACAGAACCCCAATCAAATCTAAGAGTATCAACCAATCCTAAATCTATATAAAACTTCAATAGATACTCGATAACAGCTACTACAAGCGTGAATAAGAGGAGGGGTGATTAATTACCTTCGATAGTACCCTGCGGTGATAATCCTAATTGTCTCTCCCCTTTCTCTTCTTCTCTGGAACTTATGTCTCTGCCTCCTGAGGTTTCATACGCGAGAGTGAGTAACTAATGTTGTTGAAGAGTATAAGATATTAAAATTTGCTACTAAACTCTCAACTTTAATTCACAATTTAAAATGGTCCCCACAAATTTATACAAGCCTCAATGACTACATTAATTAGGTAACTAAAATAATCTAACATTACCCACCCACTAATTGGGCCGGGCTTTACAATATATATATATATATATATATATATATATATATATATATATATATATAATCCGAGTGTTTTTACTTTATAGTTAAGAGTTGGGTAGCTAGGATTTATTGGATCCAATCCATCTAGTGGCTCCTTCCTCTTTTAGTTCTTAAAGCGGCTTAGGCAGAGATGTTCCAGGGCGGGCTTTCTTGTGAACTCTTCCAAGGTGGGGTCTCACTAAACTAAGGGGTACCGACTCTATGCGCAAGAAAGACTAAAGTCATACACAAACCGGCAGATAGGAGCAGGGCTCAGCATTCTTGCAGTTAAGGAAGACGAATAGTCACTTTTCTGATATAGTCTGATGAGAGATAGTCGGGAGTCTGCCTGGAATCAATTTCGTTAATTTTCCATTTCTCTTGTATAGTCTTTATATATATATATATATATATATATATATATATATATATATATATCACTTCAGACGACGAGCATATGAAGAGAAATTACAAAAATTATTAAGGCAGAGAAAGAACTTTCGTTTGTTCAGTGCATAAGAAAACATTTTTTTGTCGAATATTCGTCACCCAAGCTTTCTAAAATACTGTTACCAAATTTAATAATGTCAAACACCCACCTATTGATATCTCTATGCCTGTTCCTTTGTAAATGCCAAGGGGCTTTGACCAATCTTTTCTTTGTTTTTCTTTTTAACGTGGCAATTCGCAATCCCAAAAGGAAAAAAAATAAAAAAATCACTGGCCCACTGCTTCTAATCTCCTTCCCAACCGTGAAGATTCTTTTCCTTAGATATAAGACAAAAGCATATTCAATAAGATGACAATTGCCATTGTTATTACAAAGATAATCCTCCTTGTCAGGGGGCTGGGTTTTGGGTGATGGGTGAGGATGGGAAGCAAGCAAAAGTTGGGTGCCTTGGGTGTCAATGCTTTTTGTTCTTGATAATACAATAACTACCCACTATTAATACGTGTTTTAAGAAAAGGAAAAGAGTATTAACTTGTATCTGATTAGTGTGGAATTCGATGCTGTTTAATTTAATAAAAATTATTTTATTAATTGAGCAACAATTTTTAACTGGATGAGTTCTTTTTTTTCAATGTTAAGAACACTGTAGAAATGAGGAAAAGAAACAGTTCCTTTCGCAACTACCTGGTGGAGATTTTCCAATTGGACTCGCCTTTGGATTGAACTACGGTTGCGACCACAACCAGGGAGAATGTAATTATACGCGGCTAAAGGTGAACCCACAGTGCCACAATACCGGTCAACTACAGAGTGTAGACACTATTGCAATATATATGCATTTACCACATCAGGACATGGTTACCTTTCCGCATTCTGTCGCTTACATGATGTACTGGGGAAGATTCTGGTTCAAATGGGGAGGGAGGGGAGGAAATTGTTAGCCAAGATTTGATCAGAAGGGTTCAGAGACTTTGAGCTGTGCCTCTCATATTTGGCATAAAGATTTCGTTTTTCCGGCGAACGTTGAAGTTGAACCGCTCAACATGGAGAGTAGGGATATGTCACTCGAAGGTCAGCTTTCTATAGCTTCAGTTTCACATTTTGGGTTGTGTTCTACATTAAGCAATCCCTATGTTTCTCATGAAAATATTTGCATTAATTTTTTCTTGAAGGTAAATGATCCATTTTTGTTGTTTCTAATTAACTATATATAGGTTGCGGTTATCCGTATGAGGAACTATGGAGGGCGTGTGCGTCTTCAGTGGTTGATTTCCCAAAGCCTGGAGATCGAGTTTACTATTTCCCACAAGGTCACCTGGAGCAAGTATGTGTTTTCGGAACTTAAATTTGTGTGCAGGTCAATCAATTCTTGAAAGTTTAATTATTCCATTCTCTTGTTGCACTTTCTTCTATTGCAAATCTCAATTTGGCTTTTCTTTCCGCTTAACTTTGTTCATAGTTGGAGGAATCGACAGGCCTGAAATTGGATCATAACTTATCTCCAGTCAATTTGTCCTCCAAGATTCATTGTCGCGTAGTTAATACTCAACTTAGAGTATGCTAATCTCAAGTCTCATAATTTATTTCTTCCACACGGACAAGTCAAAATATTATTTGGTTATGATTAACTTAAAATTCGTTCATTTCATATAGGCTGATGAAGATGATGATGCTTTTGTACAATTTACTTTGTTACCTGAAAGAATTGTAAGTGGTTACACCATGCTCCTCCCTCCTTTTTTTCCCCCTCCTTTCTTCTTATTCTCTTTTCTTTGTTTTTTGTTTTTGTTACTGTGTGGAGACTGGAGATCACTTACAGCTTACTGAGCATCTCAAGCCACGACCTCCTCAAATTCCAAAGCCCAAATTCCACTCTTTCTTCAAGGTTTTAAGTGCCTCTGATACAAATGGCCATTGCAGATTACATGTACTTAAACAGCATGCTGACAAATGCCTTCCTCCCTTGGTAAAGTTGCATACCTGTTGTCTCCAAATTCTTGCTTCAAGTATCCCAGTGCTTTTCCACTTATTATTCAATCTGTTTTGTAACATGTTTCAACTATATTATGCATTATTTTTAGGACAGGACCCTGCAAGCACCAAGCCAGGAATTGTTAGTCAGGGATCTTCGTGGCATTGAGTGGACCTTTAAGCATGTATTTGGAGGTTACATTTGTCTTTCTATCTGAGTTTGATTCTGCTTTCCATGGTTCATTCTCAAAATTTATTTGCTTTTCCACATTTACTCAAGCTGCAAAAGTATTGACTGCTGTGAAGTTATATAAGGTACAATAGGTAAGGCATATGAAATCAATTGAATAATCAAAAAACAGGTTAATTCCTCTGTCAATTGGATGCATGAGTTTCTCTCTTCAAGTGCTGTATTTGTTGACATTAGTGAATAAATAAAGAGGTCTGTAAAGAAATGACACATATCTAATGATCATGTTTCATTTACTTGGATCAAATGTCTTTGCGAAACCTTAACAGGTCAACCTGGGAGGCATTTGTTTACTACAGGTTGGAGTAAGTTTGTTACCTCCAAGCGATTAGTTGCAGGGGATTTTTTTGGTTTCTGCAGGTAGTTATTTTTTAACTTCTACTATCTCTATTATTCTCAAAGGTCAAAACAACAATAAGCTAATAAAAGTAAAGAGGATTAGAACTAACAGCAAAGGGGACATACTTGTAGAATGGTTTTAATTTATCTAACGTTTAGAGTATACTAAATTCAAACACGTAATTAAGATTAGCAGAATATCAAATAGTTAGTTAGAAAACGTTTTGAAGTACCATGCTTGTGCTATGAATTTCTCTGTTTGTTTTGTAATAAACACCATACGTTAATAATAGTCCGGATCTTTACTGCATGGGGAGATTAAATTTTTACTTCCAATCTTTGAAAGCCATATTGGTTTTACAAGGGTATGTCAAAACTTGACATCTTGATGATTAATGGAATTACAGAATGTTGATATAATCAAGTAAGTTCTCCACAGATTTGGATTAGTGTTTTGTATTGCTCTCTTTGACATCCTGGGATTTGATCATTTTTTATTTGCCAAATATTTCTGAGGTTTCAAGATACTATGTACGTTTTACTCTCTTTGGCTTTTATTAAATTGAACTCACTTATTTTTTTCCCCTAAGGGGAGAGAATGGAGAATTACATGTTTGGATGAGACGTCTTGCTCCCCCACGTATCTCGAAGACCCCATCATGGGTTCCAAGTGAAATCTTGGATGGAGTTCTTGAATCTGTATCTCAAGCTATTGCAACTGGGACCATGTTTACTGTAAAATACAGGCCAAGGTTTTTTGTCTATAGATGCAAATTTCCTTGTAAAGGAAAGGTTTCTTTACTCGTGCAACAAAGCTGATGCTTTTGTGCTTTTGCATTTCTTTGTTCCAAAAGATTCAGAAAAAGTCTATTCGTCATAGGCCTTGACAAATATCAAGAAGCTGCTAGCCATGGATTTTCAGTTGGAATGAGATACAACATGCAATTCAAGGGGGAGGATTTAATTCAGAGAAAGTAGTGGACGATTCACTATCTGGTAGTATTGTCTATTGGTTACAGATTGCTAACATTTCCCCTCCCCCCCCCCCCCCCTCTTCCCTTGCTTTGGGGCTTTGGTCAGGTATATGGGTACGATTACTGGAGTTGATGATATTGATCCTCGGTGGCCAGATTCTGACTGGAGATTATTGAAGGTTAATGAATTTACTGATTGGATTCTTCATCAAATTGTATTTGCTTCATACATCTCTTTCAGTTTCTCTTCAGAACTCCCAAAAAAGAAAAAGAAAAAATGAATACTGAGATTATCCCTTAAATGTAGGTTCACTGGGATGCATCTACCTCTATTACCAGACCTGAGAGGGTTACTCCCTGGGAGATTGAACCACTTGTGGAGTCAATTCCACCGAGGTTGGTTCCGCCAGTTGAATCAAAGAACAAAGATGAGATAAGTAGGTCTCAGGTTCTGAAGAAAAGGAAAAGAAAACCTGGGCTTCAGGAGAAATGCACGGAAGACTTGGGGGCAATGACCAAGGAACCGTCACAACCAACTGTGCTATCTTCAGAGAGTGCAGGGAAGAGGTGTGCTGATATGCCCCTTGTCCTTGCCTTGGAGACCTGCAGAAATTTTGACAATGAGGCTGCTTTAGAGGAACCAAACAATGAGGAGTATATTTGTGTGGATGACCCCAACAATTGTGGTCGATCAGAGCATATGAGAAGCCACCCCTTAGGTCTCAGGAGTGCTAGTTTGACTGATGATATCACTCAGCCAACCTGTGATGGTCAATCCAATCAGGTCTTGATTGATGAACTGGAAGGCAGAGGACAAGTTGAAGGCCAGTACATCTCTGAAATTGCACATTCTGTCCCTAACTTCAGTTCAGCCTCAGATAGAAGTGATTCGTGGTTGACGGCCCTTCTGCATGGTATTTATTTTCATAGTTGTTATTTATGGAATCTTTACAAAATTGTAGTAATGATTTGCATGTTGTTGTAGATATTCCTGAACAATATGGATGCCAAAGCGAACCATCTCCTTTGATGGAACAGCATCTCCCTAAAGATCCTTGTATGCCTTCTCAGCAAACTTCTTTGACTGAGCTACCACGCTCACCCAAGGTGATCTGCATTTCTTCTACTCCAACTCAGATTCCATTCAATGAACCTGTCAATGAAAATGAGCTGATCAACTGGAAGACATACCAAGTAGCTCGACATTGTGTTCCCATACTTGAAAGGGTGATTGCACAATATCCAGATACTCTAAAAGGCTTTAGGGCAATAAGTGACACCTTGCAATCAACGTTATTAGAGATTTTAGCCAAGGTTATTTACATGCTTGAACAACACACAGTTGACAGTATGGATATGGAGCATCTTGAAAATGCTAGACGCCACCTCACAGATTTGAAGACAAACGGCATTGACACAAGTTGGCTGGATGGGCGACTAAATCTTATCCACGGAGTATGCAGCAAGAACATACTTGTCCGGCGTCGAGAGGAGCTAGCCATGGAGGTAACTGAGGCTAGTGCTAAACTTAGGCACTTAGAAGGAAAGCTTAGTTCCATTGACATGGAACTTGAGGAGATAGCCTCCAGAATTGGCCCTCATCCTCTTTCTACCGACCAATCTGTCATCCAGGGTCTGTTGTAGCTGTTTAGTAAAACAGCAAACTTTCAGTAGGACAATGTTGAAGGCTCCCCTTCTTCAGCACCCACCTCCCCCCAACCGGGGGCCCTGGAAATGCCAGAGTAGGGAGGTGAACTTAGCTTGAATTTGAAAACTGATTGTGTATGGGATAATCACATTTTTATCCACAGTGTGTTAATAAACATTTTTTCCCCAGTTATCAATATTTCCCCCCTGCCATCAAGTATGATCTTTACAAATTTAGAATCTCTTCATTCACTAATGATGCAGAAAGAATGATACCCTTAGAAGGAAATTCTAACAGTTTGTTTGCACATCGAAATTGGCGGTCACAATAATAGGAGAATATGAATAATGTTCATAAGGAAAAAACATTATGGTGGAAATTTTGCACTATTTCAATGATTATCTGTAGTATATACTCTCTTTGAGTGTTTACTTGATAAAAATTACACTGGATCATATATAATCAAATTACTATATGACCTCACATACTACTGGAGTGCATTTGCCTGTATATTATAAGTTTAGATACAAAGTATATGTATTTTAGAAAGATGTGTATCTACCCAATTCAAAATAAAAATATATACATTCAATTGCTTATGAAAAAGTACTTCATATACATTCTAGATTACAGGAACAAATATAATGAAATGGCTTTTTGTTCTAACGAAAAACCTTGCTTTTTTTTTCCAATTTTCGGACAAGAAAACTGAAAATAATATTACATGAGATGCCCTTTCAGTAGTTAATTACTTTTTAGACATCTTTGGAGGATTTAGACAGTATTTGCAAGGTGTTCAGCTTAAAACTTTGCCTTCTGAAAATTTTGAAGTTTGCATCAGGAATTTACAAAGGAAGAAGTTCAAAATGTTGTGAAACCTATACATCATTCCAAGGCCTCGGCGTTAGATGGTCTTCATGCTTTGTTTTATCACAAGTATTGGTCAGTTTCTGGAGAGGGCGTAATGAAAATGGTTTTGGACAATCTTAATGAAGATATGGATCCTCATGATATCAATCATAGGAACATTATTTTGATTCCGAGGTCAAGAGCCCAAAGAAAATGGCTGCCTTTTATCCTATTAGTCCTTGTGACATGCTTTACAGTGTAATCTTTAAAACTTTGACTAATAAACTAGAATTGTCAGGTAATCAGGTAATCAATTATAATGAAATTCAGAGTGCAATTGCTGTAAATCGGTTAATTATAGATAATGTTATTATCCCCTTTAAAGCTTTTCATCATATGAAATCTGGTGTGGTTGATAACACATATGATCGAGTGGAATGAAGAATGTTGATTTCTAGTTTTGGCTTCCCCGTCCGTTTGTGTTTTGGTAAAGTACGTGTGAAGGGAATTGATGTGCAAAGATTCATCACGAACAACAATCCTTGGACGGATTTCTTTTGGTGAGGGTTTGTTGGAAAGGACTGCAGTAGTTCTATAGGCCCCATGACAAAGTGGAGATGGTGTAATCTTCTATAATAATTATATGTCACCAGATGGTATGGTGGCTATGGCAATTAGCTACTTGGGAGAACATCAATATTCTGACTCAGAGATGGGTTGATTTTCAACAAAATTCTGATAGAGGGGTGATAATTGAGGAGGTCTCAGTTCGGAAACGCACATCGCACGACCTCCTTCGATTAAACTTCATTTTCTTTTTCTGCAATTTGGTTATTAAAAGGTAGGAAAATTTTAAAAAAGAAAAAATGGGATGACTGCAAGTCTGCAACCATCTACAAATCCCCGTTTTCCTCCTCAGACTTTCTAACCGCCTTACCACCTGCAAGGGGAATTACTACGTTATGATTAATGAATATAGGTCAGCTTTCTCTAATCCGCAGTAGGTGTATATGCTTCCCTATGGCGAGAGCATTTGCTTCTTCAGACGTCGGAAAACGTCGGAAAAAAGCCCTCGATCGTACTTAGAATGTTGAACATCAGGGCTAGGGAGAAGCTTTCGGGGAAGACGATCAGGACGACTTGAAAGAGTTCCCTAGGCTTCGGATGCCAAAACACCAAGAGCGGATAGGAGTAGAAGAACAGATTCGACCTTAGGCGGTTGGAAAGTCTGAGGAGGAAGCGATGCTCAAGTCATCGCATTTTCATTTTTTTTTTTTCATTCTTTTAAAGAAATTGCAGAAAAATGAACTACAATCGAAGGAGGTAGCATTTCGCAAATGGGATGTTCCTTTAACTGGTCGCATCTGCAAAATGATTGAGAATTCTCTTTGTAACAACCCCATTTTCAAAATTTTATTAAAAAAAAGTAGGTCATTTTACAGAATTTCTGGGGTTTGGTTTATATCAGATACAGGCCCCTAAGGATTAAGTCAATGAAAGGCCCCTACAATCAATGGATTCAAGGTAAATATAGATGGTTCAGTGAAGATAGGTTATGGGGGTTTTGGTGCCGTTAACTGGGATCGGATTGGTGCTTCATTGACAGAGCAATGTGAGCTGTTTCTGCTGAGCAAGGTGAACTTCTGGCAATCGAAAGGAATTTTCAGTTTGTTATAGATTTGAATTTGCCCCGGTTTCAAGTAGATTCTGAGTGGCAGCCGATGTTTGCTATTGTCCCCGCCTTGACAGATGATCCTTCTTACATGGGAAATATTGTTCGCTCCGATTGCACGAAAATTCTATCTGTCTAGTTGTTATTAGTTTGATTTTTTGTTAAGGATAGAACTCAAAAACAAAATAATGGCAAAAAGCACGCAACAACAACCATGTCAATAATAATAATAATAATAATGAGAAAATAATAAAATAACAAGAAAAAAATGAAAAAGAGACGCGAGATGAAAAAAATAAAAGAAGTCAAATAATTTAATAAAAATTCATAATATGAAAAAAGACAATATACAAAATTTAGAAAAGTATTTCTAGACCTACAAATATCACAAATACATATAAGACAATCAAATATGACAAAAACCCAAAGTGACAACAACAAACTCTCTATAGTTAGTGTCTTATTTCAAAAGCCAACCAAAGCCTCATAGATACAGTCAATGAAGGGCGGCAGAAATATTTTCAATTTTCATGTGGAATATAAGACACTACTCAACGGATCTTACCTTAACTTGTATCCCCAACCCAAACTTAATATTCATTGCTTCACTTTCTCCATAAAAATTCAAAGATTATAAATCACGAATAATGAACATTAGATTAGTTCTAGGCATTGTTTGACTAGCTTATTAATTCTATTTGTTTCTAAGGTATATATAACTAAATTTGTAAACCTTTGTGATAGTCAAATATCTCTCCCTGTTTACCTTTTTCTTAGCTATGCAATACTCCTCTCCTTTTAGATTTTCTTCATCTTCATTAATATGAATTGAATTGTACTGCATAAGAGAAGTCAGCTTAGAAGGAATAGAATTGTCAATTTCAAGCTCCACTTATTTTTATTTACCATCTTCATCTGTACAAAGAAGAATTAGAAAACCCCTCTTTGAAATTTAGTATACACAATTCATCAAATACAACATCTCTATTAATTAAAAATTTTGATAATTTGGTATAAAGGCACCATAATTTGTATCATCTCATCCTAAAAACATACTCAAAGAAAATACATTTCTTAACTCTAAATTTCAATTTCCCATCATTTACATATATGTTGGATACACAAAAAAAAAAAACTTTAAATAAGAGTAATTAGTAATAGTATCTGGTCAAACTTCCTCAAGAGTTTTAAAATTAAGAGTTTGAAAGAAACACGGTTGACAATGTATCAATCCGTAGAAATTACCTTTACTGAAAATTTCTTTGTCAATTTTGTATTTAAAATCATACAATGTGCTCTTTATGTCATGCATTCAACCGCGTTGTTTTGCTCAAAAATTATTCTCAACATACAATGTTGAATAACTCCTTTATTTTTACAAAATTCATCAAAATCTCTTTTATAAAATTCCATGTCATTATTTATCCTCAACCTTTTTGTGAGCCCATGGTCCAAAGGCTCTACTGGGCCTTTCGTTTTTTTTGTGTTAATTAGCAATGGGCTCAGCCCTTATAGTTAGGGACTTAATTAATGGGGGGAAAATTAGGAGGATTTGATAGCAATTTTGTAACTCTCTGACTGATTAAACGTTCTGCCAGAACGTGGTTCTAATATTCATCGTTGTTCATCTGTCAGAGACAGTTCAGAGAGGGGAGAAAGGCCAAGAGGAGGAGGCAAAGGAAGGGGAAGAGCTCGAGGCTTCGAATTTAGGTAATCCACGTTCCCCTTAAGCTTTTATTGAGGTTTAATTGATGTCTAGGGTTCTTGATTTTACTGTTCTGATTTGGGAGGAAATGGGGTGAATGATGTTCTGATAGGGATTGATTGGGATTGTAGGTGTGGAAGAGGTTGGTGGTGATAAGGGTGATCTGTGAGTAGGATTCCGGGTAAGGATTCTGACTTAACTGTGTTTTGATTTTTAATTGATGGTTTGACTTTATGATCTTCTGTTTTTCAATCTGAAAATTATGTTGGTATTCCATTGGATTGAGCATGGGAATAATTTGTTGTGATGTATGAGTTGTTTATGATCAAGTAAGACTATATGATATGTACTTTACTGTTCTTGTTCTGTACTGAATTTTGGTTGCTAAAATTATGTTCTATTCTGTCATCTGTTTGGGGTTTGGTCTTGGTAGGGATGATCCCTTATGTTCTGTGTACTGGCCTTAGGCTTGGGGGATACAATACCTTACCCAATTCTGTGTACTAGCTATCCTCCTAACGGGATAAAATAGTTAGGAGACTGATATCAGTTAGCCAAAGCTTCGCCCCAAACACGTGTCATAAATTCTGGGTCTGTTCAATTGATTTGAAAAGTTGGAAATGGTGTAATGAACTGTTATGGAAAAATGGTAGAGTAATGGTTGTGTTGTTCATTATTGGAGTGGTTGTGGATGTTGAGCCTTGTTCTGTTTCTTTGTGTATTTTGGCCTCTGATTCGTTCTGGTTTTATGTCATTTCTTTGGTCTCTGCTTTTCGTGCATTGTGCTCTTTTTTTTTTTTTTGGCAGATTTAGTTTGAACAGGCGCCTGTTATTCAGTCCAACAAACGCTGGTTGACATAGCTAAACAGGCACCGATTCATCTCAGAATCGGACCCCTTCCGTTTTAGTAACAACAGGCGCTGTTTACTCTTCCTAACGGGCGCCGGTTGACTTTCTAATTCTGAATCTCTTCAATTTGATCAAAGTTACCCTTGTTTGTTGTAATATTCCTTAGTGTGTGCTATAAATGAGAAATATTTGAGCCTGAACCACAACCATATGTTACCCTAACTAAGTCCACTGCTACCACTGTTTTAAAGTTCAATGATTTGCGAAACTATATCTATGTAACTTGCTCAATCCCGGTTAAGTCATGATTCTTACTGAGCTAGTGAGCTCACACCTTACTTATCATTTCAGATTCTCAGTTGAACGAGGAAGAATTAGACGGGTGGTTCGAGGAGGACCTAGAGTGACTAATTTGACGAGTTCATGTAACGTTCTCATTTATGGTCTACTTTATGATATTGGAGTTTTAGTACGTTTGAAGTTATTCCAAGAGATTAGTTAAATCGTTTTGCATTGTAACAGAATAATTATGAGTTTTGGCAATTTCAGTTATGATAGTTGAGTTTATTTTTTTGGTAATGTCTGTTCTGGTTCCGGGTTCGGTATCCCATTTCGGGATGCTGCCATGTCATCTCCCGGGTCCGGGGTGTGACATTTAGTGGTATCAGAGACATAGGTTATGACATCTCTAGGCTTTAAACTGCAAGTGAAAAATAAGTCTGAAATTTCTTAAGTTGACGTGTGAGGGGGTTGATGGTTTAAGTAATGCCTAGGTTTCGAGACTGTTGTTTATTAAGCTTTTGATTGTTTCTTTTTTGTTTGATTTCTTTTATTTGGTTCTTGGTTGATTACGATATTCGAGATGGCACGTGGAGCTAGGAGAGCAACACAGGAGGGTGCAGGAGACAGTGACTAAGACAGGGTTGCCACCAGGGCACAAGGCCAGTCCAGTAGAGCAGCACAGGGCTCGGGTTCGTCAGCTACAGTATTTGCACCGCGACGGGCTGATGGGGTACCACTTGGGGGAGTCCATTTGCCTCCACCGCCACCGTATATGCCACCGCCGCCTGCCTCAGTACCACCACCAGTTTTCGATGCCGACAGGAGTGCCTGCTTTTATTCCTTCAGCTATGCCGGGACCTAGCGCATCGATAGATATGTCTGCAGCATGGGCTATGATGGCTCAGTTAATTCAGAGCCAACAGTCCCTCCAGTAGGAGCAGTTACGGTTACAGGTAGAGCGCAGAGCAGACAACAGAGGAATGACTCGGGGGCTCGGTCCTTGTTCGAACGGATGAAGAGAATAGGGCTTCCGACATTTGATGGCATAGGCGGGCCAGATAGAGTTGAGGCATGGTTGGAGGAGCTAGAGCATTATTTTGAGACTTTGGAGGTGCCAGAGGAAGTCAAACTTAAGGTGGTTGTTCCCTTCTTAGTGGGGGAAGCACTGAATTGGTGGAAATGAGTTAAGCCAATTTACTACCAAAGAGAGGAGCCCTTCACGTGGGGGAAGTTCAAGAAAATTTTCCTGAATCAGTATTTTCCAAACACATTCCGGATAGAGAAAGAGAATCAGTTCTACGAGCTCATCCAAACGGAACAGATGAGTGTCACTGACTAGGCACTCAGGTTTAATGCTTTGGGGAAGTACGTACCGGCAGTCACCAAAAATGCAGCTTCACGAACTAACAGGTTCGTCCGGGGACTTCAAGCCAGGATTCGATGAAGGTTATCTGGTAACAGGCCTACCGACTATTAGGATGCCTATCAGCGGAGTCTGGACATTGAGGCGGAGTTTCAGAGGACCGATGCTGAGAGGGACCGGAAGAGGCCTAGGTTCGTAGTCAGTCAAGGACAGAGTGTTGGATCCGGATTTAGCCGAGGGTAGAGTGTTGGGACCGGATTCAGGCAGGGGCATAGTTTCAGACCGGGTTCCAGTCAGGGGCAAGGGCCTAGATCAGCACCTACGGGACAGCCAAATCCCAAGAGGAGAGCTATGGCAGGGTCATCAGCACCAGCAGTATCGGGAGGTCGCACCATGAGTGCCTCAGGTTCCATAGCGCCTCAGTTCAACACGCTGTGGAATGCTTGCACCAACTGTGGCAGGAGACACCCAGGAGAGTGTAGGTGGGCAACAGGCAGTTGCTTCCGGTGTGGGAAGCAAGGACATAAGGTATATCAGTGCCCAGAGCCAGTGCCGGGGTCAGCTCAAGCAAAGGTTGAGTCAGAAAAGGCCTAAGGCAGGAGAGCAGAAACAAAAATCCAATGCTCGGGTTTTCGCCCTGACTCATGATGAGGCCGAGACAGCAGATGATGTGGTCACAGGTACGATTCTGGTTAACTCTATGCCAACTTATGTGTTGTTTGACTGTGGTGCTTCGCACTCGTTTGTATCCCGTAGATTTGCTAGAGTACTTAAAACCTCCCCAACCTTGTTAGAAAATGCTTATAGGGTGTCTGTCCCCAATGGGAAGGTGTTGGTTTCTAATCTGTTGCATGGGGATTGTAAGGTAGAAATTGAGGGGGAGGAGTTGGGTGCTAATTTAATTCAGTTGAATATGGTGGACTTTGATGTCATCCTAGGTATGGATTAGTTAGCTAGGAATCATGCCTTAGTGGATTGTCGGGAGAAAAGGGTCCAGTTTGCTTTGCCAGGTAAAGCAGTGTTTCACTTCCAGAGCAGAGGAAAAGAGTCCCGTAGAAAATCAATGCCAGTAATTTCAGCTATCAGAGCTCGCAAGAGTCTTCAGAAAGGATGCAAAGCTTATTTGGCTTATGTGGTGGATACTAAGAAAGAGGAACCATGCATGGAGGATATAGAAGTGGTAAAGGAGTTCAAGGATGTCTTCCCAGAGGATTTACCAAGCATACCACCAGCCAGGGAGGTAGACTTTGAGATCAACCTTATACCAGGAGCTGAGCCCATCTCTAAGGCTCCATACCGGATGGCGCCAGCGGAGTTGAGAGAGTTGAAGACTCAATTACAGGAGTTATTGGACAAGAAGTTTATTTGCCCTAGTGTCTCTCCTTGGGGAGCGCTAATCTTGTTCGTTAAAAAAAAGGATGGTAGCATGAGGATGTGTATCGACTACCAGGAGCTGAACAAGATTACTGTGAAGAACAAGTACCCTCTACCACGAATTGATGATTTATTTGATTAGTTGAAGGGGGCTAAGGCATTTTCAAAGATAGACTTGCGATCGGGGTATCATCAGTTGCGCATCAAGCCCGAGGACATCCCGAAAAGTGCCTTTAGGACACGATATGGGCATTATGAGTTCTTGGTCATGCCTTTTGGTTTGACTAACGCCCCAGCAACGTTCATGGAGTTGATGAACAGGGTCTTTAAAGAGGAGTTGGACAAATTTGTAGTCGTGTTCATTGACGACATCCTAGTGTACTCACCATCAGAAGAAGCTCATCGAGAGCATCTCAAGATTGTGTTGCAAAGGCTTCGCGAGCAAGCAACTTTATGCAAAGTTCAAGAAATGCCGCTCTGGTTGAGGAGTGTAGCATTTCTGGGTCATGTCATCTCGGAGGAAGGTGTTGCTGTGGATCCTAAGAAAGTTGAGGCGATTGTGGATTGGCCTAGACCAACTACTGCTTCTAAGGTTAGGAGCTTCTTGGGATTGGCAGGTTATTACCGGAAGTTCGTGGAGGATTTCTCTAAGATAGCTACTCCACTAACCCAACTTACCCATAAGAGGACCCAGTCCAAGTGGAGTGATGCATGTGAGAAGAGCTTTCTGGAGGTGAAGAGGTTGTTGACTTCAGCTCCAGTTTTGGCACTACCTTCGGAGACTGGAGGATTCATCATTTTCAGTGATGCTTCGAAGAATGGACTTGGTTGTGTGTTGATGCAAAATGGAAAAGTTATAGCTTATGCATCTAGACAGTTGAAGCCATATGAGCAGAATTACCCGACTCACGACTTGGAGCTAGTTGCAGTGGTGTTTGCGCTAAAGATCTGGAGGCACTACTTATATGGGGAAACGTGTGAAGTCTTCACTGATCATCAAAGTTTGAAGTACATGTTCACTCAGAAGGAGATAAATATGAGGCATAGACGATGGCTTGAATTGATTAAGGACTACGACCTGAAGATCAGTTATCACTCGGGAAAGGCAAACCGAGTTGCGGATGCTCTCAGTAGGAAAGGAGCGGAAACATTGGCAACTTGTATCACTAAACAGCATCAGTTGATTTCTGAGTTTGAGAAGTTGGAATTGGAGGTTGTGCAACCTGCTTCGGGTTATCTGGCAGCTTTGATAGCTCAATCATCATTGGTGGAACGGATTAAGGAGGCACAACCCAAGGATGGTGAGTTAGGGAGGAAAATGGCAGCAACACTCAGCGGAGCACAGCCGGAGTTTCAGGTTCACGAAGATGGCAGCTTGCGGTTCCGGGGTAGATTATGTGTCCCAAGTGATGAGGTGCTGAGGATGGAGGTGCTTAGGGAGGCTCATAATACGAAACTCTCAATTCATCCTGAAGGGACTAAGATGTACCGGGATCTCAAAGGAAATTTTTGGTGGAGTGGAATGAAGCGGGACATAGCAAATTTTGTATCCAAGTGTCTAGGATGTCAGCAAGTTAAGGCTGAACATCAAAGACCTGCAGAATTGCTGAAGCCATTGGAGATTCCTATTTGGAAGTGGGAGCACATCACCATGGATTGTGTTACGGGTTTACCGAAATCAAAGACTAGGAAGGACACAGTATGGGTTGTAGTGGATCGGTTAACCAAGTTAGCTCACTTCTTGCCTATGAAGTTGACAGCTTCGATGGAGGAGTTGGTACAGCTATATATGGATGCAATTGTTAAGTTGCATGGGGTGCCAGTAAGTATAGTATCGGACAGGGATACCCGATTTGTGTCACGGTTCTGGAAGAGTTTCCAAGAGGCCATGGGGACCACTGTCACCTTGAGTACTGCTTTTCACCCTCAAACTGATGGTCAATCTGAGAGGACAATTCAGACCTTGAAGGACATGTTGCGCGCTTGTGTTCTGGACTTTAAAGGGAATTGGTTGGACAGCTTAACTTTGGTAGAGTTCTCCTACAACAACAGCTTTCAGTCTAGTATTGGTATGGCCCCTTATGAGGCGTTGTATGGAAGAAGATGTAGATCCCCGGTTTGTTGGGATGATGTGGGAGAAAGAAGGGTAACTGGACCCGAGTTAGTGCAGATAGCCTCAGAGAAAGTACAAGTTGTTCGTGAAAGATTGAAGGCAGCTAAAGACCGGCAAAAGAGTTGGGCTGATAGTAAACGGAGACCTTTAGAATTTGAATGTGGAGACAGGGTATATCTGAAGGTTTCACCAACCAAAGGAGTCATGTGGTTTGGCAAAAGTGGGAAGTTGAGTCCGAGGTATATGGGACCGTATGAGATTCTGGAAAGGGTTGGAGATCTAGCATACTGGTTAGCTTTGCCACCGGCACTATCTAGGCTACACAATGTGTTTCATGTGTCCCAGCTAAGGAAGTATGTTGCTGATCCGAGTCATGTGTTGGAAGCATCTCCTTTGCGAGTCCGTGAGGATCTGACTTACGAGGAGGTACCAATAAGGATCGTGGACAGGAAGATGCAAATCTTGAGACGAAGAACTATACCATATGTGAAGGTGCAATGGTCAAATCACACGGAGCGAGAGGCCATTTGGGAGCTAGAAGAGGATGCACGAAGAAAATATCCTTCCTTGTTTGATGATTCAGGTGCGCAAGTTTCGAGGACGAAACTTTTTGTAAAGGGGTGGAATGTGAGCCCATGGTCCAGAGGTTCTACTAGGCCTTTTTTTTTTTTTTTTTTTTTTGTTAATTAGCAATGGGCTCAGCCCTTATAGTTAGGGACTTAAATAATGGGGGGAAAATTAGGAGGACTTGATAGCAATTTTGTAACTCTCTGACTGATTAAACGTTCTGCCAGAACGTGGTTCTAATATTCATCGTTGTTCATCTGTCAGAGACAGTTTAGAGAGGGGAGAAAGGCCAAGAGGAGGAGGCCAAGGAAGGGGAAGAGCTCGAGGCTTCGAATTTAGGTAATCCATGTTCCCCTTAAGCTTTTATTGAGGTTTAATTGATGTCTAGGGTTCTTGATTTTACTGTTCTGATTTGGGAGGAAATGGGGTGAATGATGTTCTGATGGGGATTGATTGGGATTGTAGGTGTGGAAGAGGTTGGTGGTGATAAGGGTGATCTGTGAGTAGGATTCCGGGTAAGGATTCTGACTTAACTGTGTTTTGATTTTCAACTGATGGTTTGATTTTATGATCTTCTGTTTTTCAATCTGAAAATTATGTTGGTATTCCATTGGATTGAGCATGGGAATAATTTGTTGTGATGTATGAGTTGTTTATGATCAAGTAAGACTATATGATATGTACTTTACTGTTCTTGTTCTGTACTGAATTTTGGTTGCTAAAATTCTGTTCTGTTCTGTCATCTGTTTGGGGTTTGGTCTTGGTAGGGATGATCCCTTATATTCTATGTACTGGCCCTAGGCTTGGGGGATACAATACCTTGCCCAATTCTGTGTACTGGCCCTCCTCCTAACGGGATAAAATAGTTAGGAGACTGATATCAGTTAGCCAAAGCTTCTCCCCAAACACGTGTCATGAATTCTGGGTCTGTTCAATTGATTTGAAAAGTTGGAAATGGTGTAGTGAACTGTTATGGAAAAATGGTAGAGTAATGGTTGTGTTGTTCATTATTGGAGTGGTTGTGGATGTTGAGCCTTGTTCTGTTTCTTTGTGCATTTTGGCCTCTGATTCGTTCTGGTTTTATGTCATTTCTTTGGTCTCTGCTTTTCATGCATTGTGCTCTGTTTTTTTTTTTTTTTGGCAGATTTAGTTTGAACAGGCGCCTGTTATTCAGTCCAACAGGCGCCGGTTGACATAGCTAAACAGGCACCGATTCATCTCAGAATCGGACCCCTTCCGTTTTAGTAACAACATGCGCTGTTTACTCTTCCTAACAGGCGCCGGTTGACTTTCTAATTCTGAATCTCTTCAATTTGATCAAAGTTACCCTTGTTTGTTGTAATATTCCTTAGTGTGTGCTATAAGTGAGAAATATTTGAGCCTGAACCACAACCATATGTTACCCTAACTAAGTCCACTGCTACCACTATTTTAAAGTTCAATGATTTGCGAAACTATATCTATGTAACTTGCTCAATCCCGGTTAAGTCATGATTCTTACTGAGCTAGTGAGCTCACACCTTACTTATCATTTCAGGTTCTCAGTTGAACGAGGAAGAATTAGACGGTGGTTCGAGGAGGACCTAGAGTGACTAATTTGACGAGTTCATGTAACGTTCTCATTTATGGTCTACTTTATGACATTGGAGTTTTAGTACGTTTGAAGTTATTCCAAGAGATTACTTAAATCGTTTTGCATTGTAACAGAATAATTATGAGTTTTGACAATTTCAGTTATGACAGTTAAGTCTATTTTTTTGGTAATGTATGTTCTGGTTCCGGGTTCAGTATCCCATTTCGGGATGCTGCCATGTCATCTCCCAGGTCCGGGGTGTGACACTTTTGATCTATTTACCTATCTGTTTCTCGATTAGAACTTTTCGTTTCTTGAAAGTTAGGTAGACATTACTCTTATATTTTAGAAAATCAACCCCAATTTTCCTTGAATAATTATCAATAAAATTTGACTTACTTGATACTACTTCCGTTTCACAATATAAGTCATTTTAAACTTATGCACAAAAATTAAGAGTCATAAATTTCACACAATTTTAAAACTAAACTTCTAAAAATACCCCTAATTAAATATTTATCTACTTTGGTAATTTGGAAGACTTGAATCATAATTAGTAAAAAGAAAGAGATTGTAGGGAGGGGTAGAGGTGGAAAAAAAAGTAATAAATGGTTATAAAATTTTGTAAAAAAACCTATATTGTGAAAAAAAAATTCAAATCCAAAACGACATATATTGTGAAATGGAGGTAGTACCATCATTAAAAGGAGTATGAGATGGACTCCAAATATATGAATGAATATAATCTAAAGTATATTTAATTTGATTAGTTGTTAGTAAGTTAAAACTGACATTTTTTTTTCTTTTACTTCCTAAAAATACAATGCTCTTACAAATCTAATGTCCTACTATATCATTCACCAATAAAGCTTCTCTTACTTAATATGCGTAGACCTTTCTCATTTATGTACTACAACAGTACATGTCACAACTTTGTGATGTTAGAATTGGACAAAATTAATGTAGAGATTACAATAAAACCTGCGACAGTAGCCCTTTACAAATATACAAACTGTTAGACATGCAACTTTTTATAATAATAAGAGTACCTTTACAGACTTTCATAATTCTACTTTCAATTACATATTTACACCTAAGAGTTTCAAGTGAGTCTAAAAAGATAAGATTCTTCTTAAAATTAATTACATATCTAATACTAATGAGAGTTCTCACTACACTATGGTGCATTTTAATTAAGATATCCACGTACCCACAACACCATAGACAACATTATTTCCTATGAAAACAATTTCACCATTGCCATTTAAAAAAAAAAAAAACCTATTAGGATACATATAATAAAAACAACTCGAATCTAAAATCTATTTATTTTTAGACTTTACCCTGCCGTCGGTAACAAAGAAAATACTCCCTTCACTATAGTTTACTAGTATACTAGCTTCAATAATATTAGTAGAATTTTTCCATATACTTATTTTTATTTTTCAATTTAAAGTATTTGGACTCAATGTGTTTCTTTTGATGACAACAATTGCATACTAAATTTCTATATTTATATTTATATCTAATTTTGATTTACTACTGTTCACAATTTTTAGTTTTAGATATATTCTTAGCCATCAAACCTTCAGTTGGCTTAAACTTATTTTCCCAATTCAATCCCTATTAATCTTTTCCTTTGATTTAAAAGTAAATTTAATTTCTAATAGGTTATTTTTCAAGCATTATAGTATTTTAAAAATACTTAAAATAATAATTAAAAAAAAAAGACAAAACAATAACATGACATGATCCGCATAATCTATTTTCACATTAACATTATTCACATTCATCACAAAAAAATCAAGCACATCAAAATATGAGATAATAGACGACCTTCAGTCATATGAATAGTAAATAAAATTTATTTTAGGTAGAGTTTATTTTCTCCAGTCTTCTTTATATATCAAACTTTCAAAAATTTTAACATAAATTTGATTGTAGTTTTCATAACGATTTTCCTTCAAATTTATAGAGAGATTTAGAATAATATCTAATATATGATCCTTTTATCCAATCTTCAAATGCTATTATTGTCGTCTCTACTAGCTTTTTTTCCCCCACTATTTTCATAGTTAAATATATTTTGTTTTGAATTAAAATGATCTTTATCTTGAGCTGCTACATGTCGAAGTCGACATTTCAATTAAATTTCTCTACCTTAATTTTTGTTAATGGCATTACCATAGAGTTGAAAGTTGGATGCTCTAATACTAATTATTACGGATGGAACTCATGAATAAACTAAAATTTTAATGATAAAAACCACACAAAATAATAATAGAAAATAAATAAAATAACCAGAATGGAAGTAAAAGAGAAACATAAGAATTACTAGTTCGATCACCAATTTACGTTTATAAGTAGAAAAAGAACAAAATTTTACTATAAAAAAAAACAATATACAAAACTTTATAAAAATATTCTTAAATACATAAATACCACTAATACATATTAAATAGAATGTGTCCTCCTTTATATAGTTTACTATTTATTTACATTATTTTTTATATCTTACACTTTATGTCGTATATAGAAAATGTTCCTCCTTTATATATTTTATTGTTAGCACAAACATTTCTACATAATATTATCTTTCTTTTAGTTTAAAAAAGTTTTATATTTCAATAAGAATAAATTTGTTTTATATTTCAATATGAATAAATTCTGACTTACTGTGCTATATATATATATATATTTTTATTTTTATTTTTTTTTAAGGAATGGAAGGAAAAGAGAATTTAGATTAAAACCATAACAAGGGGAAGGCAAGAAATAAAAAAGGGAAAAAAGAGATCAGTTTCTTTTGTCAGGTTGGAAATTAATTTGGTCAAACGCGCATTTTACCACAGTTAGTGATGAGCCGCCACGTCAACACACTATATAAGGAAACATGCACCAGGAAAAAAATACTAGAATTTGAATGGTAATCGCAATAGTGATAAAATCAATCGTTGCATAATAGCTTGCTTCTTCTCCTCTTTGATACAATCTGCGCAATCGAATCAAATTGAATCCTAACTCTCCATTCTCCCTTCATTCACACGAGCCAACTGTGCTGCTGCTTGCAGTAGAGGAGCGTCATTGCTCGTCCTGCCATTGAAGCTCCCAACTTCTTACCTCCGACAAAGGTAGCTCTTCTCCAATCCTCTAGTAAGAAGAATCTGAATTCTTGCTTGAATTTTTTGAATCTTATTTATTGTTATTTGGCTTAATTGTTATTTGATCTGTGTTTTTTTTTTCATTTCTTCTCGCTATTTTTGATCTAATTCCGTCAGTCAAGATGTGCATCTGAGACGTTTCTCTGTCTTCCTGTCCGTACGTTTGCCCATGCATGTCTGCGGCGTTTGTAGTGTAATATAGAGGTCAGCAACCTGTGCTGTACACCGAAGTGTTTTGGATCTGAATGTAAGATTGTAATGGATATTTTGTTTTCCCTTGAAGAATTGTAGATTTGATTTTCGTCAGGCTGTTGAGTATTTTCTGCTAAATTAAATATCGGAAAACAAAGATGTCACCATTAATTCTCTCTTTTCCAACGCTCTATCAGTTTTTGTCCTGCCGCTACCCATGGGCATGAGCAGGCTTGTTTTCTCCCTATCTGGGTGCTAATAATATAAAAAATAGCAGTTCATGATGATAAAAGTTTCATTTTTTTTATTCTCATGAGTATCACTTTCTGTGTCCTTGATGCTGTTATTACTGCACAAATTATGTAACTGAAGGGAACTAGTTCCAATGTTATCCAAAATGTAACTACCGGTCACAAAATTACCGTTTATCATGTAAACATTTTTCACTGGGAATCCAATCTCCTCAAAACCATGTTACATCCGTCCAACAGGAGCCTTAATGTTGTACGCCCTGTATTCTGATTGAATACGAATCATATGATCCAATTAACCTACGTTTTGAGCCAATGTTAATATTCATGCATCTGATGTTCGTTACAAAGACAAGAAAGACTCAAGAATTAGAACAATACTTGATTTTGTTTCGCTTTGTAGAAGTACAGAGTTAAATTCTTATATGGTCTAAGTGGATCTAGTGACTACATTACATTATTTATTATGGTCCCTATGATTCATTTGAACAATTATGGCTGGGGTAATTGTTGGACAATGTTTACATTCTTTTTTTTTTTTTTTTTGGGGGGGGGGGGGGGGGGTTGTTGGGAAATGCTATCATTGAATTGGGTTGAGGGTGATGGTCAATGGACATACATGATGTATCATACAATGTTAGAATTGCTTTACTTCCAATTTTACCCTTTTATGCAGTCGTTTGGAACAAATCTGAATATTTTAAACTACCACCCCCCACCCTTTTGTGTCTAATGTAAATTTGTTAGCTTCTGCAGTCAAGGAGCTTTGGGACAAGAAATTAGGAGGCCACACTGTTTCAACTTCTTTGTGGGTTGCATAGTTGCTCTTTTTTTTTTTTGCATGCCAAATTTAATAATGGATTCACTGGCATCAGTTGCGATGAATTTTGCAAAAGCAGTGTCTGAGTGGGTAACTTTTGCATGTGATGCACCTTTTGCCAGAGCTGTTGTCTTTGGAGTGCACATTGGAGGTTAGTTGTCTACCAAGAAATATACTCAAATATTCTGCTCATTTGGAACGTTTTTAACTTTAACCATTTTATTGTAGGACATCTTTTTGTGGAGGTTCTTCTTGTTGTTGTCATTATTTTTCTACTATCCCAGAAAAGTTATAAACCACCTAAAAGACCATTGACAAAGAAGGTTTGTTTGTCATTCCTAGTTTCTGCGGAGTTTGTTTCTATATCAGTAGTTTTTTGGTTCACCTTCTTTGCTTAACTGATCTGTTGAATTTGAGGTTCAAAATATAGAACCTGAAATTACTATGCGCTCTTCTTTGTTTTTCTTTTGCTTTTCAAGTAACCGTCTAGAGCTTTTGAGTAATTTGCTATTATACTGCATAGCACTTAGGATGGCTTGGGATTTCATTTCCTCTGTTAGAGCATAGCCTGTATGATTTTATATTTTCCATTTATGCTCTAATTTTGAAGTAATAATTGCCAAAACATTCCTTACCCTCTAGAGATTTTTTATTCTTTCTTTGCAAAACCTCTTATAGTATATGACCTCAGTATTTAAGTATCACTGCAGTTGTGGAATCCGTGCAACAAACTTTCAGTATAAACCATATCTTTTGTTTATTCTCTTTCTGAAAACGTCTGAGTCCACTTGTAGGTATTCATGTTCATAACCATCTAAAACTTGCACGGTCTTTTCCTTGTTTCTGTTTTCCGAGCTTTATCCATAAGAATGTCACTTTTTCCCTTTTTCATGTGGCTATATGAGAGATCCATCAGCTTCCTAGTGATGCTAAACTTGGCATAGTAGTTAAGATGAGAATTTGTAAGTATCTTGTAGACAAAAAATGCTGTTCTAAAAACCACCCCTCACCCAACCCCCCTACATGGAAAGCAGCAAAGATCATTTCTGGAACCTTGATTTCTCCTTTGATTGGTGATCATAGTGGTCCCAATATGTCTATTCTGTCTATTCCTATTAGTACCTTCTTCAAATAGCTTTTGCCACTATCATCCTATGAATACATCTTAGAGACATTTGGGCACATGCATTTTATGGAAGAGAAGGGAAAGTGAGATGGTGGGGGGAGAAAGAAACACCATCCAAGTTGCAGTGCTACGCAACATCAAATAAACAGTTTCATATGTTGAAGGATAAAAACCTAAAAGCAATAATTTCATAGGACTACCAGATCCAAGGAAGGTAGTAAGCAAGTCTTCCATCTATCATCCAGTTGGTGAAGTTGCAAAACCTCTCTTTCATTCCCCAACTCCACAGAGAGTGAAGAAACTTCTGATCTTTCTGCGCTGTTCCTTATATGTTCTTTTATATGAATCTGTGCTGACAAGGATGGACCCTTTTTGCTATCTTGATAATTTTTTTTTACACATGATCAAATTTATGTTCATGTCTTTTAAGATCCAGTTATTCCCATACAAATTGACAAGTACATTTGCTTTATAATTTTCAGGAAATTGATGAACTCTGTGATGAATGGGTTCCTGAATCTCTTATTCCACAAATCACTGAAGACATGAAATATGAACCTCCAGTATTGGAAAGGTAGAAATAGGATTTATCTTCTGTATTTTTGTAGTTTGGTACGTACAAAATCCATGGAAACCTGTCATTTTTAAGCTTTTCTTTTTGTTTTCCCTTTTTTGAGGGGTTGTATCTGAAGATAGACCTCAAAATGTTGTACAATTGAAGTAAAGAGAGGAGCAAATATTACATGGATAATTTTTATTTATTACATGAAGCACTAACGGAAATTTCTCTTCCTTCTTCCTTGATTAGGTTAAAGAGATAATAAGAAATGACTATATTTCTCAAATTTTATATTATGTAATTGAGTGCTTCAGGTTCAGGTGATGTTTTGCTGAAGATACCTTTTATTATATGGTTTTATCTTTGCAGTGCTGCTGGGCCACATACAGTAATCAATGGCACAGAAGTCATCAACTTTGCCTCAGCAAATTATCTTGGATTAGTTGGAAATCAAAAACTACTTGTAAAGAGAAGCCACAACTGCTTCTTGGCGTCTTTTGCTTCTTATATTCAATTTTTTACTTATTTACATCTCTCATACTTAAGTATTTAACAGGAATCCTGTACAAGATCATTGGAGAAATATGGAGTTGGCTCTTGTGGTCCTCGTGGATTTTATGGAACAATTGGTATATTTTTATTTCATCATTTTGTGGAAGAATGTTGTGAGACTTCCTTGGCCTTCTCTCCTTTATTTTTCATATTCTAACAAACTTTTTGTTTCTCTTCTTTGCACAGATGTCCATCTTGATTGTGAGGCCAGAATAGCACGGTTTCTTGGAACTCCTGATTCTATACTCTATTCTTATGGACTTTCCACCATGTTCAGTGCAATTCCTGCATTTTGTAAAAAGGGAGACGTCGTTGTAGCGTGAGTACATTTAATCTCTTTTTAACCTAATCTTTAGAATGTATTAGAACACACAATTCATTGTTTTTTTTTTTTTTTTCACTGAGAAACTTAAGTTGGGGTATGTATTGTGGTACAGCTGTCATATATGTTATGACATTCTCTTGTAAAGTACTTTAACAAGAATTGAGAATGGTCTTGGGGGTTGGCATATGGAAGTTTTGGATTGCAAACTTTCTGATCTATGTTACTCTTCCAGTGATGAGGGTGTCCACTGGGGAATTCAAAATGGCCTTCAGCTTTCTAGAAGTACAATAGTGTATTTCAAGCACAATGATATGGAGTCTTTGAGAAATACATTAGAGAAGGTTACCCAAGAGAATAAGCGTGCAAAGAAGCTAAGGCGCTACATTGTAGTTGAAGCTGTATATCAGGTAGCATCTTCTTTCTTTTATGAAGCAGCCAGTCTATAATATTATGCCCCCACACCCTCTCTTTTTCCCCTTTTCTTTTGTTTTGTCTGTATCATTTTTGACAAAAATCTGGTCCCTAAACTTTGGCTTTCTAGTTACTTTCTAAACAAGAGGTAACAATTCCACATACTGATTTCTGTTTGGAAGACTGTTGTCCCTCCTGAATCCCAGTGCATGGGGAGGTCTTACACCATATGCATCTTGTAACATATTCTTCAAACTTCTTCCTGTAAATTTTCTGAACTTTTCTGACCAGAATGTCATATATTAAGGAATGCCTGGGACATTTTTGGTGCATTCCATCCGCATTCTTCTATTCAACACCTACTTACAATCCTATGCTGTGATAAAACGTGAGAAAATATCTGATGAAGCTAATAATGAATATGATAATAGAAAATTTGAGTTGATTAGATTGTGCAATTAATCAATCTGTCCCTTTGATTTTCCCTTCCCCCACCCCCAAGTTATGTAAGCTTAGCACTGTGATTTCCTGCCATTTTTGCAAAGTTTGTTCTCTGATGGCTTTGTCTTCTTACAGAATTCTGGACAAGTTGCTCCACTAAACGAGATCATCAAACTGAAGGAAAAATATCGCTTCCGTGTTTTGCTGGATGAAAGCAATTCTTTGGCTGTGCTTGGCAATTCTGGCAGAGGGTTAACTGAATACTGCAAAGTTCCAGTATGCTTTTAAATTTTTTCTAGTTTAATTAGTTTGTGTTTTCTTATGATGATTAACTCTAATTTCCCATTGTAGATTGAAAAGATTGACATCGTAACGGCTGCTATGGGGCATGCATTGGCAACAGAGGGAGGATTCTGCACTGGAAGTGCTAGAGTTATTGACCATCAAGTAGGTGAAGTTTATCCAATTGTGACCCTGACTAACCATTTTTCTGGAAGGAAGGATAGTGGGTGGGGCTAATTTGTCCCCTCAAGTCACAATTTTGTTGAACTTGATAAGGCTGTTGCACTAACACATAACTGATGTTTTATTGTGGCAGCGCCTTAGCAGTTCTGGCTATGTCTTCTCTGCTTCTTTGCCCCCTTACCTTGCAAGTGCTGCAATTACAGCAATTGATGTCCTGGAACAAAATCCCGATCTCATTACAAAACTCAAGAAAAATATTGCCATATTATGGAAAGGTGTGTTCTTTTATCATTGTCATTTACTGCCATTTAACCTGTATCCTACAACTAAGAAACAATCCTGAATTTCTTCATGTTTCGATACCCCATGCTTTGCAGGATTATCTGATATACAAGGCCTTGAACTAGTGAGTGATCCAGCATCACCCATTGTTTTTCTGAGATTAAAGAAGTCTCAAGGTTCCCGAAAGAGTGACCTTCAGCTGCTTGAAGATATTGCTGATCGTGTAAGCGCAAGTTTTTAGCATTGTCCTACAAATTGTACTTAATGATTCACACTTCATCTGGTTCCTTATATTTTATTTCTGTTGTTACTGGGAATTATTGTGCAAACTTCATTATGACTGCCTTCTCTTTCCTCTGTTAAAAGCGGGGTTAAGAAAATGTCCTTTTGCAGGCATTGAAGGAAGACCATGTGTTTGTGGTAACTTCAAAGAGGTCAACACTTGACAAATGCAGTCTGCCGGTGGGCATCAGATTATTTGTCTCTGCTGGTCATTCAGAGTCTGACTTGATTAAAGCAAGTGAATCATTGAAGAGGATTGCTGCTTTGGCGTTAGCTGGTCATGATTAGATGTTTTGGATCAGGTTTTATTCAAGGAGGATCACCATCGACATTCTTGTTGGTGAGCTAACAAAGAAATGAGGAGAGAATAGTGGAATTTTTATAGGACATCAAGTTGTGAAATTGTATTTGTTATATGTTTGCTCCAACTTGACATTTTAGCAGATTAAGTAGATATCCTACTTGAAATATGCAAGTTAATAGGCCTTGGTTCTTTACTATATTTAGATTCTCTTTGTATCTATGAAGGTTTTTTTAGCAGTGGAAGGATCCTTTTTGGCTACGAAATGTACATATAATTGCTTTTTGTGTTTATATTATTTGCCTCTAAAACCTGGGGATTTTGCTGCCTCTCAATGAAATTCGATGCTCCATTTTCGTGGAGTTGTTTCTTTACCCGAACTAGATTTGTGTTTTTTCTCGATCGTTCATCTTCTTTTGAGTTGATTGTCAATGCCATAGATATCCCCAAGCTTGCTGCCGCATAAGAAAGAGGTAAAACTAAGTTTCTCTCACATATTATGTCCAAGTGTGCTTGTTTTCTTGTTTCTCTTCCTTTGTTCTATTTTACCCTTAAAAGTCTATGGGATTTAGTTTATTTCTTGTTCGCCTTGGATTTAGCTCACTATGTATTGGATTTGATTTAGGAGGGAAAAAAAATTCCTTTGTTGTTTGTTCTGTTTAAAAAAAAAAAAAATCTTTGGAGAGAATTTGAGGGTTTCTTAGTTGTCGACATCACCCTCTTACTGTGCATTGGTTTTGTAGGTTCGAGGTGAGACATCAAATGACAATCCAAATCGCAAAAAAACAAAGAGATTTGACAATCCAAGAATGAAGAGGGCCAGCAGCCAAGCTGCGTTGAAAATGGGAGAGGCACCCTCTGAATGGTTCATTAGCATCCATTTGTTAGTACTACTGAAAAATGCAGTTTAATAAAACCACATACTACGACATTTTGAGTAGGCCATTCCATTGTATGGTTCAAACCATGGGATCCTTTACTAAGTCCACACCCTACCCCCGAAAATAAAGAAACAAAGAAAAGACCGTGATTCATCTAGAATGTTTTGGTTGGATTAGCCGCGTCAGTTTGGCCAAGTCAAATTCCATCCTTTTTAGGCATCGCCCTTTTCTCGGAACCTTCGGAGTGCCATCTTTTGAGAACATCGAAATCCTATCCAAAGTACTAGTAGTAGAATATATTCGGACGGCTCGATGGCTGCTTATTGAATGACATAATCTGACATGGAGGGCATCCCATTTCACAAGGAATCAGCTTGGAGGACTGGGTCTTGTTAAATGATGATCGTATGTGATTCGTGCTTGATTTTCCTTTTTAGTTTTCCTTTTAGGGGGGCCGAGGTGGGAGGAAGGAGGAGAGGGGTGCACGGACTGAGAGAGAACCACCATACATATATAGTCATCAATCCAATCCAATCCAATCCAGTAAGGAGGAAACAGAACAAATGGGGAATGGGGTGGACAGAATGTTTACCATATAACCGAAACTAAATGTTGAAAATAAACTAAGAGGAACCTTTATTAGCTTCAAAAATATTATTGATGTCTATATTCATTTGCAATAGTACGCCATAGTTATCGAACAAGCTCCAGAACATGATATCTGCAGCCTATAAGTCACTCTGAGTTGCAAGAAGATTTCACTCTCTTTCTGCGAAAAATATCTCCGCATACAAACTTAACACAGCCTATCATTTGCAAAATAGCTAACTACACTTGAGAGAAAAATCACCAGGAGAGTAGACCAAGGGATATGAGACTGGGTTATCATTCTTATTTATAGCCTGGAGACCATAATTCAGTAGGGTGCATGGTAATATCCTCCAGGATGTCCCATGCCAGTTACCTGGGGCATCCCATAAGGCATCATAGTTTGCATACCAGCACCATAATAATTTGCCGTGCCAGCAATCTTGGTCAAACCCAGTTGCCCTTGCATACCACTGTTAGCATATTGGTTCCAAACCTGCTGCTCCTGCATAAGCAAATGCTGTTTCTTCTCCATATCTGCTATCTGAACATATGAAGGAGGAGGAACAGATAGAGATGCAGCAAATGGGTCTTGATGCCCTACTGGTTGAACAGTTCCATCTGGAGCGGGCAATGCAAGCACTGGCGTGGCACGCTTGCCCATCCCAGGCAATACCACACTGCTTGCACTTCCACCACTCAGCTGATTGTTGTTTACATGCTGTCTTACTGCCCCTTGATCATACATTCCATTCAGCAACAACGGGTCAAATCCACCAGCTAAATCAGCCTTTTGGTTTGACAGATGACTGGCAGTTTCCACCAATGCTAGTTCCCAATCTGCTTTCCCATTCTCAGCAGCCGGTGTATGCCATGCTGAAGTAGCTTCAGGTTCTCCCTCTGATGGAAATGCCTCCCATGCACCATTTGTTTTGACAGCAGGAGGTCCAGAAAACAGAGCCAATGCCAATTTATTCCCCTGCTCATCAGCAGTGACTCCATCATCCCTCAAATTCACCAAATCCTCAGTAACCGGCGGAGGCTGAGGCTTGGGCTGGGGTTGTGGCAGGAGTCGAGGAGTATAATTTTCTGGTGGAGGCAATGCTTTTATTTCATTCATATCTGTTACTTCCTCCTCTTCAACAGGTTGCGGAATCTCTTCCCTACTTTTCTCAGTGCTTTTAGGCCTGTCTGCCCTCTCCCTTAAATAACCCTCAAGTGTTCCTAAAAGCTTATCTGTTATTTTCTGTACCTCTGGGAACTCCGATGATCTTGCAACCCCCATATCCTTGCACCAATTATAAACTGCCCCGAGTTCATCAACCATCTTTGCTGCATTAACATAAGCATCAAAAGCTTTTACACAGTCAGCATATTCCATCTCAGAAAATCGATCCAACACAACCCCCAACACCTCACATACATCACCATAAAGCCTAAAACTTTCCTTCAAAACCAAGTACAGCGCCACAAACACCATTCTACTATTTTTTGCAGCCCCAGTAGGCCTACAAGCCAAAAAACGATCAAGAAGACGAAGCAACTGATTCAACCTCTCCAGAACCCTCTCGGGTTTCATTTCCCTAATAGGTGTTGCCCCATTTTTCTCACCTTGCCCTGCAGCCTCATTCAGATCATTGTAGGACCTTGAACTCCTCTCCATCCCATATCCAGGTTCATCCCTAAAGTCCCCATAACCATCCTCGTACGTCTTTTTTTCCTCACCACCATTCAATTTTCTCTCATACACCATAAACTCAAGCTTCTGATCCAAGTACATGGCATAAGTCCTGACAAATCCAGAGTGATCCCATGAATTGGAATGAGCCTCATCACGAAAATCTGACATATTCAAAACTCTTGTGCCCTTGCGGCTGGCATACGTAATCTCTTGCCAGAAAAAAGGACCCCCATCACTCAAGAGCCTATGTACAAGCATCAAAGCCTTCAACGCCACAATCCAATCGTGGGTTTTACTCAGCCTCTTTGAAATAGCATAAACACAAGCGTTAATATAACCTCTTGAATAAGACATCAAATTTAATATCTCCCTAACATATTTTTCATCCGCAGGTTCATCATCATGAGTGGTTGCCTTTACAATCAAGACTTCAAGGTCAGGCGCAACATTGCCGGCCACCTTGGCCAGGCTTATGCTTGTCTGGTCTTTCACTACACCGATCGCCTTCCTAATTGTGCTGGGTGCCATTGCAAGCACTTAACACAATTCTTTGATGATCACCACTTCAATAATAATTGGTGGAAGTGGCTCTGTAATTCAATTGAACACTAGTAAATTTCTGGATTATCAGATCTTAAAAATGCTTATCAACAGAGTGCACATACAAATACATATAAAAGTCTCTGGGAGCAAAATTCAGCACAAGAATGGAAATTGGGGTTCTACGACTATCTACACAAACAAATCCTATACGTCTATGACACATAGGCACGACTATACTTCTTTTATCTCCGGTATACATCCCGGTGACTACAAATTTTCCCAGGGCAAGAAAATGCATATATACTGATAAACACATCTGTTTCTGACTTTCTATGACGTAATGGGATATAAACTCGGAACAAAAGTGGATGATCATCAACTTTACTAGATCTTCCCATAGAAAGATGTGTTTATCAGTATATATGAGCGTACAAATATACACACACATATATACAATCCAAAAAGAGAAAAAAGAGGAATTACTGGTTTATCTGTCTGACGAAAGCAGCGATCTTGGGAGGAAATGGATGATCTAAATCAAGAATATCACGATTGCGGAGAGGCCCAGTAGCAGAAATCAGAAATCTTGCGAGAGGTTTATGGAAGCAAAGTGATAAAGATGGGTTTATACGTAGAGGTAGGGATAATGCCTAGCACAAGGACTAGACGGATAGACGAGCAGTAGTAGTATTCCTGAAGCAGGAGGAGAAATGAGAAAGAGTCCAAGAGAAGCAGCTTTGGTCTTGGAGACTGGTCAGAAATAAAGGGAGAGAACCGAACGGAGAGTGCAAAAGCCGCGTAGGCAGAGCTGAATATTTATGGCATCGTTCCGTCATCCGCCTCGTGCGCTCTCCTTTTCTTTTATCTTGCATTTGCCGTACGAACAGTAACGCCATTGCCTAAAAGACGCAAAAACCCTCCCTTCATCTTTTACTATTAAATAAAATAACGAGGATTTCCCAAAAAAATTCTATTCAATTTAAATTAAAATTTTAATTTAAAATAATTCAATAATTTGATCCTCAAAATTTAATATTTATAATTTTTTTCTTAATATTTTTTTTACAGTTATGTATCTAATACTTTTTTTACTATTATTATCCCTAATTTTTAGTTTTTAGAAACCTAATTTTTAGGCAGAAAAATAAAACATTAGAAACTATAATGATAAAAAAATTATGAAGGACCATAATAGTAAAAAAAAATTAAAGACAAAAACATTACAATTTTTAAATTTTAAGGACCAAATAAATTAATTTTTCTAATATTAATTTAAATAATTTTTATTTATCGAAAGATATCATATACTCACAACATAACATATTTTCCTCTCTCATTAATAATTGACCTCATATTTACTCCATATTTAATACTACATCCGTCTTTATTTATCTGTCACAGTTAACTACTTCACACAATTTAAAAAAAAAATAATTAATCTCTTAAATTCATATAACTTTGTTTATATATTTCAAAAATACCATTGAATTTAATGTTCTCCACAACTATTTTCTTACTTTTTTTGGTTCAACTCTCCCTCTAAAGTTATTACGGTTTTATTTTTCAAAACTATTTAATATAAGGGTATAATAGTAAAATTAACATTAATGACACCTAAATTTTTTTAATGTGACCGATAAAAAAGAACATTAAAATTTTTCAATTAGAACAGATAAATAAAAACAGATATAATAATGTTTTATCAAATTTTAACAAACTTATTTTATCCTTATCCAAGTACGGTCAAAATTTACAAAATTTCATTTTTATAAATCACATGCGATAAAATTTTATATTTTTTATGTGTATTATAATAACATTTTTTCTTCTTTTGCCTTTGGTAAGGACTTAAAGGGAAAATTAAAAACATAATCACTTGCATCGACTGCAACAAATTTAAATAAATGTGTAGTGTATATTAATATATTTTGGTACTTTATCCTAATAGAGTATAGTAAGAGCTGATCTAATATTTTTATTAGTAAACTTTATTATACTATCAATAGACTTTGTATTCAATAGTATTTACGAATGTCACAATAAAATTTAAGAAACAAATGAAAGAAAAAATAAAATATTATTGTTAACTGTTTACAAAATTTATCAATAGTGTACCGAATTAATAATTTTTATTATAAATTTACTAGTTGTTTATACAAGTAAATTCACACGGTTGATGAAATATAATCAGTGATTAATTTTTCTAACAAAGCTTGGAAATTATTTTGTATTTGTGATTAGGATGACTTTTAGGTTCTTTTGAGAGTGACAGAAACAGGGCACGGTCACTTTACTTTTTTCCTTACCTTTCCACCGTTCCTTCAAGTTTTCTTTCTACATCATTACTCCATAATTATTTCTACTTTTGCATGTGCCGTGCTGTCGTATCGCCATTAGAAGGTTTATTATTATCATTATTGTTATTATAGTGAAGAAATTATCACAATTAACAACGGATTTGTGAAGGGGTGGCATAGAAAAAGTACAATATTTGTAGGTATTTTATTTTATTTTTTAATCGGCTTTTAGGTCAAAATTCATATCATGGTTTTCTGGGGAACTCGGGGGAAAAAGGTGTGCTTCTGTACCCTGTTGACCTTTTGCATGCGGGTTGCCTTTTATATTATTACACTTTTTTTTTCTTTTTTTATTGTGAATTTGATTTAAAATAAATTATAAAAATTATAAAGTAAAAAAAACAATAGAAAAGAGAGAAATAAGATAATAATTTGAATTTAAATTGATATTCAATTCATTTATATGTAGTCCTTATTTATAGAAATTTAGATATATTGTTTCTAAAATAAAAAATAAATCTAATAAATACGATTTTATTTCATTTATAAATAATCTTAAAAAAATGAGTAGTTATATTTATCTTTTGAATAAATGAATAATATCGGAAATCGAATAGTTCCATCTATTTTCTAGATAAATAGATAGTTTTATAAAATGAACAACCACTTTATCTTATTAATTTCATAATACTCCTCCTTGAATGTTTATTTTCAAAATCTCGGTAATGTCTTGTTAAAAACCTTCATAGGAATAATCTTGTGAGACAAAGATCTAGTAAAGAAAAAAGAGTACAATTTTTGTTGTAGAGGGAACACTACCTCATTAAAAACTTGATCAAGAAAAACCTAGTGAGAAAAATCTAGGTTAAGAAAAATATATCACTTCTCCCCCTGATAGCATAATTCAAGATGACTTCATATGTTTCAACCTATGCATGTCAATTTTATATACTAATTTTTAAGATATAGCAGTCAGCAATGTCTTGGTAAATAAAACTATCAAATTATCACACGATCGAATTTGTTACATATCTATTTCACCTCTCTTTTAGAGTTTATGAGCAAAGAAAAATTTTAGTGAAATATGTTTTTTCATATCTCCTTTAATATTGCTCTTAATTGAGTTATATAAATTGTATTATCTTCATAAAGAGGCATTAGAATTTCTTTTTCAGAGGATAAACCACAAATTTTCAAATATAATAGATTATTTATCTCAACCACATATATTCTCGACTTACCTCATGAATAACAATAATTTCAAAATGATTAGAAAAATTGGTTGTTATAGATTATTTTGTAAAGCGTCAAGATATAGCAATACTATTACATGTAAATAAATAACCAGTTTGATAATATGTTTTATATGGATCGGATATCTACATAATAAATTAACATTAGGTTGGTTTTATTTGAATAAAATAATCTGAAATCAATTGTCCTTTTAAGATATCTTATGACATATTTAATACCATTCCAATATCGTTGGAGAAGAATTAAATTTTACTAATAAATTTACAAAAAATGTTATATTATGTCTAGTATTATTAGCAAGGCAAATTAGTGCACCAATTGCACTAAGGTATAATATTTTAGTACCAAGAAGTTCATCATCATCTTTTCAAGGTCGGATGGGATCTTTTTTTACATATTTGAGCCAACGACCATTAGAATACTCAATGAATGTTCTTTATCCATATAAAATTCTTTTAGAACCTTTGCTATATATGTTGATTGTTGAATAAAAATACTATTTTCTATGTATTCTATTTGTAGACCAAGACAAAACTTAATTCTTCCAAAATCCTTAATTTCAAACTCTTGCTTCAAGCAATCCTTTGCCTCTTGGAGCTCTTATGTGTTAGAATGTATGCCCAAAATAGATTATGTATTTTTGTATTACAAATTGTAATAAAATATTTTATTCATTAATGATTGTTTGTTTACATATGTTTGCACATCAAAGTCCAAGTATGACAAATAAATAACCTACGTGTTGGGTCGTTCTCACAGTAAGGTATAAGTCATGGATATTTGACACACAAGAAAAATATTATTCTTGGTCTTTGGATAAAATTAGGCGTTTCATCAAGGTAAGATCATTATTCTTTGATTTCTAAATAATTATTGGTTTACCTTTAACTGATGTGAGATCAATAACCATGTACATTGGGTATATGACTTTAGTTAATTAAGATGGACTTATATAATAAAATTTTTATATATCACTTAGTAAAGATAAATCACCCCCTTATGATTATCCAGGATAATCTTATTGATCCAGGGCCCTGGAACATGACTTAGTATTGTATACTTTTGAGTAACTCCTAGAGATAAGCAAGTATAAACTAGAAGTCATGGATTATTGGACTAAATGTCTTAAGATGGTAGATGTCATTGAGAAAAATGTTAGTATACTTTTCCTATATCAATGATGGGTATTACGTAGAGAGATATTTTTGTCATTACACTTGTAAGTTGAAGATACTGTATTTATAATATTATTCTTGGAGTCAATATTTTCGTATAGTGATAAATAAAATATTTAAAATAATAAAATACAACTACTTGTTAGTAAGAATATTTTAGTCATTTTAGTAGTAAAAAATAATGTCTTTTGGTCCCAAAAGTAGCACAAGTAACCTTAATAATTTATTGACTATGTGGGCTTATTGGGTGAGATAAATATTAGAAGAATTATTCTAAAAGTCTAATAATTATTTATTTGAGTTAAAATATGATGTTGTGCTAATCTATTAAATTGGATTGTTAATTAATTGTCTTGTGTAATTTTTTATTAAACTCAAGAGAAATAATTAATTAATAAAAGAGTTAAATATCAGTCTTTGACTAATTAAAAAGTAGGGTTAGAACCCTAGCCCACCAAGAAGTAAGAGGGATGGCTACCAGGGTTTTGGCAACCCTAAGGTGGGCTGACCAACATAATGGGAAGGGAAGTTCAAGGTTTAAAAAGTGACACAGCAGTGCAATTTTAACATTTGGAAAAAACCAAATTTTTCCTGAGTATCCCACCTTTTGCCTCTCACTGCTCTTCCACGTTCTTGCTCATTTATTTTCATCATAGTACTTTACTTTTACCGGTAGATAGTTCATAATAGATGTGAGAATTCTCAGGAAGATTGAAAAGTAGTATTTTTAGTGCGTATTTGATGCGAAGAAGCAGACATTTGGCTAAAATTCCTGCAGAACAAGTATTTATTGCAAACTAAGAGGCACCAAGTTTAAGTATTCCACCTAAAGAGGTTCCGTCGAACCCAACTCAGCCTCCAGTAGTTTGCTTTTTGCACTATAAAAGTAAGTATATTCTAGATTTTAATGGGAAATTATTTTTGAAAATCTTATTCTGCTGTGTTTTATGATTTCACACAATCCTTCAAACAGTATCAGAGTCACAAGTTATAATTTAGGAGTATGTTTAGGGTTAATAACCGAAAAAGTGATTCATTTACTAATAAAAATTTTAGTCTTTGTGATTGTTTATGATCCTTATGGTTTTGATATCAGTAGATGTTATGCACATCTCATGTGTGGAGGTATAAGCATTTGCATTAATTACTTTCACATTATAGGAGAACTCGTGTAAACCTCGTTTTAAAAATATAGTCTAAGTGTGTATTATTTTGAATTCAATCTTCTAGAAGTTTGTAACAATGGTTGTGCTTAGTTGACGGTGAAAATTCTATGAAAAAAAATGAAAGAAATTCATAAGAAAAAGAAATGAGGAAAGCAGTACGCAATAGCTCGATCCAACAGAAAGGAACCAACACAAGCTTTGATCTACAAGCCAGCGCCGGTTTGGCTCTGGTTTCATAACCAGAGCTGGCCCTTGCTAGTGGGAGCCGATGCTGGCTCTGGCCAGGAATCCAGTGCTGGCTTGGCTCTAGTATGAACCAGAGCCGGCTCTGCAAAAAGGAAGCCAGTGCTGGCTTCGGGTTTTTCAAGCCAATGCCGAGTAATGTTGCATAACTTGTATTGGTTTTCTTTTAGACTATTATTCCTCTTTTTTTTTCTTTTCTTCTTTTTCTTTTGAGGTCTCATATCACACAAAATTAATTTTCTTGCAATGGTTTATTTATCTATAATAAATATTTTACATAAAAATGGTTAGTAATGAGGAACTACCCTAAAATTAAACAAGATCATTATAATTTTATGAAATTTAATCATTACTTTATTACTTAGGAATTAAAGGATAGAAAAAGCAGGTAAAACATTCACTTTTGAGGGCATACTTATTTTATTAATTTTGTGATCAAATGCACAAGTTTTTAGAAATTATTTTCTCTAGATAGAATAACTATAAAAAAACATTTTGTTCAAATAAAAGGAACTTAAGAGTTTAAAATAAAATTTATGATTTATTCTCTCAAAGGATTTTATCCTTAATATGGAAATAACTTGAATTTAAATATTTTAAATTTAGTTCCTAAAAGGTTACTAACTTAAGTAATGAAAATAAAATTCATGATTTATTCTCTCAAAAGGTTTTTGACACGGGGAATAATATTGAATTTTGAACTTTTACTAAAATTAATAGAACTAATATTTTTTTTTAAAAGGAAACGTTTTTCTAAAACTCGTATTTTCACTAAAAAAAAATTAGTGGGAGAGGGATTCCAACAACTCATGGCTTTCATCATGAATTTCTGTTAGAAATTATAGTTATCCCCATGTTATTTTGAGCATGACCTCATATATGATGGATTTACATTAGAAACTAGGTCCAATGAAGGAATTATAATTAATGCCCAGGATATATGTTGGTATCGGTCAGCCTATGTTAAAGGTATTAATATTATATTATTCGTAAGTAATATGAGTAATGACCATTCCATCGATAAAATTATTTTTGACTCATTACCGATTAAGGAAGTTTAATTAGTAATGGTTATACACTTAATTTAGAATAAATTATTGACCTTCGTACGAAGCTATGTCAATTCTTCTAAGAGCAAAAAAAATTATATTATTGATAATAGTTTTAATGGGTCAATCATGCCATAGATATAACATGATATTTATATGTGCATTTTATGTGTTTGCTTAATTCAAAAAAAGTTAATTAAATTAAATTTTTTTTGGTAATCGACATAAATATCTGATTTCAGTCTATTGTCTATTATTCTCAACGAGAATAAGTTGACTGAACCCAATTATGTAGACTGAAAAGGGAATTTAAACATAATACTCACAACAGAGAAGTACAAGTAGGTTCTCACAAACCCTTGTTCTGAAATTGACAAAGATTCTACAGACCAAAACCATAAGGCTGAGAGGGCCTAGAAAAAAGTTGACAAGATAACTAGATGCTACATGTTAACTTCTATGTCTAGTGTGCTTCAATCGAAGCACGAGAACATACCTATTGCATACGGCATTGATGTATCGTTGCGTATCATATTTGTAGATAAGAGTTGGCCTGCTAAGCAGGGAGTTCTCAAAGCAATCATGAACACTAAAATAGTTGAGGGAACATCGGTTCAAAAACATATGCTCACGATGATTGTTCATTTCGATGAAGCCAAGGTTCTAGGGACAACAATAGATCTAGAGAGCCGAATTAATATGGTTCTTAAGATTTTGTGAGATTCGTACTTTCAATTTAAATTGAATTACAATATGAACAAGTTAAGTATGACTTTGACAGAGTTGTTGAAGGAATTACAAGTAGCTGAAAAGATCATGAAGCCTATATCAAAAGTTTTTGTTGCTCGTTTTACTTCATCTTCTAGAACTATGGCTCAACTCAAGAAGTTCAAGAAGAAAAAGGAACAGATCAATGCAAGGGCCCAGTTTAAGGGGTCTAAGCTTGGTTAACCTAAGTTTAACGCCAAGCCTAAGGACAAATATTTTAAGTGTGGTAAGAAGGGACATTGGAATAAAGACTATCCAAAATTCTTAGCCAAGTTCTCCTCAAGTATTACTATTTAGTTAGAGACTATATTAATTGTTGGATCATCATCCACTTGGATTGTTAATTCTGAAGGAATTGACCATATCTGTAACCCTTTGTAGGAGTTCAATAGGATAACGATACTCAATAGAAGGGAGCATAAACTTCGAGCGGGTAATGGAGCAAGAGTATGGACGGAAGTAGTGGAAGACTTGAAGCTTTTATTTAATTGAAATATGATTCTTATTTTAAATGATATTTTATATGTTTTTTGTTTTAAACATAATTTGATTTTAGTTTTACGATTGATTAATCAAGGTTATTCTATTTCTTTTTATTCTGGTATTTCAATCAGAAGAAATGAAAATATTATTTACTCTGGAAACATGCATGGCAATCTCTTTTATGTTAATAATAAAGTCATCAAATAAATAATACTCAAATTGAACCTAATAATGAAAAGAGAAAAGTCACATCAAAAGACCTGTATCTTTGGCATTTAAGACTAGAACACATAAATCCTAATAGGGTTCAAAAGTTGATCTAATATGGACCTTTTGACTCATTGAAATTAGAAGAATGTCTTTAGTATTAATCTTATCTTATGGGTAAAAATGACTAAAAAGCCCTTTACACAAAAGGTAGAAAGAGCAATAAAAAACTTGATTTTGTTCATATTGATATTTGTAGTCCTATGTCTACACCAGCTAGAGAATGATATAAATACTTCATCACTTTTACAGATAATCATACACATTTTGGTTATGTTTACTTAATGAAACACAATTCTAACTCTTTTGATAATGTTAAAGAGTTTAAAGCTGAAGTGGAGTATCAAACGGGTAAGCTAATAAAGAAATTAGGATCGAGTCATGGTGGAGAATACCTTCTTCGTGAATTTAAAGACTATTTACTATATTGGGGTATAATATCTCAGTTAATTGCCCCTGAGACTCTCCAGCAAAAAGTAGTAGCTAAAAAAAGAAATAGAATTTTGATGGAGATGGCCAAAAGCATGATAACTCATACAACTCTCCCTA
This sequence comes from Voacanga thouarsii, assembly GCA_026120185.1. NCBI lineage: Eukaryota > Viridiplantae > Streptophyta > Magnoliopsida > Gentianales > Apocynaceae > Voacanga > Voacanga thouarsii. The sequence goes on along the minus strand of JANUWF010001032.1, from coordinate 117,762 downwards.
TTTCTTTGTGGAGATATGCTTTGGAAGTAGTAGTATATATTCTGAATTTGTTGCATTTCAAATTAATACCTAAAATGCCTTATGAGATGAGAATTAGATGTAAACTCAATCTAAATCATCTTAAGATATGAGATTGTTCAACTTATGTAGTGACTAAGGAAGGTAAGCTACAGTCAAGATCAAAATAGTGTTACTTTGTAGGTATCTAAAAAGAATAAGAGGTGGGTACTTTTATGATCTCTAAGAGCATAAAGTACTTGTCAGTACTCATACTAAATACTTACAAGATGAACAGAATGTGTTTACTAAGGTTTTGAGTAAAGCGAAATTGGAAGAGAAGTTACCTGATACTTCAACTTCTAATATCCCAACTAAAGAACCTAAAAAGATGTAATCAGTTGTTTCTATATAGACCGAGCCACGTCATAGTAGGAGGATGTCTAGAATCTCAAAAGAATAGATTGGAGATGTTTTTGATATAGTATCTAACTATCAGAAACAAGATCCCACCGGATGCAAGGAGGCAATGGTTGATGTTGATGCATACAAATGGCAAGTAGTAAATGATGCTGAGACTGAATCTATGTATATCAATCAGATCTGAAATCTTGCCACTATACTTGAAGGGATTAAACCTATAGGGTAGAAGTGGGTATAAAAGAGAAAAAAAATATGTAGATGGAAAAGTGAAAGCTTATAAAGTAAGATTGGTAATAAAATATTATACTTAGAAATTAAGAAATGATCAATTATGATAAGACATTTTTAGTAGTAGTCATGCTTAAGTCCATATACATACTCTTAGCCATTAGTGAAGACATTTAAATAGCCTAACCTGAAGGCTTTATTATTAGAGGCCAAAAGTATATGATTTGCAAGTTTAAAAAGTCTATTTATGGATTTAAATAAACATCACGAGTATAGGACATACGATTTAATGATATTGTAAAGTCTTATGGTTTCATCAAAACGTAGATGAATCATATATGTATAGAAAAGTAAATAGGAATAATATATCATTGTTGTTACTTTATATAGATAATATCATACTCATTGGAAATGATGTAAGGATATTGTCATCTATAAAGTTTTGACTATCAAGTCAATTTACTATAAAAGACATGGGGGATCATAACTGCATTCTTGGGATAAAACTTCTTAGAGATAGAAAGTAAAGAATATTGGCTTATCACAATCTACTTATATTGATAAGATATTTGTTAAATTTAGTATGGATCAATGCAAAGAGACAATTATACCTTTTAGACACGAATTGACATTATCTTCTAAATAGTGTCATCAGACACAGAAAGAAAAAGATAGAATAAGTAGGATTTCTTATATTTCGGCTATAGGAAGTCTTTTGTACATCATGTTTTGTACTAGACCAAATATCTGCTTTGTCGTGGACATGGTTAGTAAATATCAATCAAATATAAGGGAAGCATATTGGTAAGTTATAAAGTATATACTTAAATACTGAAAGGGATAATGGATTTATGTTAGTCTACAAAACTAATAATATAGTTCATACCGATTATATTGACTTAAACTTCTAAGTAGATAAAGATAAAAAAAAAACACTAATGGATATATCTTTACTTTGTCTGGAGGAGCTATTTCATAGAGAAATATCAAATAATTTTACATTGTTGATTCTATTATGGAAGTTGAGTATGTGGCAACTTTAGAGGCTTCTAAGAAAATAGTTTATCTCCAGAAGTTCCTAACATAACTTGGAGTAGTGTCATAAATGGACAAACCCATTATCATATATTGTGACAATTCTAAAGTTGTGTCACAAATATAAGAAGCCAAGGAATCATAGGAAAGACAAACACATCGAGAGGAAGTATGGTGGATCTCTTTACCAAACCTTTGATAGAGAATGTATTATGGAGACATTTAAACGTCATAGGACACATGGACTTCATTTTTAGTACAAGTGTGAGATTGTTAAAATATATGCTCAAAATAGACTATATTTATGTATTATAAATTGCAACAAAATATTTTATTAATGATTGTTTATTTACATATATTTGCACATCAAGGTCCAAGTATGACAAATAAATAACTTACGTGTTGGATCATTTTTTACAGTGAGGTACAATTTATGGATATTTGACATATAATAAAAATATTGTTCTTGGTCTTTTGATAAAATTGGGCATTTCATCAAAGTAAGATCATTATACATTAGTTTTTAAATAATAAATGATTTACTTTTAACCAGTAAATAGTTCCCTTATACCATTAGTATAAGCGTATTTAAAATATATAGAATTAAACCTGCAGTAGTAGTTTCTAATAAAGTATTATATTTAAAGAAACTAAACTATTGCTACTACAGTATGGATGAGTATCCTAAGGCTTGAGTATAAGGTTGTAATATGGTGAAGTTGGACTTATTCGCTTTAATGTATGATGGGTGGGATTTTTATATGAGATCAATAACATTGTACATTAGGCGTATGACTTTAGTTAATTAAGATGGATTTATACAATATAATTTCTATACTTTACTTAATGAAGATAAATCAACCCATTGTGATTGTCCAGAATAATCTTATTGATCTAGGGCTCTTGGAATGTGACTTAGTACTATATGCTTTTGGGTAACTCTTAGAGATAAGCTGGTATATACTAAAAGTTATGGATTATCGAATTAAATATTTAAGGATGGTAAATGTCATTGAGAAAAATATTAATATATTTTTTCTATCTCAATAATAGGTATTACATAGAGAGGTATTTTCATCATTACACATGTAGGTCAAAAACACTGCATTTACAATATTATTCTTGGAGTCAATATTTTTATATAATGATAAATAAAATATAACTATTTGTTGGTATGAGTATTTTAATCATTTTACTAGTTAAGAATAATATATATTTTGGTCCCTAAAGTAGCACAAGTAACCTTAATAATTTATTGACTATGTCGGCCTGGGTGAGATAAATTTTAGAAGAATTATTCTAAAAGTTCAATAATTATTTATTTAAGTTAGAATATAATATTGTGCTAATTTATTAAATTAGATTATTAATTAATTATCTCGTGTAATTTTATATTGAATCCAAAAGAAATAATTCATTAATAAAAGAGGTAAATATCAATCTTGGACTGATTAAAAAATAGGGTTAGAACCCTAGTCCACTAGGGAGTAAGAGGGATGGCCACCAGGGTTTTGGGAACCCTAGAGTGGGTCGGCCAACATAAAAGGAAAGGAGGCTCAGGGTTTAAAAAGTGACACAGCAATGCAATTTTAATGTTGGGAAAAAACTAATTTTTTCCTGAGCATGCCGCCTTCTGCCTCTCACTGCTCTTCCACGTTCTTCCTCCTTTATTTTCATCATAGTACTCTACTTTCACCAGTAGATAGTTCACAGTAGGTGTAAGAATATTTTGGAAGATTGAAAAGTGATTTTTTAGTGTGTATTTGATGCGAAGAAGCAGATGTTTGGTTGGAATCCCCGCAAAACAAGTATTTGTTGTAAACTAAGAGGCACCAAGTTCGAGTGTTGCACCTAAAGAGGTTTTGTCGAACCCAACTCCGCCGCCGGTAGTTTGCCCTTTGCACCGTAAAAGTAAGTATATTCTAGATTTTAACGGGAAATTATTTTTGAAAACCATATTCAGCTACGTTTTATGATTTCACACAATCCTTTATTATAGCGTTCCAATAAGGTTGATATCATTAACATATATAATAAGTATAACGAAGTTAGATCTAGATTTTTTTACAAAAATATAAGGACATATTAGATCATTTTTATTTCTTGAATTTAATAAATATTGACTTAGACGATTATACCACATGCATCTACATTACTTTAAGCCATACAATAATTTTTGTAATTTAATAGAATAATTTCTATGAGGGCTAGAATTATATGCTTTAGGCATACTAAATCCTTCTGGAATTTTTATATAAATATCATTATCAAAATTCTCATATAAATAAATAATAACCACATCCATTAGACGCATATCAATCTTTTCACGTATTATTAGACTCACAATGTATTAGAGTATAATTGTATTTTCCACGGATGTATATGTTTCATTATAATCAATACTTGATTTTTGAAAAAGGTCCTCTACCACAAGTTTTGCTATATATCTTACAACATCATTATTTTCATTTCGCTTTCATATAAATAAGCATTTATAACCAATTTGCTTTAAACATTTTGGTGTTCGAACTATAAGTCCAAAACTCTCACGTTTTGTGAGTGAGTTTAACTCCAATTGAATCACATTTTTTTCATTTTGACCAACCACTTCTATGACAACATTTTTCAACTGATATTAGTTCAAAATCCTGGTTATCTTTTAACATATCAAGTGTTGTATTGTATGCAAAAACATCATCAATAGTTATTTTTGTCCTATTCCAACTTCTACAAGAAGTAGAATAATTGATGAAATTTTTCAATATTTTTTTTATTACTTTTAGAAACTTGGATCTTTTCATCAGTTACCTCTTGATCCTTATTTTCTAATTACTTAACTTGATCGCCTTGATCATTTAATCATATTTTCTTTTAAGAATTTTTATTTTTGAACTAATAGGTCATCTATACTTCTGGAGTGCTATTGATTTAGCAGTTATAGGAATTTTATTTTGTCCTCCTAGAACTTCTATTCAAATAGAAGTATCTACTGTTGGAATATGCAATTTAGTTACCTTTGTAAAGTTAACAAAAGAATCTGGCAGTTGATTTGCAAATTTTTATAAATGAATTATGTTTTGAGTTTCTAATTCACTCGTGCTTGTGCGAATCCAAATAATTCAATGATGTTATCTAAGTAAGCTTTTTTTTTATGTGGTTTATGTTCTCCTCCTAATTTCATTTAAATGACAATCAACAAGTTTTGTGTAAATATGTCTCCAGTTAATAATTCAAGATATCTAATTCTAGAAGAAGAATCATATCTAATATATATCCCCAACCTTCTTTGGGGACCCATTTTGGTACGTTAATTTGGCGCTGTTAGTAAAATTCTCAAATAAGTAATATTTGGATATGAACTAAAAGTTAACTGTAAGGGGGGAAATTTATAATAACTTATTTGTTTTACACGCATGAGTACTGCAGCACCTAAAATAGCATGTTTCCAAATAGATATAGGAAGATTTGTTCTTATTAGTAATGGTCTAGCAATTAAATGTAATTTTTTAATGAATGATTCAATTATAGTATTTTGGGTATGAATATAAGCTATTGGATATTCGATAGTAATGTCAATTGACATGCAATAAGTATCAAAAGTATAGGAAGAATATTCGCTGGTATTATCTAAACAAATTTGTTTCATAGGATAATATGAAAATTGTGCTCTTAAGTGAATTTTTTGGGTAAGTAATCTCACAAATGGTAGATTACGAGTTAATAATAAACAAACACACAATCATCATGTTGATGCATCAATTAAAACTATAAAGTAACTGAATTATCTACATGGTGGATGAATTGATACACGCATAGCACCTTAAATCCTTTCTAAAAATGCTAGAGACTCAAACTTTACTTTTATTAGAGATTGTTTAATAACCAATTTCCCTTAAGAACGTATAGCACATAAAAATTTATCTAAGTCAAAATCTTTTGATTTTTCAAGGATGACCATGCGTAGTTTGAATTCTTTTTCACATCATAATTGTTATTAGATGACCTAAATGGTCATGCCAAATGAAAAATATAACAGGATCAGTAAACATATAATTTACTGAATGATATATTTTAATTGCATGGATTTTTGTACAATATAAGCCAAACGAAAGAAATGGTAATTTTTCTAATAAATATTTCTTATATGAGGTTATTTGAGTAAGATAGATATACTCAAAACTATTTTCCTCAATTGTTTAAATAGGATATCCATTTTGAAAAGTATCTTTAAAACTTAATAAAAATTTTCAAGATTTTAAGGAAAATAATGCCTTATAAATAATAAAAGTTGGTCCTCTGGATAATAATGTACTAACTCTTCTGAAACCTTCAATCAATTTTACACTACTACTGATTATATTAACATTTATTTTTCTCATTTTTAGATAAAATAAATATATTTTCTTCTTTCAGTATGGTATGCATAGTACTACTATCAATTAAACATATATCTTCAATGCCACTTTTGGATCCAATGAATAGAATAATAGCCAAATGGGCAAAACAAAATATTTATAAATTTAAATACTTATATTATAATAGAAAAACTTTAAATATTAATTAATATTTCAATACTAAAAATATAAGACATAAAATAAAAATATTAAAAGTAAGTTTCTAATTCTTCTAGACACCGTTATTACCAATCAAATTATCAATTATTATATTTGGATACTCAAAGAAATCAGCTATATCCAAGTGAGTTACATCAATATTAATATCTTCAACTTTTAATCATCATCATATCACAAAAAGAATATAGTAGAGTAAAATTTGCTTTAGTATATTTGTATTTCTTCTCAATAAAAGCTTGGCAAAGATCAATAAGGTGTTCTGTCGTACGATTAGTACAGAACTAGTGACCTTTCATGCTACACCGATAATATTTATCTTCATCATTTGTTAATATCATATTCTTTCTCGTTATTTTTTGTCCACTTCTGGTGATTATTATTATTTTTTGTAACTTTATTTTGATCACTGTGATCATAATAAATATTTCAATTATGATTGCAGACGCATCCACAACCACAATCACAATCACAACCTCGTTTGGGACCAAAATAATGAGTTCTAACTATTAGATTTTGACGGCAATGAACAATGTCGCAGTAGAAGTAATAGAGAAAGGACGAAAAATCAAACCCAGACAAAAGTAGGGATGGCAATATCCCCTCTTAAATTGGGGACCCGATCTGGCCCGGCCCAATTGGGCCGGGGATTATAATTCAAATTATGTGTGATAGGGATTCCCCTCGAATTATAATCAGCTTATAATTTGTCCATAAGACTATTTTCTTCTCACAAAATAACCTTATAATATTATCTTATAATATATTAAGTACTAAATCCTCTATTGTGTGTAACCTATTAGATTTTTTTTTTTTTTTTATCAATTTGCAGCAAAAATATGAACTAGTCATACCAATTATAGGATTAGTAATCCTTAATAATTAGGATTAATTTTTTAAATTTTTAATTAATAAATTCATATTAAGTATATCAAGAGCGTATCTAATAATGTATTATGACTATCCAAAAGGCAAGAAAGTCAAGTGATTTGACATGAACCTTTTAATAGCAAATACTAGTAAAATAAACTCCTTTTATCATATGACATCTCCTCTAATATGGAGTATAGAATTAGTACCAAATTCTTATAGAATATTATTAATTTTAGTCCAAATACTTTAGTTCTCATTCTAGGAATCCTTACTCATTATGGGCATCATCTTGGAACCATTTCCATCACATAATCGCATTGGCCAATGACTTCTTGAGCAATAATTCCCCATACGAGGTCGTAAGGTATACTCATCTATTATAATGAGTGATATATCTTTTATTAATCCTCTCAACTACTTTCGTATACTTTATATCGCACCCAATGTCGACCCTATTTCGGCAGTCTCTAAGAGATTCCGAAAATTGAAATTAAAGTACAATACTTGGCAAATAACGTACCTTACATCTCAAATCTAAGAATACTTACATAATGTTATAATGAGATTCTATCACTGACACTAAATAGACGTTATCCATGTGATTATCTCATGGTTGGTCATCCAATATACTCATTTATCCAACAAGTATCTATATATTAACTTTTAGTATCTCTATACTTACGGATGCGAAAATCACCTCTTGATCGGATTAAGAAGTATAACATGTGCCAATCTTTGTGCATTAATGATATTCTATCTCATTAATATTATGACTATGAATAGTTTAGGTATAAATGCTATATAATTTAGTAAAAATCTCATATCAAAATCTCTATCATGATTTCTTAACACTGTGTATTATATTTGAGACTTTATCTATTAGTTTTATATACAAAAAAAAAAAAATGAACTGAAAGACAAAGAAATGTCTTTTTAATTAATACGTGTAAAAAATAAATCATAAATCGATTAACTTTAAGGTATAATACCAATACTAACAACATTCACTTTTGGGAATAGAGTAGAATCTGTTAGTCGAGTTTTATAATTTTTCATTAATAATTTATTATTTTACTAAATTACGAAGAGGCGGGATATCAATTCTGTATATTAAATTTCTTGAATATCTTTTCTCGATATTACTGCAAGAGCATATTTGAGGTATGAAAGGTAAAAAAAGTTTTCTCTAACATATCTTCATTCGTAGTGTTTTCTTCGTACAATTTTAATTGTGAGATAATTTTAAACATAGTAAAACTATACTCACTGGTAAATTTAAAATCTTGCAATCACAAGTGCATCTAGTCATATTGTACTTTTGAAAGGACGATCATTTTCTGATGGTCAAATATTTCTTTCAAATTATTCCACAAACCAAATAGATCTTTCACGGTAAGATATTTTACTTTTAAATCATTATGAAGATGATGGTGGAGAAAAATCATAACTTTAGCACCATTTTGTAATGATAACGAGTTTCCTTCTACAATAGTATTTGTCAAACTTATTGTAACTAAATGCATTTCAACATCCAGCGAACAGGATAAATAATTTTTTCCGACAATATCAAGAGTTACAAACTCAAGTTTAATAAGACTCACCATGTTAATACAAAATTACATAAAAAAAAGTATCTTTCTTCTTATTATTTAGAAACTTGATTCAAAATATAATTAATAAATAAATTGTAAAAACTGTAAAACAAAGAAATTATAGGGAAGGGAGAAATAAAAGAATCATTTAGACTCAATTTGATATTCAATTCATTTATATAAAACTTTATTTATTAAGGTGTAGATACACATTTTAAAAGGTAAGAAGTGAATATAATAAATATAATTTTATCTTATTTATAATAACCTTAAACTTAGAAAAATGAATATTCATATTTTTTTAGGATAAATAGATAATATCAAAAATAAAATAGTCACATCTATTTTCTAAATAAATATATAGTTTCGAAAAATGAATAATTACTTTATCTTATTAATTTCATAACACTTTTTTTTTTCCAAAATTTTTTCTATTTTTTCTCATGAATTTATTTTTTTAATTCAAAATTAAATTTATGATCTCATAATTAATTAATTATAAGTCAAATATTCAAGGACTAAAATAATATTAAAAAATTAGTTACTTGAAGTTTAATAATTTTGAAACTAACATTTTTTATTTATCAAATATAAAAACTATTATATTTGTACTACTGCAATTTTTTTTCCCCAACAAATCGTTATCAAACTTTAAATGCCATAAATTTGACTTCAATGATTTATCATGCAATATTCATCTAATTATGAGGGGAATTTTTTGCATGATTAGAGAGTAGATATATGACACCGTTCTATTCAAATTTAAATAATTATATTTATTAATATTTTGGAATATATGTATATATGTTTAGAAAGTAAACAATATTTAGTTTAGTAAATAAATAATGTATCCATAGTTAAATATTTTAATACATTCAAATATAAAATAGAGAGATTGTTATTACTATAATTAATCAACTAAGGTGGTAAGTGAGAAGGAATTCTCCTAATTTTAAATCAAAATTTAAATTTAAAATAATATTAATTTAAATAATTTTTATTTTTCGAATCCTGTCATACATTCCTAACGCATTATATTCTTTTTTTTTAATCTCACTTTGAACTTCTCATAACTTCACATTTTTAATAATTTTTTATTATATTTAATCATTCTCACATCAAATAAATTTTTACCCACCCACACTATAAAATTGCACCAACTATGCATTTAAAAAAGAAAATGCCTATGATTTTGGTTCTAGAATCTACTGTAGGATCGAGGCGGTTTGCCTTCGGAAATTACTTTAGTTTCATCCTTGCCAACACTGCCCAATTTCCATTCTCCTTTGCAGAAAAAAAAAAATGTTCGCCCTCCAAATCCACTCTGTCGACTTCCCTCAACGTCTCACCACAACAGTCAGCTCCGTCGTCCACGGCCCAAACCCTAGAAGTACCGACTACAATGGCAACACTCTAAACCCGACTGAGCTCAGAGGAATCGCGCACCTCTTCGGTCAACTCCCCCCCTCCAGCTCCTCTGCTACTACCACCACAATTTCCAACCCAACCGCCCGCACCACGCTCCTCTTCGTTGTTGCGGTCCCGAATTACCTCTCCTCAGATGACTTCCTCCTCTTCTGCGGCCAGCATCTTAATCATTTCCGAGAAATCCTCTTCCTCAGGTATAATCTCTTTGCACCCCCACTCCTCCTCTCCCCCCCCAACGCAAACACCAAAAAAACTCACATATTATATTCTTATATTTTAAGTTTTCTGTGTTACACGTTCTAAATATGGTTCCCCTTTGGTTTCTGTATCGGTGTAAGACGGTAAGACTTTGTTCATTTCAACATATTTTCTGGGGAACTTTTTTTTCCCCCCTTTTATCCCTGAATTTTTATGCCAATTGATTATTCTGTATTTTCATATTTGTTTGAGATAACACTGGGTTTCTATGTATTTATTCAAAGGAATGATGGAATGGAAGATAGGTATAGCGTACTGATCAGGTTAGGAAATCAATTGGATGCTGATGGTTTTTATTGTAGTTTCAACGGAAGGAGATTCAAACCCTCTGAGGTAGTTTATCTTTTGCAAGTGGACACATTTTGCCTGTGTGTGCAAGTGTAAACATTTTGCCTAAGTGAATGTGAATATCTGTCAATTTTAATGGATTTCTAGAAATGAATTTTCAGGCAGAGGTATGCCATATATATTTTACTCAATCAGTGGAGTACACCGAGTCAGCAGAAATTGCTAGTATGCCACCTCCAGGTTTCACTGAATTACCAACATGTCCTATTTGTCTCGGTTAGTAATGTTTGATTCTATTTGTCTATGTATTAGATTGATATGTAATTTCATGTTCTTATATCCTTTGTGGAATATTTTGCAATTTGTGCTTAAACGTAGTGCATAATTTCTTGAGGTCCAGAGGTGAAAATCTCATGATAACTCTGTTATTTTTCTGTTGCAAATGTGAAGAGAGATTGGATCAAGACACAAGTGGAATTCAAAGCACCCTCTGTGACCATTCTTTTCATTGTTCATGTGTTTCAAAATGGACTTATTTGTCCTGCCAGGTTAGCCCTTTGATTTCTTGGTTGTGTTGATTCCACATTACCTTTTTTGTGAACTATGTCATGGATTCTCCTATCTGTTTTATAAGACTAGCTTGTTGTTGCCTTCCTTGGATCACTAGTAGGTTGCTTGGGAATTATCTGGTTTGGCAACAATACTTAATCTTGATGTCACCTCATGAAGTGTCATTGCTTGTGTTTAACTGAGTAGTGAATCAATGATACAAGTACAAATTTGTTTTCCGATGATTTTTATGTTTGTGAGATTATCAGAACAACATAGTCGAGAAGAGAGACGGAAATTAATCTTCATTCATGTAGATTTGCAATAAAGGCTGAACAACTGGGTTTGATTGTAGAATATTGCAATGAAGTTTCATTGCAAATCTCTCGTTATTATCTCCTCAAAAATCTCACAACTGGTTTGACTAATCACATTCACAATTTGAAGACCTTGTACTTGCTAATGTGCATATTCTATTTGGTTATAATGAATAATTTGTTGAAATTAAGAATAGAATATCAGACGCACTAACTTTTGCAAAATTTCTCTCTAAAACCCAACCTCTCTTTATTGAAACATTTAAAGTAGATTGTTTGAGGATTTAGAATCTTATGTGGTTCATGTCAGACTGAATTAAATATTTATCTTTGCCCTGTTCAATAGAGTCTTTAACTGTGTATCAAAGTGTTGCATAACTAGCATCTTGTTTTCCAAGCAAGTTGTCCAGTGAATCTGATCCTTACCTATGGTTAAAAGAGTGATTTCAATTAGTGAAGAGGCAATGTTGTTTTTGTATTAGTTGACACACTTTCAAATATGATAACCCCTACATATATCATGTCTTGGTGTCCTAGTTGACTAGTGTTTGGGACACGTTTCCATTTTTCTTAACCAATTCTATTGATCTCATCATCTCCATAAACATACTTATTTACATATTTGTTGTGGTTCTTATGCCTACTTGTTTTATGTCTGTCATTAATCCTCGAGTAATTAGTCCTTATGTGTGATATATGACCATTCTCCTTAATCAAGAGAAATTGGAAAAGATTCAAAATTGATTTTCTATAATGTACGGAAATAATACAATCTTCCACCTTTAAGCAAAAGTTGGGAAGAATAGGAAATGGAAAGGAATTTACACAAAACAATTGGTGCTTCTGCATAGTTTTTCTTGATATTTCTATCTTCGCTTTTCTCTATGCTGTTTGAACTGCATTAATCACTTCCCCCTCCTCCCCCCCCTTTTTTTTCCTGGCCAAATTAAAAAGGGAAGGGATCAAAGAGGCAAAGTCAGTGTTAATGCTGCTTTAGTGTAAGCTTCAAGGAGCATGAACTTATATAGGGAGTACTTAATCTATCATGTTACTGCACTTGTTTGCAGGTATGTCGACTTTGTCAGCAGCAGGATGAAAAGCCAACTTGTGCAATATGTGGAACCCTAAAGAACCTGTGGATCTGTCTGATCTGTGGTTTTGTAGGATGTGGAAGGTAAAACAGTAGTTATTGTTTGTCATGTTATATGCTCCATTCTGCTACGCTGTAATTTTTAATGCAAATTACGTAATCTGTTAGTCCATGACATGATGACATCCATTTTTGAGCCAGTATATAATTGAAACCATCTTGTTGAATATCAGGTATGAAAAAGGCCATGCTATTAGACATTGGAGTGATACACAACATCATTATTCACTGGAATTAGAAACACAACAAATTTGGGATTATGTTGGGGACAAGTATGTACACCGATTGAACCAGTCAAAAGCTGATGGCAAGTCGATCATGACGAATTCTCGTTGCATTTCAAGTGATGTAGAATATGGTACTGGTGCATATGAAGATGATTCTGGACTTGATGGTGCCCTTTTCAGTAGCAAAGTTGAAGCAGTAAAAACCAATCTTCTCTCTTACACAGAGACAAAAAGCTCTTGCTGCTTATTTACTAAATAGAACTATATCCATGACTCTTACTTTGGCGCTTGTTAACTTCTTATATTTATATCCCTCATTGTTAATAGTTTTGGTCCTTTTTGATCTATGCGTCTTACAGGATGGATTAAACTTATTAGGCTTTCTTTACACAAGGAGATTTTCATTAAGCTTAGGGTATACTAGCATGCTAGGGTGTCCCGTTCACTCTCTCCCCCAACCTTCTTCCTGTTATGTGTTGCTTCCTTGAAATTAATCCATCATGCATGATATACAGACTGTGGATGAGTACAACCGTCTTCTTGCAAGTCAGCTAGAGATCCAGAGACAAGTAAGTACTGGCTTATTTTTTGTTTTACATTGTATTTCTGATTTCTTGCACCTTTAGGACTTCTTAAGATTGCAAGGTCATGCATCTTGTATAGATGGATATAAACAGTAGAATTATCTGATGGACGATACTAGAGGGAATATTTTTTTATAGCATGCCAAGTCACTTAGTTGTGGCATTCACTACGTATTTCTTCTGAAGCTCTAACTTTTGGTTGATTTCTAGCCATCAATAAGATACAACCTTATCATGACATTAGATTTGCTCCAGTTTGAGCTGGAGTCCCCATCAACTCCCAACACCCTTTTATATTCTCAAATCCTTTCTGGTAGGATCCTTGTTAACTAGGCCTTGCCTTTGTGGGGACCTTATGCTGTTGTGGATTCAGAATCCACCTGCAGTTTGTGGTCTAGTATTATTTGTGAATCTTTTTTTTTTTCTGCATTAATTATTGTAAGCAAATAGGGTGTTTCAAGTTTGTTGATGTTAAATGTTAAGACCTCTTACTGGTGGTTCACTGAATACTTTGCCTGTCTTGTTGTTAGCATTATGAATCTCTACTTGCTGAGGCAAAAAGTAGCAAGGAGAGCTGCATTGCAAAAGCGGTAGAGAAGGCTGTGTTCTCAAGGATGCAGGATTTGCAGCTTAAGTTGGCAAGCTATGCTGAGGAAAAGAATGCCGTTGCAGATGTGAGTTTCCTGTCTCTCTACGATTCCTTGGCATAAGGATCCCTTGATTGCAAGGTTTCAGAATGATTCGATATGTGCAGGCTTATCCATGCATAGCTCTTACTACCCTAAAATGATTCGATATGTGCAGGCTTATCCATGCATAGCTCTTACTACCCTAAATTGAAAATTTGGACTCTTGAATGTGCATGCCCATCAGCTTAAGAACTGGCTTAAAATATACAAAATATTTTGATATGTGGGATGAGATGTTCATTTGTTAGTACCGTAGACATGAGAAAATTTTCTACCTGATAGAATGTTGTTTGTTTATTGTCAGAGGAACCAAGAGCTTATGAAAAACCAAGAAACTCTGCAGCAAAAATACAAGGAAATTGTGGAAAGGTAACTTGATCCGTTTCCATGCATGTTATTTTTACACATTATTTTGTCAGAAATGCTTTTAGTGTTTCCTAATTGTTGTTATGATATATTATTCTCTGGATTTGGTTCAAGCAAAACTATTATATTTGTAATTGTCTCCTGTTTTTTCGTGCCGTAGCCAAGTGTATGTTGCTTAATTTGGTAAATTGGTGTTCTATGAATGCATCATTTATGGTACTATGTTTTAATTGCAGAATCAAGCAACTGTCAGTTTCCTTTATTACATTAGAATTGAGATCACAAATTGATATAGCAATTGGAATATAGTTTTTTCCAGGGTTACTTGAGTTAGTTTGTCCAAAGTTACTGATGTAGTGTTGTGATTTCAGGTTCGGTTTATCTCTCAAGTCAAAAAATGATAAGATACTGGATCTGGAAGAACAGGTACTTGTATCAGATATCCGTCTACTTGTTAAGTCCTTTGAACTTATAATTACTTTAAATATTTTATTTTTGCATGAATGCCAGATAAGAGACTTGAAAGTCTATGTTGGGGCACAGACAACAATTGCTAACATGACTGATTCAGAAGGTGTGAGAGGTGGGACAGTTCTGCCCGTACAGGCAAACCACTCACCCCAGGGCAATCCAAAGAGGAGAATTAAGTCAGGCAGAAGACGAAGTTAGTGTATGGCGGAAACCTTTTCTGTCATCAACATTTAAACCTGTTGTCCAACTTCGCTGATGGACAGATGGGAGCCACATGGATCTTGCTTCGTGGTCTACAATATTGAGATGGGTTGTATTGTTTCTCTGAAAAATCTCTGTGAAATGTATACTTTTTCAGGGGTGTTATTGAATGCAAATGTTGATGATGTCCAATTTAAGGTGAAATGATTATTTCACTTGTTTCACGTTCAAAATATTATGGCTTTTAAATATTATTCGCGTGGACCAACAGAAGTTGGAAACATATTAGGGAGAGCAATATCAAATATAACTTCTTGGGAGTGGTAAGGCAGATTGGAGATTAGATACCTGAGTTTGTTCATTTATTATGATAGTAAGATTAATCTACTTTAAATAAAAGCTTTCAGTGAATTGCATTTGCATTCCTAACGCTCTTCTGGTGGTGCACATAATGTCGCTCGGAAATGGACATCGCTAGCCAACCAAACTACTTATGGGATTCGTGCAACGTTGATTTTGTCCATTGACGGATGTACAGGAGCCACAGCCCGCACGGTACGGTGCTGCGTTTTAGCTGCAAAATGACCGTCACTGCAGTGGCAGATTCTTGAATCCAGCTTGGCCAGCACCATCCCTTTGAACTCTAGGCTCTTCAACCGGCCATTATCAAACCGATGCGTCTGCCCAATCCTTCCATTTTTTTTTATCATTTGGGTGTCTCTGTTTTGCTCTACTACTGGTGGTTTAGGATAATCTAAAATTAAGTTTGTAAATCAGAAACCCACCACGTAACAAGAGCGATCAGAATCAGAAAATGCAGAAAGAATTCATTAGCTGGTAAATTAAACAAATTTACTGAAATCACCTAATCAGAACTAATATAAGATGGGCATCATCTAGTCAGAAACTAATAGAAGAAACAGGCCATGAGCTAAGCCTATATTTATCATTCCTGCTGACTTGACTTGAGCCTCCAGATAGTAAACTGCAATCTGCTCTAAATTTACAAGATGGACCCAGACTATATGATCATTTGCAAAGGGAATAAAGTAGCATGTCTGCATTAAAATGAAATTGACACTGCTCTCCCTAACCTAACTCTACAAACCCAAAGTTAAAACCTACAAATCTACCTTTAAGCTAGTCTTGCAGCTCCTGCAACGCAACATAGTGCAAAATCACATGATGCAGTAGATACAGTCAATCTACTGATGATGGCCAGAAGAGTGCTACCTTGGGGGTTGATCAGAACTTGCTGCACCAGAAGTGCTAGGCCCAGCACCATTTTCAATTGGAGGAGAGGTGCCCCACTTGCCCTCAGATTCTAGTGGCTCAAGGACATGGATTCCACCATCATTGAGTCCCAATGCAAACTGATTAGGTTCGGAAGGATGTGCAGCAATGACTAGCGGATAGACCCTCAAACTACAAAGTATCAATTGGAAGAATGTTAGTTTTAAAAGAAAAGGACATGATATACTATGCTCGTGATTGCGGTACTCACCTTGGGTTGGAAGGCAGGTAGGCAGTTGGATTGATCCGGCATCTCAATCTAAGATTAGAAGCAGTAAGAACTCCCACACTTCCATCTTCAAAACTGACGTAGATTGACTGGCTATCACAAGAATATGTAGCATGCGTGATTGCACCACTTACTTCCCGGGGCACCCACTAGATAAAAGAAAAACTACTGAGTGTCAAAAACAACTAGGTATATGCAAGTGCCCCAATCAAATTGAGAGAGAATATATAGGTAGATGAAACAGGGAACAAAAGGAACTATGGCAAATACAGCAATTAAATTGGCGAATTCAAAACCATACGCAACAAGAAGACAGCATCCTGTAACTAAATTTCCAAAACAACAGGTTAAACACAATGACACCTGCTTGAGGCATTCCAGTTTCGGTGCTTCATAGATAGCTATTTGTGTTTCATGAACTGCCAACAAGTGTGTCTGATCCTGGTGAAATTGGACACGTGTATCAGCAAGAGGAGCAGCTGCACGCCCAGCTGGAATCTGCAAATATTTACTTGTTTGTTTCTCCCATGCATCGGTGCTCCAAACACACAACTATAGAAACACAGAAGGCATCAACATAATGTATAATTGACCATCGAATTAGGGAAGGAGTGGAAGGAATTCCATCTTGCAGATATATGAAGAGTTCTGGGAAATTCAATATCTACAAAGGTACTTTTATGGTCAATTTCCAATTGATTTTTAATATTTCAGTTTTTAACAAGGATGAGCATCTTGCCAAAAATTATTACCTGAGAATCTGCTCCTGAAGATACAAGCACATTAAGTGCATTAGAAAAGGCAAGACCAGTTATTCTTTTCTGATGGCCTCTCAGCTTGGATTTGACCTGTGATTAGGAATGCAACAGTTAACAAAATTCAAACAATCAATCCAGAATTACAAACTTAAGGCAAATGTGTACAGTAGATACAACCTCATCAACCCGCACATTGTATATTTGGATGGAGGAGTCCTCCATGCCTATCGCAATAATATTGTTGTCCTGGGGATGGAATGCCAAAAATGTGGCTGCAGGTGGAGGCGGCATGAAAGTTGTCATTGTCTGCATTTGCAGAACAGCAGAATCATAAATTCAGTTCAGAACATTAGTGAAGACCAACTATCCAACTGAACAAAGACTAAACCAGGAGTTCTCAAACTTGTTTTTTCATGCACTGCAAATAGATTTTGAGATATGAGACTGCACGCAGAAAAATATGAGCTTTGAGTACAGGGGAACAATGACAGCTCATTTGATTTTCCAAATTCAATTTTTGCTACAATTTCCAAGTTGGCACTGTAAATCTTGAAAAATTACTATGATGTAATCAGCACCACTCCTCTACAGGGTTTAGGACCTGCCCAATAAAGCACAACCATCTCTGACAGTTCATCACACAATTCACGTAAGAGGAGCTATAATAAACCAAATACCTTAAAAGTCATCATATTGAATAAAGAAATTTTCCCGCCAGATGCTGACATTACGTAGGAGTCATTCTTTGACAGAGCAAAGCACGGAACAACATCCTCGGTATTTGTTGCGTCACTAATATCATTCGTCATCAATATCCCACTTGCAGGTTGCGTTAGTTGGGGCACGATACCAGCACTTGCCTGGGGAGAGGGATGGAATTAATGAAAGCAGTGAGACAAACTTTAAAGACAATTAGAAATATAAGTTCTTCCAGCAAAATTAACCAGCACCTTTCCAGTAGGGTGGCGTTCATTTCTTGGCCATTTCCAGAGTTTGTGCACAGCATTTGCAGCTAGTGCTAATATAGCAAGTCCTGAATTTGTATAGATCAACTTTGAGACCTAAAAGTGCAAGAGAGGATAACCAAAGGAGGAGATCAATAAGATTCAGAAGGAATGCTGCAATTTTGTTGAACATTGAAAAGACGCTTCCAGAATAACTCCAGCTGAGAAGTCATGCTACTATCTATTAGACTTGATGACAATTACGTGAATGCATATGTTAATCTCTGTCTGTGTGTGTGTGTGTGTGTGTGTGTGTAAGAGAGAGAGAGGTCATACCCTCGTAGCTGTCAGGCTATCTGGCAATCTCAGAGAGCGGCACTGTGATGGCTCATTAATCTCCGTTAGTTTCCATATTCTAGACTTGTCTGCAGATTCATCAGCAATTCTGGGCTTTACATCAGCCAAATTTCGATTATCACCATTCTACAAGAAACCAGAGTGGAAAAGTCATTTACTAAACTAAAAAAATTCAATGTACATCAGCCCCTCACTACCTACAGAATTACTACTAGGTTCTTTATCCAAAAGATTATGTCCATGCCTAATTCAATAGCTGGGATTCCCTTCAGTAATTGCAAAAAGAAAAACCTACCATTGATACCATGGACGCAATTGGAGAAACTCGATCTACCATACTTGACCCAACAGTTGCACTACCAGCACCAAATGTTCCTATTCCTGGGGGCTGTTCAAGGATGAAATTTCATCATGGAGTTTGGGTTATGAGTTTGCAAGTGAACAGATGAAAAGGAGGGGAAAGGCAAGAGTTCATGATACCTTCACAACAGCTGCAGACGCCACTCTCGAGGCATCAAATGGACGATTTTCCATGGTTCGAAGTAGCCGAACACCTTCTGCATTTGCCAAGATTTTAATTCCATTCTCATTTGTTGACACGGCCATTAATATCCCTTCCTTGTTAAAGCGAATGCATGGAGAAGCCTGAAACATAAAAGAAAATTGAGATAATCAAATAGCTAGAAAACAATAGAGTGGAAATAACAGACTTAAGAAAAGGACAATTACCGGTAATCCACCATCTGCTTCAGTGCTAGTCAACATGCTAACATTGTCCATGTCCCAAAATTTGATTGTGAACTCATCACCGGCAGCTAAGAATCGATTTTTTGTAGTATCAAATTGTACTATTCCAGAAGCTCGCTTCCCAAGGCCAGTATATGTACGTTTTACGGCACCTTCACTTTCATTCCACTCCACGAGGTACGATTCGCCTTCTTTGTTAGTCCCGCAAGAGAACAACCTATTTAATGTTATCAAAAAGCATGAATTTTAGTTAAAAAGCAAAATAAACTCAAAAGCAGATAATCTGGAGTTGGGTTTTCATCAACAACCTTGTCCCATCAGCACTGTATGCCATAGTGGTGGATGAATGACCCGGTGCATCATAATCAACTCTGGATCCCATGTTATCATACAACCAAGCCTTTATTTTTCCATCAGTAGCAGTTGAAAAGATGAACTGGTGTACCCAAAAAACAAAGTCAAGTCCATCCAAACAAATCAGTTAAATATAAGTCATAACAACAATCATACAGACCACACCCAAGCAAAGTATTGTCATCTGAAAGAAGCACATAGTACAACAACAACAACAACAAAACTAAGCCTTAGTCCCAAGAAACTTGGGGTCAGCAACATGAACCAATACAAAACTATATGTAATCATTCACATGAATCCTCTCCCTCCACTTTTTTCATCCACCATTATACTTTCATTCAAATCTAACGAAGGACACAGTAATAATGGAAAATCTACATTTTTGTTTTAGGCTAGTTTTGCAGTTTCAGTACATTTCTTTTTATGAAATAAAATGTGCATGTGAATTATTTGCTTTCATCAAGTCCGAATTCTAAGTGCCAAATTGCAGAGATCACTTTCTTCACCACTTAATTCTTACTTTAAATAAACCAAACAGGACACCGGTGGCCATCGTGGATTGGAGTTGGTGGAAATGCACAGTTCAAATGAGAGATCGAAACAGCAGGCATGCAAACATATAACAGGCAGCTTTGGGTTTCATTTTTCCAAATGGGCAGACTATATTACACAGTGCCATGCACGCTACAGAAAAGGGTAAAAAGGATTTTTTCTAAGCTACTATTAGCATTTATTCAGGAAGAGGCAGTCGTTTTTTTCTTTGGAAGGGACCAGGGGACGGTGGAGGAGAATACACACCTGAATGCTTTCCTTGTGATGAGGACATACAGAATAAACAGGTGCTTCATGGCCCTCAAATGTATATTGCTTTGCCCCCGTCACTGCGTCCCATACCTGTTAGAAGTAAACCTTCAATTGACATGTTCTTTTTTCACAAGGAAGAGAAAGACAAGGGATCAAAATAGAACCTTGATAAGCCTATCCTCCCCACAAGTAACAACACAAAGTTGCTTGTTAGGATAAGAGAAAGCAAGATCATTGACACTACCATTATGAGCCTCAATCTGACAGCGAAAGACAAAGTCAGCATTATCCTAGAATCTTAAAACTATTTCTCACAAGCACCCAAAAGAAAAAACACGCGCGCGCGCGTGCGCACAATGAGTGCAGATAAATAGAGACCTCAAGGTGGTTTCTTAGATCATCACCGCCATGATAGGAGTAAATGTGCACAATGTGCTTTGAGTACGCAACACCTGAATTAGCAACAAGAAATTCCAGATTATTCAAGCCTAATATGATTCTCAAGGAGATCTCCCTCCTCTAAATAAAACATGTAATTATTAACAAAGAGATATACATTTAAACAGAAGAATATATTAGCAACTTCAACGTTCACATACCAAATAGAGTGCCATCAGGACTCCAAATCACACGATTAATTGATGCGGTGTAGTCACTTGCTAAAGACGACTAACAAATTACATGAAAAAGAAGAAATGGTAAGTCTCAAGAAAAAACCAAATAGATCTCAATAGAAGGAAGACCATATATAAGGCATACCTGCAGAGCCATTGAACATGCTCCAAGATCCCACACCTTGAAACTTCGGTGAGCAAGCCTCTCCCGGCTACCTAATTCCCAAACCATAATCTCTCCTGTGTTTGTTCCAACTAAAGTAAACAAAGAACATATCAGTAGAGAGAAAAAGATCCAAAGCCAATTTAACGTAAAGCTAAGTACAGTAACACTATGAAACAAATTTTGAATGTCATGGCCCCACTAGCAGAAGAAAAAGGGGGGAAAAAAGAGAAAAAAAAAAAAAAAAAGGATTCTTCATGGACAAAAGAATACTAACCAAGAAGCAAAATTTGTTGCACTGGATGGAAGTCCATGCTCTTGACTGCTGAACCCTGGCTTAAACTCATAACCACAGCCTTAGGCAAGTCATCTGACGAGTATGAACTTTGACCATGACTCTGAGCAGTATATCCAACCGGCAAGATGTTGACTGGCAGGTTATTTGCCTGCAAAATTATACATGTCATATAGTTGCTAGTCTCATCTTGTAGCATAACTGGGTAAACAGGGAAAAAGAAAATGACAAGCTATGAAAACTTCAACCCTTGACTGAAG
Organism: Voacanga thouarsii; assembly: GCA_026120185.1. Lineage (NCBI taxonomy): Eukaryota > Viridiplantae > Streptophyta > Magnoliopsida > Gentianales > Apocynaceae > Voacanga > Voacanga thouarsii. The sequence continues at coordinate 95,696 of JANUWF010001032.1, read as the reverse complement.
ATAAATAACACAAGATTCACTGAGTCATAAACACAGATTGTTCAGTCATGCGAGGGAGGGAGGTAAGAATCAGCTTAGCCATCCAATAGACCAAATGGACTACAGGAACTTGGAATGAGTTACATACTTCCTCTGATATTCCAAAAGGTCTTGTTCTCTTCAACACAGGATCAGAATCAGCAGTCTGATAATCCATAGCTGGGTTGTTTGTAGGAGGTGTCCGAGGACGCTTTAGTATAGCCGCTACAGAAATAAATTTGTAGAAGGAGCTAAAAGGCATCAGATATTACTTGCAAGAATGTCATGATGCCAGAAATTGTGAAATGCATCTTGAATAATATTTTCTATAAAACATGTCAAATTACGTATCAAATTTAAGTTGAGCTATACTGTGATGTCAACCAAACAAGATGATTCAAGCATATCACTAAAAATACATTCACAATTTTGAATACCTGGATTATTGGGTGGATTGAAGCCAATGGGTCCTGCAGATGCTGAAGGATGGGGAACTGGTGATGGGTTAGCCATCCATCCAGCAAGAGAAGTGGGCAGTGGAGCTGGTGTCGGCTGAAATGGCTTAAGAAACAATAATTCAAGTTAAACTTCTATACCTCGTAACTCAAAAAGTATATGAGAACTAATAATCTTCTATTTTCTCAACTACTTACCCCATGAGCACCCAGCGGTGGAAAACCACCAGGTTTAGGAACAGCTCCCATTAGCGGATTAGTCACAGGGGATGGAGCCCTTGCACCATTTGGTTGTGACGGGCCACACGAATGGTCCACGAAGAGAGTCTTTATATCAGGATTAGGCTTTGGGTTTTTACAAAGCTGATGCTGCCAATTCAAACTGCAACATGCCAATATCAAATTAAAATGTTAACATGAAAGAAAACTTCAGAATGCAAGCTCTTGATAAACACACCTTTGATTAATCAGCGTCCGTAATCTCGAGTTCTTCAAGCTAGGAAAAGTTAGCTTATCACGGAATAGGGGATTTGCTTCGATCAACTTCTTAAGTTCAGCAAGCATTATACTCCTTGCAGATTTAGTGTCTCCATACTTAGACAACTGTTCATTGTCTCTACAGGATGGTATTTTCAAGTTAAAACTCATTAAAAATTAATTCCACTTTAATAAGTAAATAACCATACCTTCTTTTTCTTTTGGGCAAAATTAAATAAGCAATCACTTGATAATGAAAAGGCAATAAGCCAGAAAAATTCTGTCAAATACCTGAAATTCTCTAGCGTCAAGAGCTGCGTTATTTCTTTAAAAAGATCTTCATTGAAAGCTGAAAATACTTTCAAATCCTTCACAAGAATTTCAACAGCCTTAGCACGGTCCTTCCTGCCACCAGTACAAAAGCTCGTGAATTCGTTAATGCACTTCAATGTGTGGACGAATGGTGAATATGCTAATGAATAAAGATTGCAAAAGTATTAATGGACAACACATCTAAAAAACAAACCTGTCTAGTGCTTCTAGGTACTTCTGCTTTCGGATCTCAAAAAAGATTTTCATCGAGTATCGGTTATCATCCACCTTTGTGAACCCAGATAGATATTTTTCCACCTCATCCCAATCCCCATTCGTGACCATTTCTTCGAAATATCTCATGTTAAAGAAAAAGCCAGACTCTTGCTCCAGCCTTCACAACGTAAATCAAGCAATTATTAATAGATTAAAGAACAAGCCATCAAATTCATGTTAAAAAAAAAAAAAAAACCGACAGCAGCATATCATCCTCTAATTGTTAGTCACTGACAGAAAATTTTCAAAATAATCCACAATCAAATTCAACAGTAATACTTTGTTTCCTGATAAAAAATCCAACAAAGCCATAATGAAATTAATGTGGAGAAAGATAAAAAATTGGCAGTTCAAAAAAACCCCCAACTCTCTTATTTTATTCCTTTAGTGTTTTCGTCCCTTATGCTTTCTCTCTCTAATGCTAGTGAAATTAATTGTGCAAAATAAAATAACTAGATCCAATAATGTAAATCCCTTTTTTCTAATTCATTTTCCTTTTTTTCCAGTCAGTTTTTCAGCAACAAGCACCCAAATGGCAAAATAAAAATTAAAAACACAGCCCACAAAAAAAATAAATAAATAAATAAAACCCTACCTGTGAACAGTCTCTTTGAATTTTTCTTCATCAAGAAATTGAAGTATCAAGAAGACGAGCTCCCTGCTCAGGGACGACATATTGGCTTTCCCCCACACGCCACACCTGCCATAAAAGATAAATTAAATTAAATTGCCCCCCAAAAAAAAAATAAAATAAAATCTCAATTTTGGAAAAAGGAAAATAATAACCAACTTAAGATACAAAAACTCAGCCCTCCCAGATCAATCCAAACACTTCAATCCCACAAGTCCATCAACAATTCCCCACCCTTGAAAACCTAAATCAACGCTCAAAACACATATGCATGAATATACAGAAAAATTATCTCCATATCCATTCAACTGGAAAGTCTGCATGTACATCTACGGAGAGTACCTTCAACCGATGAGAGAGAAAGCTGAACAGATCGGAGGGTTTTTGTGAAGATGTACTTTTGGCTACTCTTGAAAAATAAAAACTTTCTCTCTCTTAATTTTTTTGGAATTTGAAGGAGAGAGAAAGAGAGAGGAGATGAGAGACTCGGCCTGTGTATCAGACAAACTAAATAGTGCGAGATGATAAGGTCTTGGAACGGAGATAAAGGCCCACTGATAAGACCTTCCCTCCGAGGTAATAAGTGCATATGCTTATCAAGGAGAAATGATAAGTACGCCGAGTTATGGACGCCTTAAACTCGCCTAATATGGATTTATATTCGGCTGGATTTGCGGGGATTTCGAAGAGCCGTTACCGGCATCAGTTGAGAAATGAATGACTGTTAGAGTCCTCATGCGGAGTAATGGTCTCGCAGGTTTATTAATGTTGTCTTTTGTGCTCTAACTTCCGATGTATTACTAAAACTGGTACAATAATACTAATAATAATATTCCATATACTTAATTTAATTTTACACTTGTTAACCGAAAAAATAAAATTAATATTTCAATTACAAATAATTTGTTTGTAATTATTAGTTTTATTAGGTTTGAGCCACTGTCGTTATTTACAAATTTTTTAATTTTATACTCACGTTCAAAATTTTAAATTATACCATTTGTATCCTTTTATATATTTTAAATATGAAATTTAAAATTTGTTATATTTTGAACATGCACTTAAAAAATTATATAAGCGCTTTGTTTTTTTTTTTACTAAATACGATAATTCGAAACCATAATTGGAAAATAAATAGCTTGGAAAAAGAGTTCATTAATGCAAATATCACTTGCATATTTCTTTTATTTACCTATTTTATACTATCCAAATCCAACCAATGAATATGGAAACAAAATAAAAAAAGAGATCTCCTTCTTCATTATAAAGAAAACAAAAAATTGTACACTCTGATTAATTATAATATCTTCCAATGCATAGATTACTGGATCAAAATCAAAAAGTCTCTTCAATAAATTATCATAGGACCTATTTATTTCTATGCTTGATAGATATGGGAAAGAGATAAGACCAAATTAACAAGGCATTGACAAAGCTCAAAAAATGGCCCAGGAAGACAACAAATCACAAAGAGACCATGTCAATAAATTTCTTTAAAATTTTGGCCACAAGTGTATGGCCTTATCATAGTGTACTTATGCGTCTCGTAAGGTAATTTTGAAACACTATCTAGCAAAAGAAAAAAAAAAGGTAATTTTGAAACACTAATTAAAAGGGAAAATTTTAAAAAAAGAAAAAAAAAAAGCCTATACATACAATTAATGTCCCAATTATCGATCCAAACCGGGAAGAAATCTCCGAAACAATGGAAAATTTTGTCATCTAGTTTGCACGTTTATGCAAGTCAGACAGACTAATGGCAGGGCAGAATCGAGTCATTTGGAAGTTAGCCACGCTTAAATGCTTAAAACTGAGAACATGGCAGATTTCCTAAAGTTTGAGTGCAGGGTTTTCTGAGTCAAAGAAATTAATTATTCAGATATGAAAATATATAAATTTTTGTCTCAAAATCTTTATAGTTGTGGTCTACTTGAGATGCTGTGCAAATTGTGCAGTATTAGTGATAATTTTTTGTATCTTTTTTTAATTGTAAGTAAAAGAGTTGACATGATTGTGCATTTTCTGTTTTTTTCAAGAAAATTAGACTTTCATCATCGGTTAATATGAACAAGGAGTGTGGTAGGTTTTAAATTATTTACTCTATATCAACTGAATTGACAATGTTTAATTTAGTACGAGATTTTATAAAAAAAATAAATAAATAATATAATAAAAAAATATATGAATCTTATAATATTTTATATCAAATAAAATTATATAAAAATAATATATGATGAAGATATTTTATAATATATTAAAAATTTTGTTTAAAAACTATTAATTTTAAAATAATAAATAAGTTAATTTGATCCGGACAAAGGAAGTAATTATTTAATAAAGAAAAACATATCACATCACTTTTTTTATTTATATATATATATATATATATTTCTTAAATGTAATTGTATAAAGCTGGATATAAAATTATATATCAAAAGATAGGTGTGAAAATGAGTTTCTGGCTTTCACCTATTACAGTAAATGTGATGCAAGGAAATTTGTAGGCGATTGTCTATTTAAATAAAAACATTTTTAACCACTTAAATATGATAAAATGTGTAAATTTTATATTAATTTTGTTTGCCTAAATTAATTGGACGTGTTTATGTCGAGACATAACAATACTGTTTTTGGGATAAGATATAATTTAATTAATAAAACATATATAACAAAAAAACATTTTTTTGACTATAATGCACATCTATTTTGCAAATATATAAGAAATTAGTATTTCTTTTATTCAAATCTGAATATCCCATTTTAACTTTATATAAAAATTTGAAAGAGTATTTGATTTTAAATAAAGTAAGAGTCAGTGGTAGATTATAGGAGTTAATAGAGTTTATATCGTTAACCTATTTAGGGAGAGAGTGTTAGTAATAAATGTTTATAAAAATATATATTTATTTTAAAATAATTTTAAATAAGAACATAAATATTAAAATCCGACAAATTAAAAGAGGACAAATTGTTTCTTAGTTCACCATTTTAATACGGCAAAAGCACACGCGCTGAAGTGATAAGGATGATTCCTATTTTGTGAACAAAGAAGCAAAAGCAAGGAGGCAAATCCATGATTGAAACAGATGGCGACAAATGTTGTTGCTCTCTAAATCTTGGGGTCATTTCTAAGGGGGAGTACTTTTCTCACGGGTAGAATTGGAGAATAACCCATGAACGGGACGCAGCTGAATGAATGGTACGTGTTAAGCACGCGCAAGGATCACCGCGTAAGTCTGATCTTACTTGCATGATCCTTTTGTCTTGGCCACTGAGCGTTGAACTGTGCATGTCATGATGAATGCAATGTCCACCCAACTTGATTGAATGGACATTTTGTAGTAATAAATAAAAAGAGAATTAAATGTGTAAGTAAATATTTTGATTGGATATAAATACGAATATTTTGATTGGATGTAAATACGGAGGGTAATTAAATTCGGAGAGAATATCACTCTTCTCCATATCAACATCTTCTTTTCTCCCAATTTTGAGTGATTGAGAGAAAGAAAATAAAATAATAATGACAATATTAATTTATTTTTAAAATTATAAATTTTAACAAATAGATAATGAGAGATAAAATAATAAATTAAATTAATTATTCTCTCTCTTCTTCCCTTCCCTCCCTTCCCACGGCTTCTTCTCTTCATACCAAACAAAATAAAATAAATGATATTACTTCTCTTATTAAAAGTAAAATGTGTCTCTCTTCTTCCTTCCCCTTCTCGTTCCCCCTTCGCGAACCAAACAAGGGCTTAGTACTACTTCCTCCGAATCCCCCCTCCCCCCCGAGTCCACTTTGTAAACATTTTCTTTAATTACAATTAAATAATATTTTTAAAAATTAGAAATTATTTATGATTTTTATATTATATTCTTATCATTTATTACCATCTTAAATTAATATCATTGATAAAATATAATTTAATCCTTTATTTTAAAATTTTATAAATTGAAAATTTAATTCAACTTAGATGTTAAAATCATTTATGACTCGAAAAAGACGTAGAGAATAATATACCATACAAGTTTTCAACGGCTAAAAATATAACATTTTCTTCACGTCTCATTGTAAAGATTTGGAAAGAGTTTTTGTTTTTCAACATTGTAGTAAAAGATATCATTTTGATTTTTTTTAATTGTTATGTTATATAATTTTTTTTCATGATTTAAATAGATAAAAATTAAAATTACACACATGACAAAATAAATAGAGATGTTTGGAAATATTGAATAAAAACGTCTCATAACAAGTTCTTAAGCGATTGTTATAATATATTACATGAGAGTATATTATGAAAAATGGAATCAAATTGACACGTTTTTAAGGGGAAAAAAAAAGTGGCAATGAGAAGCTCTTATGATAGAAAATAAACTTTCCATAAATACAAGTTCTATATAAGGTATTATAATCTTTTCGATATATAAAAAACAGGTATATGTCATTTATTACATCTCTATTTTAAGCATTTAAGAGTGATTAGATATGTGTCGCCATCAATATACTTGACTAACATTAGAAATATCATTCTTATTAACATTATTATTTTTTTTTGCAAAAAAGATTTAAAAAAAAAAAACTTAGCAAACTTAGAATCCATTGCATATACAAATTATTTTCTACCTCTCTCTAAAATCTTTTTTACATTAAACTCTAATTCGTGTCCCTATATTTTGCTCCTAAACTGAGATCATCGGTTCTGTCTCTATAAGCCTCTGTTTTCTTGTGCAATACAATAGAGATAAACTGCCTTAGGTTCCTGCTCTTGCTTTCAATTACTCCATAAGTTAGTTAGATAGTTAAACTATGGTTCAACAACGTATTTATGGAATACTTAAACAAAGCCTAAATTGCATATTATTGACTATATTTAGAAAGTGTAAAAATTACTCTAAATAAGAATGAGTTATTTATCGCGAACGTAATAATTTATCAAAAAATACACGGTATTTGTTTTGTAACATTTTTAAGGAATACTATTTTAGTGTTTTTTACAAAAAAAAAATAGTTTAATAAAATGAATTTTATCTGCAAAATGTTAACTATTTTATTATTCATTTTAAGTAAATAATAATATTAATCTTTAAAATTTTAATTTCTTTATAAAATTTAAAAATGTACTTGTATTTTTTAAAAATATCAAATTCAAACATATTCTAAATTATATATCATCTTGCCTTGATCTTGCATCCCTATGCCCCGAACAAGAAAAGCTAGAAAAAGTTATCTTACAGAATAGCTTACCTGATAAAATATAATACTAAGTCTGGAAATTCGAATACTACTCTGGACATCAAAGTTGTTGTTTTATTAGAATAAGAATTTATATAGTTGCAGGTTTTAAGGGATGACTTACAGAGTTTTGAAAGTGATTCATAATATCCAAAAGTAGTTGGACGATGTTTGACGCTTACATTATTAAAAAAAAAAAAAAGGGTTAGAAAAATCTTGTTCTGTCCATCATCTTTTGACCCATAAAATGGACCCCTCCCAAATGGCATTATCTGAGGAAAACTGTGCTGGCAACTTTACGAAGGAATAATGGCGTCGAAAATGAACCATCTCATTCTCATCTATCATCCGTCTCCCAAAGTATACTCATCGTCTCCAACTTTCTTCGTAGAAAATGGCAAAGATTTGACAATTCACATGAGTGTGAGTGATAAAAAAAATCCCTCTAGACGACTGCATGTGCTATATTATCTCCCCAGTTACTTCTTTGAAAAATATATATAAATATATAAATATATAAGTATATAAATATATACAAATATATTTATAAATATATAAATATATAAATCTATTCTAAGTATCACTTAAATTTATTAAGGGGCAGACAATTTTTGTCCTAACGTTAAAATTTTCCCTTCCAAACAACCTCACGTATGCTACCAATTAATGTAAACTGGACATGCCGACAAGCAATGGCGGATCGACAACTACGTACCCTCACTAACTCTCTGATTTATAATTTCTTGTATTGAAAAATCACTAGTTTTACTTCCAAATTTATAAAAGAACAACTAATTACGGTGCATATTAAGTTAGTTAATTTTTTAATCATTTGTATTTGTAAAGTGTTTTAGTTTATTTTCTTAATTTGTTTGTTATTATCAGGTAGAATACTATGGTTAAAGTTTAACTATTTATCTATTCTTTTAAAAAAAAAAACTATATTTTTATCTTTGTAATCATTTTTTTTTCAAAATAAACACTTTATTTCGGTTCTACAGTAATTTATAACTTTTTTATATCATATGTATATGTATATATTATCTGCGGTAGGTTGTTTTGCGTGTTTAAGAGGAAAACAAAAGTTTAGAACCAACTTGTCAATGAGATAATATCAGCTCTGACGTTGCAATAGCAACTTGCGGTTTTTTTTTTTTTTAAAGCAAATACTGTCTTGTGTTAAATAACAAAAAAAAGAAACAAACAGATTCTCTCACCCGAGAGGAAATCCAAACCAAAAAGGTGAAAAATATGTACTATTTTGCATTGAATATCAACAGTCTACTTGGAAAGACTCGTATTGGTAATTTTTTTTTTCAATTTAACAAAGTCAATAGCAGATCTCACGTGTCCATGAATTTATACCCTTTAAATTAGAGAGATTCTTATAGAACTTTAATAATATCAATTTTGAAATAAAAAGATTAAGGTAGAATGGAATTTAATAATATGTTTTTTAATTTCTCTTTATATTCTACCGTCTAATTGACGAAATTAAGCCCGGAAAAACCTCTTCATGGAGAGCCCATTAACACACACGAAAAAAAAAAAAAAACTTGAGCAAAAGCATTTCCAGGTAAAGTTGAAATAAAGACAAAAGTTTAAAGATAGTTTTACCCCCAGTTTTTAAAACAATATTTTAAATAGATAATAGATATTATTAATTTTACTTGTAAATATTTTTTAATCATATATGGTATAAAATTATTATTTTATTAACAATATAGATTATATTTTATTGTTTAATGTTTGGCTTGGGACAATTTATTTAACGAAAGAAACTATCGTGGCCTACCACTTGGATTTTCAACTAAACGGAGCACGTAGTACTTTTATGACCAAATTAGTAAACAACAGTCTCAACAAACTAGTAAACATTTTTGTACCACGTAAATGCCCAATTTTAGAGATGTTTTTTAGTGGGACTCCATAAATGTCACAAAAAGTATGCTATAACAAATAATGAGTCAATGACGCTTGTTGAGTGTCACGTGTCATTAATTTCTTATTTTTATATATTACTAATCATATATAAATGATGTAGGCTTATATTTCTGTATTTTCAAAAATAGGCATACTGTATTCTTCTTTTTCTTTTTTGAGGAAAAAGTATAGCGGACGTTCAGAATGAAGGAGTAGAATAGAGGGATAAATTAATATAATTTTTAACTTAAATTAAGAGGTAAGTAAATAAATAACAAATATATATATATATATATATATAATGAATTAATATTAATATATATTATGTCAACAAATCTATTTAATAATTATAGAACAAATCATTTTAAGACCGTAAGGGTAACAAAGTTGACACATTTAAGACTCGGAAAAGAAAATAGGAAATTTCTTACCAAAAAAAAAAAAAACAGAAATGGAGACTCAGAAACGAGAACATTAAGAAAGAACACTGGGGTTGGTAAGACTGGTGTCAAAATTTGAGAGGAAAACTTTTACACTAAAAATAGTTTATCTATTCAAATCAAATTGATCTATTTATTATTTTAAATTATTTAAAAAATTAATATTTTTAACAAATTATTATATATTATAAAATAAATAATATTTTTATCATATATTATTTTTATATATTTATATTTAACATAATACATGATAAAATTTATATAATTTTTATTTTTATCTTAAAATTTTATATTAAATTAAATACGGTCAATTAGGATTGAGAGGATAATAATTTTAGGGACCAGATCGCATGGTGCGTGGATATGGCAGAGGGAGAAAACATGTACGAGGTAGTGGGGCCGGTCACAAACATTCAACCGACACGCTGTGGTGTCGTAATAGCATAATTTTTTTAAATTTTTATTTCTTTTTACTTTTTAAGAATAATTATTATATTTTTAATACGAATAAAATAAAAATTTTATCTAAATTGTTATATTATTTTTAACACTGTTAATCGGTGTGTAAAAGATTTCATGAATAAGTATTTTGAAACGAAAAGAATATTAATTAAGCTACCCATTCTGTTCCATAATATAAGTCGTTTAACTTAATTTTACATATATTAAGATTCTTAAAAATAAAATGACTTTATATTTTTTTTTTTTCTAAAACACCATTATTTAAATGTCTTGGAAACCAGAGAAGAGATGAGAGAAAAAAAGAGAAAAATAAATAAGGATAAAAATATAAAAATAATTTTAAAATATTTTTGAAAAATTTTTAACGATTTATAATTTGGTATAATAAAAATATTTTTTAACGACTTATATTATAGGAGGAAAGAATTTAATTTGAAAGTATTATATTATTTTAGCTTTTCTTCTATCCTAGAAAGAGAACAGTGTCACGCACGCAAGTCTTATTCTAGATAATGGTGGAGCCAGCGTTTCTAAATTTAGAATTACCATAAGTTATTAAAATCTCCTCATTTTCCCGTGAATTTATCCGGATATATAAAGATCTATCATCTCAAATTCTCAATAGCCATTTATCCGGCATAGTATCATGTCGTATCGTTTTTTTGGCATTTCGAAAATTATCGTTTTCAAGTTTTCGCTAGAGAGAACCATAGACGTTCCGATGTGACGCGGGGCATGTTTTTCTGGAGTTGATCAGAATATTTTGAACTTTTTCTGAGCGAGATTTTTTATATATTTTTTTGGCTAAGTACTTTTTCTGAATGAGATGTGCTTTGATGGAAACGACTCCATCATAAAGTCTCCGTGGCATTGAGGATTTCCAATGCATGGATTTATCCGACGTTCAAAGTTTGTGTGACCGTCGCGTAAACACATTAAACACAGTCAATAATAAGCGGCAAGTACGGTCACAGTAAGTTGAAGTATCAAATCCCCGTGAATGACAGCTATATATAAATCACTAAGCTGGTCACCATAGCCCTGCAAATAAGCCAAGTAAAATTCGGTTGCTACGCAGGCGTGCAAATGAAAGTTGTGACTCAGACTGATAGACCAGAGACGGATTTAGGGGTGGAATTTTTTAAATGATCTTAAAAATTTTAAGAAAATATTTTATAATTTTTTTAAAAAAATTTAAAATTATAATATTATTCTTACGATATATTTTTTATATAATTTATTTTCGTAACGTAAATTTTTTATTCTATCCTCTTTTATAGCATCACTCTTATAAGGAAAACAAGATATATAATCTACATTGTAAAAACGAATATATGGCTATAAAAATATTTTTTCATCCAAACTTTTATTATTAACTTTTTAATTTTAGATATATAAATTCCAATAATATATAGATACTTGTTATAAAATTAGGGTAGTGTTAGAATAAAATCTACACACTACACACTAAGAAAATTCTAACTATTCTTTGCATAAGAATTTCTCTTCAAACTTCTCTCTTTCTTTCTCTCACAATTCTTTCTCCAATCTTTCTTTCACTAATCTTTCTTTCACAAAATGATGGTGTATTACAAGCTTAGAGAATAGCTCTATTTATAGAGCTCTAATTAGTGAAATACATCATGGCATACATCATCTTCAATTAATGGTGTCTCCACTAAATGGTGGATATCCATAAAAATCTTCTAATAATTCACATAAATCCATAATTAGTGGAGCCTCCACTAATTAATGGAGATTCCAATAATTCATAACAATACTGATACTAATTCGTTATTTGTTAAGAGTATGGGCTCTTGTGCTTTGTTTGATCTTTGGACAGCTTTCTCGCTGAAGTGATTCTATTTCTCGCCCCTTCTCTTCCCTTACTTTTACATATGAGAAGCCAAAAAAGGTGAAAGCTTTTCAACTCTCGAATTGAATTAAAAAAAAGAAAAAAGGTATTCTTTTTCCTTTTTTGGTGGGACAAATTCACAGAAAGAGTATAGCTTTTATACCCCCAACCACTGAAAGAAATTTTTCCACTATTATTATTATTATTATTATTATTAGACTCCAGTTCAAAAGCAATCTTATTTAAATGAAATGAAATGAAATGGGTAGTTTTTCTCCACTTCACATATATCAATAAAAATTTATTTAATAAAATAGTTTTTAATTAATACATATAGCAATATACTTTCACTCCGATAATCAATTATTGTATCCCAATAATTACTAGTAACAAATACTTGTTGGAAGATGGATCACGACAAAGACAAAAGTTAATAAAAATTTCCTTTATCTTTCATTACTTTAGCCTCCTTTTTATTACTATTAATATTACTATTTCAGAGTCAAATCTTTTGATTTTTTGGATTATAAAAAGGTAAAGTTTCTCACTCACAGGACCTTAACATTCTAACCTTATAATATGTAGATAATTTAATTACGGTAACTCAACAACTTTCAGATAAAAAGGACAGGATTTGATGTCCATGAGAATTCACTCCTACGACAAGAGATACAAATCTCCCACTTCTTGACTGTAAAAATTCAAACTTTATACCTTAATTACAAATCGATCAACTGAGCTGTCCGTGGGGCATCTTTTGATTTTCTTGGCAATGCGGCTGGTAGTCAAGTCTATTCACCTTCGTTGACAATGACTCAAAAGCATAATATGTCCATTCTTTCTCCTCTTCCTCCCTTTTGTGTTCGGAACAATTTAAAACAAATTTAACATCAGCTGGCGTCATGGCATATTATGCATTTTTCTGATTAAAAACTAAATATTCAAATTTTTATATTTGAAAATATACGTAAAAGAACGCATCTTGTGGGTGATATTCTTTGCCTCTCAGTGTTAACTTTTTTAGCTAGTAATAGTAGTATGATAACTTGTTAATAATTAGATTTTTTTTAAAAAAAATTATTCAAGTAAAATTACGACATATGAAAAAAATTAAAAACTAATTTATTTAATCTTTTTAAAGTTTGAAATTGATAATATTTTTATTCTTAATTTTTTTTCACCCTTTTCTATGTACAAACTTTTCGAGTTAGTGACCTATGCAACCAATAACAAATGAGAAAAAAAAAATCCGTAATTGAATATAAATAAATGTCTGGGTCGGATCAACCATCAACATTCATAGTGTTAGAATTTGTTTGGCTCTTCGTCGCGATAAGAGACCACGATTTAATGCTTTTTTGTTATTTAATCATTTTGCTTTTCTGAGATTAACCCTCTAAAGAGTTAAACACTGTGTTCTCTCTTTTCAGGTGAGGGTATAATTGCGAAAAATGCACTTTGGCATCCGAGGAAGATTTTTTTTTTCTTTTTTTTTTTTTGAAGTGGGTACAACCTTTATGAATTGGGAGGGAGTTTCCGTGGTGAGAAAGTGCGTACTTTTTATGGGGGTTGGTTGGAATCTTAATTCGTACACTTCTTTACATTAGCTTTTATTTGTCGGATATATTTTTGGATTTGAGCTCTTTGCTCGTCAATTTTCCTTTTAAGGTAAAATTTTAAAAGTAAAAAAAATGTGGGACCAAATAAAAGACTCATAATAGTCTTCACGAATTATATAGATTGAGTTTTTTTTTAAATGAAAAAAATTCTACTTTTTTTAAATTGAAAATTCAATAAAAATGCATCTTTATATATTATTTTTTATTCTTAAATAAATGTTACTTTTAGAATTTTTATTATTATCTATCATTTTATAAAATAAAAATATACATATTATTTTTCTAATTGCATTTTTATTATTTATTAGCCCATTAAAGCATAATATTAATTTATTTTTTTACTTTCAATCTAATTATATAATTTCTAAGAAAGCTAATTTAATATTTTTTAAAAATTTTGATAAATATTAGAATTTCCTTCATTTTAATTTGTGTTAATTCTCTAAAAGTATCACTTATTTAAGAATAGAAGAAACTCCTTTTTCATTTTGCAACGTCTATTGAAAACTCTTATAGGGTAACGTTATGTTATATTTATTGAGAGTGACATCTGCTTTTATAATTAAAATATATTAAAAAAATGGTGACAGTAAGGTGAGAGGCAATTACTTGTACCACTTGACATTAGTGTTTGGAAATGGGCTTATGTAAGCAAGGACAGTAAGGCTCGCTTTCACAAAGTTTCCTCATTAACTTCCATTCTGACTAGGGACGGCAATATTGAACACGACACGCCAACATGACACGAACACGACACGGTTATAGCGAGTTAAGGTTGGGATTTCGCGGGTTTGGATCGAAACATGTCGACCCGTTTAACTTTAAACGTGTACAGGTCATAAACGGGTTCAACTTGTTTTAAACCGTTTTAACCCGCGAACCCGTTTAACTTTTTTTAATATTTATATTTAATACTTTTTATAATACCCTACAAATTTTACTATAGACAATTAGATAATTTAATTTTTTACATGAATTAATTGAATTAAATTTTATTATATGAATTAATTAAATTGTTTGTGTGTCTATTTTGTTTAATTATATGAGACATCTTAAAGAAAATAAATGATGTTAATGTGGTTATTTGTTTGATATATAGTAAATGAATCATTCTTAATTAATTATTATTTAGTGTCTATAATAATAATATTAGTACGAGTTGGTAAGTAACGATCTTACGCAAGTCTAAAAGGGAAGGTTAGACCTTTAGGAAATAAGGTATGTAATATGGGCCGAATCGAATATAGAATGAAAAGAAGCTCGTGTGGTGCATTTACCAGAGGGTAAGGTTCACTCAGCATCGATTGACCAATTCGTATACTATGCTATTTCTGACATTGGGATAAAGACAATTTGAATTACACCCTACAAGGACAAGCCTTCCTTTCGTGCTCGTTTTTTGCTCTCCATTTGCTCTTTAAAATTCCTGACATGCTACGACAAAATTATTATTTTAAATATCTAGATAAAATAATTTCTTGAATAATCCAATTTTATTGCAAAATTACATTTGCTTATATTTTTAAGATTAAATCTTATGAATTTATTAAGATCTCTAAATATTTAGCGGGATGGTTTGTTATTTTATTGGTTATTTATGACTTTACAGACTGTTTTATTAGTTTTTTAATTTTATATAATTTGATTTGATTTTTTCAAATTTTTTGTGTAATGGTGCACAGATTGGCCGGTTTATTAGGTATTCGGGTTGACGAATTTAGTAATAATCTATTTAATTTTTGTGTCTAATTTTGTCATGTCGTATTAACCCGACCCGATTAATAAACGTGTCGTGTCGTGTCAACCCGTTTTATAACACGAACACGACACGAAAATAAATTGGTTGACACGACACGACACGTTTATTAATTGGGTCGTGTTCGGGTTGGCCTGTCAAGTGTAATTATCTCAAGTTGACACGACTCGCCAACCCGAACACGACACGATTGCCACCCCTAATTCTGACTCTTCCGTTTCCGTACTAAAAAATGTTATTAATCTGTTTTAAATTATTTATTTACTTTAATCAATTATACAAAAATTAAAAAAATAAAAATTTTTAATTAATTAAATATTCTTTTTTATTTTTATTCTTACAATGGAATGATAATTATATCTTTTTTTATTAAAAAATACATAAATTTTAAAATTTTGATATAGCTACAAATTACTTCTCTCTCATAAGTATTTAATTACTATTAAAAAATAAGTCAAAATATTAATGAATATTTAATTCTCTCTTCAAATTACTAAGTATTGATATTTCTTGATAGTATAAATATCATAATTCATAAAATGAGTTTTGACTATATTTTAATATATGTGAGAAATAAAATATTATTAAATAGAAATAAATTTAGAATATTAAATATTGATTTGTTAAAAAGATAAATAATTTAAAATAAAAATTAAGTTAAAAAATAGACTGATAATTTAAGACGAAAAAAATAATAATAATTTACTTTTGTTCACAGTTTAAAATTAATAAACAAACAAAAATGAAAAACAAAAGTCCAGTCCCCCGACCACCCCCCCATGGAAACTCCACCTGAGAAGACGCAGGACAGCCTCAGAGCCACCTTATTTATTCTATTCGTGAGTTTTACTTCAATTAATGCCTTCTGCCTATGCAATCTGAGCCAACGCAAAGCATAACTTTAGGGTTGGTTCAATCTATGAGATTGTGGCCGTTGGGTTCATAGTTTAGCAATCCTTTGAGTTTGCAGAAATTATAATTATATTCTTGAATTCTAAAAATTTTTTAAAAATAATATCGAATATGTGATCATCCGATTTTTGTAATGTTTATAGTTTTTCTTTTTCTGTTTTTATTTTTTGTAAATGAATATTTATTTATAATTCATTACTTATGTGAATCGCGCACCTTATGAGCTTTATGTATATACTAGTTGACACTTCCACGCTACGTGCGGAGATTTTGCCCGATGATTAAATAAAATTTATCAAATATCTATAAATAAAAAAATTTATAAATAAATTATTAGTTAGAGAGTATAAAATAAATATTAATGTACATACATTACAACTATTATTGATAGAACATATACATTTAAATATAAAAAATCAACAACTGACCCTATACTTTTATAAATTTTTCTATAATTGTTGTCACTAACCTAGAAATATAATCCAAAAACGAATAAGTATAAGTTTTTTCGATTTAATAATCATTCTAAAAAATAATAAATCAATTATCTTCTATATGTGTTTATTTGTATAGAGTGGAGAAAAGAGATTATACAAAATTCAAACTTGTAAGAAAAACTGTTCTTAAGTTATATTATCTCGATTAAAAAAATCAATATATAATTTTTGCATTTGTATGAGTTGTGATTTTTTTTTTTTATCAAATATCTCCTACAGCAATAAAAATTAAACAAAAAAAAAATGAAAGATTAATATAATGTTGTGTTAAAAAGTGATAAATAAAATAATTATCGAAGTTGCTCCTAAAATTAGATAAAAATACTTAAAATTGTAGATTTACAATTAAAACGAGAACTACAATCACAAACAAAATAGTATTATAAGACAGACAAATTATAGATAAAGTAGTATTATAAGTTGCTTTTCTATGCCTTCGTTCCTTCTCAAAATTTGTTTATGTGCAATCACAAATAAGGTAATATTATAAGATAGAGATAATTAGTTTTAGTTTTTTTTCTTTCTTTCTTGCCTCCATCAAAATTGAAGGATAATGATAAGTAAAATCTATATTATAAATGATTATTATCACTTGGTATCCAAACTTTCTCAAAAAATAAATAAACAAGTAAATAAAATTCACATAAATGTAATCCCGCAAAAAGAGGGAAAAAAGTCAAAAAGAAAATAAAAAATTACCTTGGAATGCATCCTGATCATCAATTTTGTTGTATTCAAAATGAAAAGAACAAAGAGTTATCATATAAATAGAAGAGATTCCTCAGAATTATATTAGATAAAATAAAAAAAGTTGATAATCCAAAATAAGAAGAGAATAAGTTAAATATGAATAGACAAATTAAATATTTATGTATGATATCTTGATATCCTATATGTTAATCATCAACTACGACAACTGTATTTATAAATGTGCCCATTGCATTAGTAATAACAATGTTATACTTTTTCTATGTTACCCTTCAAAGATGAGTTAAGTGACTATGAATATCAGAAAAAAGGCATTTGAGAGTTTCAACCGCTTGAAAAAATTTGACATCCCTCTCATTTTCATGTCTATCAGCCTTCAGTTCATGGAGTTGGTTTTCTAAGTTATCAATTTTTGTCTTTTACCTATCATACTTGCATCCATAGACAAAAAATGTATCTTATCATTAATAATGAAAACTCAAAATCATAATTTCAATTAAATGAAAAGTACATGCAAGAAAAGAGTAAGCCAATGCATCTAGATGTCATTCCGTGAATAAATCAAAAAACAAAAATTTTTTCAAACAGTAATAATGTGTAATAAATTAAAGAATAAAACTTGTAGACTTATATTATTATGAAACAATAATGTGTCTATTCGTTTTTCTTATTGACTCTTAAATTATATTAAAGAGATTATTTAAGAGATTAATACCATCCATACAAGAATATAAAAAGGTTTTACTAAATCTTACAATTAATTGGAGAAGATGGGGGAAAAAAAATTTGCTTTGAAATTTTTTTTAATAATTTAATCCCTTCTTCACTTTTAGTTTTTCCAAAAAAGATTAATAATGTGTAATAAATTAAAGAATGAAACTTGTAAGTCTGTATTATTACGAAATAATAATGTGTCTTTTTATTTTTCTTATATGACTCTTTAATTATTTTTTATAAATTATCTTTCTCATTTATGTTATAATAATAGTTATAATAATACTCATATATCTTTTTATACAATATTGTTAAATGTCTAATTTATCCATAATGACCAAATTAATTTCAACCATAAAAAGAATTAGGTGGAAGTATTGATGAGATTAACATCATCCATAATAGAATATAAAAATGTTTTAATAGATCTACACCATTAATTAGAGAAAAAAAAGTAAAAAAATAAAAATTACTTTGAAAATTTATTTGGATAATTTAATCCCCTATTCACTTAACCATAAAAAAATGATAATAAAAAATAAGAAAAGAAACAAAACTGTAACACTTCTAAAGAAATCATAACAACTATCCAATATGAACTGATAGAATAGAAAAACTAACTAATTAACAATAAGAAGATATACTCATAGATAAATTAAGAAATCAAAGAGTCACAATAACTCAAAAATAGTAGAAATATTTGCTACCACAGTTGTAGGTTGATAAATATTTACAGAATATTTTCTATGATTATTGTCTACTGTTTTTCCTCTTTCTGTTATCTCTTTGTTAGAGTTATTCTAATTATATTTATTCTAGTTATGTTTTTGTCATAAAATTATATTAAGTTGGAGCATTTGTCTTATTTAAATATTGTTGACCTGTAAATTTGTTGATGGTATTTGGCTTTTTTAATGTTATACATATGTCTGTGCATTTTTGAGTTTTGTTGTTATTTTACTTCCTCATCTGTTCTTATTTTGTGGACAATTCTTTTGGCTTTTAAGGTCATGGTGGTATCTTTATTTTTGAATAATTTTCATAATTAATTTTTCTCATCCGAATATATGTGTGTGTGTTCTATAATCTTTGTTGAACTAAGTATGTCTTCTTTTTTTTTGTTACGTGGTATTTTATTTTTTATTTTTATATTTTATATATGTTAAAATATTGACTTTTTTGCCACTTACTTAAAAGCAACCCGTTGGTATTCTAATTACATTTGTAACAAAAATTTTATTTTATAGGCTATCCGAATTCTCTATGCATTTTGACAAAATCATTAATATGGTTGGTTTTTTTGGTATTATTGTCTATGAGTTATTAATATAGTTATTAATAGTTATAAATAATTTTCATAATTTTTTGTTAAAAATAATATTATACATGTTCAATGACTATTTTACCCATGATGATCAAACCAATCTCAACCATTGAAAAGTTTAGGCGGAAGGATTTTAAAATCTATATCATTCATTAAGGAAGTTGAAAAGATTTTTTTTTTTTAAATTCTTAAAAAAATAATATGGACAATTCAATCTCCTCTTGACATTTTATGAATTATTAATATGGTTATTAATAGTTAATAATAAAATAAATAAGTGTATAGTTATTAATAGTTATAAATAATTTTCATAATTTTTTGATTAAAAATAATATTATATATATTCAATGACTATTTTACCCATAACGACCAAACTAATCTCAACCATTAAAATGTTTAGGTGGAAGGATTATAAAATCTACACCATTTATTAAAGAAGTTGAAATTTTTTTTTATAAAAATTTTAGAAAAATAATATGGACAATTTAATCTCCTCTTGACATTTAAAATATACATTTAGATATAGGCCTTGGAATTGTGCATTAACTAGCTAGCCATTTGAGTTTGAGATCGCATCTATTTTCAAATATTTATATTTTGCTAATTAGTGTAACTTTTCATGAAATTATGTTTTCATCCTTGCACTTTTTAATTTATTTCATTTTCATCCTTGAACTTTTTTTCAAAGAGACCAAAATAGTATGCGTAGGCCATTTTTGCCACGTTGTAGGATAAAATGGGTTTTACGATCATCCTCTAAGAAGATTAAAAGGCCAAAGATGGTTAAAAATATAGGAATTTGATTATAAAAAACGGTTTAACCTTTAAAAATGCAAGTAAATTGAACTGTGCAACCATTTTGACACACAAAAAAAGGAATAAAATTAAATAATAAACATCTAAAATGAAATTAGTAATCTGTAAAAGACTTAAAAAAAATAAAATAACATACCTATATTTGATAGATAAATAATATTTGAATTTATATGTTCATCTCACTAACATATCAAATAAGTTAAATAATTTACGAGAATCGACATTTTGAGAGTTGTACTATTAAAGTCTAACACGGAGTGTCATAATTCATTCGTTGACATGACCCAAACACAATAACAATAAATAGTATACATATAAATCGTTAGAATAATAGTTTTATCAAAATATAACGAAAAGACTTATAATTTACAATATCAATAATTATAACCTATATACTGATCATAACACCTCCATTTTAGACAATGATCTATTTTCTCTATAAGATTCCATCCATTAGTGTTCAAGGTGGACTTACGACTCAAATCGTTGAAATGGTCCATAAAAAGTTAGTTAAGAAAAGCAAATTGTCCATTCTATTTTCTCCAACCTAGCAACTTATGTAGGACAAGTCAATCGAAAAATTCCAAAATCACAGTACAAGCGTGGAAACTTGGGTACCCCGAAATCAAATGTTGCTGTCGGTTAGCAGCGACAGATGCTCTAATTTGTCAAAGAAAGTGTACTACAACAACTTTTGATGCATGAGCAGAAGGAAACTATACCGAATCCAAAATTTAAACTGTATTTAGGAAGAAATTTTTATTTTTTTGAGAGTTATTATATATTTACAATAGATTATATTTTTCTTTTTCATTAACGATTGTGTCTCATACTTACCTCACATTTAATATTCCATTCGTTTCAAAATACTTGTTCATGAAACATTTTGCACAGAGATTAAAAGTGTTGAAAATAATGTTATAATTTAGATAAAATTTCTATTTTACCTATATTAAAAATATGATAGTTATTAATTGGTGAAAATTTTCAAGATAAGAAGAAAGAAGAGTTTTAGAAAGTTGTACAGTTGACTTATAATAAACGAGGGTAAAATAAGAAGAAATTAATCATTAATTCTAAAAATATGTATATGAATAAGTATTTTGAAATAAAATTAAAAAATTTTATGAACAGATATTTTGAAATGGAAAGAGTAATATTTTATTAAATTTTAACAAACATATCTCTATCTAATCCTTATCCAAATACAACCTTAATATTCATATTATTTGATAAATGGCGCTACATTTTACTAAATGAATTACTATTTTTCAAGAAAAGTATTAGACTAGGGTGAATATTGGTATTATTCTTAATGCCATTTAGGGAAGTTTTGTAGAGCTCAAACGCCCCTTTCTATTTTAAATACTATTTCCTCCATCTTAAAAAGGATGTCAAAAATTTTTATTTTTGTTGTACCAAAATATTTGTTAATTTTACAAATCAGGAATGCATTTATTATGTATATTCATAATTTACCCCTCATTCAATTACTCAATAAATATATATGTATTCTTAATCTAATTAATGAAAGTTTACTTTTATTCAGGGATATAATAATAATTTTCTATTATAATTGTACAAGTTTTAGCAATTTCTTAAATTGTGTGTCATTTGTTATATTGGCATATTTTTTAGGACGAAGAGAGTATTTTTCAAGCCATTTGGTAAATAAAACAATTTGAGTATTTAACATTTTGAATCTTGAATATTTCACAATTGGAAAATGCTGATATTAATTGTGGTTTCTCAATGTCTATTTCAAATGATAGATATCGAAATTGATTAAATTTATATTTTTGTTTATTTTTTAATTATTTTTATTTCAAAATTATGATATTTTGCATCTTCTTTAATAAAACAGCATGTCCTATTGTTAAATTTCAAAGTCTTTCCTCTTTTGTTTTATAAGTGTAAAAAATTAATATTTCGTATTATTCAATTATTCCTAATGCAAATACAATAAAATAACAAATAGAGATATAAATTGAAAAAGTCATAATATTGTTATGGAAATAGTTAATTAAAATTATTTCATGTAAATAGATAATATTTTAGACATTTTACAATTCAAATTCATGTTTAAAATAAAACAGTCAAATACATAAAATTATCACATTTTATTATATTTTTTACCATTATAATTAATAAAAGTACAATTAGTACAATTATATTAGATAATTACTGCATAAAATTGGCTCTTAGTTGACCAAAGTACGCTGCTTTTAGCATTTTTAAACTAAAAGTTATTCTCGATTATTTTTTCAATTTTAAGTTTAGCTTTTAAGAGTTAAAAAAAAAAAAGTTAACATAGAAGTGCTTTTATTTATTAATGTTGTTAAAAATAAGAACACGATTCTTATTTTTAACGACTTTAAAGTGTTATTATTACAAAACTCACATTGTGGCTTGCATTTGAACTTAGTTAGAGCTTTGAATGTCAACACTAACATGCAGACTGGACCAAAGACAATCAACTAGAATTGGGGGGAAATGTGGGACATTAGTGCAAAAAAGGGTTTTCAAGAATCTTCATTTTCTTTCCCATTTTCTTTCCTGTTGCAAATGGATGTTAGTGCTTCAATCAATTCAATCTGAAAGAGCATTTCCACCTTATTTAGAAAAAGAAAAATGATTGCGATTCCTCCTCTAAAAGAAAATTCTTTTGTCATAAAATCCACAGGTTGTACTTAGTTTGGACGAGGTTAATTGGGCGTTTGATTTGTCATTTGCTCACTTGCCAGAGAAGAAAATGTTCGGTTGGAATCTTTGCGATGATGATGCTACTGACAAAGGATATCTCATCTGTCAAACGCTGCGTTACGGGGAGTTTATCGTCATGCGCATATTATATTGGAACAAAAATGATGAAATATTTTATTATATTAGTTTATATTTAAATATTCATATTTTATTTTAAAATTGTGTTAATATAAATATTTATTTTTAAAAATAAATATATTTTCTATCTAAATTTATTAATTTATAAACCTCACAATTTAATTTCTCTAATTAATAAAGATGATAATTTATTTATAATTAAATATATTGAGACTGACAACTAAAGTACACACAAATAAAAAGGGGGAAGAAAGAAATAATAAAAATAATACAAAAATTTTAATCAATTAAATAGATCTATTGATACTCTACATTGAGAATAATTGGACCATCTAAATCAAGGCCCACTCTCTCTTAGGTTATGAAACTCCTAACCTCAACTTCGTTAGTGGGTATCTCCATCTCACTAACTTAGTTCAAGGGGCATTAAGACTAATTATCCATTCTCTATTTGGGGGAAATGATGTCCCTATCTTTAGGCAACCCAATGACCCTTAAATCACTTAGTTTTATGTTCTCAGTCTCTCTTTCGAGTTAATCAAGGGTAAACCTATATGGTAAATCAACTAATCGAGGCTCTCAACTTTAATCCCATCTCTTAAAATCATTAAAGTCAAGATAAACTCAATAATCAGCAACCCAACACAAATCTAGTGATTGAATGCCAAAGTAGATTTCAATAAATCAAAATAGAAGTCATAATCTAACAACTATAAAGGTTTAACCTTTTAATCACAAAATGAATCATGAATGCCCAACAAAAATAAGAAAAGAAATACAAGAGAAAATAAAATAATCCCTTAGACAAGTTGTACTTTTTTTCTTCTTGAATCTCTCCCTTGAAGACACTTTCTCCTCTTCAAAAATAGCTTGAATCCCTTCCTTGGATTCTTCCTTAGAGCTCTAGGATATGGTGGCTACTCCTCTCCCTCCTGATTCGTGGTTGACAAGATAGCCAAGAGACTATTCATAGAGGAGCCTGGAAATCCTTGAAATTTGCTCTGTATTGATTGGTCCAGACATGAACCCCCTGTTGTTATGCTAGATCGGTGCCAGTTGTGCATTTTGCTTCAAAATCTTTGAAATCCCGCTCTGAATCGGAGCATGTCTATCCTTCCATCTAGCACCTGTTAATCTTGTTATTCCAACTTCTAAACTCTCTGAAAATAATCAATGCCTCTTTAGGTGATGAACCGCTACATGTTGATACATGCAACCGGTGTCTGTATGTAGCCAAACCGTTCCCTATTATATTCAGAATATTTTCCTTAATCTTTCTAGTCTGAATTGACGCATGTCTGGCATAGTATCAGGCACCGATTTGGTACTCCTTTACTCTGTTTTAACCTTATTTCTCTAATTATCCTCTACTTATGTATTTTGTACAAAATAAGATAAAAATAAAAAGAATGAGTAGTAATCTAATTACAAAAGTGGCATTACTTAGCACAAATGACTAAAAAATATAACAGTAATGAGCATTCATTACTATCTATTCACACAACTTGAGTTATTATAGTTTACATTAAACAAAAATTTGAAAACTTATTTATAAGAACATCTGGACTTCCTATTTTTCTCTTTTATTAAAGTGAGGCATTAGGCAACCACATAACAAAATGCTTTTCTAAATTTTTATATTAAGTAAAAATAAAATATTTAAATTTTGATTGAAGAAATATCATGTTTTGGACTGTAAATGATATGATTTTTTTTTTTTTTGTGGTTGTTTACTGCTCAAGCATAACAGTTAAGGAAGATGTGTAATCCATTCGTCATTCAGTTAATGTTTGACAATAAACATTTATTTTGTAGTGTAGAAAATCAAAGTTTAGAACCTAATCCCCTTGTCCATAGAATCAAAAGACAAATGTAATTTTTCTATCTGTCCTCCATTTTACCGAGGAAAAAAAAATCATGTCCTTTTTTATTAGTTGATGGAGGGGAAAGAATTGACTATTTGTAGTGTGTGTTCTGGCCAGAAAGTAACATCACGTCTTTCTATTTGTCTTATTGAATCAAGAGAAAGCTTGTCAAAGTGCATGGTTTAGATGTTGAAATTAGCTTTGAAGTGACCACTCACAAGCCCCAGCAGTTGGATTAGTGCATAAGGAATGCATATGATAGAGAGATGAGGCATTTCTGGACAAGAAATAAGGCCTCCTAACAAGAAAATTTGCTTCCAAGGTTGTCGATCATCTAGTAGATAGAAGCTTCAATAAAAGGAGAACATGTGAATGGAATGCCAATTAAAATGGATACTTCTTTGCTTGGATAAGGCCAGAGTAAATACAAAATCTCCTAGCACTGCGAGAAAACACGTCCTTGAAGTTAAGTTTCCTTTCCTGGAACCTCTTGCGGCTTCTGCTCAGCCGACGCTAATTTAGTAAGGGTGCGATTTATTGAGGGCGATCTTAGTGGAAGAGAAGAACAGTGATTGACTTTGAAAAAAGTTTTTTTGGATAAATTAAGAATAGAAAACTTGGACTAGATTCAAAAGAACTCGAACCAAATTCACACATTGCAAACCAAATTCAGACTTCGTCTCTGTATGGCATGAAACTTACACTTTTACCCAATGAACGTAGCTCAGTTGGTACTTGGACAGTAAATTGCACTTAAAAAGATAAGGTCGAGCAGCTGCAATGTGGAATTTTCATCCCCATTGTGAGAGGTGGGTCCTTGTAGACATCAAGCACGGGTTCTCCTGCTTAGGAGGCCGCTGAGTCACTGTGATTTACTCCTGATTTTGCCTTTTGTACCCAAGAAACTTACACCCTCTAACTTTCTATCACACACATTACTACTTTGTCCTCAATTTTCTGTGTTTGATTATTGAAGTCCTTACTAGGCTACCACCCTCTCTCCGGCCACGTGCTATCTGAGTTCAACACCTTGAATTTTAAGGGATCAGTGATGGCATGGCAAGCGTTTCCAATTGACCAACTCTAAAGCCCCTGCTTCTGGAGAATTCTCAACATGGTAACTTAGTTGCACGCCCACCAATGCATTAAAACAAAATATGTTTGGCTATCTGCCATGCCTCCGGCTTATTTTGCCTCTCCGTGGAGAAGTGTGCTCCGGCCATTTCTGCACTGATTTCAGAAAACAGGCACTATCACTATTTACTCATTATCAAAATCATTGAAGATGTAAAAGATCAGAAACATATTGACAAGGAACATAAATGGAGAACATCATTCTGGTTGCGTTGTAACCATTTTATATGGCCTAGGAAAGAAGAGATGCTTTACAATTTCAGTGGATAACAACAATTGTACAAACAGGATTTCTCGAAACTAGTATTCCAGTTACATGCCTCTGCTACTACTACTGGAAGGAAAAATCATCTCCCAAAAACTGGTAGTTAGAGCCTTGTTCAGGAAAAAATAGTAAGTAACAGAAAGAAGGAGAAAAAAGAACTGCTAATATGTCCAAAATTCCAGCGGCAAAAAGGAAGGGACCCAACGCACAGGGAGATAACCCAAACTAAATTCCATTGATACAATCTAACATGTCTATATTCGGGAAGCCTTTCAACTTGAAGCACGTTTGCAACCTCCAGGAAGGAGGAACTTAAACTTTTCTGCATTCTGTATCAAGTAAGCAGGAAGATGAACAGCAGAAGCTGAGCGTGGTATTTCTCCCATCTTCTTGATCAATTCCTTGAAAGTGTACTCCTCAGGCAACATGTCAAAAAGATCATTTCCCCTGCAGATAATATCTTGGATTCTAGAATGTTTTAGAAAATCTTTGTTCCTGACCCTGTCTGCATGACTATAAGCAGTCATCTTAAACACAAATTCTTGCAGAAACCGGAAGCAAAAGCTACAGTGCCACCCCGCATCAGAAAGAATTATATCAGTTTGCCGTGAATGCCGGTACCTGGTCCATGGAGTGTAAACATGGATTGTGGCACGCCAACTACTATAGTCAACTGGAAACTCAAAAGAATACAGATAATGCCTCAATTCAAGATGAACAACTGGGGGGATCCCATCACACCACTGTAGCAGTTTCACAGTATGAGGGCTTGGGATTTCATCTGTATCCGACATTATGAGAAGGTCATCAGTAGAAATACCTGCATGACGAAGTAATTGATTCATAGCCATGCGCTGCTCTGATTCAAGTTTGAAAGGGTCTTCATGTGATCCATATGGTGCAATGTGTCCTGGAAATATACCATGAACAACTTTTTCTTTAGCAAATGCAAATCGATCCTGATTCGAGGCAAAAAAGAGGGGCTTTCGGATGCCAGTAAATGTGGTGTTGGCTTCCAGGATGACAAATTTAGTAACATAAGGATATAGCTCACGCCACCGTATTTCAAGCATGTCCAGCTCATTGCTAAATATAATGCCATCAAATACATGGCGTGGTTCTGGACGCAAGGACCAGCCATGAAGACTGCAGAGTTGGCCCATGGAAACATTCTCTGCATAATAATGGTGTAGGTGCTCAAATGAAGGTGGAGCACGGTCCCAAAGAGGGCGGAAAAAATAGGAGATCTTTTGTCTGTGGTTAAACATCCCAATGAAGGAAATTGGCACAAGTAACAAGAGTAAAACGAAAAGGAAATTCCTAGAAATTCGTCTTGGGGTTATCCGGAGGACCCTTGGGGCCATGCTGGATGAGAAATGATGAGCCATTAACATGGCTTCATGGTTGCATCCACAGTGATCTGTATAAGGCCAAGAAGGGTGAGAAAAGAATGGTAAACAGTTGATTAGAATGTTAACTATTCCAAAGCAAAGCAGACGTACAAAACGCTTCGATAATAAGAAAAAATGGACTCCTAAACTAACTAAACTAGTGTTTAAACATGATTACACTGGTGTTTCTTAAGCAGGCTAATGAAATGGCCAGTCATATATAAATATATGGGTCTCATTTCTGAGGTGATTAAAAAATTTGATGGATCAAAATTGAGAAAGAAAAATTACCAGGAACTTGTTTAATGATGCTAGTGAAGATATAAATGCAACCAAATATGCTCAAAAATGCACTTTCAGTCTTCTAGTTGGGAATGCTTTTTGCTGAGTTTTTCTCGCATTTTTTTGGGCAAATTATTGACAAATAATTACTTTATCCTGAAGATTTTTCTTTTTTTTCCCCTCCTTTTTTCTCATATCTGACTTTTATTCTGCAGAGTATACAAATGAATGATGTGCTTCCAAGTTATTCAACAAGCACCAGGTGTGCTGGTTTAGTACTGTTTTGAAAATTGATATCCTGAAGCAATCACCCAAAGCCATACATAACTGACCAATATTCCAAATATTGCTTTGCCAAATATTCAAGCCTGAGAATTAGCACTTCTCTATTCCCCAAGAGATGAGAAATCTCACATCTGGCCGACAATAATCACATTTTTTTTTATTTTTTATAAGTATCATCATTGTTATTTTTAAATCCCATAATCATCTGACCATGTAAGTGTTCAGAAGAGGATATGCAGGTGTCAATATTAAAATCATTGATAATTATCAAAACTAGAATATCAGTAGTCCAAGTTAGCCTTACTGCATCTTTTATATATCAATTTGTTCACACGTAATCTAATATAGGACCAGCACACAAACAGAACCAAATCTTGCCATTGCACTACACTTGGAGAAAGAAACAGGCCTACAAGACTATCAACATAAACTACTGTTCCATATT
Organism: Voacanga thouarsii; assembly: GCA_026120185.1. Lineage (NCBI taxonomy): Eukaryota > Viridiplantae > Streptophyta > Magnoliopsida > Gentianales > Apocynaceae > Voacanga > Voacanga thouarsii. Next base: position 66,757 of record JANUWF010001032.1, on the reverse strand, counting down.
CTCATGCTCTAGCATATCAGGGACAGGTAGCAATAACTGTTTATAAGGCTACTAGTTCACATCACCCTAAGTAAAGATCCTTCCACAACATACCTGAAACACGCATTACTATGATCAATGCCAAAGAAGAATGGAAAACATGGGTTACAGTTAAATACCCTCTTTGAAGAACAAAAGAAGGAATGCCCAAAATGAGAGGCAGATGTCAACATGAGATGGAGAACCAACATGTATTGAATTATTGTTTTATTATGTTGAGAAACATTGATCCTCGATCCTTCACAGTGAAAGAAGCAATAACGTGTGGTAAAGAAAAGTAGAACCCTGGCATGAAAGGAATATTCTAGTGGTTAAAAACAGCAATTACAGATCTTCTGCAACACATATTATGAATTTAACTCACAGTATTAAATAAGCATGTGAACAATTCAACATTTCCAAAGCAACTCTTCACACAAAAATTTTGAACTCAAGGATGCAAGCTAAACTACCAAATATAGAATTGAAGATGACAGAAAGACAAATTCTGTAGTTATATGCATAAAATCCACATGTTTATTGCAAAATTACTGAAAAAAGACAACATTGAACTTTATGACGTAGCAGTAAACAATCAATAATGAGATATCCGCCTAATGTCCGGAGCCAAGATTTCCAATTTAACATAAAAATCATTAAGCTCATACTATATATAGTGTTGCATTGTGCAGAACCGTGAGATACTAAGTTTACTCACTACTCTGTGCATTTCTATTCCCCTTCTATTCCCCTGTTTTTATTAATCACTTCCTCTTCTAGGAAAAAGAGGGGGAAATGGCGCTTCATTACCTTAATTCAACATTTCCCCGAAATGCAACAGGAGGTATCTACCATCACATCATATCTACTCAACAATGTCATACTACTCATAAAAGCCACAACATTAATCCAAGTTCATAACCGATTAAATTGCAGTTCAAATTCAACAGCATAAAATCATTAATCCAGCTCCCATACCAAACAAATCAGCAATAAAAATTCAGCAAAAACCAAATAAAACTAAAACCCTACCCAAGGCAATTAAAGCATCCGTTAACTACATCAAACCACCTGAACAAAAATAGAAAACGCATTAATCATGGTATACTCATATCCTAAAACCTTAATCAATGACAAGGCAGCATTAAAGTCAACGTCTATCTAAATTCAACAAAATGGAAATTCGTATAAGAAAAACAACAAAGATGAAGAAGAAACGAAAGATTCTTAGCTGCTAAATACCTTCGGTCGCCGTTTCAGAGATTCAGGTACAACATGCTTTGTCACTTCCATATGCATTGCATACATAGACACTGCAAATGTAAACTTATATAATCTCAGATATTATACATACGAATACGTATCCGCATTTGCAGAAATACGTATACTTGGCGCGCGGGGGTTGAAAAAAGAAGAACTCCGACCCCTCTGTCGATGGAAATGGAGCTCGGAAGAATGGTTCAGGAAACGAGGTAGAAAGAAGAACAAGAGGATGAGAAGCATATCTCTCTGCGGACGAGTCCACGAAAAGCATTGATGACTACCAATTAGAAAATTCCTTTCGACTTTGGTTACAATACAGGATGCCACCTGCAAGTGCAAACTGAGTTTAAAGCAGGAGATTAATGATGAAAGCATAATAACTGGCTATAATTTACTACTATCACACATTTGTTAAGTTCTAATTAATTAATGGATTTTATGTTGAATTATGACGCGAGAAGCTATCGTATTAAAGGCATTCCTCGAAAGTAGAAATAGGAATATATCTAGCCAATAAATATCTATGGCAGGTTAGAAGATTGTGAGTAGAATTCAATTAGTTAAAATTTTTAGTTTTAAAGTATATCTTTTTGTGCCATAAATAAATGAATAGTAAAATATTTTAAATAAATAATTAGTAGTATTATTTAGTGAGATAATATATCTTAATTAATGAAATTATAATTTTTACAAAAAATATATAAGTACTTTTAAAAATTAGAATCTGACTAAGTTTAACGGTGACTCGAACATAAGAACATTAATGATCAGTATATAGGTCTGTTTGATAATTCAATTAAATATTTAAAATTAATTAAGTAAATATTTTATTTTATTATGTGTATTTGATAATGAATAATATTAAATGCTAGACTAATTAAATGTGTTTCATAACGTATTTTTATGATTATTTAATTAATTAAGGGAAATTGAAATTATTTTATAAATTTTAAATAAAATTAAAGTTATTTAAGTTTGAAATCTGAATATGTTTAATATTAACGTAATTATTTTTTAAATATTTAATTTAAATTATAATAAAATATAGTATAAAATTATTTATAATTAATTTACACTTCATATTTTAGAATTCAAATTTTAGAGTTCACCACTTATTTTAATCTTTAAATTGCAATTTTATCAAACAACTTTTAAGGTCCATTTGATAACATTAAAGTTTGAATATTTAAGTGTTAAATCCTGTCAAACACTAAATTTTGAGATTTGAAGACTAAATTAATTATAATTTATTTTCATACTATTTATTATAATTTAAATTAAATATAAAAAATAACAAGATGAATGTTTAATATATTGAAATTTTAAATTTAAATAAATTTTATTTTATTTAATTTTTATAATATAATTTTAATACATTTTAATGAAGTAAGTGATAATAATTTATTGTCAAATACACTTAAGTAATTAAATATTATACTTAATTAAATTAATTTTAAATATTTAATTAAGTTATCAAATAAGCACTAAATATTTTTCAAAACTTAATTTAAAAAAAAAACAAAGATGAGAATGAGTTGTTATTGGCAGATTTAACGAAAACTTGAACGTTTCGGATGTAGGCGAATTCTACATCCACATGCAGGTGGGGGGTTTGATTGTAATTTTAGCTACTTGTCTCGATTGAGATCAGTGGAGTTGAGAGGCAGAGGTTGACTGTCGCACGTGGTCTCTAAATACCTTTTTTTTTTTTTTTTTTGCTAATTAAAGATTCAACCTTGTATTTCAGAAGAAATAGAAGAGGAAGTGTTCCCCTCCTCACTCAGTACAGGATTTGATTGGGAGACTAAAGTGGTTCCCCCATGATTACATAAAATAGTTGGGGGAAAATATCCAAAATAATTGTGATGTTTTGCTCATTTGGCAATTTTATGAGCATATACATTCCCCGAACGGGGATATAAACAAGCTGCCAATTATCTTTTTCTTTAAGCATAGATTTCACCACATCTGTGAATCCTTTTCCAAGCCATTCCTCAGCCGAGTGAATACCATTAATCGCCCTTATGATATTTGAAGAATCACCTTCCAAGATGACCTTCTGTATGTCAGCCGAATCAGCAATCGATGCAGCATTAAGAGCAGCAAAAGCATCCCCAGCATAATCTTTCCCTGTCCAAACCCAAAGGAGTTGTCCTGTATGGTCACGAAAAACACACGCAGAAATCGCAATTCCATATTGAAAAGCAGTATCAAATTTGACTTTGACATAAGGGGAAGGAGGAGGCTGCCAAGAGCGGGGAAGATTAAGAGTCTGCTTCTTCAAGTGTCGGGTAAAATTAGATTCCCAATAAACTTTTGTAGTCCTACTGATATGATTTGATAGCTCATCCCATTGTTGAGTAGATTCCCCTGCCTGCAATTGATTTCTGTATTTCCATACATTTTCCATCAACACCACAGCATAGTTGAGAAATTCTCGTTTTGTCTCATTTGGAAAAGGGAATGCGTTATCCAAATTTAACAGCTCCTTTATCCAATTGTCTACATTCCAGGTGGAGAATTTGTCTATTTTAAAATGCCATTTAGAATGCCACCATAGACATTTGATAAGGGGACAGTGAAGAAATATATGCTCCAAATTTTCGGTAGCAGAATGACAGATGCAGTAGGATTGATCAATCAAATTCAAGACCCGACCCAATCGTGCTTTTGTAGGCAGTAACTGGGAAGCAACACGCCATAAGAAGTGCTTGTGACGACTATATAAGAGGGTAGCCCACAGAGATTTCCACAGTGTGCCGGGGAGAAGAGGAGCAGATGATGGAGGGATCACGTGTGGTAAGGGGGGGTTAGAATTGAACCTCATCTGATGAATACTTCTGTAAGCAGATTTCACAGAAAATCTCCCTGACTTGGAGGGAGCCCACACCAGTGAGTCGTATTCCCCAATCTGGGGAATTGTAATTTTTAGAATCTCCTGAGCAATAGGTGGAGGAAACAAATTAAAAATAAGGTCATAGTCCCATAAATGTTGATCAGAGAGCATTAGGTCTTGAACTGAACTCACATGTTGTTGGTCTATTGGAACAGGGGGAAGACAATGAGTAGTAAGACCTGGGATCCATGGATCTTCCCAAATGTTTACCAGGGAAGGCGAGTCAAAGTCTCAAAAAACTAGAAGCGTCGTGCTACTGACAAGCGGAGAGATGAATAAGGCATACTACGTCGTCGTCCTATGTTTGGAAATCGTTCATTATTTTCCTGTCAGAAAGTGTTTGTATTAATTAATGATAATAAATCATCCACATTTGACATTATTAAGGAATGATATCGATTTAGTCATGATACATCGTGATATGTGGATTGTCTATTCCATTTCGTCCTGTGAGGCCGCAGCATATCCATTTATTTTACTGTGTATTTTCTTAATTTAAAATTATTTAATTTTAAAAATTATTTATATATTTTTATATTTCTCAAAAATTATTATAAACACATAACATATAATATTTTTTCTCTTTGACCATACTTTAAACTCTATCTAAAATTACTTATTTAAAATTTTTTTATTATATTTTCATAAATTCAACTTAAACGAATTACTATCTAAGTACACTCTCACTCTTCTTTTGATTCTTTTCTTTTTTACGAAAAGTAACTCTTTTGAGTCTTTAACCCCCTCTTTGGCTTTTTTGCTTTCAAAGTTTAGGACGTCCAATATCTTCTTCTTAGAATATGGCATTTCATATTATTGAAAATGACAATTTTGAGAGTTAATAACTTTAACTCATGATTAATTAGTTTAAAATAATTAATGAGAGTTATTATTGACATGTTAGAGATTGTTTTAATTATAATAGAAGTCATTTTCACAATGAGAATTCATAATAAAATATTATTAAAGTTGAGTGTTTAACCATTTGAGAATTCATGTTAGACACGAATCCCATATGAGAAAAGTTGAGGAGTGTGGAAGCCTTTATATACTAAAAATCTTTTCTATAAACTTGCTAGAAAAGCCTAAGGTAGTGGGGTTGCCACACGTGCGCGCTGCCTGCTCGTCCCAATTTGGACTTGGCTCATGTTTTCACGTTCCTTGATTTTAGGTTTTCCAGAGGCGAGCCGCCGCAAGAGGCTTTTCAATTTTTGCTTCCTTGAAAGAAAAAACTGCCTCTTCTGTTCTCTCTATCACGACTTATAGTTTTTTGACTGAACGGGACATTACAGTTGGTGTGCCTTGATGGCGATCTGAGGCCGTCTTATCCTGCAAGGAGAATCGCTATACCCATCGCACCGGAGTGGGGCGAATAACTTTTTGAAGGTAAACCAGTATTAAATTGGTGATTCAATCCGCGTTTCTTTTAGTCGCGTCGTAGCTTATTCAGAGGAGAGCCGGCGCTAGATACATCTAGTGGGGACGGCATCGGGTACGTTCTGAGTCACACTTGATTGTGTATATCATAACTTTTGATTCATAAGTCCAATTGATGTCAAACTTGTTCCAAAATATCCTCAAGACACTCCTTTATGATTTCCAATTCATTAACCACTGATTTTTCTTCTTATTTCACTCAGTTTTGTGTGCAACATCTTAGCTTCTCATTTTCGTTACTGTTTTGGCAACTTGTGATATTTTCATCATAACCTTTTACTTATAACTCCAAAACTTATAAAATTTGTACCCAAATGATCCTAAGATATTTAGCTACAAGTTTCAAGTCATAAGCTTCCAAATGAGCATGCCAATTTGTCTTCTTTTAGCTAAGTGTTTTCTCGAAACGATCATGTGCTTTCTTGATACAGTTAATGTTTTCCTAATATATTATGAGATAAATGTTACACTTGAATTTGAAAGCATTATCAAGTACTCGATTTCCTGAATATCTTAGATATGAAATATCTCGTGTGATATTTTTAATTTACAAATCCCGATTTTGGTAAAGTATTTTCCTTATATGGAAAATGTTTCCTAATGTGCTCAAGTGTGAGCCTTCTATATAGATTACTGACTTATCTGTTAATTTTGAATTCTATCTGGTTTATTTTCACTTGGACTGTTTAGCCTTACCGGCTTTATTGATATTTGATAAATACATTTATTAGAGCTCTAGTCGGGTATAGGTAGTACTTGTTCAATTCAGTTGAGTTACCTGTTTATACTCGTCGGTATCGCATATTTTTCTAACACATAATTATAAATTAGGAATTGAGAGAGTAAATTACATTAAAATATATGTTAAAAAGAAATGGGATAACTTCTCAAAAAATTTTGAAAAGTGAAAGGTAAATTTAAAATAGTTATATTAACAAATTATAATTTTTTATGAAAATTTTATAATTTTAAAAATTTTTTAGGGGCAGATGCCACTCCTCACTCCTTTGGTTCTATCATTGTATCTAGCGATAGATGTGACAAGACAGATATTCATTTAGATTTAATTGAATTAAATAGAATCTAATCCATTTTATAAATGGATTTATATGGATAAGTTTAAGTGAACAATGAATATCTATTTATCCAAATTAATCTATTTATATATTTTTTCAACAAAAAAATTATTTATATTACTTTTTTTATTAATTAAATATATTAATGATTGGTGATATTACTGGAGCTATTCTCTTCCTGTCAAAGCAATTCTTGTATTACTAACATTTTTACCCTTTTATAATCTATCACTAGTTTTATTATTAAATATAGATTTTTTTCCCTCTCCTTTCTAAGACTCCATGTTATTTTCCCCAAAGTAAACCACAGCTTAAATCCTCTCACTCTCTTCTTCTTTCCCATGTTTTTTAGAATAGCAAAAAGCAATCCTTGGCATTTTCTTCTGAGAACTCACCACCTCTGCTTCTAACAGTACCCAGTTGAACTTTAGAAATTAAAAACATCATACTTCATATAATCGTCTTCTCCTTTTTCTAATCTTTGCATACTCTTGATTTTTCTTGAAATCAATCCCCAATCTCAACACATTATGGCCATAAAAAGTTGAACTTTCTAACCAGTTGTTTGATGAAACAGTGGAATATAGATAATGGAGGGAGCAATGGCGTGAGAAAGAAGAGGAGATGATAGAGACGGAGATGCGTAAGATGAGAATATAGAGGAGAGAGGGAGTAGTGGCACGAGAAAGAAGGGGAGATGATAGATGCGAAGATGTGAAAATGGAGGAGAGAGAAAGTTTACCCTATTAAATATTAAAATATTTTGGTAAATAGAATTATCAATGAGAGAGAAGGAGTTTTATATTTAATAAGGAAAAAAATCATTTATTGAAGAGGGATAAAAATGTCAATTAAAAAAGAATTGCTTTGGTAACAACAGAATAGCTTTGGCCATATTGCTAACCTATATTAATAGTGAGACCTATGTGGAAATAAGAAATGTCATTTAAATAAAAAAAATAAACATTTTATTTTACCATATTAATTTTTATTAACTAAAAATATTCATAATAGATGATGATATTGCTAGTGTAATTCTGCTAGAGCAATATTTACGTAAACAACTCAATTGTCCTACCGATCAAGAATAATGAGTTTGATAGCCCGCGGATAGTTCAGTTGGTTCCTGGGTAATAGATTGGCACCCAAGGAGCATGGTTTAAATCACGACAGTCATAGTGTGAGATTTTCATCTTCTCTCTTGAAAGATGGATCCTTGTAGGTACCAGATACTGTTCCTCCTACCTGAGGGCTGCTGAATCACCATGATTATTTTTCCACATTTTTAAGATTGGGTGTAAGGATCCTGTGAGCGAGGGTTTTCGCCTTTTTGCACCGAAGAATAATGAGTTTGGTTGAATTCTACCTTCTACCTTTTTCCTTCCTTGTCCACAAGCAGGGATGGTACATTGCTTTTCTATCCATGTAAGTTTCCCCCCCCCCCTTTTTTGTCTCTATTTCTTCTTTTTTGTATTCCATAATAAAATATCCACCCTTCATCTCTTCTTACCTGGTGTTTTCCCTTATCTAATAAAAATCAACTCTTGGCGCCCTCCCCCCCCCCCACAAATCTACATATGCACCAGTTACAGAGCTACAAATAAATTCTAGCAAATTATTAGATACTCATTTTTACCTTCATTAGTTTGTTCAAATTGTATATACAAATGGTATGATGTTATATTATGAAATCACTAATTTTGAAATTCTTGTGGTAATAACAGAAGAGAAATTTGAGACAAAAACTATATAAGTTGTAGTATGTGGACAGTACTCCAACACTTCCAACCATTAATTTCACAAGTTTTAAAAAATGCCTATAAAAACTCTTTATGTTTCCGATAAATCAACTTCTCTAAAGAATGATGGAGGTAAAGAAGAGAAAAAATATTATAACCATTAGAGTTTCTTTTGATTTCTCTAAAGATATTTTGAAGTAGAAGAAAAAGAGAAGCGTGATAAAACCAAAAAAAAAAAAAAAGAATAGAGAGGAATCAGATTAGGAGGGAGGAAGAAGAATTGATTAAGACGACACACTTCAAATCCATCAAAATTCTTAAATTAAGGAGGTTAACATTTAATCTAATTTTAATATTTGACTTTTAAGGACAATTATGACATTTATCTAAATATTACTCTGGCAAAAGGGGTACTATGGCAATATTACAAACTATTAGTAAGGAGACCCATGCATTAATGGGACTTATCCCTTAAATTATAGAAGTTATATAAGTTCTGTACATTTAAACGGATATAAATAAATTCTATGGATATCTATTTAAATTTATTAAATTTGTTAAATTTTAAATTGATATACATTTAAATTCATTTACTTAATTTTAGTCATTCATATCCATTTATTCAGGGATAGATGATATCCATCAAGGTACCACCCAAATTACCATATCTATCTAGCGGCAATAAAGGGTTACAAATGCCCTATTTTTGGTAATTTACCATGCAATAAATGCTACTTTCTTCGTCCTAAAAAGGATGTCAAAAATTTTTATTTTTGTTGTACCCAAATACTTGTCAATTTTACAAATTAAGAATGTATATATTACGTATATTTCTAATTTACCCCTCATTTAATTACTCAATAAATATTTGACTCATTAAATATGCGTGTATTCCCAATCTAATTAATGAAAGTTTACTTTTATTCAATGGTATAATAGTAATTTTTTATTATAATTATATAAGTTTTAACAATTTCTTAATCTGTGTACTATTTGCTAAATTGACATCCTTTTTAGGACGGATGGAGTATTAAAATTTTCCTCCTTTTATTAAATTTTGATTTAGTGAATTTTGAAATATTGGTTATTAAGCTAAAAAGACCAAGTGTTCCAAGGGATTGATGTTAAAATATTACTTTTACAACCGTGTCAAAAAGTGCATCTAACAAGCGTCCTGACAAATTGAAATGGTTTAGAAGCTAATGTTTATTGCGGCTGTTGGTATTATGCTGCATTTATCTTTCAATCCATTTAATTACTTCATACGTATATGTGTATAAAACTGATAGATAAAGTTCCAAGCACAAGGCATAGTAATAAGAAAATCATAATGGAGATCATAATGTGAGATTCTTACTACACTATATAGTGCTTGAACTTAAATTATTCTTGGTCATGGTATTAATGAGATAGAACATTATTAATATGCAAAGACCAACACGTGTTATACTTCTTGATTGGATCAAACGGTGATTCTCACAACTGTAAGTATTGAGATACTCAAAGTTAACATGTGGATACTTGTTAAGTGGACAAGTTCATTGGATGACCATACCATGAGATAATTATATAGATAATTATTTAGTGCCAGTGATAAAATCTCATTATGGTAAAAATGTAAATATTCGTAGACTTGAGATCTTCAAGGTACTTTGTATGCTAAGTGTTATACTTTGATTCTTATCCTTGGAATCTCTTCGAAACGGCCTATAGGAAGGATATTGGGTATAACATGAAGTGTACAAAAGTAGTTGACATAATCAACAAATGATTCATCACTTCTAATAGCAGGACAGTATATCTCACGTTCACTTGTAGTGAATTATTCCTCAAGAAGTCCTTAGCTAAAATAACTATATATTGGAAATAGTTTCAAATGATATATAAATTAAGTAATGGATTCTAGGAACAAGTAATAATCAATTCAAGTTACAATCAATTATATTCTAGATGGAGTAGGCACTAATTTCACACTCTAGACTGGATGAGATATAGAATGATGAAAGAAGTTTATTGTATAGATATTTTGCTATTAAAATATTCATGTCAAGCCACTTAACTTTTTTGACTTTTGGGTTATCATGATGCATTGTTAGATGCCGCTCATAATATACTAAATATGAATTTGTTAATTGAAGAATTAATAAATTAATCTTAATTAGAATTAATAAGTTAGTTCTAATTATCAATGATTAGTAATTCTATAGTTGTTAGGATTAGTTCATGTTTTGTTACCAATTGTCCAAAAAACCTAATAGGTCACATACAATAGAGAAATTGGTACCCAATGTATTATATGATAATATTATAGGGTTAATTTGTGAGAATAAATAATCATATGGGTGAATTATAAAGTATTTATAATAGTTGGAGTTGAATTGCAATAAATAAGACTTTATGAGTCTAATTGCAATAATGGTGACCAAGGTCCATAATAATTAGGAGGGAAAAAAGACTTCGTGGATTTTCGAAAAGTCAATTCATGAAATATGTATGTATGTATGTATATGAAAACTTTCTTCTGTTGGAGAGATACAACAAAGTTTTTCTTTTTCTTCTCTAAAAAGAAAGTTCCTACCCTACAACCGCCACTACAATATTCTGCTAGGACAAATATCCAACGTCTTCTACTTGTGTACATTTTTGTGTGAATTTTTGTTAGAGGCGTCCCTCTGCTTGGGTTGCAGTGGTTTTGTTGGACAAAAGAGAAGAAGGCATTCTGGTTGTTGATCACTGGGGTCACGCGATTTTAGAATTTAGATTTCAACTGGAAACAAATTTTTGAAATGCAATTTTTGCTACAGGTAATTTTTTGACCTTTCTTGGCCCATAATTTCGCATACATGTGATCCATTTGCGTGGAATACTTGTTTAATTTTCCATTGTACGAATTTATTTTGCATGAGTGAATTCCAACAGTGGCATCATTACTTCAGTTGGAGTAGGAAAAGAAGTTAGAAAATCTAAGAAAACATGTGGAAGATCTAATGAAGATCATAGTTGCAAAGATGATGAATCTAAGTAAAATTGGAATTGCAAAGATTTAGGGAATTCAAGGATAAATCTTTATGGCAATATCCAATTCCAATTAGAAATCTACCACTCTATTAACAACCATAAAAAACCTCGAACACGAAACTACTAGGTGTGGTAGAAAAAGCTTTTCCCACAAATTCATAGAAGGGTCTTTAGTGAGCTGGTAAAAAAAAAAAAAAAATAGAGCGAAGAAATTTATACATATATTTTGAGCACTTTGAAGCATACACCATTGATAAAGCTTATTGAAACTCATTGTTAGAATGTGTGTTTTTTGCGATTCAAGTTTACTAATTTAATAATCATAATTTTTGTGATGAACTTGTCATTTTTCTTCAAATCAAATACCTTTTTTAGTGGGAAGGTTTCTTGGAGTTAAATGAAGTTCCTTGGAGCTGTAGCAATGAAGGTTGAAGTAGGTTCAATCAAGGTAGTTGGGTCCATCAAGAATCTTCAGAGAGGTTGACAAAGAACAATAGGAGAGCGTTCTATTAGGGTCCACTAGGGATCGTTTGGTGAATTGGGATAAGTGTTTTCCTTGTAACTTTTGTTAAAGCTTAATGGATCTTTTTACTAGTCTAGGACCTACAGATGAAGGTTTATTAATAGCCAAATTATATTAACAATTTTTTATGTTTGTTGAACTTTTATCTTTGTCTATTAAACTAATGCAATTATAACATGAAAAGTTTAAGAATAACACAGGATAGCGACAATCCAAACCATATAACTAGTATCAGAGTGGTCCACTATTTTAGAAAAGTTATTAACTTAGCAAGTGAGATCTTGAAAGTTAGTTTGGAAAAATACTATCTGGATTGGTAGATGAAGCAAATATAAACTATGCATATTAGAAAATCAAGATGGAAATCTTCAACAAAACTCTTGATATTGCTGCTTGGAGAGCTATTCAGAGAGGATGGAAACATCTAATGTGGGTAAGCACCAATTCTGGAGAAGTAGAATTGAAATCAATTGATGACTGGATAGATGAAGAGTGTCGTCTTAATAATGCGAATGCCAAGGTATTGAATACAATCTTTGCTACTATTAGAATTGAGGAATTCAAATTTATTGCAACTTAGCGAGCCACTAAAAATGCATGGGAGATATTAAAAATAGTGTTTGAAAGAACAAGTACTGTCAGAATGTCAAAGTTGTAGATGTTAACAATACAATTGGAAGAACTAAGGATGGGCATATGAAACTATTGTTATTTTTAGCAACAAATTAAGAGACATCGCTAATTAAGCTTTTCAGATTGGAGAAGTTTATTTTGAAGAAAATTTGATTTGAAAGATGCTTAGATCTTTGCCACCTAGAATCTATGCTAAAATTATTGCTACTGAAGAATGCAGATATATATATTTAAGATGCGTCTAAATAAATTAATGGGTTCTTTGCAAACATATGAGATGAGTCTTCAATTGCAATCAAAGTTTATAGAGAAAGGAGTTATGTTGAAAGCGAAAGATGATTATGATGATAACAGAAATTTCGATAATGAGATTGGACTATTGCCAAGAAGATTCAACAAAATATTAAGGAAGTGAAAATAGATGAACAGACTATTTGGTAGGCCATTTAATAAAAAAATTGAAGTACAACAGAAGAGCAACATTGAGCAAAAATTCACAGATAGTAAGCATGCACCAGAAGGATCAAAATGTCAAGGATCCAGTGGAATTGATCATATTTAAGTTGACTGTGGAAATTCAAAGAAAAAGCTAAATAGTAAATCCTATAATACAACTCTGAGTGATTGTAAGGACAATCCAAATTATCCAGTTGATTACAACACTGATGGTGATGATGAGTTTAGTCAAGCAAGCAATGCTACATTTAATGCTGTGATTAAAGAAGATGCTGTTGAAAATCGTGCTGATGAATTTGACAATGATGATGGCAAGGAAATGTCACCCCAAACACTTTTAAAGGAATGTGAGTTATTCTACATGAAATAGTTCAAAGGTGTGAGTTATATTAAAACATTGAAAAAAAGAAGTTTGTAGACTTCAATAACTTAATAGTTCACAACAACAAGAAATTGTCAAACTCTAATACCAAGTTCAATAGAATGAAGAAAATTTGAAGTTGAGTAATCAAAAGTTAGAAGATGCTGAACAAGCCATCAAACTATTGAACTCTAGAGAAGTAAAGTGGGATAGAGTTCTATCCTTTGGAAAACATATGCATGACAAAATTAGATTAGGTTATGATGAGTCTAACAAAACTATTATTGCACATAAGTATATGATTGTTGCTGAAAAGAAAAGATAACTAAAGAGATTCAAACCTAAATCCAACCTAAACCTAAGAAACCTCTAGTTTATTATGACTATTATTTTTTTGCAAGTTATAAATGAAAGAATTGTCTGAAAAGATTTAAAGGTATTCAACATGGAAGAAAATCTATCAAACTAGAGCTTGGCAAAGGCAAGAAAACTCCTACAGTGAAATGCATATGGATTAAAAAAGCTAAAATCAAAGCACATGTTGTACATATATATTTAAAGACTGCCATAGAGGATATATAGTATCTTGACAACGGTTGCTCAAAACATATGACAGGAAGAAATGAATTTCTTATGGATTATGAATGTAAAAAAGATGGTTTTGTCATATTTGGTGATAGCTCAAAGAATAGAGTTGTTAGAACTGGAATGCTAAACATTGACATCATGCCTAAACTCAAAACTTCGTATGTTAATAGTTTGAAAGCTAATCTGATTAGTATAAGTCAATTATATAATGATAATGTGATTATTAACTTCGACAAAAATAAGTATCTTGTTGTTAGCCATACTAGAGCATGTGTTATTATTAGAAATAGAACATTTGACAGTTGTTATCAGATAAGCACATCCAATGTTTATAACTGTATATTGGCCAAATCTAACAAAGTTGAGTTATGGCATCAAAAGTTAAGATATATTAATTGCCAGCAGTTGCAAACATTGATTCCAATGGGTGCAGTCCGTGGTTTACCTAAGCTGGGTAAGACTAAGAAAATAATTTGTGGAGCATGTCAAAGTGGCAAACATATCAAGTTACTATACAAGAAAGTTCAACAAATTGTCACATCATCAATTTTTTGAGCTTGTTCATCTAGATTTGTTTGGACTAACCTAACAAAAAGGTACTGGTAGAAAGAGGTATGTAATGGTTTGTGTTGACGATTACTCCAGATTTACTTGGGTTAGCTTTCTGAATAAAAAATCAGATACATTTGAAGCATTTTGAAATCTATGTTTGAATTTGCAAACTTAAAAGGGAGTAAAGCTGAAATGTTTAAAGAGTGATCATAGAAGAAAGTTTTACAATAAACTATTTGATGAATTCTATGTGGAGAATGATATTCAACAAGAATTTTCTACATAAAAAACATCTCAATAGAATGGTGCTACTTAATGCAAGAATCGAACGATACAAGAGACGACAAGGGTTATGCTCAATGCCCAGAAAATGTCACACAGATGGCCGGCTGAAGCTATAAATACTGTCACACATATCATTAATAGAACATACTTCAGACCATACACTAGCAAGACAACTTATGAGATATGGAATAGTGAAAAACTCAATTGAACTACTTTTATGTTTTCGGAAGCAAATGTTACACTTTGAATGATAGAGGACAATTAGGTAAGTTTGATGAAAAAAGTGATGAAAGAAATTTTCTTGGATATTTTAGTAACAATAGAACTTTTTGTGTGTTCAACAAGAGAAGTCCAGTTGTAATGGAATCCATAGATGTTGATGTTGAAGACATTTCAATAAAGAAGAAAAAGGATTCTATTCCCATAAAGAATGATAAGGAGCTAATATAGACAGCTGAAGGTTGGATACACCAAGATAGAATGACATTGTTGAACATGTCAACAATGACAAAAAAATAAAAAAGATGTTTAACAAAGGGTTCCTTCTTCAAGTGTGAAGAAGAATCATCTATCAAATTTGATAATTGGAAGTCTAGATGAGTCCAAAAATACCAAAAATAAACTAAAAATAGATTATAAAAAGATGGTCAAATACACTTTCTACACTTCAATAATAGAACTAAAGAATTAAAAAACTATGACTGATGAGTATTGGATTGTTACAATGCAGGATAAACTTCAACAGTTTGAGCAAAATGATGTTTGGAAACTTGTGCCAAAACTGAAGGAAGTAAATGTAATTGGCACAAAATGGGTATTTCGTGACAAGACAAATAAGCTTAGAAATATTGCCAGAAATAAGGCTAGGTTAGTTGCACAAAGTTAGACACAAGTTAAAATTATTGATTTTGATAAAACATTTGCTCCTATAGCATGACTGGAATATGTCAGACTATTACTTGTTGTTGTATGTGCTAACTTTTATACTTCAACATATGAATGTAAAAAGTGCTTTCTCGAATGGTTATTTGCAGAAAGAGGCATATGTTGAATAACCTAGGAGATTTCGTAATCTAGAATATCTTGATCATGTTTATAGGTTAAAGTAAACCCTTTATAGATTAAAACAAATACTAAAAGTATGATATGAAAGATTGATAAAGTATCCATTAAGGCTAGGACACAAGCGGGGGAAGCTGACAAAATAATATTTGTCAAAATGTTGAGAGCAAACTTCATTATTGCACAAGTCTATATTTATGACATACTATTCGCATCAACATCAAAACAAATATCAAAAGAGTTTGTTGAACTTATACAAAAAAAATTTGAGATGAATATGGTTGGAGAGTTAACATTCTTTTTTGGATTACAGATCAAACAAATGAAGGATGAAATATTCATTTTTCAGACAAAGTATGTTAACAACTTAGTTAAGTTCAACATAGAAAGATCAAAATCTATCAGAATACCTATTAATGCCAGTTAGAAATTGTCAAATGATGAAAAATGATAGTATGTAGATCAACATTTGTATAGAAGCATAATTGGAGAATTATTATATCTGATTGCTAGCCATCCTGATATTTCCTACAATGTTAGAGTATATGCACGATATTAGTCAAGTTCCAAAGAATCACACTTAAAGGCTATCAAGAATATTTTTAAATTGGACAAGAAACTGTGCTAATAGAAAGTGTACTTTTGGAGGTTGTTTTTATTTGAGAAATAATCTTGTGTCATGGTACAACAAGAAATAAACTTGCATTTCTTTATCAACTGCTGAAGCTGAATACATAGTTGTTAGAAGCTATTGTACTCAATTGTTATGGATGAAGTAAATGTTGGAAGATTATAGTATTATCCAATAGGAATTGATAGTTTACTATAACAACACTAGTGCGATTGATATTTCAAAGAATCTAATTTAATATAGTAGAATAAAGTATATCGACAACATCACTTTATCAAAGAACTTGATAAACAACACATTGTGCATATTGAATACACCTAGACCCAGAAGCAACTTATTGATATATTTACTAAACCATTTGATGCTACACGATTTGAAGAATTGTAGAAAGTATTGGGAATCTTCCCACTTTGATATTACTCTTGTTGTGTCAAACTTGTATATAACAATTTCTTTTGACTTGATGCGTGTTGTGCATGTGAAATTAGCATTGGAAAGATTGACCTCAACCAAAACTCATTCTCTCTTAAGTTATGAGTTCATTATCTCTAACCCAAATTGAGGATATCTTTATTTTCCAAATTAAATCCAAAGAGCATTAAGTCCAAATAATCCTAATTTCACATCCTATAAGTACAAATGCACTTATCTCTAGGCAACATCTCGCTGAATAAATCACCATTTTTTTTACCCAAATTCTTTCTCAAGTTTATTAAGGAAAAACAAATCTAGTGAATTAATCAATTTAGTACCTAACTCCTAACCACATTTCTCAAAATCATTAGAAGATAGGACTGTGGCACCCCAACTACCTACAACCCAAACGGGTTAGGGATGCTGCCCCATTCTCTAGACAAGGGGTTTTTATAACAAAAAGTAGGCATAAATCAAAATTTAAAAGAATTAAATCATAAATTAAAACAAGTCTTGTCGAAGATCTTATACGAAGCTCACAAAGCGAAATAATCTAACATTCAAAGTTTGTAAAACTAGCTTGAAGAAAATAAAGTTCACAATTCTGATATCAAAGTAATAAAATAAATAAGTCTTGCACTGCTAATCAATGTTCTCCCCACCTGTGTGGAAATCAAGGTACCCTAAAAATCATGAATTTAAAAATGCATGAGATCAGAAATCTTAGTAAGTCCCGTGCATGAATCAGGCCAAACAAAACTTTTCATGATGTATGCTCAGAGAGACAGAAGCATTTTTTTACAACATATCCATATCATCAAGTAAAAGAATCGTACTTTGAGCAAGCATTTTCATAAACCATTTTACCACACTTTCCAAGCCTTTCTGCTTGTGATTATAGAACAATCATATTTTAACATTTCATTTAGGGTGAATGGGGAAGAGGTGACTCCTACCCAAAAGTATAGTACAATGCTTCTCATTCTACTATGGTGAATGGAGGCAAAGGTGTCTCACACTCCAAAGGTGTAGTACAATATTTGTTCATTCTACCAAGTAAGTGTACGGCCTACCAAGTGAGATACTCATCTATCTTTCACCCAAACCTACCCGACTATCCCATGTCTGGCCATCGGTTCCTTATTGAACCCCGTCGCTAGCTGAGGATCGGCTCAACTCTCCTACACTGGCGCCCCAATCAAAAGGAGTTAATCCCCTGGAGGTGGCCACTAGCCAGTGTTGGCATAAGAAACTCCTGGAAATTAGGGATTACATCCTTTCATTCTAGGATCAATAAGAATCTATTGTAATCCATCTTTGATTGTAATAGATTTGTATTCTAAAATAGGAGGTATTGTACTAGTATAAGTATCATCTAGTATGTAGAAAGATGTATCAGGAAAAATATAAAAAAGGATTCTTCTTTTTCTTCAAATTCTTGATATGGTATTATAGCAGGTTCCCCATCGTTTCCTATCCAAACAATCCTAAAACCAAAGATCGCCACCCCAAACCTTTATTATGGCTGATGAAAGTTCACAATCAATCGAGACTCCAGAGATCTCTTCTTCCTCTATCTTATTAGACCTCACTACAAAGATGGCTGAATTTCTACCTAGAAGTTTAGGCACATCCCCAACAATAGAGATAATTGTTACTCCAATAGGGATTAAATTAGATAGGACCAACTATGGGCTATGGTCCAAAGTTATGGAGATGTACATTTCTAGCAAGGACAAGTTAGGGTATATCAACGGTGATCTACCTAACCTGCTACAACATCCCTACCTTCCGAAGATGGCGTACTAATGATGCCATAATAAAAGGATGGCTCATTAACTCTATGGATTTATCATTGATTGGGAATCTCATCAAATTTTTTATGGCAAGAATGGTGTGGATGCCATAGCAACGACATATTTTGATATGAGTGATGCCTCTCAAGTATATGATCTTCGGCGCAGGGTTGCATGTCTGAAGCAAGCAAATGTCTCATTGGAGAAGTTCTATAACACCCTGCAAGGATACTGGAGAGAAATTAATTTTTGAAGGCCGAATCCAATACTGTGTCAAGTTAATATCCAATGCTATAGCAGCATAGTGCAGAAGGATCCAGAATATATATTTCTAGACGGGTTGGATGATAACCTAGACAATATTCGGAGGGACATCCTATAGATGTAGCCATTTCCTACAGTGGAGCAGGTCTATGCTCATGTTCGGCGAGAAGCGGTGCGACAAGCAGTAATGGTAGGAACCATGGCTGAAGAACCATCAGGTGGAGTGTTGGCATCCAGAAGTGTGAGGATTGGAGAGTCTTCGATGACGTCTTCTCACAATAGAAAGTTGAATTCTTTGTTCAAAACAAAGAACACATCTAATAAACAAACTGTGGAGGATTCAAACATACTCGAAAGACTTGTTTCAAGGTTCATGAATACCATGACTGGTGGCGTGAATTGTAGGTAAGGAAAAGGAAGAATGGTGAAAGGAGTAACAAGACAAGCAAGAACAACGGATATGGTTCGGTTGCTACCAATTATTTGGCTCTTTCCTTAATTCCAGCTCAGGCATGTAATGTTAGTATCACTATAGCTCCTAGTACAACCATAGCTATGAGTTTACCTAGACCCAATATTGAGCATACTCATGGACAATGGATTCTTGACTTGGGAGCCTCAGACCATATGACTTATATGAAAGTAATTTCCTACGGTAGTCCACACTGAGAAGAACCAGCAGTATGGATGCTAATGGGAAATTTTTCCCAGTAATAGGGGCTGGTACTGTGATGGTGGCATCTAACCTACCACTACCTAATACCTTTCTTGTTCTATCTTTTTCTCATAAACTAGTGTATGTGAGTCAACTTACTAAAGATTTAAATTGTGTTGCAATATTTTATCTTGTCATTTTCTTTCTTCAGAATGTTCTCACTAAGGAGATTGTTGGGCATGGTATTGAGAAGGGGGACCTTAACTACCTGGAGGACGTTGAAATAGGTAGAGCATGTCATGCTACTCAATAAAATAAGTCCTAAGAAGAGCAGGTTTAGTTATGGCATCATCGATTAGGTCACTCGTCCTTTGGCTATTTGAAGTATATTTTACCTGGTCTATTTTTAGACATGTCGATTTCTTAGTTTAAGTGTGAAACTTATATTTGAGCTAAAAGTCATCGAGCTACTTACCCCTTTTGCTCAAATAAAAGTACTATTCTATTTTCCTTAATCCGTACTGATGTATGGGGACCATCCTCACAACCAAATGTGCAAGGTTATTACTGGTTTGTGATTTTTGTGGATGATTGTACACGCATGACATGCCTGTATTTGTTGAAACAAAAAGCGAAGGTCTTTGCTACATTTCAATCTTTTTATCAACTAGTATGCACACAATATTCGATCAAATCACAAGTCATTCGATTCGATAATGGCAGTGAATATATGAATACCCAGTTCCAGGACTTCTTTCGCAGTCATGGATTGCTCCATGAGATTTCCTGTCCACACATGCCCTAGTAAAATGGTATCGCCAAATGGAAAAATAGGTATATTTTGGTGACTGCTCGAGCTCTTCTTCTTGGAGCTAACATGCAGTTTCACTATTGGGTCGATGTGGTCATGGACGTGGTCTATGTAATCAACAGGATGCCTTCTAAAGTTCTTGACATGTTATCCCCCTTTATCACCTTACCCTCTGTCTTGATGATGCCTTCATGTATCTTTGGGAGTGTTGCATTGGTTCATCTCTATAAGGACCAACGTACCAAACTTGATCCTCATGCAGTCCGGTGTGTTTTCTTAGGCTATGGCTTAAGCGAAAAGATATATCGGTGTTTTGATTCCACTTATCAGCGAACATATATGACTATAGATGCTACGTTGTTTGAATTTGTTATGTTCTTTGCTGACCCGCTTGAAGGTTAAAAAATCACAAGCATACACGCAGAAGTAGTAAATAAACAGCATAATAGAAGAGGTTACATACTTTTGCGTTTACGAAAAACGAGCTGCGAATTAGATTAAACAACAGTGTTCTCTTCCTAAACTACCAGTTGTATTGAAGTTTCTAGTTCAAGTCTAGAAATCCTCTTGCTTCATCTCATTCAAGCTAGGCCTCTGATCATTTGGTATATAACATTGCCTAAATCCAGCCGGTGAAAACTTATAGGCTAATAGATTGGTCTTTTGCCTTTTGTTGATCAATTGCTACAGAGAAATCATCAAAACAAAAACGTCTTCTCTTCTTCTCTTTGAGAACTGAACTGAGAGAGAAAACCAGAGAGAAGTGGGGACTAGGTATTTTTCTGAGAATGATGTTTACTTCTCTTAGGAGTTCGTCCTTGGTATATGAATCTCTGATAACATAACAACCTCCTGTGCTATCCTAGAGATATCGGGGGATATCTATTTGAAAAAATATCTTAAACTAACCGCCTGACCATAACGACCCATACCCATTTAACTCTTATTAGACTAGGATTAAAACGTAGACCTTCGGTCCATCTCATTGGGCGAACTTAAATTAATTAATTGGACCATGATTAATTAAAACCTAATAGGCAATTAATTAATTAGCCTAAAATGGACTAAAATATTTTCTCAAGCCTTTTACCCAATTCAGACCAGGCTAACCTTAATTACTCAATCTGGCTCAAACCCTGAATAATTAATTAACCAACTGAACTAGGTCAACAAATAAATCACTCATTGAACCTTTTTTATTTTATTCTAGCCTAATAAATAAACTAGGCTACCTGAATAAAATAAAATCTATTTTATTTAAGACCATTTCCTTAGCCTGAAATTAATTAGGACTTACGAGTTATACCGGAGACCAAAAGACACATCGCCTTAGCTACCAAAATGACCAAAATACTCCTGTCATAAAAATAATTGTATTTTACATTTTAAATATTTCTTAATATCACTATAAGAAAATATTGACCCTAAGGACAATGCTGAGTTAGCAAAGTCTTTGACTTACAGGTGTAATGACAAATATGACCCCAAGGACAATGCTGTGTTAGTATAGTCTCCGTTCTATAGGTGTAATGACAAATATACCCCTCTACGTAATATCGTACATTTAGAGAGGAAGAGTGTACTCTCCAAATGACATTTACCATCTTTAGACCTCTAGTCCAATAATCTACGACTTCTTAGAATATTTTTGCTTTCCAAGGGAGTTACCCTAAAGCAAACATCCAAGTCTGTTTCCCAGGGTCCTGGTTATTTAGATCTTTCGAATAGTCATAAGGGGCGATATAGTTTAGAAGCTATTTTATACAAGTTTGTTTTAACTAACTAGTCACATATACCCAACATATAAGTATATTGATTATACGATAGAACCTCAACTATAATATATCAAAGTATATGCTTCCAACTTCACCAGACTACCAACCCATACTCAAGCCATAGGGTATAAGTCCATATTGTAGCAGTAGTAGTCTAGGTTTCTACCAATATAGTACTTTTAGATTTGAAATACACTTATGTTATGAAGTGAGAGGACTTATTGGCTAAAGATAAGCCATTCCCTATTTAAAATTTATAATATAATAACCTTACCATGATGAGAGTCATATTCTCATCATCTGGTTAAGAATGATAGTTTATGTGTTAAGTAACCTGTGATCCGTAATTTACTATGAGAGATCTCCATTCACATATATCACTTATTTGAATACAATAAGTCTTTTATAGTAAAATATGCACAAAATAAAATACAAAAATATAAACAATTAATGAGAATAAAACGTTTATTAATTTAACCGAAAATACATTAGAAATATAGTCTTAGTGGGCATACTACTTAACAATCTCTCACTTGCACTCTAAGACTATGTAAGCCTATAGGTACCCACCCTTATGGCGTCTAAGTATCTCTTGAAGACTCTCTCAGTTAAAGATTTGGTGAATAAATCAGCTAGATTGTTCTTCGAGACTATCTATTCCATAATAACTTTTCGTCTCTGAATAAGTTCCCGAATCAGATGGTACTTCCTCTCTATATACTTTTCCTTCTTGCGGTTCCTGGGTTATTTGAATTGCGAGACTGCGCTGTATTGTCACAATACAACACAATAGGTTTGTCCATTTGTGGCATGACTCCAAGTTCTGTGAGGAACTTTTAGAGCCAGACTGCTTCCTTAAATGCCTCCGAAGCTGCCAAATACTCAGCATCTGATATGGCCTAAATTAGTCATATACTTTCTAGTTATTTGAAACTATTTTGTGATACGTTTTGTTCAATAACTAGTCATATTCCTTTATATTAGAGATTTTACTCTTGGAAAGGTATTTTATGCATTATTTCAGATTTTAGGGTTAAAATAAGATAAAAACGTCGCAAAATAGAACAGAGGCGGTGTCGGACAAGATAAAGGAAATTGCGCTGGCCACGTGTTGCTAGCACGCACTTCGAGGTGATAAAAAATCGGTGAAACGGAGCGGAACAGAACCAAGCCGGCGTCGGCTGGAAGGCTAGAGGCAGCGCTGACTGCACTCTGAAAAAAATGGCACAAAAATCAAGAAAAATTGGCAAATGACGAGATAAATAGATCACAATCGGCACCAACCCTAGGCAAGACAGGCGGCGCTGGCTAGGGCCTTGATGTCGAGGCGGTGCCTCGATTTTTGTGTGTAATTTTTGGTAATTTTCTGAGTTTTAGTATTTTCCTACTTCTAGTCAGCTAAGAACCATAAAGGAACGATTTTAGGCACTTCCAAAGCCTATAAATAAAGGGAAAACATAAGAGAAATGAGAGAATTTGTAGATCATAATATCAAATCACTCAAATCAAGGAGGAATTCTACCAATTTAAGGAGGGTTGTGCAAGAAGGTCTACAAAGGAAGAAGAAGAAGGCTTGTCTATGAGTGCTTTCTTTTACTTTATTTTCTTTTTCTTGAACAATAATGTATTAATGTTTTTATTGTAATTTGACATTGTTTTAGGTATTCATGATTTTTAGAGTTCTTTGATCTTTGATTAATTGATTGTTCTTTTTGGTATTTAATTACTTGTGCTTATTACGAAATTAATTGGTTTTTTCTTTCCATTAACTTACTAGACCAAATGGGTTGATGGTTGTTTCAATTTATTGATTTCGTATTTGTTGTCCATTAAATTGCTTGACCATAGGGGTTAATTGCTAAGAATTGGATAATTAAAGGTTAATTGATGTTTGCCAAACTAAGGATTCATTGATTAATTTCATACTTTAAATTTGTCAGACCAAGAAAATTTAATCAAGGATTGTGTTTAATGCATCTTTTGGATGAATTAGTTAAGATAGACCAAGTAATGCTAATTTATCTAGAAGATAGTGATTTCATGGATTGATCAAAGAAGTGAATCTATCTTAATCATTCATGATGTCAAGAGAATAATTAGTTATGACAATGATTGAGTACTTTAAGATCATATTTGTCAAAATAATAGTTTAAGTTATATAATTCTCCATCATTGACATGTATATATTATTTTATTTTATTTTATTTTTCTTTTCATTATTTTTCACTTTATCGAGTCGATTAAACAATGAAAGAAAAAAAGATTAATGCATACTTATTCTTTGAGGATCGACACTCATTTGAACCCTATACTATGTTAATGATGAGTACGCTTGCTCATATGTATAATTTGGGGTTAACGTTTTAATTTAAACTTGATTGGAAATGTACTTATTTTTATATGATTTTTTATACCCAAATCCAAACACATCAGCTTCTAGGGTTGAGTCAGCAATACAAGATTGCTTAATACTCCTTCATGAAATAGCTCCTCCAGACAAGGTGAAGACATATCTATAAGTGAATTTTGCTCTCATCCTTATCTGCCTAGAAGTATGAGTCTGTATATCTTGTAGGAACCAAGACAATAGCCCTGTAAACTAATATATAATCTCTCATTCCCTCGAGATACTTGAGATTATGTTTTACAACTTGCCAATGAACCTTCCCGGGATTTGACTGATATCTGCTGACTAAGTCTATAATAAAGCAGATATCTGACTTAGTACACAACATGGCATATGTGAAACCCCAGTTAAGACCAACCGTACAGTAAGGGGGTTGGGATGCATATCATGCTTTATTTCATGATTAAATATGTTTTTATATGACTTCTATGTGCTTTGAATTTGATTTTTATTATCTTGAAGTCTTGTTGGTGAGTGATGTATGAGAGGGCAAAATGGTAATTTTTGCCTGAGGTGAAAATAAGGAGATAGCTTGTAGATTGAATAGGAAATAATTTTTCTAGTAGAAATAGCAACAAGAGTTGTTGTGGTTTAGTGGTTAGAGCCTTGGAATTAATTCTTGAGGTATAAGGTTCAAAGTCCATCATAGAAGCTTTAGCTTGAGTAAATTTTATTTTGCTTGGAAAGGATTGGTTTCAGCCTTAAGGGCCCAGATTAATGTGGTGATGATGTTCTAGGAGAGACATGATAGAAGTAATCTCATTCCATTCATTTTACTCTTCTCGAAATTCTTATAGGGAAAATCATCCTTCCTTAATCTTTAATTTTCCTCAATTCTCAACTCATTGGTTTGATCAAGATGTCTTAGCCTTTTTCTTTCCAGAAAATCCAGTGGAGTGCTGAGGTCTTTTTGGATCAAAATGTCTTGGCAAAAGACTTCTTTTGGTTTGGAAAATATGGTAGATTTGTGAGAGAATTCAAGAGGAAAATCCCTCTTGAATGCTTGCTGAAAATTTCCCTCTATCTTAGTTCATCTATCTTCATGGAATGAGCTGAGATTTTTCAGCTTGATGTACCTTCAAAAGGTCGAAAATTCTAGCTCACATTCCCTCCCAAATGCTGCCAGAAAAATGGTTTTTAGGATCAGTTTGAAACCTGAAAATTCCTGGCCAATTTCGGACTGCAAAAGTTGGAGCAAAGCAAGAAAAATTCCTGTACGAAAATCAGCTTTAGGAGCTCAAAACCAAGCTGTTTTCTCCCATATTTTGTGCAGCACCTTAGCTATGTTTTTCCTCCATAAAGAAGGCTAGAAACCAGCCTTGAATACCCCTGAAATCCCCTTCAAAACTCGCTGCAAATCTGCTGGACATGGCAGACGAAAATTCTGCCAGAAAATTCCTGTACAGCGAAATTTCTGTGCAGAATTTTTGTCCAGCTGGTTTCCTATTTTGTTCCAACCGAAAACCCCAACCTACTTCTGTCAAAACCTCCCTTAAACCTCCATTAACAGAGCTCCATTGTTCCCTGAAGCTTCTGCACGAAATTCCCTCCATGGCTGACCGAAAATCCCTCAACCAAATCTCTGCAATTTAGCTTGAATACTTTCCAAAATTTCAGCCATCTTGTTTAACAACTTTCCATAAAATTTTGCTCAATTGATCAGACATCTTCTCCACCATTGTGCACCTTAGTTTCGGCCATCACAAGCCTTCTTTAACCAGCTTTAATTCCCAAGAAAAGTGGACAAACCAGTCGGCCATAGGAGACTTCAAGCTGTCCAAACAAATCAAGATATTCTTAGGATATCTACTTTCCAAATTCACTTCCCAAAAATATTCTTCAAGGATTGTAACAACTAACCTTTCCTTTTCCCTTCCAAATTAGAGAAATCACTCCCTAAACCCTACAGAATTTCGGCAGCCCCAATTCCTCAGAAAATCGGCAGCTTCTTCTTCTCTCTCTCTCGATTTTTCTTCAAGCAACAAGAACACACACACACACACACACACACACACTACACCAAGAACACCTACTTCTTCTCTACACCTAATACCCCTCCAAATCACCTCAAACCCACACAAAAATCTCTAGATTTAGTCTACTCATTGCTGTGAATCCATCAACACCAATATTAACATCAAACTCCTCCAAACATCTTGCTACTTCGGATCAAAGCAGAAATTTCTGGACAAGAATATCTTCAAGGTAAACTCACTCTATCAACATCATCCTCTTCAAACTTGATCTCTAATGAAAACCTATATGAATAATCACACTAATGACTTCTCTCTCTCTCTCTCTCATGGACTGAAATTCTCTCTCTTGGCCGAATGGTCTTTTCCTCCATGGCCATGCTTTCGCCACCTTTCTTGAACAAGATTAGCCATCTAGGAGTTGGGATCTTCTCTAAACTCCTTCAAGTCATTCATCAATCAAGTAAGTACCTTCAATCCTCTTTTTAAAATTTAGAATCATGTCTCTAGGTTGATGAATGGCGATGGGTTTGTGTATGTGATGTTGTTGATTGAAGCATGAGTATATGTATGATTGTGAAAGAGATGGGATTTATGCATGGAAGGATTATATTGGTGGATTTAATGATGAGTTGAGATTTGATGCATGTCATAGGTAGTGTTTGTGATGAAGCATGCTAGAGATTATCTCACCATGGGTGAATAGGATTTATATGCATGATTAGATTTTGAAGCCATGATCATGTTTATGCTAGTAGAGGTTAAATCATGTAATAATAAATTTAGATCTATGCCTATGTGCAAGATTTGGATGATTTGATAAATTGAATGATTGGGTATGTTATTGATTATGGTTGACCATGGAATCTAGATCATGATCTAGTTGTCCCTAAGCAAATTTTATTTCATGAATAAAATATTTACTAATAATTTTTGCTAAAGAATTTCAAAAACCCTAGGAAGGGTAGATTTCGAATTATGATATATGTAAAGGATATTTTAGTCAAATAAATAATGATTTTTCTAGAAAATAAAATAAATAAATATTATTTAAAATAAAGAAAATTAATTAAAGCCCTTATGAAAAAGATTTATACTTAATAAAACATTTACTAGATCAAGACCCTTAAGGATTTACTTATTATTTTCCAAAAAAGACTTATTAAATTTAATCTTAACTAGTTTTAGTTATCAATTATTTTCTAACAACTAAGCTATCATTAAATCACTATTTTACCTAGTACCACCTATGGCTCTTGATCAAATAAACTCTAAATTTTCCTTAACAAGATTTAAACTTTCAACTTACTAGAATTTATTTCCTAATCCATTAATTGTTTTAAATAACAAATTAAATTTAGCTTATAAACCTATTCAATTATTGTTTTGCCTTAGAGTTTGGGACACTAGGATCATGGTTGTAGTGAATTGAGTTGATTTAAAATTGAGGAAGTGGATTGTTGCTTGAATCTGATTACGATTTGTATTTACCCATGTGGGGTTAGGTCATCTGTCCGAGACCTTGTTGTTGTGAGCAATAATCAGGTAAGCTCCTGTATAAAACCTATCGATGTGAAATGTTTTTTTATGGCAAGCTAAATATGGAGTGTATGGAAACTCGTTTATTTGAAGGCAATTGAGGGTTGAATTCATCTTTATTTCCAACGCTGGAATTATTCAAAAGTTAATGAGCAGATTTTCCAAACTCGAAACTCTTTCTAAAACTGATTTCGCTCAAAACCTTGGAAACCCTCAAATTGCTATTTTCATGCAGAGCAATGCTCTGTTCATTTTATCCCAAGTGGGAAACGTCGTTGAGTACTCAATAAGGGTGGGCTACTAGGACTAGTCTTTGAAGGGTTAGGATGAGTCTCTCAGTAGGTGGCCACCTCTGAGGGATGAGTCATTCCTGGATAAGATGCCAGTTCCAGTGAGTCGTGCCGGTCCGAGCTAGCAGGTTATTTTGTTTCTGTCAAGTGACTGTGTTTTTGCCGGAATGGACACCCGGCGGTTGTTTGGGTATAGAGAAGGAGTAGTATCTTGCCCAGTAGGCCGATCACCTACTTTTGTCAGTTTGCACAATGTGTTAGGCATTCTGATTGGTTATGGGGCCCAACGTGTGGTAACCCATATCCCTTTCTTCCGACTGGTTGATTTCATTACTTATGTATGGCTAGAAGAGCCAAAACGTCACTCTTGCTTTTGACTAATGTTTATTGCTTGCCAATGTTTTTCTTGTAAAGATTTCACACTTTGCATGCATGAACTGTTTCCACTAAACACCCAAAGCACACACGGACTTACTGAGATTTCTGTCTCACTACCTTTTATCATGATTTCAGGTTGATCCTGTTGTGGGTGAGTAGCTACCTTGGGAAGAGAATGTGTTTTTTTGATTTTTTGTACTGCTTTGGGGAGACGAGTGTGGATGATTTTAATTATGGTTTTTGTTTTGGGATTTCATGGATGTACTTTTGAAGTATTTTGGGTTGTAATAAATTCTTTTTAGTCTGAGTATTATTTATTTTAGCAATTTTATTTGTGACTTAATTAGTAAGACCCCTTGTCCTTTGGACGGGGCGACATCTCCGGCCCTGGCGGGCCTAGGTCATCCGGGGTGTCACAAGTGGTATCAGAGACTAGGTTATAGACAAATATTGATGATATATGATTTATTTATTTAAGTTTAAATCTTATCTAACCTATTTTATTGATGCTGTAGGATGGTTAGACTGCTTAGGACAGCAAGGAAAGGGCAGCAGTGGCACCCACCTTACTATCTAGATTAGGAGGACCTTCCAGTTCCCCAGCCTGCCTCTTCGCCAGTTGTCCCTATAGAGGATGACAATGATGTCGAGGATATCCCTATAGAGGATAATAGTGATGATGAGCTTGACTTGATGGAGGATAGCAGTGAGGACGAGGTCTAGATCCTTGAACCACCTCCAATCCCGGTGATAGATATAAGCTCTGATAGTGAGGATGATGTTATGATAGTGGAGCCTGAACCCCACCCTCCTAACCCTGAAGTGGATTTAGCAGCAGCTAGTGATGACCCGGGGGAGATAGACTATGAGTCTCCACCCAGACCTTCCTTTATTCCTCCCTTCAGCCGAGTTGAGGCTAGGGAGAGTTCTAGGCACCCTGGGAAGGAGCCTATGGAGGGATTTGCTAGCGGGGATGGGGTGGATTTCTCTAAAAACACCGGAGGTTGGATATATGAGGCAAATGATGAGGATTCCGATGAGGAGTAGAGAGCTAGGAGTCATTTTGATTTGGATGTTTGTTTATTTACAACTTTTCATGAATTGAGATGTTAAGAATTCTTAATGTTCATTTTTATCAAATTTCGAAATTATGCAAGTCAATTTTTGAAATCGAAATTTATGAGCAATCCTTTAAATAAGTTGCATCTGACTTCTTTCTACTCATACTTGGCTAAGTATGCATACACCACTAAAATAATTTGATACTTGAGCGCATACATTTAACATTTGGGGTATGGTATAGAATGGCACCCAAGAGACGTGCAGTTCCTTCCACCAGAAGAGCTCTAGAGGTAGACCGGGTAGCACCGGAAGTTGAACCAGAACAGATGCAATCACCCCATCAGGGTAACGGGCAAAGTGATCCCGCGATGGGCATGGGGTCTGATGCCCCGGTAGATGTGTCAATGGGTCAGACATTCAGCAAGGTGGCCGACATTCTTCAGACGCTAACCGAGCGGAGGCACCCTAGGGGGAAGATAAGGCGTTGGAGAAGTTCTTGAAATTCCAATCGCCTATCTTTATGGGTGAAGCAGAACAAGACCAGAAGGCCGAGCAGTGGGTCAAGCAAATGGAGGATATTTTCGCAACGCTCCAGTATTCTGAGGAGCGGATGGTTAAATTTGCAGCCTTTCGGTTGAGAGGACCAGCTCGGGCTTGGTGGCAGCGGGTCCAAGAGGACTGGGTAATGGATGAGCAAGAATGGACGTGGTCCAACTTTGTTGAATCTTTCAGGGCGGAGTACATCCCTCAGTGGATTGTAGAAAAACGGGAGGACGAATTTCAGAATCTGAGGCAAGGGAGCATGTCTGTGGCTCAATACGCAGCTCGATTTACGCAGTTGTCGAAATACTGCAGAAGACTGGTCGACACTGAGCAGAACCGGACGAGGCAGTTCATCAAGGGCTAAGATCGGAGCTGAGGAGAGCTTTGGCACCTGCTCCACCGACAACTTACTCGGGGGCGGTGGACGTTGCTACGCGCACGGAGAATGAAGACCGCAGCAGGATGGCGCCTGAGCCCTTCCAACCACCGAGACAACCACAAGGACAATTCCAGAGGCCACAACCACCCAAGCGCCCTGCAAATCATCACTGGCAGAACCGGGGAAAGCAAGCCCGGACAGCACCAGCTGGACCTGCACCGAACCTCCCGTCATGCAGGCAGTGTGGAAAGAAAGGCCACACCGAGAGGAATTGCTGGTCCAAGGGTGGAGATAGGAAGAGCTACCACTGTGGTGACCCGAACCACCTAAGAAATACCTGCCCTAAGCTGCACCGAGTCGGGCAAGGAAACCCGGCTCAGAACCCGGGTCCCAACTGGGCCAACACCATGGGAGCAGCCGGAGGTGGAGCACCGAAGCCACAAGTGAAGGCCAAGGTATTCGTTCTCAACAGAGAGGAAGTTGGGGCCGATGCCGCGGTGGTGGAAGGTACGTTCACTATTCAAGGATGATCCGTTAATGCTTTGATTGACCCTGGCTCTACTCGTTCCTATATAAACAAGTTGTGTGCATGTCATTTGGGTTGGGATGGAGTGGTGCTACCTTTCATTTTAGAAGTAAGCACCCTTTTGGGGAAGATGGTGCAAGCGGATTGGTATGTGAGGGATTGTAAGGTTAATGTGGGGAGAGAAAATCTGGAGGGAGATTTGATTGTGTTGGACATTGAAGACTATGACTTAATTTTGGGGATGGACTGGTTAGCCAAACATGGGGCTAGGGTAGACTGCAAAAATAAGACAGTTCAGTTTGTCAGACCGGGTTGTGATGTGTTAGAATTTAATGGAAAGGGGGTGAAAGAGTTGAAGTACTTGATTGCAAGGGCTAAGGCCCGAAAATTATTGAGGCAAGGTTGTAAAGGTTATCTGGCTTACGTGATGAACAAGCCTAAGGACCAGTGTACTCTGGAGGACACGAAAGTAGTGAAGGATTTTCCCAATGTATTTCCAGCGGAGCTTGATTCTCTACCTCCTAGTCGAGAAGTGGAGTTCACTATCGACTTAGTTCTCGGAGCGGAACCAGTATCACAGACTCCGTACTGGATGGCGCCGGCAGAGTTGAAAGAGTTGAAAGAGCAACTAAAGGAGCTCGTTGGCCAAGGCTATATTAGACCAAGCACATCGCCCTGAGGAGCGCCTGTGCTATTTGTAAAGAAGAAGGACGGGACCTTGAGGCTGTGCATCGACTACCGAGGGCTGAACAATTTGATGATTAAGAACAAGTACCCTCTTCCGTTGATTGACGAGCTATTCGATCAGCTGCAAGGATCCAGTTGCTATTCTAAGTTGGATCTGAGACAAGGATATTACCAAGTGCGGATAAGAGAGGAAGATATCCCCAAGAGAGCCTTCAACACCCGATATAGGTATTATGCGTTCATAGTAATGCCGTTCGGGGTGACTAATGCTCCAGCAGTATTCATGGACCTGATGCACCGAGTATTTTGACCTTACCTAGACAAGTTTGTAGTAGTATTTATCGACGATATTTTGATCTACTCCAAGAGTTCGGAGGAGCATGCGGAGCATCTGAGGCTCGTGTTGGAAAAATTGCGGGAGCACAAGCTGTACGCGAAGTTCAGCAAGTGCAAATTCTGGTTAGACAGTGTGGCATTCCTTGGTCATGTGGTGACTAAGGAGGGAATTAAGGTAGATTCGGCCAAGGTGGAAGCGGTATCAAACTAGAAGCAGCCGGAGAATATTACCGAGATCCGGAGTTTCTTGGGTTTGGCGGGATACTACCGAAGGTTTATCAAGGGATTCTCGACACTCGCATCGCCAATGACCCGTTTGTTGAGAAAGGATGTTCCGTTTGTGTGGAACGAGAAATGCGAGAAAAGCTTCCAAGAACTAAAGAAGCGACTAATGATAGCACCGGTATTGAGTCTACCAGAGGAAGGCAAATCTTACTCACTGTACACTGACGCTTCGAAAGAAGGACTGGGAGCGGTGTTGATGCAAGACCGGAAAGTGATTGCCTATACATCACGGAAGTTGCGACCGCATGAAGTGAACTACCCTACTCACGACTTGGAGCTGGCGGCTATAGTGTTTGCCCTAAAGAAATGGCGACACTACTTGTATGAAGCCGAGTACGAGGCGTTCCCCGACCATAAGAGCCTGAAGTATATCTTCACTCAGAAGGATTTGAACTTGAGACAACGAAGGTGGATGGAATTCTTGGAAGAATACCGTTGCCCGATCAACTACCATCCTGGGAAGGCTAACGTGGTGGCAGACGCCCTAAGCAGAAAAGTTGGGATTGCTAGGTTGAAGGTGCAAGAAATGCAAGTAGTTCAGGATGTATTGGACAGAAGGACGGAGGTGCGAGACAAAGCGATTGTTATCAGCAACTTGAAGTTGGTGCCAGACTTGAAGCAAGAAATAGTGGAAGCTTAGCGAAGCAACGCCGAGTTTCAAATTTTTAAGGATAAGGAGCTTAAGCGACCGAACAGCGAACTCCGTCAGGACGAAGCAGGAGTTTTCCATTTCAGAGATCGATTGTGTGTACCCGGGGAGCAATAACTAAGGGTCAGAATTTTGGAAGAGGCACACAAGAGCAAGTACGCAATTCATCCGGGAGAGGTCAAGATGTATCAGGATTTGAAGAGAGCATACTGGTGGCCCGGAATGAAGCGAGATGTGGTCAAGTACGTATCGACCTGTCTCACCTGTCAGAAAGTTAAAGCGGAGCATAAGAAGTCAGCGGGACTATTGCAGCCATTGCCAGTGCCGGAATGGAAGTGGGAGGAGGTGACTATGGATTTCGTCACCGGACTCCCTATGTCAAAGACTCAGAAGGATGCCATATGGGTAGTAGTGGATCGACTGACCAAGTTGGCCTACTTTATCCCGGTAAATGTAAGGGACTCCATGGAGAAGCTGGCTCAGACATATGTTCGAGAAATAGTCTGACTCCATGGAGTACCTTCGAGCATAGTGTCAGACCGAGACCCGAGGTTTACTTCTCGTTTTTGGGGAAAGTTCCAGGAAGCAATGGGATCGAATTTGAAGTTCAGTACGACGGCGCATCCGCAGACTGATGGGCAGTCAGAAAGGGTGATCCAAATATTAGAGGATATGTTGAGGGCCTGTGTTCTGGATTTCGGGGACAAGTGGATAGAATGTGTACCTTACACGGAATTATCTTATAACAATAGCTATTAGGCCTCGATTGGGATGGCACCTTACGAGGCTTTGTATAGGCACAAGTGTCAAGTACCGTTGTATTGGAGTTGGACGGAAGATGGACACGTGAGCAAAACTGGAGAGGTTTGTGTGTAAGAGATGTTGGATAAGGTGAAGCTAATCCGAGAAAGGTTAAAGGCGGCTCAGAACCGGTAAAAGAGTTATGCGGACAACCGGAGGAGGGAATTAGAATTTCAAGTCGGGGACCGTGTGTTTCTGAAGCTATCACCCAACCGGGGGACTGTGAAGAATCCGAAGGGTGGAAAATTGAATCTGAGGTATTTGGGGCCGTTTTTTATTAAGGAAAGAATCATACCAGTAGCGTACCGGTTGGACCTACTGGATGGGTTGACGGGTATCCATGACGTGTTCCATGTGTCATAGTTGAAGAAGTATAATGCGGATCCCGGTCACGTGTTGAATGAGGAACCGTTAGTGTTGCAACCAGACTTGAGCTACGTGGAAAAGCCTGTTCGGATATTGGACCACAGTGTCAAAACCCTCCGGAATAAGCAGATACCGATGGTTAAGATTCAGTGGGAGCACCATGGCACGCAGGATGCTACATGGGAATCGGAAGAATGGGTTAAGTGGAAGTATCCCGGGCTGAAATAGAGGTATGCTTGAATTTCGGGGCGAAATTCTTCTAAGGAGGGGAGAATGTGAAACCCCAGTCAAGAACAACCGTATAGTAAGGGGGTTGGGATGCATATCATGCTTTATTTCATGATTAAATATGTTTTCATATGATTTCTATGTGCTTTGAATTTGATTTTTATTATCTTGAAGTCTTGTTGGTGAGTAATATGTGAGAGGGGCAAAATGGTAATTTTTGCCTGAGGTGAAAATAAGGAGATAGCTTGTGGATTGAATAGGAAATAATTTTTCTAGTAGAAATAGCAACAAGAGTTGTTGTGGTTTAGTGGTTAGAGCCTTGGAATTAATTCTTGAGGTATAAAGTTCAAAGTCCATCATAGAAGCTTTAGCTTGAGTAAATTTTATTTTGCTTGGAAAGGATTGGTTTCGGCCTTAAGGGCCCAGATTAATGTGGTGATGATGTTCTAGGAGAGACATGATAGAAGTAATCTCATTCCATTCCTTTTACTCTTCTCGAAATTCTTATAGGGAAAATCATCCTTCCTTGATCTTTAATTTTCCTCAATTCTCAACTCATTGGTTTGATCAAGATGTCTTAGCCTTTTTCTTTCCAGAAAATCCAGTGGAGTGCTGAGGTCTTTTTGGATCAAAATGTCTTGGCAAAAGACTTCTTTTGGTTTGGAAAATATGGTAGATTTGTGAGAGAATTCAAGAGGAAAATCCCTCTTGAATGCTTGCTGAAAATTTCCCTCTATCTTAGTTCATCTATCTTCATGGAATGAGTTGAGATTTTCCAGCTTGATGTACCTTCAAAAGGTCGAAAATTCTAGATCACATTCCCTCCCAAATGCTGCCAGAAAAATGGTTTTTAGGATCAGTTTGAAACCTGAAAATTCTTGGCCAATTTCGGACTGCACAAGCTAGAGCAAAGCAGGAAAAATTCCTGTACGAAAATCAGCTTTAGGAGCTCAAAACCAATCTGTTTTCTCCCATATTTTGTGCAGCACCTTAGCTATGTTTTTCCTCCATAAAGAAGGCTGGAAACCAGCTTTGAATACCCCTAAAATCCCCTTCAAAACTCGCTGCAAATCTGCTGGACATGGCAGACGAAAATTCTGCCAGAAAATTCCTGTACAGCGAAATTTCTGTGCAGAATTTTTGTCCAGCTGGTTTCCTATTTTGTTCCAACCGAAAACCCCAACCTACTTCTGTCAAAACCTCCCTTAAACCTCCATTAACAGAGCTCCATTGTTCCCTGAAGCTTCTGCACGAAATTCCCTCCATGGCTGACCGAAAATCCCTCAACCAAATCCCTGCAATTTAGCTTGAATACTTTCCAAAATTTCAGCCATCTTGTTTAACAACTTTCCATAAAATTTTGCTCAATTGATCAGACATCTTCTCCACCATTGTGCACATTGGTTTCAGCCATCACAAGCCTCCTTTAACCAGCTTTAATTCCCCAGAAAAGCTGCACAATCCAGTTGGCCATAGGAGACTTCAAGCTGTCCAAACAAATCAAGATATTCTTAGGATATCTACTTTCCAAATTCACTTCCCAAAAATATTCTTTAAGGATTGTAACAACTAACCTTTCATTTTCCCTTCCAAATCAGAGAAATCACTCCCTAAACCCTACAGAATTTCGGCAGCCCCAATTCCTCAGAAAATTGGCAGCTTCTTCTTCTCTCTCTCTCGATTTTTCTTCAAGCAACAAGAACACACACACACACACACACACACACACTACACCAAGAACACCTACTTCTTCTCTATACCTAATACCCCTCCAAACCACCTCAAACCCTCACAAAAATCTCCAGATTTAGTCTACGCATTGCTGTGAATCCATCAACACCAATATTAACATCAAACTCCTCCAAACATCTTGCTACTTCGGATCAAAGTAGAAATTTCTGGACAAGAACATCTTCAAGGTAAACTCACTCTATCAACATCATCCTCTTCAAACTTGATCTCTAATGAAAACCTATATGAATAATCACACTAATGACTTCTCTCTCTCTCTCTCTCTCTCATGGACTGAAATTCTCTCTCTTGGCCGAATGGTCTTTTCCTCCATGGCCATGCTTTCGCCACCTTTCTTGAACAAGATTAGCCATCTAGGAGTTGAGATTTTCTCTAAACTCCTTCAAGTCATTCATCAATCAAGTAAGTACCTTCAATCCTATTTTTAAAATTTAGAATCATGTCTCTAGGTTGATGAATGGCGATGGGTTTGTGTATGTGATGTTGTTGATTGAAGCATGAGTATATGTATGATTGTGAAGGAGATGGGATTTATGCATGGAAGGGTTATATTGGTGGATTTAATGATGAGTTGAGATTTGATGCATGTCATAGGTAGTGTTTGTGATGAAGCATGCTAGAGATTATGTCACCATGGGTGAATAGGATTTATATGCATGATTAGATTTTGAAGCCATGATCATGTTTATGCTAGTAGAGGTTAAATCATGTAATAATAAATTTAGATCTATGCCTATGTGCAAGATTTGGATGATTTGATGAATTGAATGATTGGGTATGTTATTGATTATGGTTGACCATGGAATCTAGATCATGATCTAGTTGTCCCTAAGCAAATTTTATTTCATGAATAAAATATTTACTAATAATTTTTGCTAAAGAATTTCGAAAACCCTAGGAAGGGTAGATTTGGAATTATGTTATATGTAAAGGATATTTTAGTCAAATAAATAATGATTTTTCTAGAAAATAAAATAAATAAATATTATTTAAAATAAAGAAAATTAATTAAAGCCCTTATGAAAAAGATTTATACTTAATAAAATATTTACTAGATCAAGACCCTTAAGGATTTACTTATTATTTTCCAAGAAAGACTTATTAAATTTAATCTTAACTAGTTTTAGCTATCAATTATTTTCTAACAACTAAGCTATCATTAAATCACTATTTTACCTGGTACCACCTATGGCTCTTGATCAAATAAACTCTAAATTTTCCTTAACAAGATTTAAACTTTCAACTTACTAGAATTTATTTCCTAATCCATTAATTGTTTTAAATAACAAATTAAATTTAGCTTATAAACCTATTCAATTATTGTTTTGCCTTAGAGCTTGGGACACTAGGATCATGGTTGTAGTGAATTGAGTTGATTTAAAATTGAGGAAGTGGATTGTGGTTTGAATCTGATTAAGATTTGTATTTGCCCATGTGGGGTTAGGTCATCTGTCCGAGACCTTGTTGTTGTGAGCAAGAATCAGGTAAGCTCCTGCATAAAACCTATCGATGTGAAATGTTTTCTTATGGCAAGCTAAATATGGAGTGTATGGACACTCGTTTATTTGAAGGCAATTGAGGGATGAATTCATCTTTATTTCCAACGCTGGAATTATTCAAAAGTTAATGAGCAGATTTTCCAAACTCGAAACTCTTTCTAAAACTGATTTCGCTCAAAACCTTGGAAACCCTCAAATTGCTATTTTCATGCAGAGCAATGCTCTGTTCATTTTATCCCAAGTGGGAAACGTCGTTGAGTACTCAATAAGGGTGGGCTACTAGGACTAGTCTTTGAAGGGTTATGGTGAGTCTCTCAGTAGGTGGCCACCTCTGAGGGGTGAGTCCTTCCTGGATAAGATGTCAGTTCCAGTGAGTCGTGCCGGTCCGAGCTAACAGGTTATTTTGTTTCAGTCAAGTGACTGTGTTTTTGCCGGAATGGACACCTGGCGATTGTTTGGGTATAGAGAAGGAGGAGTATCTTGCCCGGTAGGCCGATCACCTACTTTTGTCAGTCTGCACAATGTGTTAGGCATTCTAACCGGTTATGGGGCCCAACGTGTGGTAACCCATATCCCTTTCTTCCGAGTGGTTGATTTCATTACTTATGTATGGCTAGAAGAGCCAAAACGCTACTCTTGCTTTTGACTAATGTTTATTGCTTGCCAATGTTTCTCTTATAAAGATTTCATACTTTGCATCCATGAACTGTTTCTACTAAACACCCAAAGCACACACGGACTTACTGAGATTTCTGTCTCACCACATTTTATCATGATTTCAGGTTGATCCTGTTGTGGGTGAGTAGCTACCTTGGGAAGAGAATGTGTTTTTTTGATTTTATGTACTGCTTTGGGGAGATGAGTGTGGATGATTTTAATTATGGTTTTTGTTTTGGGATTTCATGGATGTACTTTTGAAGTATTTTGGGTTGTAATAAATTCTTTTTAGTCTGAGTATTATTTATTTTAGCAATTTTATTTGTGACCTAGTTATAAAGACCCATTGTCCTTTGGACGGGGCGACATCCCTGGCCCTGGCGAGCCTAGGTCATCGGGGGTGTTACAGCATATATTAAACTTCCCACAGCCAAAGTATAGAGAATTTTACTCATCCTGTTTTTTTCTTCTTGAAACTTAGGATAGTCTTTTGAATAAAGAGATAACCCATATTTGTAAGGGATTAAAGTTCCATTGCATGAGTCCATACTGAACTTAGCCAACATCTTGTCAATGTATATGGCTCGGGATACACCTAATATTCTCTACTTCCTATTTCAAAGAAGCTTAATCCTGATAATATAATTGGCTTCTCCCAAATCCTTCATACTGAATTGACTTGATAGTTAAACCTTAGTAGATGACACTATCCTTACATCATTCCTAATGAGTAGAATGTCATCCACATATAACATAAGAAAAATCATATTTATGCTATTCAATTTTCTATACACACATAGTTCATCCTCATTTTGAGTAAAACCGTAAGACTTTACAATATCATCAAAACGAATGTTGCATTGTCTCGACGCCTACTTAAGTTTATAGATGGACTTCTTAAACTTACAAACTATATATTTCTGGCCTTCAGTAATAAATCTTTTCAATTGGGATATATAGATGTTTTTGCAAAAATGATCATTAAGAAAGGCCGTTTTGACATTTATTTGACATGTCTCGTAGTCATAATGACATGCGATGGTAAGAAAGATACGGATGGATTTAATTATGGCTACCAGAAAAAAAGTTTCTTCATAATCGATTCCCTCTTTCTAAGTAAATCCTTTCGTCACAAGCCTAGCTTTGAATGTTTCTACTTTCCCATCTGCACCTCTCTTCCTCTTGTATACCCACTCATACCCAATGAGGTTTATCCCATCA
This sequence comes from Voacanga thouarsii, assembly GCA_026120185.1. Taxonomy (NCBI): domain Eukaryota; kingdom Viridiplantae; phylum Streptophyta; class Magnoliopsida; order Gentianales; family Apocynaceae; genus Voacanga; species Voacanga thouarsii. Next base: position 26,926 of record JANUWF010001032.1, on the reverse strand, counting down.
GGTGAAGCTACAAGATCCCAAATCTGATTGAAGTACGTAGACTCGATCTTGATTTGATTTTAGTTTCAAGATTGATTAATCAAGGATATTCTATTTTTTTTTATTCTGGTATTTCAATCAGTAGAAATGGAAAAAATATTTGTTCTAGAAACATGTATGGAAATATTTTCTATGTTAATCCTATTAGTCGTCAAATAAATAATACTCAAACGAAACCTAATAATAAGAAGAAAAAGGCCACATCAAATAACTCATGTTTATGATACTTAGGATTGGGACATATAAATCCAAATTTGATTTTGAAGTTAATCCAAAATGTGTCCTTAGACTCATTGAAATTAAAAGAATGGCTTTAGTGTGAATCTTATTTTATGGGTAAAATTACCAAAAAGACATTTTACTCAAAAGGCAGAAAGAGCCAAGAAAATACTTTAATTAGTTCATACTGATGTTTGTGGTCCTATGTCTATACCTACTAGAGGCAGTTATGAATACTTTATTATGTTCACAAATAATCACACGTGTTTTAGTTATGTTTACTTGATGAGGTGCAAATCTAATTATTTTGATAAATTCAAGGAGTTTAAAACGGCGTCAAATAGGTAAACCAATTAAGAAGCTAAGATCAAATTGTGGTGGAGAGTATTTTTTTGGTGAATTCAAGGATTATTTGGTACATCAGAGAATAGTATCTCAGTTAACTGCACTTGAGACTCCCCATTAAAATGGAGTAACTGAAAAAAGAAATAGAACTTTAATGGAGATGGTCAAAAGCATGATGAATCTGTTAGATTTTGTGGACTTCTAAACGTAAAAAATATCTACGAATCCTTTCCGAGGACATAAGTTAAACGATCCAGGTCGATTAAGGGTTTATAGAATTACCTCTCTATTTCCGGAAACAAGACTTCTGCCTTTAGATTTTCAGGCATATATGCATTTCGGACGATCACCAGCCGCTGCAATACACGAACATCCTCTATCAGATATACATGGCGAACTTAGTTCATTTCTTAGGAGTGCTAGCGCTTAAGGTTATGAGAGGTTAAATTTTCCGATTATAGAAGCACGACAATTTTTATGAGAAGTTTGCAACAAGAAGAGGGTTAAGGTTTTCTTTTAAAATCACATGAACTTCTTGGAGTTTAACTCTCATCATATCTTATTTTTAAGTTCAAATTAAATTTTAAAAAGATATGATAAGATTCTATCATTATCTCGGTAATTTAACTAATTAATTTACCTAATCAGATTCTTATAATCTGGATATCCTCTAGATATATTAAATGTGAACATATTTTCAAATTTATTGTATCTGGTCATTTTCTAGGTTCGATAAACTTAGACACATTTTCAGATACATCGAACCTGGTCGCCAGAAAAATAACTTAACGTGTTCGCTTAATGTGTGACCCTATAGGTTCATTTAACACTAGCAGTGTGCCCCAATCACATTTAAATGGCCTATAAGTTATAAAATTTTCTAATAAAACATTATAAATATTCAAGTTAAATGAAGATCAGTGATCTCTTTGAACCAAACCATAATTTTATATTTAGTCATTTTGCCACACGATATCTAAATTAAGCATAAGGTACGAAACATGTCATCCTTATTAAACTTAATCAACTATTTCTTGATATCATAATAGACTGTTCAAATAAATGATATCAATATCTCAAATTGATATATTTGAGCACGGCCATGCATTTTAACAGTCAAACTTATCAAGGGGCCCATAGACATTTATTCCAAGAATGAGAGGGATAAATTCATTCACTATCAATCATATTCCTCTCCCTTGTTTATTCTATATCCAACAGTGATCTAATTTTATTATCTGGTTAAAGACAACTTTAGACAACGCCAAGATATAGAATTTATCAAGTAAAAAATTATGATAAATTCAGATCGAAAGATTTCTAATACTATTATGACTAGAAAGTACTTATAACATGTTCCATGAAGTACTCTCATAGTGGGTCATGTCCAATACAATATTCTCTAACATTTATTTATATTTTGATTTGATATCTCATATATCCATAACTAATAAAACATAGCCATCAAGTCATAAACATACTAATCTTAATTTATTAGTATTCTATTAATAATAATCGATTGGAGATAATTTAAAAATAGTCAATCTATTTGTTATAAGGTTTTACTATCAAGTCACGTACTTGATGACCATAAAACTAAATGTACTATTCATGGAAAGAAATGCCTCATATTATTATAACATACATAACGACAATAGTATAAGTATGAATTTATTTTAGGGTATATCCTTAACAGAATCATACAACTCTTCCTATTTCTTTTTGGGGATTATTGGGATGTATGCCTTCTTAGACTAGATTTTTTATGTAAAAATCGAATATTTTAATAAAAGAATTTATTTTCAAAAATTATTTGTGAAATTACAATTTTATTTGTGCACAATTACATTTGAAAAAGACCCATTGTGTTTAAGTAAGTGGTTCATGTGAATGGAGGTCTTTCACAGTAAGGTATGGATCACGGGTTACTTAACACATAAACATTCGTTCTTAACCGATTGATGAGAATAGGAACTCATCATATCTAGGTTATTATGTTGTGAATTCTAAATGGGGAATGGCTTACCTTTAACCAGTGAGTAGTCCACTTACTTCATGACATACGCGTATTTCGAATACGTAGAACATGACCTATAGTAGTGGTTTCTAAAAGTACTATATGATAGAATCCTAGACTACTACCGCTACAACGTGAACTAGTACTCTACGACTTAAGTATGAATTGGTGGTCTAATGAAGCTGAAGCATATACTTTTATATGCTATAGTTCAGATTCTATCGTAGGGCCAATATACTTGCATGTTGGGTATGTGTGACTAATTAGTTAAGACAAACTTGTACAAGATAGTTTCTATACTATATCGCCCCTTGTGGTTGTCTAAATGATCTAAATATCCAGGGCCTTGGGAAACATGACTTGGATGTTTGCTTTAGGGTAGCTCCCTTGGAAAGCGGAAACAATTCAGGAAGTCGTGGATCATTGGACTAGAGGCCTAAGGATGATAGATATCATTTAGAGAGGTGTTAGTACACTTCTTCTTCTTTGAATGTACGGTGATGTATAGAGGAGTATTTTAGTCATTACACCTATAGGTCGGAGACTTTGCTAACGCAGCACTATCCTTGGGGTCAATATTTCCTTATGGTGATATTAGAAAATATTTAAAATGTAAAATACAGTTATTTATATGACAAGGGTATTTTGGTCATTTTAGTAGTCAAGGCGGTGCGCTTTTTGGTCCCCAGTATGGACTGTGAGTCCTAATTAAATATGGGCTAAGGAATTGATCTTAAATTAAATAAAATTTATTTTATTTAAGTAACCTGATTTAATTATTGGGTAAGAATAAAATAAAGGTCCATGGAGAGAGAATTAATTAAATTAGTTTAGTGGGTTAATTAATTATTTAGGGTTTTGGCTCAATTTGAATAATTAAAGATTAATCTGGGACTAAACTAATATAGGCTTATTAATTAGACTAGTTTATTTGGACTAGAAAATTAATTATTAATTGGGCCATTAGGGTGGTTCTAATTAGAATAATTAATTAGCCCCAAAAAGTTAAACTAAGAGTCCAATGGCCCAGTCCAGTTTAACCTAGGGTTTTATTTAGGTTAAATAGGAGGATTGAAAACAAGGTTGTTGTTAGAACATACACTCTCTGAGACAGCTTCTTCTTTGAGAAAAGCCAGACGTCTCTCTCTCTCTCTCTAGAAAAAAGGTTCTTTAGTCTGTAGTTATTCACCAAACGAATTTAGGCAGGCTATATACTGGAAGATCAAGGGATTGATGTTCACCTACATGCAAAGACGGAGTAGGAGACTTGCAGGAATCGCACCAGAGGCTTCCACTAGCACACCTACCCCGGTTGCGTATGTTCCGGTCCATCCAACTCTTAGAACAAGGAAAAGATAGAGGTAATTTTTTTTTTTTAACCTCAGAACCTGTACAGAGCCTAACCGGCGCCGGCTAGGACTACCGAAGCTGACACCGACTCTGCCCTGGAGTTCTCCTGTTCTTTGTTTTTCCAGTTTTTTATCTTTGCTTTCACTGCGTACCCTGTGTTTTCCACTTCCTATGCCTTCAATTAGTATCAGAGCATGAAGGTTTTGTGAAAATATAGAAAGCATGCATCTAGATGAATAAAACTGGACACATATGTGTGATTAAAATTGTGATCCTTCACTGTTTATGATATGGATAGATTCTCTATTAAATCTCGCGGGTGGAGATATAGGAGATTTGTAATTTACTATTTTTCTTAGCAAATCGTATAAGCACAATGTTTATGGGTATAGGCAATTGTTGATTTTGGTTGATTTATTGTATTTGGTTTGAAATCGAAGAGCCATCGAAGCCGAAAACTGTGCAGAAAAATAGGGGAAATTCGTAGAAGAAATTTGCAGAAAAAAAAACTGCAGGATCAGGCGTCCATACCGGAACCGGCGCCAGCTTGGGGTGCTGAAACCGGCACCGGCTAGGGTCTAGAAGGCCGGTCCACGCGCTGGTTTCTTGTGGGCCCTGGTTCTGTGCGGCGGGTGCAGTAGACCACAGTGCAGATGGGGTGTATGATCCTGTGTGACAATGGACCAAGGAGAAATTTTTGATTTTTTCCTTGTAATTTTTCTTACGTTTCTTTTTGTTTTGGAGTCCATACTAGGCGAAGTTAATATTTTGTAATAGTTAATATTCACGGAATATTTTTACATGAAAAATATTAGTAAGGGATTTTAGGATTAAACAAGATAATTAATTAATTAATATATTTAATTCTATTATCTGGGTACTTAAGTTTAAAAATAGAAGAGCATGAAAACGTCTACTGTTTTCTAGCATGCTATTTATTTTTGGTACCTATATGTGCAAGTTTTCTCAAAGACCAAAGTCTTTGGGAATGTTTTTGACAAGGAAAATATTTTTTCTATAAATTAAATGGTTATTTTAACTTTTAAAAAATTAATCATTAGATATTTTCTCAAATGATTTAATCCTTAACATAGAAAATATATTGGTTTTAGATATTTTTGTAAGGTTAAAATAGAAAGCCATTTTGTTTTAATTTGGCACAAGAAAAATTTGTTTTTTCAAATAAACTTGAGACCAAAGTCTCTAGAAAGTTTTAATTGAAAATTTTTTGAAATCATTAAGTTTTAATTTAAATAAAATTAGTCCATGGGAAAAACTCTCAAAGGATATAAGCCTTGATATAGAGATTTTTATGGATTTAGACATTTTATTTTTGAGTTAAGGAAAAACTTAATGGAAATTTTCAAAAGGATATTTTTCAGAAAACCCTTGTTTTAAAAGACTAAGTGGGAGAGGGGTTCCAACGGCCCCATAGCTTCCATCACGATCCTCATTAGAGATCATAGGTCCCCTCGCGTCACATTGGGAATGAACCCGTACAAGATAGGGATACCATAAGGATTTAGATCTAATGGAGGGATGTAATTAATAACCCGGGCCACGTACTATGATCGGCCAGCTCCTCGTTAGAGGTCATAGTGCGAGGTATGTCCATAGAAAATGAGAGAAAACGGCCATCCCCTCGATGGAGTTATCTTCTAGATCATTACTTAGAAGGAAAATTAATTTGTGGTGGTTAACATACTTAGCTTAGGAAACTGTTAATCTTCCCAAGAAGTTATGTCAGTTTTCCTAAGAGCCAAATTGATTATTATCAGTTTTGATAATAAGGATAAAGTGCACATATTTGTTTTGTTTTCACAAACTGAATCTTTTTTCTTTTATTTTTCGATTTTTCAGAAATGGTGAGAGGTTCTTTTAGTTCATTGGTCGTTATTCTCTGAGAGAATAAGCTAACGGCTCCGAAAGTTTCTTTCAAAACTTGAAGTCATGCCATACATGGACAGGCCGATTGTGATGTATTGCGACAATACTGGAGCAATATCGAAATTCAAAGAACCTCAGAACCACAAGAAGGAGAAGCACATTGAAAGGAAGTACCACCTGATTCAGAATTTCATCCAGAGACGGGAAGTCGTGGTGGAACAGATTGCCTCCAAGAACAATCTAGTAGATCCATTCACCAAGCATTTGGCTGAGAGAGTCTTCAAGAGACACTTAGACGCCATAGACGCGGGCACTTCCGAACTTACTTAGTCTTAGAGTGCAAGTGGGAGATTGTTGGGATATATGCCCTATTAGACTAGGTTTCTGATGTAAAAATCGAATGTTTTAATAAAAGAATTTATTTTCAAAAATTGTTTGTGAAACAGTAAGGTATGGATCACGGGTTACTTAACATATAAACATTCGTTCTTAATCGATTGATAAAAATGGGAATCTCATCATGTCTAGATTATTATGTTGTGAATTCTAAATGGGGAATGGCTTACCTTTAGCCAGTGAGTAGTCCACTCACTTCATAACATAAACGTATTTCGAATACGTAAAACATGACCTATAGTAATGGTTTCTAAAAGTACTATATGGTAGAAACCTAGACTACTACCGCTACAACGTGGACTAGTACTCTACGACTTGAGTATGAGTTGGTGGTCTGACGAAACTGGAAGCATATACTTTGATATGCTATAGTTGAGGTTCTATCGTAGGGCCAATATACTTGCATGTTGGGTATGTGTGACTAGTTAGTTAAGATAAACTTGTACAAGATAGTTTCTATATTATATCGCCTCTTGTGGTTATCTAAATGATCTAAATATCCAGAACCCTGGGAAATATGACTTGAATGTTTGCTTTAGGGTAGCTCCCTTGGAAAGCGGAAACTATCCAGGAAGTCGTGGATTATTGGACTAGAGGCCTAAGGATGGTAAATGTTATTTAGAGAGGTGTTAGTACACTTCTTCTTCTCTGAATGTATGACGATGTAGAGAGGGGTATTTTAGTCATTACACCTGTAGGTCGGAGACTTTGCTAACGCATCACTGTCCTTGGGGTCAATATTTTCTTATGGTGATATTAGAAAATATTTAAAATGTAAAATATAGCTATTTATATGGTAAGGGTATTTTGGTCATTTTAGTAGCCAAGGCGGTGTGTCTTTTGGTCCCCAGTATAAATCGTGAGTGCTAATTAAATACGGGCTAAGAAATTAATCTTATATTAAATAAAATTTATTTTATTTAAGTAACCTGATTTAATTATTGGGTTAGAATAAAATAAAGGTCTATGGAGAAAGAATTAGTTAAATTAATTTAGTGGGTTAATTAATTATTCAGGGCTTTGGCCCAGTTTGAATAATTAAAGATTAACCTGGGACTAAACTAATATAGACTTATTAATTGGACTAGTTTATTTGGGTTGAAAAATTAATTATTAATTGGGCTATTAGGGTGGTTCTAATTAGAATAATTAATTAAACCCAAAAGATTAAATTAAGAGTCCAATGGCCCAGTCTAGTTTAACCTAGGGTTTTATTTAGGTTAAACAGAAGAATTGGAAACAAGGTTGTTGTTAGAACATACATTCTCTGAGACGACTTCTTCTCTGGGAAAATCCAGACGTCTCTCTCTCTCTCTAGAAAAAAGGTTCCTTAGTCTGTAGTTATTCACCAAACGGATTTAGACAAGCCATATACTGGAAGATCAAGGGATTGATGTTCACCTACATGCAAAGACGGAGTAGGAGACTTGCAGGAATCGCACAAGAGGCTTTCACTAGCACACCTACCCCGGTTGTGCACGTTCCGGTCCATCCAACTCTTAGAACAAGGAAAAGATAGAGGTAATTTTTTTTTTAACCTCAGAACCTGTACAAAGCCTAACCGACGCCGGCTAGGACTGCCGAAACCGGCACCGACTCTGCCCTGGAGTTCCTCTGTTCTTTATTTTTTCAGTTTTTTATCTTTGCTTCCGCTATGTGCCCTGTGTTTTTCGCTTCCTATGCCTTCAGGGATATGCTCTGGAAATAATAACATACATTCTAAACTTGGTGCCTTCTAAATCAGTATCTAGGATACTTTATAAGATATGAACTGGTCGCTAGCCCATTATGAATCATCTCAAGGTATGAGATTATCCAACTTATGTATTAACTAAGAGAAGTAAGTTAGATCCAAGATCAAAATTATACTATTTTATAGAGTATCCAAAAGGAATAAGGGGTAGATACTTTTATCATCCCCAAGAGCAAAAGATACTTGTGAGTACTCATGCTAGATACTTAGAGGATGAACAAAGTCTGTCCACTAGGATTTCAAGTAAGATGGAATTGGAAGAGAATTTAAGTGACACTTCAATTTCCAGTACCCCAGTTGAGGAATCAGAAAAGACACAACTAGATATTCCCATACAGACTAAGCTACGTCATAATGGGAGGATATCTAGGATTTTAAAAAGATGGACTGGAGAGGCCTTTAAAATAGGGGTGTAAACGAATCGAACTTTTATCGAATATGTTGGGGTCGGTTCAAATTCGAAATATCGAGCTCGAGCTCAAATACAAACCTTATATTTTGGTTCGAATTTTAAATGAGTCGAATTCGAATATCTAAGTATTAGGCTCGAAGGCCAGCGAACATATTCGATTAATTAATTAATTAATACATTATTTATAATATAATATATTATAAATTATTTATTTAAATTTGAGTTCAAGTTTAAACTCGAATTTAAGCTTTCAAACTTATATAATCGAATTTCAAATCGAACTTGAGTTTTAAAGTATTTCAAACGAATTGAGTTTGAGCTAAGATTTGACATTTGAATCGAACTCGAGCTCGAATTCGAACCTTGTATGAAAATAATATAATTTGACTTAATTATCTTAAGATTCAATTGATTCGATTCGAGTACACCCTTACTTTGAAATAGTTTCTGACCATTAGGAATAAGATCCTACTAGATGTGATGAGGTAATTGTTGATGTTGATATAGACAAATGACAAATAGCAATGGATGCCGAGATTGACTATATGTATCTCAATCAAGTATAAGATCTTGTTACTGTACCTGAAGGGATTAAACACATAGGGTGCAAGTGGGTATATAATAGAAAAAGAGGTGTAGATGGAAAGGTGAAAACCTATAAAGCAAGGTTGGTTACAAAATGTTACACATAGAAAGAAGGGATCGATTATGACAGGACTTTTTTATCTATTACCATGCTTAAGTCCATTCACATTCTCTTGGTCATTACATGTCATTATAACTAAGAAATATGGTAGATGAATGTCAAGACAGCCTGGCTATCTTAGTAAAGACATCTATATGATCCAGTCTAAAGGCTTTATTGGGAAAGGCTAAAAGCATATAGTTTGTAAGCTTTAGAAGTCCATTTATGGACCTAAGCAAACATCGTGTGTAAATTTTGATGAGAATGTAAAATTTTATGATTTCATACAAAACGTAAATGAACTATGTGTGTATAGGAAGTCAGAAAGGAACAATTATGGTACTTTATGCAGATGATATTCTACTCATTAAAAATGATGTAAGGATATTGTCATTTATAAAGATTTGGCTATCAAGTCAATTTAACATGAAAGATATGGAAAAGGCTAATTATATTCTTGGTATAAAGCTTCTTAGAGATAGGAAGCAAAGAATGTTAGGCTTACCCTAATCTACTAATATTTACAAGATATTGGCCAAATTTAGCATGGATCAATGCAACGAGGCAATCATACCCTTTAGGCATGGATTGACCTTGTCTTCCAAGCAGTATCCTAAGACACATGAAGAAAAGGAAATGATGAGTAGGATTCTCTATGCTTCGGCAGTGAGAAGTCTCATATATACCATATTTTGTACAAGGCTAGATATCTACTTTACTGTAAACATAGTTAGCAAATATCAATTAAACCTAAGAGAAGAACATTGACAAGTTGTAATGTATATACTCAACTACCTGAAGGGAACAAGAGATTATATTCCAGCTTGGCTTCGGAAATTCCTAACAGAACTTGGAGTTGTGCCATAGATGGACAAACTATTATCATATATTGTGATAATTCTGAAACTGTGTCACAAAGCAAGGAACTAAGGAACCATAAGAAGGGTAAGTACATTGAGAGGAAGAGATTGTTGGAATATATATCCAAAATGTATTATGTATCTCTGTATTTTGAAAACTAATAAAATATTTCATTCACATAGTTTTTTATTTATATATATTTATACATTAAAGGTCTAAGTGTATTAGTAAGTAATTTATGTGATTGAGTCGTGCTTTCACAGTAAGATGTCGACTATGGGCTACAAACACATAAGTGAAAATTTATTTTTGATCGATTGATAAAGTTGAGTACTTTATTAAGGTTTAGATCATTACACTATAATTTTTAAATAGGGAATGATTTACCTTTAACCAGTGAGTAGTCTACTCACGCCAATAGTGTAAGTAATACATAGAATTGGACCATGTAACAGTAATCTTTATAAAAATACTATAATAAATAAAAATTTATCTATCATTGCTACTGTATGAATGAGTACCTTAATATTTGAGTATAAGTTGATGATATGGTGAAGCTAAATTTGTGCACTTTGATATATGATAGATGAGGTCATATCGCAAGTACAATAGTCTTATACTTAGGTATATGACTTTAGTTAATTAAGACGACCTTATACAATAAAATTTCTATATTTCACTTAGTGAAGATATGATCCCTTTGTGATTGTTCAGAATAATCTAAATAAACTATGGTCTTCGAAAACGTGACTAAGTATGTATACTTTTAGATAACTCCCTGAGATAAGTAGATACATACTGGAAGTCATGGGTTATCAAATTAGATATCAAAGGATTGTGGATGTCATTCAGAGATATGTTAGTACATTTATCCTATCTCAGTGATGGGTGTTACATAGAGAGGTATTTTCATCATTACACGTGTAGGTCGAAGATACTACACTTGTAATATTATTCTTGGGGTTAATATTTTCATATAATGATAAATATAATATTTAAAATGATAAAATACAGCTATTTGTTAGCAAATGTATTTTGGTCATTTTAGTAGCAAAAAATAATATGTCTTTTGGTTCCCAAAGTAGCTCAAGTAACCTTAGAAATTTAATTTACTATATGGGCTTATTGGATGAAATTAATATTCAAAGAATTATTTTAGGAGTCCAATTAATTATTTATTTGGGTTAGAATAATTTGTTAGGCCAATTTAATTAAATTGATATATTAATAAATTGCCTTAGATAATTTTATATTGGGTCTGAGTGGATCAATTAATTAATAAAGGAGTTAATTAATAAGTCTTAGACTTATTATCAGGTGGATCAAAAAACCTTAGCCTACCAGATAGTTTAAAGATGGCTAAAGGGTTTGGAAACCCTTAAGGTAGCCGTCCTTTATAATGTGAAAAAGGAATAAAGGCGATTGTTCTTGGTGGATACTACTGTGTTTTCATTAACCATGTAGAAAAATGAAAAAGCTTTGTTTTTTTCTTTAAGCTACTGTTTCTCTTCATTTTTCCTTTTTCCTTAAGAATAAGCTCTTCCAATCTTTTCCAATTAATTCATCTTATATTCTACTTTCACCGGTAGTAGCCTATAGGAGGTTCGAGAATACTCTAGAAGGTCAAAAGCTAGCAAACTTAGTAAGTGTTTGATGCAAAAGAGCTGACGGTTAGTTGGAATTCCCACAGAATAAGTAGATGTTTCAATCCAAGAAGCTCCATCGAATTCAAATCCGGTACCTATTATTCAATCTAAGCGTCCCAAAAGTAAGTATTCCAAATTTTTTGTTCAAAAAAATTTTAATTTGCATACTTTCGTAGTGTATTTATTTTTTCCTCGATCCTTCAACATCCTCAACCCTTTTCGGGCCATATAATAGCGAAATGTTATAGTAAGTACCCTTACTTCACTCTTGCTTCATTGTTTAGCCAGCAAATTAAATAGATAAAATAAATCTGACTTTTCACCTAAAGAATCTATAACTCTCAAACAAGATAAGTCACTAAAGGTCACAAAATCAATCTAAGAGTAAGAAAAAAAGATAAGTCATGCATTCAAGTAAAATTCTTCAAAATTAGCCAATTATAAAATTCCAATTTAGTCAACTGAACACCTTAATTAGCATTGGAAGGATTGACCTCAACCAAAACTTACTCTCTCTCGAGTTATGAGTTTCCTATCTTTAGTATAAATTGAGGGTATCTCTATGTCTCAAATTAGACACAAAGAATATTAAGCCCAAACAATCCCAATTTCATATCCAAAAAGTACAAATGCCCCTATCTCTAGGCAACATCTCACTCCATCAATCATTATATTCTTTTTTCCTAAATCCTTTCTCAAGTTCACCAAGGGAGAACAAATCTAATAAATCAATAAATTTGACAATCAACTCCTAACCCCATCTCTCGAAATTATTAGAATAGAATACACTAAATCAATCAATCCACATAATACAACAAAGTAATTGATTACTAAAATATTTTTCAATTAAACTAAAAAAGAATCCAATACAAAACATAATAAGGGTTTATCCCTTTAATTACAATTCAAATCAACTCAACCTAATATTAACAAAATAGATTTACAAAGTAAGATAGAAAAAAACTTATAGGCAAAGGTGTTCCCCTTTTTCCTTGCAATCTCCTTGAAAATTCTCTTCTTCTCCTCAAAGATGACCTTAATGTTTCCTTGCTAGCCTATCTTGGTGTTTTAGAAGGGTTCTCTCAAGGTTTTTCTTTAGGGAATCATACCTAAGAGTTTATAATGGGAATATTTATAATTTTCCTCTTCAAAACCCTAAAAATTACAAAACAAAGACTATTCTGCGAAGTTTAATAGCATCGCTTATATTGGCTCGACTGGCGCCACTTAAGCTATTTTTTTTCTGATTCTAAAAAATGAATGGTGTCAGTTAACTTGATTTGAATGGCGCAACTAACCCTCTGAAGTTTGAACATTTGAAGCATCTAAAACTGAATGGCAATAGTTATTTTAGCTTGCATGGCGCTGCTTACTTCCTCTTTTTTAGCTTCTTTTATACTTTTCACATTATTTCTTCACTAAATCTCCACTCTAAGCAATTGACATAAAATAAGGTAGAAATAAGGGAATGAGTAGTCATTTATCCAAGAATTCTTCACAATAATAACATAAATGACAGAAAAATATGATCAATATAAGCACTCATTAGTGTTTATCTTTGTTTTTAACAAAAGAAAAAAATAAAAAAAAGGACTGTTCGTAAAAAATTGTAGGCATGCAAAAAGTATGATATGATTTGAACTTTGCAAATATATATGCTAGTAGGAATGAATGTGTTCCAATCACATTTCACCAAAACCAGTACCTTCTTTATGTTACAAAGCAAACATTTGAGGCAGTCAGCAGAATCTCAAAAGTCACAAATTTTCAACACCAGTCAAATTTGTTCAACAATTGTTGTGTCTCTCTCACAGATTGTTACAAAATCTCTCTCTCAACTCTTATTGTTTTCTCAACCTCTTTATTCACAAAGAAATCAAAGCCTAGGATGAAAAACCTCAACACTGCCCTCGTCATGCAATTTCTGTTGGAGATAATGAAATTATGATAGAGAAAACTTAGCCTTCTTAAGATACTATAGTTCTGAAACTATTGAATCTCTTAATACACGCTGAGATGTTGTTATGTCTGTTAGGGAAGTAAAGAATTTTGTTCGTAACTATCTTTTTCATGGCAATGATGAAATCTGTGAGGGTTTTAAATTCTTTATTCCTGATTTCTTTATGAGAATGATAGAAAACCCATTGAATATTGGTAAAATTTTTGAACCCACTATCACTGTGGACCCATCTTTGGTCCAAATGTTTAAAGAATTTATGGCAAAAAAGGAATTTCTCGAAAAATGAATGGTTGCTAATGTTGTTCTTGAAAATCTTGATGATTTACCCACAACACCAATTGCAATAGTACATCCTATGTTCTTGTACACTTTGTAGTCAGGTTTGGGACCTAGTGAAATGAGAAGGATAATGGAATCCAGGAATAGATTGTTGAGTGTCTAATCGCTAATTAATAATGTAGCGGATACTAAAACCTCTTGAATTTTAGTTCCTTTAGCTCCATAGGGAGATAATTCTGATAAGTTGATGGCACATAGACTTGAGGAAATGGCTATTTCCTCTATTGAAAATAAGGAGCCAACAAGTATGATAAAACCTATGATAATAGAGACTAGCAAGAAAACTACTGATGAGACTAAACTAAATAGTGACAAAGGTTTGGAGTCTATGAAGGTAGAAATTATTGAAGAAATATAAACAACAAGGAAAAGAAAAATAAGGACCTATGGTAAAGGAAAAGAACAAGTGGCACTAAAGATGTCCAAAAGGCTTGTAATGACTTCAAATGTTTATCACTTTTGTGACAAGACAAGTGAGGATTAGTTGAAGATTGTCTATGACAAAAGATTCTTGGAAGCAAGAAAGATTGATTTCACAAAGTTGCAATCTTTTTATTTGCAAAATGTTTTGAAGAGAGTGGGTCTTCTTGAAAGTGTTGAGTTTGTTGCTCAATATAATGACTCCATTGTTCATGAGTTCTATGCAAACTCGAAGAACAACATCACAAGCCAAGTGAGGCTTTTTATCACTCTGTGTTTGTTAGAGGTTCTCTTGTTGCCTTTAGTCCAAAAGATATTGTTGCCATATTTGATATTCCCTTTGACAAAACTATAAGTGGTCCTGGTGATGAAGTTGACATAACAAGTGTGCGTACAGCACTGATAGGAGACATGATTCAAAAATGGCCAGAGTAAAGCTTTTATTTTACTCTATACAAAACATCTTATTACAATTGGTTGCCAACTAATAATGGGTCAATTGTGCTTAAAGATAGGGTTGTGTTTTTGTACTAGATTGGCAATAGGCAGAAGGGATGGCAATTCCCTGGAATAAAGTGGGGGGTCGGCCAGGCCCGGCCCAGCCTGACGGGGCCGGGGATTCCCCAATTTCAACAGGGATGGGGTTGGGGACGGGCTTCATTCCTCGGCCCGCCAGACGGGGTTGGGCCGGGCCGGGCTGGGCTGGGGACGGGGATCGCACGATCTTCGGTCCGCTCAGTCCCGAACAGCCCGCATAGTATATATAGTTTGTAATTATATATTTAGTGTGTGTGTGTATAATTATATATCTAATTTTTGTATATATATTAATATTGTAATATATACTATACATATACACACTATATATAGTATATATATAATAATTAGTAATTAAGTAGATAAGTAAAAAAATTTGCATCCTATATTTTTGTTGTGACAGTGTAATAGAGAATTTATGTGAAATAAAGTCTTTCATTTCTAGTCTCTTATTTCTTTAATTTATCAGAAGGAAAAGTGGGGATAGAACTATAAAGAAGATACTAAAGAAAATAAAAAATAAAGTAGTAAAATAGTTTAATTTAGCATACATAGAAATTAGAAGACTCTATAAATATCTTTATTTTTCTCAATCTTCAGAAAAAGATATAATAATAATATTATTTAATGGACACAGGGGGAGTTAATCGGTTGTGAGTGAGAGAGGAGATTGATTGTTCCTTAAACAGGTATTTCAAAATATATTCATCTATCTGATTGATTAATAAGTCATAAAAAGACAATTCGTGGTTCAGAACTTCAGATACTTAGTAAGAAGGAATAATCAAATTCAAATCATGGATTTATCTAAGATCATAAGTGAGTAAATATTAAAAATACTTATATTTTTAAATGTATTATATGTATAAAATATTTTTATATATGTTATATTATATATATTAATTATCAAAATGTATAATATATAAGTATATATACATTAATTAGGCAACTTAATTTTATTTTTTCTTCTTTTCAATTTTTATCCCAAAAAGTTAAGGGATTTTCAAAATAACAAATGCTTATATATATACACACAAGCTTTTATATATAAATAAATATATATATATATATATAAATATATATATATAATCACAAAATATGAATATATATAATTAGTATGTAAAAAATAATATGTATATATAATAAATGTATCTGTATTTATAAAATAATTGATTTTAAAAGTATTTATATTTATAATAATATACGTATGTGTATATTTTATTTATTCTTATTTCTCTAATATTCTAAATATTTTATTTTAACTTTTTAAATAATTTAATTAAGAGTACTTTAGATAAGTGTATTCATAAAATTTATTATGCTTAAAATTTTGTATTATTGTGTGTGTGTGTGTGTGTGTCTCTCTCTCTCTCTCTCTCTCTCTCTCTCTATATATATATATATATATATATATATATAGACATTTATAAAATAGTTTAAATTAAAAAATATTTGTTTTATTACCCCCCCCCCCCTTTTTTGTTTTTTTTTTTTGGAGGGGGGGAAGGAAATGGTCTAGGATCTAGACTATTTTTATTGTATATAATACTCTCCTCATGGATAATTAAATATATATTTTTTATTTAATATGTTCAAAAGTAAACATTTACTCTTTTTAAAAATATATTTTTTAAAAAAAACTTTCACAACTAACAAAAGATTCATACTTGACTAACTTATTGGTTTACTGTCAATCTTTCTAATTAATAAAAATAAATAAGATAGCTTATCAATAATCATGCGGCCTTCTAACATTTTTATATTGAGTTAAAATAAAAATATTTAAATTCAAACGGAATGAATAAAAAATAAAACTTCTTTCGTTTTACGTAGGGTACAAGACCTAACTTAAAACATTTTCCGATTTCTTAAAATTGGGTATAAGTGAGTTGAGTCCAAGTTCTTGCACTTGACAGTTGGGGGAGCTTGAGCTGAAACTTGTGTAGCCCTAAGAAGCAGGTGAGGCCACGACTACAACAAGACGGCCTGTGTTGTTCACCCAAAGCCCACGACTGCAACAAACGGCTACAACAAGACGGCATGTCCAGAGATTGCTCGATAGCCCAATGATTGTAGAGTCTTTGACTGTTAAACCAATCTTCCAAAAGCCTACCACATTGAGGGTCTGTGTTGTTCACTTGAAACCTGCCGCCGCCGCAAGTGAATCGAGCCCAGACTATCTCGGTGAGTGAGTTGCATCTCCTTTTCGCGGTGAGTGAGTTGCATCTCCTTTTCGCGGTGAGTAAGTTGCATCTCCTTCAATGTTAATGCGAATCTATGAATGTGAATCTGTTAAGAAGCCCAAACTGTCTCTTTTCTAATTTTTTGACTGTGCATTTACCTGTTATTTGGTGATTTAATGCCTCTATTGTTAACAATAGTCCTTGATTTGCCTCCTGATTCTTATACTTATAATTTTTTAGTTAGGCATCTTGTTAAGAGTAGGGAATTGAGTACTGTGAATAGCTTTATTAAGGAAATGAGGGAGGGCTTTAATGTAAATCCTGATCTCGTAATGAAGGGTCATTGTATGTTGAGTCAAAGTATCGAGGTCTTAGGGGTGTACAAGAAAATGTTGAAGGAAGGGGTGACACTAGACCTTGTGACTTATAATACTTTGATTTATGGGTTATCAAAGTCAGGAAGGGTAAAGAAGACAAAGAAGTTTCTTCTTATCATGGCAAAAATGGGGCATTTCCCAGATGCAGTCACGTATACTTCTTTGATGAATGGGATGTGCAGAGAGGGGGATGCATTGGGGGCATTTGCACTGTTGGAGGAGATGGAGGCTTAGGGGTGTACTCCTAATGCGTGCACTTATAACACATTACTTCATGGATTATGTAAGGCTAGGTTCTTCGACAAGGGGATTGAATTATATAAGGTAATGAAAGAGGGTAACATGGAACTTGAGTTGGGATCTTATAGGACATTTTTGAGGGCTCTCTGTAGGAATGGTAGAGTTGCTGTAGCATATGAAGTGCAAAGTAATCTTATGGTTGGGTAGCTAATTGCTAAGTTCCTGCAGCACAGAAGAACAGGCCTTTTTTTTTTTTTTTTTTTTTGCCTTTTCTCTTTTTCTCATCATAATGCTGCATTATGCATCTGTCACGTAGGGATTTTTCTTTAGCCCTTGAGCTAGTTCTCTTGTATTTGACTATTGTAGGTCACTGATCTTGGCCAAGTTATATAACCATTTCCTTATCCTATCTAATTATGCCTGAACTTTTCCCATTTTACTTTCTAAATCTTCCAAGAAGAATTTAATTGATGTAGAACCTAAGTGATCATTGATTTCAGAATTCCCCAATTTCAAAGAATTTAAATTTGAAAACATGAGTTGATGAATTATCCTTCCTGCATGATTACTGACATATACTTGATTACTTGACTTGTGCCAGAATCAAAATTAAGGACATAGGTTCTTGAACCCCCATTTCTAATTGCATCATCAAAAGCTGCCAAAAGTTGGACAAATAGTAATCCTATCATCAAAAGCCACCATTAAAGCAGTTTTTTTTTTGTCACATTTATCTAAAGACACTTATAATCAAATTAGTTTCCAGCTTGCAGAAAATTAGTATAGGCAGCTTGTTGGGAAATATGCCCTTTTAGACTATGTTTTTGATGTAAATATTGAATGTTTTAATAAAAAAATTTATTTTCAGAAATTGTTTGTGGATTTTCATTTTATTTGTGCATAATTTCGTTTGGAAAAGATCTATTGTGTTTAAGTAAGTGATCTATGTGAATGGTGGTCTTTCACAGTAAGGTATGGATCACGGGTTACTTAACACATAAACGTTCGTTCTTAACTGATTGATGAGAATGAGAATCTCATCATGTCTAGGTTATTATATTATGAATTCCAAATGGGGAATGACTTACATTTAGCCAGTAAGTAATTCACTCACTTCATAATATAAACATTTTTCGAATACGTAGAACAAGACCTATAGTAGTGATTTCTTAAAGTACTATATGGTAAAAACCTAGACTACTATTGCTACAACGTGGACTAATACTCTATGACTTGAGTATGTGTCAGTGGACTGACGAAGTTGAAAGCATGTACTTTGATATACTATAGTTGATGTTCTATCATAGGACCAATATAATTGTATGTTGGGTATATGTGATTAGTTAGTTAAGACAGACTTGTACAAGATAGTTTCTATACAATATCGCCTTTTGTGGTTGTCTGAATGATCTAAATATCCAGGACCCTGAGAAATATGACTTGGATGTTTGCTTTAAGGTAGCTCCATTGGAAAGTGGAAACAATCCAGAAAGTCGTGAATTATTGGACTAGAAGCCTAAGGATGGTAGATGTCATTTAGAGAGGTGTTAGTACATTTCTTCCTCTCTAATGTACGGCGATGTATAGAGGGGTATTTTAGTCATTTCACCTGTAGGTCGGAGACTTTGCCAACGCAGCATTGTTCTTGGAGTTAATATTTCTTTATGGTAATATTAAGAAATATTTAAAATGTAAAATACAGCTATTTATATAGTAAGAGTATTTTGGTCATTTAGTAGCCAAGGTGGTGTGTCTTTTGGTCCCCAATATAGACCGTGAGTCCTAATTAAATAGAGGCTAAGGAATTAGTCTTAAATTAAATTAAATAGAATTTATTTTATTTAAATAGTCTGATTTAATTATTGGATTAGAATAAAATAAAGGTCCATGGAGAGAAAGAATTAATTAAATTAGTTTGGTAGGTTAATTAACTATTCCGGGTTTTGGCCTAATTTGAATAATTAAAGATTGACCTGTGACTAAACTAATATAGGCTTGTTAATTAGACTAGTTTATTTGGATTGGAAAATTAATTATTTATTAGGCCATTTATTTGGTTCTAATTAGAATAATTAATTTAGTCCAAAAAGACTAAACTAAGAGTCCAATAGGCCAGTCTAATTTAACTTAAGGTTTTATTTAGGTTAAATAGGAGAATAAAGGAGGACGTGGTTTTTCGCTTCTAAAAAAGGGTTAAGAAAAAAAAAACATATTTTTGATTCCTCTCATTCCCTGAGCAAGAAAAATGTACAACCCTTTTTTTTTCTTTCAAAAATATTCCTTAGCCCTGTGAGTTGTTCGTCAAACGAGATTAGGCAGCCCATATACTGGAAGATCGAGAGGTTGACGTTCATATATATGCACAGAAGGAGTAGGAGGTTTGTAGGAATCGCACCAGAAGTTTCCACCAGTACACCTATCCCAGTTCCACACATTCCGGTCCAACTAATTCTGAGAACAAGAAAAAAAGGTAAAAAAAAATTTTCCCTCGGAGTACTGTCAGGACGTGATCAGCACCGGCTCCAGTCTACGATTTTCAGTTTTCATTTTTTTTTTTTTTTGCTTCTGCTGCGTGCTTTACTTCCCCCTTTATACCTTGAATTAGTATCAAAGCATGAAGATTTTGTGCAAATATGGGAAGCATGCATCTAGTTGAATAAAACTGAACACATATATGTGATTAAACTGTGACCTTTCATTGTTTTAGTATGGATAGATTCACATGTTAAACCTCTCAGATGGAGGTATAGGTGAGATGTAATCTGTTTTGTCCTTAGCAAATCGTGTAAGCCCAATGTTAATGGGTATAGGCGATTGTTGGTTTTTGGTATTGTTGCTTTTGGGTTGAAATCAGAGAGCCAAGAACTGGAAGGAAGTTACAGAAAGAACAATGAAGAAATCTGCAGAAGAAGACGTAAAAAAAAAAAATTCAAAGGAGAGCTCGGCAGACCGGGACCAGCGTTGATTGAGGCAGCCGGAATCGGCGCTGGCTCAGGTCTGGGATCCTGTCTGCACGCTGGTTGCCTGCGAGGTGTTGGTCTAGTACGGTGGGTGTTGTGGACCGCAGTGCAGTTTGGTGCTCAATCCAGGGCAATGGGTGCAGTGGACCAAGGAGAAATTTTTATTTTTCCTTGTATTTTTCTTGCATTTTATTTTTTGTTTTGGGATCCATACTAGGCGAAGTTAATATTTTTGCAATAGTTAATATTCATGGAATATTTTTGCATGAAAAATATTAGTAAGAGATTTTAGGATTAAACAAGACCATTAATTAATGTATTTAAATCCTTTATTTGGGCACTTAGGTTTAAAAATAAAAAAGCATAAAAACGTTTACTGTTTTCTAGCATGCTATTTATTTTTAAGTACCTATGTGCATGTTTTCTCAAAGACCAAAGTTTTTGAGAATATTTTTGACAAGAAAATATTTTTCTACAAATTAAATGGTTATTTTAACTTGAACAAAAATTAATCCTTAGATATTTTCTCAAAGGATTTAATCATTGACATAGAAAATATATTGGATTTAGACATTTTTGTAAGTTAAAATAGAAAGCCATTTTGTTTTATTTTGCACAAGAAAAATTGTTTTGTCAAATAAACTTGAGACCAAAGTCTTTAGAAAGTTTTAATTGGAAATTTTTTTGAAATTATTAAGTTTTTAACTTAAATAAAATTAGTCCATGGAAAAATCTCTCAAATGATATAAACCTTGACATAGAGATTTTAATGGATTTAGATATTTTGTTTTTGAGTTAAGGGAAAATTTAATAAAAATTTTCAAAATGATATTTTTCAGAAAACCCTTGTTTTAAAAGATTAAATGGGAGAGGGGTTCCAACGACCTCATGGCTTCCATCACGATCCTCATTAGAGATTGTGGGTTCCCTCGCGTCACCCTGACAGTGTACCACAAGGATCTAGATCTAATAGAGGGACGTAATTAATAACCCGGAATACATACTATAATCGGCCAACCCCTCGTTGGAGGTTATAGTGCGAGATATGTCCATAAGAAATGAGAGGAAATGACCATCCCCTTGATGGAGTTATCCTCTAGATCATTGTCTAAAATGGAAATTAATTTGTGGTGGTCAACACACTAAGCTTAGAGAACTGTTAATCTTCCTAAGAAGCTATGTCAGTTCTCCTAAGAGCCAAATTAATTATATTATTAATTTTAATATAAGGATAAAGTGCACAAATTTATTATTTTTTTTCACAAACTAAATATTTTCTTTTATTTTCGATTTTTTTTTCAAAAATTGTGGGAGATTCTTTTAGTTCATTGGCCATTATTCTCAGAGAGAATAAGCTAACGAGACCAAATTATATGGATCGGAAGAGGAACCTGGACATAATACTCATAGCGAAAGAGTATAAGTATGTCTTTTACGAGACCTACTCTATTATCGGGGAAGGTTCCACCACCGAAGAGCGAGAGGTTGAGAAGGCCGGAAGAAGGCTGACGAAATAGCACGCTGCTATATGTTAGCCTCTATGTCTAATGTGCTCCAGTCAAAACACGAGCACATGGCTTCTGCGTATAACATAAGTCAATCATTAGCCACAATGTTCGCGGATAAGAGCCGACCCACAAGGCAGGAGGCTCTTTAAACTATCAAAAACACTAAGATAGTTGAGGGAGTATCAGTTAGAAAGCATATGCTCAAGATGATTACTGCTTTCGAGAAAACAAAAATCTTAGGGGCTGTCATTGACCCCGAGAGCCAAGTGGACATGATTCTCGAATCTCTACCAGGTTCCTTTTCTCAGTTCAAGTTAAATTACAACATGAACAAGTTAAACATGAGTTTAACTGAATTGATTAAGGAACTCCAGATGGCGGAGACAGTTATGAAGCCACAATTTAAGGCTATGATTGCTAAGGCTTCATCTTCTAGAACTGGGCCCAAGCCCAGAAAGTTCAAGAAGAAGAAGAGCAACGCAGCGGCCTAGCCCAAGACTCAGCCCAAAGACAAACCCAAGGGCTAGTGCTTCAAATGTGGAATGAAGGGACACTGAAAAAAGGAGTGTCCAGATCTTCAAGCCAAGAAAAACCCTACAGGTAAAGTTTTCTATCTAAAGTCTATATCAATAGTTGGATCAACTTCCACTTGGATTGTTGATTCAGGAGACACTGATCATATCTGTAACTCTTTGTAGGGGTTTAGAAAGATTAGAAAACTCAAGAAGGGCGAACATGGGCTACGTGTAGGAAATGGAGCACAAGTCTGGGCCCTTGCAGTGGGAGAGTTGGATATTATATTTGATTGTAATAGAATAGTGGTTTTAAAAGATATTTTATATGTACTTGAATTTCGACAGAGTTTGATTTCAGTTGCAAAACTAATAAATTAAGGATATTTTGTATCTTTCCATTCTGGTATTTCTATCAGTAGAGATGAAGAAATTTTATGTACTAGACACATGTATGGAAATCTATTCTTCTTAAACCCTATTAACAATTAATTAAATAACGCTCAATCTGAACCTTTAACAAATAAGAGAAAGATCAATATCAATGACTCATATCTTTGGCATCTAAGGTTGGATAAAATCAACTCAATCAAGATTTAGAGGTTAATCCATAATGGGTTTTTGGGCTCATTGAGATTGAAAAATTGGCCTCAGTGTGAATCTTGCCTAATGGGAAAGATGACCAAAAGGTCATTTACCCCAAAGGCAGATAGAGCTAAGAAGGTATTGAGTCTTGTTCACACTGATGTGTGTGGTCCCTTATTTACACCAGATAGAAGGGGTTTTGAGTACTTCATCACTTTCATGGATGATTGTACAAGGTTTGGTTACATTTACCTGATAAAACGCAAGTCTGACCTTTTGACAAGTTCAAAGAGTTTAAAGCTAAAGTGGAGCGTCGGACAGGTAAATTGATCAAAACCTTACGATCGATCGTAGTGGAGAGTACCTTCTTGGTGAATTCAAGGACTACATGATACATCATGGGATAGTATCTCAACTCTCTGCGTTGGAGACACTCTAGCAAAATGGAGTAGCTGAGAGAAAGAATAGGACATTGATGGAAATGGTCTAAAACATGATGTCTCATACTACTCTTCCAGTGTCTTTTTGGGAATATACCCTGGAAATAGCAGCATACATTCTGAATTTGGTGTCTTCCAAGTCAGTACCTAGGACTCCCTATGAGATGCGAATTGGGTGTAAGCCAAGTTTGAATTATCTCAGGATATGGGGTTGTCCAACTTATATACTGGTCAAGGGAGACAAGTTGAAACGAAGATCAGAATTATACTATTTTGTTGGGTATCTAAAAGGGACAAATGGTGATTACTTTTATCATTCTAAGGAGTAGAAAGTACTGGTAAGTACCAATACTAGATACTTAGAGGATGATCAGAGTACTTCCATGAAAGGTTCAACTAGGTTGGAATTTGAGGAGAAGTTATCTTTGAAATCAACTTCTTCTGACCTGATTGTGGCATAGGAAGAGGCACAACCTCAAGAGCCTGTACAGTTGGAACCTCGTCGTAGTAGGAGAATGTCAGGGTTCCGAAGAGATGGACTAGAGAAGCTTTCGAACTAGTCTGTAACCATCAGGAACAAGACCCCACTAGATACGAGGAGGCTATTATTGATGCCGATGCAAATCTATGGCATGAAGCTATAAAAGTCGAGATTGAGTCTATATACTTCAATCAGGTTTGGGATCTTGTAGATTCACCTGAAGGAATAAAACCCATTGGGTATAAGTGGATATACAAGAGAACGAGGGGAGCAGATAGGAAGGTGGAAACCTTCAAAGCTAGACTTGTAGTGAACGGGTATACTCAGAAAGAGGGAATTGATTATGAGGAAACCTTTTCCCGATAGCCATGCTTAAGTCCATCCATATCCTCCTTGCCATCACATGTCATTATGATTATGAGATATGGTAAATGGATGTCAAGACGGCATTTTCAAATGGCCATCTTAGCGAAGACATCTATATGTCCCAACTTGAAAGATTTGTTGTTAAAGGCCTAGAACATATGGTTTGCAAACTTAAGAAGTCCATTTATGGACTTAAGCAGACATTGATAGCATGGAACATTCATTTTGACAAGACTGTAAAGTCTTATGATTTTATTCAAAACGAGGATGAACCATGTATGTACAGGAAACTTGAAGGCATTAATGTGGTTTTTCTTATCTTGTATTTGGATGACATTCTACTCATTAGAAATGATGTAGGGTAATTGTCATCTACAAAGGTTTGGTTGTCTAGTCAATTCAGTATGAAGGACTTGGGAAAAGCCAGCTACATTCTCGGGATTAGACTTCTTAGAAATAGAAAGTAGAGAATGTTAGAATTATCCCAAGCGGCATACATTGACAAGATGTTGGCCAGGTATACCATATACTCATGCAAGGGAGCTCTAATTCCTTACAGACATGGGTCGTCATTTTCTTCGAGGGACTGTCCTAAGTCTCAAGAAGAAAAGGATAGAATGAGTAGGATTCCTTACGCTTCGGCTGTAGGAAATCTCATGTACGCCATGCTGTGTACTAGGCCAGATATCTATTTTACCATAGGCTTGGTTAGCAGATATTAGTTAAACCCTAGGGAGGTTCATTGGTAAGTTGTAAAGCATATTCTCAAGTACCTCAAGGGAACGAGAGATTATATGCTGATTTACAGAACTGATGACTTGGTTCCTACAGGATACACAGACTCAGACTTCCAGGCAGATAAGGATGAGAGAAAATCTACCAGTGGATATATCTTCACCTTGTCTGGAGGAGCTATTTTATGGAGGAGTATCAAGTAATCTTGCATTGCTGACTCGATCATAGAAGTTGAGTATGTGGTAGCTTCGGTGGCATCTAAGGAAGCAGTCTAGATCTGGAAGTTCATTTCAGAACTTGGAGTCGTGCCACACATGGACAGGCCGATTGTGATGTTTTGTGACAACACTAGAGCAGTATCACAATCCAAAGAGCCTAGGAACCACTAGAAGGGGAAGCACATTAAGAGGAAGTACCACCTGATCCGAAATTTCATCCAGAGATGGGAAGTCGTGGTGGAACAGATTACCTCAGAGAACAATCTAGCAGATCCATTTACTAAACCTTTAGCTGAAAGAGTCTTCAAGGGACACTTAGATGCCATAGGGGTGGGCACCTACGGACTTACATAGTCTTAAAGTGCAAGTGGGAGATTGTTGGGAAATATGCCCTCTTAGACTACGTTTCTGATGTAAACATTGAATGTTTTAATAAAAGAATTTATTCTCAGAAATTATTTGTGAATTTACAATTTTATTTGTGCACAATTACGTTGGAAAAGAACCATTGTGTTTAAGTAAGTGGTCTATGTAAATGGCGGTCTTTCACAGTAGGGTATGAATCACGGGTTACTTAACACATAAATGTTTGTTCTTAACCGATTGATGAGAATGAGAATCTCATCATATTTAGGTTATTATGTTATGAATTCTAAATAGGGAATGGTTTACCTTTAGCTAGTGAGTAGTCCACTCACTTCATGACATAAGCGTATTTCGAATACGTAGAATAGGACCTGTAGTAGTGGTTTCTTAAAGTACTATATAGTAGAAACCTAGACTACTACTGCTATAGCGTGGACTAGTACTCTACGACTTGAGTATGAGTTAGTGGTCTAACGAAGCTGGAAACATGTATTTTGATTTACTTTTAATTGATGTTCTATCGTAGGACCAATATACTTGCATGTTGGGTATGCGTGACTAGTTAGTTAAGACAGACTTGTACAAGATAATTTCTATACTATATCGCCTCTTGTGGTTGTCTGAATGATTTAAATATTCAGGGCCCTGGGAAACATGACTTGGATGTTTACTTTATGGTAGCTTCATTGGAAAGTGGAAACAATCCAAGAAGTCGTGGATCATTGGATTAGAAATCTAAGGATAGTAGATGTCACTTAGAGAGGTATTAATACATTTCTTCCTCTCTAATATACGGCGACGTATAGAGGAATATTTTAGTCATTTCACCTATAGGTCGGAGACTTTGCTAATGCAACATTGTCCCTGAGGTCAATATTTTCTTATAGTGATATTAGGAAATATTTAAAATGTAAAATATAGCTATTTATATGGCAATGGTATTTTGGTCATTTTAGTAGTCAAGGCGGTGTGTCTCTTGGTCCCCAGTTTTGTTAGGATTCGTGGACTCCTAAACGCGGAAAACATTTACGAATCCCTCCCGAGGACCCAAGTAAATGATTAAGAAGATCTAAGCTTTAAGAATTACCT